>CAUIJW010000012.1:0-1487500 GCA_960531205.1 Andrena bicolor
GTTGTACAGGCGGATCTCGTTAGTCGAGATATAGAAGACGGTTGTACAGACGGATCTCGTTAGTCTAGATATAGAAGACGGTTGTACAGACGGATCTCGTTAGTCTAGATATTGAAGACGTTTGTCCAACGACGTATCTCGTTAGTCTAGATATAGAAGACGGTTGTACAGACGGTTCTCGTTAGTCTAGATATAGAAGACAGTTGTACAGACGGTTCTCGTTAGTCTAGATATAGAAGACGGTTGTATAACGAGAGATCTCGTTAGTCTAGGTATAGAAGATGGTTGTACAACGAGAGATCTCGTTAGTCTAGATATAGAAGACGGTTGTACAGACGGATCTCGTTAGTCTAGAAATAGAAGACGGTTGTACAGGCGGATCTCGTTAGTCTAGATATTGAAGACGTTTGTCCAACGACGTATCTCGTTAGTCTAGATATAGAAGACGGTTGTACAGACGAATCTCGTTAGTCTAGATATAGAAGACGGTTGTACAGACGGATCTCGTTAGTCTAGATATAGAAGACGGTTGTACAGGCGGATCTCGTTAGTCTAGATATAGAAGACGGTTGTACAACGACGGATCTCGTTAGTCTAGAAATAGAAGACGGTTGTACAGACGGATCTCGTTAGTCTAGATATAGAAGACGGTTGTACAGACGGATCTCGTTAGTCTAGATATAGAAGACGGTTGTACAGGCGGATCTCGTTAGTCGAGATATAGAAGACGGTTGTACAGACGGATCTCGTTAGTCTAGATATAGAAGACGGTTGTACAGACGGATCTCGTTAGTCTAGATATAGAAGACAGTTGTACAACGACGGATCTCGTTAGTCTAGAAATAGAAGACGGTTGTACAACGACGGATCTCGTTAGTCTAGATATAGAAGACGGTTGTACAGACGGATCTCGTTAGTCTAGATATAGAAGACGGTTGTACAACGACGGATCTCGTTAGTCTAGATATACAAGACGGTTGTACAGACGGATCTCGTTAGTCTAGATATAGAAGACGGTTGTACAGACGGATCTCGTTAGTCTAGATATAGAAGATGGTTGTACAACGAGAGATCTCGTTAGTCTAGATATAGAAGACGGTTGTACAGTCGGATCTCGTTAGTCTAGATATTGAAGACGTTTGTACAGACGGATCTCGTTAGTCTAGATATAGAAGACGGTTGTACAGACGGATCTCGTTAGTCTAGATATAGAAGACGGTTGTACAGGCGGATCACGTTAGTCGAGATATAGAAGACCGTTGTACAGACGGATCTCGTTAGTCTAGATATAGATGACGGTTGTACAGACGGATCTCGTTAGTCTAGATATTGAAGACGTTTGTCCAACGACGTATCTCGTTAGTCTAGATATAGAAGACGGTTGTACAGACGGTTCTCGTTAGTCTAGATATAGAAGACAGTTGTACAGACGGTTCTCGTTAGTCTAGATATAGAAGACGGTTGTATAACGAGAGATCTCGTTAGTCTAGATATAGAAGATGGTTGTACAACGAGAGATCTCGTTAGTCTAGATATAGAAGACGGTTGTACAGTCGGATCTCGTTAGTCTAGATATTGAAGACGTTTGTACAGACGGATCTCGTTAGTCTAGATATAGAAGACGGTTGTACAGACGGATCTCGTTAGTCTAGATATAGAAGACGGTTGTACAACGACGGATCTCGTTAGTCTAGAAATAGAAGACGGTTGTACAGACGGATCTCGTTAGTCTAGATATAGAAGACGGTTGTACAGACGGATCTCGTTAGTCTAGATATTGAAGACGTTTGTACAGACGGATCTCGTTAGTCTAGATATAGAAGACGGTTGTACAGTCGGATCTCGTTAGTCTAGATATTGAAGACGGTTGTACAGACGGATCTCGTTAGTCTACATATAGAAGACGGTTGTACAGACGGATCTCGTTAGTCTAGATATAGAAGACAGTTGTACAACGACGGATCTCGTTAGTCTAGAAATAGAAGACGGTTGTACAACGACGGATCTCGTTAGTCTAGATATAGAAGACGGTTGTACAGACGGATCTCGTTAGTCTAGATATAGAAAACGGTTGTACAACGACGGATCTCGTTAGTCTAGATATACAAGACGTTTGTCCAACGACGTATCTCGTTAGTCTAGATATAGAAGACGGTTGTACAGGCGGATCACGTTAGTCGAGATATAGAAGACGGTTGTACAGACGGATCTCGTTAGTCTAGATATAGATGACGGTTGTACAGACGGATCTCGTTAGTCTAGATATTGAAGACGTTTGTCCAACGACGTATCTCGTTAGTCTAGATATAGAAGACGGTTGTACAGACGGTTCTCGTTAGTCTAGATATAGAAGACAGTTGTACAGACGGTTCTCGTTAGTCTAGATATAGAAGACGGTTGTATAACGAGAGATCTCGTTAGTCTAGATATAGAAGATGGTTGTACAACGAGAGATCTCGTTAGTCTAGATATAGAAGACGGGTGTACAGTCGGATCTCGTTAGTCTAGATATTGAACACGTTTGTACAGACGGATCTCGTTAGTCTAGATATAGAAGACGGTTGTACAGACGGATCTCGTTAGTCTAGATATACAAGACGGTTGTACAGACGGATCTCGTTAGTCTAGATATAGAAGACGGTTGTACAGACGGATCTCGTTAGTCTAGGTATAGAAGATGGTTGTACAACGAGAGATCTCGTTAGTCTAGATATAGAAGACGGTTGTACAGACGGATCTCGTTAGTCTAGAAATAGAAGACGGTTGTACAGGCGGATCTCGTTAGTCTAGATATTGAAGACGTTTGTCCAACGACGTATCTCGTTAGTCTAGATATAGAAGACGGTTGTACAGACGAATCTCGTTAGTCTAGATATAGAAGACGGTTGTACAGACGGATCTCGTTAGTCTAGATATAGAAGACGGTTGTACAGGCGGATCTCGTTAGTCTAGATATAGAAGACGGTTGTACAACGACGGATCTCGTTAGTCTAGAAATAGAAGACGGTTGTACAGACGGATCTCGTTAGTCTAGATATAGAAGACGGTTGTACAGACGGATCTCGTTAGTCTAGATATAGAAGACAGTTGTACAACGACGGATCTCGTTAGTCTAGAAATAGAAGACGGTTGTACAACGACGGATCTCGTTAGTCTAGATATAGAAGACGGTTGTACAGACGGATCTCGTTAGTCTAGATATAGAAAACGGTTGTACAACGACGGATCTCGTTAGTCTAGATATACAAGACGGTTGTACAGACGGATCTCGTTAGTCTAGATATAGAAGACGGTTGTACAGGCGGATCACGTTAGTCGAGATATAGAAGACGGTTGTACAGACGGATCTCGTTAGTCTAGATATAGATGACGGTTGTACAGACGGATCTCGTTAGTCTAGATATTGAAGACGTTTGTCCAACGACGTATCTCGTTAGTCTAGATATAGAAGACGGTTGTACAGACGGTTCTCGTTAGTCTAGATATAGAAGACAGTTGTACAGACGGTTCTCGTTAGTCTAGATATAGAAGACGGTTGTATAACGAGAGATCTCGTTAGTCTAGATATAGAAGATGGTTGTACAACGAGAGATCTCGTTAGTCTAGATATAGAAGACGGTTGTACAGTCGGATCTCGTTAGTCTAGATATTGAAGACGTTTGTACAGACGGATCTCGTTAGTCTAGATATAGAAGACGGTTGTACAGACGGATCTCGTTAGTCTAGATATAGAAGACGGTTGTACAACGACGGATCTCGTTAGTCTAGAAATAGAAGACGGTTGTACAGACGGATCTCGTTAGTCTAGATATAGAAGACGGTTGTACAGACGGATCTCGTTAGTCTAGATATAGAAGACGGTTGTACAGACGGATCTCGTTAGTCTAGATATACAAGACGGTTGTACAGACGGATCTCGTTAGTCTAGATATAGAAGACAGTTGTACAACGACGGATCTCGTTAGTCTAGAAATAGAAGACGGTTGTACAACGACGGATCTCGTTAGTCTAGATATAGAAGACGGTTGTACAGACGGATCTCGTTAGTCTAGATATAGAAGACGGTTGTACAACGACGGATCTCGTTAGTCTAGATATACAAGACGGTTGTACAGACGGATCTCGTTAGTCTAGATATAGAAGACGGTTGTACAGACGGATCTCGTTAGTCGAGATATAGAAGACGGTTGTACAGACGGATCTCGTTAGTCTAGAAATAGAAGACGGTTGTACAGGCGGATCTCGTTAGTCTAGATATTGAAGACGTTTGTCCAACGACGTATCTCGTTAGTCTAGATATAGAAGACGGTTGTACAGACGAATCTCGTTAGTCTAGATATAGAAGACGGTTGTACAGACGGATCTCGTTAGTCTAGATATAGAAGACGGTTGTACAACGACGGATCTCGTTAGTCTAGATATAGAAGACGGTTGTACAGACGGATCTCGTTAGTCTAGATATAGAAGACGGTTGTACAACGACGGATCTCGTTAGTCTAGATATACAAGACGGTTGTACAGACGGATCTCGTTAGTCTAGATATAGAAGACGGTTGTACAGACGGATCTCGTTAGTCGAGATATAGAAGACGTTTGTACAGACGGATCTCGTTAGTCTAGATATAGAAGACGGTTGTACAGACGGATCTCGTTAGTCTAGATATAGAAGACGGTTGTTCAACGACGGATCTCGTTAGTCTAGAAATAGAAGACGGTTGTACAACGACGGATCTCGTTAGTCTAGATATAGAAGACGGTTGTACAGACGGATCTCGTTAGTCTAGATATAGAAGACGGTTGTACAACGACGGATCTCATTAGTTTAGATATACAAGACGGTTGTACAGACGGATCTCGTTAGTCTAGATATAGAAGACAGTTGTACAACGACGGATCTCGTTAGTCTAGAAATAGAAGACGGTTGTACAACGACGGATCTCGTTAGTCTAGATATAGAAGACGGTTGTACAGACGGATCTCGTTAGTCTAGATATAGAAGACGGTTGTACAACGACGGATCTCGTTAGTCTAGATATACAAGACGGTTGTACAGACGGATCTCGTTAGTCTAGATATAGAAGACGGTTGTACAGACGGATCTCGTTAGTCGAGATATAGAAGACGGTTGTACAGACGGATCTCGTTAGTCTAGAAATAGAAGACGGTTGTACAGGCGGATCTCGTTAGTCTAGATATTGAAGACGTTTGTCCAACGACGTATCTCGTTAGTCTAGATATAGAAGACGGTTGTACAGACGAATCTCGTTAGTCTAGATATAGAAGACGGTTGTACAGACGGATCTCGTTAGTCTAGATATAGAAGACGGTTGTACAGGCGGATCTCGTTAGTCGAGATATAGAAGACGGTTGTACAGACGGATCTCGTTAGTCTAGATATAGAAGACGGTTGTACAGACGGATCTCGTTAGTCTAGATATTGAAGACGTTTGTCCAACGACGTATCTCGTTAGTCTAGATATAGAAGACGGTTGTACAGACGGTTCTCGTTAGTCTAGATATAGAAGACGGTTGTATAACGAGAGATCTCCTTAGTCTAGATATAGAAGATGGTTGTACAACGAGAGATCTCGTTAGTCTAGATATAGAAGACGGTTGTACAGACGGATCTCGTTAGTCTAGATATAGAAGACGGTTGTACAGACGGATCTCGTTAGTCTAGATATAGAAGACGGTTGTACAACGACGGATCTCGTTAGTCTAGATATACAAGACGGTTGTACAGACGGATCTCGTTAGTCTAGATATAGAAGACGGTTGTACAGACGGATCTCGTTAGTCGAGATATAGAAGACGTTTGTACAGACGGATCTCGTTAGTCTAGATATAGAAGACGGTTGTACAGACGGATCTCGTTAGTCTAGATATAGAAGACGGTTGTTCAACGACGGATCTCGTTAGTCTAGAAATAGAAGACGGTTGTACAACGACGGATCTCGTTAGTCTAGATATAGAAGACGGTTGTACAGACGGATCTCGTTAGTCTAGATATAGAAAACGGTTGTACAACGACGGATCTCGTTAGTCTAGATATACAAGACGGTTGTACAGACGGATCTCGTTAGTCTAGATATAGAAGACGGTTGTACAGGCGGATCACGTTAGTCGAGATATAGAAGACGGTTGTACAGACGGATCTCGTTAGTCTAGATATAGATGACGGTTGTACAGACGGATCTCATTAGTCTAGATATTGAAGACGTTTGTCCAACGACGTATCTCGTTAGTCTAGATATAGAAGACGGTTGTACAGACGGTTCTCGTTAGTCTAGATATAGAAGACAGTTGTACAGACGGTTCTCGTTAGTCTAGATATAGAAGACGGTTGTATAACGAGAGATCTCGTTAGTCTAGATATAGAAGATGGTTGTACAACGAGAGATCTCGTTAGTCTAGATATAGAAGACGGTTGTACAGTCGGATCTCGTTAGTCTAGATATTGAAGACGTTTGTACAGACGGATCTCGTTAGTCTAGATATAGAAGACGGTTGTACAGGCGGATCTCGTTAGTCGAGATATAGAAGACGGTTGTACAGACGGATCTCGTTAGTCTAGATATTGAAGACGTTTGTCCAACGACGTATCTCGTTAGTCTAGATATAGAAGACGGTTGTACAGACGGTTCTCGTTAGTCTAGATATAGAAGACGGTTGTATAACGAGAGATCTCCTTAGTCTAGATATAGAAGATGGTTGTACAACGAGAGATCTCGTTAGTCTAGATATAGAAGACGGTTGTACAGACGGATCTCGTTAGTCTAGATATTGAAGACGTTTGTACAGACGGATCTCGTTAGTCTAGATATAGAAGACGGTTGTACAGACGGATCTCGTTAGTCTAGATATAGAAGACGGTTGTACAACGACGGATCTCGTTAGTCTAGAAATAGAAGACGGTTGTACAGACGGATCTCGTTAGTCTAGATATAGAAGACGGTTGTACAGACGGATCTCGTTAGTCGAGATATAGAAGACGGTTGTACAACGACGGATCTCGTTAGTCTAGATATAGAAGACGGTTGTACAGGCGGATCTCGTTAGTCTAGATATTGAAGACGTTTGTCCAACGACGTATCTCGTTAGTCTAGAAATAGAAGACGGTTGTACAACGACGGATCTCGTTAGTCTAGATATAGAAGACGGTTGTACAGACGGATCTCGTTAGTCTAGATATTGAAGACGGTTGTACAGACGGATCTCGTTAGTCTAGATATAGAAGAGGGTTGTACAACAACGGATTTCGTTAGTCTAGATATAGAAGACGGTTTTACAGACGGATCTCCTTAGTCTAGATATAGAAGACGGTTGTACAGACGGATCTCGTTAGTCTAGATATAGAAGACGGTTGTACAGACGGATCTCGTTAGTCTAGATATAGAAAACGGTTGTACAACGACGGATCTCGTTAGTCTAGATATACAAGACGGTTGTACAGACGGATCTCGTTAGTCTAGATATAGAAGACGGTTGTACAGGCGGATCACGTTAGTCGAGATATAGAAGACGGTTGTACAGACGGATCTCGTTAGTCTAGATATAGATGACGGTTGTACAGACGGATCTCGTTAGTCTAGATATTGAAGACGTTTGTCCAACGACGTATCTCGTTAGTCTAGATATAGAAGACGGTTGTACAGACGGTTCTCGTTAGTCTAGATATAGAAGACAGTTGTACAGACGGTTCTCGTTAGTCTAGATATAGAAGACGGTTGTATAACGAGAGATCTCGTTAGTCTAGATATAGAAGATGGTTGTACAACGAGAGATCTCGTTAGTCTAGATATAGAAGACGGTTGTACAGTCGGATCTCGTTAGTCTAGATATTGAAGACGTTTGTACAGACGGATCTCGTTAGTCTAGATATAGAAGACGGTTGTACAGACGGATCTCGTTAGTCTAGATATAGAAGACGGTTGTACAACGACGGATCTCGTTAGTCTAGAAATAGAAGACGGTTGTACAGACGGATCTCGTTAGTCTAGATATAGAAGACGGTTGTACAGACGGATCTCGTTAGTCTAGATATAGAAGACGGTTGTACAACGACGGATCTCGTTAGTCTAGATATAGAAGACGGTTGTACAGACGGATGTCGTTAGTCGAGATATAGAAGACGGTTGTACAACGACGGATCTCGTTAGTCTAGATATAGAAGACGGTTGTACAGACGGATCTCGTTAGTCGAGATATAGAAGACGGTTGTACAGACGGATCTCGTTAGTCTAGAAATAGAAGACGGTTGTACAGGCGGATCTCGTTAGTCTAGATATTGAAGACGTTTGTCCAACGACGTATCTCGTTAGTCTAGATATAGAAGACGGTTGTACAGACGAATCTCGTTAGTCTAGATATAGAAGACGGTTGTACAGACGGATCTCGTTAGTCTAGATATAGAAGACGGTTGTACAGGCGGATCTCGTTAGTCGAGATATAGAAGACGGTTGTACAGACGGATCTCGTTAGTCTAGATATAGATGACGGTTGTACAGACGGATCTCGTTAGTCTAGATATTGAAGACGTTTGTACAGACGGATCTCGTTAGTCTAGATATAGAAGACGGTTGTACAGACGGATCTCGTTAGTCTAGATATAGAAGACGGTTGTACAGACGGATCTCGTTAGTCTAGATATTGAAGACGTTTGTACAGACGGATCTCGTTAGTCTAGATATAGAAGACGGTTGTACAGACGGATCTCGTTAGTCTAGATATAGAAGACGGTTGTACAGACGGATCTCGTTAGTCTAGATATAGAAGACGGTTGTACAACGACGGATCTCGTTAGTCTAGATATAGAAGACGGTTGTATATCGAGAGATCTCGTTAGTCTAGATATAGAAGACGGTTGTACAGACGGATCCCGTTAGTCTAGATATAGAAGAGGGTTGTACAACGACGGATCTCGTTAGTCTAGAAATAGAAGACGGTTGTACAGACGGATCTCGTTAGTCTAGATATAGAAGACGGTTGTACAGACGGATCTCGTTAGTCTAGATATAGAAGACGGTTGTATAACGAGAGATCTCGTTAGTCTAGTTATAGAAGACGGTTGTACAGACGGATCTCGTTAGTCTAGATATAGAAGACGGTTGTACAGACGGTTCTCGTTAGTCTAGATATAGAAGACGGTTGTATAACGAGAGATCTCGTTAGTCTAGATATAGAAGATGGTTGTACAACGAGAGATCTCGTTAGTCTAGATATAGAAGACGGTTGTACAGACGGATCTCGTTAGTCTAGATATTGAAGACGTTTGTACAGACGGATCTCGTTAGTCTAGATATAGAAGACGGTTGTACAGACGGATCTCGTTAGTCTAGATATAGAAGACGGTTGTTCAACGACGGATCTCGTTAGTCTAGAAATAGAAGACGGTTGTACAACGACGGATCTCGTTAGTCTAGATATAGAAGACGGTTGTACAGACGGATCTCGTTAGTCTAGATATAGAAGTCGGTTGTACAACGACGGATCTCATTAGTTTAGATATACAAGACGGTTGTACAGACGGATCTCGTTAGTCTAGATATAGAAGACAGTTGTACAACGACGGATCTCGTTAGTCTAGAAATAGAAGACGGTTGTACAACGACGGATCTCGTTAGTCTAGATATAGAAGACGGTTGTACAGACGGATCTCGTTAGTCTAGATATAGAAGACGGTTGTACAACGACGGATCTCGTTAGTCTAGATATACAAGACGGTTGTACAGACGGATCTCGTTAGTCTAGATATAGAAGACGGTTGTACAGACGGATCTCGTTAGTCGAGATATAGAAGACGGTTGTACAGACGGATCTCGTTAGTCTATAAATAGAAGACGGTTGTACAGGCGGATCTCGTTAGTCTAGATATTGAAGACGTTTGTCCAACGACGTATCTCGTTAGTCTAGATATAGAAGACGGTTGTACAGACGAATCTCGTTAGTCTAGATATAGAAGACGGTTGTACAGACGGATCTCGTTAGTCTAGATATAGAAGACGGTTGTACAACGACGGATCTCGTTAGTCTAGATATAGAAGACGGTTGTACAGACGGATCTCGTTAGTCTAGATATAGAAGACGGTTGTACAACGACGGATCTCGTTAGTCTAGATATACAAGACGGTTGTACAGACGGATCTCGTTAGTCTAGATATAGAAGACGGTTGTACAGACGGATCTCGTTAGTCGAGATATAGAAGACGTTTGTACAGACGGATCTCGTTAGTCTAGATATAGAAGACGGTTGTACAGACGGATCTCGTTAGTCTAGATATAGAAGACGGTTGTTCAACGACGGATCTCGTTAGTCTAGAAATAGAAGACGGTTGTACAACGACGGATCTCGTTAGTCTAGATATAGAAGACGGTTGTACAGACGGATCTCGTTAGTCTAGATATAGAAGACGGTTGTACAACGACGGATCTCATTAGTTTAGATATACAAGACGGTTGTACAGACGGATCTCGTTAGTCTAGATATAGAAGACAGTTGTACAACGACGGATCTCGTTAGTCTAGAAATAGAAGACGGTTGTACAACGACGGATCTCGTTAGTCTAGATATAGAAGACGGTTGTACAGACGGATCTCGTTAGTCTAGATATAGAAGATGGTTGTACAACGAGAGATCTCGTTAGTCTAGATATAGAAGACGGTTGTACAGTCGGATCTCGTTAGTCTAGATATTGAAGACGTTTGTACAGACGGATCTCGTTAGTCTAGATATAGAAGACGGTTGTACAGGCGGATCTCGTTAGTCGAGATATAGAAGACGGTTGTACAGACGGATCTCGTTAGTCTAGATATTGAAGACGTTTGTCCAACGACGTATCTCGTTAGTCTAGATATAGAAGACGGTTGTACAGACGGTTCTCGTTAGTCTAGATATAGAAGACGGTTGTATAACGAGAGATCTCCTTAGTCTAGATATAGAAGATGGTTGTACAACGAGAGATCTCGTTAGTCTAGATATAGAAGACGGTTGTACAGACGGATCTCGTTAGTCTAGATATTGAAGACGTTTGTACAGACGGATCTCGTTAGTCTAGATATAGAAGACGGTTGTACAGACGGATCTCGTTAGTCTAGATATAGAAGACGGTTGTACAACGACGGATCTCGTTAGTCTAGAAATAGAAGACGGTTGTACAGACGGATCTCGTTAGTCTAGATATAGAAGACGGTTGTACAGACGGATCTCGTTAGTCGAGATATAGAAGACGGTTGTACAACGACGGATCTCGTTAGTCTAGATATAGAAGACGGTTGTACAGGCGGATCTCGTTAGTCTAGATATTGAAGACGTTTGTCCAACGACGTATCTCGTTAGTCTAGAAATAGAAGACGGTTGTACAACGACGGATCTCGTTAGTCTAGATATAGAAGACGGTTGTACAGACGGATCTCGTTAGTCTAGATATTGAAGACGGTTGTACAGACGGATCTCGTTAGTCTAGATATAGAAGAGGGTTGTACAACAACGGATTTCGTTAGTCTAGATATAGAAGACGGTTTTACAGACGGATCTCCTTAGTCTAGATATAGAAGACGGTTGTACAGACGGATCTCGTTAGTCTAGATATAGAAGACGGTTGTACAGACGGATCTCGTTAGTCTAGATATAGAAAACGGTTGTACAACGACGGATCTCGTTAGTCTAGATATACAAGACGGTTGTACAGACGGATCTCGTTAGTCTAGATATAGAAGACGGTTGTACAGGCGGATCACGTTAGTCGAGATATAGAAGACGGTTGTACAGACGGATCTCGTTAGTCTAGATATAGATGACGGTTGTACAGACGGATCTCGTTAGTCTAGATATTGAAGACGTTTGTCCAACGACGTATCTCGTTAGTCTAGATATAGAAGACGGTTGTACAGACGGTTCTCGTTAGTCTAGATATAGAAGACAGTTGTACAGACGGTTCTCGTTAGTCTAGATATAGAAGACGGTTGTATAACGAGAGATCGCGTTAGTCTAGATATAGAAGATGGTTGTACAACGAGAGATCTCGTTAGTCTAGATATAGAAGACGGTTGTACAGTCGGATCTCGTTAGTCTAGATATTGAAGACGTTTGTACAGACGGATCTCGTTAGTCTAGATATAGAAGACGGTTGTACAGACGGATCTCGTTAGTCTAGATATAGAAGACGGTTGTACAACGACGGATCTCGTTAGTCTAGAAATAGAAGACGGTTGTACAGACGGATCTCGTTAGTCTAGATATAGAAGACGGTTGTACAGACGGATCTCGTTAGTCTAGATATAGAAGACGGTTGTACAACGACGGATCTCGTTAGTCTAGATATAGAAGACGGTTGTACAGACGGATGTCGTTAGTCGAGATATAGAAGACGGTTGTACAACGACGGATCTCGTTAGTCTAGATATAGAAGACGGTTGTACAGACGGATCTCGTTAGTCGAGATATAGAAGACGGTTGTACAGACGGATCTCGTTAGTCTAGAAATAGAAGACGGTTGTACAGGCGGATCTCGTTAGTCTAGATATTGAAGACGTTTGTCCAACGACGTATCTCGTTAGTCTAGATATAGAAGACGGTTGTACAGACGAATCTCGTTAGTCTAGATATAGAAGACGGTTGTACAGACGGATCTCGTTAGTCTAGATATAGAAGACGGTTGTACAGGCGGATCTCGTTAGTCGAGATATAGAAGACGGTTGTACAGACGGATCTCGTTAGTCTAGATATAGATGACGGTTGTACAGACGGATCTCGTTAGTCTAGATATTGAAGACGTTTGTACAGACGGATCTCGTTAGTCTAGATATAGAAGACGGTTGTACAGACGGATCTCGTTAGTCTAGATATAGAAGACGGTTGTACAGACGGATCTCGTTAGTCTAGATATTGAAGACGTTTGTACAGACGGATCTCGTTAGTCTAGATATAGAAGACGGTTGTACAGACGGATCTCGTTAGTCTAGATATAGAAGACGGTTGTACAGACGGATCTCGTTAGTCTAGATATAGAAGACGGTTGTACAACGACGGATCTCGTTAGTCTAGATATAGAAGACGGTTGTATATCGAGAGATCTCGTTAGTCTAGATATAGAAGACGGTTGTACAGACGGATCCCGTTAGTCTAGATATAGAAGAGGGTTGTACAGACGGATCTCGTTAGTCTAGAAATAGAAGACGGTTGTACAGACGGATCTCGTTAGTCTAGATATAGAAGACGGTTGTTCAACGACGGATCTCGTTAGTCTAGAAATAGAAGACGGTTGTACAACGACGGATCTCGTTAGTCTAGATATAGAAGACGGTTGTACAGACGGATCTCGTTAGTCTAGATATAGAAGTCGGTTGTACAACGACGGATCTCATTAGTTTAGATATACAAGACGGTTGTACAGACGGATCTCGTTAGTCTAGATATAGAAGACAGTTGTACAACGACGGATCTCGTTAGTCTAGAAATAGAAGACGGTTGTACAACGACGGATCTCGTTAGTCTAGATATAGAAGACGGTTGTACAGACGGATCTCGTTAGTCTAGATATAGAAGACGGTTGTACAACGACGGATCTCGTTAGTCTAGATATACAAGACGGTTGTACAGACGGATCTCGTTAGTCTAGATATAGAAGACGGTTGTACAGACGGATCTCGTTAGTCGAGATATAGAAGACGGTTGTACAGACGGATCTCGTTAGTCTAGAAATAGAAGACGGTTGTACAGGCGGATCTCGTTAGTCTAGATATTGAAGACGTTTGTCCAACGACGTATCTCGTTAGTCTAGATATAGAAGACGGTTGTACAGACGAATCTCGTTAGTCTAGATATAGAAGACGGTTGTACAGACGGATCTCGTTAGTCTAGATATAGAAGACGGTTGTACAACGACGGATCTCGTTAGTCTAGATATAGAAGACGGTTGTACAGACGGATCTCGTTAGTCTAGATATAGAAGACGGTTGTACAACGACGGATCTCGTTAGTCTAGATATACAAGACGGTTGTACAGACGGATCTCGTTAGTCTAGATATAGAAGACGGTTGTACAGACGGATCTCGTTAGTCGAGATATAGAAGACGTTTGTACAGACGGATCTCGTTAGTCTAGATATAGAAGACGGTTGTACAGACGGATCTCGTTAGTCTAGATATAGAAGACGGTTGTTCAACGACGGATCTCGTTAGTCTAGAAATAGAAGACGGTTGTACAACGACGGATCTCGTTAGTCTAGATATAGAAGACGGTTGTACAGACGGATCTCGTTAGTCTAGATATAGAAGACGGTTGTACAACGACGGATCTCATTAGTTTAGATATACAAGACGGTTGTACAGACGGATCTCGTTAGTCTAGATATAGAAGACAGTTGTACAACGACGGATCTCGTTAGTCTAGAAATAGAAGACGGTTGTACAACGACGGATCTCGTTAGTCTAGATATAGAAGACGGTTGTACAGACGGATCTCGTTAGTCTAGATATAGAAGACGGTTGTACAACGACGGATCTCGTTAGTCTAGATATACAAGACGGTTGTACAGACGGATCTCGTTAGTCTAGATATAGAAGACGGTTGTACAGACGGATCTCGTTAGTCGAGATATAGAAGACGGTTGTACAGACGGATCTCGTTAGTCTAGAAATAGAAGACGGTTGTACAGGCGGATCTCGTTAGTCTAGATATTGAAGACGTTTGTCCAACGACGTATCTCGTTAGTCTAGATATAGAAGACGGTTGTACAGACGAATCTCGTTAGTCTAGATATAGAAGACGGTTGTACAGACGGATCTCGTTAGTCTAGATATAGAAGACGGTTGTACAGGCGGATCTCGTTAGTCGAGATATAGAAGACGGTTGTACAGACGGATCTCGTTAGTCTAGATATAGAAGACGGTTGTACAGACGGATCTCGTTAGTCTAGATATTGAAGACGTTTGTCCAACGACGTATCTCGTTAGTCTAGATATAGAAGACGGTTGTACAGACGGTTCTCGTTAGTCTAGATATAGAAGACGGTTGTATAACGAGAGATCTCCTTAGTCTAGATATAGAAGATGGTTGTACAACGAGAGATCTCGTTAGTCTAGATATAGAAGACGGTTGTACAGACGGATCTCGTTAGTCTAGATATAGAAGACGGTTGTACAGACGGATCTCGTTAGTCTAGATATAGAAGACGGTTGTACAACGACGGATCTCGTTAGTCTAGATATACAAGACGGTTGTACAGACGGATCTCGTTAGTCTAGATATAGAAGACGGTTGTACAGACGGATCTCGTTAGTCGAGATATAGAAGACGTTTGTACAGACGGATCTCGTTAGTCTAGATATAGAAGACGGTTGTACAGACGGATCTCGTTAGTCTAGATATAGAAGACGGTTGTTCAACGACGGATCTCGTTAGTCTAGAAATAGAAGACGGTTGTACAACGACGGATCTCGTTAGTCTAGATATAGAAGACGGTTGTACAGACGGATCTCGTTAGTCTAGATATAGAAAACGGTTGTACAACGACGGATCTCGTTAGTCTAGATATACAAGACGGTTGTACAGACGGATCTCGTTAGTCTAGATATAGAAGACGGTTGTACAGGCGGATCACGTTAGTCGAGATATAGAAGACGGTTGTACAGACGGATCTCGTTAGTCTAGATATAGATGACGGTTGTACAGACGGATCTCATTAGTCTAGATATTGAAGACGTTTGTCCAACGACGTATCTCGTTAGTCTAGATATAGAAGACGGTTGTACAGACGGTTCTCGTTAGTCTAGATATAGAAGACAGTTGTACAGACGGTTCTCGTTAGTCTAGATATAGAAGACGGTTGTATAACGAGAGATCTCGTTAGTCTAGATATAGAAGATGGTTGTACAACGAGAGATCTCGTTAGTCTAGATATAGAAGACGGTTGTACAGTCGGATCTCGTTAGTCTAGATATTGAAGACGTTTGTACAGACGGATCTCGTTAGTCTAGATATAGAAGACGGTTGTACAGGCGGATCTCGTTAGTCGAGATATAGAAGACGGTTGTACAGACGGATCTCGTTAGTCTAGATATTGAAGACGTTTGTCCAACGACGTATCTCGTTAGTCTAGATATAGAAGACGGTTGTACAGACGGTTCTCGTTAGTCTAGATATAGAAGACGGTTGTATAACGAGAGATCTCCTTAGTCTAGATATAGAAGATGGTTGTACAACGAGAGATCTCGTTAGTCTAGATATAGAAGACGGTTGTACAGACGGATCTCGTTAGTCTAGATATTGAAGACGTTTGTACAGACGGATCTCGTTAGTCTAGATATAGAAGACGGTTGTACAGACGGATCTCGTTAGTCTAGATATAGAAGACGGTTGTACAACGACGGATCTCGTTAGTCTAGGAATAGAAGACGGTTGTACAGACGGATCTCGTTAGTCTAGATATAGAAGACGGTTGTACAGACGGATCTCGTTAGTCGAGATATAGAAGACGGTTGTACAACGACGGATCTCGTTAGTCTAGATATAGAAGACGGTTGTACAGGCGGATCTCGTTAGTCTAGATATTGAAGACGTTTGTCCAACGACGTATCTCGTTAGTCTAGAAATAGAAGACGGTTGTACAACGACGGATCTCGTTAGTCTAGATATAGAAGACGGTTGTACAGACGGATCTCGTTAGTCTAGATATTGAAGACGGTTGTACAGACGGATCTCGTTAGTCTAGATATAGAAGACGGTTGTTCAACGACGGATCTCGTTAGTCTAGAAATAGAAGACGGTTGTACAACGACGGATCTCGTTAGTCTAGATATAGAAGACGGTTGTACAGACGGATCTCGTTAGTCTAGATATAGAAGACGGTTGTACAGACGGATCTCGTTAGTCGAGATATAGAAGACGGTTGTACAGACGGATCTCGTTAGTCTAGAAATAGAAGACGGTTGTACAGGCGGATCTCGTTAGTCTAGATATTGAAGACGTTTGTCCAACGACGTATCTCGTTAGTCTAGATATAGAAGACGGTTGTACAGACGGATCTCGTTAGTCTAGATATAGAAGACGGTTGTACAACGACGGATCTCGTTAGTCTAGATATACAAGACGGTTGTACAGACGGATCTCGTTAGTCTAGATAAAGAAGACGGTTGTACAGACGGATCTCGTTAGTCGAGATATAGAAGACGGTTGTACAGACGGATCTCGTTAGTCTAGAAATAGAAGACGGTTGTACAGGCGGATCTCGTTAGTCTAGATAT
This sequence comes from Andrena bicolor, assembly GCA_960531205.1. NCBI lineage: Eukaryota > Metazoa > Arthropoda > Insecta > Hymenoptera > Andrenidae > Andrena > Andrena bicolor. The sequence continues at coordinate 17,243 of CAUIJW010000012.1, forward strand.
TGAAGACGTTTGTCCAACGACGTATCTCGTTAGTCTAGATATAGAAGACGGTTGTACAGACGAATCTCGTTAGTCTAGATATAGAAGACGGTTGTACAGACGGATCTCGTTAGTCTAGATATAGAAGACGGTTGTACAGGCGGATCTCGTTAGTCGAGATATAGAAGACGGTTGTACAGACGGATCTCGTTAGTCTAGATATAGAAGACGGTTGTACAGACGGATCTCGTTAGTCTAGATATTGAAGACGTTTGTCCAACGACGTATCTCGTTAGTCTAGATATAGAAGACGGTTGTACAGACGGTTCTCGTTAGTCTAGATATAGAAGACGGTTGTATAACGAGAGATCTCCTTAGTCTAGATATAGAAGATGGTTGTACAACGAGAGATCTCGTTAGTCTAGATATAGAAGACGGTTGTACAGACGGATCTCGTTAGTCTAGATATAGAAGACGGTTGTACAGACGGATCTCGTTAGTCTAGATATAGAAGACGGTTGTACAACGACGGATCTCGTTAGTCTAGATATACAAGACGGTTGTACAGACGGATCTCGTTAGTCTAGATATAGAAGACGGTTATACAGACGGATCTCGTTAGTCTAGAAATAGAAGACGGTTGTACAGGCGGATCTCGTTAGTCTAGATATTGAAGACGTTTGTCCAACGACGTATCTCGTTAGTCTAGATATAGAAGACGGTTGTACAGACGGTTCTCGTTAGTCTAGATATAGAAGACGGTTGTATAACGAGAGATCTCCTTAGTCTAGATATAGAAGATGGTTGTACAACGAGAGATCTCGTTAGTCTAGATATAGAAGACGGTTGTACAGACGGATCTCGTTAGTCTAGATATAGAAGACGGTTGTATAACGAGAGATCTCGTTAGTCTAGATATAGATGATGGTTGTACAACGAGAGATCTCGTTAGTCTAGATATAGAAGACGGTTGTACAGACGGATCTCGTTAGTCTAGATATTGAAGACGTTTGTACAGACGGATCTCGTTAGTCTAGATATAGAAGACGGTTGTACAGACGGATCTCGTTAGTCTAGATATAGAAGACGGTTGTTCAACGACGGATCTCGTTAGTCTAGAAATAGAAGACGGTTGTACAACGACGGATCTCGTTAGTCTAGATATAGAAGACGGTTGTACAGACGGATCTCGTTAGTCTAGATATAGAAGACGGTTGTACAACGACGGATCTCATTAGTTTAGATATACAAGACGGTTGTACAGACGGATCTCGTTAGTCTAGATATAGAAGACAGTTGTACAACGACGGATCTCGTTAGTCTAGAAATAGAAGACGGTTGTACAACGACGGATCTCGTTAGTCTAGATATAGAAGACGGTTGTACAGACGGATCTCGTTAGTCTATATATAGAAGACGGTTGTACAACGACGGATCTCGTTAGTCTAGATATACAAGACGGTTGTACAGACGGATCTCGTTAGTCTAGATATAGAAGACGGTTGTACAGACGGATCTCGTTAGTCGAGATATAGAAGACGGTTGTACAGACGGATCTCGTTAGTCTAGAAATAGAAGACGGTTGTACAGGCGGATCTCGTTAGTCTAGATATTGAAGACGTTTGTCCAACGACGTATCTCGTTAGTCTAGATATAGAAGACGGTTGTACAGACGAATCTCGTTAGTCTAGATATAGAAGACGGTTGTACAGACGGATCTCGTTAGTCTAGATATAGAAGACGGTTGTACAACGACGGATCTCGTTAGTCTAGATATAGAAGACGGTTGTACAGACGGATCTCGTTAGTCTAGATATAGAAGACGGTTGTACAGACGGATCTCGTTAGTCTAGATATAGAAGACGGTTGTACAACGACGGATCTCGTTAGTCTAGATATACAAGACGGTTGTACAGACGGATCTCGTTAGTCTAGATATAGAAGACGGTTGTACAGACGGATCTCGTTAGTCGAGATATAGAAGACGTTTGTACAGACGGATCTCGTTAGTCTAGATATAGAAGACGGTTGTACAGACGGATCTCGTTAGTCTAGATATAGAAGACGGTTGTTCAACGACGGATCTCGTTAGTCTAGAAATAGAAGACGGTTGTACAACGACGGATCTCGTTAGTCTAGATATAGAAGACGGTTGTACAGACGGATCTCGTTAGTCTAGATATAGAAGACGGTTGTACAACGACGGATCTCATTAGTTTAGATATACAAGACGGTTGTACAGACGGATCTCGTTAGTCTAGATATAGAAGACAGTTGTACAACGACGGATCTCGTTAGTCTAGAAATAGAAGACGGTTGTACAACGACGGATCTCGTTAGTCTAGATATAGAAGACGGTTGTACAGACGGATCTCGTTAGTCTAGATATAGAAGACGGTTGTACAACGACGGATCTCGTTAGTCTAGATATACAAGACGGTTGTACAGACGGATCTCGTTAGTCTAGATATAGAAGACGGTTGTACAGACGGATCTCGTTAGTCGAGATATAGAAGACGGTTGTACAGACGGATCTCGTTAGTCTAGAAATAGAAGACGGTTGTACAGGCGGATCTCGTTAGTCTAGATATTGAAGACGTTTGTCCAACGACGTATCTCGTTAGTCTAGATATAGAAGACGGTTGTACAGACGAATCTCGTTAGTCTAGATATAGAAGACGGTTGTACAGACGGATCTCGTTAGTCTAGATATAGAAGACGGTTGTGCAGGCGGATCTCGTTAGTCGAGATATAGAAGACGGTTGTACAGACGGATCTCGTTAGTCTAGATATAGAAGACGGTTGTACAGACGGATCTCGTTAGTCTAGATATTGAAGACGTTTGTCCAACGACGTATCTCGTTAGTCTAGATATAGAAGACGGTTGTACAGACGGTTCTCGTTAGTCTAGATATAGAAGACGGTTGTATAACGAGAGATCTCCTTAGTCTAGATATAGAAGATGGTTGTACAACGAGAGATCTCGTTAGTCTAGATATAGAAGACGGTTGTACAGACGGATCTCGTTAGTCTAGATATAGAAGACGGTTGTACAGACGGATCTCGTTAGTCTAGATATAGAAGACGGTTGTACAACGACGGATCTCGTTAGTCTAGATATACAAGACGGTTGTACAGACGGATCTCGTTAGTCTAGATATAGAAGACGGTTGTACAGACGGATCTCGTTAGTCGAGATATAGAAGACGTTTGTACAGACGGATCTCGTTAGTCTAGATATAGAAGACGGTTGTACAGACGGATCTCGTTAGTCTAGATATAGAAGACGGTTGTTCAACGACGGATCTCGTTAGTCTAGATATAGATGACGGTTGTACAGACGGATCTCGTTAGTCTAGATATTGAAGACGTTTGTCCAACGACGTATCTCGTTAGTCTAGATATAGAAGACGGTTGTACAGACGGTTCTCGTTAGTCTAGATATAGAAGACAGTTGTACAGACGGTTCTCGTTAGTCTAGATATAGAAGACGGTTGTATAACGAGAGATCTCGTTAGTCTAGATATAGAAGATGGTTGTACAACGAGAGATCTCGTTAGTCTAGATATAGAAGACGGTTGTACAGACGGATCTCGTTAGTCTAGATATAGAAGACGGTTGTACAACGACGGATCTCGTTAGTCTAGAAATAGAAGACGGTTGTACAGACGGATCTCGTTAGTCTAGATATAGAAGACGGTTGTACAGACGGATCTCGTTAGTCGAGATATAGAAGACGGTTGTACAACGACGGATCTCGTTAGTCTAGATATAGAAGACGGTTGTACAGGCGGATCTCGTTAGTCTAGATATAGAAGACGGTTGTACAACGACGGATCTCGTTAGTCTAGATATAGAAGACGGTTGTACAGACGGATCTCGTTAGTCTAGATATAGAAGACGGTTGTACAGACGGATCTCGTTAGTCTAGATATAGAAGACGGTTGTACAACGACGGATCTCGTTAGTCTAGATATACAAGACGGTTGTACAGACGGATCTCGTTAGTCTAGATATAGAAGACGGTTGTACAGACGGATCTCGTTAGTCGAGATATAGAAGACGTTTGTACAGACGGATCTCGTTAGTCTAGATATAGAAGACGGTTGTACAGACGGATCTCGTTAGTCTAGATATAGAAGACGGTTGTTCAACGACGGATCTCGTTAGTCTAGAAATAGAAGACGGTTGTACAACGACGGATCTCGTTAGTCTAGATATAGAAGACGGTTGTACAGACGGATCTCGTTAGTCTAGATATAGAAGACGGTTGTACAACGACGGATCTCATTAGTTTAGATATACAAGACGGTTGTACAGACGGATCTCGTTAGTCTAGATATAGAAGACAGTTGTACAACGACGGATCTCGTTAGTCTAGAAATAGAAGACGGTTGTACAACGACGGATCTCGTTAGTCTAGATATAGAAGACGGTTGTACAGACGGATCTCGTTAGTCTAGATATAGAAGACGGTTGTACAACGACGGATCTCGTTAGTCTAGATATACAAGACGGTTGTACAGACGGATCTCGTTAGTCTAGATATAGAAGACGGTTGTACAGACGGATCTCGTTAGTCGAGATATAGAAGACGGTTGTACAGACGGATCTCGTTAGTCTAGAAATAGAAGACGGTTGTACAGGCGGATCTCGTTAGTCTAGATATTGAAGACGTTTGTCCAACGACGTATCTCGTTAGTCTAGATATAGAAGACGGTTGTACAGACGAATCTCGTTAGTCTAGATATAGAAGACGGTTGTACAGACGGATCTCGTTAGTCTAGATATAGAAGACGGTTGTGCAGGCGGATCTCGTTAGTCGAGATATAGAAGACGGTTGTACAGACGGATCTCGTTAGTCTAGATATAGAAGACGGTTGTACAGACGGATCTCGTTAGTCTAGATATTGAAGACGTTTGTCCAACGACGTATCTCGTTAGTCTAGATATAGAAGACGGTTGTACAGACGGTTCTCGTTAGTCTAGATATAGAAGACGGTTGTATAACGAGAGATCTCCTTAGTCTAGATATAGAAGATGGTTGTACAACGAGAGATCTCGTTAGTCTAGATATAGAAGACGGTTGTACAGACGGATCTCGTTAGTCTAGATATAGAAGACGGTTGTACAGACGGATCTCGTTAGTCTAGATATAGAAGACGGTTGTACAACGACGGATCTCGTTAGTCTAGATATACAAGACGGTTGTACAGACGGATCTCGTTAGTCTAGATATAGAAGACGGTTGTACAGACGGATCTCGTTAGTCGAGATATAGAAGACGTTTGTACAGACGGATCTCGTTAGTCTAGATATAGAAGACGGTTGTACAGACGGATCTCGTTAGTCTAGATATAGAAGACGGTTGTTCAACGACGGATCTCGTTAGTCTAGAAATAGAAGACGGTTGTACAACGACGGATCTCGTTAGTCTAGATATAGAAGACGGTTGTACAGACGGATCTCGTTAGTCTAGATATAGAAAACGGTTGTACAACGACGGATCTCGTTAGTCTAGATATACAAGACGGTTGTACAGACGGATCTCGTTAGTCTAGATATAGAAGACGGTTGTACAGGCGGATCACGTTAGTCGAGATATAGAAGACGGTTGTACAGACGGATCTCGTTAGTCTAGATATAGATGACGGTTGTACAGACGGATCTCGTTAGTCTAGATATTGAAGACGTTTGTCCAACGACGTATCTCGTTAGTCTAGATATAGAAGACGGTTGTACAGACGGTTCTCGTTAGTCTAGATATAGAAGACAGTTGTACAGACGGTTCTCGTTAGTCTAGATATAGAAGACGGTTGTATAACGAGAGATCTCGTTAGTCTAGATATAGAAGACGGTTGTACAGTCGGATCTCGTTAGTCTAGATATTGAAGACGTTTGTACAGACGGATCTCGTTAGTCTAGATATAGAAGACGGTTGTACAGGCGGATCTCGTTAGTCGAGATATAGAAGACGGTTGTACAGACGGATCTCGTTAGTCTAGATATTGAAGACGTTTGTCCAACGACGTATCTCGTTAGTCTAGATATAGAAGACGGTTGTACAGACGGTTCTCGTTAGTCTAGATATAGAAGACGGTTGTATAACGAGAGATCTCCTTAGTCTAGATATAGAAGATGGTTGTACAACGAGAGATCTCGTTAGTCTAGATATAGAAGACGGTTGTACAGACGGATCTCGTTAGTCTAGATATTGAAGACGTTTGTACAGACGGATCTCGTTAGTCTAGATATAGAAGACGGTTGTACAGACGGATCTCGTTAGTCTAGATATAGAAGACGGTTGTACAACGACGGATCTCGTTAGTCTAGAAATAGAAGACGGTTGTACAGACGGATCTCGTTAGTCTAGATATAGAAGACGGTTGTACAGACGGATCTCGTTAGTCGAGATATAGAAGACGGTTGTACAACGACGGATCTCGTTAGTCTAGATATAGAAGACGGTTGTACAGGCGGATCTCGTTAGTCTAGATATTGAAGACGTTTGTCCAACGACGTATCTCGTTAGTCTAGATATAGAAGACGGTTGTACAGACGGTTCTCATTAGTCTAGATATAGAAGACAGTTGTACAGACGGATCTCGTTAGTCTAGATATAGAAGACGGTTGTATAACGAGAGATCTCGTTAGTCGAGATATAGAAGACGGTTGTACAGACGGATCTCGTTAGTCTAGATATAGATGACGGTTGTACAGACGGATCTCGTTAGTCTAGATATTGAAGACGTTTGTCCAACGACGTATCTCGTTAGTCGAGATATAGAAGACGGTTGTACAGACGGATCTCGTTAGTCTAGATATAGATGACGGTTGTACAGACGGATCTCGTTAGTCTAGATATTGAAGACGTTTGTCCAACGACGTATCTCGTTAGTCTAGATATAGAAGATGGTTGTACAGACAGATCTCGTTAGTCTAGATATTGAAGACGTTTGTCCAACGACGTATCTCGTTAGTCTAGATATAGATGACGGTTGTACAGACGGTTCTCGTTAGTCTAGATATAGAAGACGGTTGTATAACGAGAGATCTCCTTAGTCTAGATATAGAAGATGGTTGTACAACGAGAGATCTCGTTAGTCTAGATATAGAAGACGGTTGTACAGTCGGATCTCGTTAGTCTAGATATTGAAGACGTTTGTACAGACGGATCTCGTTAGTCTAGATATAGAAGACGGTTGTATAGACGGATCTCGTTAGTCTAGATATAGAAGACGGTTGTACAGGCGGATCACGTTAGTCGAGATATAGAAGACGGTTGTACAGACGGATCTAGTTAGTCTAGATATAGATGACGGTTGTACAGACGGATCTCGTTAGTCGAGATATAGAAGACGGTTGTACAACGACGGATCTCGTTAGTCTAGATATAGAAGACGGTTGTACAGGCGGATCTCGTTAGTCTAGATATAGAAGATGGTTGTACAACCAGAGATCTCGTTAGTCTAGATATAGAAGACGGTTGTACAGACGGATCTCGTTAGTCTAGATATTGAAGACGTTTGTACAGACGGATCTCGTTAGTCTAGATATAGAAGACGGTTGTACAGACGGATCTCGTTAGTCTAGATATAGAAGACGGTTGTTCAACGACGGATCTCGTTAGTCTAGAAATAGAAGACGGTTGTACAACGACGGATCTCGTTAGTCTAGATATAGAAGACGGTTGTACAGACGGATCTCGTTAGTCTAGATATAGAAGACGGTTGTACAACGACGGATCTCATTAGTTTAGATATACAAGACGGTTGTACAGACGGATCTCGTTAGTCTAGATATAGAAGACAGTTGTACAACGACGGATCTCGTTAGTCTAGAAATAGAAGACGGTTGTACAACGACGGATCTCGTTAGTCTAGATATAGAAGACGGTTGTACAGACGGATCTCGTTAGTCTAGATATAGAAGACGGTTGTACAACGACGGATCTCGTTAGTCTAGATATACAAGACGGTTGTTCAGACGGATCTCGTTAGTCTAGATATAGAAGACGGTTGTACAGACGGATCTCGTTAGTCTAGATATAGAAGACGGTTGTACAACGACGGATCTCGTTAGTCTAGATATAGAAGACGGTTGTACAGACGGATCTCGTTAGTCTAGATATAGAAGACGGTTGTACAACGACGGATCTCGTTAGTCTAGATATACAAGACGGTTGTACAGACGGATCTCGTTAGTCTAGATATAGAAGACGGTTGTACAGACGGATCTCGTTAGTCGAGATATAGAAGACGTTTGTACAGACGGATCTCGTTAGTCTAGATATAGAAGACGGTTGTACAGACGGATCTCGTTAGTCTAGATATAGAAGACGGTTGTTCAACGACGGATCTCGTTAGTCTAGAAATAGAAGACGGTTGTACAACGACGGATCTCGTTAGTCTAGATATAGAAGACGGTTGTACAGACGGATCTCGTTAGTCTAGATATAGAAGACGGTTGTACAACGACGGATCTCATTAGTTTAGATATACAAGACGGTTGTACAGACGGATCTCGTTAGTCTAGATATAGAAGACAGTTGTACAACGACGGATCTCGTTAGTCTAGAAATAGAAGACGGTTGTTCAACGACGGATCTCGTTAGTCTAGAAATAGAAGACGGTTGTACAACGACGGATCTCGTTAGTCTAGATATAGAAGACGGTTGTACAGACGGATCTCGTTAGTCTAGATATAGAAGACGGTTGTACAACGACGGATCTCATTAGTTTAGATATACAAGACGGTTGTACAGACGGATCTCGTTAGTCTAGATATAGAAGACAGTTGTACAACGACGGATCTCGTTAGTCTAGAAATAGAAGACGGTTGTACAACGACGGATCTCGTTAGTCTAGATATAGAAGACGGTTGTACAGACGGATCTCGTTAGTCTAGATATAGAAGACGGTTGTACAACGACGGATCTCGTTAGTCTAGATATACAAGACGGTTGTACAGACGGATCTCGTTAGTCTAGATATAGAAGACGGTTGTACAGACGGATCTCGTTAGTCGAGATATAGAAGACGGTTGTACAGACGGATCTCGTTAGTCTAGAAATAGAAGACGGTTGTACAGGCGGATCTCGTTAGTCTAGATATTGAAGACGTTTGTCCAACGACGTATCTCGTTAGTCTAGATATAGAAGACGGTTGTACAGACGAATCTCGTTAGTCTAGATATAGAAGACGGTTGTACAGACGGATCTCGTTAGTCTAGATATAGAAGACGGTTGTACAGGCGGATCTCGTTAGTCGAGATATAGAAGACGGTTGTACAGACGGATCTCGTTAGTCTAGATATAGAAGACGGTTGTACAGACGGATCTCGTTAGTCTAGATATTGAAGACGTTTGTCCAACGACGTATCTCGTTAGTCTAGATATAGAAGACGGTTGTACAGACGGTTCTCGTTAGTCTAGATATAGAAGACGGTTGTATAACGAGAGATCTCCTTAGTCTAGATATAGAAGATGGTTGTACAACGAGAGATCTCGTTAGTCTAGATATAGAAGACGGTTGTACAGACGGATCTCGTTAGTCTAGATATTGAAGACGTTTGTACAGACGGATCTCGTTAGTCTAGATATAGAAGACGGTTGTACAGACGGATCTCGTTAGTCGAGATATAGAAGACGGTTGTACAACGACGGATCTCGTTAGTCTAGATATAGAAGACGGTTGTACAGGCGGATCTCGTTAGTCTAGATATTGAAGACGTTTGTCCAACGACGTATCTCGTTAGTCTAGATATAGAAGACGGTTGTACAGACGAATCTCGTTAGTCTAGATATAGAAGACGGTTGTACAGACGGATCTCGTTAGTCTAGATATAGAAGACGGTTGTACAGGCGGATCACGTTAGTCGAGATATAGAAGACGGTTGTACAGACGGATCTCGTTAGTCTAGATATAGAAGACGGTTGTACAGGCGGATCTCGTTAGTCTAGATATTGAAGACGTTTGTCCAACGACGTATCTCGTTAGTCTAGATATAGAAGACGGTTGTACAGACGGTTCTCGTTAGTCTAGATATAGAAGACGGTTGTATAACGGGAGATCTCGTTAGTCTAGGTATAGAAGATGGTTGTACAACGAGAGATCTCGTTAGTCTAGATATAGAAGACGGTTGTACAGTCGGATCTCGTTAGTCTAGATATTGAAGACGTTTGTACAGACGGATCTCGTTAGTCTAGATATAGAAGACGGTTGTACAGACGGATCTCGTTAGTCTAGATATAGAAAACGGTTGTACAACGACGGATCTCGTTAGTCTAGAAATAGAAGACGGTTGTACAGACGGATCTCGTTAGTCTAGATATAGAAGACGGTTGTACAGACGGATCTCGTTAGTCTAGATATAGAAGACGGTTGTACAACGACGGATCTCGTTAGTCTAGAAATAGAAGACGGTTGTACAGACGGATCTCGTTAGTCTAGATATAGAAGACGGTTGTACAGACGGATCTCGTTAGTCGAGATATAGAAGACGGTTGTACAACGACGGATCTCGTTAGTCTAGATATAGAAGACGGTTGTACAGACGGATCTCGTTAGTCGAGATATAGAAGACGGTTGTACAGACGGATCTCGTTAGTCTACAAATAGAAGACGGTTGTACAGGCGGATCTCGTTAGTCTAGATATTGAAGACGTTTGTACAGACGGATCTCGTTAGTCTAGATATAGAAGACGGTTGTACAGACGGATCTCGTTAGTCTAGAAATAGAAGACGGTTGTACAGACGGATCTCGTTAGTCTAGATATAGAAGACGGTTGTACAGACGGATCTCGTTAGTCGAGATATAGAAGACGGTTGTACAACGACGGATCTCGTTAGTCTAGATATAGAAGACGGTTGTACAGACGGATCTCGTTAGTCGAGATATAGAAGACGGTTGTACAGACGGATCTCGATAGTCTAGATATAGAAGACGGTTGTATAACGAGAGATCTCCTTAGTCTAGATATAGAAGATGGTTGTACAACGAGAGATCTCGTTAGTCTAGATATAGAAGACGGTTGTACAGTCGGATCTCGTTAGTCTAGATATTGAAGACGTTTGTACAGACGGATCTCGTTAGTCTAGATATAGAAGACGGTTGTACAGACGGATCTCGTTAGTCTAGATATAGAAGACGGTTGTACAGGCGGATCACGTTAGTCGAGATATAGAAGACGGTTGTACAGACGGATCTCGTTAGTCTAGATATAGATGACGGTTGTACAGACGGATCTCGTTAGTCTAGATATTGAAGACGTTTGTCCAACGACGTATCTCGTTAGTCTAGATATAGAAGACGGTTGAACAGACGGTTCTCGTTAGTCTAGATATAGAAGACAGTTGTACAGACGGTTCTCGTTAGTCTAGATATAGAAGACGGTTGTATAACGAGAGATCTCGTTAGTCTAGATATAGAAGATGGTTGTACAACGAGAGATCTCGTTAGTCTAGATATAGAAGACGGTTGTACAGTCGGATCTCGTTAGTCTAGATATTGAAGACGTTTGTACAGACGGATCTCGTTAGTCTAGATATAGAAGACGGTTGTACAGACGGATCTCGTTAGTCTAGATATAGAAGACGGTTGTACAGACGGATCTCGTTAGTCGAGATATAGAAGACGGTTGTACAGACGGATCTCGTTAGTCTAGAAATAGAAGACGGTTGTACAGGCGGATCTCGTTAGTCTAGATATTGAAGACGTTTGTCCAACGACGTATCTCGTTAGTCTAGATATAGAAGACGGTTGTACAGACGAATCTCGTTAGTCTAGATATAGAAGACGGTTGTACAGACGGATCTCGTTAGTCTAGATATACAAGACGGTTGTACAACGACGGATCTCGTTAGTCTAGATATAGAAGACGGTTGTACAGACGGATCTCGTTAGTCTAGATATAGAAGACGGTTGTACAACGACGGATCTCGTTAGTCTAGATATAGAAGACGGTTGTACAGACGGATCTCGTTAGTCTAGATATAGAAGACGGTTGTACAACGACGGATCTCATTAGTTTAGATATACAAGACGGTTGTACAGACGGATCTCGTTAGTCTAGATATAGAAGACAGTTGTACAACGACGGATCTCGTTAGTCTAGAAATAGAAGACGGTTGTACAACGACGGATCTCGTTAGTCTAGATATAGAAGACGGTTGTACAGACGGATCTCGTTAGTCTAGATATAGAAGACGGTTGTACAACGACGGATCTCGTTAGTCTAGATATACAAGACGGTTGTACAGACGGATCTCGTTAGTCTAGATAAAGAAGACGGTTGTACAGACGGATCTCGTTAGTCGAGATATAGAAGACGGTTGTACAGACGGATCTCGTTAGTCTAGAAATAGAAGACGGTTGTACAGGCGGATCTCGTTAGTCTAGATATTGAAGACGTTTGTCCAACGACGTATCTCGTTAGTCTAGATATAGAAGACGGTTGTACAGACGAATCTCGTTAGTCTAGATATAGAAGACGGTTGTACAGACGGATCTCGTTAGTCTAGATATAGAAGACGGTTGTACAGGCGGATCTCGTTAGTCGAGATATAGAAGACGGTTGTACAGACGGATCTCGTTAGTCTAGATATAGAAGACGGTTGTACAGACGGATCTCGTTAGTCTAGATATTGAAGACGTTTGTCCAACGACGTATCTCGTTAGTCTAGATATAGAAGACGGTTGTACAGACGGTTCTCGTTAGTCTAGATATAGAAGACGGTTGTATAACGAGAGATCTCCTTAGTCTAGATATAGAAGATGGTTGTACAACGAGAGATCTCGTTAGTCTAGATATAGAAGACGGTTGTACAGACGGATCTCGTTAGTCTAGATATAGAAGACGGTTGTACAGACGGATCTCGTTAGTCTAGATATAGAAGACGGTTGTACAACGACGGATCTCGTTAGTCTAGATATACAAGACGGTTGTACAGACGGATCTCGTTAGTCTAGATATAGAAGACGGTTATACAGACGGATCTCGTTTGTCGAGATATAGAAGACGTTTGTACAGACGGATCTCGTTAGTCTAGATATAGAAGACGGTTGTACAGACGGATCTCGTTAGTCTAGATATAGAAGACGGTTGTTCAACGACGGATCTCGTTAGTCTAGAAATAGAAGACGGTTGTACAACGACGGATCTCGTTAGTCTAGATATAGAAGACGGTTGTACAGACGGATCTCGTTAGTCTAGATATACAAGACGGTTGTACAGACGGATCTCGTTAGTCTAGATAAAGAAGACGGTTGTACAGACGGATCTCGTTAGTCGAGATATAGAAGACGGTTGTACAGACGGATCTCGTTAGTCTAGAAATAGAAGACGGTTGTACAGGCGGATCTCGTTAGTCTAGATATTGAAGACGTTTGTCCAACGACGTATCTCGTTAGTCTAGATATAGAAGACGGTTGTACAGACGAATCTCGTTAGTCTAGATATAGAAGACGGTTGTACAGACGGATCTCGTTAGTCTAGATATAGAAGACGGTTGTACAGGCGGATCTCGTTAGTCGAGATATAGAAGACGGTTGTACAGACGGATCTCGTTAGTCTAGATATAGAAGACGGTTGTACAGACGGATCTCGTTAGTCTAGATATTGAAGACGTTTGTCCAACGACGTATCTCGTTAGTCTAGATATAGAAGACGGTTGTACAGACGGTTCTCGTTAGTCTAGATATAGAAGACGGTTGTATAACGAGAGATCTCCTTAGTCTAGATATAGAAGATGGTTGTACAACGAGAGATCTCGTTAGTCTAGATATAGAAGACGGTTGTACAGACGGATCTCGTTAGTCTAGATATAGAAGACGGTTGTACAGACGGATCTCGTTAGTCTAGATATAGAAGACGGTTGTACAACGACGGATCTCGTTAGTCTAGATATACAAGACGGTTGTACAGACGGATCTCGTTAGTCTAGATATAGAAGACGGTTGTACAGACGGATCTCGTTAGTCGAGATATAGAAGACGTTTGTACAGACGGATCTCGTTAGTCTAGATATAGAAGACGGTTGTACAGACGGATCTCGTTAGTCTAGATATAGAAGACGGTTGTTCAACGACGGATCTCGTTAGTCTAGAAATAGAAGACGGTTGTACAACGACGGATCTCGTTAGTCTAGATATAGAAGACGGTTGTACAGACGGATCTCGTTAGTCTAGATATAGAAGACGGTTGTACAACGACGGATCTCATTAGTTTAGATATACAAGACGGTTGTACAGACGGATCTCGTTAGTCTAGATATAGAAGACAGTTGTACAACGACGGATCTCGTTAGTCTAGAAATAGAAGACGGTTGTACAACGACGGATCTCGTTAGTCTAGATATAGAAGACGGTTGTACAGACGGATCTCGTTAGTCTAGATATAGAAGACGGTTGTACAACGACGGATCTCGTTAGTCTAGATATACAAGACGGTTGTACAGACGGATCTCGTTAGTCTAGACATAGAAGACGGTTGTACAGGCGGATCTCGTTAGTCTAGATATTGAAGACGTTTGTCCAACGACGTATCTCGTTAGTCTAGATATAGAAGACGGTTGTACAGACGAATCTCGTTAGTCTAGATATAGAAGACGGTTGTACAGACGGATCTCGTTAGTCTAGATATAGAAGACGGTTGTACAGACGGATCTCGTTAGTCGAGATATAGAAGACGGTTGTACAGACGGATCTCGTTAGTCTAGAAATAGAAGACGGTTGTACAGGCGGATCTCGTTAGTCTAGATATTGAAGACGTTTGTCCAACGACGTATCTCGTTAGTCTAGATATAGAAGACGGTTGTACAGACGAATCTCGTTAGTCTAGATATAGAAGACGGTTGTACAGACGGATCTCGTTAGTCTAGATATAGAAGACGGTTGTACAGGCGGATCTCGTTAGTCGAGATATAGAAGACGGTTGTACAGACGGATCTCGTTAGTCTAGATATAGAAGACGGTTGTACAGACGGATCTCGTTAGTCTAGATATTGAAGACGTTTGTCCAACGACGTATCTCGTTAGTCTAGATATAGAAGACGGTTGTACAGACGGTTCTCGTTAGTCTAGATATAGAAGACGGTTGTATAACCAGAGATCTCCTTAGTCTA
Organism: Andrena bicolor; assembly: GCA_960531205.1. Lineage (NCBI taxonomy): Eukaryota > Metazoa > Arthropoda > Insecta > Hymenoptera > Andrenidae > Andrena > Andrena bicolor. The sequence goes on from CAUIJW010000012.1 coordinate 32,344, forward strand.
GATATAGAAGATGGTTGTACAACGAGAGATCTCGTTAGTCTAGATATAGAAGACGGTTGTACAGACGGATCTCGTTAGTCTAGATATTGAAGACGTTTGTACAGACGGATCTCGTTAGTCTAGATATAGAAGACGGTTGTACAGACGGATCTCGTTAGTCTAGATATAGAAGACGGTTGTACAACGACGGATCTCGTTAGTCTAGAAATAGAAGACGGTTGTACAGACGGATCTCGTTAGTCTAGATATAGAAGACGGTTGTACAGACGGATCTCGTTAGTCGAGATATAGAAGACGGTTGTACAACGACGGATCTCGTTAGTCTAGATATAGAAGACGGTTGTACAGGCGGATCTCGTTAGTCTAGATATTGAAGACGTTTGTCCAACGACGTATCTCGTTAGTCTAGATATAGAAGACGGTTGTACAGACGAATCTCGTTAGTCTAGATATAGAAGACGGTTGTACAGACGGATCTCGTTAGTCTAGATATAGAAGACGGTTGTACAGGCGGATCACGTTAGTCGAGATATAGAAGACGGTTGTACAGACGGATCTCGTTAGTCTAGATATAGATGACGGTTGTACAGACGGATCTCGTTAGTCTAGATATTGAAGACGTTTGTCCAACGACGTATCTCGTTAGTCTAGATATAGAAGACGGTTGTACAGACGGTTCTCGTTAGTCTAGATATAGAAGACAGTTGTACAGACGGATCTCGTTAGTCTAGATATAGAAGACGGTTGTATAACGAGAGATCTCGTTAGTCTAGGTATAGAAGATGGTTGTACAGACCGATGTCGTTAGTCGAGATATAGAAGACGGTTGTACAACGACGGATCTCGTTAGTCTAGATATAGAAGACGGTTGTACAGACGGATCTCGTTAGTCGAGATATAGAAGACGGTTGTACAGACGGATCTCGTTAGTCGAGATATAGAAGACGGTTGTACAACGACGGATCTCGTTAGTCTAGATATAGAAGACGGTTGTACAGACGGATCTCGTTAGTCGAGATATAGAAGACGGTTGTACAGACGGATCTCGTTAGTCTAGAAATAGAAGACGGTTGTACAGGCGGATCTCGTTAGTCTAGATATTGAAGACGTTTGTCCAACGACGTATCTCGTTAGTCTAGATATAGAAGACGGTTGTACAGACGAATCTCGTTAGTCTAGATATAGAAGACGGTTGTACAGACGGATCTCGTTAGTCTAGATATAGAAGACGGTTGTACCGGCGGATCTCGTTAGTCGAGATATAGAAGACGGTTGTACAGACGGATCTCGTTAGTCTAGAAATAGAAGACGGTTGTACAGGCGGATCTCGTTAGTCTAGATATTGAAGACGTTTGTCCAACGACGTATCTCGTTAGTCTAGATATAGAAGACGGTTGTACAGACGAATCTCGTTAGTCTAGATATAGAAGACGGTTGTACAGACGGATCTCGTTAGTCTAGATATAGAAGACGGTTGTACAGGCGGATCACGTTAGTCGAGATATAGAAGACGGTTGTACAGACGGATCTCGTTAGTCTAGATATAGATGACGGTTGTACAGACGGATCTCGTTAGTCTAGATATTGAAGACGTTTGTCCAACGACGTATCTCGTTAGTCTAGATATAGAAGATGGTTGTACAGACAGATCTCGTTAGTCTAGATATTGAAGACGTTTGTCCAACGACGTATCTCGTTAGTCTAGATATAGAAGACGGTCGTACAGACGGTTCTCGTTAGTCTAGATATAGAAGACGGTTGTATAACGAGAGATCTCCTTAGTCTAGATATAGAAGATGGTTGTACAACGAGAGATCTCGTTAGTCTAGATATAGAAGACGGTTGTACAGTCGGATCTCGTTAGTCTAGATATTGAAGACGTTTGTACAGACGGATCTCGTTAGTCTAGATATAGAAGACGGTTGTACAGACGGTTCTCGTTAGTCTAGATATAGAAGACAGTTGTACAGACGGTTCTCGTTAGTCTAGATATAGAAGACGGTTGTATAACGAGAGATCTCGTTAGTCTAGATATAGAAGATGGTTGTACAACGAGAGATCTCGTTAGTCTAGATATAGAAGACGGTTTTACAGTCGGATCTCGTTAGTCTAGATATTGAAGACGTTTGTACAGACGGATCTCGTTAGTCTAGATATAGAAGACGGTTGTACAGACGGATCTCGTTAGTCTAGATATAGAAGACGGTTGTACAACGACGGATCTCGTTAGTCTAGAAATAGAAGACGGTTGTACAGACGGATCTCGTTAGTCTAGATATAGAAGACGGTTGTACATACGGATCTCGTTAGTCTAGATATTGAAGACGTTTGTACAGACGGATCTCGTTAGTCTAGATATAGAAGACGGTTGTACAGACGGATCTCGTTAGTCTAGATATAGAAGACAGTTGTACAACGACGGATCTCGTTAGTCTAGAAATAGAAGACGGTTGTACAGACGGATCTCGTTAGTCTAGATATAGAAGACGGTTGTACAGACGGATCTCGTTAATCTAGATATAGAAGACAGTTGTACAACGACGGATCTCGTTAGTCTAGAAATAGAAGACGGTTGTACAACGACGGATCTCGTTAGTCTAGATATAGAAGACGGTTGTACAGACGGATCTCGTTAGTCTAGATATAGAAGACGGTTGTACAACGACGGATCTCGTTAGTCTAGATATACAAGACGGTTGTACAGACGGATCACGTTAGTCTAGATATAGAAGACGGTTGTACAGGCGGATCACGTTAGTCGAGATATAGAAGACGGTTGTACAGACGGATCTCGTTAGTCTAGATATAGATGACGGTTGTACAGACGGATCTCGTTAGTCTAGATATTGAAGACGTTTGTCCAACGACGTATCTCGTTAGTCTAGATATAGAAGACGGTTGTACAGACGGTTCTCGTTAGTCTAGATATAGAAGACGGTTGTATAACGGGAGATCTCGTTAGTCTAGGTATAGAAGATGGTTGTACAACGAGAGATCTCGTTAGTCTAGATATAGAAGACGGTTGTACAGACGGTTCTCGTTAGTCTAGATATAGAAGACGGTTGTATAACGGGAGATCTCGTTAGTCTAGGTATAGAAGATGGTTGTACAACGAGAGATCTCGTTAGTCTAGATATAGAAGACGGTTGTACAGTCGGATCTCGTTAGTCTAGATATTGAAGACGTTTGTACAGACGGATCTCGTTAGTCTAGATATAGAAGACGGTTGTATAGACGGATCTCGTTAGTCTAGATATAGAAGACGGTTGTACAGGCGGATCACGTTAGTCGAGATATAGAAGACGGTTGTACAGACGGATCTAGTTAGTCTAGATATAGATGACGGTTGTACAGACGGATCTCGTTAGTCGAGATATAGAAGACGGTTGTACAACGACGGATCTCGTTAGTCTAGATATAGAAGACGGTTGTACAGGCGGATCTCGTTAGTCTAGATATAGAAGATGGTTGTACAACCAGAGATCTCGTTAGTCTAGATATAGAAGACGGTTGTACAGACGGATCTCGTTAGTCTAGATATTGAAGACGTTTGTACAGACGGATCTCGTTAGTCTAGATATAGAAGACGGTTGTACAGACGGATCTCGTTAGTCTAGATATAGAAGACGGTTGTTCAACGACGGATCTCGTTAGTCTAGAAATAGAAGACGGTTGTACAACGACGGATCTCGTTAGTCTAGATATAGAAGACGGTTGTACAGACGGATCTCGTTAGTCTAGATATAGAAGACGGTTGTACAACGACGGATCTCATTAGTTTAGATATACAAGACGGTTGTACAGACGGATCTCGTTAGTCTACATATAGAAGACAGTTGTACAACGACGGATCTCGTTAGTCTAGAAATAGAAGACGGTTGTACAACGACGGATCTCGTTAGTCTAGATATAGAAGACGGTTGTACAGACGGATCTCGTTAGTCTAGATATAGAAGACGGTTGTACAACGACGGATCTCGTTAGTCTAGATATACAAGACGGTTGTTCAGACGGATCTCGTTAGTCTAGATATAGAAGACGGTTGTACAGACGGATCTCGTTAGTCTAGATATAGAAGACGGTTGTACAACGACGGATCTCGTTAGTCTAGATATAGAAGACGGTTGTACAGACGGATCTCGTTAGTCTAGATATAGAAGACGGTTGTACAACGACGGATCTCGTTAGTCTAGATATACAAGACGGTTGTACAGACGGATCTCGTTAGTCTAGATATAGAAGACGGTTGTACAGACGGATCTCGTTAGTCGAGATATAGAAGACGTTTGTACAGACGGATCTCGTTAGTCTAGATATAGAAGACGGTTGTACAGACGGATCTCGTTAGTCTAGATATAGAAGACGGTTGTTCAACGACGGATCTCGTTAGTCTAGAAATAGAAGACGGTTGTACAACGACGGATCTCGTTAGTCTAGATATAGAAGACGGTTGTACAGACGGATCTCGTTAGTCTAGATATAGAAGACGGTTGTACAACGACGGATCTCATTAGTTTAGATATACAAGACGGTTGTACAGACGGATCTCGTTAGTCTAGATATAGAAGACAGTTGTACAACGACGGATCTCGTTAGTCTAGAAATAGAAGACGGTTGTTCAACGACGGATCTCGTTAGTCTAGAAATAGAAGACGGTTGTACAACGACGGATCTCGTTAGTCTAGATATAGAAGACGGTTGTACAGACGGATCTCGTTAGTCTAGATATAGAAGACGGTTGTACAACGACGGATCTCATTAGTTTAGATATACAAGACGGTTGTACAGACGGATCTCGTTAGTCTAGATATAGAAGACAGTTGTACAACGACGGATCTCGTTAGTCTAGAAATAGAAGACGGTTGTACAACGACGGATCTCGTTAGTCTAGATATAGAAGACGGTTGTACAGACGGATCTCGTTAGTCTAGATATAGAAGACGGTTGTACAACGACGGATCTCGTTAGTCTAGATATACAAGACGGTTGTACAGACGGATCTCGTTAGTCTAGATATAGAAGACGGTTGTACAGACGGATCTCGTTAGTCGAGATATAGAAGACGGTTGTACAGACGGATCTCGTTAGTCTAGAAATAGAAGACGGTTGTACAGGCGGATCTCGTTAGTCTAGATATTGAAGACGTTTGTCCAACGACGTATCTCGTTAGTCTAGATATAGAAGACGGTTGTACAGACGAATCTCGTTAGTCTAGATATAGAAGACGGTTGTACAGACGGATCTCGTTAGTCTAGATATAGAAGACGGTTGTACAGGCGGATCTCGTTAGTCGAGATATAGAAGACGGTTGTACAGACGGATCTCGTTAGTCTAGATATAGAAGACGGTTGTACAGACGGATCTCGTTAGTCTAGATATTGAAGACGTTTGTCCAACGACGTATCTCGTTAGTCTAGATATAGAAGACGGTTGTACAGACGGTTCTCGTTAGTCTAGATATAGAAGACGGTTGTATAACGAGAGATCTCCTTAGTCTAGATATAGAAGATGGTTGTACAACGAGAGATCTCGTTAGTCTAGATATAGAAGACGGTTGTACAGACGGATCTCGTTAGTCTAGATATTGAAGACGTTTGTACAGACGGATCTCGTTAGTCTAGATATAGAAGACGGTTGTACAGACGGATCTCGTTAGTCTAGATATAGAAGACGGTTGTACAACGACGGATCTCGTTAGTCTAGAAATAGAAGACGGTTGTACAGACGGATCTCGTTAGTCTAGATATAGAAGACGGTTGTACAGACGGATCTCGTTAGTCGAGATATAGAAGACGGTTGTACAACGACGGATCTCGTTAGTCTAGATATAGAAGACGGTTGTACAGGCGGATCTCGTTAGTCTAGATATTGAAGACGTTTGTCCAACGACGTATCTCGTTAGTCTAGATATAGAAGACGGTTGTACAGACGAATCTCGTTAGTCTAGATATAGAAGACGGTTGTACAGACGGATCTCGTTAGTCTAGATATAGAAGACGGTTGTACAGGCGGATCACGTTAGTCGAGATATAGAAGACGGTTGTACAGACGGATCTCGTTAGTCTAGATATAGAAGACGGTTGTACAGGCGGATCTCGTTAGTCTAGATATTGAAGACGTTTGTCCAACGACGTATCTCGTTAGTCTAGATATAGAAGACGGTTGTACAGACGGTTCTCGTTAGTCTAGATATAGAAGACGGTTGTATAACGGGAGATCTCGTTAGTCTAGGTATAGAAGATGGTTGTACAACGAGAGATCTCGTTAGTCTAGATATAGAAGACGGTTGTACAGTCGGATCTCGTTAGTCTAGATATTGAAGACGTTTGTACAGACGGATCTCGTTAGTCTAGATATAGAAGACGGTTGTACAGACGGATCTCGTTAGTCTAGATATAGAAAACGGTTGTACAACGACGGATCTCGTTAGTCTAGAAATAGAAGACGGTTGTACAGACGGATCTCGTTAGTCTAGATATAGAAGACGGTTGTACAGACGGATCTCGTTAGTCTAGATATAGAAGACGGTTGTACAACGACGGATCTCGTTAGTCTAGAAATAGAAGACGGTTGTACAGACGGATCTCGTTAGTCTAGATATAGAAGACGGTTGTACAGACGGATCTCGTTAGTCGAGATATAGAAGACGGTTGTACAACGACGGATCTCGTTAGTCTAGATATAGAAGACGGTTGTACAGACGGATCTCGTTAGTCGAGATATAGAAGACGGTTGTACAGACGGATCTCGTTAGTCTACAAATAGAAGACGGTTGTACAGGCGGATCTCGTTAGTCTAGATATTGAAGACGTTTGTACAGACGGATCTCGTTAGTCTAGATATAGAAGACGGTTGTACAGACGGATCTCGTTAGTCTAGAAATAGAAGACGGTTGTACAGACGGATCTCGTTAGTCTAGATATAGAAGACGGTTGTACAGACGGATCTCGTTAGTCGAGATATAGAAGACGGTTGTACAACGACGGATCTCGTTAGTCTAGATATAGAAGACGGTTGTACAGACGGATCTCGTTAGTCGAGATATAGAAGACGGTTGTACAGACGGATCTCGATAGTCTAGATATAGAAGACGGTTGTATAACGAGAGATCTCCTTAGTCTAGATATAGAAGATGGTTGTACAACGAGAGATCTCGTTAGTCTAGATATAGAAGACGGTTGTACAGTCGGATCTCGTTAGTCTAGATATTGAAGACGTTTGTACAGACGGATCTCGTTAGTCTAGATATAGAAGACGGTTGTACAGACGGATCTCGTTAGTCTAGATATAGAAGACGGTTGTACAGGCGGATCACGTTAGTCGAGATATAGAAGACGGTTGTACAGACGGATCTCGTTAGTCTAGATATAGAAGACGGTTGAACAGACGGTTCTCGTTAGTCTAGATATAGAAGATGGTTGTACAACGAGAGATCTCGTTAGTCTAGATATAGAAGACGGTTGTACAGTCGGATCTCGTTAGTCTAGATATTGAAGACGTTTGTACAGACGGATCTCGTTAGTCTAGATATAGAAGACGGTTGTACAGACGGATCTCGTTAGTCTAGATATAGAAGACGGTTGTACAGACGGATCTCGTTAGTCGAGATATAGAAGACGGTTGTACAGACGGATCTCGTTAGTCTAGAAATAGAAGACGGTTGTACAGGCGGATCTCGTTAGTCTAGATATTGAAGACGTTTGTCCAACGACGTATCTCGTTAGTCTAGATATAGAAGACGGTTGTACAGACGAATCTCGTTAGTCTAGATATAGAAGACGGTTGTACAGACGGATCTCGTTAGTCTAGATATAGAAGACGGTTGTACAACGACGGATCTCGTTAGTCTAGATATAGAAGACGGTTGTACAGACGGATCTCGTTAGTCTAGATATAGAAGACGGTTGTACAACGACGGATCTCGTTAGTCTAGATATACAAGACGGTTGTACAGACGGATCTCGTTAGTCTAGATATAGAAGACGGTTGTACAGACGGATCTCGTTAGTCGAGATATAGAAGACGTTTGTACAGACGGATCTCGTTAGTCTAGATATAGAAGACGGTTGTACAGACGGATCTCGTTAGTCTAGATATAGAAGACGGTTGTTCAACGACGGATCTCGTTAGTCTAGAAATAGAAGACGGTTGTACAACGACGGATCTCGTTAGTCTAGATATAGAAGACGGTTGTACAGACGGATCTCGTTAGTCTAGATATAGAAGACGGTTGTACAACGACGGATCTCATTAGTTTAGATATACAAGACGGTTGTACAGACGGATCTCGTTAGTCTAGATATAGAAGACAGTTGTACAACGACGGATCTCGTTAGTCTAGAAATAGAAGACGGTTGTACAACGACGGATCTCGTTAGTCTAGATATAGAAGACGGTTGTACAGACGGATCTCGTTAGTCTAGATATAGAAGACGGTTGTACAACGACGGATCTCGTTAGTCTAGATATACAAGACGGTTGTACAGACGGATCTCGTTAGTCTAGATAAAGAAGACGGTTGTACAGACGGATCTCGTTAGTCGAGATATAGAAGACGGTTGTACAGACGGATCTCGTTAGTCTAGAAATAGAAGACGGTTGTACAGGCGGATCTCGTTAGTCTAGATATTGAAGACGTTTGTCCAACGACGTATCTCGTTAGTCTAGATATAGAAGACGGTTGTACAGACGAATCTCGTTAGTCTAGATATAGAAGACGGTTGTACAGACGGATCTCGTTAGTCTAGATATAGAAGACGGTTGTACAGGCGGATCTCGTTAGTCGAGATATAGAAGACGGTTGTACAGACGGATCTCGTTAGTCTAGATATAGAAGACGGTTGTACAGACGGATCTCGTTAGTCTAGATATTGAAGACGTTTGTCCAACGACGTATCTCGTTAGTCTAGATATAGAAGACGGTTGTACAGACGGTTCTCGTTAGTCTAGATATAGAAGACGGTTGTATAACGAGAGATCTCCTTAGTCTAGATATAGAAGATGGTTGTACAACGAGAGATCTCGTTAGTCTAGATATAGAAGACGGTTGTACAGACGGATCTCGTTAGTCTAGATATAGAAGACGGTTGTACAGACGGATCTCGTTAGTCTAGATATAGAAGACGGTTGTACAACGACGGATCTCGTTAGTCTAGATATACAAGACGGTTGTACAGACGGATCTCGTTAGTCTAGATATAGAAGACGGTTATACAGACGGATCTCGTTTGTCGAGATATAGAAGACGTTTGTACAGACGGATCTCGTTAGTCTAGATATAGAAGACGGTTGTACAGACGGATCTCGTTAGTCTAGATATAGAAGACGGTTGTTCAACGACGGATCTCGTTAGTCTAGAAATAGAAGACGGTTGTACAACGACGGATCTCGTTAGTCTAGATATAGAAGACGGTTGTACAGACGGATCTCGTTAGTCTAGATATACAAGACGGTTGTACAGACGGATCTCGTTAGTCTAGATAAAGAAGACGGTTGTACAGACGGATCTCGTTAGTCGAGATATAGAAGACGGTTGTACAGACGGATCTCGTTAGTCTAGAAATAGAAGACGGTTGTACAGGCGGATCTCGTTAGTCTAGATATTGAAGACGTTTGTCCAACGACGTATCTCGTTAGTCTAGATATAGAAGACGGTTGTACAGACGAATCTCGTTAGTCTAGATATAGAAGACGGTTGTACAGACGGATCTCGTTAGTCTAGATATAGAAGACGGTTGTACAGGCGGATCTCGTTAGTCGAGATATAGAAGACGGTTGTACAGACGGATCTCGTTAGTCTAGATATAGAAGACGGTTGTACAGACGGATCTCGTTAGTCTAGATATTGAAGACGTTTGTCCAACGACGTATCTCGTTAGTCTAGATATAGAAGACGGTTGTACAGACGGTTCTCGTTAGTCTAGATATAGAAGACGGTTGTATAACGAGAGATCTCCTTAGTCTAGATATAGAAGATGGTTGTACAACGAGAGATCTCGTTAGTCTAGATATAGAAGACGGTTGTACAGACGGATCTCGTTAGTCTAGATATAGAAGACGGTTGTACAGACGGATCTCGTTAGTCTAGATATAGAAGACGGTTGTACAACGACGGATCTCGTTAGTCTAGATATACAAGACGGTTGTACAGACGGATCTCGTTAGTCTAGATATAGAAGACGGTTGTACAGACGGATCTCGTTAGTCGAGATATAGAAGACGTTTGTACAGACGGATCTCGTTAGTCTAGATATAGAAGACGGTTGTACAGACGGATCTCGTTAGTCTAGATATAGAAGACGGTTGTTCAACGACGGATCTCGTTAGTCTAGAAATAGAAGACGGTTGTACAACGACGGATCTCGTTAGTCTAGATATAGAAGACGGTTGTACAGACGGATCTCGTTAGTCTAGATATAGAAGACGGTTGTACAACGACGGATCTCATTAGTTTAGATATACAAGACGGTTGTACAGACGGATCTCGTTAGTCTAGATATAGAAGACAGTTGTACAACGACGGATCTCGTTAGTCTAGAAATAGAAGACGGTTGTACAACGACGGATCTCGTTAGTCTAGATATAGAAGACGGTTGTACAGACGGATCTCGTTAGTCTAGATATAGAAGACGGTTGTACAACGACGGATCTCGTTAGTCTAGATATACAAGACGGTTGTACAGACGGATCTCGTTAGTCTAGACATAGAAGACGGTTGTACAGGCGGATCTCGTTAGTCTAGATATTGAAGACGTTTGTCCAACGACGTATCTCGTTAGTCTAGATATAGAAGACGGTTGTACAGACGAATCTCGTTAGTCTAGATATAGAAGACGGTTGTACAGACGGATCTCGTTAGTCTAGATATAGAAGACGGTTGTACAGACGGATCTCGTTAGTCGAGATATAGAAGACGGTTGTACAGACGGATCTCGTTAGTCTAGAAATAGAAGACGGTTGTACAGGCGGATCTCGTTAGTCTAGATATTGAAGACGTTTGTCCAACGACGTATCTCGTTAGTCTAGATATAGAAGACGGTTGTACAGACGAATCTCGTTAGTCTAGATATAGAAGACGGTTGTACAGACGGATCTCGTTAGTCTAGATATAGAAGACGGTTGTACAGGCGGATCTCGTTAGTCGAGATATAGAAGACGGTTGTACAGACGGATCTCGTTAGTCTAGATATAGAAGACGGTTGTACAGACGGATCTCGTTAGTCTAGATATTGAAGACGTTTGTCCAACGACGTATCTCGTTAGTCTAGATATAGAAGACGGTTGTACAGACGGTTCTCGTTAGTCTAGATATAGAAGACGGTTGTATAACGAGAGATCTCCTTAGTCTAGATATAGAAGATGGTTGTACAACGAGAGATCTCGTTAGTCTAGATATAGAAGACGGTTGTACAGACGGATCTCGTTAGTCTAGATATTGAAGACGTTTGTACAGACGGATCTCGTTAGTCTAGATATAGAAGACGGTTGTACAGACGGATCTCGTTAGTCTAGATATAGAAGACGGTTGTACAACGACGGATCTCGTTAGTCTAGAAATAGAAGACGGTTGTACAGACGGATCTCGTTAGTCTAGATATAGAAGACGGTTGTACAGACGGATCTCGTTAGTCGAGATATAGAAGACGGTTGTACAACGACGGATCTCGTTAGTCTAGATATAGAAGACGGTTGTACAGGCGGATCTCGTTAGTCTAGATATTGAAGACGTTTGTCCAACGACGTATCTCGTTAGTCTAGATATAGAAGACGGTTGTACAGACGAATCTCGTTAGTCTAGATATAGAAGACGGTTGTACAGACGGATCTCGTTAGTCTAGATATAGAAGACGGTTGTACAGGCGGATCACGTTAGTCGAGATATAGAAGACGGTTGTACAGACGGATCTCGTTAGTCTAGATATAGATGACGGTTGTACAGACGGATCTCGTTAGTCTAGATATTGAAGACGTTTGTCCAACGACGTATCTCGTTAGTCTAGATATAGAAGACGGTTGTACAGACGGTTCTCGTTAGTCTAGATATAGAAGACAGTTGTACAGACGGATCTCGTTAGTCTAGATATAGAAGACGGTTGTATAACGAGAGATCTCGTTAGTCTAGGTATAGAAGATGGTTGTACAACGAGAGATCTCGTTAGTCTAGATATAGAAGACGGTTGTACAGTCGGATCTCGTTAGTCTAGATATTGAAGACGTTTGTACAGACGGATCTCGTTAGTCTAGATATAGAAGACGGTTGTACAGACGGATCTCGTTAGTCTAGATATAGAAGACGGTTGTACAGGCGGATCACGTTAGTCGAGATATAGAAGACGGTTGTACAGACGGATCTCGTTAGTCTATATATAGATGACGGTTGTACAGACGGATCTCGTTAGTCTAGATATTGAAGACGTTTGTCCAACGACGTATCTCGTTAGTCTAGATATAGAAGATGGTTGTACAGACAGATCTCGTTAGTCTAGATATTGAAGACGTTTGTCCAACGACGTATCTCGTTAGTCTAGATATAGAAGACGGTTGTACAGACGGTTCTCGTTAGTCTAGATATAGAAGACGGTTGTATAACGAGAGATCTCCTTAGTCTAGATATAGAAGATGGTTGTACAACGAGAGATCTCGTTAGTCTAGATATAGAAGACGGTTGTACAGTCGGATCTCGTTAGTCTAGATATTGAAGACGTTTGTACAGACGGATCTCGTTAGTCTAGATATAGAAGACGGTTGTACAGACGGATCTCGTTAGTCTAGATATAGAAGACGGTTGTACAGGCGGATCACGTTAGTCGAGATATAGAAGACGGTTGTACAGACGGATCTCGTTAGTCTAGATATAGATGACGGTTGTACAGACGGATCTCGTTAGTCTAGATATTGAAGACGTTTGTCCAACGACGTATCTCGTTAGTCTAGATATAGAAGACGGTTGTACAGACGGTTCTCGTTAGTCTAGATATAGAAGACAGTTGTACAGACGGTTCTCGTTAGTCTAGATATAGAAGACGGTTGTATAACGAGAGATCTCGTTAGTCTAGATATAGAAGATGGTTGTACAACGAGAGATCTCGTTAGTCTAGATATAGAAGACGGTTGTACAGTCGGATCTCGTTAGTCTAGATATTGAAGACGTTTGTACAGACGGATCTCGTTAGTCTAGATATAGAAGACGGTTGTACAGACGGATCTCGTTAGTCTAGATATAGAAGACGGTTGTACAACGACGGATCTCGTTAGTCTAGAAATAGAAGACGGTTGTACAGACGGATCTCGTTAGTCTAGATATAGAAGACGGTTGTACAGACGGATCTCGTTAGTCTAGATATTGAAGACGTTTGTACAGACGGATCTCGTTAGTCTAGATATAGAAGACGGTTGTACAGACGGATCTCGTTAGTCTAGATATAGAAGACAGTTGTACAACGACGGATCTCGTTAGTCTAGAAATAGAAGACGGTTGTACAGACGGATCTCGTTAGTCTAGATATAGAAGACGGTTGTACAGACGGATCTCGTTAGTCTAGATATAGAAGACAGTTGTACAACGACGGATCTCGTTAGTCTAGAAATAGAAGACGGTTGTACAACGACGGATCTCGTTAGTCTAGATATAGAAGACGGTTGTACAGACGGATCTCGTTAGTCTAGATATAGAAGACGGTTGTACAACGACGGATCTCGTTAGTCTAGATATAGAAGACGGTTGTACAGACGGATCTCGTTAGTCTAGATATAGAAGACGGTTGTACAACGACGGATCTCGTTAGTCTAGATATACAAGACGGTTGTACAGACGGATCTCGTTAGTCTAGATATTGAAGACGTTTGTCCAACGACGTATCTCGTTAGTCTAGATATAGAAGACGGTTGTACAGACGGTTCTCGTTAGTCTAGATATAGAAGACAGTTGTACAGACGGTTCTCGTTAGTCTAGATATAGAAGACGGTTGTATAACGAGAGATCTCGTTAGTCTAGATATAGAAGATGGTTGTACAACGAGAGATCTCGTTAGTCTAGATATAGAAGACGGTTGTACAGTCGGATCTCGTTAGTCTAGATATTGAAGACGTTTGTACAGACGGATCTCGTTAGTCTAGATATAGAAGACGGTTGTACAGACGGATCTCGTTAGTCTAGATATAGAAGACGGTTGTACAACGACGGATCTCGTTAGTCTAGAAATAGAAGACGGTTGTACAGACGGATCTCGTTAGTCTAGATATAGAAGACGGTTGTACAGACGGATCTCGTTAGTCTAGATATTGAAGACGTTTGTACAGACGGATCTCGTTAGTCTAGATATAGAAGACGGTTGTACAGACGGATCTCGTTAGTCTAGATATAGAAGACAGTTGTACAACGACGGATCTCGTTAGTCTAGAAATAGAAGACGGTTGTACAGACGGATCTCGTTAGTCTAGATATAGAAGACGGTTGTACAGACGGATCTCGTTAGTCTAGATATAGAAGACAGTTGTACAACGACGGATCTCGTTAGTCTAGAAATAGAAGACGGTTGTACAACGACGGATCTCGTTAGTCTAGATATAGAAGACGGTTGTACAGACGGATCTCGTTAGTCTAGATATAGAAGACGGTTGTACAACGACGGATCTCGTTAGTCTAGATATACAAGACGGTTGTACAGACGGATCTCGTTAGTCTAGATATAGAAGACGGTTGTACAGACGGATCTCGTTAGTCTAGATATAGAAGACGGTTGTACAGGCGGATCACGTTAGTCGAGATATAGAAGACGGTTGTACAGACGGATCTCGTTAGTCTATATATAGATGACGGTTGTACAGACGGATCTCGTTAGTCTAGATATTGAAGACGTTTGTCCAACGACGTATCTCGTTAGTCTAGATATAGAAGATGGTTGTACAGACAGATCTCGTTAGTCTAGATATTGAAGACGTTTGTCCAACGACGTATCTCGTTAGTCTAGATATAGAAGACGGTTGTACAGACGGTTCTCGTTAGTCTAGATATAGAAGACGGTTGTATAACGAGAGATCTCCTTAGTCTAGATATAGAAGATGGTTGTACAACGAGAGATCTCGTTAGTCTAGATATAGAAGACGGTTGTACAGTCGGATCTCGTTAGTCTAGATATTGAAGACGTTTGTACAGACGGATCTCGTTAGTCTAGATATAGAAGACGGTTGTACAGACGGATCTCGTTAGTCTAGATATAGAAGACGGTTGTACAGGCGGATCACGTTAGTCGAGATATAGAAGACGGTTGTACAGACGGATCTCGTTAGTCTAGATATAGATGACGGTTGTACAGACGGATCTCGTTAGTCTAGATATTGAAGACGTTTGTCCAACGACGTATCTCGTTAGTCTAGATATAGAAGACGGTTGTACAGACGGTTCTCGTTAGTCTAGATATAGAAGACAGTTGTACAGACGGTTCTCGTTAGTCTAGATATAGAAGACGGTTGTATAACGAGAGATCTCGTTAGTCTAGATATAGAAGATGGTTGTACAACGAGAGATCTCGTTAGTCTAGATATAGAAGACGGTTGTACAGTCGGATCTCGTTAGTCTAGATATTGAAGACGTTTGTACAGACGGATCTCGTTAGTCTAGATATAGAAGACGGTTGTACAGACGGATCTCGTTAGTCTAGATATAGAAGACGGTTGTACAACGACGGATCTCGTTAGTCTAGAAATAGAAGACGGTTGTACAGACGGATCTCGTTAGTCTAGATATAGAAGACGGTTGTACAGACGGATCTCGTTAGTCTAGATATTGAAGACGTTTGTACAGACGGATCTCGTTAGTCTAGATATAGAAGACGGTTGTACAGACGGATCTCGTTAGTCTAGATATAGAAGACAGTTGTACAACGACGGATCTCGTTAGTCTAGAAATAGAAGACGGTTGTACAGACGGATCTCGTTAGTCTAGATATAGAAGACGGTTGTACAGACGGATCTCGTTAGTCTAGATATAGAAGACAGTTGTACAACGACGGATCTCGTTAGTCTAGAAATAGAAGACGGTTGTACAACGACGGATCTCGTTAGTCTAGATATAGAAGACGGTTGTACAGACGGATCTCGTTAGTCTAGATATAGAAGACGGTTGTACAACGACGGATCTCGTTAGTCTAGATATACAAGACGGTTGTACAGACGGATCTCGTTAGTCTAGATATAGAAGACGGTTGTACAGGCGGATCACGTTAGTCGAGATATAGAAGACGGTTGTACAGACGGATCTCGTTAGTCTAGATATAGATGACGGTTGTACAGACGGATCTCGTTAGTCTAGATATTGAAGACGTTTGTCCAACGACGTATCTCGTTAGTCTAGATATAGAAGACGGTTGTACAGACGGTTCTCGTTAGTCTAGATATAGAAGACAGTTGTACAGACGGTTCTCGTTAGTCTAGATATAGAAGACGGTTGTATAACGAGAGATCTCGTTAGTCTAGATATAGAAGATGGTTGTACAACGAGAGATCTCGTTAGTCTAGATATAGAAGACGGTTGTACAGTCGGATCTCGTTAGTCTAGATATTGAAGACGTTTGTACAGACGGATCTCGTTAGTCTAGATATAGAAGACGGTTGTACAGACGGATCTCGTTAGTATAGATATAGAAGACGGTTGTACAACGACGGATCTCGTTAGTCTAGAAATAGAAGACGGTTGTACAGACGGATCTCGTTAGTCTAGATATAGAAGACGGTTGTACAGACGGATCTCGTTAGTCTAGATATAGAAGACGGTTGTACAACGACGGATCTCGTTAGTCTAGATATAGAAGACGGTTGTACAGACCGATGTCGTTAGTCGAGATATAGAAGACGGTTGTACAACGACGGATCTCGTTAGTCTAGATATAGAAGACGGTTGTACAGACGGATCTCGTTAGTCGAGATATAGAAGACGGTTGTACAGACGGATCTCGTTAGTCGAGATATAGAAGACGGTTGTACAACGACGGATCTCGTTAGTCTAGATATAGAAGACGGTTGTACAGACGGATCTCGTTAGTCGAGATATAGAAGACGGTTGTACAGACGGATCTCGTTAGTCTAGAAATAGAAGACGGTTGTACAGGCGGATCTCGTTAGTCTAGATATTGAAGACGTTTGTCCAACGACGTATCTCGTTAGTCTAGATATAGAAGACGGTTGTACAGACGAATCTCGTTAGTCTAGATATAGAAGACGGTTGTACAGACGGATCTCGTTAGTCTAGATATAGAAGACGGTTGTACCGGCGGATCTCGTTAGTCGAGATATAGAAGACGGTTGTACAGACGGATCTCGTTAGTCTAGAAATAGAAGACGGTTGTACAGGCGGATCTCGTTAGTCTAGATATTGAAGACGTTTGTCCAACGACGTATCTCGTTAGTCTAGATATAGAAGACGGTTGTACAGACGAATCTCGTTAGTCTAGATATAGAAGACGGTTGTACAGACGGATCTCGTTAGTCTAGATATAGAAGACGGTTGTACAGGCGGATCACGTTAGTCGAGATATAGAAGACGGTTGTACAGACGGATCTCGTTAGTCTAGATATAGATGACGGTTGTACAGACGGATCTCGTTAGTCTAGATATTGAAGACGTTTGTCCAACGACGTATCTCGTTAGTCTAGATATAGAAGATGGTTGTACAGACAGATCTCGTTAGTCTAGATATTGAAGACGTTTGTCCAACGACGTATCTCGTTAGTCTAGATATAGAAGACGGTCGTACAGACGGTTCTCGTTAGTCTAGATATAGAAGACGGTTGTATAACGAGAGATCTCCTTAGTCTAGATATAGAAGATGGTTGTACAACGAGAGATCTCGTTAGTCTAGATATAGAAGACGGTTGTACAGTCGGATCTCGTTAGTCTAGATATTGAAGACGTTTGTACAGACGGATCTCGTTAGTCTAGATATAGAAGACGGTTGTACAGACGGTTCTCGTTAGTCTAGATATAGAAGACAGTTGTACAGACGGTTCTCGTTAGTCTAGATATAGAAGACGGTTGTATAACGAGAGATCTCGTTAGTCTAGATATAGAAGATGGTTGTACAACGAGAGATCTCGTTAGTCTAGATATAGAAGACGGTTGTACAGTCGGATCTCGTTAGTCTAGATATTGAAGACGTTTGTACAGACGGATCTCGTTAGTCTAGATATAGAAGACGGTTGTACAGACGGATCTCGTTAGTCTAGATATAGAAGACGGTTGTACAACGACGGATCTCGTTAGTCTAGAAATAGAAGACGGTTGTACAGACGGATCTCGTTAGTCTAGATATAGAAGACGGTTGTACAGACGGATCTCGTTAGTCTAGATATTGAAGACGTTTGTACAGACGGATCTCGTTAGTCTAGATATAGAAGACGGTTGTACAGACGGATCTCGTTAGTCTAGATATAGAAGACAGTTGTACAACGACGGATCTCGTTAGTCTAGAAATAGAAGACGGTTGTACAGACGGATCTCGTTAGTCTAGATATAGAAGACGGTTGTACAGACGGATCTCGTTAATCTAGATATAGAAGACAGTTGTACAACGACGGATCTCGTTAGTCTAGAAATAGAAGACGGTTGTACAACGACGGATCTCGTTAGTCTAGATATAGAAGACGGTTGTACAGACGGATCTCGTTAGTCTAGATATAGAAGACGGTTGTACAACGACGGATCTCGTTAGTCTAGATATACAAGACGGTTGTACAGACGGATCACGTTAGTCTAGATATAGAAGACGGTTGTACAGGCGGATCACGTTAGTCGAGATATAGAAGACGGTTGTACAGACGGATCTCGTTAGTCTAGATATAGATGACGGTTGTACAGACGGATCTCGTTAGTCTAGATATTGAAGACGTTTGTCCAACGACGTATCTCGTTAGTCTAGATATAGAAGACGGTTGTACAGACGGTTCTCGTTAGTCTAGATATAGAAGACGGTTGTATAACGGGAGATCTCGTTAGTCTAGGTATAGAAGATGGTTGTACAACGAGAGATCTCGTTAGTCTAGATATAGAAGACGGTTGTACAGACGGTTCTCGTTAGTCTAGATATAGAAGACGGTTGTATAACGGGAGATCTCGTTAGTCTAGGTATAGAAGATGGTTGTACAACGAGAGATCTCGTTAGTCTAGATATAGAAGACGGTTGTACAGTCGGATCTCGTTAGTCTAGATATTGAAGACGTTTGTACAGACGGATCTCGTTAGTCTAGATATAGAAGACGGTTGTACAGACGGATCTCGTTAGTCTAGATATAGAAGACGGTTGTACAACGACGGATCTCGTTAGTCTAGATATAGAAGACGGTTGTACAACGACGGATCTCGTTAGTCTAGATATACAAGACGGTTGTACAGACGGATCTCGTTAGTCTAGATATAGAAGACGGTTGTACAGGCGGATCACGTTAGTCGAGATATAGAAGACGGTTGTACAGACGGATCTCGTTAGTCTAGATATAGATGACGGTTGTACAGACGGATCTCGTTAGTCTAGATATTGAAGACGTTTGTCCAACGACGTATCTCGTTAGTCTAGATATAGAAGACGGTTGTACAGACGGTTCTCGTTAGTCTAGATATAGAAGACGGTTGTATAACGGGAGATCTCGTTAGTCTAGGTATAGAAGATGGTTGTACAACGAGAGATCTCGTTAGTCTAGATATAGAAGACGGTTGTACAGTCGGATCTCGTTAGTCTAGATATTGAAGACGTTTGTACAGACGGATCTCGTTAGTCTAGATATAGAAGACGGTTGTACAGACGGATCTCGTTAGTCTAGATATAGAAGACGGTTGTACAACGACGGATCTCGTTAGTCTAGAAATAGAAGACGGTTGTACAGACGGATCTCGTTAGTCTAGATATAGAAGACGGTTGTACAGACGGATCTCGTTAGTCTAGATATAGAAGACGGTTGTACAACGACGGATCTCGTTAGTCTAGAAATAGAAGACGGTTGTACAGACGGATCTCGTTAGTCTAGATATAGAAGACGGTTGTACAGACGGATCTCGTTAGTCGAGATATAGAAGACGGTTGTACAACGACGGATCTCGTTAGTCTAGAAATAGAAGACGGTTGTACAGACGGATCTCGTTAGTCTAGATATAGAAGACGGTTGTACAGACGGATCTCGTTAGTCTAGATATTGAAGACGTTTGTACAGACGGATCTCGTTAGTCTAGATATAGAAGACGGTTGTACAGACGGATCTCGTTAGTCTAGATATAGAAGACAGTTGTACAACGACGGATCTCGTTAGTCTAGAAATAGAAGACGGTTGTACAGACGGATCTCGTTAGTCTAGATATAGAAGACGGTTGTACAGACGGATCTCGTTAATCTAGATATAGAAGACAGTTGTACAACGACGGATCTCGTTAGTCTAGAAATAGAAGACGGTTGTACAACGACGGATCTCGTTAGTCTAGATATAGAAGACGGTTGTACAGACGGATCTCGTTAGTCTAGATATAGAAGACGGTTGTACAACGACGGATCTCGTTAGTCTAGATATACAAGACGGTTGTACAGACGGATCTCGTTAGTCTAGATATAGAAGACGGTTGTACAGGCGGATCACGTTAGTCGAGATATAGAAGACGGTTGTACAGACGGATCTCGTTAGTCTAGATATAGATGACGGTTGTACAGACGGATCTCGTTAGTCTAGATATTGAAGACGTTTGTCCAACGACGTATCTCGTTAGTCTAGATATAGAAGACGGTTGTACAGACGGTTCTCGTTAGTCTAGATATAGAAGACGGTTGTATAACGGGAGATCTCGTTAGTCTAGGTATAGAAGATGGTTGTACAACGAGAGATCTCGTTAGTCTAGATATAGAAGACGGTTGTACAGTCGGATCTCGTTAGTCTAGATATTGAAGACGTTTGTACAGACGGATCTCGTTAGTCTAGATATAGAAGACGGTTGTACAGACGGATCTCGTTAGTCTAGATATAGAAAACGGTTGTACAACGACGGATCTCGTTAGTCTAGAAATAGAAGACGGTTGTACAGACGGATCTCGTTAGTCTAGATATAGAAGACGGTTGTACAGATGGATCTCGTTAGTCTAGATATAGAAGACGGTTGTACAACGACGGATCTCGTTAGTCTAGAAATAGAAGACGGTTGTACAGACGGATCTCGTTAGTCTAGATATAGAAGACGGTTGTACAGACGGATCTCGTTAGTCGAGATATAGAAGACGGTTGTACAACGACGGATCTCGTTAGTCTAGATATAGAAGACGGTTGTACAGACGGATCTCGTTAGTCGAGATATAGAAGACGGTTGTACAGACGGATCTCGTTAGTCTACAAATAGAAGACGGTTGTACAGGCGGATCTCGTTAGTCTAGATATTGAAGACGTTTGTACAGACGGATCTCGTTAGTCTAGATATAGAAGACGGTTGTACAGACGGATCTCGTTAGTCTAGAAATAGAAGACGGTTGTACAGACGGATCTCGTTAGTCTAGATATAGAAGACGGTTGTACAGACGGATCTCGTTAGTCGAGATATAGAAGACGGTTGTACAACGACGGATCTCGTTAGTCTAGATATAGAAGACGGTTGTACAGACGGATCTCGTTAGTCGAGATATAGAAGACGGTTGTACAGACGGATCTCGATAGTCTAGATATAGAAGACGGTTGTATAACGAGAGATCTCCTTAGTCTAGATATAGATGTTGTGCCCTGCGTGATGGCTCGCAAGGCTGGTACGGGATTTGGTGATATCGTAGGTTCGGGAGTGAACAAAAGATTAGGATCTACTGGGTGAACTACACCAAGTTGGTTAAATTTAGAGACTAAGTCTTTATTCAGAGACTAACTAATACTAGACTGAGGTTTACAGGAGTGTCAGCCGTGTTAACAGGTCGAGTGTCAAGTCTAGAATCCTCCTCTTTGTGGAATCGCATTGGTTTTATATCCTTCTTGGGCGTGGTACGCGTTACTATGCTCGGTCGCAGCGAGGCGTTCACGTGTTGCTGACATTGTAAGATTGGTCGCTAGCCGTCTTAGCTTCGAAACATCTCGAACGTTTATATAACGTAATATAATATGTGTAATATGTCTAACACGTGGGCTTGGGCGTTGCCTGGGCACAACATCCCTTCCCCCTAAGGGAGGAAAAGCCATAGCTTTTTCTTACGATACGTCTTAACAATATTTGTCTACATTTGACTATAATATATTTGTATACAATGGTTATGATGTGTCAAAGGGAACTGGTGGAAGAAGTTCCTTCCTTACTAACTATATTAATTATCGCTTCGGGTTTTTGCGTGGTTTTGTCGTGACTTGTGTTTTCCGTTTTACAATGTCGCGGTGTTCTCGCTTTGAAGTGTACAATACATTTATAGAGTGCAATGATACATAATGTAATTGTTATGAATCCCGTTATCGATGATAGCGTAAAGAAGCTGTAGTGATACTCGGTTGGTATAATCTCGGGTTTTTCTAGGTCGTTTTGTAAGTCGTCTAATTTTTTGCTAACTTTATTCAATTCTTCTGGGTGTTTGATTATTCTTTTTAGCTCGAAATTTGTGTTACGATATGAATTTACAGTGGTTTGTGGCAGTGTGAATTCGTCTAGTGATAAATTGTAACCAGGTAAGTAGTTCCATATTTTTTCTATACCGTATTGTTTTCCGGTTTCTATCGTAAATTCGGCCGTAGTGATAGTACATTTATTTCTTATTGTTATTATACCAGAGTCCTTAATACTATACATATTTGTGCCTTTATCGTCGCAAGTCGCTGCTAATTGTATCGGTTTTGGTGTGACGTAAATCCATGCGCCTGGTTGTTGTAATTCTATTAGGATTGTATGGTTCAAAGTCATGATTCGTATCTTACAATTGTTCGGTTTTTCTGTTAGTTTGGTGTACAACTGTACTTCGCAGGGTCCGTATGGTATCGCTTTGAATATCGGGTGGTTAGATGTGCAGAGATATAAATCGTTTATCGTTTTACATTTCGATAAGTCCTGTTCGCTTAACTGTATATAATCTTGCACCGAGGTGTCGAGTACTACGTAGGAATTGAGGGATTCTATGTACGCGTAGAATGATTCGTTTATCTTAGTGGGTACTGGGTGTACTTTGCTTAATTTGAATTTTTTCGCGTTTAGTAGTGGGATATCTAGTATTACAGTAATTGATTTAGTGTCCGAAAATGCAGAGAGTGTAAGGATTTCATATAAAACGTGCATGTTTTCTAATTTTATACTTATGGGGATACGTTCCTTGGGCCCGTTTCTCGGCGCGAAGCTTGGTCCCTCTTGGCGAGTTGGGAAGAGTAACCCGCATTTGTATTTTTTTTTATTAACTTTCTTAAATAAATTTATCTATTTGCTTCTACTACTTACTATAATTTAGTTGTTCGTGTAATTTTTATTTCCTTTCACGGTTGCGACCTTTTCCTATGCTCACTATTCGATAAAGTGTTTTAGTCTGTTTGCGTGTACGCGAAGCGTTCGTCGTCCTTTAATTATGGTATAGTTATTATTATCATGTACGCCTTGGATCGTGTAAGGACCGATCCAAGCGGGGGTTAATTTCTTTGATCTTCCGCGTCTCACGGTCTCGTCGTGTAATAGTATTTGGTCTCCTATCTTGAAGGATTTTTCTGCTGTCTTTTTATCGTATTGCCTTTTAGATTTGTCTTTGTTGATCTCTAAGGTTTCGCGCGCAATGTTGTTTGTGGACCGTAGTCTTTCGCGTAGTTCTTCAGCGTATTTGTCATACGTATACGTTAGTTGCGGTGCCTGGTTTAGTGAGGTCGGCAACGTCGCTTGTCTCCCGAATACGAGTTCGTAGGGTGTGTAACCAGTAGACGAGTGTGGGGTTGTGTTGTAAGTAAACATTGCATACGGTAGCCATTCGTCCCAATCGGTCTGGTCTTCTGTGATAAAGTTCTTTAGGTATTCTGCTAGCGTACGATGGCTTCTTTCTAGGGCTCCGTTTGATTGAGGGTGATATGCCGTGGTTTGTATTTTTTCGATTTTAAGCAATTTACATACGTTTTTGAACACTTGGCTAAGGAAATTGGTTCCTTGATCGGTTAACACTCGTTGTGGAATTCCGTATTCGCAGATTATTCTTGTGACGAATTCTTTTGCTACTGTGTTTGCTTCCTGATCTTCGAGGGGTATAGCTTTGCTGAATTTGGTTAACAAGTCTTGAAAGGTTAGTATGTATTTGTTTCGTCTACTTGTCTCGGGTAAAGGTCCTACTATATCCAGTGCGCATTTTTCGAATGGTTCTGTGGGAGTGTCTGTAATTACCATGGGAGCTTTGGTTATTCTTGTTAATTTATTTTTCTGACATTTTTCGCATTTGGAGATGTATTTTTCAACGTCTTGGCGCATTCCTGGCCACGAATGATTTAATTTTATACGTTCCAGGGTTCGTTTTATTCCTAAATGTCCGCCTAAGGGAGTGTCATGAAATTCGCGCAGTATTTGATTTTTGTCGTCCTCCGTATATGTTATATCGCTCTTTTCTTCTTCTGACTGGGATTCGTTTTCTTCGTCGGCGTTTTCGCTGGCGACGGCTAGTGTTTCTGTGTTGAGTTTTCGCTTCGTCCCTCGCGTAATCGCGAACATTCTACTGAGGGCGTCTGCGTTTTTATTTGTCTTTCCCGCTTTGTATTCTATGGTGTAATCATATTCTGCTAGCTTCAATTTCCATCTCAGTAATCTTGAGCCGGGATCCTTTACGTTAAAAAGCCAAGTAAGAGGTTTATGGTCTGTTACGATTTTAAATTTTGTGCCGTATACATAAGGTCTAAAATGTTGCGTTGCCCATACTATGGCCAACAATTCTTTTTCTATGGTGCTATAATTTTCTTCTGCCTTATTTAGTATTCTACTTGCGTATGCTATGGGTAGGTCTTGACCTATCTTTCCCTGTGATAATACTGCTCCTATTGCTTTTCCGGAAGCGTCTGTTGTAAGAACGAATGGTTTCGTGAAATCGGGGTATTGCAGTATCGGTGCTGTTGTTAACTTTTCCTTTAATATCTCGAAGGCTTCCTGCTCTTGTGCAGTCCATCTGTATGCTTGGTCTTTCTTTAATAATTGCGTCAAAGGTTTCGCGATTTGTGAAAAATGTTCTATGAATCTCCTATAATATCCGGCTAAACCTAAGAAGGATTGTATATCTTTAGTTCTTTTGGGTATCGGAAAGTTTTTTACCGCGTCGAGTTTCGTAGGGTCTGGTTTGATACCGCTCTCACTTATCACGTGACCAAGGTATATCGTTTCCTTTCGTAGAAATTCGCATTTGTTGGGTTGAAGTTTCAGGCCACTCTCGCGTATACGTTCGAATACTAGTTCTAGACGATCTTGGTGTTCTTTCAGTGAACGTCCATAGACGACAATATCGTCTAAATACACGAAACATTTTATTCCTTGTAATCCAGATAATACGGTATTCATTAGTCTTTGGAATGTCGCGGGAGCGTTTTTAAGCCCGAACGGCATTCTGTTATATTCAAAATGGCCGTATGGTGTCGAAAATGCCGTTTTCTCACGATCTTCCTTTTTCATGGCTATTTGATGGAATCCTGACGCTAAATCTAAGGTTGAGAAATATTTTGCTCCTCCTAATTGATCTAGAATGTCCGTTATATTCGGTAAGGGGTATGAGTCGCCTACCGTCGCGTCGTTCACTTGCCTCAAATCTGCTACTACTCTGAGTTTGCGTTTTCCTGAAGCGTCTGGTTTTTTAGGAACTACCAGCAATGGGACGTTCCACTGGCTGACGCTTGGACTAATTATTCCTTCTTCTACCATTTCCTGAACTTGTCTATTTACTTCCTCTTTATGCGCTTGAGGTAATCTATACGGTTTTACGTATATAGGTTTAGTATCTGGGATTAGGGTAATCGAATGCTCTGCCATCGTGGTGTATCCTAATTTGTCTCCTTCTAGGCAGAATATTTCATTATACTTCTCACATAGCTCGAGTAAGCTGGTTTCTTCTTCTTTATTTAGGTGATCTGTTCTAAGGTTTTCGCGCAGGGTTTGCATTCTATTTCTCCCGTGTACGGCGTGTACTATGTACGTCGGTGTGTCGCGCTCCTTGTCGCAATTCGCGTCAGTCGGGTCAGTTTCATAGCCCGTCAGTGTTTGTAACGTCACTGTTGGCATATTGATAAGGACTTCGTCCGCGGTAGTGTTCATTACGCTTATTGCACATTTCCCGTTCTGGCCTACTGTTAACGAGTTTCCTATAAATACTCCTGGTTTAATAGATTGTCTTTCCACTATACCTTCGCCTTTATCAGTTGTTCTAGCTAGGAGAATGGTTTCGGATCGCGGTTTTAAAACTACGTTCCTTCCTGAGTAGGGGAATTGTATTCCGTATATCTCTATTCCTAGGTTTGCCCGGATGCATACTTCGTGTTTGGCCATAAAATCTTGTCCTAGGATTCCGTCTGCTTCTAATGGGAAGTCGTCTTTAACTAATCGGCAAGGATGCGTTACTGTTTTATTTCCGATTTCTATGTTTAATTGTACTAGACACAGCGTTTTGATTTCCATAGGGGCTATTCCTCGCAAGGATACTATTTCGTCTTCGGCTTGAACATCGCCCTTTACTTTACCTATCTTTATTAATGTAATATCGGCTCCTGTGTCTACTAACATATTCGCTCTTTCCTTTTCTAGTTCCGGCGCTCTAATTTCGATCGTATTTTCGAGTTGGGATGTCACTACCATATTTGCTCGGTACGATTCTACCCTAGGTCCTGCGTTTGTTTGTCTGTCGTCGGCTGTTCCGCGGCTTGTGGTAGGGGAATTTTGATTTTCGTTGGATGATTCTCGACCCGGAGTTCTATTAAAATTTTGTCTGGTATCTTCGCGTCTGTAATTCGTATTCGTATAGCGCGGTCTGTAGTCTCGTCCGTTTGCTCTTTCCCTAGCTCTGCATTCTTTGATTAGATGTCCCGGTTTTTTACAGTAATGGCAGACCATGGTGACGCGCTGAACTTCCCTTTTTACTGTCGTCTGTTGCGTCGGGGAGTTTTCTCGAGGCATACTTAATCGCGTATAGCAATTTCTTGCTAAATGTCCCAATTTATTACATCGATCACAGCGCGGTACGTTTGATCCTTCCCTTCCCTTGGGGTGATTACCGAATTTCCTGTAATTTCGCGAGGTGTTTAAACCCATCGCTTGTTCCTCTTCTATAGCGGCGGCTATTGCTGCGTTCAACGTTGCATAGTTACGAGACCTTATGATCGTTCTCAGTTTTACATTTAACCCGAGGGTGAACACGTCTAGGGCGCGCTCTTGTACTGATTCTGTTAACGCGTTATTTACTTCATCGCTGTTCCCTGGTTTTACCGATAATTCAGATAGTTCTCCAGCTAATTCTTCTACTCTACACGCGAATAATTTTACGCTTTCGCCTTCTCGTTGGTGGCAGGCATGGAATTCTGCCCCAACTGCTCCTATGGACCTTTTGTCTACGAATAAGGAAGTTAGGATGTCTTTTAATTTATCAAAAGTATCTACTTCTTTGTACTCTAGTACCTTGGCTGCTTTGCCTTTAATTTTCGTACCTATCACCGTTTTCAAGAATCTTGGCAGATCATTCTCGGGCACAAATTCTGCGGCACTTGTATAAGACTTCAGAAATTCTGCTAGCTCGTCCGACGATTTTCCTATGAATTTATCTACTAGCGACAGCGCGGTGGATAATCTTTTTACGTCCGGTAGTGGAACCAAGAGGCTGCTCCCAGCATTTAGTGACATTTTTCTATCTTCTGTCTCTTCTATATCTAACAAGCTAAAGTCCGCTAGCACTATCGGGAATTCTCTATTCGGCGTTACAAAGTTTTCTGGGGACGATTCGGCACTTGAATCGTCGTTTTTCTTAACGCTTAATCGTAACGGCGACGGTCGTCGTGTTCGGCGAGACGGTCGTGAATAGTCTATAGAAGGTAGGAGATCTAGTTCCTCTCGTATGAAGGTTAGTTTTTTATCAAAAAATGATTCGAACGATCTTGACAAGCTTTTCTGACCCGGAAGTTTGAATTGATTTGCGCGTTCGTCTTCTATAGACATGCATGTACCGTTTCTATATTTTGATAGGACTCTGGTTTACAATAATTAGTTTCACGGTATTCGGTTACTCACAACGCTACTCTTTTCCACATGTCGACGGCTCGGTCAGGCGTCCTCTCGTCCGTGAACCGTAGATGGTGATAAGAGGCGAATCGGATCCAGCAAGGTCGATCCGTACAGCTGTTCACTGCGTGCTCCGACGGCTGCTTCCTTCGCACGGCTCTCCGTCCGTCCTTCACGTGCGGCTTCGACTCGTTCCTCGGTCCCCAAAGTACTTCTCGTGCGTCCTGGTCCTCGGATTTGCGACGTCCTCGAAGATGGGTTTGGTGTTAGTCAAATGGTCAATTCACCCGTTCACTCTCAGGCTGATTTTACTCGTCACTAGGCTCGTCGGCGTTCGGACTGCGTCGAACGTTTTTCTCAAAGGCCGTTCCTCGGTCCTCTGTACTACCTCGGTAGAGACGATTGCCAGTTCTAGCCTGTTCGATTGCGATGATCAAATAATATTGTCGGAGGTAGTTCAACCTCTGTCGACGTTGATCAATCGGTTGCGTCAAGGCTTGGTAAAATTTTTTACGATGCACTATCCCACCGCTGCCACCAATTTGTTGTGCCCTGCGTGATGGCTCGCAAGGCTGGTACGGGATTTGGTGATATCGTAGGTTCGGGAGTGAACAAAAGATTAGGATCTACTGGGTGAACTACACCAAGTTGGTTAAATTTAGAGACTAAGTCTTTATTCAGAGACTAACTAATACTAGACTGAGGTTTACAGGAGTGTCAGCCGTGTTAACAGGTCGAGTGTCAAGTCTAGAATCCTCCTCTTTGTGGAATCGCATTGGTTTTATATCCTTCTTGGGCGTGGTACGCGTTACTATGCTCGGTCGCAGCGAGGCGTTCACGTGTTGCTGACATTGTAAGATTGGTCGCTAGCCGTCTTAGCTTCGAAACATCTCGAACGTTTATATAACGTAATATAATATGTGTAATATGTCTAACACGTGGGCTTGGGCGTTGCCTGGGCACAACATAGAAGATGGTTGTACAACGAGAGATCTCGTTAGTCTAGATATAGAAGACGGTTGTACAGTCGGATCTCGTTAGTCTAGATATTGAAGACGTTTGTACAGACGGATCTCGTTAGTCTAGATATAGAAGACGGTTGTACAGACGGATCTCGTTAGTCTAGATATAGAAGACGGTTGTACAGGCGGATCACGTTAGTCGAGATATAGAAGACGGTTGTACAGACGGATCTCGTTAGTCTAGATATAGATGACGGTTGTACAGACGGATCTCGTTAGTCTAGATATTGAAGACGTTTGTCCAACGACGTATCTCGTTAGTCTAGATATAGAAGACGGTTGAACAGACGGTTCTCGTTAGTCTAGATATAGAAGACAGTTGTACAGACGGTTCTCGTTAGTCTAGATATAGAAGACGGTTGTATAACGAGAGATCTCGTTAGTCTAGATATAGAAGATGGTTGTACAACGAGAGATCTCGTTAGTCTAGATATAGAAGACGGTTGTACAGTCGGATCTCGTTAGTCTAGATATTGAAGACGTTTGTACAGACGGATCTCGTTAGTCTAGATATAGAAGACGGTTGTACAGACGGATCTCGTTAGTCTAGATATAGAAGACGGTTGTACAGACGGATCTCGTTAGTCGAGATATAGAAGACGGTTGTACAGACGGATCTCGTTAGTCTAGAAATAGAAGACGGTTGTACAGGCGGATCTCGTTAGTCTAGATATTGAAGACGTTTGTCCAACGACGTATCTCGTTAGTCTAGATATAGAAGACGGTTGTACAGACGAATCTCGTTAGTCTAGATATAGAAGACGGTTGTACAGACGGATCTCGTTAGTCTAGATATAGAAGACGGTTGTACAACGACGGATCTCGTTAGTCTAGATATAGAAGACGGTTGTACAGACGGATCTCGTTAGTCTAGATATAGAAGACGGTTGTACAACGACGGATCTCGTTAGTCTAGATATACAAGACGGTTGTACAGACGGATCTCGTTAGTCTAGATATAGAAGACGGTTGTACAGACGGATCTCGTTAGTCGAGATATAGAAGACGTTTGTACAGACGGATCTCGTTAGTCTAGATATAGAAGACGGTTGTACAGACGGATCTCGTTAGTCTAGATATAGAAGACGGTTGTTCAACGACGGATCTCGTTAGTCTAGAAATAGAAGACGGTTGTACAACGACGGATCTCGTTAGTCTACATATACAAGACGGTTGTACAGACGGATCTCGTTAGTCTAGATAAAGAAGACGGTTGTACAGACGGATCTCGTTAGTCGAGATATAGAAGACGGTTGTACAGACGGATCTCGTTAGTCTAGAAATAGAAGACGGTTGTACAGGCGGATCTCGTTAGTCTAGATATTGAAGACGTTTGTCCAACGACGTATCTCGTTAGTCTAGATATAGAAGACGGTTGTACAGACGAATCTCGTTAGTCTAGATATAGAAGACGGTTGTACAGACGGATCTCGTTAGTCTAGATATAGAAGACGGTTGTACAGGCGGATCTCGTTAGTCGAGATATAGAAGACGGTTGTACAGACGGATCTCGTTAGTCTAGATATAGAAGACGGTTGTACAGACGGATCTCGTTAGTCTAGATATTGAAGACGTTTGTCCAACGACGTATCTCGTTAGTCTAGATATAGAAGACGGTTGTACAGACGGTTCTCGTTAGTCTAGATATAGAAGACGGTTGTATAACGAGAGATCTCCTTAGTCTAGATATAGAAGATGGTTGTACAACGAGAGATCTCGTTAGTCTAGATATAGAAGACGGTTGTACAGACGGATCTCGTTAGTCTAGATATAGAAGACGGTTGTACAGACGGATCTCGTTAGTCTAGATATAGAAGACGGTTGTACAACGACGGATCTCGTTAGTCTAGATATACAAGACGGTTGTACAGACGGATCTCGTTAGTCTAGATATAGAAGACGGTTATACAGACGGATCTCGTTTGTCGAGATATAGAAGACGTTTGTACAGACGGATCTCGTTAGTCTAGATATAGAAGACGGTTGTACAGACGGATCTCGTTAGTCTAGATATAGAAGACGGTTGTTCAACGACGGATCTCGTTAGTCTAGAAATAGAAGACGGTTGTACAACGACGGATCTCGTTAGTCTAGATATAGAAGACGGTTGTACAGACGGATCTCGTTAGTCTAGATATACAAGACGGTTGTACAGACGGATCTCGTTAGTCTAGATAAAGAAGACGGTTGTACAGACGGATCTCGTTAGTCGAGATATAGAAGACGGTTGTACAGACGGATCTCGTTAGTCTAGAAATAGAAGACGGTTGTACAGGCGGATCTCGTTAGTCTAGATATTGAAGACGTTTGTCCAACGACGTATCTCGTTAGTCTAGATATAGAAGACGGTTGTACAGACGAATCTCGTTAGTCTAGATATAGAAGACGGTTGTACAGACGGATCTCGTTAGTCTAGATATAGAAGACGGTTGTACAGGCGGATCTCGTTAGTCGAGATATAGAAGACGGTTGTACAGACGGATCTCGTTAGTCTAGATATAGAAGACGGTTGTACAGACGGATCTCGTTAGTCTAGATATTGAAGACGTTTGTCCAACGACGTATCTCGTTAGTCTAGATATAGAAGACGGTTGTACAGACGGTTCTCGTTAGTCTAGATATAGAAGACGGTTGTATAACGAGAGATCTCCTTAGTCTAGATATAGAAGATGGTTGTACAACGAGAGATCTCGTTAGTCTAGATATAGAAGACGGTTGTACAGACGGATCTCGTTAGTCTAGATATAGAAGACGGTTGTACAGACGGATCTCGTTAGTCTAGATATAGAAGACGGTTGTACAACGACGGATCTCGTTAGTCTAGATATACAAGACGGTTGTACAGACGGATCTCGTTAGTCTAGATATAGAAGACGGTTGTACAGACGGATCTCGTTAGTCGAGATATAGAAGACGTTTGTACAGACGGATCTCGTTAGTCTAGATATAGAAGACGGTTGTACAGACGGATCTCGTTAGTCTAGATATAGAAGACGGTTGTTCAACGACGGATCTCGTTAGTCTAGAAATAGAAGACGGTTGTACAACGACGGATCTCGTTAGTCTAGATATAGAAGACGGTTGTACAGACGGATCTCGTTAGTCTAGATATAGAAGACGGTTGTACAACGACGGATCTCATTAGTTTAGATATACAAGACGGTTGTACAGACGGATCTCGTTAGTCTAGATATAGAAGACAGTTGTACAACGACGGATCTCGTTAGTCTAGAAATAGAAGACGGTTGTACAACGACGGATCTCGTTAGTCTAGATATAGAAGACGGTTGTACAGACGGATCTCGTTAGTCTAGATATAGAAGACGGTTGTACAACGACGGATCTCGTTAGTCTAGATATACAAGACGGTTGTACAGACGGATCTCGTTAGTCTAGATATAGAAGACGGTTGTACAGACGGATCTCGTTAGTCGAGATATAGAAGACGGTTGTACAGACGGATCTCGTTAGTCTAGAAATAGAAGACGGTTGTACAGGCGGATCTCGTTAGTCTAGATATTGAAGACGTTTGTCCAACGACGTATCTCGTTAGTCTAGATATAGAAGACGGTTGTACAGACGAATCTCGTTAGTCTAGATATAGAAGACGGTTGTACAGACGGATCTCGTTAGTCTAGATATAGAAGACGGTTGTACAGGCGGATCTCGTTAGTCGAGATATAGAAGACGGTTGTACAGACGGATCTCGTTAGTCTAGATATAGAAGACGGTTGTACAGACGGATCTCGTTAGTCTAGATATTGAAGACGTTTGTCCAACGACGTATCTCGTTAGTCTAGATATAGAAGACGGTTGTACAGACGGTTCTCGTTAGTCTAGATATAGAAGACGGTTGTATAACGAGAGATCTCCTTAGTCTAGATATAGAAGATGGTTGTACAACGAGAGATCTCGTTAGTCTAGATATAGAAGACGGTTGTACAGACGGATCTCGTTAGTCTAGATATTGAAGACGTTTGTACAGACGGATCTCGTTAGTCTAGATATAGAAGACGGTTGTACAGACGGATCTCGTTAGTCTAGATATAGAAGACGGTTGTACAACGACGGATCTCGTTAGTCTAGAAATAGAAGACGGTTGTACAGACGGATCTCGTTAGTCTAGATATAGAAGACGGTTGTACAGACGGATCTCGTTAGTCGAGATATAGAAGACGGTTGTACAACGACGGATCTCGTTAGTCTAGATATAGAAGACGGTTGTACAGGCGGATCTCGTTAGTCTAGATATTGAAGACGTTTGTCCAACGACGTATCTCGTTAGTCTAGATATAGAAGACGGTTGTACAGACGAATCTCGTTAGTCTAGATATAGAAGACGGTTGTACAGACGGATCTCGTTAGTCTAGATATAGAAGACGGTTGTACAGGCGGATCACGTTAGTCGAGATATAGAAGACGGTTGTACAGACGGATCTCGTTAGTCTAGATATAGATGACGGTTGTACAGACGGATCTCGTTAGTCTAGATATTGAAGACGTTTGTCCAACGACGTATCTCGTTAGTCTAGATATAGAAGACGGTTGTACAGACGGTTCTCGTTAGTCTAGATATAGAAGACAGTTGTACAGACGGATCTCGTTAGTCTAGATATAGAAGACGGTTGTATAACGAGAGATCTCGTTAGTCTAGGTATAGAAGATGGTTGTACAACGAGAGATCTCGTTAGTCTAGATATAGAAGACGGTTGTACAGTCGGATCTCGTTAGTCTAGATATTGAAGACGTTTGTACAGACGGATCTCGTTAGTCTAGATATAGAAGACGGTTGTACAGACGGATCTCGTTAGTCTAGATATAGAAGACGGTTGTACAGGCGGATCACGTTAGTCGAGATATAGAAGACGGTTGTACAGACGGATCTCGTTAGTCTATATATAGATGACGGTTGTACAGACGGATCTCGTTAGTCTAGATATTGAAGACGTTTGTCCAACGACGTATCTCGTTAGTCTAGATATAGAAGATGGTTGTACAGACAGATCTCGTTAGTCTAGATATTGAAGACGTTTGTCCAACGACGTATCTCGTTAGTCTAGATATAGAAGACGGTTGTACAGACGGTTCTCGTTAGTCTAGATATAGAAGACGGTTGTATAACGAGAGATCTCCTTAGTCTAGATATAGAAGATGGTTGTACAACGAGAGATCTCGTTAGTCTAGATATAGAAGACGGTTGTACAGTCGGATCTCGTTAGTCTAGATATTGAAGACGTTTGTACAGACGGATCTCGTTAGTCTAGATATAGAAGACGGTTGTACAGACGGATCTCGTTAGTCTAGATATAGAAGACGGTTGTACAGGCGGATCACGTTAGTCGAGATATAGAAGACGGTTGTACAGACGGATCTCGTTAGTCTAGATATAGATGACGGTTGTACAGACGGATCTCGTTAGTCTAGATATTGAAGACGTTTGTCCAACGACGTATCTCGTTAGTCTAGATATAGAAGACGGTTGTACAGACGGTTCTCGTTAGTCTAGATATAGAAGACAGTTGTACAGACGGTTCTCGTTAGTCTAGATATAGAAGACGGTTGTATAACGAGAGATCTCGTTAGTCTAGATATAGAAGATGGTTGTACAACGAGAGATCTCGTTAGTCTAGATATAGAAGACGGTTGTACAGTCGGATCTCGTTAGTCTAGATATTGAAGACGTTTGTACAGACGGATCTCGTTAGTCTAGATATAGAAGACGGTTGTACAGACGGATCTCGTTAGTCTAGATATAGAAGACGGTTGTACAACGACGGATCTCGTTAGTCTAGAAATAGAAGACGGTTGTACAGACGGATCTCGTTAGTCTAGATATAGAAGACGGTTGTACAGACGGATCTCGTTAGTCTAGATATTGAAGACGTTTGTACAGACGGATCTCGTTAGTCTAGATATAGAAGACGGTTGTACAGACGGATCTCGTTAGTCTAGATATAGAAGACAGTTGTACAACGACGGATCTCGTTAGTCTAGAAATAGAAGACGGTTGTACAGACGGATCTCGTTAGTCTAGATATAGAAGACGGTTGTACAGACGGATCTCGTTAGTCTAGATATAGAAGACAGTTGTACAACGACGGATCTCGTTAGTCTAGAAATAGAAGACGGTTGTACAACGACGGATCTCGTTAGTCTAGATATAGAAGACGGTTGTACAGACGGATCTCGTTAGTCTAGATATAGAAGACGGTTGTACAACGACGGATCTCGTTAGTCTAGATATACAAGACGGTTGTACAGACGGATCTCGTTAGTCTAGATATAGAAGACGGTTGTACAGACGGATCTCGTTAGTCTAGATATAGAAGACGGTTGTACAGGCGGATCACGTTAGTCGAGATATAGAAGACGGTTGTACAGACGGATCTCGTTAGTCTATATATAGATGACGGTTGTACAGACGGATCTCGTTAGTCTAGATATTGAAGACGTTTGTCCAACGACGTATCTCGTTAGTCTAGATATAGAAGATGGTTGTACAGACAGATCTCGTTAGTCTAGATATTGAAGACGTTTGTCCAACGACGTATCTCGTTAGTCTAGATATAGAAGACGGTTGTACAGACGGTTCTCGTTAGTCTAGATATAGAAGACGGTTGTATAACGAGAGATCTCCTTAGTCTAGATATAGAAGATGGTTGTACAACGAGAGATCTCGTTAGTCTAGATATAGAAGACGGTTGTACAGTCGGATCTCGTTAGTCTAGATATTGAAGACGTTTGTACAGACGGATCTCGTTAGTCTAGATATAGAAGACGGTTGTACAGACGGATCTCGTTAGTCTAGATATAGAAGACGGTTGTACAGGCGGATCACGTTAGTCGAGATATAGAAGACGGTTGTACAGACGGATCTCGTTAGTCTAGATATAGATGACGGTTGTACAGACGGATCTCGTTAGTCTAGATATTGAAGACGTTTGTCCAACGACGTATCTCGTTAGTCTAGATATAGAAGACGGTTGTACAGACGGTTCTCGTTAGTCTAGATATAGAAGACAGTTGTACAGACGGTTCTCGTTAGTCTAGATATAGAAGACGGTTGTATAACGAGAGATCTCGTTAGTCTAGATATAGAAGACGGTTGTACAGACGGATCTCGTTAGTCTAGATATAGAAGACGGTTGTACAGGCGGATCACGTTAGTCGAGATATAGAAGACGGTTGTACAGACGGATCTCGTTAGTCTAGATATTGAAGACGTTTGTACAGACGGATCTCGTTAGTCTAGATATAGAAGACGGTTGTACAGACGGATCTCGTTAGTCTAGATATAGAAGACAGTTGTACAACGACGGATCTCGTTAGTCTAGAAATAGAAGACGGTTGTACAGACGGATCTCGTTAGTCTAGATATAGAAGACGGTTGTACAGACGGATCTCGTTAATCTAGATATAGAAGACAGTTGTACAACGACGGATCTCGTTAGTCTAGAAATAGAAGACGGTTGTACAACGACGGATCTCGTTAGTCTAGATATAGAAGACGGTTGTACAGACGGATCTCGTTAGTCTAGATATAGAAGACGGTTGTACAACGACGGATCTCGTTAGTCTAGATATACAAGACGGTTGTACAGACGGATCTCGTTAGTCTAGATATAGAAGACGGTTGTACAGGCGGATCACGTTAGTCGAGATATAGAAGACGGTTGTACAGACGGATCTCGTTAGTCTAGATATAGATGACGGTTGTACAGACGGATCTCGTTAGTCTAGATATTGAAGACGTTTGTCCAACGACGTATCTCGTTAGTCTAGATATAGAAGACGGTTGTACAGACGGTTCTCGTTAGTCTAGATATAGAAGACGGTTGTATAACGGGAGATCTCGTTAGTCTAGGTATAGAAGATGGTTGTACAACGAGAGATCTCGTTAGTCTA
Source organism: Andrena bicolor (assembly GCA_960531205.1). Classification (NCBI taxonomy): domain Eukaryota; kingdom Metazoa; phylum Arthropoda; class Insecta; order Hymenoptera; family Andrenidae; genus Andrena; species Andrena bicolor. The sequence goes on from CAUIJW010000012.1 coordinate 69,451, forward strand.
GATATAGAAGACGGTTGTACAGTCGGATCTCGTTAGTCTAGATATTGAAGACGTTTGTACAGACGGATCTCGTTAGTCTAGATATAGAAGACGGTTGTACAGACGGATCTCGTTAGTCTAGATATAGAAAACGGTTGTACAACGACGGATCTCGTTAGTCTAGAAATAGAAGACGGTTGTACAGACGGATCTCGTTAGTCTAGATATAGAAGACGGTTGTACAGACGGATCTCGTTAGTCTAGATATAGAAGACGGTTGTACAACGACGGATCTCGTTAGTCTAGAAATAGAAGACGGTTGTACAGACGGATCTCGTTAGTCTAGATATAGAAGACGGTTGTACAGACGGATCTCGTTAGTCGAGATATAGAAGACGGTTGTACAACGACGGATCTCGTTAGTCTAGATATAGAAGACGGTTGTACAGACGGATCTCGTTAGTCGAGATATAGAAGACGGTTGTACAGACGGATCTCGTTAGTCTACAAATAGAAGACGGTTGTACAGGCGGATCTCGTTAGTCTAGATATTGAAGACGTTTGTACAGACGGATCTCGTTAGTCTAGATATAGAAGACGGTTGTACAGACGGATCTCGTTAGTCTAGAAATAGAAGACGGTTGTACAGACGGATCTCGTTAGTCTAGATATAGAAGACGGTTGTACAACGACGGATCTCGTTAGTCTAGATATACAAGACGGTTGTACAGACGGATCTCGTTAGTCTAGATATAGAAGACGGTTGTACAGACGGATCTCGTTAGTCTAGATATAGAAGACGGTTGTACAGGCGGATCACGTTAGTCGAGATATAGAAGACGGTTGTACAGACGGATCTCGTTAGTCTATATATAGATGACGGTTGTACAGACGGATCTCGTTAGTCTAGATATTGAAGACGTTTGTCCAACGACGTATCTCGTTAGTCTAGATATAGAAGATGGTTGTACAGACAGATCTCGTTAGTCTAGATATTGAAGACGTTTGTCCAACGACGTATCTCGTTAGTCTAGATATAGAAGACGGTTGTACAGACGGTTCTCGTTAGTCTAGATATAGAAGACGGTTGTATAACGAGAGATCTCCTTAGTCTAGATATAGAAGATGGTTGTACAACGAGAGATCTCGTTAGTCTAGATATAGAAGACGGTTGTACAGTCGGATCTCGTTAGTCTAGATATTGAAGACGTTTGTACAGACGGATCTCGTTAGTCTAGATATAGAAGACGGTTGTACAGACGGATCTCGTTAGTCTAGATATAGAAGACGGTTGTACAGGCGGATCACGTTAGTCGAGATATAGAAGACGGTTGTACAGACGGATCTCGTTAGTCTAGATATAGATGACGGTTGTACAGACGGATCTCGTTAGTCTAGATATTGAAGACGGTTGTACAGACGGATCTCGTTAGTCGAGATATAGAAGACGGTTGTACAGACGGATCTCGTTAGTCTAGATATAGAAGACGGTTGTACAACGACGGATCTCGTTAGTCTAGAAATAGAAGACGGTTGTACAGACGGATCTCGTTAGTCTAGATATAGAAGACGGTTGTACAGACGGATCTCGTTAGTCTAGATATAGAAGACGGTTGTACAGGCGGATCACGTTAGTCGAGATATAGAAGACGGTTGTACAGACGGATCTCGTTAGTCTAGATATAGATGACGGTTGTACAGACGGATCTCGTTAGTCTAGATATTGAAGACGTTTGTCCAACGACGTATCTCGTTAGTCTAGATATAGAAGACGGTTGTACAGACGGTTCTCGTTAGTCTAGATATAGAAGACGGTTGTACAGACGGATCTCGTTAGTCTAGATATAGAAGATGGTTGTACAACGAGAGATCTCGTTAGTCTAGAAATAGAAGACGGTTGTACAGACGGATCTCGTTAGTCTAGATATAGAAGACGGTTGTACAGACGGATCTCGTTAGTCGAGATATAGAAGACGTTTGTACAGACGGATCTCGTTAGTCTAGATATAGAAGACGGTTGTACAGACGGATCTCGTTAGTCTAGATATAGAAGACGGTTGTTCAACGACGGATCTCGTTAGTCTAGAAATAGAAGACGGTTGTACAACGACGGATCTCGTTAGTCTACATATACAAGACGGTTGTACAGACGGATCTCGTTAGTCTAGATAAAGAAGACGGTTGTACAGACGGATCTCGTTAGTCGAGATATAGAAGACGGTTGTACAGACGGATCTCGTTAGTCTAGAAATAGAAGACGGTTGTACAGGCGGATCTCGTTAGTCTAGATATTGAAGACGTTTGTCCAACGACGTATCTCGTTAGTCTAGATATAGAAGACGGTTGTACAGACGAATCTCGTTAGTCTAGATATAGAAGACGGTTGTACAGACGGATCTCGTTAGTCTAGATATAGAAGACGGTTGTACAGGCGGATCTCGTTAGTCGAGATATAGAAGACGGTTGTACAGACGGATCTCGTTAGTCTAGATATAGAAGACGGTTGTACAGACGGATCTCGTTAGTCTAGATATTGAAGACGTTTGTCCAACGACGTATCTCGTTAGTCTAGATATAGAAGACGGTTGTACAGACGGTTCTCGTTAGTCTAGATATAGAAGACGGTTGTATAACGAGAGATCTCCTTAGTCTAGATATAGAAGATGGTTGTACAACGAGAGATCTCGTTAGTCTAGATATAGAAGACGGTTGTACAGACGGATCTCGTTAGTCTAGATATAGAAGACGGTTGTACAGACGGATCTCGTTAGTCTAGATATAGAAGACGGTTGTACAACGACGGATCTCGTTAGTCTAGATATACAAGACGGTTGTACAGACGGATCTCGTTAGTCTAGATATAGAAGACGGTTATACAGACGGATCTCGTTTGTCGAGATATAGAAGACGTTTGTACAGACGGATCTCGTTAGTCTAGATATAGAAGACGGTTGTACAGACGGATCTCGTTAGTCTAGATATAGAAGACGGTTGTTCAACGACGGATCTCGTTAGTCTAGAAATAGAAGACGGTTGTACAACGACGGATCTCGTTAGTCTAGATATAGAAGACGGTTGTACAGACGGATCTCGTTAGTCTAGATATACAAGACGGTTGTACAGACGGATCTCGTTAGTCTAGATAAAGAAGACGGTTGTACAGACGGATCTCGTTAGTCGAGATATAGAAGACGGTTGTACAGACGGATCTCGTTAGTCTAGAAATAGAAGACGGTTGTACAGGCGGATCTCGTTAGTCTAGATATTGAAGACGTTTGTCCAACGACGTATCTCGTTAGTCTAGATATAGAAGACGGTTGTACAGACGAATCTCGTTAGTCTAGATATAGAAGACGGTTGTACAGACGGATCTCGTTAGTCTAGATATAGAAGACGGTTGTACAGGCGGATCTCGTTAGTCGAGATATAGAAGACGGTTGTACAGACGGATCTCGTTAGTCTAGATATAGAAGACGGTTGTACAGACGGATCTCGTTAGTCTAGATATTGAAGACGTTTGTCCAACGACGTATCTCGTTAGTCTAGATATAGAAGACGGTTGTACAGACGGTTCTCGTTAGTCTAGATATAGAAGACGGTTGTATAACGAGAGATCTCCTTAGTCTAGATATAGAAGATGGTTGTACAACGAGAGATCTCGTTAGTCTAGATATAGAAGACGGTTGTACAGACGGATCTCGTTAGTCTAGATATAGAAGACGGTTGTACAGACGGATCTCGTTAGTCTAGATATAGAAGACGGTTGTACAACGACGGATCTCGTTAGTCTAGATATACAAGACGGTTGTACAGACGGATCTCGTTAGTCTAGATATAGAAGACGGTTGTACAGACGGATCTCGTTAGTCGAGATATAGAAGACGTTTGTACAGACGGATCTCGTTAGTCTAGATATAGAAGACGGTTGTACAGACGGATCTCGTTAGTCTAGATATAGAAGACGGTTGTTCAACGACGGATCTCGTTAGTCTAGAAATAGAAGACGGTTGTACAACGACGGATCTCGTTAGTCTAGATATAGAAGACGGTTGTACAGACGGATCTCGTTAGTCTAGATATAGAAGACGGTTGTACAACGACGGATCTCATTAGTTTAGATATACAAGACGGTTGTACAGACGGATCTCGTTAGTCTAGATATAGAAGACAGTTGTACAACGACGGATCTCGTTAGTCTAGAAATAGAAGACGGTTGTACAACGACGGATCTCGTTAGTCTAGATATAGAAGACGGTTGTACAGACGGATCTCGTTAGTCTAGATATAGAAGACGGTTGTACAACGACGGATCTCGTTAGTCTAGATATACAAGACGGTTGTACAGACGGATCTCGTTAGTCTAGATATAGAAGACGGTTGTACAGACGGATCTCGTTAGTCGAGATATAGAAGACGGTTGTACAGACGGATCTCGTTAGTCTAGAAATAGAAGACGGTTGTACAGGCGGATCTCGTTAGTCTAGATATTGAAGACGTTTGTCCAACGACGTATCTCGTTAGTCTAGATATAGAAGACGGTTGTACAGACGAATCTCGTTAGTCTAGATATAGAAGACGGTTGTACAGACGGATCTCGTTAGTCTAGATATAGAAGACGGTTGTACAGGCGGATCTCGTTAGTCGAGATATAGAAGACGGTTGTACAGACGGATCTCGTTAGTCTAGATATAGAAGACGGTTGTACAGACGGATCTCGTTAGTCTAGATATTGAAGACGTTTGTCCAACGACGTATCTCGTTAGTCTAGATATAGAAGACGGTTGTACAGACGGTTCTCGTTAGTCTAGATATAGAAGACGGTTGTATAACGAGAGATCTCCTTAGTCTAGATATAGAAGATGGTTGTACAACGAGAGATCTCGTTAGTCTAGATATAGAAGACGGTTGTACAGACGGATCTCGTTAGTCTAGATATTGAAGACGTTTGTACAGACGGATCTCGTTAGTCTAGATATAGAAGACGGTTGTACAGACGGATCTCGTTAGTCTAGATATAGAAGACGGTTGTACAACGACGGATCTCGTTAGTCTAGAAATAGAAGACGGTTGTACAGACGGATCTCGTTAGTCTAGATATAGAAGACGGTTGTACAGACGGATCTCGTTAGTCGAGATATAGAAGACGGTTGTACAACGACGGATCTCGTTAGTCTAGATATAGAAGACGGTTGTACAGGCGGATCTCGTTAGTCTAGATATTGAAGACGTTTGTCCAACGACGTATCTCGTTAGTCTAGATATAGAAGACGGTTGTACAGACGAATCTCGTTAGTCTAGATATAGAAGACGGTTGTACAGACGGATCTCGTTAGTCTAGATATAGAAGACGGTTGTACAGGCGGATCACGTTAGTCGAGATATAGAAGACGGTTGTACAGACGGATCTCGTTAGTCTAGATATAGATGACGGTTGTACAGACGGATCTCGTTAGTCTAGATATTGAAGACGTTTGTCCAACGACGTATCTCGTTAGTCTAGATATAGAAGACGGTTGTACAGACGGTTCTCGTTAGTCTAGATATAGAAGACAGTTGTACAGACGGATCTCGTTAGTCTAGATATAGAAGACGGTTGTATAACGAGAGATCTCGTTAGTCTAGGTATAGAAGATGGTTGTACAACGAGAGATCTCGTTAGTCTAGATATAGAAGACGGTTGTACAGTCGGATCTCGTTAGTCTAGATATTGAAGACGTTTGTACAGACGGATCTCGTTAGTCTAGATATAGAAGACGGTTGTACAGACGGATCTCGTTAGTCTAGATATAGAAGACGGTTGTACAGGCGGATCACGTTAGTCGAGATATAGAAGACGGTTGTACAGACGGATCTCGTTAGTCTATATATAGATGACGGTTGTACAGACGGATCTCGTTAGTCTAGATATTGAAGACGTTTGTCCAACGACGTATCTCGTTAGTCTAGATATAGAAGATGGTTGTACAGACAGATCTCGTTAGTCTAGATATTGAAGACGTTTGTCCAACGACGTATCTCGTTAGTCTAGATATAGAAGACGGTTGTACAGACGGTTCTCGTTAGTCTAGATATAGAAGACGGTTGTATAACGAGAGATCTCCTTAGTCTAGATATAGAAGATGGTTGTACAACGAGAGATCTCGTTAGTCTAGATATAGAAGACGGTTGTACAGTCGGATCTCGTTAGTCTAGATATTGAAGACGTTTGTACAGACGGATCTCGTTAGTCTAGATATAGAAGACGGTTGTACAGACGGATCTCGTTAGTCTAGATATAGAAGACGGTTGTACAGGCGGATCACGTTAGTCGAGATATAGAAGACGGTTGTACAGACGGATCTCGTTAGTCTAGATATAGATGACGGTTGTACAGACGGATCTCGTTAGTCTAGATATTGAAGACGTTTGTCCAACGACGTATCTCGTTAGTCTAGATATAGAAGACGGTTGTACAGACGGTTCTCGTTAGTCTAGATATAGAAGACAGTTGTACAGACGGTTCTCGTTAGTCTAGATATAGAAGACGGTTGTATAACGAGAGATCTCGTTAGTCTAGATATAGAAGATGGTTGTACAACGAGAGATCTCGTTAGTCTAGATATAGAAGACGGTTGTACAGTCGGATCTCGTTAGTCTAGATATTGAAGACGTTTGTACAGACGGATCTCGTTAGTCTAGATATAGAAGACGGTTGTACAGACGGATCTCGTTAGTCTAGATATAGAAGACGGTTGTACAACGACGGATCTCGTTAGTCTAGAAATAGAAGACGGTTGTACAGACGGATCTCGTTAGTCTAGATATAGAAGACGGTTGTACAGACGGATCTCGTTAGTCTAGATATTGAAGACGTTTGTACAGACGGATCTCGTTAGTCTAGATATAGAAGACGGTTGTACAGACGGATCTCGTTAGTCTAGATATAGAAGACAGTTGTACAACGACGGATCTCGTTAGTCTAGAAATAGAAGACGGTTGTACAGACGGATCTCGTTAGTCTAGATATAGAAGACGGTTGTACAGACGGATCTCGTTAGTCTAGATATAGAAGACAGTTGTACAACGACGGATCTCGTTAGTCTAGAAATAGAAGACGGTTGTACAACGACGGATCTCGTTAGTCTAGATATAGAAGACGGTTGTACAGACGGATCTCGTTAGTCTAGATATAGAAGACGGTTGTACAACGACGGATCTCGTTAGTCTAGATATACAAGACGGTTGTACAGACGGATCTCGTTAGTCTAGATATAGAAGACGGTTGTACAGACGGATCTCGTTAGTCTAGATATAGAAGACGGTTGTACAGGCGGATCACGTTAGTCGAGATATAGAAGACGGTTGTACAGACGGATCTCGTTAGTCTATATATAGATGACGGTTGTACAGACGGATCTCGTTAGTCTAGATATTGAAGACGTTTGTCCAACGACGTATCTCGTTAGTCTAGATATAGAAGATGGTTGTACAGACAGATCTCGTTAGTCTAGATATTGAAGACGTTTGTCCAACGACGTATCTCGTTAGTCTAGATATAGAAGACGGTTGTACAGACGGTTCTCGTTAGTCTAGATATAGAAGACGGTTGTATAACGAGAGATCTCCTTAGTCTAGATATAGAAGATGGTTGTACAACGAGAGATCTCGTTAGTCTAGATATAGAAGACGGTTGTACAGTCGGATCTCGTTAGTCTAGATATTGAAGACGTTTGTACAGACGGATCTCGTTAGTCTAGATATAGAAGACGGTTGTACAGACGGATCTCGTTAGTCTAGATATAGAAGACGGTTGTACAGGCGGATCACGTTAGTCGAGATATAGAAGACGGTTGTACAGACGGATCTCGTTAGTCTAGATATAGATGACGGTTGTACAGACGGATCTCGTTAGTCTAGATATTGAAGACGTTTGTCCAACGACGTATCTCGTTAGTCTAGATATAGAAGACGGTTGTACAGACGGTTCTCGTTAGTCTAGATATAGAAGACAGTTGTACAGACGGTTCTCGTTAGTCTAGATATAGAAGACGGTTGTATAACGAGAGATCTCGTTAGTCTAGATATAGAAGACGGTTGTACAGACGGATCTCGTTAGTCTAGATATAGAAGACGGTTGTACAGGCGGATCACGTTAGTCGAGATATAGAAGACGGTTGTACAGACGGATCTCGTTAGTCTAGATATTGAAGACGTTTGTACAGACGGATCTCGTTAGTCTAGATATAGAAGACGGTTGTACAGACGGATCTCGTTAGTCTAGATATAGAAGACAGTTGTACAACGACGGATCTCGTTAGTCTAGAAATAGAAGACGGTTGTACAGACGGATCTCGTTAGTCTAGATATAGAAGACGGTTGTACAGACGGATCTCGTTAATCTAGATATAGAAGACAGTTGTACAACGACGGATCTCGTTAGTCTAGAAATAGAAGACGGTTGTACAACGACGGATCTCGTTAGTCTAGATATAGAAGACGGTTGTACAGACGGATCTCGTTAGTCTAGATATAGAAGACGGTTGTACAACGACGGATCTCGTTAGTCTAGATATACAAGACGGTTGTACAGACGGATCTCGTTAGTCTAGATATAGAAGACGGTTGTACAGGCGGATCACGTTAGTCGAGATATAGAAGACGGTTGTACAGACGGATCTCGTTAGTCTAGATATAGATGACGGTTGTACAGACGGATCTCGTTAGTCTAGATATTGAAGACGTTTGTCCAACGACGTATCTCGTTAGTCTAGATATAGAAGACGGTTGTACAGACGGTTCTCGTTAGTCTAGATATAGAAGACGGTTGTATAACGGGAGATCTCGTTAGTCTAGGTATAGAAGATGGTTGTACAACGAGAGATCTCGTTAGTCTAGATATAGAAGACGGTTGTACAGTCGGATCTCGTTAGTCTAGATATTGAAGACGTTTGTACAGACGGATCTCGTTAGTCTAGATATAGAAGACGGTTGTACAGACGGATCTCGTTAGTCTAGATATAGAAAACGGTTGTACAACGACGGATCTCGTTAGTCTAGAAATAGAAGACGGTTGTACAGACGGATCTCGTTAGTCTAGATATAGAAGACGGTTGTACAGACGGATCTCGTTAGTCTAGATATAGAAGACGGTTGTACAACGACGGATCTCGTTAGTCTAGAAATAGAAGACGGTTGTACAGACGGATCTCGTTAGTCTAGATATAGAAGACGGTTGTACAGACGGATCTCGTTAGTCGAGATATAGAAGACGGTTGTACAACGACGGATCTCGTTAGTCTAGATATAGAAGACGGTTGTACAGACGGATCTCGTTAGTCGAGATATAGAAGACGGTTGTACAGACGGATCTCGTTAGTCTACAAATAGAAGACGGTTGTACAGGCGGATCTCGTTAGTCTAGATATTGAAGACGTTTGTACAGACGGATCTCGTTAGTCTAGATATAGAAGACGGTTGTACAGACGGATCTCGTTAGTCTAGAAATAGAAGACGGTTGTACAGACGGATCTCGTTAGTCTAGATATAGAAGACGGTTGTACAACGACGGATCTCGTTAGTCTAGATATACAAGACGGTTGTACAGACGGATCTCGTTAGTCTAGATATAGAAGACGGTTGTACAGACGGATCTCGTTAGTCTAGATATAGAAGACGGTTGTACAGGCGGATCACGTTAGTCGAGATATAGAAGACGGTTGTACAGACGGATCTCGTTAGTCTATATATAGATGACGGTTGTACAGACGGATCTCGTTAGTCTAGATATTGAAGACGTTTGTCCAACGACGTATCTCGTTAGTCTAGATATAGAAGATGGTTGTACAGACAGATCTCGTTAGTCTAGATATTGAAGACGTTTGTCCAACGACGTATCTCGTTAGTCTAGATATAGAAGACGGTTGTACAGACGGTTCTCGTTAGTCTAGATATAGAAGACGGTTGTATAACGAGAGATCTCCTTAGTCTAGATATAGAAGATGGTTGTACAACGAGAGATCTCGTTAGTCTAGATATAGAAGACGGTTGTACAGTCGGATCTCGTTAGTCTAGATATTGAAGACGTTTGTACAGACGGATCTCGTTAGTCTAGATATAGAAGACGGTTGTACAGACGGATCTCGTTAGTCTAGATATAGAAGACGGTTGTACAGGCGGATCACGTTAGTCGAGATATAGAAGACGGTTGTACAGACGGATCTCGTTAGTCTAGATATAGATGACGGTTGTACAGACGGATCTCGTTAGTCTAGATATTGAAGACGTTTGTCCAACGACGTATCTCGTTAGTCTAGATATAGAAGACGGTTGTACAGACGGTTCTCGTTAGTCTAGATATAGAAGACAGTTGTACAGACGGTTCTCGTTAGTCTAGATATAGAAGACGGTTGTATAACGAGAGATCTCGTTAGTCTAGATATAGAAGATGGTTGTACAACGAGAGATCTCGTTAGTCTAGATATAGAAGACGGTTGTACAGTCGGATCTCGTTAGTCTAGATATTGAAGACGTTTGTACAGACGGATCTCGTTAGTCTAGATATAGAAGACGGTTGTACAGACGGATCTCGTTAGTCTAGATATAGAAGACGGTTGTACAACGACGGATCTCGTTAGTCTAGAAATAGAAGACGGTTGTACAGACGGATCTCGTTAGTCTAGATATAGAAGACGGTTGTACAGACGGATCTCGTTAGTCTAGATATTGAAGACGTTTGTACAGACGGATCTCGTTAGTCTAGATATAGAAGACGGTTGTACAGACGGATCTCGTTAGTCTAGATATAGAAGACAGTTGTACAACGACGGATCTCGTTAGTCTAGAAATAGAAGACGGTTGTACAGACGGATCTCGTTAGTCTAGATATAGAAGACGGTTGTACAGACGGATCTCGTTAGTCTAGATATAGAAGACAGTTGTACAACGACGGATCTCGTTAGTCTAGAAATAGAAGACGGTTGTACAACGACGGATCTCGTTAGTCTAGATATAGAAGACGGTTGTACAGACGGATCTCGTTAGTCTAGATATAGAAGACGGTTGTACAACGACGGATCTCGTTAGTCTAGATATACAAGACGGTTGTACAGACGGATCTCGTTAGTCTAGATATAGAAGACGGTTGTACAGGCGGATCACGTTAGTCGAGATATAGAAGACGGTTGTACAGACGGATCTCGTTAGTCTAGATATAGATGACGGTTGTACAGACGGATCTCGTTAGTCTAGATATTGAAGACGTTTGTCCAACGACGTATCTCGTTAGTCTAGATATAGAAGACGGTTGTACAGACGGTTCTCGTTAGTCTAGATATAGAAGACAGTTGTACAGACGGTTCTCGTTAGTCTAGATATAGAAGACGGTTGTATAACGAGAGATCTCGTTAGTCTAGATATAGAAGATGGTTGTACAACGAGAGATCTCGTTAGTCTAGATATAGAAGACGGTTGTACAGTCGGATCTCGTTAGTCTAGATATTGAAGACGTTTGTACAGACGGATCTCGTTAGTCTAGATATAGAAGACGGTTGTACAGACGGATCTCGTTAGTATAGATATAGAAGACGGTTGTACAACGACGGATCTCGTTAGTCTAGAAATAGAAGACGGTTGTACAGACGGATCTCGTTAGTCTAGATATAGAAGACGGTTGTACAGACGGATCTCGTTAGTCTAGATATAGAAGACGGTTGTACAACGACGGATCTCGTTAGTCTAGATATAGAAGACGGTTGTACAGACCGATGTCGTTAGTCGAGATATAGAAGACGGTTGTACAACGACGGATCTCGTTAGTCTAGATATAGAAGACGGTTGTACAGACGGATCTCGTTAGTCGAGATATAGAAGACGGTTGTACAGACGGATCTCGTTAGTCGAGATATAGAAGACGGTTGTACAACGACGGATCTCGTTAGTCTAGATATAGAAGACGGTTGTACAGACGGATCTCGTTAGTCGAGATATAGAAGACGGTTGTACAGACGGATCTCGTTAGTCTAGAAATAGAAGACGGTTGTACAGGCGGATCTCGTTAGTCTAGATATTGAAGACGTTTGTCCAACGACGTATCTCGTTAGTCTAGATATAGAAGACGGTTGTACAGACGAATCTCGTTAGTCTAGATATAGAAGACGGTTGTACAGACGGATCTCGTTAGTCTAGATATAGAAGACGGTTGTACCGGCGGATCTCGTTAGTCGAGATATAGAAGACGGTTGTACAGACGGATCTCGTTAGTCTAGAAATAGAAGACGGTTGTACAGGCGGATCTCGTTAGTCTAGATATTGAAGACGTTTGTCCAACGACGTATCTCGTTAGTCTAGATATAGAAGACGGTTGTACAGACGAATCTCGTTAGTCTAGATATAGAAGACGGTTGTACAGACGGATCTCGTTAGTCTAGATATAGAAGACGGTTGTACAGGCGGATCACGTTAGTCGAGATATAGAAGACGGTTGTACAGACGGATCTCGTTAGTCTAGATATAGATGACGGTTGTACAGACGGATCTCGTTAGTCTAGATATTGAAGACGTTTGTCCAACGACGTATCTCGTTAGTCTAGATATAGAAGATGGTTGTACAGACAGATCTCGTTAGTCTAGATATTGAAGACGTTTGTCCAACGACGTATCTCGTTAGTCTAGATATAGAAGACGGTCGTACAGACGGTTCTCGTTAGTCTAGATATAGAAGACGGTTGTATAACGAGAGATCTCCTTAGTCTAGATATAGAAGATGGTTGTACAACGAGAGATCTCGTTAGTCTAGATATAGAAGACGGTTGTACAGTCGGATCTCGTTAGTCTAGATATTGAAGACGTTTGTACAGACGGATCTCGTTAGTCTAGATATAGAAGACGGTTGTACAGACGGTTCTCGTTAGTCTAGATATAGAAGACAGTTGTACAGACGGTTCTCGTTAGTCTAGATATAGAAGACGGTTGTATAACGAGAGATCTCGTTAGTCTAGATATAGAAGATGGTTGTACAACGAGAGATCTCGTTAGTCTAGATATAGAAGACGGTTGTACAGTCGGATCTCGTTAGTCTAGATATTGAAGACGTTTGTACAGACGGATCTCGTTAGTCTAGATATAGAAGACGGTTGTACAGACGGATCTCGTTAGTCTAGATATAGAAGACGGTTGTACAACGACGGATCTCGTTAGTCTAGAAATAGAAGACGGTTGTACAGACGGATCTCGTTAGTCTAGATATAGAAGACGGTTGTACAGACGGATCTCGTTAGTCTAGATATTGAAGACGTTTGTACAGACGGATCTCGTTAGTCTAGATATAGAAGACGGTTGTACAGACGGATCTCGTTAGTCTAGATATAGAAGACAGTTGTACAACGACGGATCTCGTTAGTCTAGAAATAGAAGACGGTTGTACAGACGGATCTCGTTAGTCTAGATATAGAAGACGGTTGTACAGACGGATCTCGTTAATCTAGATATAGAAGACAGTTGTACAACGACGGATCTCGTTAGTCTAGAAATAGAAGACGGTTGTACAACGACGGATCTCGTTAGTCTAGATATAGAAGACGGTTGTACAGACGGATCTCGTTAGTCTAGATATAGAAGACGGTTGTACAACGACGGATCTCGTTAGTCTAGATATACAAGACGGTTGTACAGACGGATCACGTTAGTCTAGATATAGAAGACGGTTGTACAGGCGGATCACGTTAGTCGAGATATAGAAGACGGTTGTACAGACGGATCTCGTTAGTCTAGATATAGATGACGGTTGTACAGACGGATCTCGTTAGTCTAGATATTGAAGACGTTTGTCCAACGACGTATCTCGTTAGTCTAGATATAGAAGACGGTTGTACAGACGGTTCTCGTTAGTCTAGATATAGAAGACGGTTGTATAACGGGAGATCTCGTTAGTCTAGGTATAGAAGATGGTTGTACAACGAGAGATCTCGTTAGTCTAGATATAGAAGACGGTTGTACAGACGGTTCTCGTTAGTCTAGATATAGAAGACGGTTGTATAACGGGAGATCTCGTTAGTCTAGGTATAGAAGATGGTTGTACAACGAGAGATCTCGTTAGTCTAGATATAGAAGACGGTTGTACAGTCGGATCTCGTTAGTCTAGATATTGAAGACGTTTGTACAGACGGATCTCGTTAGTCTAGATATAGAAGACGGTTGTACAGACGGATCTCGTTAGTCTAGATATAGAAGACGGTTGTACAACGACGGATCTCGTTAGTCTAGAAATAGAAGACGGTTGTACAGACGGATCTCGTTAGTCTAGATATAGAAGACGGTTGTACAGACGGATCTCGTTAGTCTAGATATAGAAGACGGTTGTACAACGACGGATCTCGTTAGTCTAGAAATAGAAGACGGTTGTACAGACGGATCTCGTTAGTCTAGATATAGAAGACGGTTGTACAGACGGATCTCGTTAGTCGAGATATAGAAGACGGTTGTACAACGACGGATCTCGTTAGTCTAGAAATAGAAGACGGTTGTACAGACGGATCTCGTTAGTCTAGATATAGAAGACGGTTGTACAGACGGATCTCGTTAGTCTAGATATTGAAGACGTTTGTACAGACGGATCTCGTTAGTCTAGATATAGAAGACGGTTGTACAGACGGATCTCGTTAGTCTAGATATAGAAGACAGTTGTACAACGACGGATCTCGTTAGTCTAGAAATAGAAGACGGTTGTACAGACGGATCTCGTTAGTCTAGATATAGAAGACGGTTGTACAGACGGATCTCGTTAATCTAGATATAGAAGACAGTTGTACAACGACGGATCTCGTTAGTCTAGAAATAGAAGACGGTTGTACAACGACGGATCTCGTTAGTCTAGATATAGAAGACGGTTGTACAGACGGATCTCGTTAGTCTAGATATAGAAGACGGTTGTACAACGACGGATCTCGTTAGTCTAGATATACAAGACGGTTGTACAGACGGATCTCGTTAGTCTAGATATAGAAGACGGTTGTACAGGCGGATCACGTTAGTCGAGATATAGAAGACGGTTGTACAGACGGATCTCGTTAGTCTAGATATAGATGACGGTTGTACAGACGGATCTCGTTAGTCTAGATATTGAAGACGTTTGTCCAACGACGTATCTCGTTAGTCTAGATATAGAAGACGGTTGTACAGACGGTTCTCGTTAGTCTAGATATAGAAGACGGTTGTATAACGGGAGATCTCGTTAGTCTAGGTATAGAAGATGGTTGTACAACGAGAGATCTCGTTAGTCTAGATATAGAAGACGGTTGTACAGTCGGATCTCGTTAGTCTAGATATTGAAGACGTTTGTACAGACGGATCTCGTTAGTCTAGATATAGAAGACGGTTGTACAGACGGATCTCGTTAGTCTAGATATAGAAAACGGTTGTACAACGACGGATCTCGTTAGTCTAGAAATAGAAGACGGTTGTACAGACGGATCTCGTTAGTCTAGATATAGAAGACGGTTGTACAGACGGATCTCGTTAGTCTAGATATAGAAGACGGTTGTACAACGACGGATCTCGTTAGTCTAGAAATAGAAGACGGTTGTACAGACGGATCTCGTTAGTCTAGATATAGAAGACGGTTGTACAGACGGATCTCGTTAGTCGAGATATAGAAGACGGTTGTACAACGACGGATCTCGTTAGTCTAGATATAGAAGACGGTTGTACAGACGGATCTCGTTAGTCGAGATATAGAAGACGGTTGTACAGACGGATCTCGTTAGTCTACAAATAGAAGACGGTTGTACAGGCGGATCTCGTTAGTCTAGATATTGAAGACGTTTGTACAGACGGATCTCGTTAGTCTAGATATAGAAGACGGTTGTACAGACGGATCTCGTTAGTCTAGAAATAGAAGACGGTTGTACAGACGGATCTCGTTAGTCTAGATATAGAAGACGGTTGTACAGACGGATCTCGTTAGTCGAGATATAGAAGACGGTTGTACAACGACGGATCTCGTTAGTCTAGATATAGAAGACGGTTGTACAGACGGATCTCGTTAGTCGAGATATAGAAGACGGTTGTACAGACGGATCTCGATAGTCTAGATATAGAAGACGGTTGTATAACGAGAGATCTCCTTAGTCTAGATATAGAAGATGGTTGTACAACGAGAGATCTCGTTAGTCTAGATATAGAAGACGGTTGTACAGTCGGATCTCGTTAGTCTAGATATTGAAGACGTTTGTACAGACGGATCTCGTTAGTCTAGATATAGAAGACGGTTGTACAGACGGATCTCGTTAGTCTAGATATAGAAGACGGTTGTACAGGCGGATCACGTTAGTCGAGATATAGAAGACGGTTGTACAGACGGATCTCGTTAGTCTAGATATAGATGACGGTTGTACAGACGGATCTCGTTAGTCTAGATATTGAAGACGTTTGTCCAACGACGTATCTCGTTAGTCTAGATATAGAAGACGGTTGAACAGACGGTTCTCGTTAGTCTAGATATAGAAGACAGTTGTACAGACGGTTCTCGTTAGTCTAGATATAGAAGACGGTTGTATAACGAGAGATCTCGTTAGTCTAGATATAGAAGATGGTTGTACAACGAGAGATCTCGTTAGTCTAGATATAGAAGACGGTTGTACAGTCGGATCTCGTTAGTCTAGATATTGAAGACGTTTGTACAGACGGATCTCGTTAGTCTAGATATAGAAGACGGTTGTACAGACGGATCTCGTTAGTCTAGATATAGAAGACGGTTGTACAACGACGGATCTCGTTAGTCTAGAAATAGAAGACGGTTGTACAGACGGATCTCGTTAGTCTAGATATAGAAGACGGTTGTACAGACGGATCTCGTTAGTCTAGATATTGAAGACGTTTGTACAGACGGATCTCGTTAGTCTAGATATAGAAGACGGTTGTACAGACGGATCTCGTTAGTCTAGATATAGAAGACGGTTGTACAACGACGGATCTCGTTAGTCTAGATATACAAGACGGTTGTACAGACGGATCTCGTTAGTCTAGATATAGAAGACGGTTGTACAGGCGGATCACGTTAGTCGAGATATAGAAGACGGTTGTACAGACGGATCTCGTTAGTCTAGATATAGATGACGGTTGTACAGACGGATCTCGTTAGTCTAGATATTGAAGACGTTTGTCCAACGACGTATCTCGTTAGTCTAGATATAGAAGACGGTTGTACAGACGGTTCTCGTTAGTCTAGATATAGAAGACGGTTGTATAACGAGAGATCTCGTTAGTCTAGGTATAGAAGATGGTTGTACAACGAGAGATCTCGTTAGTCTAGATATAGAAGACGGTTGTACAGTCGGATCTCGTTAGTCTAGATATTGAAGATGTTTGTACAGACGGATCTCGTTAGTCTAGATATAGAAGACGGTTGTACAGACGGATCTCGTTAGTCTAGATATAGAAGACGGTTGTACAACGACGGATCTCGTTAGTCTAGAAATAGAAGACGGTTGTACAGACGGATCTCGTTAGTCTAGATATAGAAGACGGTTGTACAGACGGATCTCGTTAGTCTAGATATAGAAGACGGTTGTACAACGACGGATCTCGTTAGTCTAGAAATAGAAGACGGTTGTACAGACGGATCTCGTTAGTCTAGATATAGAAGACGGTTTTACAGACGGATCTCGTTAGTCGAGATATAGAAGACGGTTGTACAACGACGGATCTCGTTAGTCTAGATATAGAAGACGGTTGTACAGACGGATCTCGTTAGTCGAGATATAGAAGACGGTTGTACAGACGGATCTCGTTAGTCTAGAAATAGAAGACGGTTGTACAGGCGGATCTCGTTAGTCTAGATATTGAAGACGTTTGTCCAACGACGTATCTCGTTAGTCTAGATATAGAAGACGGTTGTACAGACGAATCTCGTTAGTCTAGATATAGAAGACGGTTGTACAGACGGATCTCGTTAGTCTAGATATAGAAGACGTTTGTACCGGCGGATCTCGTTAGTCGAGATATAGAAGACGGTTGTACAGACGGATCTCGTTAGTCTAGAAATAGAAGACGGTTGTACAGGCGGATCTCGTTAGTCTAGATATTGAAGACGTTTGTCCAACGACGTATCTCGTTAGTCTAGATATAGAAGACGGTTGTACAGACGAATCTCGTTCGTCTAGATATAGAAGACGGTTGTACAGAAGGATCTCGTTAGTCTAGATATAGAAGACGGTTGTACAGGCGGATCACGTTAGTCGAGATATAGAAGACGGTTGTACAGACGGATCTCGTTAGTCTAGATATAGATGACGGTTGTACAGACGGATCTCGTTAGTCTAGATATTGAAGACGTTTGTCCAACGACGTATCTCGTTAGTCTAGATATAGAAGATGGTTGTACAGACAGATCTCGTTAGTCTAGATATTGAAGACGTTTGTCCAACGACGTATCTCGTTAGTCTAGATATAGAAGACGGTTGTACAGACGGTTCTCGTTAGTCTAGATATAGAAGACGGTTGTATAACGAGAGATCTCCTTAGTCTAGATATAGAAGATGGTTGTACAACGAGAGATCTCGTTAGTCTAGATATAGAAGACGGTTGTACAGACGGATCTCGTTAGTCTAGATATTGAAGACGTTTGTACAGACGGATCTCGTTAGTCTAGATATAGAAGACGGTTGTACAGACGGATCTCGTTAGTCTAGATATAGAAGACGGTTGTACAACGACGGATCTCGTTAGTCTAGAAATAGAAGACGGTTGTACAGACGGATCTCGTTAGTCTAGATATAGAAGACGGTTGTACAGACGGATCTCGTTAGTCGAGATATAGAAGACGGTTGTACAACGACGGATCTCGTTAGTCTAGATATAGAAGACGGTTGTACAACGACGGATCTCGTTAGTCTAGATATACAAGACGGTTGTACAGACGGATCTCGTTAGTCTAGATATAGAAGACGGTTGTACAGACGGATCTCGTTAGTCGAGATGTAGAAGACGGTTGTACAGACGGATCTCGTTAGTCTAGAAATAGAAGACGGTTGTACAGGCGGATCTCGTTAGTCTAGATATTGAAGACGTTTGTACACACGGATCTCGTTAGTCTAGATATAGATGACGGTTGTACAGACGGATCTCGTTAGTCTAGATATTGAAGACGTTTCTCCAACGACGTATCTCGTTAGTCTAGATATAGAAGACGGTTGTACAGACGGTTCTCGTTAGTCTAGATATAGAAGACAGTTGTACAGACGGTTCTCGTTAGTCTAGATACAGAAGACGGTTGTATAACGAGAGATCTCGTTAGTCTAGATATAGAAGATGGTTGTACAACGAGAGATCTCGTTAGTCTAGATATAGAAGACGGTTGTACAGTCGGATCTCGTTAGTCTAGATATTGAAGACGTTTGTACAGACGGATCTCGTTAGTCTAGATATAGAAGACGGTTGTACAGACGGATCTCGTTAGTCTAGATATAGAAGACGGTTGTACAACGACGGATCTCGTTAGTCTAGAAATAGAAGACGGTTGTACAGACGGTTCTCGTTAGTCTAGATATAGAAGACGGTTGTACAGACGGATCTCGTTAGTCTAGATATAGAAGACGGTTGTACAACGACGGATCTCGTTAGTCTAGAAATAGAAGACGGTTGTACAGACGGATCTCGTTAGTCTAGATATAGAAGACGGTTGTACAGACGGATCTCGTTAGTCGAGATATAGAAGACGGTTGTACAACGACGGATCTCGTTAGTCTAGATATAGAAGACGGTTGTACAGACGGATCTCGTTAGTCGAGATATAGAAGACGGTTGTACAGACGGATCTCGTTAGTCTAGAAATAGAAGATGGTTGTACAGGCGGATCTCGTTAGTCTAGATATTGAAGACGTTTGTCCAACGACGTATCTCGTTAGTCTAGATATAGAAGACGGTTGTACAGACGAATCTCGTTAGTCTAGATATAGAAGACGGTTGTACAGACGGATCTCGTTAGTCTAGATATAGAAGACGGTTGTACAGGCGGATCTCGTTAGTCAAGATATAGAAGACGGTTGTACAGACGGATCTCGTTAGTCTAGATATAGATGACGGTTGTACAGACGGATCTCGTTAGTCTAGATATTGAAGACATTTGTCCAACGACGTATCTCGTTAGTCTAGATATAGAAGACGGTTGTACAGACGGTTCTCGTTAGTCTAGATATAGAAGACGGTTGTATAACGAGAGATCTCGTTAGTCTAGATATAGAAGATGGTTGTACAACGAGAGATCTCGTTAGTCTAAATATAGAAGACGGTTGTACAGTCGGATCTCGTTAGTCTAGATATTGAAGACGTTTGTACAGACGGATCTCGTTAGTCTAGATATAGAAGACGGTTGTACAGACGGATCTCGTTAGTCTAGATATAGAAGACGGTTGTACAGGCGGATCACGTTAGTCGAGATATAGAAGACGGTTGTACAGACGGATCTCGTTAGTCTAGATATAGATGACGGTTGTACAGACGGATCTCGTTAGTCTAGATATTGAAGACGTTTGTCCAACGACGTATCTCGTTAGTCTAGATATAGAAGACGGTTGTACAGACGGTTCTCGTTAGTCTAGATATAGAAGACAGTTGTACAGACGGTTCTCGTTAGTCTAGATATAGAAGACGGTTGTATAACGAGAGATCTCGTTAGTCTAGATATAGAAGATGGTTGTACAACGAGAGATCTCGTTAGTCTAGATATAGAAGACGGTTGTACAGTCGGATCTCGTTAGTCTAGATATTGAAGACGTTTGTACAGACGGATCTCGTTAGTCTAGATATAGAAGACGGTTGTACAGACGGATCTCGTTAGTCTAGATATAGAAGACGGTTGTACAACGACGGATCTCGTTAGTCTAGAAATAGAAGACGGTTGTACAGACGGATCTCGTTAGTCTAGATATTGAAGACGTTTGTACAGACGGATCTCGTTAGTCTAGATATAGAAGACGGTTGTACAGACGGATCTCGTTAGTCTAGATATAGAAGACAGTTGTACAACGACGGATCTCGTTAGTCTAGAAATAGAAGACGGTTGTACAGACGGATCTCGTTAGTCTAGATATAGAAGACGGTTGTACAGACGGATCTCGTTAGTCTAGATATAGAAGACAGTTGTACAACGACGGATCTCGTTAGTCTAGAAATAGAAGACGGTTGTACAACGACGGATCTCGTTAGTCTAGATATAGAAGACGGTTGTACAGACGGATCTCGTTAGTCTAGATATAGAAGACGGTTGTACAACGACGGATCTCGTTAGTCTAGATATACAAGACGGTTGTACAGACGGATCTCGTTAGTCTAGATATAGAAGACGGTTGTACAGGCGGATCACGTTAGTCGAGATATAGAAGACGGTTGTACAGACGGATCTCGTTAGTCTAGATATAGATGACGGTTGTACAGACGGATCTCGTTAGTCTAGATATTGAAGACGTTTGTCCAACGACGTATCTCGTTAGTCTAGATATAGAAGACGGTTGTACAGACGGTTCTCGTTAGTCTAGATATAGAAGACAGTTGTACAGACGGTTCTCGTTAGTCTAGATATAGAAGACGGTTGTATAACGAGAGATCTCGTTAGTCTAGATATAGAACATGGTTGTACAACGAGAGATCTCGTTAGTCTAGATATAGAAGACGGTTGTACAGTCGGATCTCGTTAGTCCAGATATTGAAGACGTTTGTACAGACGGATCTCGTTAGTCTAGATATAGAAGACGGTTGTACAGACGGATCTCGTTAGTATAGATATAGAAGACGGTTGTACAACGACGGATCTCGTTAGTCTAGAAATAGAAGACGGTTGTACAGACGGAACTCGTTAGTCTAGATATAGAAGACGGTTGTACAGACGGATCTCGTTAGTCTAGATATAGAAGACGGTTGTACAACGACGGATCTCGTTAGTCTAGATATAGAAGACGGTTGTACAGACGGATGTCGTTAGTCGAGATATAGAAGACGGTTGTACAACGACGGATCTCGTTAGTCTAGATATAGAAGACGGTTGTACAGACGGATCTCGTTAGTCGAGATATAGAAGACGGTTGTACAGACGGATCTCGTTAGTCTAGAAATAGAAGACGGTTGTACAGGCGGATCTCGTTAGTCTAGATATTGAAGACGTTTGTCCAACGACGTATCTCGTTAGTCTAGATATAGAAGACGGTTGTACAGACGAATCTCGTTAGTCTAGATATAGAAGACGGTTGTACAGACGGATCTCGTTAGTCTAGATATAGAAGACGGTTGTACAGGCGGATCTCGTTAGTCGAGATATAGAAGACGGTTGTACAGACGGATCTCGTTAGTCTAGATATAGATGACGGTTGTACAGACGGATCTCGTTAGTCTAGATATTGAAGACGTTTGTACAGACGGATCTCGTTAGTCTAGATATAGAAGACGGTTGTACAGACGGATCTCGTTAGTCTAGATATAGAAGACGGTTGTACAACGACGGATCTCGTTAGTCTAGATATAGAAGACGGTTGTACAGACGGTTCTCGTTAGTCTAGATATAGAAGACGGTTGTATAACGAGAGATCTCGTTAGTCTAGTTATAGAAGACGGTTGTACAGACGGATCTCGTTTGTCTAGATATAGAAGACGGTTGTACAGACGGTTCTCGTTAGTCTAGATATAGAAGACGGTTGTATAACGAGAGATCTCGTTAGTCTAGATATAGAAGATGGTTGTACAACGAGAGATCTCGTTAGTCTAGATATAGAAGACGGTTGTACAGACGGATCTCGTTAGTCTAGATATTGAAGACGTTTGTACAGACGGATCTCGTTAGTCTAGATATAGAAGACGGTTGTACAGACGGATCTCGTTAGTCTAGATATAGAAGACGGTTGTTCAACGACGGATCTCGTTAGTCTAGAAATAGAAGACGGTTGTACAACGACGGATCTCGTTAGTCTAGATATAGAAGACGGTTGTACAGACGGATCTCGTTAGTCTAGATATAGAAGACGGTTGTACAACGACGGATCTCATTAGTTTAGATATACAAGACGGTTGTACAGACGGATCTCGTTAGTCTAGATATAGAAGACGTTTGTCCAACGACGTATCTCGTTAGTCTACATATAGAAGACGGTTGTACAGACGGTTCTCGTTACTCTAGATATAGAAGACGGTTGTATAACGAGAGATCTCGTTAGTCTAGATATAGAAGATGGTTGTACAACGAGAGATCTCGTTAGTCTAGATATAGAAGACGGTTGTACAGACGGATCTCGTTAGTCTAGATATTGAAGACGTTTGTACAGACGGATCTCGTTAGTCTAGATATAGAAGACGGTTGTACAGACGGATCTCGTTAGTCTAGATATAGAAGACAGTTGTACAACGACGGATCTCGTTAGTCTAGAAATAGAAGACGGTTGTACAGACGGATCTCGTTAGTCTAGATATAGAAGACGGTTGTACAGACGGATCTCGTTAGTCTAGATATAGAAGACAGTTGTACAACGACGGATCTCGTTAGTCTAGAAATAGAAGACGGTTGTACAACGACGGATCTCGTTAGTCTAGATATAGAAGACGGTTGTACAGACGGATCTCGTTAGTCTAGATATAGAAGACGGTTGTACAACGACGGATCTCGTTAGTCTAGATATACAAGACGGTTGTACAGACGGATCTCGTTAGTCTAGATATAGAAGACGGTTGTACAGACGGATCTCGTTAGTCGAGATATAGAAGACGGTTGTACAGACGGATCTCGTTAGTCTAGAAATAGAAGACGGTTGTACAGGCGGATCTCGTTAGTCTAGATATTGAAGACGTTTGTCCAACGACGTATCTCGTTAGTCTAGATATAGAAGACGGTTGTACAGACGAATCTCGTTAGTCTAGATATAGAAGACGGTTGTACAGACGGATCTCGTTAGTCTAGATATAGAAGACGGTTGTACAGGCGGATCTCGTTAGTCGAGATATAGAAGACGGTTGTACAGACGGTTCTCGTTAGTCTAGATATAGAAGACGGTTGTATAACGAGAGATCTCCTTAGTCTAGATATAGAAGATGGTTGTACAACGAGAGATCTCGTTAGTCTAGATATAGAAGACGGTTGTACAGACGAATCTCGTTAGTCTAGATATAGAAGACGGTTGTACAGACGGATCTCGTTAGTCTAGATATAGAAGACGGTTGTACAGGCGGATCACGTTAGTCGAGATATAGAAGACAGTTGTACAGACGGTTCTCGTTAGTCTAGATATAGAAGACGGTTGTATAACGAGAGATCTCGTTAGTCTAGGTATAGAAGATGGTTGTACAACGAGAGATCTCGTTAGTCTAGATATAGAAGACGGTTGTACAGTCGGATCTCGTTAGTCTAGATATAGAAGACGGTTGTACAGACGGATCTCGTTAGTCGAGATATAGAAGACGGTTGTACAGACGGATCTCGTTAGTCTAGATATTGAAGACGTTTGTACAGACGGATCTCGTTAGTCTAGATATAGAAGACGGTTGTACAGGCGGATCTCGTTAGTCTAGATATTGAAGACGTTTGTCCAACGACGTATCTCGTTAGTCTAGATATAGAAGACGGTTGTACAGACGAATCTCGTTAGTCTAGATATAGAAGACGGTTGTACAGACGGATCTCGTTAGTCTAGATATAGAAGACGGTTGTACAGGCGGATCACGTTAGTCGAGATATAGAAGACGGTTGTACAGACGGATCTCGTTAGTCTAGATATAGATGACGGTTGTACAGACGGATCTCGTTAGTCTAGATATTGAAGACGTTTGTCCAACGACGTATCTCGTTAGTCTAGATATAGAAGACGGTTGTACAGACGGTTCTCGTTAGTCTAGATATAGAAGACAGTTGTACAGACGGTTCTCGTTAGTCTAGATATAGAAGACGGTTGTATAACGAGAGATCTCGTTAGTCTAGGTATAGAAGATGGTTGTACAACGAGAGATCTCGTTAGTCTAGATATAGAAGACGGTTGTACAGTCGGATCTCGTTAGTCTAGATATTGAAGACGTTTGTACAGACGGATCTCGTTAGTCTAGATATAGAAGACGGTTGTACAGACGGATCTCGTTAGTCTAGATATAGAAGACGGTTGTACAACGACGGATCTCGTTAGTCTAGAAATAGAAGACGGTTGTACAGACGGATCTCGTTAGTCTAGATATAGAAGACGGTTGTACAGACGGATCTCGTTAGTCTAGATATAGAAGACGGTTGTACAACGACGGATCTCGTTAGTCTAGAAATAGAAGACGGTTGTACAGACGGATCTCGTTAGTCTAGATATAGAAGACGGTTGTACAGACGGATCTCGTTAGTCGAGATATAGAAGACGGTTGTACAACGACGGATCTCGTTAGTCTAGATATAGAAGACGGTTGTACAGACGGATCTCGTTAGTCGAGATATAGAAGACGTTTGTCCAACGACGTATCTCGTTAGTCTAGATATAGAAGACGGTTGTACAGACGAATCTCGTTAGTCTAGATATAGAAGACGGTTGTACAGACGGATCTCGTTAGTCTAGATATAGAAGACGGTTGTACAGGCGGATCTCGTTAGTCGAGATATAGAAGACGGTTGTACAGACGGATCTCGTTAGTCTAGATATAGATGACGGTTGTACAGACGGATCTCGTTAGTCTAGATATTGAAGACATTTGTCCAACGACGTATCTCGTTAGTCTAGATATAGAAGACGGTTGTACAGACGGATCTCGTTAGTCTAGATATTGAAGACATTTGTCCAACGACGTATCTCGTTAGTCTAGATATAGAAGACGGTTGTACAGACGGTTCTCGTTAGTCTAGATATAGAAGACGGTTGTATAACGAGAGATCTCGTTAGTCTAGATATAGAAGATGGTTGTACAACGAGAGATCTCGTTAGTCTAGATATAGAAGACGGTTGTACAGTCGGATCTCGTTAGTCTAGATATTGAAGACGTTTGTACAGACGGATCTCGTTAGTCTAGATATAGAAGACGGTTGTACAGACGGATCTCGTTAGTCTAGATATAGAAGACGGTTGTACAGGCGGATCACGTTAGTCGAGATATAGAAGACGGTTGTACAGACGGATCTCGTTAGTCTAGATATAGATGACGGTTGTACAGACGGATCTCGTTAGTCTAGATATTGAAGACGTTTGTCCAACGACGTATCTCGTTAGTCTAGATATAGAACACGGTTGTACAGACGGTTCTCGTTAGTCTAGATATAGAAGACAGTTGTACAGACGGTTCTCGTTAGTCTAGATATAGAAGACGGTTGTATAACGAGAGATCTCGTTAGTCTAGATATAGAAGATGGTTGTACAACGAGAGATCTCGTTAGTCTAGATATAGAAGATGGTTGTACAGTCGGATCTCGTTAGTCTAGATATTGAAGACGTTTGTACAGACGGATCTCGTTAGTCTAGATATAGAAGACGGTTGTACAGACGGATCTCGTTAGTCTAGATATAGAAGACGGTTGTACAACGACGGATCTCGTTAGTCTAGAAATAGAAGACGGTTGTACAGACGGATCTCGTTAGTCTAGATATAGAAGACGGTTGTACAGACGGATCTCGTTAGTCTAGATATTGAAGACGTTTGTACAGACGGATCTCGTTAGTCTAGATATAGAAGACGGTTGTACAGACGGATCTCGTTAGTCTAGATATAGAAGACAGTTGTACAACGACGGATCTCGTTAGTCTAGAAATAGAAGACGGTTGTACAGACGGATGTCGTTAGTCTAGATATAGAAGACGGTTGTACAGACGGATCTCGTTAGTCTAGATATAGAAGACAGTTGTACAACGACGGATCTCGTTAGTCTAGATATAGAAGACAGTTGTACAACGACGGATCTCGTTAGTCTAGAAATAGAAGACGGTTGTACAACGACGGATCTCGTTAGTCTAGATATAGAAGACGGTTGTACAGACGGATCTCGTTAGTCTAGATATAGAAGACGGTTGTACAACGACGCATCTCGTTAGTCTAGATATACAAGACGGTTGTACAGACGGATCTCGTTAGTCTAGATATAGAAGACGGTTGTACAGGCGGATCACGTTAGTCGAGATATAGAAGACGGTTGTACAGACGGATCTCGTTAGTCTAGATATAGATGACGGTTGTACAGACGGATCTCGTTAGTCTAGATATTGAAGACGTTTGTCCAACGACGTATCTCGTTAGTCTAGATATAGAAGACGGTTGTACAGACGGTTCTCGTTAGTCTAGATATAGAAGACAGTTGTACAGACGGTTCTCGTTAGTCTAGATATAGAAGACGGTTGTATAACGAGAGATCTCGTTAGTCTAGATATAGATGACGTTTGTACAGACGGATCTCGTTAGTCTAGATATAGAAGACGGTTGTACAGACGGATCTCGTTAGTCTAGATATAGAAGACGGTTGTACAACGACGGATCTCGTTAGTCTAGAAATAGAAGACGGTTGTACAGACGGATCTCGTTAGTCTAGATATAGAAGACGGTTGTACAGACGGATCTCGTTAGTCTAGATATAGAAGACGGTTGTACAACGACGGATCTCGTTAGTCTAGATATAGAAGACGGTTGTACAGACGGATGTCGTTAGTCGAGATATAGAAGACGGTTGTACAACGACGGATCTCGTTAGTCTAGATATAGAAGACGGTTGTACAGACGGATCTCGTTAGTCGAGATATAGAAGACGGTTGTACAGACGGATCTCGTTAGTCTAGAAATAGAAGACGGTTGTACAGGCGGATCTCGTTAGTCTAGATATTGAAGACGTTTGTCCAACGACGTATCTCGTTAGTCTAGATATAGAAGACGGTTGTACAGACGAATCTCGTTAGTCTAGATATAGAAGACGGTTGTACAGACGGATCTCGTTAGTCTAGATATAGAAGACGGTTGTACAGGCGGATCTCGTTAGTCGAGATATAGAAGACGGTTGTACAGACGGATCTCGTTAGTCTAGATATAGATGACGGTTGTACAGACGGATCTCGTTAGTCTAGATATTGAAGACGTTTGTACAGACGGATCTCGTTAGTCTAGATATAGAAGACGGTTGTACAGACGGATCTCGTTAGTCTAGATATAGAAGACGGTTGTACAACGACGGATCTCGTTAGTCTAGATATAGAAGACGGTTGTACAGACGGTTCTCGTTAGTCTAGATATAGAAGACGGTTGTATAACGAGAGATCTCGTTAGTCTAGTTATAGAAGACGGTTGTACAGACGGATCTCGTTAGTCTAGATATAGAAGACGGTTGTACAGACGGTTCTCGTTAGTCTAGATATAGAAGACGGTTGTATAACGAGAGATCTCGTTAGTCTAGATATAGAAGATGGTTGTACAACGAGAGATCTCGTTAGTCTAGATATAGAAGACGGTTGTACAGACGGATCTCGTTAGTCTAGATATTGAAGACGTTTGTACAGACGGATCTCGTTAGTCTAGATATAGAAGACGGTTGTACAGACGGATCTCGTTAGTCTAGATATAGAAGACGGTTGTTCAACGACGGATCTCGTTAGTCTAGAAATAGAAGACGGTTGTACAACGACGGATCTCGTTAGTCTAGATATAGAAGACGGTTGTACAGACGGATCTCGTTAGTCTAGATATAGAAGACGGTTGTACAACGACGGATCTCATTAGTTTAGATATACAAGACGGTTGTACAGACGGATCTCGTTAGTCTAGATATAGAAGACAGTTGTACAACGACGGATCTCGTTAGTCTAGAAATAGAAGACGGTTGTACAACGACGGATCTCGTTAGTCTAGATATAGAAGACGGTTGTACAGACGGATCTCGTTAGTCTAGATATAGAAGACGGTTGTACAACGACGGATCTCGTTAGTCTAGATATACAAGACGGTTGTACAGACGGATCTCGTTAGTCTAGATATAGAAGACGGTTGTACAGACGGATCTCGTTAGTCGAGATATAGAAGACGGTTGTACAGACGGATCTCGTTAGTCTAGAAATAGAAGACGGTTGTACAGGCGGATCTCGTTAGTCTAGATATTGAAGACGTTTGTCCAACGACGTATCTCGTTAGTCTAGATATAGAAGACGGTTGTACAGACGAATCTCGTTAGTCTAGATATAGAAGACGGTTGTACAGACGGATCTCGTTAGTCTAGATATAGAAGACGGTTGTACAGGCGGATCTCGTTAGTCGAGATATAGAAGACGGTTGTACAGACGGATCTCGTTAGTCTAGATATAGAAGACGGTTGTACAGACGGATCTCGTTAGTCTAGATATTGAAGACGTTTGTCCAACGACGTATCTCGTTAGTCTAGATATAGAAGACGGTTGTACAGACGGTTCTCGTTAGTCTAGATATAGAAGACGGTTGTATAACGAGAGATCTCCTTAGTCTAGATATAGAAGATGGTTGTACAACGAGAGATCTCGTTAGTCTAGATATAGAAGACGGTTGTACAGACGGATCTCGTTAGTCTAGATATTGAAGACGTTTGTACAGACGGATCTCGTTAGTCTAGATATAGAAGACGGTTGTACAGACGGATCTCGTTAGTCTAGATATAGAAGACGGTAGTACAACGACGGATCTCGTTAGTCTAGAAATAGAAGACGGTTGTACAGACGGATCTCGTTAGTCTAGATATAGAAGACGGTTGTACAGACGGATCTCGTTAGTCGAGATATAGAAGACGGTTGTACAACGACGGATTTCGTTAGTCTAGATATAGAAGACGGTTGTACAGGCGGATCTCGTTAGTCTAGATATTGAAGACGTTTGTCCAACGACGTATCTCGTTAGTCTAGATATAGAAGACGGTTGTACAGACGAATCTCGTTAGTCTAGATATAGAAGACGGTTGTACAGACGGATCTCGTTAGTCTAGATATAGAAGACGGTTGTACAGGCGGATCACGTTAGTCGAGATATAGAAGACGGTTGTACAGACGGATCTCGTTAGTCTAGATATAGAAGATGGTTGTACAACGAGAGATCTCGTTAGTCTAGATATAGAAGACGGTTGTACAGTCGGATCTCGTTAGTCTAGATATTGAAGACGTTTGTACAGACGGATCTCGTTAGTCTAGATATAGAAGACGGTTGTACAGACGGATCTCGTTAGTCTAGATATAGAAGACGGTTGTACAACGACGGATCTCGTTAGTCTAGAAATAGAAGACGGTTGTACAGACGGATCTCGTTAGTCTAGATATAGAAGACGGTTGTACAGACGGATCTCGTTAGTCTAGATATAGAAGACGGTTGTACAACGACGGATCTCGTTAGTCTAGATATAGAAGACGGTTGTACAGACGGATGTCGTTAGTCGAGATATAGAAGACGGTTGTACAACGACGGATCTCGTTAGTCTAGATATAGAAGACGGTTGTACAGACGGATCTCGTTAGTCGAGATATAGAAGACGGTTGTACAGACGGATCTCGTTAGTCTAGAAATAGAAGACGGTTGTACAGGCGGATCTCGTTAGTCTAGATATTGAAGACGTTTGTCCAACGACGTATCTCGTTAGTCTAGATATAGAAGACGGTTGTACAGACGAATCTCGTTAGTCTAGATATAGAAGACGGTTGTACAGACGGATCTCGTTAGTCTAGATATAGAAGACGGTTGTACAGGCGGATCTCGTTAGTCGAGATATAGAAGACGGTTGTACAGACGGATCTCGTTAGTCTAGATATAGATGACGGTTGTACAGACGGATCTCGTTAGTCTAGATATTGAAGACGTTTGTACAGACGGATCTCGTTAGTCTAGATATAGAAGACGGTTGTACAGACGGATCTCGTTAGTCTAGATATAGAAGACGGTTGTACAACGACGGATCTCGTTAGTCTAGATATAGAAGACGGTTGTACAGACGGTTCTCGTTAGTCTAGATATAGAAGACGGTTGTATAACGAGAGATCTCGTTAGTCTAGTTATAGAAGACGGTTGTACAGACGGATCTCGTTAGTCTAGATATAGAAGACGGTTGTACAGACGGTTCTCGTTAGTCTAGATATAGAAGACGGTTGTATAACGAGAGATCTCGTTAGTCTAGATATAGAAGATGGTTGTACAACGAGAGATCTCGTTAGTCTAGATATAGAAGACGGTTGTACAGACGGATCTCGTTAGTCGAGATATAGAAGACGGTTGTACAGACGAATCTCGTTAGTCTAGATATAGAAGACGGTTGTACAGACGGATCTCGTTAGTCTAGATATAGAAGACGGTTGTACAGGCGGATCTCGTTAGTCGAGATATAGAAGACGGTTGTACAGGCGGATCTCGTTAGTCTAGATATAGAAGACGGTTGTACAGACGGATCTCGTTAGTCTAGATATTGAAGACGTTTGTCCAACGACGTATCTCGTTAGTCTAGATATAGAAGACGGTTGTACAGACGGTTCTCGTTAGTCTAGATATAGAAGACGGTTGTATAACGAGAGATCTCCTTAGTCTAGATATAGAAGATGGTTGTACAACGAGAGATCTCGTTAGTCTAGATATAGAAGACGGTTGTACAGACGGATCTCGTTAGTCTAGATATTGAAGACGTTTGTACAGACGGATCTCGTTAGTCTAGATATAGAAGACGGTTGTACAGACGGATCTCGTTAGTCTAGATATAGAAGACGGTTGTACAACGACGGATCTCGTTAGTCTAGAAATAGAAGACGGTTGTACAGACGGATCTCGTTAGTCTAGATATAGAAGACGGTTGTACAGACGGATCTCGTTAGTCGAGATATAGAAGACGGTTGTACAACGACGGATCTCGTTAGTCTAGATATAGAAGACGGTTGTACAGGCGGATCTCGTTAGTCTAGATATTGAAGACGTTTGTCCAACGACGTATCTCGTTAGTCTAGATATAGAAGACGGTTGTACAGACGAATCTCGTTAGTCTAGATATAGAAGACGGTTGTACAGACGGATCTCGTTAGTCTAGATATAGAAGACGGTTGTACAGGCGGATCACGTTAGTCGAGATATAGAAGACGGTTGTACAGACGGATCTCCTTAGTCTAGATATAGATGACGTTTGTACAGACGGATCTCGTTAGTCTAGATATAGAAGACGGTTGTACAGACGGATCTCGTTAGTCTAGATATAGAAGACGGTTGTACAGACGGTTCTCGTTAGTCTAGATATAGAAGACAGTTGTACAGACGGATCTCGTTAGTCTAGATATAGAAGACGGTTGTATAACGAGAGATCTCGTTAGTCTAGTTATAGAAGACGGTTGTACAGACGGATCTCGTTAGTCTAGATATAGAAGACAGTTGTACAACGACGGATCTCGTTAGTCTAGAAATAGAAGACGGTTGTACAACGACGGATCTCGTTAGTCTAGATATAGAAGACGGTTGTACAGACGGATCTCGTTAGTCTAGATATAGAAGACGGTTGTACAACGACGGATCTCGTTAGTCTAGATATACAAGACGGTTGTACAGACGGATCTCGTTAGTCTAGATATAGAAGACGGTTGTACAGGCGGATCACGTTAGTCGAGATATAGAAGACGGTTGTACAGACGGATCTCGTTAGTCTAGATATAGATGACGGTTGTACAGACGGATCTCGTTAGTCTAGATATTGAAGACGTTTGTCCAACGACGTATCTCGTTAGTCTAGATATAGAAGACGGTTGTACAGACGGTTCTCGTTAGTCTAGATATAGAAGACAGTTGTACAGACGGTTCTCGTTAGTCTAGATATAGAAGACGGTTGTATAACGAGAGATCTCGTTAGTCTAGATATAGATGACGTTTGTACAGACGGATCTCGTTAGTCTAGATATAGAAGACGGTTGTACAGACGGATCTCGTTAGTCTAGATATAGAAGACGGTTGTACAACGACGGATCTCGTTAGTCTAGAAATAGAAGACGGTTGTACAGACGGATCTCGTTAGTCTAGATATAGGAGACGGTTGTACAGACGGATCTCGTTAGTCTAGTTATAGAAGACGGTTGTACAGACGGATCTCGTTAGTCTAGATATAGAAGACGGTTGTACAGACGGTTCTCGTTAGTCTAGATATAGAAGACGGTTGTATAACGAGAGATCTCGTTAGTCT
This sequence comes from Andrena bicolor, assembly GCA_960531205.1. NCBI lineage: Eukaryota > Metazoa > Arthropoda > Insecta > Hymenoptera > Andrenidae > Andrena > Andrena bicolor. The sequence continues at coordinate 102,518 of CAUIJW010000012.1, forward strand.
AGATATAGAAGATGGTTGTACAACGAGAGATCTCGTTAGTCTAGATATAGAAGACGGTTGTACAGACGGATCTCGTTAGTCTAGATATTGAAGACGTTTGTACAGACGGATCTCGTTAGTCTAGATATAGAAGACGGTTGTACAGACGGATCTCGTTAGTCTAGATATAGAAGACGGTTGTTCAACGACGGATCTCGTTAGTCTAGAAATAGAAGAGGGTTGTACAACGACGGATCTCGTTAGTCTAGATATAGAAGACGGTTGTACAGACGGATCTCGTTAGTCTAGATATAGAAGACGGTTGTACAACGACGGATCTCATTAGTTTAGATATACAAGACGGTTGTACAGACGGATCTCGTTAGTCTAGATATAGAAGACAGTTGTACAACGACGGATCTCGTTAGTCTAGAAATAGAAGACGGTTGTACAACGACGGATCTCGTTAGTCTAGATATAGAAGACGGTTGTACAGACGGATCTCGTTAGTCGAGATATAGAAGACGGTTGTACAGACGGATCTCGTTAGTCTAGAAATAGAAGACGGTTGTACAGGCGGATCTCGTTAGTCTAGATATGGAAGACGTTTGTCCAACGATGTATCTCGTTAGTCTAGATATAGAAGACGGTTGTACAGACGAATCTCGTTAGTCTAGATATAGAAGACGGTTGTACAGACGGATCTCGTTAGTCTAGATATAGAAGACGGTTGTACAGGCGGATCTCGTTAGTCGAGATATAGAAGACGGTTGTACAGGCGGATCTCGTTAGTCTAGATATAGAAGACGGTTGTACAGACGGATCTCGTTAGTCTAGATATTGAAGACGTTTGTCCAACGACGTATCTCGTTAGTCTAGATATAGAAGACGGTTGTACAGACGGTTCTCGTTAGTCTAGATATAGAAGACGGTTGTATAACGAGAGATCTCCTTAGTCTAGATATAGAAGATGGTTGTACAACGAGAGATCTCGTTAGTCTAGATATAGAAGACGGTTGTACAGACGGATCTCGTTAGTCTAGATATTGAAGACGTTTGTACAGACGGATCTCGTTAGTCTAGATATAGAAGACGGTTGTACAGACGGATCTCGTTAGTCTAGATATAGAAGACGGTTGTACAACGACGGATCTCGTTAGTCTAGAAATAGAAGACGGTTGTACAGACGGATCTCGTTAGTCTAGATATAGAAGACGGTTGTACAGACGGATCTCGTTAGTCGAGATATAGAAGACGGTTGTACAACGACGGATCTCGTTAGTCTAGATATAGAAGACGGTTGTACAGGCGGATCTCGTTAGTCTAGATATTGAAGACGTTTGTCCAACGACGTATCTCGTTAGTCTAGATATAGAAGACGGTTGTACAGACGAATCTCGTTAGTCTAGATATAGAAGACGGTTGTACAGACGGATCTCGTTAGTCTAGATATAGAAGACGGTTGTACAGGCGGATCACGTTAGTCGAGATATAGAAGACGGTTGTACAGACGGATCTCCTTAGTCTAGATATAGATGACGTTTGTACAGACGGATCTCGTTAGTCTAGATATAGAAGACGGTTGTACAGACGGATCTCGTTAGTCTAGATATAGAAGACGGTTGTACAGACGGTTCTCGTTAGTCTAGATATAGAAGACAGTTGTACAGACGGATCTCGTTAGTCTAGATATAGAAGACGGTTGTATAACGAGAGATCTCGTTAGTCTAGTTATAGAAGACGGTTGTACAGACGGATCTCGTTAGTCTAGATATAGAAGACAGTTGTACAACGACGGATCTCGTTAGTCTAGAAATAGAAGACGGTTGTACAACGACGGATCTCGTTAGTCTAGATATAGAAGACGGTTGTACAGACGGATCTCGTTAGTCTAGATATAGAAGACGGTTGTACAACGACGGATCTCGTTAGTCTAGATATACAAGACGGTTGTACAGACGGATCTCGTTAGTCTAGATATAGAAGACGGTTGTACAGGCGGATCACGTTAGTCGAGATATAGAAGACGGTTGTACAGACGGATCTCGTTAGTCTAGATATAGATGACGGTTGTACAGACGGATCTCGTTAGTCTAGATATTGAAGACGTTTGTCCAACGACGTATCTCGTTAGTCTAGATATAGAAGACGGTTGTACAGACGGTTCTCGTTAGTCTAGATATAGAAGACAGTTTTACAGACGGTTCTCGTTAGTCTAGATATAGAAGACGGTTGTATAACGAGAGATCTCGTTAGTCTAGATATAGATGACGTTTGTACAGACGGATCTCGTTAGTCTAGATATAGAAGACGGTTGTACAGACGGATCTCGTTAGTCTAGATATAGAAGACGGTTGTACAACGACGGATCTCGTTAGTCTAGAAATAGAAGACGGTTGTACAGACGGGTCTCGTTAGTCTAGATATAGGAGACGGTTGTACAGACGGATCTCGTTAGTCTAGATATAGAAGACGGTTGTACAACGACGGATCTCGTTAGTCTAGATATAGAAGACGGTTGTACAGACGGATGTCGTTAGTCGAGATATAGAAGACGGTTGTACAACGACGGATCTCGTTAGTCTAGATATAGAAGACGGTTGTACAGACGGATCTCGTTAGTCGAGATATAGAAGACGGTTGTACAGACGGATCTCGTTAGTCTAGAAATAGAAGACGGTTGTACAGGCGGATCTCGTTAGTCTAGATATTGAAGACGTTTGTCCAACGACGTATCTCGTTAGTCTAGATATAGAAGACGGTTGTACAGACGAATCTCGTTAGTCTAGATATAGAAGACGGTTGTACAGACGGATCTCGTTAGTCTAGATATAGAAGACGGTTGTACAGGCGGATCTCGTTAGTCGAGATATAGAAGACGGTTGTACAGACGGATCTCGTTAGTCTAGATATAGATGACGGTTGTACAGACGGATCTCGTTAGTCTAGATATTGAAGACGTTTGTACAGACGGATCTCGTTAGTCTAGATATAGAAGACGGTTGTACAGACGGATCTCGTTAGTCTAGATATAGAAGACGGTTGTACAACGACGGATCTCGTTAGTCTAGATATAGAAGACGGTTGTACAGACGGTTCTCGTTAGTCTAGATATAGAAGACGGTTGTATAACGAGAGATCTCGTTAGTCTAGTTATAGAAGACGGTTGTACAGACGGATCTCGTTAGTCTAGATATAGAAGACGGTTGTACAGACGGTTCTCGTTAGTCTAGATATAGAAGACGGTTGTATAACGAGAGATCTCGTTAGTCTAGATATAGAAGATGGTTGTACAACGAGAGATCTCGTTAGTCTAGATATAGAAGACGGTTGTACAGACGGATCTCGTTAGTCTAGATATTGAAGACGTTTGTACAGACGGATCTCGTTAGTCTAGATATAGAAGACGGTTGTACAGACGGATCTCGTTAGTCTAGATATAGAAGACGGTTGTTCAACGACGGATCTCGTTAGTCTAGAAATAGAAGACGGTTGTACAACGACGGATCTCGTTAGTCTAGATATAGAAGACGGTTGTACAGACGGATCTCGTTAGTCTAGATATAGAAGACGGTTGTACAGGCGGATCTCGTTAGTCGAGATATAGAAGACGGTTGTACAGACGGATCTCGTTAGTCTAGATATAGATGACGGTTGTACAGACGGATCTCGTTAGTCTAGATATTGAAGACGTTTGTACAGACGGATCTCGTTAGTCTAGATATAGAAGACGGTTGTACAGACGGATCTCGTTAGTCTAGATATAGAAGACGGTTGTACAACGACGGATCTCGTTAGTCTAGATATAGAAGACGGTTGTACAGACGGTTCTCGTTAGTCTAGATATAGAAGACGGTTGTATAACGAGAGATCTCGTTAGTCTAGTTATAGAAGACGGTTGTACAGACGGATCTCGTTAGTCTAGATATAGAAGACGGTTGTACAGACGGTTCTCGTTAGTCTAGATATAGAAGACGGTTGTATAACGAGAGATCTCGTTAGTCTAGATATAGAAGATGGTTGTACAACGAGAGATCTCGTTAGTCTAGATATAGAAGACGGTTGTACAGACGGATCTCGTTAGTCTAGATATTGAAGACGTTTGTACAGACGGATCTCGTTAGTCTAGATATAGAAGACGGTTGTACAGACGGATCTCGTTAGTCTAGATATAGAAGACGGTTGTTCAACGACGGATCTCGTTAGTCTAGAAATAGAAGACGGTTGTACAACGACGGATCTCGTTAGTCTAGATATAGAAGACGGTTGTACAGACGGATCTCGTTAGTCTAGATATAGAAGACGGTTGTACAACGACGGATCTCATTAGTTTAGATATACAAGACGGTTGTACAGACGGATCTCGTTAGTCTAGATATAGAAGACAGTTGTACAACGACGGATCTCGTTAGTCTAGAAATAGAAGACGGTTGTACAACGACGGATCTCGTTAGTCTAGATATAGAAGACGGTTGTACAGACGGATCTCGTTAGTCGAGATATAGAAGACGGTTGTACAGACGGATCTCGTTAGTCTAGAAATAGAAGACGGTTGTACAGGCGGATCTCGTTAGTCTAGATATTGAAGACGTTTGTCCAACGACGTATCTCGTTAGTCTAGATATAGAAGACGGTTGTACAGACGAATCTCGTTAGTCTAGATATAGAAGACGGTTGTACAGACGGATCTCGTTAGTCGAGATATAGAAGACGGTTGTACAACGACGGATCTCGTTAGTCTAGATATAGAAGACGGTTGTACAGGCGGATCTCGTTAGTCTAGATATTGAAGACGTTTGTCCAACGACGTATCTCGTTAGTCTAGATATAGAAGACGGTTGTACAGACGAATCTCGTTAGTCTAGATATAGAAGACGGTTGTACAGACGGATCTCGTTAGTCTAGATATAGAAGACGGTTGTACAGGCGGATCACGTTAGTCGAGATATAGAAGACGGTTGTACAGACGGATCTCCTTAGTCTAGATATAGATGACGGTTGTACAGACGGATCTCGTTAGTCTAGATATTGAAGACGTTTGTCCAACGACGTATCTCGTTAGTCTAGATATAGAAGACGGTTGTACAGACGGTTCTCGTTAGTCTAGATATAGAAGACAGTTGTACAGACGGATCTCGTTAGTCTAGATATAGAAGACGGTTGTATAACGAGAGATCTCGTTAGTCTAGGTATAGAAGATGGTTGTACAACGAGAGATCTCGTTAGTCTAGATATAGAAGACGGTTGTACAGTCGGATCTCGTTAGTCTAGATATTGAAGACGTTTGTACAGACGGATCTCGTTAGTCTAGATATAGAAGACGGTTGTACAGACGGATCTCGTTAGTCTAGATATAGAAGACGGTTGTACAACGACGGATCTCGTTAGTCTAGAAATAGAAGACGGTTGTACAGACGGATCTCGTTAGTCTAGATATAGAAGACGGTTGTACAGACGGATCTCGTTAGTCTAGATATAGAAGACGGTTGTACAACGACGGATCTCGTTAGTCTAGAAATAGAAGACGGTTGTACAGACGGATCTCGTTAGTCTAGATATAGAAGACGGTTGTACAGACGGATCTCGTTAGTCGAGATATAGAAGACGGTTGTACAACGACGGATCTCGTTAGTCTAGATATAGAAGACGGTTGTACAGACGGATCTCGTTAGTCGAGATATAGAAGACGGTTGTACAGACGGATCTCGTTAGTCTAGAAATAGAAGACGGTTGTACAGGCGGATCTCGTTAGTCTAGATATTGAAGACGTTTGTCCAACGACGTATCTCGTTAGTCCAGATATAGAAGACGGTTGTACAGACGGTTCTCGTTAGTCTAGATATAGAAGACAGTTGTACAGACGGTTCTCGTTAGTCTAGATATAGAAGACGGTTGTATAACGAGAGATCTCGTTAGTCTAGATATAGAAGATGGTTGTACAACGAGAGATCTCGTTAGTCTAGATATAGAAGACGGTTGTACAGTCGGATCTCGTTAGTCTAGATATTGAAGACGTTTGTACAGACGGATCTCGTTAGTCTAGATATAGAAGACGGTTGTACAACGACGGATCTCGTTAGTCTAGATATAGAAGACGGTTGTACAACGACGGATCTCGTTAGTCTAGATATACAAGACGGTTGTACAGACGGATCTCGTTAGTCTAGATATAGAAGACGGTTGTACAGGCGGATCACGTTAGTCGAGATATAGAAGACGGTTGTACAGACGGATCTCGTTAGTCTAGATATAGATGACGGTTGTACAGACGGATCTCGTTAGTCTAGATATTGAAGACGTTTGTCCAACGACGTATCTCGTTAGTCTAGATATAGAAGACGGTTGTACAGACGGTTCTCGTTAGTCTAGATATAGAAGACAGTTGTACAGACGGTTCTCGTTAGTCTAGATATAGAAGACGGTTGTATAACGAGAGATCTCGTTAGTCTAGATATAGAAGATGGTTGTACAACGAGAGATCTCGTTAGTCTAGATATAGAAGACGGTTGTACAGTCGGATCTCGTTAGTCTAGATATTGAAGACGTTTGTACAGACGGATCTCGTTAGTCTAGATATAGAAGACGGTTGTACAGACGGATCTCGTTAGTATAGATATAGAAGACGGTTGTACAACGACGGATCTCGTTAGTCTAGAAATAGAAGACGGTTGTACAGACGGATCTCGTTAGTCTAGATATAGAAGACGGTTGTACAGACGGATCTCGTTAGTCTAGATATAGAAGACGGTTGTACAACGACGGATCTCGTTAGTCTAGATATAGAAGACGGTTGTACAGACGGTTGTCGTTAGTCGAGATATAGAAGACGGTTGTACAACGACGGATCTCGTTAGTCTAGATATAGAAGACGGTTGTACAGACGGATCTCGTTAGTCGAGATATAGAAGACGGTTGTACAGACGGATCTCGTTAGTCTAGAAATAGAAGACGGTTGTACAGGCGGATCTCGTTAGTCTAGATATTGAAGACGTTTGTCCAACGACGTATCTCGTTAGTCTAGATATAGAAGACGGTTGTACAGACGGATCTCGTTAGTCTAGATATTGAAGACGTTTGTACAGACGGATCTCGTTAGTCTAGATATAGAAGACGGTTGTACAGACGGATCTCGTTAGTCTAGATATAGAAGACGGTTGTACAACGACGGATCTCGTTAGTCTAGATATACAAGACGGTTGTACAGACGGATCTCGTTAGTCTAGATATAGAAGACGGTTGTACAGACGGATCTCGTTAGTCGAGATATAGAAGACGGTTGTACAGACGGATCTCGTTAGTCTAGAAATAGAAGACGGTTGTACAGGCGGATCTCGTTAGTCTAGATATTGAAGACGTTTGTCCAACGACGTATCTCGTTAGTCTAGATATAGAAGACGGTTGTACAGACGAATCTCGTTAGTCTAGATATAGAAGACGGTTGTACAGACGGATCTCGTTAGTCTAGATATAGAAGACGGTTGTACAGGCGGATCTCGTTAGTCGAGATATAGAAGACGGTTGTACAGACGGATCTCGTTAGTCTAGATATAGAAGACGGTTGTACAGACGGATCTCGTTAGTCTAGATATTGAAGACGTTTGTCCAACGACGTATCTCGTTAGTCTAGATATAGAAGACGGTTGTACAGACGGTTCTCGTTAGTCTAGATATAGAAGACGGTTGTATAACGAGAGATCTCCTTAGTCTAGATATAGAAGATGGTTGTACAACGAGAGATCTCGTTAGTCTAGATATAGAAGACGGTTGTACAGACGGATCTCGTTAGTCTAGATATTGAAGACGTTTGTACAGACGGATCTCGTTAGTCTAGATATAGAAGACGGTTGTACAGACGGATCTCGTTAGTCTAGATATAGAAGACGGTTGTACAACGACGGATCTCGTTAGTCTAGAAATAGAAGACGGTTGTACAGACGGATCTCGTTTGTCTAGATATAGAAGACGGTTGTACAGACGGATCTCGTTAGTCGAGATATAGAAGACGGTTGTACAACGACGGATCTCGTTAGTCTAGATATAGAAGACGGTTGTACAGGCGGATCTCGTTAGTCTAGATATAGATGACGGTTGTACAGACGGATCTCGTTAGTCTAGATATTGAAGACGTTTGTCCAACGACGTATCTCGTTAGTCTAGATATAGAAGACGGTTGTACAGACGGTTCTCGTTAGTCTAGATATAGAAGACAGTTGTACAGACGGATCTCGTTAGTCTAGATATAGAAGACGGTTGTATAACGAGAGATCTCGTTAGTCTAGGTATAGAAGATGGTTGTACAACGAGAGATCTCGTTAGTCTAGATATAGAAGACGGTTGTACAGTCGGATCTCGTTAGTCTAGATATTGAAGACGTTTGTACAGACGGATCTCGTTAGTCTAGATATAGAAGACGGTTGTACAGACGGATCTCGTTAGTCTAGATATAGAAGACAGTTGTACAACGACGGATCTCGTTAGTCTAGAAATAGAAGACGGTTGTACAGACGGATCTCGTTAGTCTAGATATAGAAGACGGTTGTACAGACGGATCTCGTTAGTCTAGATATAGAAGACAGTTGTACAACGACGGATCTCGTTAGTCTAGAAATAGAAGACGGTTGTACAACGACGGATCTCGTTAGTCTAGATATAGAAGACGGTTGTACAGACGGATCTCGTTAGTCTAGATATAGAAGACGGTTGTACAACGACGGATCTCGTTAGTCTAGATATACAAGACGGTTGTACAGACGGATCTCGTTAGTCTAGATATAGAAGACGGTTGTACAGACGGATCTCGTTAGTCTAGATATAGAAGACGGTTGTACAGGCGGATCACGTTAGTCGAGATATAGAAGACGGTTGTACAGACGGATCTCGTTAGTCTATATATAGATGACGGTTGTACAGACGGATCTCGTTAGTCTAGATATTGAAGACGTTTGTCCAACGACGTATCTCGTTAGTCTAGATATAGAAGATGGTTGTACAGACAGATCTCGTTAGTCTAGATATTGAAGACGTTTGTCCAACGACGTATCTCGTTAGTCTAGATATAGAAGACGGTTGTACAGACGGTTCTCGTTAGTCTAGATATAGAAGACGGTTGTATAACGAGAGATCTCCTTAGTCTAGATATAGAAGATGGTTGTACAACGAGAGATCTCGTTAGTCTAGATATAGAAGACGGTTGTACAGTCGGATCTCGTTAGTCTAGATATTGAAGACGTTTGTACAGACGGATCTCGTTAGTCTAGATATAGAAGACGGTTGTACAGACGGATCTCGTTAGTCTAGATATAGAAGACGGTTGTACAGGCGGATCACGTTAGTCGAGATATAGAAGACGGTTGTACAGACGGATCTCGTTAGTCTAGATATAGATGACGGTTGTACAGACGGATCTCGTTAGTCTAGATATTGAAGACGTTTGTCCAACGACGTATCTCGTTAGTCTAGATATAGAAGACGGTTGTACAGACGGTTCTCGTTAGTCTAGATATAGAAGACAGTTGTACAGACGGTTCTCGTTAGTCTAGATATAGAAGACGGTTGTATAACGAGAGATCTCGTTAGTCTAGATATAGAAGATGGTTGTACAACGAGAGATCTCGTTAGTCTAGATATAGAAGACGGTTGTACAGTCGGATCTCGTTAGTCTAGATATTGAAGACGTTTGTACAGACGGATCTCGTTAGTCTAGATATAGAAGACGGTTGTACAGACGGATCTCGTTAGTCTAGATATAGAAGACGGTTGTACAACGACGGATCTCGTTAGTCTAGAAATAGAAGACGGTTGTACAGACGGATCTCGTTAGTCTAGATATAGAAGACGGTTGTACAGACGGATCTCGTTAGTCTAGATATTGAAGACGTTTGTACAGACGGATCTCGTTAGTCTAGATATAGAAGACGGTTGTACAGACGGATCTCGTTAGTCTAGATATAGAAGACAGTTGTACAACGACGGATCTCGTTAGTCTAGATATAGAAGACGGTTGTACAGACGGATCTCGTTAGTCTAGATATAGAAGACAGTTGTACAACGACGGATCTCGTTAGTCTAGAAATAGAAGACGGTTGTACAACGACGGATCTCGTTAGTCTAGATATAGAAGACGGTTGTACAGACGGATCTCGTTAGTCTAGATATAGAAGACGGTTGTACAACGACGGATCTCGTTAGTCTAGATATACAAGACGGTTGTACAGACGGATCTCGTTAGTCTAGATATAGAAGACGGTTGTACAGGCGGATCACGTTAGTCGAGATATAGAAGACGGTTGTACAGACGGATCTCGTTAGTCTAGATATAGATGACGGTTGTACAGACGGATCTCGTTAGTCTAGATATTGAAGACGTTTGTCCAACGACGTATCTCGTTAGTCTAGATATAGAAGACGGTTGTACAGACGGTTCTCGTTAGTCTAGATATAGAAGACAGTTGTACAGACGGTTCTCGTTAGTCTAGATATAGAAGACGGTTGTATAACGAGAGATCTCGTTAGTCTAGATATAGAAGATGGTTGTACAACGAGAGATCTCGTTAGTCTAGATATAGAAGACGGTTGTACAGTCGGATCTCGTTAGTCTAGATATTGAAGACGTTTGTACAGACGGATCTCGTTAGTCTAGAAATAGAAGACGGTTGTACAGACGGATCTCGTTAGTCTAGATATAGAAGACGGTTGTACAGACGGATCTCGTTAGTCTAGATATAGAAGACGGTTGTACAACGACGGATCTCGTTAGTCTAGATATAGAAGACGGTTGTACAGACGGATGTCGTTAGTCGAGATATAGAAGACGGTTGTACAACGACGGATCTCGTTAGTCTAGATATAGAAGACGGTTGTACAGACGGATCTCGTTAGTCGAGATATAGAAGACGGTTGTACAGACGGATCTCGTTAGTCTAGAAATAGAAGACGGTTGTACAGGCGGATATGGTTAGTCTAGATATTGAAGACGTTTGTCCAACGACGTATCTCGTTAGTCTAGATATAGAAGACGGTTGTACAGACGAATCTCGTTAGTCTAGATATAGAAGACGGTTGTACAGACGGATCTCGTTAGTCTAGATATAGAAGACGGTTGTACAGGCGGATCTCGTTAGTCGAGATATAGAAGGCGGTTGTACAGACGGATCTCGTTAGTCTAGATATAGATGACGGTTGTACAGACGGATCTCGTTAGTCTAGATATTGAAGACGTTTGTACAGACGGATCTCGTTAGTCTAGATATAGAAGACGGTTGTACAGACGGATCTCGTTAGTCTAGATATAGAAGACGGTTGTACAACGACGGATCTCGTTAGTCGAGAAATAGAAGACGGTTGTACAGACGGATCTCGTTAGTCTAGATATAGAAGACGGTTGTACAGACGGATCTCGTTAGTCTAGATATAGAAGACGGTTGTACAACGACGGATCTCGTTAGTCTAGAAATAGAAGACGGTTGTACAGACGGATCTCGTTAGTCTAGATATAGAAGACGGTTGTACAGACGGATCTCGTTAGTCGAGATATAGAAGACGGTTGTACAACGACGGATCTCGTTAGTCTAGATATAGAAGACGGTTGTACAGACGGATCTCGTTAGTCGAGATATAGAAGACGGTTGTACAGACGGATCTCGTTAGTCTAGAAATAGAAGACGGTTGTACAGGCGGATCTCGTTAGTCTAGATATTGAAGACGTTTGTCCAACGACGTATCTCGTTAGTCTAGATATAGAAGACGGTTGTACAGACGAATCTCGTTAGTCTAGATATAGAAGACGGTTGTACAGTCGGATCTCGTTAGTCTAGATATTGAAGACGTTTGTACAGACGGATCTCGTTAGTCTAGATATAGAAGACGGTTGTACAGACGGATCTCGTTAGTCTAGATATAGAAGACAGTTGTACAACGACGGATCTCGTTAGTCTAGAAATAGAAGACGGTTGTACAGACGGATCTCGTTAGTCTAGATATAGAAGACGGTTGTACAGACGGATCTCGTTAGTCTAGATATAGAAGACAGTTGTACAACGACGGATCTCGTTAGTCTAGAAATAGAAGACGGTTGTACAACGACGGATCTCGTTAGTCTAGATATAGAAGACGGTTGTACAGACGGATCTCGTTAGTCTAGATATAGAAGACGGTTGTACAACGACGGATCTCGTTAGTCTAGATATACAAGACGGTTGTACAGACGGATCTCGTTAGTCTAGATATAGAAGACGGTTGTACAGACGGATCTCGTTAGTCTAGATATAGAAGACGGTTGTACAGGCGGATCACGTTAGTCGAGATATAGAAGACGGTTGTACAGACGGATCTCGTTAGTCTATATATAGATGACGGTTGTACAGACGGATCTCGTTAGTCTAGATATTGAAGACGTTTGTCCAACGACGTATCTCGTTAGTCTAGATATAGAAGATGGTTGTACAGACAGATCTCGTTAGTCTAGATATTGAAGACGTTTGTCCAACGACGTATCTCGTTAGTCTAGATATAGAAGACGGTTGTACAGACGGTTCTCGTTAGTCTAGATATAGAAGACGGTTGTATAACGAGAGATCTCCTTAGTCTAGATATAGAAGATGGTTGTACAACGAGAGATCTCGTTAGTCTAGATATAGAAGACGGTTGTACAGTCGGATCTCGTTAGTCTAGATATTGAAGACGTTTGTACAGACGGATCTCGTTAGTCTAGATATAGAAGACGGTTGTACAGACGGATCTCGTTAGTCTAGATATAGAAGACGGTTGTACAGGCGGATCACGTTAGTCGAGATATAGAAGACGGTTGTACAGACGGATCTCGTTAGTCTAGATATAGATGACGGTTGTACAGACGGATCTCGTTAGTCTAGATATTGAAGACGTTTGTCCAACGACGTATCTCGTTAGTCTAGATATAGAAGACGGTTGTACAGACGGTTCTCGTTAGTCTAGATATAGAAGACAGTTGTACAGACGGTTCTCGTTAGTCTAGATATAGAAGACGGTTGTATAACGAGAGATCTCGTTAGTCTAGATATAGAAGATGGTTGTACAACGAGAGATCTCGTTAGTCTAGATATAGAAGACGGTTGTACAGTCGGATCTCGTTAGTCTAGATATTGAAGACGTTTGTACAGACGGATCTCGTTAGTCTAGATATAGAAGACGGTTGTACAGACGGATCTCGTTAGTCTAGATATAGAAGACGGTTGTACAACGACGGATCTCGTTAGTCTAGAAATAGAAGACGGTTGTACAGACGGATCTCGTTAGTCTAGATATAGAAGACGGTTGTACAGACGGATCTCGTTAGTCTAGATATTGAAGACGTTTGTACAGACGGATCTCGTTAGTCTAGATATAGAAGACGGTTGTACAGACGGATCTCGTTAGTCTAGATATAGAAGACAGTTGTACAACGACGGATCTCGTTAGTCTAGAAATAGAAGACGGTTGTACAGACGGATCTCGTTAGTCTAGATATAGAAGACGGTTGTACAGACGGATCTCGTTAGTCTAGATATAGAAGACAGTTGTACAACGACGGATCTCGTTAGTCTAGAAATAGAAGACGGTTGTACAACGACGGATCTCGTTAGTCTAGATATAGAAGACGGTTGTACAGACGGATCTCGTTAGTCTAGATATAGAAGACGGTTGTACAACGACGGATCTCGTTAGTCTAGATATACAAGACGGTTGTACAGACGGATCTCGTTAGTCTAGATATAGAAGACGGTTGTACAGGCGGATCACGTTAGTCTAGATATTGAAGACGTTTGTCCAACGACGTATCTCGTTAGTCTAGATATAGAAGACGGTTGTACAGACGAATCTCGTTAGTCTAGATATAGAAGACGGTTGTACAGACGGATCTCGTTAGTCTAGATATAGAAGACGGTTGTACAGGCGGATCTCGTTAGTCGAGATATAGAAGGCGGTTGTACAGACGGATCTCGTTAGTCTAGATATAGATGACGGTTGTACAGACGGATCTCGTTAGTCTAGATATTGAAGACGTTTGTACAGACGGATCTCGTTAGTCTAGATATAGAAGACGGTTGTACAGACGGATCTCGTTAGTCTAGATATAGAAGACGGTTGTACAACGACGGATCTCGTTAGTCGAGAAATAGAAGACGGTTGTACAGACGGATCTCGTTAGTCTAGATATAGAAGACGGTTGTACAGACGGATCTCGTTAGTCTAGATATAGAAGACGGTTGTACAACGACGGATCTCGTTAGTCTAGAAATAGAAGACGGTTGTACAGACGGATCTCGTTAGTCTAGATATAGAAGACGGTTGTACAGACGGATCTCGTTAGTCGAGATATAGAAGACGGTTGTACAACGACGGATCTCGTTAGTCTAGATATAGAAGACGGTTGTACAGACGGATCTCGTTAGTCGAGATATAGAAGACGGTTGTACAGACGGATCTCGTTAGTCTAGAAATAGAAGACGGTTGTACAGGCGGATCTCGTTAGTCTAGATATTGAAGACGTTTGTCCAACGACGTATCTCGTTAGTCTAGATATAGAAGACGGTTGTACAGACGAATCTCGTTAGTCTAGATATAGAAGACGGTTGTACAGTCGGATCTCGTTAGTCTAGATATTGAAGACGTTTGTACAGACGGATCTCGTTAGTCTAGATATAGAAGACGGTTGTACAGACGGATCTCGTTAGTCTAGATATAGAAGACAGTTGTACAACGACGGATCTCGTTAGTCTAGAAATAGAAGACGGTTGTACAGACGGATCTCGTTAGTCTAGATATAGAAGACGGTTGTACAGACGGATCTCGTTAGTCTAGATATAGAAGACAGTTGTACAACGACGGATCTCGTTAGTCTAGAAATAGAAGACGGTTGTACAACGACGGATCTCGTTAGTCTAGATATAGAAGACGGTTGTACAGACGGATCTCGTTAGTCTAGATATAGAAGACGGTTGTACAACGACGGATCTCGTTAGTCTAGATATACAAGACGGTTGTACAGACGGATCTCGTTAGTCTAGATATAGAAGACGGTTGTACAGACGGATCTCGTTAGTCTAGATATAGAAGACGGTTGTACAGGCGGATCACGTTAGTCGAGATATAGAAGACGGTTGTACAGACGGATCTCGTTAGTCTATATATAGATGACGGTTGTACAGACGGATCTCGTTAGTCTAGATATTGAAGACGTTTGTCCAACGACGTATCTCGTTAGTCTAGATATAGAAGATGGTTGTACAGACAGATCTCGTTAGTCTAGATATTGAAGACGTTTGTCCAACGACGTATCTCGTTAGTCTAGATATAGAAGACGGTTGTACAGACGGTTCTCGTTAGTCTAGATATAGAAGACGGTTGTATAACGAGAGATCTCCTTAGTCTAGATATAGAAGATGGTTGTACAACGAGAGATCTCGTTAGTCTAGATATAGAAGACGGTTGTACAGTCGGATCTCGTTAGTCTAGATATTGAAGACGTTTGTACAGACGGATCTCGTTAGTCTAGATATAGAAGACGGTTGTACAGACGGATCTCGTTAGTCTAGATATAGAAGACGGTTGTACAGGCGGATCACGTTAGTCGAGATATAGAAGACGGTTGTACAGACGGATCTCGTTAGTCTAGATATAGATGACGGTTGTACAGACGGATCTCGTTAGTCTAGATATTGAAGACGTTTGTCCAACGACGTATCTCGTTAGTCTAGATATAGAAGACGGTTGTACAGACGGTTCTCGTTAGTCTAGATATAGAAGACAGTTGTACAGACGGTTCTCGTTAGTCTAGATATAGAAGACGGTTGTATAACGAGAGATCTCGTTAGTCTAGATATAGAAGATGGTTGTACAACGAGAGATCTCGTTAGTCTAGATATAGAAGACGGTTGTACAGTCGGATCTCGTTAGTCTAGATATTGAAGACGTTTGTACAGACGGATCTCGTTAGTCTAGATATAGAAGACGGTTGTACAGACGGATCTCGTTAGTCTAGATATAGAAGACGGTTGTACAACGACGGATCTCGTTAGTCTAGAAATAGAAGACGGTTGTACAGACGGATCTCGTTAGTCTAGATATAGAAGACGGTTGTACAGACGGATCTCGTTAGTCTAGATATTGAAGACGTTTGTACAGACGGATCTCGTTAGTCTAGATATAGAAGACGGTTGTACAGACGGATCTCGTTAGTCTAGATATAGAAGACAGTTGTACAACGACGGATCTCGTTAGTCTAGAAATAGAAGACGGTTGTACAGACGGATCTCGTTAGTCTAGATATAGAAGACGGTTGTACAGACGGATCTCGTTAGTCTAGATATAGAAGACAGTTGTACAACGACGGATCTCGTTAGTCTAGAAATAGAAGACGGTTGTACAACGACGGATCTCGTTAGTCTAGATATAGAAGACGGTTGTACAGACGGATCTCGTTAGTCTAGATATAGAAGACGGTTGTACAACGACGGATCTCGTTAGTCTAGATATACAAGACGGTTGTACAGACGGATCTCGTTAGTCTAGATATAGAAGACGGTTGTACAGGCGGATCACGTTAGTCGAGATATAGAAGACGGTTGTACAGACGGATCTCGTTAGTCTAGATATAGATGACGGTTGTACAGACGGATCTCGTTAGTCTAGATATTGAAGACGTTTGTCCAACGACGTATCTCGTTAGTCTAGATATAGAAGACGGTTGTACAGACGGTTCTCGTTAGTCTAGATATAGAAGACAGTTGTACAGACGGTTCTCGTTAGTCTAGATATAGAAGACGGTTGTATAACGAGAGATCTCGTTAGTCTAGATATAGAAGATGGTTGTACAACGAGAGATCTCGTTAGTCTAGATATAGAAGACGGTTGTACAGTCGGATCTCGTTAGTCTAGATATTGAAGACGTTTGTACAGACGGATCTCGTTAGTCTAGAAATAGAAGACGGTTGTACAGACGGATCTCGTTAGTCTAGATATAGAAGACGGTTGTACAGACGGATCTCGTTAGTCTAGATATAGAAGACGGTTGTACAACGACGGATCTCGTTAGTCTAGATATAGAAGACGGTTGTACAGACGGATGTCGTTAGTCGAGATATAGAAGACGGTTGTACAACGACGGATCTCGTTAGTCTAGATATAGAAGACGGTTGTACAGACGGATCTCGTTAGTCGAGATATAGAAGACGGTTGTACAGACGGATCTCGTTAGTCTAGAAATAGAAGACGGTTGTACAGGCGGATATGGTTAGTCTAGATATTGAAGACGTTTGTCCAACGACGTATCTCGTTAGTCTAGATATAGAAGACGGTTGTACAGACGAATCTCGTTAGTCTAGATATAGAAGACGGTTGTACAGACGGATCTCGTTAGTCTAGATATAGAAGACGGTTGTACAGGCGGATCTCGTTAGTCGAGATATAGAAGGCGGTTGTACAGACGGATCTCGTTAGTCTAGATATAGATGACGGTTGTACAGACGGATCTCGTTAGTCTAGATATTGAAGACGTTTGTACAGACGGATCTCGTTAGTCTAGATATAGAAGACGGTTGTACAGACGGATCTCGTTAGTCTAGATATAGAAGACGGTTGTACAACGACGGATCTCGTTAGTCGAGAAATAGAAGACGGTTGTACAGACGGATCTCGTTAGTCTAGATATAGAAGACGGTTGTACAGACGGATCTCGTTAGTCTAGATATAGAAGACGGTTGTACAACGACGGATCTCGTTAGTCTAGAAATAGAAGACGGTTGTACAGACGGATCTCGTTAGTCTAGATATAGAAGACGGTTGTACAGACGGATCTCGTTAGTCGAGATATAGAAGACGGTTGTACAACGACGGATCTCGTTAGTCTAGATATAGAAGACGGTTGTACAGACGGATCTCGTTAGTCGAGATATAGAAGACGGTTGTACAGACGGATCTCGTTAGTCTAGAAATAGAAGACGGTTGTACAGGCGGATCTCGTTAGTCTAGATATTGAAGACGTTTGTCCAACGACGTATCTCGTTAGTCTAGATATAGAAGACGGTTGTACAGACGAATCTCGTTAGTCTAGATATAGAAGACGGTTGTACAGACGGATCTCGTTAGTCTAGATATAGAAGACGGTTGTACCGGCGGATCTCGTTAGTCGAGATATAGAAGACGGTTGTACAGACGGATCTCGTTAGTCTAGAAATAGAAGACGGTTGTACAGGCGGATCTCGTTAGTCTAGATATTGAAGACGTTTGTCCAACGACGTATCTCGTTAGTCTAGATATAGAAGACGGTTGTACAGACGAATCTCGTTAGTCTAGATATAGAAGACGGTTGTACAGACGGATCTCGTTAGTCTAGATATAGAAGACGGTTGTACAGGCGGATCACGTTAGTCGAGATATAGAAGACGGTTGTACAGACGGATCTCGTTAGTCTAGATATAGATGACGGTTGTACAGACGGATCTCGTTAGTCTAGATATTGAAGACGTTTGTCCAACGACGTATCTCGTTAGTCTAGATATAGAAGATGGTTGTACAGACAGATCTCGTTAGTCTAGATATTGAAGACGTTTGTCCAACGACGTATCTCGTTAGTCTAGATATAGAAGACGGTCGTACAGACGGTTCTCGTTAGTCTAGATATAGAAGACGGTTGTATAACGAGAGATCTCCTTAGTCTAGATATAGAAGATGGTTGTACAACGAGAGATCTCGTTAGTCTAGATATAGAAGACGGTTGTACAGTCGGATCTCGTTAGTCTAGATATTGAAGACGTTTGTACAGACGGATCTCGTTAGTCTAGATATAGAAGACGGTTGTACAGACGGATCTCGTTAGTCTAGATATAGAAGACGGTTGTACAGGCGGATCACGTTAGTCGAGATATAGAAGACGGTTGTACAGACGGATCTCGTTAGTCTAGATATAGATGACGGTTGTACAGACGGATCTCGTTAGTCTAGATATTGAAGACGTTTGTCCAACGACGTATCTCGTTAGTCTAGATATAGAAGACGGTTGTACAGACGGATCTCGTTAGTCTAGATATAGAAGACGGTTGTACAGACGGATCTCGTTAGTCTAGATATAGAAGACGGTTGTACAGACGGATCTCGTTAGTCGAGATATAGAAGACGGTTGTACAACGACGGATCTCGTTAGTCTAGATATAGAAGACGGTTGTACCGGCGGATCTCGTTAGTCGAGATATAGAAGACGGTTGTACAGACGGATCTCGTTAGTCTAGATATAGAAGACGGTTGTACAGACGGATCTCGTTAGTCGAGATATAGAAGACGGTTGTACAACGACGGATCTCGTTAGTCTAGATATAGAAGACGGTTGTACAGACGGATCTCGTTAGTCGAGATATAGAAGACGGTTGTACAGACGGATCTCGTTAGTCTAGAAATAGAAGACGGTTGTACAGGCGGATCTCGTTAGTCTAGATATTGAAGACGTTTGTCCAACGACGTATCTCGTTAGTCTAGATATAGAAGACGGTTGTACAGACGAATCTCGTTAGTCTAGATATAGAAGACGGTTGTACAGACGGATCTCGTTAGTCTAGATATAGAAGACGGTTGTACCGGCGGATCTCGTTAGTCGAGATATAGAAGACGGTTGTACAGACGGATCTCGTTAGTCTAGAAATAGAAGACGGTTGTACAGGCGGATCTCGTTAGTCTAGATATTGAAGACGTTTGTCCAACGACGTATCTCGTTAGTCTAGATATAGAAGACGGTTGTACAGACGAATCTCGTTAGTCTAGATATAGAAGACGGTTGTACAGACGGATCTCGTTAGTCTAGATATAGAAGACGGTTGTACAGGCGGATCACGTTAGTCGAGATATAGAAGACGGTTGTACAGACGGATCTCGTTAGTCTAGATATAGATGACGGTTGTACAGACGGATCTCGTTAGTCTAGATATTGAAGACGTTTGTCCAACGACGTATCTCGTTAGTCTAGATATAGAAGATGGTTGTACAGACAGATCTCGTTAGTCTAGATATTGAAGACGTTTGTCCAACGACGTATCTCGTTAGTCTAGATATAGAAGACGGTCGTACAGACGGTTCTCGTTAGTCTAGATATAGAAGACGGTTGTATAACGAGAGATCTCCTTAGTCTAGATATAGAAGATGGTTGTACAACGAGAGATCTCGTTAGTCTAGATATAGAAGACGGTTGTACAGTCGGATCTCGTTAGTCTAGATATTGAAGACGTTTGTACAGACGGATCTCGTTAGTCTAGATATAGAAGACGGTTGTACAGACGGATCTCGTTAGTCTAGATATAGAAGACGGTTGTACAGGCGGATCACGTTAGTCGAGATATAGAAGACGGTTGTACAGACGGATCTCGTTAGTCTAGATATAGATGACGGTTGTACAGACGGATCTCGTTAGTCTAGATATTGAAGACGTTTGTCCAACGACGTATCTCGTTAGTCTAGATATAGAAGACGGTTGTACAGACGGATCTCGTTAGTCTAGATATAGAAGACGGTTGTACAACGACGGATCTCGTTAGTCTAGAAATAGAAGACGGTTGTACAGACGGATCTCGTTAGTCTAGATATAGAAGACGGTTGTACAGACGGATCTCGTTAGTCTAGATATAGAAGACGGTTGTACAACGACGGATCTCGTTAGTCTAGAAATAGAAGACGGTTGTACAGACGGATCTCGTTAGTCTAGATATAGAAGACGGTTGTACAGACGGATCTCGTTAGTCGAGATATAGAAGACGGTTGTACAACGACGGATCTCGTTAGTCTAGAAATAGAAGACGGTTGTACAGACGGATCTCGTTAGTCTAGATATAGAAGACGGTTGTACAGACGGATCTCGTTAGTCTAGATATTGAAGACGTTTGTACAGACGGATCTCGTTAGTCTAGATATAGAAGACGGTTGTACAGACGGATCTCGTTAGTCTAGATATAGAAGACAGTTGTACAACGACGGATCTCGTTAGTCTAGAAATAGAAGACGGTTGTACAGACGGATCTCGTTAGTCTAGATATAGAAGACGGTTGTACAGACGGATCTCGTTAATCTAGATATAGAAGACAGTTGTACAACGACGGATCTCGTTAGTCTAGAAATAGAAGACGGTTGTACAACGACGGATCTCGTTAGTCTAGATATAGAAGACGGTTGTACAGACGGATCTCGTTAGTCTAGATATAGAAGACGGTTGTACAACGACGGATCTCGTTAGTCTAGATATACAAGACGGTTGTACAGACGGATCTCGTTAGTCTAGATATAGAAGACGGTTGTACATGCGGATCACGTTAGTCGAGATATAGAAGACGGTTGTACAGACGGATCTCGTTAGTCTAGATATAGATGACGGTTGTACAGACGGATCTCGTTAGTCTAGATATTGAAGACGTTTGTCCAACGACGTATCTCGTTAGTCTAGATATAGAAGACGGTTGTACAGACGGTTCTCGTTAGTCTAGATATAGAAGACGGTTGTATAACGGGAGATCTCGTTAGTCTAGGTATAGAAGATGGTTGTACAACGAGAGATCTCGTTAGTCTAGATATAGAAGACGGTTGTACAGTCGGATCTCGTTAGTCTAGATATTGAAGACGTTTGTACAGACGGATCTCGTTAGTCTAGATATAGAAGACGGTTGTACAGACGGATCTCGTTAGTCTAGATATAGAAAACGGTTGTACAACGACGGATCTCGTTAGTCTAGAAATAGAAGACGGTTGTACAGACGGATCTCGTTAGTCTAGATATAGAAGACGGTTGTACAGACGGATCTCGTTAGTCTAGATATAGAAGACGGTTGTACAACGACGGATCTCGTTAGTCTAGAAATAGAAGACGGTTGTACAGACGGATCTCGTTAGTCTAGATATAGAAGACGGTTGTACAGACGGATCTCGTTAGTCGAGATATAGAAGACGGTTGTACAACGAGGGATCTCGTTAGTCTAGATATAGAAGACGGTTGTACAGACGGATCTCGTTAGTCGAGATATAGAAGACGGTTGTACAGACGGATCTCGTTAGTCTACAAATAGAAGACGGTTGTACAGGCGGATCTCGTTAGTCTAGATATTGAAGACGTTTGTACAGACGGATCTCGTTAGTCTAGATATAGAAGACGGTTGTACAGACGGATCTCGTTAGTCTAGAAATAGAAGACGGTTGTACAGACGGATCTCGTTAGTCTAGATATAGAAGACGGTTGTACAGACGGATCTCGTTAGTCGAGATATAGAAGACGGTTGTACAACGACGGATCTCGTTAGTCTAGGTATAGAAGACGGTTGTACAGACGGATCTCGTTAGTCGAGATATAGAAGACGGTTGTACAGACGGATCTCGATAGTCTAGATATAGAAGACGGTTGTATAACGAGAGATCTCCTTAGTCTAGATATAGAAGATGGTTGTACAACGAGAGATCTCGTTAGTCTAGATATAGAAGACGGTTGTACAGTCGGATCTCGTTAGTCTAGATATTGAAGACGTTTGTACAGACGGATCTCGTTAGTCTAGATATAGAAGACGGTTGTACAGACGGATCTCGTTAGTCTAGATATAGAAGACGGTTGTACAGGCGGATCACGTTAGTCGAGATATAGAAGACGGTTGTACAGACGGATCTCGTTAGTCTAGATATAGATGACGGTTGTACAGACGGATCTCGTTAGTCTAGATATTGAAGACGTTTGTCCAACGACGTATCTCGTTAGTCTAGATATAGAAGACGGTTGAACAGACGGTTCTCGTTAGTCTAGATATAGAAGACAGTTGTACAGACGGTTCTCGTTAGTCTAGATATAGAAGACGGTTCTATAACGAGAGATCTCGTTAGTCTAGATATAGAAGATGGTTGTACAACGAGAGATCTCGTTAGTCTAGATATAGAAGACGATTGTACAGTCGGATCTCGTTAGTCTAGATATTGAAGACGTTTGTACAGACGGATCTCGTTAGTCTAGATATAGAAGACGGTTGTACAGACGGATCTCGTTAGTCTAGATATAGAAGACGGTTGTACAACGACGGATCTCGTTAGTCTAGAAATAGAAGACGGTTGTACAGACGGATCTCGTTAGTCTAGATATAGAAGACGGTTGTACAGACGGATCTCGTTAGTTTAGATATTGAAGACGTTTGTACAGACGGATCTCGTTAGTCTAGATATAGAAGACGGTTGTACAGACGGATCTCGTTAGTCTAGATATAGAAGACAGTTGTACAACGACGGATCTCGTTAGTCTAGAAATAGAAGACGGTTGTACAGACGGATCTCGTTAGTCTAGATATAGAAGACGGTTGTACAGACGGATCTCGTTAATCTAGATATAGAAGACAGTTGTACAACGACGGATCTCGTTAGTCTAAAAATAGAAGACGGTTGTACAACGACGGATCTCGTTAGTCTAGATATAGAAGACGGTTGTACAGACGGATCTCGTTAGTCTAGATATTGAAGACGTTTGTACAGACGGATCTCGTTAGTCTAGATATAGAAGACGGTTGTACAGACGGATCTCGTTAGTCTAGATATAGAAGACAGTTGTACAACGACGGATCTCGTTAGTCTAGAAATAGAAGACGGTTGTACAGACGGATCTCGTTAGTCTAGATATAGAAGACGGTTGTACAGACGGATCTCGTTAATCTAGATATAGAAGACAGTTGTACAACGACGGATCTCGTTAGTCTAGAAATAGAAGACGGTTGTACAACGACGGATCTCGTTAGTCTAGATATAGAAGACGGTTGTACAGACGGATCTCGTTAGTCTAGATATAGAAGACGGTTGTACAACGACGGATCTCGTTAGTCTAGATATACAAGACGGTTGTACAGACGGATCTCGTTAGTCTAGATATAGAAGACGGTTGTACATGCGGATCACGTTAGTCGAGATATAGAAGACGGTTGTACAGACGGAACTCGTTAGTCTAGATATAGATGACGGTTGTACAGACGGATCTCGTTAGTCTAGATATTGAAGACGTTTGTCCAACGACGTATCTCGTTAGTCTAGATATAGAAGACGGTTGTACAGACGGTTCTCGTTAGTCTAGATATAGAAGACGGTTGTATAACGGGAGATCTCGTTAGTCTAGGTATAGAAGATGGTTGTACAACGAGAGATCTCGTTAGTCTAGATATAGAAGACGGTTGTACAGTCGGATCTCGTTAGTCTAGATATTGAAGACGTTTGTACAGACGGATCTCGTTAGTCTAGATATAGAAGACGGTTGTACAGACGGATCTCGTTAGTCTAGATATAGAAAACGGTTGTACAACGACGGATCTCGTTAGTCTAGAAATAGAAGACGGTTGTACAGACGGATCTCGTTAGTCTAGATATAGAAGACGGTTGTACAGACGGATCTCGTTAGTCTAGATATAGAAGACGGTTGTACAACGACGGATCTCGTTAGTCTAGAAATAGAAGACGGTTGTACAGACGGATCTCGTTAGTCTAGATATAGAAGACGGTTGTACAGACGGATCTCGTTAGTCGAGATATAGAAGACGGTTGTACAACGACGGATCTCGTTAGTCTAGATATAGAAGACGGTTGTACAGACGGATGTCGTTAGTCGAGATATAGAAGACGGTTGTACAACGACGGATCTCGTTAGTCTAGATATAGAAGACGGTTGTACAGACGGATCTCGTTAGTCGAGATATAGAAGACGGTTGTACAGACGGATCTCGTTAGTCTAGAAATAGAAGACGGTTGTACAGGCGGATCTCGTTAGTCTAGATATTGAAGACGTTTGTCCAACGACGTATCTCGTTAGTCTAGATATAGAAGACGGTTGTACAGACGAATCTCGTTAGTCTAGATATAGAAGACGGTTGTACAGACGGATCTCGTTAGTCTAGATATAGAAGACGGTTGTACAGGCGGATCTCGTTAGTCGAGATATAGAAGACGGTTGTACAGACGGATCTCGTTAGTCTAGATATAGATGACGGTTGTACAGACGGATCTCGTTAGTCTAGATATTGAAGACGTTTGTACAGACGGATCTCGTTAGTCTAGATATAGAAGACGGTTGTACAGACGGATCTCGTTAGTCTAGATATAGAAGACGGTTGTACAACGACGGATCTCGTTAGTCTAGATATAGAAGACGGTTGTACAGACGGTTCTCGTTAGTCTAGATATAGAAGACGGTTGTATAACGAGAGACCTCGTTAGTCTAGTTATAGAAGACGGTTGTACAGACGGATCTCGTTAGTCTAGATATAGAAGACAGTTGTACAACGACGGATCTCGTTAGTCTAGAAATAGAAGACGGTTGTACAGACGGATCTCGTTAGTCTAGATATAGAAGACGGTTGTACAGACGGATCTCGTTAATCTAGATATAGAAGACAGTTGTACAACGACGGATCTCGTTAGTCTAGAAATAGAAGACGGTTGTACAACGACGGATCTCGTTAGTCTAGATATAGAAGACGGTTGTACAGACGGATCTCGTTAGTCTAGATATAGAAGACGGTTGTACAACGACGGATCTCGTTAGTCTAGATATACAAGACGGTTGTACAGACGGATCTCGTTAGTCTAGATATAGAAGACGGTTGTACATGCGGATCACGTTAGTCGAGATATAGAAGACGGTTGTACAGACGGAACTCGTTAGTCTAGATATAGATGACGGTTGTACAGACGGATCTCGTTAGTCTAGATATTGAAGACGTTTGTCCAACGACGTATCTCGTTAGTCTAGATATAGAAGACGGTTGTACAGACGGTTCTCGTTAGTCTAGATATAGAAGACGGTTGTATAACGGGAGATCTCGTTAGTCTAGGTATAGAAGATGGTTGTACAACGAGAGATCTCGTTAGTCTAGATATAGAAGACGGTTGTACAGTCGGATCTCGTTAGTCTAGATATTGAAGACGTTTGTACAGACGGATCTCGTTAGTCTAGATATAGAAGACGGTTGTACAGACGGATCTCGTTAGTCTAGATATAGAAAACGGTTGTACAACGACGGATCTCGTTAGTCTAGAAATAGAAGACGGTTGTACAGACGGATCTCGTTAGTCTAGATATAGAAGACGGTTGTACAGACGGATCTCGTTAGTCTAGATATAGAAGACGGTTGTACAACGACGGATCTCGTTAGTCTAGAAATAGAAGACGGTTGTACAGACGGATCTCGTTAGTCTAGATATAGAAGACGGTTGTACAGACGGATCTCGTTAGTCGAGATATAGAAGACGGTTGTACAACGACGGATCTCGTTAGTCTAGATATAGAAGACGGTTGTACAGACGGATGTCGTTAGTCGAGATATAGAAGACGGTTGTACAACGACGGATCTCGTTAGTCTAGATATAGAAGACGGTTGTACAGACGGATCTCGTTAGTCGAGATATAGAAGACGGTTGTACAGACGGATCTCGTTAGTCTAGAAATAGAAGACGGTTGTACAGGCGGATCTCGTTAGTCTAGATATTGAAGACGTTTGTCCAACGACGTATCTCGTTAGTCTAGATATAGAAGACGGTTGTACAGACGAATCTCGTTAGTCTAGATATAGAAGACGGTTGTACAGACGGATCTCGTTAGTCTAGATATAGAAGACGGTTGTACAGGCGGATCTCGTTAGTCGAGATATAGAAGACGGTTGTACAGACGGATCTCGTTAGTCTAGATATAGATGACGGTTGTACAGACGGATCTCGTTAGTCTAGATATTGAAGACGTTTGTACAGACGGATCTCGTTAGTCTAGATATAGAAGACGGTTGTACAGACGGATCTCGTTAGTCTAGATATAGAAGACGGTTGTACAACGACGGATCTCGTTAGTCTAGATATAGAAGACGGTTGTACAGACGGTTCTCGTTAGTCTAGATATAGAAGACGGTTGTATAACGAGAGACCTCGTTAGTCTAGTTATAGAAGACGGTTGTACAGACGGATCTCGTTAGTCTAGATATAGAAGACGGTTGTACAGACGGTTCTCGTTAGTCTAGATATAGAAGACGGTTGTATAACGAGAGATCTCGTTAGTCTAGATATAGAAGATGGTTGTACAACGAGAGATCTCGTTAGTCTAGATATAGAAGACGGTTGTACAGACGGATCTCGTTAGTCGAGATATAGAAGACGGTTGTACAGACGAATCTCGTTAGTCTAGATATAGAAGACGGTTGTACAGACGGATCTCGTTAGTCTAGATATAGAAGACGGTTGTACAGGCGGATCTCGTTAGTCGAGATATAGAAGACGGTTGTACAGGCGGATCTCGTTAGTCTAGATATAGAAGACGGTTGTACAGACGGATCTCGTTAGTCTAGATATTGAAGACGTTTGTCCAACGACGTATCTCGTTAGTCTAGATATAGAAGACGGTTGTACAGACGGTTCTCGTTAGTCTAGATATAGAAGACGGTTGTATAACGAGAGATCTCCTTAGTCTAGATATAGAAGATGGTTGTACAACGAGAGATCTCGTTAGTCTAGATATAGAAGACGGTTGTACAGACGGATCTCGTTAGTCTAGATATTGAAGACGTTTGTACAGACGGATCTCGTTAGTCTAGATATAGAAGACGGTTGTACAGACGGATCTCGTTAGTCTAGATATAGAAGACGGTTGTACAACGACGGATCTCGTTAGTCTAGAAATAGAAGACGGTTGTACAGACGGATCTCGTTAGTCTAGATATAGAAGACGGTTGTACAGACGGATCTCGTTAGTCGAGATATAGAAGACGGTTGTACAACGACGGATCTCGTTAGTCTAGATATAGAAGACGGTTGTACAGGCGGATCTCGTTAGTCTAGATATTGAAGACGTTTGTCCAACGACGTATCTCGTTAGTCTAGATATAGAAGACGGTTGTACAGACGAATCTCGTTAGTCTAGATATAGAAGACGGTTGTACAGACGGATCTCGTTAGTCTAGATATAGAAGACGGTTGTACAGGCGGATCACGTTAGTCGAGATATAGAAGACGGTTGTACAGACGGATCTCCTTAGTCTAGATATAGAAGACGGTTGTACAGACGGATCTCGTTAGTCTAGATATAGAAGACGGTTGTACAGACGGTTCTCGTTAGTCTAGATATAGAAGACAGTTGTACAGACGGATCTCGTTAGTCTAGATATAGAAGACGGTTGTATAACGAGAGATCTCGTTAGTCTAGTTATAGAAGACGGTTGTACAGACGGATCTCGTTAGTCTAGATATAGAAGACAGTTGTACAACGACGGATCTCGTTAGTCTAGAAATAGAAGACGGTTGTACAACGACGGATCTCGTTAGTCTAGATATAGAAGACGGTTGTACAGACGGATCTCGTTAGTCTA
The DNA here is from genome assembly GCA_960531205.1 of Andrena bicolor. NCBI lineage: Eukaryota > Metazoa > Arthropoda > Insecta > Hymenoptera > Andrenidae > Andrena > Andrena bicolor. The sequence continues at coordinate 130,837 of CAUIJW010000012.1, forward strand.
GATATAGAAGACGGTTGTACAACGACGGATCTCGTTAGTCTAGATATACAAGACGGTTGTACAGACGGATCTCGTTAGTCTAGATATAGAAGACGGTTGTACAGGCGGATCACGTTAGTCGAGATATAGAAGACGGTTGTACAGACGGATCTCGTTAGTCTAGATATAGATGACGGTTGTACAGACGGATCTCGTTAGTCTAGATATTGAAGACGTTTGTCCAACGACGTATCTCGTTAGTCTAGATATAGAAGACGGTTGTACAGACGGTTCTCGTTAGTCTAGATATAGAAGACAGTTGTACAGACGGTTCTCGTTAGTCTAGATATAGAAGACGGTTGTATAACGAGAGATCTCGTTAGTCTAGATATAGATGACGTTTGTACAGACGGATCTCGTTAGTCTAGATATAGAAGACGGTTGTACAACGACGGATCTCGTTAGTCTAGAAATAGAAGACGGTTGTACAGACGGATCTCGTTAGTCTAGATATAGAAGACGGTTGTACAGACGGATCTCGTTAGTCTAGATATAGAAGACGGTTGTACAACGACGGATCTCGTTAGTCTAGAAATAGAAGACGGTTGTACAGACGGATCTCGTTAGTCTAGATATAGAAGACGGTTGTACAGACGGATCTCGTTAGTCGAGATATAGAAGACGGTTGTACAACGACGGATCTCGTTAGTCTAGATATAGAAGACGGTTGTACAGACGGATGTCGTTAGTCGAGATATAGAAGACGGTTGTACAACGACGGATCTCGTTAGTCTAGATATAGAAGACGGTTGTACAGACGGATCTCGTTAGTCGAGATATAGAAGACGGTTGTACAGACGGATCTCGTTAGTCTAGAAATAGAAGACGGTTGTACAGGCGGATCTCGTTAGTCTAGATATTGAAGACGTTTGTCCAACGACGTATCTCGTTAGTCTAGATATAGAAGACGGTTGTACAGACGAATCTCGTTAGTCTAGATATAGAAGACGGTTGTACAGACGGATCTCGTTAGTCTAGATATAGAAGACGGTTGTACAGGCGGATCTCGTTAGTCGAGATATAGAAGACGGTTGTACAGACGGATCTCGTTAGTCTAGATATAGATGACGGTTGTACAGACGGATCTCGTTAGTCTAGATATTGAAGACGTTTGTACAGACGGATCTCGTTAGTCTAGATATAGAAGACGGTTGTACAGACGGATCTCGTTAGTCTAGATATAGAAGACGGTTGTACAACGACGGATCTCGTTAGTCTAGATATAGAAGACGGTTGTACAGACGGTTCTCGTTAGTCTAGATATAGAAGACGGTTGTATAACGAGAGATCTCGTTAGTCTAGTTATAGAAGACGGTTGTACAGACGGATCTCGTTAGTCTAGATATAGAAGACGGTTGTACAGACGGTTCTCGTTAGTCTAGATATAGAAGACGGTTGTATAACGAGAGATCTCGTTAGTCTAGATATAGAAGATGGTTGTACAACGAGAGATCTCGTTAGTCTAGATATAGAAGACGGTTGTACAGACGGATCTCGTTAGTCGAGATATAGAAGACGGTTGTACAGACGAATCTCGTTAGTCTAGATATAGAAGACGGTTGTACAGACGGATCTCGTTAGTCTAGATATAGAAGACGGTTGTACAGGCGGATCTCGTTAGTCGAGATATAGAAGACGGTTGTACAGGCGGATCTCGTTAGTCTAGATATAGAAGACGGTTGTACAGACGGATCTCGTTAGTCTAGATATTGAAGACGTTTGTCCAACGACGTATCTCGTTAGTCTAGATATAGAAGACGGTTGTACAGACGGTTCTCGTTAGTCTAGATATAGAAGACGGTTGTATAACGAGAGATCTCCTTAGTCTAGATATAGAAGATGGTTGTACAACGAGAGATCTCGTTAGTCTAGATATAGAAGACGGTTGTACAGACGGATCTCGTTAGTCTAGATATTGAAGACGTTTGTACAGACGGATCTCGTTAGTCTAGATATAGAAGACGGTTGTACAGACGGATCTCGTTAGTCTAGATATAGAAGACGGTTGTACAACGACGGATCTCGTTAGTCTAGAAATAGAAGACGGTTGTACAGACGGATCTCGTTAGTCTAGATATAGAAGACGGTTGTACAGACGGATCTCGTTAGTCGAGATATAGAAGACGGTTGTACAACGACGGATCTCGTTAGTCTAGATATAGAAGACGGTTGTACAGGCGGATCTCGTTAGTCTAGATATTGAAGACGTTTGTCCAACGACGTATCTCGTTAGTCTAGATATAGAAGACGGTTGTACAGACGAATCTCGTTAGTCTAGATATAGAAGACGGTTGTACAGACGGATCTCGTTAGTCTAGATATAGAAGACGGTTGTACAGGCGGATCACGTTAGTCGAGATATAGAAGACGGTTGTACAGACGGATCTCCTTAGTCTAGATATAGATGACGTTTGTACAGACGGATCTCGTTAGTCTAGATATAGAAGACGGTTGTACAGACGGATCTCGTTAGTCTAGATATAGAAGACGGTTGTACAGACGGTTCTCGTTAGTCTAGATATAGAAGACAGTTGTACAGACGGATCTCGTTAGTCTAGATATAGAAGACGGTTGTATAACGAGAGATCTCGTTAGTCTAGTTATAGAAGACGGTTGTACAGACGGATCTCGTTAGTCTAGATATAGAAGACAGTTGTACAACGACGGATCTCGTTAGTCTAGAAATAGAAGACGGTTGTACAACGACGGATCTCGTTAGTCTAGATATAGAAGACGGTTGTACAGACGGATCTCGTTAGTCTAGATATAGAAGACGGTTGTACAACGACGGATCTCGTTAGTCTAGATATACAAGACGGTTGTACAGACGGATCTCGTTAGTCTAGATATAGAAGACGGTTGTACAGGCGGATCACGTTAGTCGAGATATAGAAGACGGTTGTACAGACGGATCTCGTTAGTCTAGATATAGATGACGGTTGTACAGACGGATCTCGTTAGTCTAGATATTGAAGACGTTTGTCCAACGACGTATCTCGTTAGTCTAGATATAGAAGACGGTTGTACAGACGGTTCTCGTTAGTCTAGATATAGAAGACAGTTGTACAGACGGTTCTCGTTAGTCTAGATATAGAAGACGGTTGTATAACGAGAGATCTCGTTAGTCTAGATATAGATGACGTTTGTACAGACGGATCTCGTTAGTCTAGATATAGAAGACGGTTGTACAGACGGATCTCGTTAGTCTAGATATAGAAGACGGTTGTACAACGACGGATCTCGTTAGTCTAGAAATAGAAGACGGTTGTACAGACGGATCTCGTTAGTCTAGATATAGGAGACGGTTGTACAGACGGATCTCGTTAGTCTAGTTATAGAAGACGGTTGTACAGACGGATCTCGTTAGTCTAGATATAGAAGACGGTTGTACAGACGGTTCTCGTTAGTCTAGATATAGAAGACGGTTGTACAGGCGGATCACGTTAGTCGAGATATAGAAGACGGTTGTACAGACGGATCTCGTTAGTCTAGATATAGATGACGGTTGTACAGACGGATCTCGTTAGTCTAGATATTGAAGACGTTTGTACAGACGGATCTCGTTAGTCTAGATATAGAAGACGGTTGTACAGACGGATCTCGTTAGTCTAGATATAGAAGACGGTTGTACAACGACGGATCTCGTTAGTCTAGAAATAGAAGACGGTTGTACAACGACGGATCTCGTTAGTCTAGATATAGAAGACGGTTGTACAGACGGATCTCGTTAGTCTAGATATAGAAGACGGTTGTACAACGACGGATCTCGTTAGTCTAGATATACAAGACGGTTGTACAGACGGATCTCGTTAGTCTAGATATAGAAGACGGTTGTACATGCGGATCACGTTAGTCGAGATATAGAAGACGGTTGTACAGACGGAACTCGTTAGTCTAGATATAGATGACGGTTGTACAGACGGATCTCGTTAGTCTAGATATTGAAGACGTTTGTCCAACGACGTATCTCGTTAGTCTAGATATAGAAGACGGTTGTACAGACGGTTCTCGTTAGTCTAGATATAGAAGACGGTTGTATAACGGGAGATCTCGTTAGTCTAGGTATAGAAGATGGTTGTACAACGAGAGATCTCGTTAGTCTAGATATAGAAGACGGTTGTACAGTCGGATCTCGTTAGTCTAGATATTGAAGACGTTTGTACAGACGGATCTCGTTAGTCTAGATATAGAAGACGGTTGTACAGACGGATCTCGTTAGTCTAGATATAGAAAACGGTTGTACAACGACGGATCTCGTTAGTCTAGAAATAGAAGACGGTTGTACAGACGGATCTCGTTAGTCTAGATATAGAAGACGGTTGTACAGACGGATCTCGTTAGTCTAGATATAGAAGACGGTTGTACAACGACGGATCTCGTTAGTCTAGAAATAGAAGACGGTTGTACAGACGGATCTCGTTAGTCTAGATATAGAAGACGGTTGTACAGACGGATCTCGTTAGTCGAGATATAGAAGACGGTTGTACAACGACGGATCTCGTTAGTCTAGATATAGAAGACGGTTGTACAGACGGATGTCGTTAGTCGAGATATAGAAGACGGTTGTACAACGACGGATCTCGTTAGTCTAGATATAGAAGACGGTTGTACAGACGGATCTCGTTAGTCGAGATATAGAAGACGGTTGTACAGACGGATCTCGTTAGTCTAGAAATAGAAGACGGTTGTACAGGCGGATCTCGTTAGTCTAGATATTGAAGACGTTTGTCCAACGACGTATCTCGTTAGTCTAGATATAGAAGACGGTTGTACAGACGAATCTCGTTAGTCTAGATATAGAAGACGGTTGTACAGACGGATCTCGTTAGTCTAGATATAGAAGACGGTTGTACAGGCGGATCTCGTTAGTCGAGATATAGAAGACGGTTGTACAGACGGATCTCGTTAGTCTAGATATAGATGACGGTTGTACAGACGGATCTCGTTAGTCTAGATATTGAAGACGTTTGTACAGACGGATCTCGTTAGTCTAGATATAGAAGACGGTTGTACAGACGGATCTCGTTAGTCTAGATATAGAAGACGGTTGTACAACGACGGATCTCGTTAGTCTAGATATAGAAGACGGTTGTACAGACGGTTCTCGTTAGTCTAGATATAGAAGACGGTTGTATAACGAGAGATCTCGTTAGTCTAGTTATAGAAGACGGTTGTACAGACGGATCTCGTTAGTCTAGATATAGAAGACGGTTGTACAGACGGTTCTCGTTAGTCTAGATATAGAAGACGGTTGTATAACGAGAGATCTCGTTAGTCTAGATATAGAAGATGGTTGTACAACGAGAGATCTCGTTAGTCTAGATATAGAAGACGGTTGTACAGACGGATCTCGTTAGTCGAGATATAGAAGACGGTTGTACAGACGAATCTCGTTAGTCTAGATATAGAAGACGGTTGTACAGACGGATCTCGTTAGTCTAGATATAGAAGACGGTTGTACAGGCGGATCTCGTTAGTCGAGATATAGAAGACGGTTGTACAGGCGGATCTCGTTAGTCTAGATATAGAAGACGGTTGTACAGACGGATCTCGTTAGTCTAGATATTGAAGACGTTTGTCCAACGACGTATCTCGTTAGTCTAGATATAGAAGACGGTTGTACAGACGGTTCTCGTTAGTCTAGATATAGAAGACGGTTGTATAACGAGAGATCTCCTTAGTCTAGATATAGAAGATGGTTGTACAACGAGAGATCTCGTTAGTCTAGATATAGAAGACGGTTGTACAGACGGATCTCGTTAGTCTAGATATTGAAGACGTTTGTACAGACGGATCTCGTTAGTCTAGATATAGAAGACGGTTGTACAGACGGATCTCGTTAGTCTAGATATAGAAGACGGTTGTACAACGACGGATCTCGTTAGTCTAGAAATAGAAGACGGTTGTACAGACGGATCTCGTTAGTCTAGATATAGAAGACGGTTGTACAGACGGATCTCGTTAGTCGAGATATAGAAGACGGTTGTACAACGACGGATCTCGTTAGTCTAGATATAGAAGACGGTTGTACAGGCGGATCTCGTTAGTCTAGATATTGAAGACGTTTGTCCAACGACGTATCTCGTTAGTCTAGATATAGAAGACGGTTGTACAGACGAATCTCGTTAGTCTAGATATAGAAGACGGTTGTACAGACGGATCTCGTTAGTCTAGATATAGAAGACGGTTGTACAGGCGGATCACGTTAGTCGAGATATAGAAGACGGTTGTACAGACGGATCTCCTTAGTCTAGATATAGAAGACGGTTGTACAGACGGATCTCGTTAGTCTAGATATAGAAGACGGTTGTACAGACGGTTCTCGTTAGTCTAGATATAGAAGACAGTTGTACAGACGGATCTCGTTAGTCTAGATATAGAAGACGGTTGTATAACGAGAGATCTCGTTAGTCTAGTTATAGAAGACGGTTGTACAGACGGATCTCGTTAGTCTAGATATAGAAGACAGTTGTACAACGACGGATCTCGTTAGTCTAGAAATAGAAGACGGTTGTACAACGACGGATCTCGTTAGTCTAGATATAGAAGACGGTTGTACAGACGGATCTCGTTAGTCTAGATATAGAAGACGGTTGTACAACGACGGATCTCGTTAGTCTAGATATACAAGACGGTTGTACAGACGGATCTCGTTAGTCTAGATATAGAAGACGGTTGTACAGGCGGATCACGTTAGTCGAGATATAGAAGACGGTTGTACAGACGGATCTCGTTAGTCTAGATATAGATGACGGTTGTACAGACGGATCTCGTTAGTCTAGATATTGAAGACGTTTGTCCAACGACGTATCTCGTTAGTCTAGATATAGAAGACGGTTGTACAGACGGTTCTCGTTAGTCTAGATATAGAAGACAGTTGTACAGACGGTTCTCGTTAGTCTAGATATAGAAGACGGTTGTATAACGAGAGATCTCGTTAGTCTAGATATAGATGACGTTTGTACAGACGGATCTCGTTAGTCTAGATATAGAAGACGGTTGTACAACGACGGATCTCGTTAGTCTAGAAATAGAAGACGGTTGTACAGACGGATCTCGTTAGTCTAGATATAGAAGACGGTTGTACAGACGGATCTCGTTAGTCTAGATATAGAAGACGGTTGTACAACGACGGATCTCGTTAGTCTAGAAATAGAAGACGGTTGTACAGACGGATCTCGTTAGTCTAGATATAGAAGACGGTTGTACAGACGGATCTCGTTAGTCGAGATATAGAAGACGGTTGTACAACGACGGATCTCGTTAGTCTAGATATAGAAGACGGTTGTACAGACGGATGTCGTTAGTCGAGATATAGAAGACGGTTGTACAACGACGGATCTCGTTAGTCTAGATATAGAAGACGGTTGTACAGACGGATCTCGTTAGTCGAGATATAGAAGACGGTTGTACAGACGGATCTCGTTAGTCTAGAAATAGAAGACGGTTGTACAGGCGGATCTCGTTAGTCTAGATATTGAAGACGTTTGTCCAACGACGTATCTCGTTAGTCTAGATATAGAAGACGGTTGTACAGACGAATCTCGTTAGTCTAGATATAGAAGACGGTTGTACAGACGGATCTCGTTAGTCTAGATATAGAAGACGGTTGTACAGGCGGATCTCGTTAGTCGAGATATAGAAGACGGTTGTACAGACGGATCTCGTTAGTCTAGATATAGATGACGGTTGTACAGACGGATCTCGTTAGTCTAGATATTGAAGACGTTTGTACAGACGGATCTCGTTAGTCTAGATATAGAAGACGGTTGTACAGACGGATCTCGTTAGTCTAGATATAGAAGACGGTTGTACAACGACGGATCTCGTTAGTCTAGATATAGAAGACGGTTGTACAGACGGTTCTCGTTAGTCTAGATATAGAAGACGGTTGTATAACGAGAGATCTCGTTAGTCTAGTTATAGAAGACGGTTGTACAGACGGATCTCGTTAGTCTAGATATAGAAGACGGTTGTACAGACGGTTCTCGTTAGTCTAGATATAGAAGACGGTTGTATAACGAGAGATCTCGTTAGTCTAGATATAGAAGATGGTTGTACAACGAGAGATCTCGTTAGTCTAGATATAGAAGACGGTTGTACAGACGGATCTCGTTAGTCGAGATATAGAAGACGGTTGTACAGACGAATCTCGTTAGTCTAGATATAGAAGACGGTTGTACAGACGGATCTCGTTAGTCTAGATATAGAAGACGGTTGTACAGGCGGATCTCGTTAGTCGAGATATAGAAGACGGTTGTACAGGCGGATCTCGTTAGTCTAGATATAGAAGACGGTTGTACAGACGGATCTCGTTAGTCTAGATATTGAAGACGTTTGTCCAACGACGTATCTCGTTAGTCTAGATATAGAAGACGGTTGTACAGACGGTTCTCGTTAGTCTAGATATAGAAGACGGTTGTATAACGAGAGATCTCCTTAGTCTAGATATAGAAGATGGTTGTACAACGAGAGATCTCGTTAGTCTAGATATAGAAGACGGTTGTACAGACGGATCTCGTTAGTCTAGATATTGAAGACGTTTGTACAGACGGATCTCGTTAGTCTAGATATAGAAGACGGTTGTACAGACGGATCTCGTTAGTCTAGATATAGAAGACGGTTGTACAACGACGGATCTCGTTAGTCTAGAAATAGAAGACGGTTGTACAGACGGATCTCGTTAGTCTAGATATAGAAGACGGTTGTACAGACGGATCTCGTTAGTCGAGATATAGAAGACGGTTGTACAACGACGGATCTCGTTAGTCTAGATATAGAAGACGGTTGTACAGGCGGATCTCGTTAGTCTAGATATTGAAGACGTTTGTCCAACGACGTATCTCGTTAGTCTAGATATAGAAGACGGTTGTACAGACGAATCTCGTTAGTCTAGATATAGAAGACGGTTGTACAGACGGATCTCGTTAGTCTAGATATAGAAGACGGTTGTACAGGCGGATCACGTTAGTCGAGATATAGAAGACGGTTGTACAGACGGATCTCCTTAGTCTAGATATAGATGACGTTTGTACAGACGGATCTCGTTAGTCTAGATATAGAAGACGGTTGTACAGACGGATCTCGTTAGTCTAGATATAGAAGACGGTTGTACAGACGGTTCTCGTTAGTCTAGATATAGAAGACAGTTGTACAGACGGATCTCGTTAGTCTAGATATAGAAGACGGTTGTATAACGAGAGATCTCGTTAGTCTAGTTATAGAAGACGGTTGTACAGACGGATCTCGTTAGTCTAGATATAGAAGACAGTTGTACAACGACGGATCTCGTTAGTCTAGAAATAGAAGACGGTTGTACAACGACGGATCTCGTTAGTCTAGATATAGAAGACGGTTGTACAGACGGATCTCGTTAGTCTAGATATAGAAGACGGTTGTACAACGACGGATCTCGTTAGTCTAGATATACAAGACGGTTGTACAGACGGATCTCGTTAGTCTAGATATAGAAGACGGTTGTACAGGCGGATCACGTTAGTCGAGATATAGAAGACGGTTGTACAGACGGATCTCGTTAGTCTAGATATAGATGACGGTTGTACAGACGGATCTCGTTAGTCTAGATATTGAAGACGTTTGTCCAACGACGTATCTCGTTAGTCTAGATATAGAAGACGGTTGTACAGACGGTTCTCGTTAGTCTAGATATAGAAGACAGTTGTACAGACGGTTCTCGTTAGTCTAGATATAGAAGACGGTTGTATAACGAGAGATCTCGTTAGTCTAGATATAGATGACGTTTGTACAGACGGATCTCGTTAGTCTAGATATAGAAGACGGTTGTACAGACGGATCTCGTTAGTCTAGATATAGAAGACGGTTGTACAACGACGGATCTCGTTAGTCTAGAAATAGAAGACGGTTGTACAGACGGATCTCGTTAGTCTAGATATAGGAGACGGTTGTACAGACGGATCTCGTTAGTCTAGTTATAGAAGACGGTTGTACAGACGGATCTCGTTAGTCTAGATATAGAAGACGGTTGTACAGACGGTTCTCGTTAGTCTAGATATAGAAGACGGTTGTATAACGAGAGATCTCGTTAGTCTAGATATAGAAGATGGTTGTACAACGAGAGATCTCGTTAGTCTAGATATAGAAGACGGTTGTACAGACGGATCTCGTTAGTCTAGATATTGAAGACGTTTGTACAGACGGATCTCGTTAGTCTAGATATAGAAGACGGTTGTACAGACGGATCTCGTTAGTCTAGATATAGAAGACGGTTGTTCAACGACGGATCTCGTTAGTCTAGAAATAGAAGAGGGTTGTACAACGACGGATCTCGTTAGTCTAGATATAGAAGACGGTTGTACAGACGGATCTCGTTAGTCTAGATATAGAAGACGGTTGTACAACGACGGATCTCATTAGTTTAGATATACAAGACGGTTGTACAGACGGATCTCGTTAGTCTAGATATAGAAGACAGTTGTACAACGACGGATCTCGTTAGTCTAGAAATAGAAGACGGTTGTACAACGACGGATCTCGTTAGTCTAGATATAGAAGACGGTTGTACAGACGGATCTCGTTAGTCGAGATATAGAAGACGGTTGTACAGACGGATCTCGTTAGTCTAGAAATAGAAGACGGTTGTACAGGCGGATCTCGTTAGTCTAGATATGGAAGACGTTTGTCCAACGATGTATCTCGTTAGTCTAGATATAGAAGACGGTTGTACAGACGAATCTCGTTAGTCTAGATATAGAAGACGGTTGTACAGACGGATCTCGTTAGTCTAGATATAGAAGACGGTTGTACAGGCGGATCTCGTTAGTCGAGATATAGAAGACGGTTGTACAGGCGGATCTCGTTAGTCTAGATATAGAAGACGGTTGTACAGACGGATCTCGTTAGTCTAGATATTGAAGACGTTTGTCCAACGACGTATCTCGTTAGTCTAGATATAGAAGACGGTTGTACAGACGGTTCTCGTTAGTCTAGATATAGAAGACGGTTGTATAACGAGAGATCTCCTTAGTCTAGATATAGAAGATGGTTGTACAACGAGAGATCTCGTTAGTCTAGATATAGAAGACGGTTGTACAGACGGATCTCGTTAGTCTAGATATAGATGACGGTTGTACAGACGGATCTCGTTAGTCTAGATATTGAAGACGTTTGTCCAACGACGTATCTCGTTAGTCTAGATATAGAAGACGGTTGTACAGACGGTTCTCGTTAGTCTAGATATAGAAGACAGTTGTACAGACGGTTCTCGTTAGTCTAGATATAGAAGACGGTTGTATAACGAGAGATCTCGTTAGTCTAGATATAGAAGATGGTTGTACAACGAGAGATCTCGTTAGTCTAGATATAGAAGACGGTTGTACAGTCGGATCTCGTTAGTCTAGATATTGAAGACGTTTGTACAGACGGATCTCGTTAGTCTAGATATAGAAGACGGTTGTACAGACGGATCTCGTTAGTATAGATATAGAAGACGGTTGTACAACGACGGATCTCGTTAGTCTAGAAATAGAAGACGGTTGTACAGACGGATCTCGTTAGTCTAGATATAGAAGACGGTTGTACAGACGGATCTCGTTAGTCTAGATATAGAAGACGGTTGTACAACGACGGATCTCGTTAGTCTAGATATAGAAGACGGTTGTACAGACGGTTGTCGTTAGTCGAGATATAGAAGACGGTTGTACAACGACGGATCTCGTTAGTCTAGATATAGAAGACGGTTGTACAGACGGATCTCGTTAGTCGAGATATAGAAGACGGTTGTACAGACGGATCTCGTTAGTCTAGAAATAGAAGACGGTTGTACAGGCGGATCTCGTTAGTCTAGATATTGAAGACGTTTGTCCAACGACGTATCTCGTTAGTCTAGATATAGAAGACGGTTGTACAGACGGATCTCGTTAGTCTAGATATTGAAGACGTTTGTACAGACGGATCTCGTTAGTCTAGATATAGAAGACGGTTGTACAGACGGATCTCGTTAGTCTAGATATAGAAGACGGTTGTACAACGACGGATCTCGTTAGTCTAGATATACAAGACGGTTGTACAGACGGATCTCGTTAGTCTAGATATAGAAGACGGTTGTACAGACGGATCTCGTTAGTCGAGATATAGAAGACGGTTGTACAGACGGATCTCGTTAGTCTAGAAATAGAAGACGGTTGTACAGGCGGATCTCGTTAGTCTAGATATTGAAGACGTTTGTCCAACGACGTATCTCGTTAGTCTAGATATAGAAGACGGTTGTACAGACGAATCTCGTTAGTCTAGATATAGAAGACGGTTGTACAGACGGATCTCGTTAGTCTAGATATAGAAGACGGTTGTACAGGCGGATCTCGTTAGTCGAGATATAGAAGACGGTTGTACAGACGGATCTCGTTAGTCTAGATATAGAAGACGGTTGTACAGACGGATCTCGTTAGTCTAGATATTGAAGACGTTTGTCCAACGACGTATCTCGTTAGTCTAGATATAGAAGACGGTTGTACAGACGGTTCTCGTTAGTCTAGATATAGAAGACGGTTGTATAACGAGAGATCTCCTTAGTCTAGATATAGAAGATGGTTGTACAACGAGAGATCTCGTTAGTCTAGATATAGAAGACGGTTGTACAGACGGATCTCGTTAGTCTAGATATTGAAGACGTTTGTACAGACGGATCTCGTTAGTCTAGATATAGAAGACGGTTGTACAGACGGATCTCGTTAGTCTAGATATAGAAGACGGTTGTACAACGACGGATCTCGTTAGTCTAGAAATAGAAGACGGTTGTACAGACGGATCTCGTTAGTCTAGATATAGAAGACGGTTGTACAGACGGATCTCGTTAGTCGAGATATAGAAGACGGTTGTACAACGACGGATCTCGTTAGTCTAGATATAGAAGACGGTTGTACAGGCGGATCTCGTTAGTCTAGATATTGAAGACGTTTGTCCAACGACGTATGTCGTTAGTCTAGATATAGAAGACGGTTGTACAGACGAATCTCGTTAGTCTAGATATAGAAGACGGTTGTACAGACGGATCTCGTTAGTCTAGATATAGAAGACGGTTGTACAGGCGGACCACGTTAGTCGAGATATAGAAGACGGTTGTACAGACGGATCTCGTTAGTCTAGATATAGATGACGGTTGTACAGACGGATCTCGTTAGTCTAGATATTGAAGACGTTTGTCCAACGACGTATCTCGTTAGTCTAGATATAGAAGACGGTTGTACAGACGGTTCTCGTTAGTCTAGATATAGAAGACAGTTGTACAGACGGATCTCGTTAGTCTAGATATAGAAGACGGTTGTATAACGAGAGATCTCGTTAGTCTAGGTATAGAAGATGGTTGTACAACGAGAGATCTCGTTAGTCTAGATATAGAAGACGGTTGTACAGTCGGATCTCGTTAGTCTAGATATTGAAGACGTTTGTACAGACGGATCTCGTTAGTCTAGATATAGAAGACGGTTGTACAGACGGATCTCGTTAGTCTAGATATAGAAGACAGTTGTACAACGACGGATCTCGTTAGTCTAGAAATAGAAGACGGTTGTACAGACGGATCTCGTTAGTCTAGATATAGAAGACGGTTGTACAGACGGATCTCGTTAGTCTAGATATAGAAGAAAGTTGTACAACGACGGATCTCGTTAGTCTAGAAATAGAAGACGGTTGTACAACGACGGATCTCGTTAGTCTAGATATAGAAGACGGTTGTACAGACGGATCTCGTTAGTCTAGATATAGAAGACGGTTGTACAACGACGGATCTCGTTAGTCTAGATATACAAGACGGTTGTACAGACGGATCTCGTTAGTCTAGATATAGAAGACGGTTGTACAGACGGATCTCGTTAGTCTAGATATAGAAGACGGTTGTACAGGCGGATCACGTTAGTCGAGATATAGAAGACGGTTGTACAGACGGATCTCGTTAGTCTATATATAGATGACGGTTGTACAGACGGATCTCGTTAGTCTAGATATTGAAGACGTTTGTCCAACGACGTATCTCGTTAGTCTAGATATAGAAGATGGTTGTACAGACAGATCTCGTTAGTCTAGATATTGAAGACGTTTGTCCAACGACGTATCTCGTTAGTCTAGATATAGAAGACGGTTGTACAGACGGTTCTCGTTAGTCTAGATATAGAAGACGGTTGTATAACGAGAGATCTCCTTAGTCTAGATATAGAAGATGGTTGTACAACGAGAGATCTCGTTAGTCTAGATATAGAAGACGGTTGTACAGTCGGATCTCGTTAGTCTAGATATTGAAGACGTTTGTACAGACGGATCTCGTTAGTCTAGATATAGAAGACGGTTGTACAGACGGATCTCGTTAGTCTAGATATAGAAGACGGTTGTACAGGCGGATCACGTTAGTCGAGATATAGAAGACGGTTGTACAGACGGATCTCGTTAGTCTAGATATAGATGACGGTTGTACAGACGGATCTCGTTAGTCTAGATATTGAAGACGTTTGTCCAACGACGTATCTCGTTAGTCTAGATATAGAAGACGGTTGTACAGACGGTTCTCGTTAGTCTAGATATAGAAGACAGTTGTACAGACGGTTCTCGTTAGTCTAGATATAGAAGACGGTTGTATAACGAGAGATCTCGTTAGTCTAGATATAGAAGATGGTTGTACAACGAGAGATCTCGTTAGTCTAGATATAGAAGACGGTTGTACAGTCGGATCTCGTTAGTCTAGATATTGAAGACGTTTGTACAGACGGATCTCGTTAGTCTAGATATAGAAGACGGTTGTACAGACGGATCTCGTTAGTCTAGATATAGAAGACGGTTGTACAACGACGGATCTCGTTAGTCTAGAAATAGAAGACGGTTGTACAGACGGATCTCGTTAGTCTAGATATAGAAGACGGTTGTACAGACGGATCTCGTTAGTCTAGATATTGAAGACGTTTGTACAGACGGATCTCGTTAGTCTAGATATAGAAGACGGTTGTACAGACGGATCTCGTTAGTCTAGATATAGAAGACAGTTGTACAACGACGGATCTCGTTAGTCTAGAAATAGAAGACGGTTGTACAGACGGATCTCGTTAGTCTAGATATAGAAGACGGTTGTACAGACGGATCTCGTTAGTCTAGATATAGAAGACAGTTGTACAACGACGGATCTCGTTAGTCTAGAAATAGAAGACGGTTGTACAACGACGGATCTCGTTAGTCTAGATATAGAAGACGGTTGTACAGACGGATCTCGTTAGTCTAGATATAGAAGACGGTTGTACAACGACGGATCTCGTTAGTCTAGATATACAAGACGGTTGTACAGACGGATCTCGTTAGTCTAGATATAGAAGACGGTTGTACAGGCGGATCACGTTAGTCGAGATATAGAAGACGGTTGTACAGACGGATCTCGTTAGTCTAGATATAGATGACGGTTGTACAGACGGATCTCGTTAGTCTAGATATTGAAGACGTTTGTCCAACGACGTATCTCGTTAGTCTAGATATAGAAGACGGTTGTACAGACGGTTCTCGTTAGTCTAGATATAGAAGACAGTTGTACAGACGGTTCTCGTTAGTCTAGATATAGAAGACGGTTGTATAACGAGAGATCTCGTTAGTCTAGATATAGAAGATGGTTGTACAACGAGAGATCTCGTTAGTCTAGATATAGAAGACGGTTGTACAGTCGGATCTCGTTAGTCTAGATATTGAAGACGTTTGTACAGACGGATCTCGTTAGTCTAGAAATAGAAGACGGTTGTACAGACGGATCTCGTTAGTCTAGATATAGAAGACGGTTGTACAGACGGATCTCGTTAGTCTAGATATAGAAGACGGTTGTACAACGACGGATCTCGTTAGTCTAGATATAGAAGACGGTTGTACAGACGGATGTCGTTAGTCGAGATATAGAAGACGGTTGTACAACGACGGATCTCGTTAGTCTAGATATAGAAGACGGTTGTACAGACGGATCTCGTTAGTCGAGATATAAAAGACGGTTGTACAGACGGATCTCGTTAGTCTAGAAATAGAAGACGGTTGTACAGGCGGATATGGTTAGTCTAGATATTGAAGACGTTTGTCCAACGACGTATCTCGTTAGTCTAGATATAGAAGACGGTTGTACAGACGAATCTCGTTAGTCTAGATATAGAAGACGGTTGTACAGACGGATCTCGTTAGTCTAGATATAGAAGACGGTTGTACAGGCGGATCTCGTTAGTCGAGATATAGAAGGCGGTTGTACAGACGGATCTCGTTAGTCTAGATATAGATGACGGTTGTACAGACGGATCTCGTTAGTCTAGATATTGAAGACGTTTGTACAGACGGATCTCGTTAGTCTAGATATAGAAGACGGTTGTACAGACGGATCTCGTTAGTCTAGATATAGAAGACGGTTGTACAACGACGGATCTCGTTAGTCGAGAAATAGAAGACGGTTGTACAGACGGATCTCGTTAGTCTAGATATAGAAGACGGTTGTACAGACGGATCTCGTTAGTCTAGATATAGAAGACGGTTGTACAACGACGGATCTCGTTAGTCTAGAAATAGAAGACGGTTGTACAGACGGATCTCGTTAGTCTAGATATAGAAGACGGTTGTACAGACGGATCTCGTTAGTCGAGATATAGAAGACGGTTGTACAACGACGGATCTCGTTAGTCTAGATATAGAAGACGGTTGTACAGACGGATCTCGTTAGTCGAGATATAGAAGACGGTTGTACAGACGGATCTCGTTAGTCTAGAAATAGAAGACGGTTGTACAGGCGGATCTCGTTAGTCTAGATATTGAAGACGTTTGTCCAACGACGTATCTCGTTAGTCTAGATATAGAAGACGGTTGTACAGACGAATCTCGTTAGTCTAGATATAGAAGACGGTTGTACAGTCGGATCTCGTTAGTCTAGATATTGAAGACGTTTGTACAGACGGATCTCGTTAGTCTAGATATAGAAGACGGTTGTACAGACGGATCTCGTTAGTCTAGATATAGAAGACAGTTGTACAACGACGGATCTCGTTAGTCTAGAAATAGAAGACGGTTGTACAGACGGATCTCGTTAGTCTAGATATACAAGACGGTTGTACAGACGGATCTCGTTAGTCTAGATATAGAAGACAGTTGTACAACGACGGATCTCGTTAGTCTAGAAATAGAAGACGGTTGTACAACGACGGATCTCGTTAGTCTAGATATAGAAGACGGTTGTACAGACGGATCTCGTTAGTCTAGATATAGAAGACGGTTGTACAACGACGGATCTCGTTAGTCTAGATATACAAGACGGTTGTACAGACGGATCTCGTTAGTCTAGATATAGAAGACGGTTGTACAGACGGATCTCGTTAGTCTAGATATAGAAGACGGTTGTACAGGCGGATCACGTTAGTCGAGATATAGAAGACGGTTGTACAGACGGATCTCGTTAGTCTATATATAGATGACGGTTGTACAGACGGATCTCGTTAGTCTAGATATTGAAGACGTTTGTCCAACGACGTATCTCGTTAGTCTAGATATAGAAGATGGTTGTACAGACAGATCTCGTTAGTCTAGATATTGAAGACGTTTGTCCAACGACGTATCTCGTTAGTCTAGATATAGAAGACGGTTGTACAGACGGTTCTCGTTAGTCTAGATATAGAAGACGGTTGTATAACGAGAGATCTCCTTAGTCTAGATATAGAAGATGGTTGTACAACGAGAGATCTCGTTAGTCTAGATATAGAAGACGGTTGTACAGTCGGATCTCGTTAGTCTAGATATTGAAGACGTTTGTACAGACGGATCTCGTTAGTCTAGATATAGAAGACGGTTGTACAGACGGATCTCGTTAGTCTAGATATAGAAGACGGTTGTACAGGCGGATCACGTTAGTCGAGATATAGAAGACGGTTGTACAGACGGATCTCGTTAGTCTAGATATAGATGACGGTTGTACAGACGGATCTCGTTAGTCTAGATATTGAAGACGTTTGTCCAACGACGTATCTCGTTAGTCTAGATATAGAAGACGGTTGTACAGACGGTTCTCGTTAGTCTAGATATAGAAGACAGTTGTACAGACGGTTCTCGTTAGTCTAGATATAGAAGACGGTTGTATAACGAGAGATCTCGTTAGTCTAGATATAGAAGATGGTTGTACAACGAGAGATCTCGTTAGTCTAGATATAGAAGACGGTTGTACAGTCGGATCTCGTTAGTCTAGATATTGAAGACGTTTGTACAGACGGATCTCGTTAGTCTAGATATAGAAGACGGTTGTACAGACGGATCTCGTTAGTCTAGATATAGAAGACGGTTGTACAACGACGGATCTCGTTAGTCTAGAAATAGAAGACGGTTGTACAGACGGATCTCGTTAGTCTAGATATAGAAGACGGTTGTACAGACGGATCTCGTTAGTCTAGATATTGAAGACGTTTGTACAGACGGATCTCGTTAGTCTAGATATAGAAGACGGTTGTACAGACGGATCTCGTTAGTCTAGATATAGAAGACAGTTGTACAACGACGGATCTCGTTAGTCTAGAAATAGAAGACGGTTGTACAGACGGATCTCGTTAGTCTAGATATAGAAGACGGTTGTACAGACGGATCTCGTTAGTCTAGATATAGAAGACAGTTGTACAACGACGGATCTCGTTAGTCTAGAAATAGAAGACGGTTGTACAACGACGGATCTCGTTAGTCTAGATATAGAAGACGGTTGTACAGACGGATCTCGTTAGTCTAGATATAGAAGACGGTTGTACAACGACGGATCTCGTTAGTCTAGATATACAAGACGGTTGTACAGACGGATCTCGTTAGTCTAGATATAGAAGACGGTTGTACAGGCGGATCACGTTAGTCGAGATATAGAAGACGGTTGTACAGACGGATCTCGTTAGTCTAGATATAGATGACGGTTGTACAGACGGATCTCGTTAGTCTAGATATTGAAGACGTTTGTCCAACGACGTATCTCGTTAGTCTAGATATAGAAGACGGTTGTACAGACGGTTCTCGTTAGTCTAGATATAGAAGACAGTTGTACAGACGGTTCTCGTTAGTCTAGATATAGAAGACGGTTGTATAACGAGAGATCTCGTTAGTCTAGATATAGAAGATGGTTGTACAACGAGAGATCTCGTTAGTCTAGATATAGAAGACGGTTGTACAGTCGGATCTCGTTAGTCTAGATATTGAAGACGTTTGTACAGACGGATCTCGTTAGTCTAGAAATAGAAGACGGTTGTACAGACGGATCTCGTTAGTCTAGATATAGAAGACGGTTGTACAGACGGATCTCGTTAGTCTAGATATAGAAGACGGTTGTACAACGACGGATCTCGTTAGTCTAGATATAGAAGACGGTTGTACAGACGGATGTCGTTAGTCGAGATATAGAAGACGGTTGTACAACGACGGATCTCGTTAGTCTAGATATAGAAGACGGTTGTACAGACGGATCTCGTTAGTCGAGATATAGAAGACGGTTGTACAGACGGATCTCGTTAGTCTAGAAATAGAAGACGGTTGTACAGGCGGATATGGTTAGTCTAGATATTGAAGACGTTTGTCCAACGACGTATCTCGTTAGTCTAGATATAGAAGACGGTTGTACAGACGAATCTCGTTAGTCTAGATATAGAAGACGGTTGTACAGACGGATCTCGTTAGTCTAGATATAGAAGACGGTTGTACAGGCGGATCTCGTTAGTCGAGATATAGAAGGCGGTTGTACAGACGGATCTCGTTAGTCTAGATATAGATGACGGTTGTACAGACGGATCTCGTTAGTCTAGATATTGAAGACGTTTGTACAGACGGATCTCGTTAGTCTAGATATAGAAGACGGTTGTACAGACGGATCTCGTTAGTCTAGATATAGAAGACGGTTGTACAACGACGGATCTCGTTAGTCTAGATATAGAAGACGGTTGTACAGACGGATGTCGTTAGTCGAGATATAGAAGACGGTTGTACAACGACGGATCTCGTTAGTCTAGATATAGAAGACGGTTGTACAGACGGATCTCGTTAGTCGAGATATAGAAGACGGTTGTACAGACGGATCTCGTTAGTCTAGAAATAGAAGACGGTTGTACAGGCGGATATGGTTAGTCTAGATATTGAAGACGTTTGTCCAACGACGTATCTCGTTAGTCTAGATATAGAAGACGGTTGTACAGACGAATCTCGTTAGTCTAGATATAGAAGACGGTTGTACAGACGGATCTCGTTAGTCTAGATATAGAAGACGGTTGTACAGGCGGATCTCGTTAGTCGAGATATAGAAGGCGGTTGTACAGACGGATCTCGTTAGTCTAGATATAGATGACGGTTGTACAGACGGATCTCGTTAGTCTAGATATTGAAGACGTTTGTACAGACGGATCTCGTTAGTCTAGATATAGAAGACGGTTGTACAGACGGATCTCGTTAGTCTAGATATAGAAGACGGTTGTACAACGACGGATCTCGTTAGTCGAGAAATAGAAGACGGTTGTACAGACGGATCTCGTTAGTCTAGATATAGAAGACGGTTGTACAGACGGATCTCGTTAGTCTAGATATAGAAGACGGTTGTACAACGACGGATCTCGTTAGTCTAGAAATAGAAGACGGTTGTACAGACGGATCTCGTTAGTCTAGATATAGAAGACGGTTGTACAGACGGATCTCGTTAGTCGAGATATAGAAGACGGTTGTACAACGACGGATCTCGTTAGTCTAGATATAGAAGACGGTTGTACAGACGGATCTCGTTAGTCGAGATATAGAAGACGGTTGTACAGACGGATCTCGTTAGTCTAGAAATAGAAGACGGTTGTACAGGCGGATCTCGTTAGTCTAGATATTGAAGACGTTTGTCCAACGACGTATCTCGTTAGTCTAGATATAGAAGACGGTTGTACAGACGAATCTCGTTAGTCTAGATATAGAAGACGGTTGTACAGACGGATCTCGTTAGTCTAGATATAGAAGACGGTTGTACCGGCGGATCTCGTTAGTCGAGATATAGAAGACGGTTGTACAGACGGATCTCGTTAGTCTAGAAATAGAAGACGGTTGTACAGGCGGATCTCGTTAGTCTAGATATTGAAGACGTTTGTCCAACGACGTATCTCGTTAGTCTAGATATAGAAGACGGTTGTACAGACGAATCTCGTTAGTCTAGATATAGAAGACGGTTGTACAGACGGATCTCGTTAGTCTAGATATAGAAGACGGTTGTACAGGCGGATCACGTTAGTCGAGATATAGAAGACGGTTGTACAGACGGATCTCGTTAGTCTAGATATAGATGACGGTTGTACAGACGGATCTCGTTAGTCTAGATATTGAAGACGTTTGTCCAACGACGTATCTCGTTAGTCTAGATATAGAAGATGGTTGTACAGACAGATCTCGTTAGTCTAGATATTGAAGACGTTTGTCCAACGACGTATCTCGTTAGTCTAGATATAGAAGACGGTCGTACAGACGGTTCTCGTTAGTCTAGATATAGAAGACGGTTGTATAACGAGAGATCTCCTTAGTCTAGATATAGAAGATGGTTGTACAACGAGAGATCTCGTTAGTCTAGATATAGAAGACGGTTGTACAGTCGGATCTCGTTAGTCTAGATATTGAAGACGTTTGTACAGACGGATCTCGTTAGTCTAGATATAGAAGACGGTTGTACAGACGGATCTCGTTAGTCTAGATATAGAAGACGGTTGTACAGGCGGATCACGTTAGTCGAGATATAGAAGACGGTTGTACAGACGGATCTCGTTAGTCTAGATATAGATGACGGTTGTACAGACGGATCTCGTTAGTCTAGATATTGAAGACGTTTGTCCAACGACGTATCTCGTTAGTCTAGATATAGAAGACGGTTGTACAGACGGATCTCGTTAGTCTAGATATAGAAGACGGTTGTACAGACGGATCTCGTTAGTCTAGATATAGAAGACGGTTGTACAGACGGATCTCGTTAGTCGAGATATAGAAGACGGTTGTACAACGACGGATCTCGTTAGTCTAGATATAGAAGACGGTTGTACCGGCGGATCTCGTTAGTCGAGATATAGAAGACGGTTGTACAGACGGATCTCGTTAGTCTAGATATAGAAGACGGTTGTACAGACGGATCTCGTTAGTCGAGATATAGAAGACGGTTGTACAACGACGGATCTCGTTAGTCTAGATATAGAAGACGGTTGTACAGACGGATCTCGTTAGTCGAGATATAGAAGACGGTTGTACAGACGGATCTCGTTAGTCTAGAAATAGAAGACGGTTGTACAGGCGGATCTCGTTAGTCTAGATATTGAAGACGTTTGTCCAACGACGTATCTCGTTAGTCTAGATATAGAAGACGGTTGTACAGACGAATCTCGTTAGTCTAGATATAGAAGACGGTTGTACAGACGGATCTCGTTAGTCTAGATATAGAAGACGGTTGTACCGGCGGATCTCGTTAGTCGAGATATAGAAGACGGTTGTACAGACGGATCTCGTTAGTCTAGAAATAGAAGACGGTTGTACAGGCGGATCTCGTTAGTCTAGATATTGAAGACGTTTGTCTAACGACGTATCTCGTTAGTCTAGATATAGAAGACGGTTGTACAGACGAATCTCGTTAGTCTAGATATAGAAGACGGTTGTACAGACGGATCTCGTTAGTCTAGATATAGAAGACGGTTGTACAGGCGGATCACGTTAGTCGAGATATAGAAGACGGTTGTACAGACGGATCTCGTTAGTCTAGATATAGATGACGGTTGTACAGACGGATCTCGTTAGTCTAGATATTGAAGACGTTTGTCCAACGACGTATCTCGTTAGTCTACATATAGAAGATGGTTGTACAGACAGATCTCGTTAGTCTAGATATTGAAGACGTTTGTCCAACGACGTATCTCGTTAGTCTAGATATAGAAGACGGTCGTACAGACGGTTCTCGTTAGTCTAGATATAGAAGACGGTTGTATAACGAGAGATCTCCTTAGTCTAGATATAGAAGATGGTTGTACAACGAGAGATCTCGTTAGTCTAGATATAGAAGACGTATGTACAGTCGGATCTCGTTAGTCTAGATATTGAAGACGTTTGTACAGACGGATCTCGTTAGTCTAGATATAGAAGACGGTTGTACAGACGGATCTCGTTAGTCTAGATATAGAAGACGGTTGTACAGGCGGATCACGTTAGTCGAGATATAGAAGACGGTTGTACAGACGGATCTCGTTAGTCTAGATATAGATGACGGTTGTACAGACGGATCTCGTTAGTCTAGATATTGAAGACGTTTGTCCAACGACGTATCTCGTTAGTCTATATATAGAAGACGGTTGTACAGACGGATCTCGTTAGTCTAGATATAGAAGACGGTTGTACAACGACGGATCTCGTTAGTCTAGAAATAGAAGACGGTTGTACAGACGGATCTCGTTAGTCTAGATATAGAAGACGGTTGTACAGACGGATCTCGTTAGTCTAGATATAGAAGACGGTTGTACAACGACGGATCTCGTTAGTCTAGAAATAGAAGACGGTTGTACAGACGGATCTCGTTAGTCTAGATATAGAAGACGGTTGTACAGACGGATCTCGTTAGTCGAGATATAGAAGACGGTTGTACAACGACGGATCTCGTTAGTCTAGAAATAGAAGACGGTTGTACAGACGGATCTCGTTAGTCTAGATATAGAAGACGGTTGTACAGACGGATCTCGTTAGTCTAGATATTGAAGACGTTTGTACAGACGGATCTCGTTAGTCTAGATATAGAAGACGGTTGTACAGACGGATCTCGTTAGTCTAGATATAGAAGACAGTTGTACAACGACGGATCTCGTTAGTCTAGAAATAGAAGACGGTTGTACAGACGGATCTCGTTAGTCTAGATATAGAAGACGGTTGTACAGACGGATCTCGTTAATCTAGATATAGAAGACAGTTGTACAACGACGGATCTCGTTAGTCTAGAAATAGAAGACGGTTGTACAACGACGGATCTCGTTAGTCTAGATATAGAAGACGGTTGTACAGACGGATCTCGTTAGTCTAGATATAGAAGACGGTTGTACAACGACGGATCTCGTTAGTCTAGATATACAAGACGGTTGTACAGACGGATCTCGTTAGTCTAGATATAGAAGACGGTTGTACATGCGGATCACGTTAGTCGAGATATAGAAGACGGTTGTACAGACGGATCTCGTTAGTCTAGATATAGATGACGGTTGTACAGACGGATCTCGTTAGTCTAGATATTGAAGACGTTTGTCCAACGACGTATCTCGTTAGTCTAGATATAGAAGACGGTTGTACAGACGGTTCTCGTTAGTCTAGATATAGAAGACGGTTGTATAACGGGAGATCTCGTTAGTCTAGGTATAGAAGATGGTTGTACAACGAGAGATCTCGTTAGTCTAGATATAGAAGACGGTTGTACAGTCGGATCTCGTTAGTCTAGATATTGAAGACGTTTGTACAGACGGATCTCGTTAGTCTAGATATAGAAGACGGTTGTACAGACGGATCTCGTTAGTCTAGATATAGAAAACGGTTGTACAACGACGGATCTCGTTAGTCTAGAAATAGAAGACGGTTGTACAGACGGATCTCGTTAGTCTAGATATAGAAGACGGTTGTACAGACGGATCTCGTTAGTCTAGATATAGAAGACGGTTGTACAACGACGGATCTCGTTAGTCTAGAAATAGAAGACGGTTGTACAGACGGATCTCGTTAGTCTAGATATAGAAGACGGTTGTACAGACGGATCTCGTTAGTCGAGATATAGAAGACGGTTGTACAACGACGGATCTCGTTAGTCTAGATATAGAAGACGGTTGTACAGACGGATCTCGTTAGTCGAGATATAGAAGACGGTTGTACAGACGGATCTCGTTAGTCTACAAATAGAAGACGGTTGTACAGGCGGATCTCGTTAGTCTAGATATTGAAGACGTTTGTACAGACGGATCTCGTTAGTCTAGATATAGAAGACGGTTGTACAGACGGATCTCGTTAGTCTAGAAATAGAAGACGGTTGTACAGACGGATCTCGTTAGTCTAGATATAGAAGACGGTTGTACAGACGGATCTCGTTAGTCGAGATATAGAAGACGGTTGTACAACGACGGATCTCGTTAGTCTAGGTATAGAAGACGGTTGTACAGACGGATCTCGTTAGTCGAGATATAGAAGACGGTTGTACAGACGGATCTCGATAGTCTAGATATAGAAGACGGTTGTATAACGAGAGATCTCCTTAGTCTAGATATAGAAGATGGTTGTACAACGAGAGATCTCGTTAGTCTAGATATAGAAGACGGTTGTACAGTCGGATCTCGTTAGTCTAGATATTGAAGACGTTTGTACAGACGGATCTCGTTAGTCTAGATATAGAAGACGGTTGTACAGACGGATCTCGTTAGTCTAGATATAGAAGACGGTTGTACAGGCGGATCACGTTAGTCGAGATATAGAAGACGGTTGTACAGACGGATCTCGTTAGTCTAGATATAGATGACGGTTGTACAGACGGATCTCGTTAGTCTAGATATTGAAGACGTTTGTCCAACGACGTATCTCGTTAGTCTAGATATAGAAGACGGTTGAACAGACGGTTCTCGTTAGTCTAGATATAGAAGACAGTTGTACAGACGGTTCTCGTTAGTCTAGATATAGAAGACGGTTCTATAACGAGAGATCTCGTTAGTCTAGATATAGAAGATGGTTGTACAACGAGAGATCTCGTTAGTCTAGATATAGAAGACGATTGTACAGTCGGATCTCGTTAGTCTAGATATTGAAGACGTTTGTACAGACGGATCTCGTTAGTCTAGATATAGAAGACGGTTGTACAGACGGATCTCGTTAGTCTAGATATAGAAGACGGTTGTACAACGACGGATCTCGTTAGTCTAGAAATAGAAGACGGTTGTACAGACGGATCTCGTTAGTCTAGATATAGAAGACGGTTGTACAGACGGATCTCGTTAGTTTAGATATTGAAGACGTTTGTACAGACGGATCTCGTTAGTCTAGATATAGAAGACGGTTGTACAGACGGATCTCGTTAGTCTAGATATAGAAGACAGTTGTACAACGACGGATCTCGTTAGTCTAGAAATAGAAGACGGTTGTACAGACGGATCTCGTTAGTCTAGATATAGAAGACGGTTGTACAGACGGATCTCGTTAATCTAGATATAGAAGACAGTTGTACAACGACGGATCTCGTTAGTCTAAAAATAGAAGACGGTTGTACAACGACGGATCTCGTTAGTCTAGATATAGAAGACGGTTGTACAGACGGATCTCGTTAGTCTAGATATTGAAGACGTTTGTACAGACGGATCTCGTTAGTCTAGATATAGAAGACGGTTGTACAGACGGATCTCGTTAGTCTAGATATAGAAGACAGTTGTACAACGACGGATCTCGTTAGTCTAGAAATAGAAGACGGTTGTACAGACGGATCTCGTTAGTCTAGATATAGAAGACGGTTGTACAGACGGATCTCGTTAATCTAGATATAGAAGACAGTTGTACAACGACGGATCTCGTTAGTCTAGAAATAGAAGACGGTTGTACAACGACGGATCTCGTTAGTCTAGATATAGAAGACGGTTGTACAGACGGATCTCGTTAGTCTAGATATAGAAGACGGTTGTACAACGACGGATCTCGTTAGTCTAGATATACAAGACGGTTGTACAGACGGATCTCGTTAGTCTAGATATAGAAGACGGTTGTACATGCGGATCACGTTAGTCGAGATATAGAAGACGGTTGTACAGACGGAACTCGTTAGTCTAGATATAGATGACGGTTGTACAGACGGATCTCGTTAGTCTAGATATTGAAGACGTTTGTCCAACGACGTATCTCGTTAGTCTAGATATAGAAGACGGTTGTACAGACGGTTCTCGTTAGTCTAGATATAGAAGACGGTTGTATAACGGGAGATCTCGTTAGTCTAGGTATAGAAGATGGTTGTACAACGAGAGATCTCGTTAGTCTAGATATAGAAGACGGTTGTACAGTCGGATCTCGTTAGTCTAGATATTGAAGACGTTTGTACAGACGGATCTCGTTAGTCTAGATATAGAAGACGGTTGTACAGACGGATCTCGTTAGTCTAGATATAGAAAACGGTTGTACAACGACGGATCTCGTTAGTCTAGAAATAGAAGACGGTTGTACAGACGGATCTCGTTAGTCTAGATATAGAAGACGGTTGTACAGACGGATCTCGTTAGTCTAGATATAGAAGACGGTTGTACAACGACGGATCTCGTTAGTCTAGAAATAGAAGACGGTTGTACAGACGGATCTCGTTAGTCTAGATATAGAAGACGGTTGTACAGACGGATCTCGTTAGTCGAGATATAGAAGACGGTTGTACAACGACGGATCTCGTTAGTCTAGATATAGAAGACGGTTGTACAGACGGATCTCGTTAGTCGAGATATAGAAGACGGTTGTACAGACGGATCTCGTTAGTCTACAAATAGAAGACGGTTGTACAGGCGGATCTCGTTAGTCTAGATATTGAAGACGTTTGTACAGACGGATCTCGTTAGTCTAGATATAGAAGACGGTTGTACAGACGGATCTCGTTAGTCTAGAAATAGAAGACGGTTGTACAGACGGATCTCGTTAGTCTAGATATAGAAGACGGTTGTACAGACGGATCTCGTTAGTCGAGATATAGAAGACGGTTGTACAACGACGGATCTCGTTAGTCTAGATATAGAAGACGGTTGTACAGACGGATCTCGTTAGTCGAGATATAGAAGACGGTTGTACAGACGGATCTCGATAGTCTAGATATAGAAGACGGTTGTATAACGAGAGATCTCCTTAGTCTAGATATAGAAGATGGTTGTACAACGAGAGATCTCGTTAGTCTAGATATAGAAGACGGTTGTACAGTCGGATCTCGTTAGTCTAGATATTGAAGACGTTTGTACAGACGGATCTCGTTAGTCTAGATATAGAAGACGGTTGTACAGACGGATCTCGTTAGTCTAGATATAGAAGACGGTTGTACAGGCGGATCACGTTAGTCGAGATATAGAAGACGGTTGTACAGACGGATCTCGTTAGTCTAGATATAGATGACGGTTGTACAGACGGATCTCGTTAGTCTAGATATTGAAGACGTTTGTCCAACGACGTATCTCGTTAGTCTAGATATAGAAGACGGTTGAACAGACGGTTCTCGTTAGTCTAGATATAGAAGACAGTTGTACAGACGGTTCTCGTTAGTCTAGATATAGAAGACGGTTCTATAACGAGAGATCTCGTTAGTCTAGATATAGAAGATGGTTGTACAACGAGAGATCTCGTTAGTCTAGATATAGAAGACGGTTGTACAGTCGGATCTCGTTAGTCTAGATATTGAAGACGTTTGTACAGACGGATCTCGTTAGTCTAGATATAGAAGACGGTTGTACAGACGGATCTCGTTAGTCTAGATATAGAAGACGGTTGTACAACGACGGATCTCGTTAGTCTAGAAATAGAAGACGGTTGTACAGACGGATCTCGTTAGTCTAGATATAGAAGACGGTTGTACAGACGGATCTCGTTAGTTTAGATATTGAAGACGTTTGTACAGACGGATCTCGTTAGTCTAGATATAGAAGACGGTTGTACAGACGGATCTCGTTAGTCTAGATATAGAAGACAGTTGTACAACGACGGATCTCGTTAGTCTAGAAATAGAAGACGGTTGTACAGACGGATCTCGTTAGTCTAGATATAGAAGACGGTTGTACAGACGGATCTCGTTAATCTAGATATAGAAGACAGTTGTACAACGACGGATCTCGTTAGTCTAAAAATAGAAGACGGTTGTACAACGACGGATCTCGTTAGTCTAGATATAGAAGACGGTTGTACAGACGGATCTCGTTAGTCTAGATATAGAAGACGGTTGTACAACGACGGATCTCGTTAGTCTAGATATACAAGACGGTTGTACAGACGGATCTCGTTAGTCTAGATATAGAAGACGGTTGTACAGGCGGATCACGTTAGTCGAGATATAGAAGACGGTTGTACAGACGGATCTCGTTAGTCTAGATATAGATGACGGTTGTACAGACGGATCTCGTTAGTCTAGATATTGAAGACGTTTGTCCAACGACGTATCTCGTTAGTCTAGATATAGAAGACGGTTGTACAGACGGTTCTCGTTAGTCTAGATATAGAAGACGGTTGTATAACGATAGATCTCGTTAGTCTAGGTATAGAAGATGGTTGTACAACGAGAGATCTCGTTAGTCTAGATATAGAAGACGGTTGTACAGTCGGATCTCGTTAGTCTAGATATTGAAGACGTTTGTACAGACGGATCTCGTTAGTCTAGATATAGAAGACGGTTGTACAGACGGATCTCGTTAGTCTAGATATAGAAGACGGTTGTACAACGACGGATCTCGTTAGTCTAGAAATAGAAGACGGTTGTACAGACGGATCTCGTTAGTCTAGATATAGAAGACGGTTGTACAGACGGATCTCGTTAGTCTAGATATAGAAGACGGTTGTACAACGACGGATCTCGTTAGTCTAGAAATAGAAGACGGTTGTACAGACGGATCTCGTTAGTCTAGATATAGAAGACGGTTTTACAGACGGATCTCGTTAGTCGAGATATAGAAGACGGTTGTACAACGACGGATCTCGTTAGTCTAGATATAGAAGACGGTTGTACAGACGGATCTCGTTAGTCGAGATATAGAAGACGGTTGTACAGACGGATCTAGTTAGTCTAGAAATAGAAGACGGTTGTACAGGCGGATCTCGTTAGTCTAGATATTGAAGACGTTTGTCCAACGACGTATCTCGTTAGTCTAGATATAGAAGACGGTTGTACAGACGAATCTCGTTAGTCTAGATATAGAAGACGGTTGTACAGACGGATCTCGTTAGTCTAGATATAGAAGACGGTTGTACCGGCGGATCTCGTTAGTCGAGATATAGAAGACGGTTGTACAGACGGATCTCGTTAGTCTAGAAATAGAAGACGGTTGTACAGGCGGATCTCGTTAGTCTAGATATTGAAGACGTTTGTCCAACGACGTATCTCGTTAGTCTAGATATAGAAGACGGTTGTACAGACGAATCTCGTTCGTCTAGATATAGAAGACGGTTGTACAGAAGGATCTCGTTAGTCTAGATATAGAAGACGGTTGTACAGGCGGATCACATTAGTCGAGATATAGAAGACGGTTGTACAGACGGATCTCGTTAGTCTAGATATAGATGACGGTTGTACAGACGGATCTCGTTAGTCTAGATATTGAAGACGTTTGTCCAACGACGTATCTCGTTAGTCTAGATATAGAAGATGGTTGTACAGACAGATCTCGTTAGTCTAGATATTGAAGACGTTTGTCCAACGACGTATCTCGTTAGTCTAGATATAGAAGACGGTTGTACAGACGGTTCTCGTTAGTCTAGATATAGAAGACGGTTGTATAACGAGAGATCTCCTTAGTCTAGATATAGAAGATGGTTGTACAACGAGAGATCTCGTTAGTCTAGATATAGAAGACGGTTGTACAGACGGATCTCGTTAGTCTAGATATTGAAGACGTTTGTACAGACGGATCTCGTTAGTCTAGATATAGAAGACGGTTGTACAGACGGATCTCGTTAGTCTAGATATAGAAGACGGTTGTACAACGACGGATCTCGTTAGTCTAGAAATAGAAGACGGTTGTACAGACGGATCTCGTTAGTCTAGATATAGAAGACGGTTGTACAGACGGATCTCGTTAGTCGAGATATAGAAGACGGTTGTACAACGACGGATCTCGTTAGTCTAGATATAGAAGACGGTTGTACAACGACGGATCTCGTTAGTCTAGATATACAAGACGGTTGTACAGACGGATCTCGTTAGTCTAGATATAGAAGACGGTTGTACAGACGGATCTCGTTAGTCGAGATGTAGAAGACGGTTGTACAGACGGATCTCGTTAGTCTAGAAATAGAAGACGGTTGTACAGGCGGATCTCGTTAGTCTAGATATTGAAGACGTTTGTACACACGGATCTCGTTAGTCTAGATATAGATGACGGTTGTACAGACGGATCTCGTTAGTCTAGATATTGAAGACGTTTGTCCAACGACGTATCTCGTTAGTCTAGATATAGAAGACGGTTGTACAGACGGTTCTCGTTAGTCTAGATATAGAAGACAGTTGTACAGACGGTTCTCGTTAGTCTAGATACAGAAGACGGTTGTATAACGAGAGATCTCGTTAGTCTAGATATAGAAGATGGTTGTACAACGAGAGATCTCGTTAGTCTAGATATAGAAGACGGTTGTACAGTCGGATCTCGTTAGTCTAGATATTGAAGACGTTTGTACAGACGGATCTCGTTAGTCTAGATATAGAAGACGGTTGTACAGACGGATCTCGTTAGTCTAGATATAGAAGACGGTTGTACAACGACGGATCTCGTTAGTCTAGAAATAGAAGACGGTTGTACAGACGGATCTCGTTAGTCTAGATATAGAAGACGGTTGTACAGACGGATCTCGTTAGTCTAGATATAGAAGACGGTTGTACAACGACGGATCTCGTTAGTCTAGAAATAGAAGACGGTTGTACAGACGGATCTCGTTAGTCTAGATATAGAAGACGGTTGTACAGACGGATCTCGTTAGTCGAGATATAGAAGACGGTTGTACAACGACGGATCTCGTTAGTCTAGATATAGAAGACGGTTGTACAGACGGATCTCGTTAGTCGAGATATAGAAGACGGTTGTACAGACGGATCTCGTTAGTCTAGAAATAGAAGATGGTTGTACAGGCGGATCTCGTTAGTCTAGATATTGAAGACGTTTGTCCAACGACGTATCTCGTTAGTCTAGATATAGAAGACGGTTGTACAGACGAATCTCGTTAGTCTAGATATAGAAGACGGTTGTACAGACGGATCTCGTTAGTCTAGATATAGAAGACGGTTGTACAGGCGGATCTCGTTAGTCAAGATATAGAAGACGGTTGTACAGACGGATCTCGTTAGTCTAGATATAGATGACGGTTGTACAGACGGATCTCGTTAGTCTAGATATTGAAGACATTTGTCCAACGACGTATCTCGTTAGTCTAGATATAGAAGACGGTTGTACAGACGGTTCTCGTTAGTCTAGATATAGAAGACGGTTGTATAACGAGAGATCTCGTTAGTCTAGATATAGAAGATGGTTGTACAACGAGAGATCTCGTTAGTCTAAATATAGAAGACGGTTGTACAGTCGGATCTCGTTAGTCTAGATATTGAAGACGTTTGTACAGACGGATCTCGTTAGTCTAGATATAGAAGACGGTTGTACAGACGGATCTCGTTAGTCTAGATATAGAAGACGGTTGTACAGGCGGATCACGTTAGTCGAGATATAGAAGACGGTTGTACAGACGGATCTCGTTAGTCTAGATATTGAAGACGTTTGTCCAACGACGTATCTCGTTAGTCTAGATATAGAAGACGGTTGTACAGACGGTTCTCGTTAGTCTAGATATAGAAGACAGTTGTACAGACGGTTCTCGTTAGTCTAGATATAGAAGACGGTTGTATAACGAGAGATCTCGTTAGTCTAGATATAGAAGATGGTTGTACAACGAGAGATCTCGTTAGTCTAGATATAGAAGACGGTTGTACAGTCGGATCTCGTTAGTCTAGATATTGAAGACGTTTGTACAGACGGATCTCGTTAGTCTAGATATAGAAGACGGTTGTACAGACGGATCTCGTTAGTCTAGATATAGAAGACGGTTGTACAACGACGGATCTCGTTAGTCTAGAAATAGAAGACGGTTGTACAGACGGATCTCGTTAGTCTAGATATAGAAGACGGTTGTACAGACGGATCTCGTTAGTCTAGATATTGAAGACGTTTGTACAGACGGATCTCGTTAGTCTAGATATAGAAGACGGTTGTACAGACGGATCTCGTTAGTCTAGATATAGAAGACAGTTGTACAACGACGGATCTCGTTAGTCTAGAAATAGAAGACGGTTGTACAGACGGATCTCGTTAGTCTAGATATAGAAGACGGTTGTACAGACGGATCTCGTTAGTCTAGATATAGAAGACAGTTGTACAACGACGGATCTCGTTAGTCTAGAAATAGAAGACGGTTGTACAACGACGGATCTCGTTAGTCTAGATATAGAAGACGGTTGTACAGACGGATCTCGTTAGTCTAGATATAGAAGACGGTTGTACAACGACGGATCTCGTTAGTCTAGATATACAAGACGGTTGTACAGACGGATCTCGTTAGTCTAGATATAGAAGACGGTTGTACAGGCGGATCACGTTAGTCGAGATATAGAAGACGGTTGTACAGACGGATCTCGTTAGTCTAGATATAGATGACGGTTGTACAGACGGATCTCGTTAGTCTAGATATTGAAGACGTTTGTCCAACGACGTATCTCGTTAGTCTAGATATAGAAGACGGTTGTACAGACGGTTCTCGTTAGTCTAGATATAGAAGACAGTTGTACAGACGGTTCTCGTTAGTCTAGATATAGAAGACGGTTGTATAACGAGAGATCTCGTTAGTCTAGATATAGAAGATGGTTGTACAACGAGAGATCTCGTTAGTCTAGATATAGAAGACGGTTGTACAGTCGGATCTCGTTAGTCCAGATATTGAAGACGTTTGTACAGACGGATCTCGTTAGTCTAGATATAGAAGACGGTTGTACAGACGGATCTCGTTAGTATAGATATAGAAGACGGTTGTACAACGACGGATCTCGTTAGTCTAGAAATAGAAGACGGTTGTACAGACGGAACTCGTTAGTCTAGATATAGAAGACGGTTGTACAGACGGATCTCGTTAGTCTAGATATAGAAGACGGTTGTACAACGACGGATCTCGTTAGTCTAGATATAGAAGACGGTTGTACAGACGGATGTCGTTAGTCGAGATATAGAAGACGGTTGTACAACGACGGATCTCGTTAGTCTAGATATAGAAGACGGTTGTACAGACGGATCTCGTTAGTCGAGATATAGAAGACGGTTGTACAGACGGATCTCGTTAGTCTAGAAATAGAAGACGGTTGTACAGGCGGATCTCGTTAGTCTAGATATTGAAGACGTTTGTCCAACGACGTATCTCGTTAGTCTAGATATAGAAGACGGTTGTACAGACGAATCTCGTTAGTCTAGATATAGAAGACGGTTGTACAGACGGATCTCGTTAGTCTAGATATAGAAGACGGTTGTACAGGCGGATCTCGTTAGTCGAGATATAGAAGACGGTTGTACAGACGGATCTCGTTAGTCTAGATATAGATGACGGTTGTACAGACGGATCTCGTTAGTCTAGATATTGAAGACGTTTGTACAGACGGATCTCGTTAGTCTAGATATAGAAGACGGTTGTACAGACGGATCTCGTTAGTCTAGATATAGAAGACGGTTGTACAACGACGGATCTCGTTAGTCTAGATATAGAAGACGGTTGTACAGACGGTTCTCGTTAGTCTAGATATAGAAGACGGTTGTATAACGAGAGATCTCGTTAGTCTAGTTATAGAAGACGGTTGTACAGACGGATCTCGTTTGTCTAGATATAGAAGACGGTTGTACAGACGGTTCTCGTTAGTCTAGATATAGAAGACGGTTGTATAACGAGAGATCTCGTTAGTCTAGATATAGAAGATGGTTGTACAACGAGAGATCTCGTTAGTCTAGATATAGAAGACGGTTGTACAGACGGATCTCGTTAGTCTAGATATTGAAGACGTTTGTACAGACGGATCTCGTTAGTCTAGATATAGAAGACGGTTGTACAGACGGATCTCGTTAGTCTAGATATAGAAGACGGTTGTTCAACGACGGATCTCGTTAGTCTAGAAATAGAAGACGGTTGTACAACGACGGATCTCGTTAGTCTAGATATAGAAGACGGTTGTACAGACGGATCTCGTTAGTCTAGATATAGAAGACGGTTGTACAACGACGGATCTCATTAGTTTAGATATACAAGACGGTTGTACAGACGGATCTCGTTAGTCTAGATATAGAAGACGTTTGTCCAACGACGTATCTCGTTAGTCTACATATAGAAGACGGTTGTACAGACGGTTCTCGTTACTCTAGATATAGAAGACGGTTGTATAACGAGAGATCTCGTTAGTCTAGATATAGAAGATGGTTGTACAACGAGAGATCTCGTTAGTCTAGATATAGAAGACGGTTGTACAGACGGATCTCGTTAGTCTAGATATTGAAGACGTTTGTACAGACGGATCTCGTTAGTCTAGATATAGAAGACGGTTGTACAGACGGATCTCGTTAGTCTAGATATAGAAGACAGTTGTACAACGACGGATCTCGTTAGTCTAGAAATAGAAGACGGTTGTACAGACGGATCTCGTTAGTCTAGATATAGAAGACGGTTGTACAGACGGATCTCGTTAGTCTAGATATAGAAGACAGTTGTACAACGATGGATCTCGTTAGTCTAGAAATAAAAGACGGTTGTACAACGACGGATCTCGTTAGTCTAGATATAGAAGACGGTTGTACAGACGGATCTCGTTAGTCTAGATATAGAAGACGGTTGTACAACGACGGATCTCGTTAGTCTAGATATACAAGACGGTTGTACAGACGGATCTCGTTAGTCTAGATATAGAAGACAGTTGTACAACGACGGATCTCGTTAGTCTAGAAATAGAAGACGGTTGTACAACGACGGATCTCGTTAGTCTAGATATAGAAGACGGTTGTACAGACGGATCTCGTTAGTCTAGATATAGAAGACGGTTGTACAACGACGGATCTCGTTAGTCTAGATATACAAGACGGTTGTACAGACGGATCTCGTTAGTCTAGATATAGAAGACGGTTGTACAGACGGATCTCGTTAGTCGAGATATAGAAGACGGTTGTACAGACGGATCTCGTTAGTCTAGAAATAGAAGACGGTTGTACAGGCGGATCTCGTTAGTCTAGATATTGAAGACGTTTGTCCAACGACGTATCTCGTTAGTCTAGATATAGAAGACGGTTGTACAGACGAATCTCGTTAGTCTAGATATAGAAGACGGTTGTACAGACGGATCTCGTTAGTCTAGATATAGAAGACGGTTGTACAGGCGGATCTCGTTAGTCGAGATATAGAAGACGGTTGTACAGACGGTTCTCGTTAGTCTAGATATAGAAGACGGTTGTATAACGAGAGATCTCCTTAGTCTAGATATAGAAGATTGTTGTACAACGAGAGATCTCGTTAGTCTAGATATAGAAGACGGTTGTACAGTCGGATCTCGTTAGTCTAGATATTGAAGACGTTTGTACAGACGGATCTCGTTAGTCTAGATATAGAAGACGGTTGTACAGACGGATCTCGTTAGTCTAGATATAGAAGACGGTTGTACAGGCGGATCACGTTAGTCGAGATATAGAAGACGGTTGTACAGACGGATCTCGTTAGTCTAGATATAGATGACGGTTGTACAGACGGATCTCGTTAGTCTAGATATTGAAGACGTTTGTCCAACGACGTATCTCGTTAGTCTAGATATAGAAGACGGTTGTACAGACGGTTCTCGTTAGTCTAGATATAGAAGACAGTTGTACAGACGGTTCTCGTTAGTCTAGATATAGAAGACGGTTGTATAACGAGAGATCTCGTTAGTCTAGATATAGAAGATGGTTGTACAACGAGAGATCTCGTTAGTCTAGATATAGAAGACGGTTGTACAGTCGGATCTCGTTAGTCTAGATATTGAAGACGTTTGTACAGACGGATCTCGTTAGTCTAGATATAGAAGACGGTTGTACAGACGGATCTCGTTAGTCTAGATATAGAAGACGGTTGTACAACGACGGATCTCGTTAGTCTAGAAATAGAAGACGGTTGTACAGACGGATCTCGTTAGTCTAGATATAGAAGACGGTTGTACAGACGGATCTCGTTAGTCTAGATATTGAAGACGTTTGTACAGACGGATCTCGTTAGTCTAGATATAGAAGACGGTTGTACAGACGGATCTCGTTAGTCTAGATATAGAAGACAGTTGTACAACGACGGATCTCGTTAGTCTAGAAATAGAAGACGGTTGTACAGACGGATCTCGTTAGTCTAGATATAGAAGACGGTTGTACAGACGGATCTCGTTAGTCTAGATATAGAAGACAGTTGTACAACGACGGATCTCGTTAGTCTAGAAATAGAAGACGGTTGTACAACGACGGATCTCGTTAGTCTAGATATAGAAGACGGTTGTACAGACGGATCTCGTTAGTCTAGATATAGAAGACGGTTGTACAACGACGGATCTCGTTAGTCTAGATATACAAGACGGTTGTACAGACGGATCTCGTTAGTCTAGATATAGAAGACGGTTGTACAGGCGGATCACGTTAGTCGAGATATAGAAGACGGTTGTACAGACGGATCTCGTTAGTCTAGATATAGATGACGGTTGTACAGACGGATCTCGTTAGTCTAGATATTGAAGACGTTTGTCCAACGACGTATCTCGTTAGTCTAGATATAGAAGACGGTTGTACAGACGGTTCTCGTTAGTCTAGATATAGAAGACAGTTGTACAGACGGTTCTCGTTAGTCTAGATATAGAAGACGGTTGTATAACGAGAGATCTCGTTAGTCTAGATATAGAAGATGGTTGTACAACGAGAGATCTCGTTAGTCTAGATATAGAAGACGGTTGTACAGTCGGATCTCGTTAGTCTAGATATTGAAGACGTTTGTACAGACGGATCTCGTTAGTCTAGATATAGAAGACGGTTGTACAGACGGATCTCGTTAGTATAGATATAGAAGACGGTTGTACAGACGGGTCTCGTTAGTCTAGAAATAGAAGACGGTTGTACAGGCGGATATGGTTAGTCTAGATATTGAAGACGTTTGTCCAACGACGTATCTCGTTAGTCTAGATATAGAAGACGGTTGTACAGACGAATCTCGTTAGTCTAGATATAGAAGACGGTTGTACAGACGGATCTCGTTAGTCTAGATATAGAAGACGGTTGTACAGGCGGATCTCGTTAGTCGAGATATAGAAGGCGGTTGTACAGACGGATCTCGTTAGTCTAGATATAGATGACGGTTGTACAGACGGATCTCGTTAGTCTAGATATTGAAGACGTTTGTACAGACGGATCTCGTTAGTCTAGATATAGAAGACGGTTGTACAGACGGATCTCGTTAGTCTAGATATTGAAGACGTTTGTCCAACGACGTATCTCGTTAGTCTAGATATAGAAGACGGTTGTACAGACGGTTCTCGTTAGTCTAGATATAGAAGACGGTTGTATAACGAGAGATCTCCTTAGTCTAGATATAGAAGATGGTTGTACAACGAGAGATCTCGTTAGTCTAGATATAGAAGACGGTTGTACAGACGGATCTCGTTAGTCTAGATATTGAAGACGTTTGTACAGACGGATCTCGTTAGTCTAGATATAGAAGACGGTTGTACAGACGGATCTCGTTAGTCTAGATATAGAAGACGGTTGTACAACGACGGATCTCGTTAGTCTAGAAATAGAAGACGGTTGTACAGACGGATCTCGTTAGTCTAGATATAGAAGACGGTTGTACAGACGGATCTCGTTAGTCGAGATATAGAAGACGGTTGTACAACGACGGATCTCGTTAGTCTAGATATAGAAGACGGTTGTACAGACGGATCTCGTTAGTCGAGATATAGAAGACGGTTGTACAGACGGATCTCGTTAGTCTAGAAATAGAAGATGGTTGTACAGGCGGATCTCGTTAGTCTAGATATTGAAGACGTTTGTCCAACGACGTATCTCGTTAGTCTAGATATAGAAGACGGTTGTACAGACGAATCTCGTTAGTCTAGATATAGAAGACAGTTGTACAGACGGTTCTCGTTAGTCTAGATACAGAAGACGGTTGTATAACGAGAGATCTCGTTAGTCTAGATATAGAAGATGGTTGTACAACGAGAGATCTCGTTAGTCTAGATATAGAAGACGGTTGTACAGACGGTTCTCGTTAGTCTAGATATAGAAGACAGTTGTACAGACGGTTCTCGTTAGTCTAGATACAGAAGACGGTTGTATAACGAGAGATCTCGTTAGTCTAGATATAGAAGATGGTTGTACAACGAGAGATCTCGTTAGTCTAGATATAGAAGACGGTTGTACAGTCGGATCTCGTTAGTCTAGATATTGAAGACGTTTGTACAGACGGATCTCGTTAGTCTAGATATAGAAGACGGTTGTACAGACGGATCTCGTTAGTCTAGATATAGAAGACGGTTGTACAACGACGGATCTCGTTAGTCTAGAAATAGAAGACGGTTGTACAGACGGATCTCGTTAGTCTAGATATAGAAGACGGTTGTACAGACGGATCTCGTTAGTCTAGATATAGAAGACGGTTGTACAACGACGGATCTCGTTAGTCTAGAAATAGAAGACGGTTGTACAGACGGATCTCGTTAGTCTAGATATAGAAGACGGTTGTACAGACGGATCTCGTTAGTCGAGATATAGAAGACGGTTGTACAACGACGGATCTCGTTAGTCTAGATATAGAAGACGGTTGTACAGACGGATCTCGTTAGTCGAGATATAGAAGACGGTTGTACAGACGGATCTCGTTAGTCTAGAAATAGAAGATGGTTGTACAGGCGGATCTCGTTAGTCTAGATATTGAAGACGTTTGTCCAACGACGTATCTCGTTAGTCTAGATATAGAAGACGGTTGTACAGACGAATCTCGTTAGTCTAGATATAGAAGACGGTTGTACAGACGGATCTCGTTAGTCTAGATATAGAAGACGGTTGTACAGGCGGATCTCGTTAGTCAAGATATAGAAGACGGTTGTACAGACGGATCTCGTTAGTCTAGATATAGATGACGGTTGTACAGACGGATCTCGTTAGTCTAGATATTGAAGACATTTGTCCAACGACGTATCTCGTTAGTCTAGATATAGAAGACGGTTGTACAGACGGTTCTCGTTAGTCTAGATATAGAAGACGGTTGTATAACGAGAGATCTCGTTAGTCTAGATATAGAAGATGGTTGTACAACGAGAGATCTCGTTAGTCTAAATATAGAAGACGGTTGTACAGTCGGATCTCGTTAGTCTAGATATTGAAGACGTTTGTACAGACGGATCTCGTTAGTCTAGATATAGAAGACGGTTGTACAGACGGATCTCGTTAGTCTAGATATAGAAGACGGTTGTACAGGCGGATCACGTTAGTCGAGATATAGAAGACGGTTGTACAGACGGATCTCGTTAGTCTAGATATAGATGACGGTTGTACAGACGGATCTCGTTAGTCTAGATATTGAAGACGTTTGTCCAACGACGTATCTCGTTAGTCTAGATATAGAAGACGGTTGTACAGACGGTTCTCGTTAGTCTAGATATAGAAGACAGTTGTACAGACGGTTCTCGTTAGTCTAGATATAGAAGACGGTTGTATAACGAGAGATCTCGTTAGTCTAGATATAGAAGATGGTTGTACAACGAGAGATCTCGTTAGTCTAGATATAGAAGACGGTTGTACAGTCGGATCTCGTTAGTCTAGATATTGAAGACGTTTGTACAGACGGATCTCGTTAGTCTAGATATAGAAGACGGTTGTACAGACGGATCTCGTTAGTCTAGATATAGAAGACGGTTGTACAACGACGGATCTCGTTAGTCTAGAAATAGAAGACGGTTGTACAGACGGATCTCGTTAGTCTAGATATAGAAGACGGTTGTACAGACGGATCTCGTTAGTCTAGATATTGAAGACGTTTGTACAGACGGATCTCGTTAGTCTAGATATAGAAGACGGTTGTACAGACGGATCTCG
This sequence comes from Andrena bicolor, assembly GCA_960531205.1. NCBI lineage: Eukaryota > Metazoa > Arthropoda > Insecta > Hymenoptera > Andrenidae > Andrena > Andrena bicolor. The sequence continues at coordinate 171,729 of CAUIJW010000012.1, forward strand.
TTAGTCTAGATATAGAAGACAGTTGTACAACGACGGATCTCGTTAGTCTAGAAATAGAAGACGGTTGTACAGACGGATCTCGTTAGTCTAGATATAGAAGACGGTTGTACAGACGGATCTCGTTAGTCTAGATATAGAAGACAGTTGTACAACGACGGATCTCGTTAGTCTAGAAATAGAAGACGGTTGTACAACGACGGATCTCGTTAGTCTAGATATAGAAGACGGTTGTACAGACGGATCTCGTTAGTCTAGATATAGAAGACGGTTGTACAACGACGGATCTCGTTAGTCTAGATATACAAGACGGTTGTACAGACGGATCTCGTTAGTCTAGATATAGAAGACGGTTGTACAGGCGGATCACGTTAGTCGAGATATAGAAGACGGTTGTACAGACGGATCTCGTTAGTCTAGATATAGATGACGGTTGTACAGACGGATCTCGTTAGTCTAGATATTGAAGACGTTTGTCCAACGACGTATCTCGTTAGTCTAGATATAGAAGACGGTTGTACAGACGGTTCTCGTTAGTCTAGATATAGAAGACAGTTGTACAGACGGTTCTCGTTAGTCTAGATATAGAAGACGGTTGTATAACGAGAGATCTCGTTAGTCTAGATATAGAAGATGGTTGTACAACGAGAGATCTCGTTAGTCTAGATATAGAAGACGGTTGTACAGTCGGATCTCGTTAGTCCAGATATTGAAGACGTTTGTACAGACGGATCTCGTTAGTCTAGATATAGAAGACGGTTGTACAGACGGATCTCGTTAGTATAGATATAGAAGACGGTTGTACAACGACGGATCTCGTTAGTCTAGAAATAGAAGACGGTTGTACAGACGGAACTCGTTAGTCTAGATATAGAAGACGGTTGTACAGACGGATCTCGTTAGTCTAGATATAGAAGACGGTTGTACAACGACGGATCTCGTTAGTCTAGATATAGAAGACGGTTGTACAGACGGATGTCGTTAGTCGAGATATAGAAGACGGTTGTACAACGACGGATCTCGTTAGTCTAGATATAGAAGACGGTTGTACAGACGGATCTCGTTAGTCGAGATATAGAAGACGGTTGTACAGACGGATCTCGTTAGTCTAGAAATAGAAGACGGTTGTACAGGCGGATCTCGTTAGTCTAGATATTGAAGACGTTTGTCCAACGACGTATCTCGTTAGTCTAGATATAGAAGACGGTTGTACAGACGAATCTCGTTAGTCTAGATATAGAAGACGGTTGTACAGACGGATCTCGTTAGTCTAGATATAGAAGACGGTTGTACAGGCGGATCTCGTTAGTCGAGATATAGAAGACGGTTGTACAGACGGATCTCGTTAGTCTAGATATAGATGACGGTTGTACAGACGGATCTCGTTAGTCTAGATATTGAAGACGTTTGTACAGACGGATCTCGTTAGTCTAGATATAGAAGACGGTTGTACAGACGGATCTCGTTAGTCTAGATATAGAAGACGGTTGTACAACGACGTATCTCGTTAGTCTAGATATAGAAGACGGTTGTACAGACGGTTCTCGTTAGTCTAGATATAGAAGACAGTTGTACAGACGGTTCTCGTTAGTCTAGATATAGAAGACGGTTGTATAACGAGAGATCTCGTTAGTCTAGATATAGAAGATGGTTGTACAACGAGAGATCTCGTTAGTCTAGATATAGAAGACGGTTGTACAGTCGGATCTCGTTAGTCCAGATATTGAAGACGTTTGTACAGACGGATCTCGTTAGTCTAGATATAGAAGACGGTTGTACAGACGGATCTCGTTAGTATAGATATAGAAGACGGTTGTACAACGACGGATCTCGTTAGTCTAGAAATAGAAGACGGTTGTACAGACGGAACTCGTTAGTCTAGATATAGAAGACGGTTGTACAGACGGATCTCGTTAGTCTAGATATAGAAGACGGTTGTACAACGACGGATCTCGTTAGTCTAGATATAGAAGACGGTTGTACAGACGGATGTCGTTAGTCGAGATATAGAAGACGGTTGTACAACGACGGATCTCGTTAGTCTAGATATAGAAGACGGTTGTACAGACGGATCTCGTTAGTCGAGATATAGAAGACGGTTGTACAGACGGATCTCGTTAGTCTAGAAATAGAAGACGGTTGTACAGGCGGATCTCGTTAGTCTAGATATTGAAGACGTTTGTCCAACGACGTATCTCGTTAGTCTAGATATAGAAGACGGTTGTACAGACGAATCTCGTTAGTCTAGATATAGAAGACGGTTGTACAGACGGATCTCGTTAGTCTAGATATAGAAGACGGTTGTACAGGTGGATCTCGTTAGTCGAGATATAGAAGACGGTTGTACAGACGGATCTCGTTAGTCTAGATATAGATGACGGTTGTACAGACGGATCTCGTTAGTCTAGATATTGAAGACGTTTGTACAGACGGATCTCGTTAGTCTAGATATAGAAGACGGTTGTACAGACGGATCTCGTTAGTCTAGATATAGAAGACGGTTGTACAACGACGGATCTCGTTAGTCTAGATATAGAAGACGGTTGTACAGACGGTTCTCGTTAGTCTAGATATAGAAGACGGTTGTATAACGAGAGATCTCGTTAGTCTAGTTATAGAAGACGGTTGTACAGACGGATCTCGTTTGTCTAGATATAGAAGACGGTTGTACCGACGGTTCTCGTTAGTCTAGATATAGAAGACGGTTGTATAACGAGAGATCTCGTTAGTCTAGATATAGAAGATGGTTGTACAACGAGAGATCTCGTTAGTCTAGATATAGAAGACGGTTGTACAGACGGATCTCGTTAGTCTAGATATTGAAGACGTTTGTACAGACGGATCTCGTTAGTCTAGATATAGAAGACGGTTGTACAGACGGATCTCGTTAGTCTAGATATAGAAGACGGTTGTTCAACGACGGATCTCGTTAGTCTAGAAATAGAAGACGGTTGTACAACGACGGATCTCGTTAGTCTAGATATAGAAGACGGTTGTACAGACGGATCTCGTTAGTCTAGATATAGAAGACGGTTGTACAACGACGGATCTCATTAGTTTAGATATACAAGACTGTTGTACAGACGGATCTCGTTAGTCTAGATATAGAAGACGTTTGTCCAACGACGTATCTCGTTAGTCTACATATAGAAGACGGTTGTACAGACGGTTCTCGTTACTCTAGATATAGAAGACGGTTGTATAACGAGAGATCTCGTTAGTCTAGATATAGAAGATGGTTGTACAACGAGAGATCTCGCTAGTCTAGATATAGAAGACGGTTGTACAGACGGATCTCGTTAGTCTAGATATTGAAGACGTTTGTACAGACGGATCTCGTTAGTCTAGATATAGAAGACGGTTGTACAGACGGATCTCGTTAGTCTAGATATAGAAGACAGTTGTACAACGACGGATCTCGTTAGTCTAGAAATAGAAGACGGTTGTACAGACGGATCTCGTTAGTCTAGATATAGAAGACGGTTGTACAGACGGATCTCGTTAGTCTAGATATAGAAGACAGTTGTACAACGACGGATCTCGTTAGTCTAGAAATAAAAGACGGTTGTACAACGACGGATCTCGTTAGTCTAGATATAGAAGACGGTTGTACAGACGGATCTCGTTAGTCTAGATATAGAAGACGGTTGTACAACGACGGATCTCGTTAGTCTAGATATACAAGACGGTTGTACAGACGGATCTCGTTAGTCTAGATATAGAAGACAGTTGTACAACGACGGATCTCGTTAGTCTAGAAATAGAAGACGGTTGTACAACGACGGATCTCGTTAGTCTAGATATAGAAGACGGTTGTACAGACGGATCTCGTTAGTCTAGATATAGAAGACGGTTGTACAACGACGGATCTCGTTAGTCTAGATATACAAGACGGTTGTACAGACGGATCTCGTTAGTCTAGATATAGAAGACGGTTGTACAGACGGATCTCGTTAGTCGAGATATAGAAGACGGTTGTACAGACGGATCTCGTTAGTCTAGAAATAGAAGACGGTTGTACAGGCGGATCTCGTTAGTCTAGATATTGAAGACGTTTGTCCAACGACGTATCTCGTTAGTCTAGATATAGAAGACGGTTGTACAGACGAATCTCGTTAGTCTAGATATAGAAGACGGTTGTACAGACGGATCTCGTTAGTCTAGATATAGAAGACGGTTGTACAGGCGGATCTCGTTAGTCGAGATATAGAAGACGGTTGTACAGACGGTTCTCGTTAGTCTAGATATAGAAGACGGTTGTATAACGAGAGATCTCCTTAGTCTAGATATAGAAGATGGTTGTACAACGAGAGATCTCGTTAGTCTAGATATAGAAGACGGTTGTACAGTCGGATCTCGTTAGTCTAGATATTGAAGACGTTTGTACAGACGGATCTCGTTAGTCTAGATATAGAAGACGGTTGTACAGACGAATCTCGTTAGTCTAGATATAGAAGACGGTTGTACAGACGGATCTCGTTAGTCTAGATATAGAAGACGGTTGTACAGGCGGATCTCGTTAGTCGAGATATAGAAGACGGTTGTACAGTCGGATCTCGTTAGTCTAGATATTGAAGACGTTTGTACAGACGGATCTCGTTAGTCTAGATATAGAAGACGGTTGTACAGACGGATCTCGTTAGTCTAGATATAGAAGACGGTTGTACAGGCGGATCTCGTTAGTCGAGATATAGAAGGCGGTTGTACAGACGGATCTCGTTAGTCTAGATATAGATGACGGTTGTACAGACGGATCTCGTTAGTCTAGATATTGAAGACGTTTGTACAGACGGATCTCGTTAGTCTAGATATAGAAGACGGTTGTACAGACGGATCTCGTTAGTCTAGATATAGAAGACGGTTGTACAGGCGGATCTCGTTAGTCGAGATATAGAAGACGGTTGTACAGACGGTTCTCGTTAGTCTAGATATAGAAGACGGTTGTATAACGAGAGATCTCCTTAGTCTAGATATAGAAGATGGTTGTACAACGAGAGATCTCGTTAGTCTAGATATAGAAGACGGTTGTACAGTCGGATCTCGTTAGTCTAGATATTGAAGACGTTTGTACAGACGGATCTCGTTAGTCTAGATATAGAAGACGGTTGTACAGACGGATCTCGTTAGTCTAGATATAGAAGACGGTTGTACAGGCGGATCACGTTAGTCGAGATATAGAAGACGGTTGTACAGACGGATCTCGTTAGTCTAGATATAGATGACGGTTGTACAGACGGATCTCGTTAGTCTAGATATTGAAGACGTTTGTCCAGCGACGTATCTCGTTAGTCTAGATATAGAAGACGGTTGTACAGACGGTTCTCGTTAGTCTAGATATAGAAGACAGTTGTACAGACGGTTCTCGTTAGTCTAGATATAGAAGACGGTTGTATAACGAGAGATCTCGTTAGTCTAGATATAGAAGATGGTTGTACAACGAGAGATCTCGTTAGTCTAGATATAGAAGACGGTTGTACAGTCGGATCTCGTTAGTCTAGATATTGAAGACGTTTGTACAGACGGATCTCGTTAGTCTAGATATAGAAGACGGTTGTACAGACGGATCTCGTTAGTCTAGATATAGAAGACGGTTGTACAACGACGGATCTCGTTAGTCTAGAAATAGAAGACGGTTGTACAGACGGATCTCGTTAGTCTAGATATAGAAGACGGTTGTACAGACGGATCTCGTTAGTCTAGATATTGAAGACGTTTGTACAGACGGATCTCGTTAGTCTAGATATAGAAGACGGTTGTACAGACGGATCTCGTTAGTCTAGATATAGAAAACAGTTGTACAACGACGGATCTCGTTAGTCTAGAAATAGTAGACGGTTGTACAGACGGATCTCGTTAGTCTAGATATAGAAGACGGTTGTACAGACGGATCTCGTTAGTCTAGATATAGAAGACAGTTGTACAACGACGGATCTCGTTAGTCTAGAAATAGAAGACGGTTGTACAACGACGGATCTCGTTAGTCTAGATATAGAAGACGGTTGTACAGACGGATCTCGTTAGTCTAGATATAGAAGACGGTTGTACAACGACGGATCTCGTTAGTCTAGATATACAAGACGGTTGTACAGACGGATCTCGTTAGTCTAGATATAGAAGACGGTTGTACAGGCGGATCACGTTAGTCGAGATATAGAAGACGGTTGTACAGACGGATCTCGTTAGTCTAGATATAGATGACGGTTGTACAGACGGATCTCGTTAGTCTAGATATTGAAGACGTTTGTCCAACGACGTATCTCGTTAGTCTAGATATAGAAGACGGTTGTACAGACGGTTCTCGTTAGTCTAGATATAGAAGACAGTTGTACAGACGGTTCTCGTTAGTCTAGATATAGAAGACGGTTGTATAACGAGAGATCTCGTTAGTCTAGATATAGAAGATGGTTGTACAACGAGAGATCTCGTTAGTCTAGATATAGAAGACGGTTGTACAGTCGGATCTCGTTAGTCTAGATATTGAAGACGTTTGTACAGACGGATCTCGTTAGTCTAGATATAGAAGACGGTTGTACAGACGGATCTCGTTAGTATAGATATAGAAGACGGTTGTACAACGACGGATCTCGTTAGTCTAGAAATAGAAGACGGTTGTACAGACGGATCTCGTTAGTCTAGATATAGAAGACGGTTGTACAGACGGATCTCGTTAGTCTAGATATAGAAGACGGTTGTACAACGACGGATCTCGTTAGTCTAGATATAGAAGACGGTTGAACAGACGGATGTCGTTAGTCGAGATATAGAAGACGGTTGTACAACGACGGATCTCGTTAGTCTAGATATAGAAGACGGTTGTACAGACGGATCTCGTTAGTCGAGATATAGAAGACGGTTGTACAGACGGATCTCGTTAGTCTAGAAATAGAAGACGGTTGTACAGGCGGATATGGTTAGTCTAGATATTGAAGACGTTTGTCCAACGACGTATCTCGTTAGTCTAGATATAGAAGACGGTTGTACAGACGAATCTCGTTAGTCTAGATATAGAAGACGGTTGTACAGACGGATCTCGTTAGTCTAGATATAGAAGACGGTTGTACAGGCGGATCTCGTTAGTCGAGATATAGAAGGCGGTTGTACAGACGGATCTCGTTAGTCTAGATATAGATGACGGTTGTACAGACGGATCTCGTTAGTCTAGAAATAGAAGACGGTTGTACAGACGGATCTCGTTAGTCTAGATATAGAAGACGGTTGTACAGACGGATCTCGTTAGTCTAGATATTGAAGACGTTTGTCCAACGACGTATCTCGTTAGTCTAGATATAGAAGACGGTTGTACAGACGGTTCTCGTTAGTCTAGATATAGAAGACAGTTGTACAGACGGTTCTCGTTAGTCTAGATATAGAAGACGTTTGTATAACGAGAGATCTCGTTAGTCTAGATATAGAAGATGGTTGTACAACGAGAGATCTCGTTAGTCTAGATATAGAAGACGGTTGTACAGTCGGATCTCGTTAGTCTAGATATTGAAGACGTTTGTACAGACGGATCTCGTTAGTCTAGATATAGAAGACGGTTGTACAGACGGATCTCGTTAGTCTAGATATAGAAGACGGTTGTACAACGACGGATCTCGTTAGTCTAGAAATAGAAGACGGTTGTACAGACGGATCTCGTTAGTCTAGATATAGAAGACGGTTGTACAGACGGATCTCGTTAGTCTAGATATTGAAGACGTTTGTACAGACGGATCTCGTTAGTCTAGATATAGAAGACGGTTGTACAGACGGATCTCGTTAGTCTAGATATAGAAGACAGTTGTACAACGACGGATCTCGTTAGTCTAGAAATAGAAGACGGTTGTACAGACGGTTCTCGTTAGTCTAGATATAGAAGACGTTTGTATAACGAGAGATCTCGTTAGTCTAGATATAGAAGATGGTTGTACAACGAGAGATCTCGTTAGTCTAGATATAGAAGACGGTTGTACAGTCGGATCTCGTTAGTCTAGATATTGAAGACGTTTGTACAGACGGATCTCGTTAGTCTAGATATAGAAGACGGTTGTACAGACGGATCTCGTTAGTCTAGATATAGAAGACGGTTGTACAACGACGGATCTCGTTAGTCTAGAAATAGAAGACGGTTGTACAGACGGATCTCGTTAGTCTAGATATAGAAGACGGTTGTACAGACGGATCTCGTTAGTCTAGATATTGAAGACGTTTGTACAGACGGATCTCGTTAGTCTAGATATAGAAGACGGTTGTACAGACGGATCTCGTTAGTCTAGATATAGAAGACAGTTGTACAACGACGGATCTCGTTAGTCTAGAAATAGAAGACGGTTGTACAGACGGATCTCGTTAGTCTAGATATAGAAGACGGTTGTACAGACGGATCTCGTTAGTCTAGATATAGAAGACAGTTGTACAACGACGGATCTCGTTAGTCTAGAAATAGAAGACGGTTGTACAACGACGGATCTCGTTAGTCTAGATATAGAAGACGGTTGTACAGACGGATCTCGTTAGTCTGGATATAGAAGACGGTTGTACAACGACGGATCTCGTTAGTCTAGATATAGAAGACGGTTGTACAGGCGGATCACGTTAGTCGAGATATAGAAGACGGTTGTACAGACGGATCTCGTTAGTCTAGATATAGATGACGGTTGTACAGACGGATCTCGTTAGTCTAGATATTGAAGACGTTTGTCCAACGACGTATCTCGTTAGTCTAGATATAGAAGACGGTTGTACAGACGGTTCTCGTTAGTCTAGATATAGAAGACAGTTGTACAGACGGTTCTCGTTAGTCTAGATATAGAAGACGGTTGTATAACGAGAGATCTCGTTAGTCTAGATATAGAAGATGGTTGTACAACGAGAGATCTCGTTAGTCTAGATATAGAAGACGGTTGTACAGTCGGATCTCGTTAGTCCAGATATTGAAGACGTTTGTACAGACGGATCTCGTTAGTCTAGATATAGAAGACGGTTGTACAGACGGATCTCGTTAGTATAGATATAGAAGACGGTTGTACAACGACGGATCTCGTTAGTCTAGAAATAGAAGACGGTTGTACAGACGGAACTCGTTAGTCTAGATATAGAAGACGGTTGTACAGACGGATCTCGTTAGTCTAGATATAGAAGACGGTTGTACAACGACGGATCTCGTTAGTCTAGATATAGAAGACGGTTGTACAGACGGATGTCGTTAGTCGAGATATAGAAGACGGTTGTACAACGACGGATCTCGTTAGTCTAGATATAGAAGACGGTTGTACAGACGGATCTCGTTAGTCGAGATATAGAAGACGGTTGTACAGACGGATCTCGTTAGTCTAGATATAGAAGACGGTTGTACAGACGGATCTCGTTAGTCTAGATATAGAAGACGGTTGTACAACGACGGATCTCGTTAGTCTAGATATAGAAGACGGTTGTACAGACGGTTCTCGTTAGTCTAGATATAGAAGACGGTTGTATAACGAGAGATCTCGTCAGTCTAGTTATAGAAGACGGTTGTACAGACGGATCTCGTTAGTCTAGATATAGAAGACGGTTGTACAGACGGTTCTCGTTAGTCTAGATATAGAAGACGGTTGTATAACGAGAGATCTCGTTAGTCTAGATATAGAAGATGGTTGTACAACGAGAGATCTCGTTAGTCTAGATATAGAAGACGGTTGTACAGACGGATCTCGTTAGTCTAGATATTGAAGACGTTTGTACAGACGGATCTCGTTAGTCTAGATATAGAAGACGGTTGTACAGACGGATCTCGTTAGTCTAGATATAGAAGACGGTTGTTCAACGACGGATCTCGTTAGTCTAGAAATAGAAGAGGGTTGTACAACGACGGATCTCGTTAGTCTAGATATAGAAGACGGTTGTACAGACGGATCTCGTTAGTCTAGATATAGAAGACGGTTGTACAACGACGGATCTCATTAGTTTAGATATACAAGACGGTTGTACAGACGGATCTCGTTAGTCTAGATATAGAAGACAGTTGTACAACGACGGATCTCGTTAGTCTAGAAATAGAAGACGGTTGTACAACGACGGATCTCGTTAGTCTAGATATAGAAGACGGTTGTACAGACGGATCTCGTTAGTCGAGATATAGAAGACGGTTGTACAGACGGATCTCGTTAGTCTAGAAATAGAAGACGGTTGTACAGGCGGATCTCGTTAGTCTAGATATTGAAGACGTTTGTCCAACGACGTATCTCGTTAGTCTAGATATAGAAGACGGTTGTACAGACGAATCTCGTTAGTCTAGATATAGAAGACGGTTGTACAGACGGATCTCGTTAGTCTAGATATAGAAGACGGTTGTACAGGCGGATCTCGTTAGTCGAGATATAGAAGACGGTTGTACAGACGGATCTCGTTAGTCTAGATATAGAAGACGGTTGTACAGACGGATCTCGTTAGTCTAGATATTGAAGACGTTTGTCCAACGACGTATCTCGTTAGTCTAGATATAGAAGACGGTTGTACAGACGGTTCTCGTTAGTCTAGATATAGAAGACGGTTGTATAACGAGAGATCTCCTTAGTCTAGATATAGAAGATGGTTGTACAACGAGAGATCTCGTTAGTCTAGATATAGAAGACGGTTGTACAGACGGATCTCGTTAGTCTAGATATTGAAGACGTTTGTACAGACGGATCTCGTTAGTCTAGATATAGAAGACGGTTGTACAGACGGATCTCATTAGTCTAGATATAGAAGACGGTTGTACAACGACGGATCTCGTTAGTCTAGAAATAGAAGACGGTTGTACAGACGGATCTCGTTAGTCTAGATATAGAAGACGGTTGTACAGACGGATCTCGTTAGTCGAGATATAGAAGACGGTTGTACAACGACGGATCTCGTTAGTCTAGATATAGAAGACGGTTGTACAGGCGGATCTCGTTAGTCTAGATATTGAAGACGTTTGTCCAACGACGTATCTCGTTAGTCTAGATATAGAAGACGGTTGTACAGACGAATCTCGTTAGTCTAGATATAGAAGACGGTTGTACAGACGGATCTCGTTAGTCTAGATATAGAAGACGGTTGTACAGGCGGATCACGTTAGTCGAGATATAGAAGACGGTTGTACAGACGGATCTCCTTAGTCTAGATATAGATGACGTTTGTACAGACGGATCTCGTTAGTCTAGATATAGAAGACGGTTGTACAGACGGATCTCGTTAGTCTAGATATAGAAGACGGTTGTACAGACGGTTCTCGTTAGTCTAGATATAGAAGACAGTTGTACAGACGGATCTCGTTAGTCTAGATATAGAAGACGGTTGTATAACGAGAGATCTCGTTAGTCTAGTTATAGAAGACGGTTGTACAGACGGATCTCGTTAGTCTAGATATAGAAGACAGTTGTACAACGACGGATCTCGTTAGTCTAGAAATAGAAGACGGTTGTACAACGACGGATCTCGTTAGTCTAGATATAGATGACGGTTGTACAGACGGATCTCGTTAGTCTAGATATTGAAGACGTTTGTCCAACGACGTATCTCGTTAGTCTAGATATAGAAGACGGTTGTACAGACGGTTCTCGTTAGTCTAGATATAGAAGACAGTTGTACAGACGGTTCTCGTTAGTCTAGATATAGAAGACGGTTGTATAACGAGAGATCTCGTTAGTCTAGATATAGAAGATGGTTGTACAACGAGAGATCTCGTTAGTCTAGATATAGAAGACGGTTGTACAGTCGGATCTCGTTAGTCCAGATATTGAAGACGTTTGTACAGACGGATCTCGTTAGTCTAGATATAGAAGACGGTTGTACAGACGGATCTCGTTAGTATAGATATAGAAGACGGTTGTACAACGACGGATCTCGTTAGTCTAGAAATAGAAGACGGTTGTACAGACGGAACTCGTTAGTCTAGATATAGAAGACGGTTGTACAGACGGATCTCGTTAGTCTAGATATAGAAGACGGTTGTACAACGACGGATCTCGTTAGTCTAGATATAGAAGACGGTTGTACAGACGGATGTCGTTAGTCGAGATATAGAAGACGGTTGTACAACGACGGATCTCGTTAGTCTAGATATAGAAGACGGTTGTACAGACGGATCTCGTTAGTCGAGATATAGAAGACGGTTGTACAGACGGATCTCGTTAGTCTAGATATAGAAGACGGTTGTACAGACGGATCTCGTTAGTCTAGATATAGAAGACGGTTGTACAACGACGGATCTCGTTAGTCTAGATATAGAAGACGGTTGTACAGACGGTTCTCGTTAGTCTAGATATAGAAGACGGTTGTATAACGAGAGATCTCGTCAGTCTAGTTATAGAAGACGGTTGTACAGACGGATCTCGTTAGTCTAGATATAGAAGACGGTTGTACAGACGGTTCTCGTTAGTCTAGATATAGAAGACGGTTGTATAACGAGAGATCTCGTTAGTCTAGATATAGAAGATGGTTGTACAACGAGAGATCTCGTTAGTCTAGATATAGAAGACGGTTGTACAGACGGATCTCGTTAGTCTAGATATTGAAGACGTTTGTACAGACGGATCTCGTTAGTCTAGATATAGAAGACGGTTGTACAGACGGATCTCGTTAGTCTAGATATAGAAGACGGTTGTTCAACGACGGATCTCGTTAGTCTAGAAATAGAAGAGGGTTGTACAACGACGGATCTCGTTAGTCTAGATATAGAAGACGGTTGTACAGACGGATCTCGTTAGTCTAGATATAGAAGACGGTTGTACAACGACGGATCTCATTAGTTTAGATATACAAGACGGTTGTACAGACGGATCTCGTTAGTCTAGATATAGAAGACAGTTGTACAACGACGGATCTCGTTAGTCTAGAAATAGAAGACGGTTGTACAACGACGGATCTCGTTAGTCTAGATATAGAAGACGGTTGTACAGACGGATCTCGTTAGTCGAGATATAGAAGACGGTTGTACAGACGGATCTCGTTAGTCTAGAAATAGAAGACGGTTGTACAGGCGGATCTCGTTAGTCTAGATATTGAAGACGTTTGTCCAACGACGTATCTCGTTAGTCTAGATATAGAAGACGGTTGTACAGACGAATCTCGTTAGTCTAGATATAGAAGACGGTTGTACAGACGGATCTCGTTAGTCTAGATATAGAAGACGGTTGTACAGGCGGATCTCGTTAGTCGAGATATAGAAGACGGTTGTACAGACGGATCTCGTTAGTCTAGATATAGAAGACGGTTGTACAGACGGATCTCGTTAGTCTAGATATTGAAGACGTTTGTCCAACGACGTATCTCGTTAGTCTAGATATAGAAGACGGTTGTACAGACGGTTCTCGTTAGTCTAGATATAGAAGACGGTTGTATAACGAGAGATCTCCTTAGTCTAGATATAGAAGATGGTTGTACAACGAGAGATCTCGTTAGTCTAGATATAGAAGACGGTTGTACAGACGGATCTCGTTAGTCTAGATATTGAAGACGTTTGTACAGACGGATCTCGTTAGTCTAGATATAGAAGACGGTTGTACAGACGGATCTCATTAGTCTAGATATAGAAGACGGTTGTACAACGACGGATCTCGTTAGTCTAGAAATAGAAGACGGTTGTACAGACGGATCTCGTTAGTCTAGATATAGAAGACGGTTGTACAGACGGATCTCGTTAGTCGAGATATAGAAGACGGTTGTACAACGACGGATCTCGTTAGTCTAGATATAGAAGACGGTTGTACAGGCGGATCTCGTTAGTCTAGATATTGAAGACGTTTGTCCAACGACGTATCTCGTTAGTCTAGATATAGAAGACGGTTGTACAGACGAATCTCGTTAGTCTAGATATAGAAGACGGTTGTACAGACGGATCTCGTTAGTCTAGATATAGAAGACGGTTGTACAGGCGGATCACGTTAGTCGAGATATAGAAGACGGTTGTACAGACGGATCTCCTTAGTCTAGATATAGATGACGTTTGTACAGACGGATCTCGTTAGTCTAGATATAGAAGACGGTTGTACAGACGGATCTCGTTAGTCTAGATATAGAAGACGGTTGTACAGACGGTTCTCGTTAGTCTAGATATAGAAGACAGTTGTACAGACGGATCTCGTTAGTCTAGATATAGAAGACGGTTGTATAACGAGAGATCTCGTTAGTCTAGTTATAGAAGACGGTTGTACAGACGGATCTCGTTAGTCTAGATATAGAAGACAGTTGTACAACGACGGATCTCGTTAGTCTAGAAATAGAAGACGGTTGTACAACGACGGATCTCGTTAGTCTAGATATAGAAGACGGTTGTACAGACGGATCTCGTTAGTCTAGATATAGAAGACGGTTGTACAACGACGGATCTCGTTAGTCTAGATATACAAGACGGTTGTACAGACGGATCTCGTTAGTCTAGATATAGAAGACGGTTGTACAACGACGGATCTCGTTAGTCTAGAAATAGAAGACGGTTGTACAGACGGATCTCGTTAGTCTAGATATAGAAGACGGTTGTATAACGAGAGATCTCGTTAGTCTAGATATAGATGACGTTTGTACAGACGGATCTCGTTAGTCTAGATATAGAAGACGGTTGTACAGACGGATCTCGTTAGTCTAGATATAGAAGACGGTTGTACAACGACGGATCTCGTTAGTCTAGAAATAGAAGACGGTTGTACAGACGGATCTCGTTAGTCTAGATATAGAAGACGGTTGTACAGACGGTTCTCGTTAGTCTAGATATAGAAGACAGTTGTACAGACGGTTCTCGTTAGTCTAGATATAGAAGACGGTTGTATAACGAGAGATCTCGTTAGTCTAGATATAGATGACGTTTGTACAGACGGATCTCGTTAGTCTAGATATAGAAGACGGTTGTACAGACGGATCTCGTTAGTCTAGATATAGAAGACGGTTGTACAACGACGGATCTCGTTAGTCTAGAAATAGAAGACGGTTGTACAGACGGATCTCGTTAGTCTAGATATAGAAGACGGTTGTACAGACGGATCTCGTTAGTCTAGATATAGAAGACGGTTGTACAACGACGGATCTCGTTAGTCTAGATATAGAAGACGGTTGTACAGACGGATGTCGTTAGTCGAGATATAGAAGACGGTTGTACAACGACGGATCTCGTTAGTCTAGATATAGAAGACGGTTGTACAGACGGATCTCGTTAGTCGAGATATAGAAGACGGTTGTACAGACGGATCTCGTTAGTCTAGAAATAGAAGACGGTTGTACAGGCGGATCTCGTTAGTCTAGATATTGAAGACGTTTGTCCAACGACGTATCTCGTTAGTCTAGATATAGAAGACGGTTGTACAGACGAATCTCGTTAGTCTAGATATAGAAGACGGTTGTACAGACGGATCTCGTTAGTCTAGATATAGAAGACGGTTGTACAGGCGGATCTCGTTAGTCGAGATATAGAAGACGGTTGTACAGACGGATCTCGTTAGTCTAGATATAGATGACGGTTGTACAGACGGATCTCGTTAGTCTAGATATTGAAGACGTTTGTACAGACGGATCTCGTTAGTCTAGATATAGAAGACGGTTGTACAGACGGATCTCGTTAGTCTAGATATAGAAGACGGTTGTACAACGACGGATCTCGTTAGTCTAGATATAGAAGACGGTTGTACAGACGGTTCTCGTTAGTCTAGATATAGAAGACGGTTGTATAACGAGAGATCTCGTTAGTCTAGTTATAGAAGACGGTT
This sequence comes from Andrena bicolor, assembly GCA_960531205.1. Classification (NCBI taxonomy): domain Eukaryota; kingdom Metazoa; phylum Arthropoda; class Insecta; order Hymenoptera; family Andrenidae; genus Andrena; species Andrena bicolor. The sequence goes on from CAUIJW010000012.1 coordinate 187,409, forward strand.
GTACAGACGGATCTCGTTAGTCTAGATATTGAAGACGGTTGTACAGACGGTTCTCGTTAGTCTAGATATAGAAGACGGTTGTATAACGAGAGATCTCGTTAGTCTAGATATAGAAGATGGTTGTACAACGAGAGATCTCGTTAGTCTAGATATAGAAGACGGTTGTACAGACGGATCTCGTTAGTCTAGATATTGAAGACGTTTGTACAGACGGATCTCGTTAGTCTAGATATAGAAGACGGTTGTACAGACGGATCTCGTTAGTCTAGATATAGAAGACGGTTGTTCAACGACGGATCTCGTTAGTCTAGATATAGAAGACAGTTGTACAGACGGTTCTCGTTAGTCTAGATATAGAAGACGGTTGTATAACGAGAGATCTCGTTAGTCTAGATATAGAAGATGGTTGTGCAACGAGAGATCTCGTTAGTCTAGATATAGAAGACGGTTGTACAGTCGGATCTCGTTAGTCTAGATATTGAAGACGTTTGTACAGACGGATCTCGTTAGTCTAGATATAGAAGACGGTTGTACAGACGGATCTCGTTAGTATAGATATAGAAGACGGTTGTACAACGACGGATCTCGTTAGTCTAGAAATAGAAGACGGTTGTACAGACGGATCTCGTTAGTCTAGATATAGAAGACGGTTGTACAGACGGATCTCGTTAGTCTAGATATAGAAGACGGTTGTACAACGACGGATCTCGTTAGTCTAGATATAGAAGACGGTTGTACAGACGGATGTCGTTAGTCGAGATATAGAAGACGGTTGTACAACGACGGATCTCGTTAGTCTAGATATAGAAAACGGTTGTACAGACGGATCTCGTTAGTCGAGATATAGAAGACGGTTGTACAGACGGATCTCGTTAGTCTAGAAATAGAAGACGGTTGTACAGGCGGATCTCGTTAGTCTAGATATTGAAGACGTTTGTCCAACGACGTATCTCGTTAGTCTAGATATAGAAGACGGTTGTACAGACGAATCTCGTTAGTCTAGATATAGAAGACGGTTGTACAGACGGATCTCGTTAGTCTAGATATAGAAGACGGTTGTACAGGCGGATCTCGTTAGTCGAGATATAGAAGACGGTTGTACAGACGGATCTCGTTAGTCTAGATATAGATGACGGTTGTACAGACGGATCTCGTTAGTCTAGATATTGAAGACGTTTGTACAGACGGATCTCGTTAGTCTAGATATAGAAGACGGTTGTACAGACGGATCTCGTTAGTCTAGATATAGAAGACGGTTGTACAACGACGGATCTCGTTAGTCTAGAAATAGAAGACGGTTGTACAGACGGATCTCGTTAGTCTAGATATAGAAGACGGTTGTACAACGACGGATCTCGTTAGTCTAGAAATAGAAGACGGTTGTACAGACGGATGTCGTTAGTCGAGATATAGAAGACGGTTGTACAACGACGGATCTCGTTAGTCTAGATATAGAAGACGGTTGTACAGACGGATCTCGTTAGTCGAGATATAGAAGACGGTTGTACAGACGGATCTCGTTAGTCTAGAAATAGAAGACGGTTGTACAGGCGGATCTCGTTAGTCTAGATATTGAAGACGTTTGTCCAACGACGTATCTCGTTAGTCTAGATATAGAAGACGGTTGTACAGACGAATCTCGTTAGTCTAGATATAGAAGACGGTTGTACAGACGGATCTCGTTAGTCTAGATATAGAAGACGGTTGTACAGGCGGATCTCGTTAGTCGAGATATAGAAGACGGTTGTACAGACGGATCTCGTTAGTCTAGATATAGATGACGGTTGTACAGACGGATCTCGTTAGTCTAGATATTGAAGACGTTTGTACAGACGGATCTCGTTAGTCTAGATATAGAAGACGGTTGTACAGACGGATCTCGTTAGTCTAGATATAGAAGACGGTTGTACAACGACGGATCTCGTTAGTCTAGATATAGAAGACGGTTGTACAGACGGTTCTCGTTAGTCTAGATATAGAAGACGGTTGTATAACGAGAGATCTCGTTAGTCTAGTTATAGAAGACGGTTGTACAGACGGATCTCGTTTGTCTAGATATAGAAGACGGTTGTACAGACGGTTCTCGTTAGTCTAGATATAGAAGACGGTTGTATAACGAGAGATCTCGTTAGTCTAGATATAGAAGATGGTTGTACAACGAGAGATCTCGTTAGTCTAGATATAGAAGACGGTTGTACAGACGGATCTCGTTAGTCTAGATATTGAAGACGTTTGTACAGACGGATCTCGTTAGTCTAGATATAGAAGACGGTTGTACAGACGGATCTCGTTAGTCTAGATATAGAAGACGGTTGTTCAACGACGGATCTCGTTAGTCTAGAAATAGAAGACGGTTGTACAACGACGGATCTCGTTAGTCTAGATATAGAAGACGGTTGTACAGACGGATCTCGTTAGTCTAGATATAGAAGACGGTTGTACAACGACGGATCTCATTAGTTTAGATATACAAGACGGTTGTACAGACGGATCTCGTTAGTCTAGATATAGAAGACGTTTGTCCAACGACGTATCTCGTTAGTCTACATATAGAAGACGGTTGTACAGACGGTTCTCGTTACTCTAGATATAGAAGACGGTTGTATAACGAGAGATCTCGTTAGTCTAGATATAGAAGATGGTTGTACAACGAGAGATCTCGTTAGTCTAGATATAGAAGACGGTTGTACAGACGGATCTCGTTAGTCTAGATATTGAAGACGTTTGTACAGACGGATCTCGTTAGTCTAGATATAGAAGACGGTTGTACAGACGGATCTCGTTAGTCTAGATATAGAAGACAGTTGTACAACGACGGATCTCGTTAGTCTAGAAATAGAAGACGGTTGTACAGACGGATCTCGTTAGTCTAGATATAGAAGACGGTTGTACAACGACGGATCTCGTTAGTCTAGATATACAAGACGGTTGTACAGACGGATCTCGTTAGTCTAGATATAGAAGACAGTTGTACAACGACGGATCTCGTTAGTCTAGAAATAGAAGACGGTTGTACAACGACGGATCTCGTTAGTCTAGATATAGAAGACGGTTGTACAGACGGATCTCGTTAGTCTAGATATAGAAGACGGTTGTACAACGACGGATCTCGTTAGTCTAGATATACAAGACGGTTGTACAGACGGATCTCGTTAGTCTAGATATAGAAGACGGTTGTACAGACGGATCTCGTTAGTCGAGATATAGAAGACGGTTGTACAGACGGATCTCGTTAGTCTAGAAATAGAAGACGGTTGTACAGGCGGATCTCGTTAGTCTAGATATTGAAGACGTTTGTCCAACGACGTATCTCGTTAGTCTAGATATAGAAGACGGTTGTACAGACGAATCTCGTTAGTCTAGATATAGAAGACGGTTGTACAGACGGATCTCGTTAGTCTAGATATAGAAGACGGTTGTACAGGCGGATCTCGTTAGTCGAGATATAGAAGACGGTTGTACAGACGGTTCTCGTTAGTCTAGATATAGAAGACGGTTGTATAACGAGAGATCTCCTTAGTCTAGATATAGAAGATGGTTGTACAACGAGAGATCTCGTTAGTCTAGATATAGAAGACGGTTGTACAGACGGATCTCGTTAGTCTAGATATTGAAGACGTTTGTACAGACGGATCTCGTTAGTCTAGATATAGAAGACGGTTGTACAGACGGATCTCGTTAGTCTAGATATAGAAGACGGTTGTACAACGACGGATCTCGTTAGTCTAGAAATAGAAGACGGTTGTACAGACGGATCTCGTTAGTCTAGATATAGAAGACGGTTGTACAGACGGATCTCGTTAGTCGAGATATAGAAGACGGTTGTACAACGACGGATCTCGTTAGTCTAGATATAGAAGACGGTTGTACAGGCGGATCTCGTTAGTCTAGATATTGAAGACGTTTGTCCAACGACGTATCTCGTTAGTCTAGATATAGAAGACGGTTGTACAGACGAATCTCGTTAGTCTAGATATAGAAGACGGTTGTACAGACGGATCTCGTTAGTCTAGATATAGAAGACGGTTGTACAGGCGGATCACGTTAGTCGAGATATAGAAGACGGTTGTACAGACGGATCTCGTTAGTCTAGATATAGATGACGGTTGTACAGACGGATCTCGTTAGTCTAGATATTGAAGACGTTTGTCCAACGACGTATCTCGTTAGTCTAGATATAGAAGACGGTTGTACAGACGGTTCTCGTTAGTCTAGATATAGAAGACAGTTGTACAGACGGTTCTCGTTAGTCTAGATATAGAAGACGGTTGTATAACGAGAGATCTCGTTAGTCTAGGTATAGAAGATGGTTGTACAACGAGAGATCTCGTTAGTCTAGATATAGAAGACGGTTGTACAGTCGGATCTCGTTAGTCTAGATATTGAAGACGTTTGTACAGACGGATCTCGTTAGTCTAGATATAGAAGACGGTTGTACAGACGGATCTCGTTAGTCTAGATATAGAAGACGGTTGTACAACGACGGATCTCGTTAGTCTAGAAATAGAAGACGGTTGTACAGACGGATCTCGTTAGTCTAGATGTAGAAGACGGTTGTACAGACGGATCTCGTTAGTCTAGATATAGAAGACGGTTGTACAACGACGGATCTCGTTAGTCTAGAAATAGAAGACGGTTGTACAGACGGATCTCGTTAGTCTAGATATAGAAGACGGTTGTACAGACGGATCTCGTTAGTCGAGATATAGAAGACGGTTGTACAACGACGGATCTCGTTAGTCTAGATATAGAAGACGGTTGTACAGACGGATCTCGTTAGTCGAGATATAGAAGACGTTTGTCCAACGACGTATCTCGTTAGTCTAGATATAGAAGACGGTTGTACAGTCGGATCTCGTTAGTCCAGATATTGAAGACGTTTGTACAGACGGATCTCGTTAGTCTAGATATAGAAGACGGTTGTACAGACGGATCTCGTTAGTATAGATATAGAAGACGGTTGTACAACGACGGATCTCGTTAGTCTAGAAATAGAAGACGGTTGTACAGACGGAACTCGTTAGTCTAGATATAGAAGACGGTTGTACAGACGGATCTCGTTAGTCTAGATATAGAAGACGGTTGTACAACGACGGATCTCGTTAGTCTAGATATAGAAGACGGTTGTACAGACGGATGTCGTTAGTCGAGATATAGAAGACGGTTGTACAACGACGGATCTCGTTAGTCTAGATATAGAAGACGGTTGTACAGACGGATCTCGTTAGTCGAGATATAGAAGACGGTTGTACAGACGGATCTCGTTAGTCTAGAAATAGAAGACGGTTGTACAGGCGGATCTCGTTAGTCTAGATATTGAAGACGTTTGTCCAACGACGTATCTCGTTAGTCTAGATATAGAAGACGGTTGTACAGACGAATCTCGTTAGTCTAGATATAGAAGACGGTTGTACAGACGGATCTCGTTAGTCTAGATATAGAAGACGGTTGTACAGGCGGATCTCGTTAGTCGAGATATAGAAGACGGTTGTACAGACGGATCTCGTTAGTCTAGATATAGATGACGGTTGTACAGACGGATCTCGTTAGTCTAGATATTGAAGACGTTTGTACAGACGGATCTCGTTAGTCTAGATATAGAAGACGGTTGTACAGACGGATCTCGTTAGTCTAGATATAGAAGACGGTTGTATAACGAGAGATCTCGTTAGTCTAGATATAGAAGATGGTTGTACAACGAGAGATCTCGTTAGTCTAGATATAGAAGACGGTTGTACAGACGGTTCTCGTTAGTCTAGATATAGAAGACGGTTGTATAACGAGAGATCTCGTTAGTCTAGTTATAGAAGACGGTTGTACAGACGGATCTCGTTTGTCTAGATATAGAAGACGGTTGTACAGACGGTTCTCGTTAGTCTAGATATAGAAGACGGTTGTATAACGAGAGATCTCGTTAGTCTAGATATAGAAGATGGTTGTACAACGAGAGATCTCGTTAGTCTAGATATAGAAGACGGTTGTACAGACGGATCTCGTTAGTCTAGATATTGAAGACGTTTGTACAGACGGATCTCGTTAGTCTAGATATAGAAGACGGTTGTACAGACGGATCTCGTTAGTCTAGATATAGAAGACGGTTGTTCAACGACGGATCTCGTTAGTCTAGAAATAGAAGACGGTTGTACAACGACGGATCTCGTTAGTCTAGATATAGAAGACGGTTGTACAGACGGATCTCGTTAGTCTAGATATAGAAGACGGTTGTACAACGACGGATCTCATTAGTTTAGATATACAAGACGGTTGTACAGACGGATCTCGTTAGTCTAGATATAGAAGACGTTTGTCCAACGACGTATCTCGTTAGTCTACATATAGAAGACGGTTGTACAGACGGTTCTCGTTACTCTAGATATAGAAGACGGTTGTATAACGAGAGATCTCGTTAGTCTAGATATAGAAGATGGTTGTACAACGAGAGATCTCGTTAGTCTAGATATAGAAGACGGTTGTACAGACGGATCTCGTTAGTCTAGATATTGAAGACGTTTGTACAGACGGATCTCGTTAGTCTAGATATAGAAGACGGTTGTACAGACGGATCTCGTTAGTCTAGATATAGAAGACAGTTGTACAACGACGGATCTCGTTAGTCTAGAAATAGAAGACGGTTGTACAGACGGATCTCGTTAGTCTAGATATAGAAGACGGTTGTACAGACGGATCTCGTTAGTCTAGATATAGAAGACAGTTGTACAACGACGGATCTCGTTAGTCTAGAAATAGAAGACGGTTGTACAACGACGGATCTCGTTAGTCTAGATATAGAAGACGGTTGTACAGACGGATCTCGTTAGTCTAGATATAGAAGACGGTTGTACAACGACGGATCTCGTTAGTCTAGATATACAAGACGGTTGTACAGACGGATCTCGTTAGTCTAGATATAGAAGACAGTTGTACAACGACGGATCTCGTTAGTCTAGAAATAGAAGACGGTTGTACAACGACGGATCTCGTTAGTCTAGATATAGAAGACGGTTGTACAGACGGATCTCGTTAGTCTAGATATAGAAGACGGTTGTACAACGACGGATCTCGTTAGTCTAGATATACAAGACGGTTGTACAGACGGATCTCGTTAGTCTAGATATAGAAGACGGTTGTACAGACGGATCTCGTTAGTCGAGATATAGAAGACGGTTGTACAGACGGATCTCGTTAGTCTAGAAATAGAAGACGGTTGTACAGGCGGATCTCGTTAGTCTAGATATTGAAGACGTTTGTCCAACGACGTATCTCGTTAGTCTAGATATAGAAGACGGTTGTACAGACGAATCTCGTTAGTCTAGATATAGAAGACGGTTGTACAGACGGATCTCGTTAGTCTAGATATAGAAGACGGTTGTACAGGCGGATCTCGTTAGTCGAGATATAGAAGACGGTTGTACAGACGGTTCTCGTTAGTCTAGATATAGAAGACGGTTGTATAACGAGAGATCTCCTTAGTCTAGATATAGAAGATGGTTGTACAACGAGAGATCTCGTTAGTCTAGATATAGAAGACGGTTGTACAGACGGATCTCGTTAGTCTAGATATTGAAGACGTTTGTACAGACGGATCTCGTTAGTCTAGATATAGAAGACGGTTGTACAGACGGATCTCGTTAGTCTAGATATAGAAGACGGTTGTACAACGACGGATCTCGTTAGTCTAGAAATAGAAGACGGTTGTACAGACGGATCTCGTTAGTCTAGATATAGAAGACGGTTGTACAGACGGATCTCGTTAGTCGAGATATAGAAGACGGTTGTACAACGACGGATCTCGTTAGTCTAGATATAGAAGACGGTTGTACAGGCGGATCTCGTTAGTCTAGATATTGAAGACGTTTGTCCAACGACGTATCTCGTTAGTCTAGATATAGAAGACGGTTGTACAGACGAATCTCGTTAGTCTAGATATAGAAGACGGTTGTACAGACGGATCTCGTTAGTCTAGATATAGAAGACGGTTGTACAGGCGGATCACGTTAGTCGAGATATAGAAGACGGTTGTACAGACGGATCTCGTTAGTCTAGATATAGATGACGGTTGTACAGACGGATCTCGTTAGTCTAGATATTGAAGACGTTTGTCCAACGACGTATCTCGTTAGTCTAGATATAGAAGACGGTTGTACAGACGGTTCTCGTTAGTCTAGATATAGAAGACAGTTGTACAGACGGTTCTCGTTAGTCTAGATATAGAAGACGGTTGTATAACGAGAGATCTCGTTAGTCTAGGTATAGAAGATGGTTGTACAACGAGAGATCTCGTTAGTCTAGATATAGAAGACGGTTGTACAGTCGGATCTCGTTAGTCTAGATATTGAAGACGTTTGTACAGACGGATCTCGTTAGTCTAGATATAGAAGACGGTTGTACAGACGGATCTCGTTAGTCTAGATATAGAAGACGGTTGTACAACGACGGATCTCGTTAGTCTAGAAATAGAAGACGGTTGTACAGACGGATCTCGTTAGTCTAGATATAGAAGACGGTTGTACAGACGGATCTCGTTAGTCTAGATATAGAAGACGGTTGTACAACGACGGATCTCGTTAGTCTAGAAATAGAAGACGGTTGTACAGACGGATCTCGTTAGTCTAGATATAGAAGACGGTTGTACAGACGGATCTCGTTAGTCGAGATATAGAAGACGGTTGTACAACGACGGATCTCGTTAGTCTAGATATAGAAGACGGTTGTACAGACGGATCTCGTTAGTCGAGATATAGAAGACGTTTGTCCAACGACGTATCTCGTTAGTCTAGATATAGAAGACGGTTGTACAGACGAATCTCGTTAGTCTAGATATAGAAGACGGTTGTACAGACGGATCTCGTTAGTCTAGATATAGAAGACGGTTGTACAGGCGGATCTCGTTAGTCGAGATATAGAAGACGGTTGTACAGACGGATCCCGTTAGTCTAGATATAGATGACGGTTGTACAGACGGATCTCGTTAGTCTAGATATTGAAGACATTTGTCCAACGACGTATCTCGTTAGTCTAGATATAGAAGACGGTTGTACAGACGGATCTCGTTAGTCTAGATATTGAAGACATTTGTCCAACGACGTATCTCGTTAGTCTAGATATAGAAGACGGTTGTACAGACGGTTCTCGTTAGTCTAGATATAGAAGACGGTTGTATAACGAGAGATCTCGTTAGTCTAGATATAGAAGATGGTTGTACAACGAGAGATCTCGTTAGTCTAGATATAGAAGACGGTTGTACAGTCGGATCTCGTTAGTCTAGATATTGAAGACGTTTGTACAGACGGATCTCGTTAGTCTAGATATAGAAGACGGTTGTACAGACGGATCTCGTTAGTCTAGATATAGAAGACGGTTGTACAGGCGGATCACGTTAGTCGAGATATAGAAGACGGTTGTACAGACGGATCTCGTTAGTCTAGATATAGATGACGGTTGTACAGACGGATCTCGTTAGTCTAGATATTGAAGACGTTTGTCCAACGACGTATCTCGTTAGTCTAGATATAGAAGACGGTTGTACAGACGGTTCTCGTTAGTCTAGATATAGAAGACAGTTGTACAGACGGTTCTCGTTAGTCTAGATATAGAAGACGGTTGTATAACGAGAGATCTCGTTAGTCTAGATATAGAAGATGGTTGTACAACGAGAGATCTCGTTAGTCTAGATATAGAAGATGGTTGTACAGTCGGATCTCGTTAGTCTAGATATTGAAGACGTTTGTACAGACGGATCTCGTTAGTCTAGATATAGAAGACGGTTGTACAGACGGATCTCGTTAGTCTAGATATAGAAGACGGTTGTACAACGACGGATCTCGTTAGTCTAGAAATAGAAGACGGTTGTACAGACGGATCTCGTTAGTCTAGATATAGAAGACGGTTGTACAGACGGATCTCGTTAGTCTAGATATTGAAGACGTTTGTACAGACGGATCTCGTTAGTCTAGATATAGAAGACGGTTGTACAGACGGATCTCGTTAGTCTAGATATAGAAGACAGTTGTACAACGACGGATCTCGTTAGTCTAGAAATAGAAGACGGTTGTACAGACGGATGTCGTTAGTCTAGATATAGAAGACGGTTGTACAGACGGATCTCGTTAGTCTAGATATAGAAGACAGTTGTACAACGACGGATCTCGTTAGTCTAGATATAGAAGACAGTTGTACAACGACGGATCTCGTTAGTCTAGAAATAGAAGACGGTTGTACAACGACGGATCTCGTTAGTCTAGATATAGAAGACGGTTGTACAGACGGATCTCGTTAGTCTAGATATAGAAGACGGTTGTACAACGACGGATCTCGTTAGTCTAGATATACAAGACGGTTGTACAGACGGATCTCGTTAGTCTAGATATAGAAGACGGTTGTACAGGCGGATCACGTTAGTCGAGATATAGAAGACGGTTGTACAGACGGATCTCGTTAGTCTAGATATAGATGACGGTTGTACAGACGGATCTCGTTAGTCTAGATATTGAAGACGTTTGTCCAACGACGTATCTCGTTAGTCTAGATATAGAAGACGGTTGTACAGACGGTTCTCGTTAGTCTAGATATAGAAGACAGTTGTACAGACGGTTCTCGTTAGTCTAGATATAGAAGACGGTTGTATAACGAGAGATCTCGTTAGTCTAGATATAGATGACGTTTGTACAGACGGATCTCGTTAGTCTAGATATAGAAGACGGTTGTACAGACGGATCTCGTTAGTCTAGATATAGAAGACGGTTGTACAACGACGGATCTCGTTAGTCTAGAAATAGAAGACGGTTGTACAGACGGATCTCGTTAGTCTAGATATAGAAGACGGTTGTACAGACGGATCTCGTTAGTCTAGATATAGAAGACGGTTGTACAACGACGGATCTCGTTAGTCTAGATATAGAAGACGGTTGTACAGACGGATGTCGTTAGTCGAGATATAGAAGACGGTTGTACAACGACGGATCTCGTTAGTCTAGATATAGAAGACGGTTGTACAGACGGATCTCGTTAGTCGAGATATAGAAGACGGTTGTACAGACGGATCTCGTTAGTCTAGAAATAGAAGACGGTTGTACAGGCGGATCTCGTTAGTCTAGATATTGAAGACGTTTGTCCAACGACGTATCTCGTTAGTCTAGATATAGAAGACGGTTGTACAGACGAATCTCGTTAGTCTAGATATAGAAGACGGTTGTACAGACGGATCTCGTTAGTCTAGATATAGAAGACGGTTGTACAGGCGGATCTCGTTAGTCGAGATATAGAAGACGGTTGTACAGACGGATCTCGTTATTCTAGATATAGATGACGGTTGTACAGACGGATCTCGTTAGTCTAGATATTGAAGACATTTGTACAGACGGATCTCGTTAGTCTAGATATAGAAGACGGTTGTACAGACGGATCTCGTTAGTCTAGATATAGAAGACGGTTGTACAACGACGGATTTCGTTAGTCTAGATATAGAAGACGGTTGTACAGGCGGATCTCGTTAGTCTAGATATTGAAGACGTTTGTCCAACGACGTATCTCGTTAGTCTAGATATAGAAGACGGTTGTACAGACGAATCTCGTTAGTCTAGATATAGAAGACGGTTGTACAGACGGATCTCGTTAGTCTAGATATAGAAGACGGTTGTACAGGCGGATCACGTTAGTCGAGATATAGAAGACGGTTGTACAGACGGATCTCGTTAGTCTAGATATAGAAGATGGTTGTACAACGAGAGATCTCGTTAGTCTAGATATAGAAGACGGTTGTACAGTCGGATCTCGTTAGTCTAGATATTGAAGACGTTTGTACAGACGGATCTCGTTAGTCTAGATATAGAAGACGGTTGTACAGACGGATCTCGTTAGTCTAGATATAGAAGACGGTTGTACAACGACGGATCTCGTTAGTCTAGAAATAGAAGACGGTTGTACAGACGGATCTCGTTAGTCTAGATATAGAAGACGGTTGTACAGACGGATCTCGTTAGTCTAGATATAGAAGACGGTTGTACAGACGGATCTCGTTAGTCTAGATATAGAAGACAGTTGTACAACGACGGATCTCGTTAGTCTAGAAATAGAAGACGGTTGTACAACGACGGATCTCGTTAGTCTAGATATAGAAGACGGTTGTACAGACGGATCTCGTTAGTCTAGATATAGAAGACGGTTGTACAACGACGGATCTCGTTAGTCTAGATATACAAGACGGTTGTACAGACGGATCTCGTTAGTCTAGATATAGAAGACGGTTGTACAGTCGGATCTCGTTAGTCTAGATATTGAAGACGTTTGTACAGACGGATCTCGTTAGTCTAGATATAGAAGACGGTTGTACAGACGGATCTCGTTAGTCTAGATATAGAAGACGGTTGTACAACGACGGATCTCGTTAGTCTAGAAATAGAAGACGGTTGTACAGACGGATCTCGTTAGTCTAGATATAGAAGACGGTTGTACAGACGGATCTCGTTAGTCTAGATATAGAAGACGGTTGTACAACGACGGATCTCGTTAGTCTAGAAATAGAAGACGGTTGTACAGACGGATCTCGTTAGTCTAGATATAGAAGACGGTTGTACAGACGGATCTCGTTAGTCGAGATATAGAAGACGGTTGTACAACGACGGATCTCGTTAGTCTAGATATAGAAGACGGTTGTACAGACGGATCTCGTTAGTCGAGATATAGAAGACGTTTGTCCAACGACGTATCTCGTTAGTCTAGATATAGAAGACGGTTGTACAGACGAATCTCGTTAGTCTAGATATAGAAGACGGTTGTACAGACGGATCTCGTTAGTCTAGATATAGAAGACGGTTGTACAGGCGGATCTCGTTAGTCGAGATATAGAAGACGGTTGTACAGACGGATCCCGTTAGTCTAGATATAGATGACGGTTGTACAGACGGATCTCGTTAGTCTAGATATTGAAGACATTTGTCCAACGACGTATCTCGTTAGTCTAGATATAGAAGACGGTTGTACAGACGGATCTCGTTAGTCTAGATATTGAAGACATTTGTCCAACGACGTATCTCGTTAGTCTAGATATAGAAGACGGTTGTACAGACGGTTCTCGTTAGTCTAGATATAGAAGACGGTTGTATAACGAGAGATCTCGTTAGTCTAGATATAGAAGATGGTTGTACAACGAGAGATCTCGTTAGTCTAGATATAGAAGACGGTTGTACAGTCGGATCTCGTTAGTCTAGATATTGAAGACGTTTGTACAGACGGATCTCGTTAGTCTAGATATAGAAGACGGTTGTACAGACGGATCTCGTTAGTCTAGATATAGAAGACGGTTGTACAGGCGGATCACGTTAGTCGAGATATAGAAGACGGTTGTACAGACGGATCTCGTTAGTCTAGATATAGATGACGGTTGTACAGACGGATCTCGTTAGTCTAGATATTGAAGACGTTTGTCCAACGACGTATCTCGTTAGTCTAGATATAGAAGACGGTTGTACAGACGGTTCTCGTTAGTCTAGATATAGAAGACAGTTGTACAGACGGTTCTCGTTAGTCTAGATATAGAAGACGGTTGTATAACGAGAGATCTCGTTAGTCTAGATATAGAAGATGGTTGTACAACGAGAGATCTCGTTAGTCTAGATATAGAAGATGGTTGTACAGTCGGATCTCGTTAGTCTAGATATTGAAGACGTTTGTACAGACGGATCTCGTTAGTCTAGATATAGAAGACGGTTGTACAGACGGATCTCGTTAGTCTAGATATAGAAGACGGTTGTACAACGACGGATCTCGTTAGTCTAGAAATAGAAGACGGTTGTACAGACGGATCTCGTTAGTCTAGATATAGAAGACGGTTGTACAGACGGATCTCGTTAGTCTAGATATTGAAGACGTTTGTACAGACGGATCTCGTTAGTCTAGATATAGAAGACGGTTGTACAGACGGATCTCGTTAGTCTAGATATAGAAGACAGTTGTACAACGACGGATCTCGTTAGTCTAGAAATAGAAGACGGTTGTACAGACGGATGTCGTTAGTCTAGATATAGAAGACGGTTGTACAGACGGATCTCGTTAGTCTAGATATAGAAGACAGTTGTACAACGACGGATCTCGTTAGTCTAGATATAGAAGACAGTTGTACAACGACGGATCTCGTTAGTCTAGAAATAGAAGACGGTTGTACAACGACGGATCTCGTTAGTCTAGATATAGAAGACGGTTGTACAGACGGATCTCGTTAGTCTAGATATAGAAGACGGTTGTACAACGACGGATCTCGTTAGTCTAGATATACAAGACGGTTGTACAGACGGATCTCGTTAGTCTAGATATAGAAGACGGTTGTACAGGCGGATCACGTTAGTCGAGATATAGAAGACGGTTGTACAGACGGATCTCGTTAGTCTAGATATAGATGACGGTTGTACAGACGGATCTCGTTAGTCTAGATATTGAAGACGTTTGTCCAACGACGTATCTCGTTAGTCTAGATATAGAAGACGGTTGTACAGACGGTTCTCGTTAGTCTAGATATAGAAGACAGTTGTACAGACGGTTCTCGTTAGTCTAGATATAGAAGACGGTTGTATAACGAGAGATCTCGTTAGTCTAGATATAGATGACGTTTGTACAGACGGATCTCGTTAGTCTAGATATAGAAGACGGTTGTACAGACGGATCTCGTTAGTCTAGATATAGAAGACGGTTGTACAACGACGGATCTCGTTAGTCTAGAAATAGAAGACGGTTGTACAGACGGATCTCGTTAGTCTAGATATAGAAGACGGTTGTACAGACGGATCTCGTTAGTCTAGATATAGAAGACGGTTGTACAACGACGGATCTCGTTAGTCTAGATATAGAAGACGGTTGTACAGACGGATGTCGTTAGTCGAGATATAGAAGACGGTTGTACAACGACGGATCTCGTTAGTCTAGATATAGAAGACGGTTGTACAGACGGATCTCGTTAGTCGAGATATAGAAGACGGTTGTACAGACGGATCTCGTTAGTCTAGAAATAGAAGACGGTTGTACAGGCGGATCTCGTTAGTCTAGATATTGAAGACGTTTGTCCAACGACGTATCTCGTTAGTCTAGATATAGAAGACGGTTGTACAGACGAATCTCGTTAGTCTAGATATAGAAGACGGTTGTACAGACGGATCTCGTTAGTCTAGATATAGAAGACGGTTGTACAGGCGGATCTCGTTAGTCGAGATATAGAAGACGGTTGTACAGACGGATCTCGTTATTCTAGATATAGATGACGGTTGTACAGACGGATCTCGTTAGTCTAGATATTGAAGACATTTGTACAGACGGATCTCGTTAGTCTAGATATAGAAGACGGTTGTACAGACGGATCTCGTTAGTCTAGATATAGAAGACGGTTGTACAACGACGGATTTCGTTAGTCTAGATATAGAAGACGGTTGTACAGGCGGATCTCGTTAGTCTAGATATTGAAGACGTTTGTCCAACGACGTATCTCGTTAGTCTAGATATAGAAGACGGTTGTACAGACGAATCTCGTTAGTCTAGATATAGAAGACGGTTGTACAGACGGATCTCGTTAGTCTAGATATAGAAGACGGTTGTACAGGCGGATCACGTTAGTCGAGATATAGAAGACGGTTGTACAGACGGATCTCGTTAGTCTAGATATAGAAGATGGTTGTACAACGAGAGATCTCGTTAGTCTAGATATAGAAGACGGTTGTACAGTCGGATCTCGTTAGTCTAGATATTGAAGACGTTTGTACAGACGGATCTCGTTAGTCTAGATATAGAAGACGGTTGTACAGACGGATCTCGTTAGTCTAGATATAGAAGACGGTTGTACAACGACGGATCTCGTTAGTCTAGAAATAGAAGACGGTTGTACAGACGGATCTCGTTAGTCTAGATATAGAAGACGGTTGTACAGACGGATCTCGTTAGTCTAGATATAGAAGACGGTTGTACAGACGGATCTCGTTAGTCTAGATATAGAAGACAGTTGTACAACGACGGATCTCGTTAGTCTAGAAATAGAAGACGGTTGTACAACGACGGATCTCGTTAGTCTAGATATAGAAGACGGTTGTACAGACGGATCTCGTTAGTCTAGATATAGAAGACGGTTGTACAACGACGGATCTCGTTAGTCTAGATATACAAGACGGTTGTACAGACGGATCTCGTTAGTCTAGATATAGAAGACGGTTGTACAGACGGATCTCGTTAGTCGAGATATAGAAGACGGTTGTACAGACGGATCTCGTTAGTCTAGAAATAGAAGACGGTTGTACAGGCGGATCTCGTTAGTCTAGATATTGAAGACGTTTGTCCAACGACGTATCTCGTTAGTCTAGATATAGAAGACGGTTGTACAGACGAATCTCGTTAGTCTAGATATAGAAGACGGTTGTACAGACGGATCTCGTTAGTCTAGATATAGAAGACGGTTGTACAGGCGGATCTCGTTAGTCGAGATATAGAAGACGGTTGTACAGACGGATCTCGTTAGTCTAGATATAGAAGACGGTTGTACAGACGGATCTCGTTAGTCTAGATATTGAAGACGTTTGTCCAACGACGTATCTCGTTAGTCTAGATATAGAAGACGGTTGTACAGACGGTTCTCGTTAGTCTAGATATAGAAGACGGTTGTATAACGAGAGATCTCCTTAGTCTAGATATAGAAGATGGTTGTACAACGAGAGATCTCGTTAGTCTAGATATAGAAGACGGTTGTACAGACGGATCTCGTTAGTCTAGATATTGAAGACGTTTGTACAGACGGATCTCGTTAGTCTAGATATAGAAGACGGTTGTACAGACGGATCTCGTTAGTCTAGATATAGAAGACGGTTGTACAACGACGGATCTCGTTAGTCTAGAAATAGAAGACGGTTGTACAGACGGATCTCGTTAGTCTAGATATAGAAGACGGTTGTACAGACGGATCTCGTTAGTCGAGATATAGAAGACGGTTGTACAACGACGGATTTCGTTAGTCTAGATATAGAAGACGGTTGTACAGGCGGATCTCGTTAGTCTAGATATTGAAGACGTTTGTCCAACGACGTATCTCGTTAGTCTAGATATAGAAGACGGTTGTACAGACGAATCTCGTTAGTCTAGATATAGAAGACGGTTGTACAGACGGATCTCGTTAGTCTAGATATAGAAGACGGTTGTACAGGCGGATCACGTTAGTCGAGATATAGAAGACGGTTGTACAGACGGATCTCGTTAGTCTAGATATAGAAGATGGTTGTACAACGAGAGATCTCGTTAGTCTAGATATAGAAGACGGTTGTACAGTCGGATCTCGTTAGTCTAGATATTGAAGACGTTTGTACAGACGGATCTCGTTAGTCTAGATATAGAAGACGGTTGTACAGACGGATCTCGTTAGTCTAGATATAGAAGACGGTTGTACAACGACGGATCTCGTTAGTCTAGAAATAGAAGACGGTTGTACAGACGGATCTCGTTAGTCTAGATATAGAAGACGGTTGTACAGACGGATCTCGTTAGTCTAGATATAGAAGACGGTTGTACAACGACGGATCTCGTTAGTCTAGATATAGAAGACGGTTGTACAGACGGATGTCGTTAGTCGAGATATAGAAGACGGTTGTACAACGACGGATCTCGTTAGTCTAGATATAGAAGACGGTTGTACAGACGGATCTCGTTAGTCGAGATATAGAAGACGGTTGTACAGACGGATCTCGTTAGTCTAGAAATAGAAGACGGTTGTACAGGCGGATCTCGTTAGTCTAGATATTGAAGACGTTTGTCCAACGACGTATCTCGTTAGTCTAGATATAGAAGACGGTTGTACAGACGAATCTCGTTAGTCTAGATATAGAAGACGGTTGTACAGACGGATCTCGTTAGTCTAGATATAGAAGACGGTTGTACAGGCGGATCTCGTTAGTCGAGATATAGAAGACGGTTGTACAGACGGATCTCGTTAGTCTAGATATAGATGACGGTTGTACAGACGGATCTCGTTAGTCTAGATATTGAAGACGTTTGTACAGACGGATCTCGTTAGTCTAGATATAGAAGACGGTTGTACAGACGGATCTCGTTAGTCTAGATATAGAAGACGGTTGTACAACGACGGATCTCGTTAGTCTAGATATAGAAGACGGTTGTACAGACGGTTCTCGTTAGTCTAGATATAGAAGACGGTTGTATAACGAGAGATCTCGTCAGTCTAGTTATAGAAGACGGTTGTACAGACGGATCTCGTTAGTCTAGATATAGAAGACGGTTGTACAGACGGTTCTCGTTAGTCTAGATATAGAAGACGGTTGTATAACGAGAGATCTCGTTAGTCTAGATATAGAAGATGGTTGTACAACGAGAGATCTCGTTAGTCTAGATATAGAAGACGGTTGTACAGACGGATCTCGTTAGTCTAGATATTGAAGACGTTTGTACAGACGGATCTCGTTAGTCTAGATATAGAAGACGGTTGTACAGACGGATCTCGTTAGTCTAGATATAGAAGACGGTTGTTCAACGACGGATCTCGTTAGTCTAGAAATAGAAGAGGGTTGTACAACGACGGATCTCGTTAGTCTAGATATAGAAGACGGTTGTACAGACGGATCTCGTTAGTCTAGATATAGAAGACGGTTGTACAACGACGGATCTCATTAGTTTAGATATACAAGACGGTTGTACAGACGGATCTCGTTAGTCTAGATATAGAAGACAGTTGTACAACGACGGATCTCGTTAGTCTAGAAATAGAAGACGGTTGTACAACGACGGATCTCGTTAGTCTAGATATAGAAGACGGTTGTACAGACGGATCTCGTTAGTCGAGATATAGAAGACGGTTGTACAGACGGATCTCGTTAGTCTAGAAATAGAAGACGGTTGTACAGGCGGATCTCGTTAGTCTAGATATTGAAGACGTTTGTCCAACGACGTATCTCGTTAGTCTAGATATAGAAGACGGTTGTACAGACGAATCTCGTTAGTCTAGATATAGAAGACGGTTGTACAGACGGATCTCGTTAGTCTAGATATAGAAGACGGTTGTACAGGCGGATCTCGTTAGTCGAGATATACAAGACGGTTGTACAGACGGATCTCGTTAGTCTAGATATAGAAGACGGTTGTACAGACGGATCTCGTTAGTCTGGATATTGAAGACGTTTGTCCAACGACGTATCTCGTTAGTCTAGATATAGAAGACGGTTGTACAGACGGTTCTCGTTAGTGTAGATATAGAAGACGGTTGTATAACGAGAGATCTCCTTAGTCTAGATATAGAAGATGGTTGTACAACGAGAGATCTCGTTAGTCTAGATATAGAAGACGGTTGTACAGACGGATCTCGTTAGTCTAGATATTGAAGACGTTTGTACAGACGGATCTCGTTAGTCTAGATATAGAAGACGGTTGTACAGACGGATCTCGTTAGTCTAGATATAGAAGACGGTTGTACAACGACGGATCTCGTTAGTCTAGAAATAGAAGACGGTTGTACAGACGGATCTCGTTAGTCTAGATATAGAAGACGGTTGTACAGACGGATCTCGTTAGTCGAGATATAGAAGACGGTTGTACAACGACGGATCTCGTTAGTCTAGATATAGAAGACGGTTGTACAGGCGGATCTCGTTAGTCTAGATATTGAAGACGTTTGTCCAACGACGTATCTCGTTAGTCTAGATATAGAAGACGGTTGTACAGACGAATCTCGTTAGTCTAGATATAGAAGACGGTTGTACAGACGGATCTCGTTAGTCTAGAAATAGAAGACGGTTGTACAGACGGATCTCGTTAGTCTAGATATAGAAGACGGTTGTACAGACGGATCTCGTTAGTCGAGATATAGAAGACGGTTGTACAACGACGGATCTCGTTAGTCTAGAAATAGAAGACGGTTGTACAGACGGATCTCGTTAGTCTAGATATAGAAGACGGTTGTACAGACGGATCTCGTTAGTCGAGATATAGAAGACGGTTGTACAACGACGGATCTCGTTAGTCTAGATATAGAAGACGGTTGTACAGGCGGATCTCGTTAGTCTAGATATTGAAGACGTTTGTCCAACGACGTATCTCGTTAGTCTAGATATAGAAGACGGTTGTACAGACGAATCTCGTTAGTCTAGATATAGAAGACGGTTGTACAGACGGTTCTCGTTAGTCTAGATATAGAAGACGGTTGTATAACGAGAGATCTCCTTAGTCTAGATATAGAAGATGGTTGTACAACGAGAGATCTCGTTAGTCTAGATATAGAAGACGGTTGTACAGACGGATCTCGTTAGTCGAGATATAGAAGACGGTTGTACAACGACGGATCTCGTTAGTCTAGATATAGAAGACGGTTGTACAGGCGGATCTCGTTAGTCTAGATATTGAAGACGTTTGTCCAACGACGTATCTCGTTAGTCTAGATATAGAAGACGGTTGTACAGACGAATCTCGTTAGTCTAGATATAGAAGACGGTTGTACAGACGGATCTCGTTAGTCTAGAAATAGAAGACGGTTGTACAGACGGATCTCGTTAGTCTAGATATAGAAGACGGTTGTACAGACGGATCTCGTTAGTCGAGATATAGAAGACGGTTGTACAACGACGGATCTCGTTAGTCTAGAAATAGAAGACGGTTGTACAGACGGATCTCGTTAGTCTAGATATAGAAGACGGTTGTACAGACGGATCTCGTTAGTCGAGATATAGAAGACGGTTGTACAACGACGGATCTCGTTAGTCTAGATATAGAAGACGGTTGTACAGGCGGATCTCGTTAGTCTAGATATTGAAGACGTTTGTCCAACGACGTATCTCGTTAGTCTAGATATAGAAGACGGTTGTACAGACGAATCTCGTTAGTCTAGATATAGAAGACGGTTGTACAGACGGTTCTCGTTAGTCTAGATATAGAAGACGGTTGTATAACGAGAGATCTCCTTAGTCTAGATATAGAAGATGGTTGTACAACGAGAGATCTCGTTAGTCTAGATATAGAAGACGGTTGTACAGACGGATCTCGTTAGTCTAGATATTGAAGACGTTTGTACAGACGGATCTCGTTAGTCTAGATATAGAAGACGGTTGTACAGACGGATCTCGTTAGTCTAGATATAGAAGACGGTTGTACAACGACGGATCTCGTTAGTCTAGAAATAGAAGACGGTTGTACAGACGGATCTCGTTAGTCTAGATATAGAAGACGGTTGTACAGACGGATCTCGTTAGTCGAGATATAGAAGACGGTTGTACAACGACGGATTTCGTTAGTCTAGATATAGAAGACGGTTGTACAGGCGGATCTCGTTAGTCTAGATATTGAAGACGTTTGTCCAACGACGTATCTCGTTAGTCTAGATATAGAAGACGGTTGTACAGACGAATCTCGTTAGTCTAGATATAGAAGACGGTTGTACAGACGGATCTCGTTAGTCTAGATATAGAAGACGGTTGTACAGGCGGATCACGTTAGTCGAGATATAGAAGACGGTTGTACAGACGGATCTCGTTAGTCTAGATATAGAAGATGGTTGTACAACGAGAGATCTCGTTAGTCTAGATATAGAAGACGGTTGTACAGTCGGATCTCGTTAGTCTAGATATTGAAGACGTTTGTACAGACGGATCTCGTTAGTCTGGATATTGAAGACGGTTGTACAGACGGATCTCGTTAGTCTAGATATAGAAGACGGTTGTACAGACGGTTCTCGTTAGTGTAGATATAGAAGACGGTTGTATAACGAGAGATCTCCTTAGTCTAGATATAGAAGATGGTTGTACAACGAGAGATCTCGTTAGTCTAGATATAGAAGACGGTTGTACAGACGGATCTCGTTAGTCTAGATATTGAAGACGTTTGTACAGACGGATCTCGTTAGTCTAGATATAGAAGACGGTTGTACAGACGGATCTCGTTAGTCTAGATATAGAAGACGGTTGTACAACGACGGATCTCGTTAGTCTAGAAATAGAAGACGGTTGTACAGACGGATCTCGTTAGTCTAGATATAGAAGACGGTTGTACAGACGGATCTCGTTAGTCGAGATATAGAAGACGGTTGTACAACGACGGATCTCGTTAGTCTAGATATAGAAGACGGTTGTACAGGCGGATCTCGTTAGTCTAGATATTGAAGACGTTTGTCCAACGACGTATCTCGTTAGTCTAGATATAGAAGACGGTTGTACAGACGAATCTCGTTAGTCTAGATATAGAAGACGGTTGTACAGACGGATCTCGTTAGTCTAGAAATAGAAGACGGTTGTACAGACGGATCTCGTTAGTCTAGATATAGAAGACGGTTGTACAGACGGATCTCGTTAGTCGAGATATAGAAGACGGTTGTACAACGACGGATCTCGTTAGTCTAGAAATAGAAGACGGTTGTACAGACGGATCTCGTTAGTCTAGATATAGAAGACGGTTGTACAGACGGATCTCGTTAGTCGAGATATAGAAGACGGTTGTACAACGACGGATCTCGTTAGTCTAGATATAGAAGACGGTTGTACAGGCGGATCTCGTTAGTCTAGATATTGAAGACGTTTGTCCAACGACGTATCTCGTTAGTCTAGATATAGAAGACGGTTGTACAGACGAATCTCGTTAGTCTAGATATAGAAGACGGTTGTACAGACGGTTCTCGTTAGTCTAGATATAGAAGACGGTTGTATAACGAGAGATCTCCTTAGTCTAGATATAGAAGATGGTTGTACAACGAGAGATCTCGTTAGTCTAGATATAGAAGACGGTTGTACAGACGGATCTCGTTAGTCTAGATATTGAAGACGTTTGTACAGACGGATCTCGTTAGTCTAGATATAGAAGACGGTTGTACAGACGGATCTCGTTAGTCTAGATATAGAAGACGGTTGTACAACGACGGATCTCGTTAGTCTAGAAATAGAAGACGGTTGTACAGACGGATCTCGTTAGTCTAGATATAGAAGACGGTTGTACAGACGGATCTCGTTAGTCGAGATATAGAAGACGGTTGTACAACGACGGATTTCGTTAGTCTAGATATAGAAGACGGTTGTACAGGCGGATCTCGTTAGTCTAGATATTGAAGACGTTTGTCCAACGACGTATCTCGTTAGTCTAGATATAGAAGACGGTTGTACAGACGAATCTCGTTAGTCTAGATATAGAAGACGGTTGTACAGACGGATCTCGTTAGTCTAGATATAGAAGACGGTTGTACAGGCGGATCACGTTAGTCGAGATATAGAAGACGGTTGTACAGACGGATCTCGTTAGTCTAGATATAGAAGATGGTTGTACAACGAGAGATCTCGTTAGTCTAGATATAGAAGACGGTTGTACAGTCGGATCTCGTTAGTCTAGATATTGAAGACGTTTGTACAGACGGATCTCGTTAGTCTAGATATAGAAGACGGTTGTACAGACGGATCTCGTTAGTCTAGATATAGAAGACGGTTGTACAACGACGGATCTCGTTAGTCTAGAAATAGAAGACGGTTGTACAGACGGATCTCGTTAGTCTAGATATAGAAGACGGTTGTACAGACGGATCTCGTTAGTCTAGATATAGAAGACGGTTGTACAACGACGGATCTCGTTAGTCTAGATATAGAAGACGGTTGTACAGACGGATGTCGTTAGTCGAGATATAGAAGACGGTTGTACAACGACGGATCTCGTTAGTCTAGATATAGAAGACGGTTGTACAGACGGATCTCGTTAGTCGAGATATAGAAGACGGTTGTACAGACGGATCTCGTTAGTCTAGAAATAGAAGACGGTTGTACAGGCGGATCTCGTTAGTCTAGATATTGAAGACGTTTGTCCAACGACGTATCTCGTTAGTCTAGATATAGAAGACGGTTGTACAGACGAATCTCGTTAGTCTAGATATAGAAGACGGTTGTACAGACGGATCTCGTTAGTCTAGATATAGAAGACGGTTGTACAGGCGGATCTCGTTAGTCGAGATATAGAAGACGGTTGTACAGACGGATCTCGTTAGTCTAGATATAGATGACGGTTGTACAGACGGATCTCGTTAGTCTAGATATTGAAGACGTTTGTACAGACGGATCTCGTTAGTCTAGATATAGAAGACGGTTGTACAGACGGATCTCGTTAGTCTAGATATAGAAGACGGTTGTACAACGACGGATCTCGTTAGTCTAGATATAGAAGACGGTTGTACAGACGGTTCTCGTTAGTCTAGATATAGAAGACGGTTGTATAACGAGAGATCTCGTCAGTCTAGTTATAGAAGACGGTTGTACAGACGGATCTCGTTAGTCTAGATATAGAAGACGGTTGTACAGACGGTTCTCGTTAGTCTAGATATAGAAGACGGTTGTATAACGAGAGATCTCGTTAGTCTAGATATAGAAGATGGTTGTACAACGAGAGATCTCGTTAGTCTAGATATAGAAGACGGTTGTACAGACGGATCTCGTTAGTCTAGATATTGAAGACGTTTGTACAGACGGATCTCGTTAGTCTAGATATAGAAGACGGTTGTACAGACGGATCTCGTTAGTCTAGATATAGAAGACGGTTGTTCAACGACGGATCTCGTTAGTCTAGAAATAGAAGAGGGTTGTACAACGACGGATCTCGTTAGTCTAGATATAGAAGACGGTTGTACAGACGGATCTCGTTAGTCTAGATATAGAAGACGGTTGTACAACGACGGATCTCATTAGTTTAGATATACAAGACGGTTGTACAGACGGATCTCGTTAGTCTAGATATAGAAGACAGTTGTACAACGACGGATCTCGTTAGTCTAGAAATAGAAGACGGTTGTACAACGACGGATCTCGTTAGTCTAGATATAGAAGACGGTTGTACAGACGGATCTCGTTAGTCGAGATATAGAAGACGGTTGTACAGACGGATCTCGTTAGTCTAGAAATAGAAGACGGTTGTACAGGCGGATCTCGTTAGTCTAGATATTGAAGACGTTTGTCCAACGACGTATCTCGTTAGTCTAGATATAGAAGACGGTTGTACAGACGAATCTCGTTAGTCTAGATATAGAAGACGGTTGTACAGACGGATCTCGTTAGTCTAGATATAGAAGACGGTTGTACAGGCGGATCTCGTTAGTCGAGATATACAAGACGGTTGTACAGACGGATCTCGTTAGTCTAGATATAGAAGACGGTTGTACAGACGGATCTCGTTAGTCTAGATATTGAAGACGTTTGTCCAACGACGTATCTCGTTAGTCTAGATATAGAAGACGGTTGTACAGACGGTTCTCGTTAGTCTAGATATAGAAGACGGTTGTATAACGAGAGATCTCCTTAGTCTAGATATAGAAGATGGTTGTACAACGAGAGATCTCGTTAGTCTAGATATAGAAGACGGTTGTACAGACGGATCTCGTTAGTCTAGATATTGAAGACGTTTGTACAGACGGATCTCGTTAGTCTAGATATAGAAGACGGTTGTACAGACGGATCTCGTTAGTCTAGATATAGAAGACGGTTGTACAACGACGGATCTCGTTAGTCTAGAAATAGAAGACGGTTGTACAGACGGATCTCGTTAGTCTAGATATAGAAGACGGTTGTACAGACGGATCTCGTTAGTCGAGATATAGAAGACGGTTGTACAACGACGGATCTCGTTAGTCTAGATATAGAAGACGGTTGTACAGGCGGATCTCGTTAGTCTAGATATTGAAGACGTTTGTCCAACGACGTATCTCGTTAGTCTAGATATAGAAGACGGTTGTACAGACGAATCTCGTTAGTCTAGATATAGAAGACGGTTGTACAGACGGATCTCGTTAGTCTAGATATAGAAGACGGTTGTACAGGCGGATCACGTTAGTCGAGATATAGAAGACGGTTGTACAGACGGATCTCCTTAGTCTAGATATAGATGACGTTTGTACAGACGGATCTCGTTAGTCTAGATATAGAAGACGGTTGTACAGACGGATCTCGTTAGTCTAGATATAGAAGACGGTTGTACAGACGGTTCTCGTTAGTCTAGATATAGAAGACAGTTGTACAGACGGATCTCGTTAGTCTAGATATAGAAGACGGTTGTATAACGAGAGATCTCGTTAGTCTAGTTATAGAAGACGGTTGTACAGACGGATCTCGTTAGTCTAGATATAGAAGACAGTTGTACAACGACGGATCTCGTTAGTCTAGAAATAGAAGACGGTTGTACAACGACGGATCTCGTTAGTCTAGATATAGAAGACGGTTGTACAGACGGATCTCGTTAGTCTAGATATAGAAGACGGTTGTACAACGACGGATCTCGTTAGTCTAGATATACAAGACGGTTGTACAGACGGATCTCGTTAGTCTAGATATAGAAGACGGTTGTACAACGACGGATCTCGTTAGTCTAGAAATAGAAGACGGTTGTACAGACGGATCTCGTTAGTCTAGATATAGAAGACGGTTGTATAACGAGAGATCTCGTTAGTCTAGATATAGATGACGTTTGTACAGACGGATCTCGTTAGTCTAGATATAGAAGACGGTTGTACAGACGGATCTCGTTAGTCTAGATATAGAAGACGGTTGTACAACGACGGATCTCGTTAGTCTAGAAATAGAAGACGGTTGTACAGACGGATCTCGTTAGTCTAGATATAGAAGACGGTTGTACAGACGGTTCTCGTTAGTCTAGATATAGAAGACAGTTGTACAGACGGTTCTCGTTAGTCTAGATATAGAAGACGGTTGTATAACGAGAGATCTCGTTAGTCTAGATATAGATGACGTTTGTACAGACGGATCTCGTTAGTCTAGATATAGAAGACGGTTGTACAGACGGATCTCGTTAGTCTAGATATAGAAGACGGTTGTACAACGACGGATCTCGTTAGTCTAGAAATAGAAGACGGTTGTACAGACGGATCTCGTTAGTCTAGATATAGAAGACGGTTGTACAGACGGATCTCGTTAGTCTAGATATAGAAGACGGTTGTACAACGACGGATCTCGTTAGTCTAGATATAGAAGACGGTTGTACAGACGGATGTCGTTAGTCGAGATATAGAAGACGGTTGTACAACGACGGATCTCGTTAGTCTAGATATAGAAGACGGTTGTACAGACGGATCTCGTTAGTCGAGATATAGAAGACGGTTGTACAGACGGATCTCGTTAGTCTAGAAATAGAAGACGGTTGTACAGGCGGATCTCGTTAGTCTAGATATTGAAGACGTTTGTCCAACGACGTATCTCGTTAGTCTAGATATAGAAGACGGTTGTACAGACGAATCTCGTTAGTCTAGATATAGAAGACGGTTGTACAGACGGATCTCGTTAGTCTAGATATAGAAGACGGTTGTACAGGCGGATCTCGTTAGTCGAGATATAGAAGACGGTTGTACAGACGGATCTCGTTAGTCTAGATATAGATGACGGTTGTACAGACGGATCTCGTTAGTCTAGATATTGAAGACGTTTGTACAGACGGATCTCGTTAGTCTAGATATAGAAGACGGTTGTACAGACGGATCTCGTTAGTCTAGATATAGAAGACGGTTGTACAACGACGGATCTCGTTAGTCTAGATATAGAAGACGGTTGTACAGACGGTTCTCGTTAGTCTAGATATAGAAGACGGTTGTATAACGAGAGATCTCGTTAGTCTAGTTATAGAAGACGGTTGTACAGACGGATCTCGTTAGTCTAGATATTGAAGACGGTTGTACAGACGGTTCTCGTTAGTCTAGATATAGAAGACGGTTGTATAACGAGAGATCTCGTTAGTCTAGATATAGAAGATGGTTGTACAACGAGAGATCTCGTTAGTCTAGATATAGAAGACGGTTGTACAGACGGATCTCGTTAGTCTAGATATTGAAGACGTTTGTACAGACGGATCTCGTTAGTCTAGATATAGAAGACGGTTGTACAGACGGATCTCGTTAGTCTAGATATAGAAGACGGTTGTTCAACGACGGATCTCGTTAGTCTAGAAATAGAAGACGGTTGTACAACGACGGATCTCGTTAGTCTAGATATAGAAGACGGTTGTACAGACGGATCTCGTTAGTCTAGATATAGAAGACGGTTGTACAGGCGGATCTCGTTAGTCGAGATATAGAAGACGGTTGTACAGACGGATCTCGTTAGTCTAGATATAGATGACGGTTGTACAGACGGATCTCGTTAGTCTAGATATAGAAGACGGTTGTACAACGACGGATCTCGTTAGTCTAGATATACAAGACGGTTGTACAGACGGATCTCGTTAGTCTAGATATAGAAGACGGTTGTACAGGCGGATCACGTTAGTCGAGATATAGAAGACGGTTGTACAGACGGATCTCGTTAGTCTAGATATAGATGACGGTTGTACAGACGGATCTCGTTAGTCTAGATATTGAAGACGTTTGTCCAACGACGTATCTCGTTAGTCTAGATATAGAAGACGGTTGTACAGACGGTTCTCGTTAGTCTAGATATAGAAGACAGTTGTACAGACGGTTCTCGTTAGTCTAGATATAGAAGACGGTTGTATAACGAGAGATCTCGTTAGTCTAGATATAGAAGATGGTTGTGCAACGAGAGATCTCGTTAGTCTAGATATAGAAGACGGTTGTACAGTCGGATCTCGTTAGTCTAGATATTGAAGACGTTTGTACAGACGGATCTCGTTAGTCTAGATATAGAAGACGGTTGTACAGACGGATCTCGTTAGTATAGATATAGAAGACGGTTGTACAACGACGGATCTCGTTAGTCTAGAAATAGAAGACGGTTGTACAGACGGATCTCGTTAGTCTAGATATAGAAGACGGTTGTACAGACGGATCTCGTTAGTCTAGATATAGAAGACGGTTGTACAACGACGGATCTCGTTAGTCTAGATATAGAAGACGGTTGTACAGACGGATGTCGTTAGTCGAGATATAGAAGACGGTTGTACAACGACGGATCTCGTTAGTCTAGATATAGAAAACGGTTGTACAGACGGATCTCGTTAGTCGAGATATAGAAGACGGTTGTACAGACGGATCTCGTTAGTCTAGAAATAGAAGACGGTTGTACAGGCGGATCTCGTTAGTCTAGATATTGAAGACGTTTGTCCAACGACGTATCTCGTTAGTCTAGATATAGAAGACGGTTGTACAGACGAATCTCGTTAGTCTAGATATAGAAGACGGTTGTACAGACGGATCTCGTTAGTCTAGATATAGAAGACGGTTGTACAGGCGGATCTCGTTAGTCGAGATATAGAAGACGGTTGTACAGACGGATCTCGTTAGTCTAGATATAGATGACGGTTGTACAGACGGATCTCGTTAGTCTAGATATTGAAGACGTTTGTACAGACGGATCTCGTTAGTCTAGATATAGAAGACGGTTGTACAGACGGATCTCGTTAGTCTAGATATAGAAGACGGTTGTACAACGACGGATCTCGTTAGTCTAGAAATAGAAGACGGTTGTACAGACGGATCTCGTTAGTCTAGATATAGAAGACGGTTGTACAGACGGATCTCGTTAGTCTAGATATAGAAGACGGTTGTACAACGACGGATCTCGTTAGTCTAGAAATAGAAGACGGTTGTACAGACGGATCTCGTTAGTCTAGATATAGAAGACGGTTGTACAGACGGATCTCGTTAGTCGAGATATAGAAGACGGTTGTACAACGACGGATCTCGTTAGTCTAGATATAGAAGACGGTTGTACAGACGGATCTCGTTAGTCGAGATATAGAAGACGGTTGTACAGACGGATCTCGTTAGTCTAGAAATAGAAGACGGTTGTACAGGCGGATCTCGTTAGTCTAGATATTGAAGACGTTTGTCCAACGACGTATCTCGTTAGTCTAGATATAGACGACGGTTGTACAGACGAATCTCGTTAGTCTAGATATAGAAGACGGTTGTACAGACGGATCTCGTTAGTCTAGATATAGAAGACGGTTGTACCGGCGGATCTCGTTAGTCGAGATATAGAAGACGGTTGTACAGACGGATCTCGTTAGTCTAGAAATAGAAGACGGTTGTACAGGCGGATCTCGTTAGTCTAGATATTGAAGACGTTTGTCCAACGACGTATCTCGTTAGTCTAGATATAGAAGACGGTTGTACAGACGAATCTCGTTAGTCTAGATATAGAAGACGGTTGTACAGACGGATCTCGTTAGTCTAGATATAGAAGACGGTTGTACAGGCGGATCACGTTAGTCGAGATATAGAAGACGGTTGTACAGACGGATCTCGTTAGTCTAGATATAGATGACGGTTGTACAGACGGATCTCGTTAGTCTAGATATTGAAGACGTTTGTCCAACGACGTATCTCGTTAGTCTAGATATAGAAGATGGTTGTACAGACAGACCTCGTTAGTCTAGATATTGAAGACGTTTGTCCAACGACGTATCTCGTTAGTCTAGATATAGAAGACGGTTGTACAGACGGTTCTCGTTAGTCTAGAAATAGAAGACGGTTGTACAGACGGATCTCGTTAGTCTAGATATAGAAGACGGTTGTACAGACGGATCTCGTTAGTCTAGATATAGAAGACAGTTGTACAACGACGGATCTCGTTAGTCTAGAAATAGAAGACGGTTGTACAACGACGGATCTCGTTAGTCTAGATATAGAAGACGGTTGTACAGACGGATCTCGTTAGTCTAGATATAGAAGACGGTTGTACAACGACGGATCTCGTTAGTCTAGATATACAAGACGGTTGTACAGACGGATCTCGTTAGTCTAGATATAGAAGACGGTTGTACAGACGGATCTCGTTAGTCGAGATATAGAAGACGGTTGTACAGACGGATCTCGTTAGTCTAGAAATAGAAGACGGTTGTACAGGCGGATCTCGTTAGTCTAGATATTGAAGACGTTTGTCCAACGACGTATCTCGTTAGTCTAGATATAGAAGACGGTTGTACAGACGAATCTCGTTAGTCTAGATATAGAAGACGGTTGTACAGACGGATCTCGTTAGTCTAGATATAGAAGACGGTTGTACAGGCGGATCTCGTTAGTCGAGATATAGAAGACGGTTGTACAGACGGATCTCGTTAGTCTAGATATAGAAGACGGTTGTACAGACGGATCTCGTTAGTCTAGATATTGAAGACGTTTGTCCAACGACGTATCTCGTTAGTCTAGATATAGAAGACGGTTGTACAGACGGTTCTCGTTAGTCTAGATATAGAAGACGGTTGTATAACGAGAGATCTCCTTAGTCTAGATATAGAAGATGGTTGTACAACGAGAGATCTCGTTAGTCTAGATATAGAAGACGGTTGTACAGACGGATCTCGTTAGTCTAGATATTGAAGACGTTTGTACAGACGGATCTCGTTAGTCTAGATATAGAAGACGGTTGTACAGACGGATCTCGTTAGTCTAGATATAGAAGACGGTTGTACAACGACGGATCTCGTTAGTCTAGAAATAGAAGACGGTTGTACAGACGGATCTCGTTAGTCTAGATATAGAAGACGGTTGTACAGACGGATCTCGTTAGTCGAGATATAGAAGACGGTTGTACAACGACGGATTTCGTTAGTCTAGATATAGAAGACGGTTGTACAGGCGGATCTCGTTAGTCTAGATATTGAAGACGTTTGTCCAACGACGTATCTCGTTAGTCTAGATATAGAAGACGGTTGTACAGACGAATCTCGTTAGTCTAGATATAGAAGACGGTTGTACAGACGGATCTCGTTAGTCTAGATATAGAAGACGGTTGTACAGGCGGATCACGTTAGTCGAGATATAGAAGACGGTTGTACAGACGGATCTCGTTAGTCTAGATATAGAAGATGGTTGTACAACGAGAGATCTCGTTAGTCTAGATATAGAAGACGGTTGTACAGTCGGATCTCGTTAGTCTAGATATTGAAGACGTTTGTACAGACGGATCTCGTTAGTCTAGATATAGAAGACGGTTGTACAGACGGATCTCGTTAGTCTAGATATAGAAGACGGTTGTACAACGACGGATCTCGTTAGTCTAGAAATAGAAGACGGTTGTACAGACGGATCTCGTTAGTCTAGATATAGAAGACGGTTGTACAGACGGATCTCGTTAGTCTAGATATAGAAGACGGTTGTACAACGACGGATCTCGTTAGTCTAGATATAGAAGACGGTTGTACAGACGGATGTCGTTAGTCGAGATATAGAAGACGGTTGTACAACGACGGATCTCGTTAGTCTAGATATAGAAGACGGTTGTACAGACGGATCTCGTTAGTCGAGATATAGAAGACGGTTGTACAGACGGATCTCGTTAGTCTAGAAATAGAAGACGGTTGTACAGGCGGATCTCGTTAGTCTAGATATTGAAGACGTTTGTCCAACGACGTATCTCGTTAGTCTAGATATAGAAGACGGTTGTACAGACGAATCTCGTTAGTCTAGATATAGAAGACGGTTGTACAGACGGATCTCGTTAGTCTAGATATAGAAGACGGTTGTACAGGCGGATCTCGTTAGTCGAGATATAGAAGACGGTTGTACAGACGGATCTCGTTAGTCTAGATATAGATGACGGTTGTACAGACGGATCTCGTTAGTCTAGATATTGAAGACGTTTGTACAGACGGATCTCGTTAGTCTAGATATAGAAGACGGTTGTACAGACGGATCTCGTTAGTCTAGATATAGAAGACGGTTGTACAACGACGGATCTCGTTAGTCTAGATATAGAAGACGGTTGTACAGACGGTTCTCGTTAGTCTAGATATAGAAGACGGTTGTATAACGAGAGATCTCGTCAGTCTAGTTATAGAAGACGGTTGTACAGACGGATCTCGTTAGTCTAGATATAGAAGACGGTTGTACAGACGGTTCTCGTTAGTCTAGATATAGAAGACGGTTGTATAACGAGAGATCTCGTTAGTCTAGATATAGAAGATGGTTGTACAACGAGAGATCTCGTTAGTCTAGATATAGAAGACGGTTGTACAGACGGATCTCGTTAGTCTAGATATTGAAGACGTTTGTACAGACGGATCTCGTTAGTCTAGATATAGAAGACGGTTGTACAGACGGATCTCGTTAGTCTAGATATAGAAGACGGTTGTTCAACGACGGATCTCGTTAGTCTAGAAATAGAAGAGGGTTGTACAACGACGGATCTCGTTAGTCTAGATATAGAAGACGGTTGTACAGACGGATCTCGTTAGTCTAGATATAGAAGACGGTTGTACAACGACGGATCTCATTAGTTTAGATATACAAGACGGTTGTACAGACGGATCTCGTTAGTCTAGATATAGAAGACAGTTGTACAACGACGGATCTCGTTAGTCTAGAAATAGAAGACGGTTGTACAACGACGGATCTCGTTAGTCTAGATATAGAAGACGGTTGTACAGACGGATCTCGTTAGTCGAGATATAGAAGACGGTTGTACAGACGGATCTCGTTAGTCTAGAAATAGAAGACGGTTGTACAGGCGGATCTCGTTAGTCTAGATATTGAAGACGTTTGTCCAACGACGTATCTCGTTAGTCTAGATATAGAAGACGGTTGTACAGACGAATCTCGTTAGTCTAGATATAGAAGACGGTTGTACAGACGGATCTCGTTAGTCTAGATATAGAAGACGGTTGTACAGGCGGATCTCGTTAGTCGAGATATACAAGACGGTTGTACAGACGGATCTCGTTAGTCTAGATATAGAAGACGGTTGTACAGACGGATCTCGTTAGTCTAGATATTGAAGACGTTTGTCCAACGACGTATCTCGTTAGTCTAGATATAGAAGACGGTTGTACAGACGGTTCTCGTTAGTCTAGATATAGAAGACGGTTGTATAACGAGAGATCTCCTTAGTCTAGATATAGAAGATGGTTGTACAACGAGAGATCTCGTTAGTCTAGATATAGAAGACGGTTGTACAGACGGATCTCGTTAGTCTAGATATTGAAGACGTTTGTACAGACGGATCTCGTTAGTCTAGATATAGAAGACGGTTGTACAGACGGATCTCGTTAGTCTAGATATAGAAGACGGTTGTACAACGACGGATCTCGTTAGTCTAGAAATAGAAGACGGTTGTACAGACGGATCTCGTTAGTCTAGATATAGAAGACGGTTGTACAGACGGATCTCGTTAGTCGAGATATAGAAGACGGTTGTACAACGACGGATCTCGTTAGTCTAGATATAGAAGACGGTTGTACAGGCGGATCTCGTTAGTCTAGATATTGAAGACGTTTGTCCAACGACGTATCTCGTTAGTCTAGATATAGAAGACGGTTGTACAGACGAATCTCGTTAGTCTAGATATAGAAGACGGTTGTACAGACGGATCTCGTTAGTCTAGAAATAGAAGACGGTTGTACAGACGGATCTCGTTAGTCTAGATATAGAAGACGGTTGTACAGACGGATCTCGTTAGTCGAGATATAGAAGACGGTTGTACAACGACGGATCTCGTTAGTCTAGAAATAGAAGACGGTTGTACAGACGGATCTCGTTAGTCTAGATATAGAAGACGGTTGTACAGACGGATCTCGTTAGTCGAGATATAGAAGACGGTTGTACAACGACGGATCTCGTTAGTCTAGATATAGAAGACGGTTGTACAGGCGGATCTCGTTAGTCTAGATATTGAAGACGTTTGTCCAACGACGTATCTCGTTAGTCTAGATATAGAAGACGGTTGTACAGACGAATCTCGTTAGTCTAGATATAGAAGACGGTTGTACAGACGGTTCTCGTTAGTCTAGATATAGAAGACGGTTGTATAACGAGAGATCTCCTTAGTCTAGATATAGAAGATGGTTGTACAACGAGAGATCTCGTTAGTCTAGATATAGAAGACGGTTGTACAGACGGATCTCGTTAGTCTAGATATTGAAGACGTTTGTACAGACGGATCTCGTTAGTCTAGATATAGAAGACGGTTGTACAGACGGATCTCGTTAGTCTAGATATAGAAGACGGTTGTACAACGACGGATCTCGTTAGTCTAGAAATAGAAGACGGTTGTACAGACGGATCTCGTTAGTCTAGATATAGAAGACGGTTGTACAGACGGATCTCGTTAGTCGAGATATAGAAGACGGTTGTACAACGACGGATTTCGTTAGTCTAGATATAGAAGACGGTTGTACAGGCGGATCTCGTTAGTCTAGATATTGAAGACGTTTGTCCAACGACGTATCTCGTTAGTCTAGATATAGAAGACGGTTGTACAGACGAATCTCGTTAGTCTAGATATAGAAGACGGTTGTACAGACGGATCTCGTTAGTCTAGATATAGAAGACGGTTGTACAGGCGGATCACGTTAGTCGAGATATAGAAGACGGTTGTACAGACGGATCTCGTTAGTCTAGATATAGAAGATGGTTGTACAACGAGAGATCTCGTTAGTCTAGATATAGAAGACGGATGTACAGTCGGATCTCGTTAGTCTAGATATTGAAGACGTTTGTACAGACGGATCTCGTTAGTCTAGATATAGAAGACGGTTGTACAGACGGATCTCGTTAGTCTAGATATAGAAGACGGTTGTACAACGACGGATCTCGTTAGTCTAGAAATAGAAGACGGTTGTACAGACGGATCTCGTTAGTCTAGATATAGAAGACGGTTGTACAGACGGATCTCGTTAGTCTAGATATAGAAGACGGTTGTACAACGGCGGATCTCGTTAGTCTAGATATAGAAGACGGTTGTACAGACGGATGTCGTTAGTCGAGATATAGAAGACGGTTGTACAACGACGGATCTCGTTAGTCTAGATATAGAAGACGGTTGTACAGACGGATCTCGTTAGTCGAGATATAGAAGACGGTTGTACAGACGGATCTCGTTAGTCTAGAAATAGAAGACGGTTGTACAGGCGGATCTCGTTAGTCTAGATATTGAA
Organism: Andrena bicolor; assembly: GCA_960531205.1. Lineage (NCBI taxonomy): Eukaryota > Metazoa > Arthropoda > Insecta > Hymenoptera > Andrenidae > Andrena > Andrena bicolor. The sequence continues at coordinate 223,214 of CAUIJW010000012.1, forward strand.
GACGTTTGTCCAACGACGTATCTCGTTAGTCTAGATATAGAAGACGGTTGTACAGACGAATCTCGTTAGTCTAGATATAGAAGACGGTTGTACAGACGGATCTCGTTAGTCTAGATATAGAAGACGGTTGTACAGGCGGATCTCGTTAGTCGAGATATAGAAGACGGTTGTACAGACGGATCTCGTTAGTCTAGATATAGATGACGGTTGTACAGACGGATCTCGTTAGTCTAGATATTGAAGACGTTTGTACAGACGGATCTCGTTAGTCTAGATATAGAAGACGGTTGTACAGACGGATCTCGTTAGTCTAGATATAGAAGACGGTTGTACAACGACGGATCTCGTTAGTCTAGATATAGAAGACGGTTGTACAGACGGTTCTCGTTAGTCTAGATATAGAAGACGGTTGTATAACGAGAGATCTCGTCAGTCTAGTTATAGAAGACGGTTGTACAGACGGATCTCGTTAGTCTAGATATAGAAGACGGTTGTACAGACGGTTCTCGTTAGTCTAGATATAGAAGACGGTTGTATAACGAGAGATCTCGTTAGTCTAGATATAGAAGATGGTTGTACAACGAGAGATCTCGTTAGTCTAGATATAGAAGACGGTTGTACAGACGGATCTCGTTAGTCTAGATATTGAAGACGTTTGTACAGACGGATCTCGTTAGTCTAGATATAGAAGACGGTTGTACAGACGGATCTCGTTAGTCTAGATATAGAAGACGGTTGTTCAACGACGGATCTCGTTAGTCTAGAAATAGAAGAGGGTTGTACAACGACGGATCTCGTTAGTCTAGATATAGAAGACGGTTGTACAGACGGATCTCGTTAGTCTAGATATAGAAGACGGTTGTACAACGACGGATCTCATTAGTTTAGATATACAAGACGGTTGTACAGACGGATCTCGTTAGTCTAGATATAGAAGACAGTTGTACAACGACGGATCTCGTTAGTCTAGAAATAGAAGACGGTTGTACAACGACGGATCTCGTTAGTCTAGATATAGAAGACGGTTGTACAGACGGATCTCGTTAGTCGAGATATAGAAGACGGTTGTACAGACGGATCTCGTTAGTCTAGAAATAGAAGACGGTTGTACAGGCGGATCTCGTTAGTCTAGATATTGAAGACGTTTGTCCAACGACGTATCTCGTTAGTCTAGATATAGAAGACGGTTGTACAGACGAATCTCGTTAGTCTAGATATAGAAGACGGTTGTACAGACGGATCTCGTTAGTCTAGATATAGAAGACGGTTGTACAGGCGGATCTCGTTAGTCGAGATATACAAGACGGTTGTACAGACGGATCTCGTTAGTCTAGATATAGAAGACGGTTGTACAGACGGATCTCGTTAGTCTAGATATTGAAGACGTTTGTCCAACGACGTATCTCGTTAGTCTAGATATAGAAGACGGTTGTACAGACGGTTCTCGTTAGTCTAGATATAGAAGACGGTTGTATAACGAGAGATCTCCTTAGTCTAGATATAGAAGATGGTTGTACAACGAGAGATCTCGTTAGTCTAGATATAGAAGACGGTTGTACAGACGGATCTCGTTAGTCTAGATATTGAAGACGTTTGTACAGACGGATCTCGTTAGTCTAGATATAGAAGACGGTTGTACAGACGGATCTCGTTAGTCTAGATATAGAAGACGGTTGTACAGACGGATCTCGTTAGTCTAGATATAGAAGACGGTTGTACAACGACGGATCTCGTTAGTCTAGAAATAGAAGACGGTTGTACAGACGGATCTCGTTAGTCTAGATATAGAAGACGGTTGTACAGACGAATCTCGTTAGTCTAGATATAGAAGACGGTTGTACAGACGGATCTCGTTAGTCTAGATATAGAAGACGGTTGTACAGGCGGATCTCGTTAGTCGAGATATAGAAGACGGTTGTACAGACGGATCTCGTTAGTCTAGATATAGATGACGGTTGTACAGACGGATCTCGTTAGTCTAGATATTGAAGACGTTTGTACAGACGGATCTCGTTAGTCTAGATATAGAAGACGGTTGTACAGACGGATCTCGTTAGTCTAGATATAGAAGACGGTTGTACAACGACGGATCTCGTTAGTCTAGATATAGAAGACGGTTGTACAGACGGTTCTCGTTAGTCTAGATATAGAAGACGGTTGTATAACGAGAGATCTCGTCAGTCTAGTTATAGAAGACGGTTGTACAGACGGATCTCGTTAGTCTAGATATAGAAGACGGTTGTACAGACGGTTCTCGTTAGTCTAGATATAGAAGACGGTTGTACAGACGGATCTCGTTAGTCTAGATATAGAAGACGGTTGTACAGACGGTTCTCGTTAGTCTAGATATAGAAGACAGTTGTACAGACGGATCTCGTTAGTCTAGATATAGAAGACGGTTGTATAACGAGAGATCTCGTTAGTCTAGTTATAGAAGACGGTTGTACAGACGGATCTCGTTAGTCTAGATATAGAAGACAGTTGTACAACGACGGATCTCGTTAGTCTAGAAATAGAAGACGGTTGTACAACGACGGATCTCGTTAGTCTAGATATAGAAGACGGTTGTACAGACGGATCTCGTTAGTCTAGATATAGAAGACGGTTGTACAACGACGGATCTCGTTAGTCTAGATATACAAGACGGTTGTACAGACGGATCTCGTTAGTCTAGATATAGAAGACGGTTGTACAACGACGGATCTCGTTAGTCTAGAAATAGAAGACGGTTGTACAGACGGATCTCGTTAGTCTAGATATAGAAGACGGTTGTATAACGAGAGATCTCGTTAGTCTAGATATAGATGACGTTTGTACAGACGGATCTCGTTAGTCTAGATATAGAAGACGGTTGTACAGACGGATCTCGTTAGTCTAGATATAGAAGACGGTTGTACAACGACGGATCTCGTTAGTCTAGAAATAGAAGACGGTTGTACAGACGGATCTCGTTAGTCTAGATATAGAAGACGGTTGTACAGACGGTTCTCGTTAGTCTAGATATAGAAGACAGTTGTACAGACGGTTCTCGTTAGTCTAGATATAGAAGACGGTTGTATAACGAGAGATCTCGTTAGTCTAGATATAGATGACGTTTGTACAGACGGATCTCGTTAGTCTAGATATAGAAGACGGTTGTACAGACGGATCTCGTTAGTCTAGATATAGAAGACGGTTGTACAACGACGGATCTCGTTAGTCTAGAAATAGAAGACGGTTGTACAGACGGATCTCGTTAGTCTAGATATAGAAGACGGTTGTACAGACGGATCTCGTTAGTCTAGATATAGAAGACGGTTGTACAACGACGGATCTCGTTAGTCTAGATATAGAAGACGGTTGTACAGACGGATGTCGTTAGTCGAGATATAGAAGACGGTTGTACAACGACGGATCTCGTTAGTCTAGATATAGAAGACGGTTGTACAGACGGATCTCGTTAGTCGAGATATAGAAGACGGTTGTACAGACGGATCTCGTTAGTCTAGAAATAGAAGACGGTTGTACAGGCGGATCTCGTTAGTCTAGATATTGAAGACGTTTGTCCAACGACGTATCTCGTTAGTCTAGATATAGAAGACGGTTGTACAGGCGGATCTCGTTAGTCGAGATATAGAAGACGGTTGTACAGACGGATCTCGTTAGTCTAGATATAGATGACGGTTGTACAGACGGATCTCGTTAGTCTAGATATTGAAGACGTTTGTACAGACGGATCTCGTTAGTCTAGATATAGAAGACGGTTGTACAGACGGATCTCGTTAGTCTAGATATAGAAGACGGTTGTACAACGACGGATCTCGTTAGTCTAGATATAGAAGACGGTTGTACAGACGGTTCTCGTTAGTCTAGATATAGAAGACGGTTGTATAACGAGAGATCTCGTCAGTCTAGTTATAGAAGACGGTTGTACAGACGGATCTCGTTAGTCTAGATATAGAAGACGGTTGTACAGACGGTTCTCGTTAGTCTAGATATAGAAGACGGTTGTATAACGAGAGATCTCGTTAGTCTAGATATAGAAGATGGTTGTACAACGAGAGATCTCGTTAGTCTAGATATAGAAGACGGTTGTACAGACGGATCTCGTTAGTCTAGATATTGAAGACGTTTGTACAGACGGATCTCGTTAGTCTAGATATAGAAGACGGTTGTACAGACGGATCTCGTTAGTCTAGATATAGAAGACGGTTGTTCAACGACGGATCTCGTTAGTCTAGAAATAGAAGAGGGTTGTACAACGACGGATCTCGATAGTCTAGATATAGAAGACGGTTGTACAGACGGATCTCGTTAGTCTAGATATAGAAGACGGTTGTACAACGACGGATCTCATTAGTTTAGATATACAAGACGGTTGTACAGACGGATCTCGTTAGTCTAGATATAGAAGACAGTTGTACAACGACGGATCTCGTTAGTCTAGAAATAGAAGACGGTTGTACAACGACGGATCTCGTTAGTCTAGATATAGAAGACGGTTGTACAGACGGATCTCGTTAGTCGAGATATAGAAGACGGTTGTACAGACGGATCTCGTTAGTCTAGAAATAGAAGACGGTTGTACAGGCGGATCTCGTTAGTCTAGATATTGAAGACGTTTGTCCAACGACGTATCTCGTTAGTCTAGATATAGAAGACGGTTGTACAGACGAATCTCGTTAGTCTAGATATAGAAGACGGTTGTACAGACGGATCTCGTTAGTCTAGATATAGAAGACGGTTGTACAGGCGGATCTCGTTAGTCGAGATATACAAGACGGTTGTACAGACGGATCTCGTTAGTCTAGATATAGAAGACGGTTGTACAGACGGATCTCGTTAGTCTAGATATTGAAGACGTTTGTCCAACGACGTATCTCGTTAGTCTAGATATAGAAGACGGTTGTACAGACGGTTCTCGTTAGTCTAGATATAGAAGACGGTTGTATAACGAGAGATCTCCTTAGTCTAGATATAGAAGATGGTTGTACAACGAGAGATCTCGTTAGTCTAGATATAGAAGACGGTTGTACAGACGGATCTCGTTAGTCTAGATATTGAAGACGTTTGTACAGACGGATCTCGTTAGTCTAGATATAGAAGACGGTTGTACAGACGGATCTCGTTAGTCTAGATATAGAAGACGGTTGTACAACGACGGATCTCGTTAGTCTAGAAATAGAAGACGGTTGTACAGACGGATCTCGTTAGTCTAGATATAGAAGACGGTTGTACAGACGGATCTCGTTAGTCGAGATATAGAAGACGGTTGTACAACGACGGATCTCGTTAGTCTAGATATAGAAGACGGTTGTACAGGCGGATCTCGTTAGTCTAGATATTGAAGACGTTTGTCCAACGACGTATCTCGTTAGTCTAGATATAGAAGACGGTTGTACAGACGAATCTCGTTAGTCTAGATATAGAAGACGGTTGTACAGACGGATCTCGTTAGTCTAGAAATAGAAGACGGTTGTACAGACGGATCTCGTTAGTCTAGATATAGAAGACGGTTGTACAGACGGATCTCGTTAGTCGAGATATAGAAGACGGTTGTACAACGACGGATCTCGTTAGTCTAGAAATAGAAGACGGTTGTACAGACGGATCTCGTTAGTCTAGATATAGAAGACGGTTGTACAGACGGATCTCGTTAGTCGAGATATAGAAGACGGTTGTACAACGACGGATCTCGTTAGTCTAGATATAGAAGACGGTTGTACAGGCGGATCTCGTTAGTCTAGATATTGAAGACGTTTGTCCAACGACGTATCTCGTTAGTCTAGATATAGAAGACGGTTGTACAGACGAATCTCGTTAGTCTAGATATAGAAGACGGTTGTACAGACGGTTCTCGTTAGTCTAGATATAGAAGACGGTTGTATAACGAGAGATCTCCTTAGTCTAGATATAGAAGATGGTTGTACAACGAGAGATCTCGTTAGTCTAGATATAGAAGACGGTTGTACAGACGGATCTCGTTAGTCTAGATATTGAAGACGTTTGTACAGACGGATCTCGTTAGTCTAGATATAGAAGACGGTTGTACAGACGGATCTCGTTAGTCTAGATATAGAAGACGGTTGTACAACGACGGATCTCGTTAGTCTAGAAATAGAAGACGGTTGTACAGACGGATCTCGTTAGTCTAGATATAGAAGACGGTTGTACAGACGGATCTCGTTAGTCGAGATATAGAAGACGGTTGTACAACGACGGATTTCGTTAGTCTAGATATAGAAGACGGTTGTACAGGCGGATCTCGTTAGTCTAGATATTGAAGACGTTTGTCCAACGACGTATCTCGTTAGTCTAGATATAGAAGACGGTTGTACAGACGAATCTCGTTAGTCTAGATATAGAAGACGGTTGTACAGACGGATCTCGTTAGTCTAGATATAGAAGACGGTTGTACAGACGGATCTCGTTAGTCTAGATATAGAAGACGGTTGTACAGACGGATCTCGTTAGTCTAGATATAGAAGACGGTTGTACAGTCGGATCTCGTTAGTCTAGATATTGAAGACGTTTGTACAGACGGATCTCGTTAGTCTAGATATAGAAGACGGTTGTACAGACGGATCTCGTTAGTCTAGATATAGAAGACGGTTGTACAACGACGGATCTCGTTAGTCTAGAAATAGAAGACGGTTGTACAGACGGATCTCGTTAGTCTAGATATAGAAGACGGTTGTACAGACGGATCTCGTTAGTCTAGATATAGAAGACGGTTGTACAACGACGGATCTCGTTAGTCTAGATATAGAAGACGGTTGTACAGACGGATGTCGTTAGTCGAGATATAGAAGACGGTTGTACAACGACGGATCTCGTTAGTCTAGATATAGAAGACGGTTGTACAGACGGATCTCGTTAGTCGAGATATAGAAGACGGTTGTACAGACGGATCTCGTTAGTCTAGAAATAGAAGACGGTTGTACAGGCGGATCTCGTTAGTCTAGATATTGAAGACGTTTGTCCAACGACGTATCTCGTTAGTCTAGATATAGAAGACGGTTGTACAGACGAATCTCGTTAGTCTAGATATAGAAGACGGTTGTACAGACGGATCTCGTTAGTCTAGATATAGAAGACGGTTGTACAGGCGGATCTCGTTAGTCGAGATATAGAAGACGGTTGTACAGACGGATCTCGTTAGTCTAGATATAGATGACGGTTGTACAGACGGATCTCGTTAGTCTAGATATTGAAGACGTTTGTACAGACGGATCTCGTTAGTCTAGATATAGAAGACGGTTGTACAGACGGATCTCGTTAGTCTAGATATAGAAGACGGTTGTACAACGACGGATCTCGTTAGTCTAGATATAGAAGACGGTTGTACAGACGGTTCTCGTTAGTCTAGATATAGAAGACGGTTGTATAACGAGAGATCTCGTCAGTCTAGTTATAGAAGACGGTTGTACAGACGGATCTCGTTAGTCTAGATATAGAAGACGGTTGTACAGACGGTTCTCGTTAGTCTAGATATAGAAGACGGTTGTATAACGAGAGATCTCGTTAGTCTAGATATAGAAGATGGTTGTACAACGAGAGATCTCGTTAGTCTAGATATAGAAGACGGTTGTACAGACGGATCTCGTTAGTCTAGATATTGAAGACGTTTGTACAGACGGATCTCGTTAGTCTAGATATAGAAGACGGTTGTACAGACGGATCTCGTTAGTCTAGATATAGAAGACGGTTGTTCAACGACGGATCTCGTTAGTCTAGAAATAGAAGAGGGTTGTACAACGACGGATCTCGTTAGTCTAGATATAGAAGACGGTTGTACAGACGGATCTCGTTAGTCTAGATATAGAAGACGGTTGTACAACGACGGATCTCATTAGTTTAGATATACAAGACGGTTGTACAGACGGATCTCGTTAGTCTAGATATAGAAGACAGTTGTACAACGACGGATCTCGTTAGTCTAGAAATAGAAGACGGTTGTACAACGACGGATCTCGTTAGTCTAGATATAGAAGACGGTTGTACAGACGGATCTCGTTAGTCGAGATATAGAAGACGGTTGTACAGACGGATCTCGTTAGTCTAGAAATAGAAGACGGTTGTACAGGCGGATCTCGTTAGTCTAGATATTGAAGACGTTTGTCCAACGACGTATCTCGTTAGTCTAGATATAGAAGACGGTTGTACAGACGAATCTCGTTAGTCTAGATATAGAAGACGGTTGTACAGACGGATCTCGTTAGTCTAGATATAGAAGACGGTTGTACAGGCGGATCTCGTTAGTCGAGATATACAAGACGGTTGTACAGACGGATCTCGTTAGTCTAGATATAGAAGACGGTTGTACAGACGGATCTCGTTAGTCTAGATATTGAAGACGTTTGTCCAACGACGTATCTCGTTAGTCTAGATATAGAAGACGGTTGTACAGACGGTTCTCGTTAGTCTAGATATAGAAGACGGTTGTATAACGAGAGATCTCCTTAGTCTAGATATAGAAGATGGTTGTACAACGAGAGATCTCGTTAGTCTAGATATAGAAGACGGTTGTACAGACGGATCTCGTTAGTCTAGATATTGAAGACGTTTGTACAGACGGATCTCGTTAGTCTAGATATAGAAGACGGTTGTACAGACGGATCTCGTTAGTCTAGATATAGAAGACGGTTGTACAACGACGGATCTCGTTAGTCTAGAAATAGAAGACGGTTGTACAGACGGATCTCGTTAGTCTAGATATAGAAGACGGTTGTACAGACGGATCTCGTTAGTCGAGATATAGAAGACGGTTGTACAACGACGGATCTCGTTAGTCTAGATATAGAAGACGGTTGTACAGGCGGATCTCGTTAGTCTAGATATTGAAGACGTTTGTCCAACGACGTATCTCGTTAGTCTAGATATAGAAGACGGTTGTACAGACGAATCTCGTTAGTCTAGATATAGAAGACGGTTGTACAGACGGATCTCGTTAGTCTAGATATAGAAGACGGTTGTACAGGCGGATCACGTTAGTCGAGATATAGAAGACGGTTGTACAGACGGATCTCCTTAGTCTAGATATAGATGACGTTTGTACAGACGGATCTCGTTAGTCTAGATATAGAAGACGGTTGTACAGACGGATCTCGTTAGTCTAGATATAGAAGACGGTTGTACAGACGGTTCTCGTTAGTCTAGATATAGAAGACAGTTGTACAGACGGATCTCGTTAGTCTAGATATAGAAGACGGTTGTATAACGAGAGATCTCGTTAGTCTAGTTATAGAAGACGGTTGTACAGACGGATCTCGTTAGTCTAGATATAGAAGACAGTTGTACAACGACGGATCTCGTTAGTCTAGAAATAGAAGACGGTTGTACAACGACGGATCTCGTTAGTCTAGATATAGAAGACGGTTGTACAGACGGATCTCGTTAGTCTAGATATAGAAGACGGTTGTACAACGACGGATCTCGTTAGTCTAGATATACAAGACGGTTGTACAGACGGATCTCGTTAGTCTAGATATAGAAGACGGTTGTACAACGACGGATCTCGTTAGTCTAGAAATAGAAGACGGTTGTACAGACGGATCTCGTTAGTCTAGATATAGAAGACGGTTGTATAACGAGAGATCTCGTTAGTCTAGATATAGATGACGTTTGTACAGACGGATCTCGTTAGTCTAGATATAGAAGACGGTTGTACAGACGGATCTCGTTAGTCTAGATATAGAAGACGGTTGTACAACGACGGATCTCGTTAGTCTAGAAATAGAAGACGGTTGTACAGACGGATCTCGTTAGTCTAGATATAGAAGACGGTTGTACAGACGGTTCTCGTTAGTCTAGATATAGAAGACAGTTGTACAGACGGTTCTCGTTAGTCTAGATATAGAAGACGGTTGTATAACGAGAGATCTCGTTAGTCTAGATATAGATGACGTTTGTACAGACGGATCTCGTTAGTCTAGATATAGAAGACGGTTGTACAGACGGATCTCGTTAGTCTAGATATAGAAGACGGTTGTACAACGACGGATCTCGTTAGTCTAGAAATAGAAGACGGTTGTACAGACGGATCTCGTTAGTCTAGATATAGAAGACGGTTGTACAGACGGATCTCGTTAGTCTAGATATAGAAGACGGTTGTACAACGACGGATCTCGTTAGTCTAGATATAGAAGACGGTTGTACAGACGGATGTCGTTAGTCGAGATATAGAAGACGGTTGTACAACGACGGATCTCGTTAGTCTAGATATAGAAGACGGTTGTACAGACGGATCTCGTTAGTCGAGATATAGAAGACGGTTGTACAGACGGATCTCGTTAGTCTAGAAATAGAAGACGGTTGTACAGGCGGATCTCGTTAGTCTAGATATTGAAGACGTTTGTCCAACGACGTATCTCGTTAGTCTAGATATAGAAGACGGTTGTACAGACGAATCTCGTTAGTCTAGATATAGAAGACGGTTGTACAGACGGATCTCGTTAGTCTAGATATAGAAGACGGTTGTACAGGCGGATCTCGTTAGTCGAGATATAGAAGACGGTTGTACAGACGGATCTCGTTAGTCTAGATATAGATGACGGTTGTACAGACGGATCTCGTTAGTCTAGATATTGAAGACGTTTGTACAGACGGATCTCGTTAGTCTAGATATAGAAGACGGTTGTACAGACGGATCTCGTTAGTCTAGATATAGAAGACGGTTGTACAACGACGGATCTCGTTAGTCTAGATATAGAAGACGGTTGTACAGACGGTTCTCGTTAGTCTAGATATAGAAGACGGTTGTATAACGAGAGATCTCGTTAGTCTAGTTATAGAAGACGGTTGTACAGACGGATCTCGTTAGTCTAGATATTGAAGACGGTTGTACAGACGGTTCTCGTTAGTCTAGATATAGAAGACGGTTGTATAACGAGAGATCTCGTTAGTCTAGATATAGAAGATGGTTGTACAACGAGAGATCTCGTTAGTCTAGATATAGAAGACGGTTGTACAGACGGATCTCGTTAGTCTAGATATTGAAGACGTTTGTACAGACGGATCTCGTTAGTCTAGATATAGAAGACGGTTGTACAGACGGATCTCGTTAGTCTAGATATAGAAGACGGTTGTTCAACGACGGATCTCGTTAGTCTAGAAATAGAAGACGGTTGTACAACGACGGATCTCGTTAGTCTAGATATAGAAGACGGTTGTACAGACGGATCTCGTTAGTCTAGATATAGAAGACGGTTGTACAGGCGGATCTCGTTAGTCGAGATATAGAAGACGGTTGTACAGACGGATCTCGTTAGTCTAGATATAGATGACGGTTGTACAGACGGATCTCGTTAGTCTAGATATAGAAGACGGTTGTACAACGACGGATCTCGTTAGTCTAGATATACAAGACGGTTGTACAGACGGATCTCGTTAGTCTAGATATAGAAGACGGTTGTACAGGCGGATCACGTTAGTCGAGATATAGAAGACGGTTGTACAGACGGATCTCGTTAGTCTAGATATAGATGACGGTTGTACAGACGGATCTCGTTAGTCTAGATATTGAAGACGTTTGTCCAACGACGTATCTCGTTAGTCTAGATATAGAAGACGGTTGTACAGACGGTTCTCGTTAGTCTAGATATAGAAGACAGTTGTACAGACGGTTCTCGTTAGTCTAGATATAGAAGACGGTTGTATAACGAGAGATCTCGTTAGTCTAGATATAGAAGATGGTTGTGCAACGAGAGATCTCGTTAGTCTAGATATAGAAGACGGTTGTACAGTCGGATCTCGTTAGTCTAGATATTGAAGACGTTTGTACAGACGGATCTCGTTAGTCTAGATATAGAAGACGGTTGTACAGACGGATCTCGTTAGTATAGATATAGAAGACGGTTGTACAACGACGGATCTCGTTAGTCTAGAAATAGAAGACGGTTGTACAGACGGATCTCGTTAGTCTAGATATAGAAGACGGTTGTACAGACGGATCTCGTTAGTCTAGATATAGAAGACGGTTGTACAACGACGGATCTCGTTAGTCTAGATATAGAAGACGGTTGTACAGACGGATGTCGTTAGTCGAGATATAGAAGACGGTTGTACAACGACGGATCTCGTTAGTCTAGATATAGAAAACGGTTGTACAGACGGATCTCGTTAGTCGAGATATAGAAGACGGTTGTACAGACGGATCTCGTTAGTCTAGAAATAGAAGACGGTTGTACAGGCGGATCTCGTTAGTCTAGATATTGAAGACGTTTGTCCAACGACGTATCTCGTTAGTCTAGATATAGAAGACGGTTGTACAGACGAATCTCGTTAGTCTAGATATAGAAGACGGTTGTACAGACGGATCTCGTTAGTCTAGATATAGAAGACGGTTGTACAGGCGGATCTCGTTAGTCGAGATATAGAAGACGGTTGTACAGACGGATCTCGTTAGTCTAGATATAGATGACGGTTGTATAGACGGATCTCGTTAGTCTAGATATTGAAGACGTTTGTACAGACGGATCTCGTTAGTCTAGATATAGAAGACGGTTGTACAGACGGATCTCGTTAGTCTAGATATAGAAGACGGTTGTACAACGACGGATCTCGTTAGTCTAGAAATAGAAGACGGTTGTACAGACGGATCTCGTTAGTCTAGATATAGAAGACGGTTGTACAGACGGATCTCGTTAGTCTAGATATAGAAGACGGTTGTACAACGACGGATCTCGTTAGTCTAGAAATAGAAGACGGTTGTACAGACGGATCTCGTTAGTCTAGATATAGAAGACGGTTGTACAGACGGATCTCGTTAGTCGAGATATAGAAGACGGTTGTACAACGACGGATCTCGTTAGTCTAGATATAGAAGACGGTTGTACAGACGGATCTCGTTAGTCGAGATATAGAAGACGGTTGTACAGACGGATCTCGTTAGTCTAGAAATAGAAGACGGTTGTACAGGCGGATCTCGTTAGTCTAGATATTGAAGACGTTTGTCCAACGACGTATCTCGTTAGTCTAGATATAGACGACGGTTGTACAGACGAATCTCGTTAGTCTAGATATAGAAGACGGTTGTACAGACGGATCTCGTTAGTCTAGATATAGAAGACGGTTGTACCGGCGGATCTCGTTAGTCGAGATATAGAAGACGGTTGTACAGACGGATCTCGTTAGTCTAGAAATAGAAGACGGTTGTACAGGCGGATCTCGTTAGTCTAGATATTGAAGACGTTTGTCCAACGACGTATCTCGTTAGTCTAGATATAGAAGACGGTTGTACAGACGAATCTCGTTAGTCTAGATATAGAAGACGGTTGTACAGACGGATCTCGTTAGTCTAGATATAGAAGACGGTTGTACAGGCGGATCACGTTAGTCGAGATATAGAAGACGGTTGTACAGACGGATCTCGTTAGTCTAGATATAGATGACGGTTGTACAGACGGATCTCGTTAGTCTAGATATTGAAGACGTTTGTCCAACGACGTATCTCGTTAGTCTAGATATAGAAGATGGTTGTACAGACAGACCTCGTTAGTCTAGATATTGAAGACGTTTGTCCAACGACGTATCTCGTTAGTCTAGATATAGAAGACGGTTGTACAGACGGTTCTCGTTAGTCTAGAAATAGAAGACGGTTGTACAGACGGATCTCGTTAGTCTAGATATAGAAGACGGTTGTACAGACGGATCTCGTTAGTCTAGATATAGAAGACAGTTGTACAACGACGGATCTCGTTAGTCTAGAAATAGAAGACGGTTGTACAACGACGGATCTCGTTAGTCTAGATATAGAAGACGGTTGTACAGACGGATCTCGTTAGTCTAGATATAGAAGACGGTTGTACAACGACGGATCTCGTTAGTCTAGATATACAAGACGGTTGTACAGACGGATCTCGTTAGTCTAGATATAGAAGACGGTTGTACAGACGGATCTCGTTAGTCGAGATATAGAAGACGGTTGTACAGACGGATCTCGTTAGTCTAGAAATAGAAGACGGTTGTACAGGCGGATCTCGTTAGTCTAGATATTGAAGACGTTTGTCCAACGACGTATCTCGTTAGTCTAGATATAGAAGACGGTTGTACAGACGAATCTCGTTAGTCTAGATATAGAAGACGGTTGTACAGACGGATCTCGTTAGTCTAGATATAGAAGACGGTTGTACAGGCGGATCTCGTTAGTCGAGATATAGAAGACGGTTGTACAGACGGATCTCGTTAGTCTAGATATAGAAGACGGTTGTACAGACGGATCTCGTTAGTCTAGATATTGAAGACGTTTGTCCAACGACGTATCTCGTTAGTCTAGATATAGAAGACGGTTGTACAGACGGTTCTCGTTAGTCTAGATATAGAAGACGGTTGTATAACGAGAGATCTCCTTAGTCTAGATATAGAAGATGGTTGTACAACGAGAGATCTCGTTAGTCTAGATATAGAAGACGGTTGTACAGACGGATCTCGTTAGTCTAGATATTGAAGACGTTTGTACAGACGGATCTCGTTAGTCTAGATATAGAAGACGGTTGTACAGACGGATCTCGTTAGTCTAGATATAGAAGACGGTTGTACAACGACGGATCTCGTTAGTCTAGAAATAGAAGACGGTTGTACAGACGGATCTCGTTAGTCTAGATATAGAAGACGGTTGTACAGACGGATCTCGTTAGTCGAGATATAGAAGACGGTTGTACAACGACGGATTTCGTTAGTCTAGATATAGAAGACGGTTGTACAGGCGGATCTCGTTAGTCTAGATATTGAAGACGTTTGTCCAACGACGTATCTCGTTAGTCTAGATATAGAAGACGGTTGTACAGACGAATCTCGTTAGTCTAGATATAGAAGACGGTTGTACAGACGGATCTCGTTAGTCTAGATATAGAAGACGGTTGTACAGGCGGATCACGTTAGTCGAGATATAGAAGACGGTTGTACAGACGGATCTCGTTAGTCTAGATATAGAAGATGGTTGTACAACGAGAGATCTCGTTAGTCTAGATATAGAAGACGGTTGTACAGTCGGATCTCGTTAGTCTAGATATTGAAGACGTTTGTACAGACGGATCTCGTTAGTCTAGATATAGAAGACGGTTGTACAGACGGATCTCGTTAGTCTAGATATAGAAGACGGTTGTACAACGACGGATCTCGTTAGTCTAGAAATAGAAGACGGTTGTACAGACGGATCTCGTTAGTCTAGATATAGAAGACGGTTGTACAGACGGATCTCGTTAGTCTAGATATAGAAGACGGTTGTACAACGACGGATCTCGTTAGTCTAGATATAGAAGACGGTTGTACAGACGGATGTCGTTAGTCGAGATATAGAAGACGGTTGTACAACGACGGATCTCGTTAGTCTAGATATAGAAGACGGTTGTACAGACGGATCTCGTTAGTCGAGATATAGAAGACGGTTGTACAGACGGATCTCGTTAGTCTAGAAATAGAAGACGGTTGTACAGGCGGATCTCGTTAGTCTAGATATTGAAGACGTTTGTCCAACGACGTATCTCGTTAGTCTAGATATAGAAGACGGTTGTACAGACGAATCTCGTTAGTCTAGATATAGAAGACGGTTGTACAGACGGATCTCGTTAGTCTAGATATAGAAGACGGTTGTACAGGCGGATCTCGTTAGTCGAGATATAGAAGACGGTTGTACAGACGGATCTCGTTAGTCTAGATATAGATGACGGTTGTACAGACGGATCTCGTTAGTCTAGATATTGAAGACGTTTGTACAGACGGATCTCGTTAGTCTAGATATAGAAGACGGTTGTACAGACGGATCTCGTTAGTCTAGATATAGAAGACGGTTGTACAACGACGGATCTCGTTAGTCTAGATATAGAAGACGGTTGTACAGACGGTTCTCGTTAGTCTAGATATAGAAGACGGTTGTATAACGAGAGATCTCGTCAGTCTAGTTATAGAAGACGGTTGTACAGACGGATCTCGTTAGTCTAGATATAGAAGACGGTTGTACAGACGGTTCTCGTTAGTCTAGATATAGAAGACGGTTGTATAACGAGAGATCTCGTTAGTCTAGATATAGAAGATGGTTGTACAACGAGAGATCTCGTTAGTCTAGATATAGAAGACGGTTGTACAGACGGATCTCGTTAGTCTAGATATTGAAGACGTTTGTACAGACGGATCTCGTTAGTCTAGATATAGAAGACGGTTGTACAGACGGATCTCGTTAGTCTAGATATAGAAGACGGTTGTTCAACGACGGATCTCGTTAGTCTAGAAATAGAAGAGGGTTGTACAACGACGGATCTCGTTAGTCTAGATATAGAAGACGGTTGTACAGACGGATCTCGTTAGTCTAGATATAGAAGACGGTTGTACAACGACGGATCTCATTAGTTTAGATATACAAGACGGTTGTACAGACGGATCTCGTTAGTCTAGATATAGAAGACAGTTGTACAACGACGGATCTCGTTAGTCTAGAAATAGAAGACGGTTGTACAACGACGGATCTCGTTAGTCTAGATATAGAAGACGGTTGTACAGACGGATCTCGTTAGTCGAGATATAGAAGACGGTTGTACAGACGGATCTCGTTAGTCTAGAAATAGAAGACGGTTGTACAGGCGGATCTCGTTAGTCTAGATATTGAAGACGTTTGTCCAACGACGTATCTCGTTAGTCTAGATATAGAAGACGGTTGTACAGACGAATCTCGTTAGTCTAGATATAGAAGACGGTTGTACAGACGGATCTCGTTAGTCTAGATATAGAAGACGGTTGTACAGGCGGATCTCGTTAGTCGAGATATACAAGACGGTTGTACAGACGGATCTCGTTAGTCTAGATATAGAAGACGGTTGTACAGACGGATCTCGTTAGTCTAGATATTGAAGACGTTTGTCCAACGACGTATCTCGTTAGTCTAGATATAGAAGACGGTTGTACAGACGGTTCTCGTTAGTCTAGATATAGAAGACGGTTGTATAACGAGAGATCTCCTTAGTCTAGATATAGAAGATGGTTGTACAACGAGAGATCTCGTTAGTCTAGATATAGAAGACGGTTGTACAGACGGATCTCGTTAGTCTAGATATTGAAGACGTTTGTACAGACGGATCTCGTTAGTCTAGATATAGAAGACGGTTGTACAGACGGATCTCGTTAGTCTAGATATAGAAGACGGTTGTACAACGACGGATCTCGTTAGTCTAGAAATAGAAGACGGTTGTACAGACGGATCTCGTTAGTCTAGATATAGAAGACGGTTGTACAGACGGATCTCGTTAGTCGAGATATAGAAGACGGTTGTACAACGACGGATCTCGTTAGTCTAGATATAGAAGACGGTTGTACAGGCGGATCTCGTTAGTCTAGATATTGAAGACGTTTGTCCAACGACGTATCTCGTTAGTCTAGATATAGAAGACGGTTGTACAGACGAATCTCGTTAGTCTAGATATAGAAGACGGTTGTACAGACGGATCTCGTTAGTCTAGAAATAGAAGACGGTTGTACAGACGGATCTCGTTAGTCTAGATATAGAAGACGGTTGTACAGACGGATCTCGTTAGTCGAGATATAGAAGACGGTTGTACAACGACGGATCTCGTTAGTCTAGAAATAGAAGACGGTTGTACAGACGGATCTCGTTAGTCTAGATATAGAAGACGGTTGTACAGACGGATCTCGTTAGTCGAGATATAGAAGACGGTTGTACAACGACGGATCTCGTTAGTCTAGATATAGAAGACGGTTGTACAGGCGGATCTCGTTAGTCTAGATATTGAAGACGTTTGTCCAACGACGTATCTCGTTAGTCTAGATATAGAAGACGGTTGTACAGACGAATCTCGTTAGTCTAGATATAGAAGACGGTTGTACAGACGGTTCTCGTTAGTCTAGATATAGAAGACGGTTGTATAACGAGAGATCTCCTTAGTCTAGATATAGAAGATGGTTGTACAACGAGAGATCTCGTTAGTCTAGATATAGAAGACGGTTGTACAGACGGATCTCGTTAGTCTAGATATTGAAGACGTTTGTACAGACGGATCTCGTTAGTCTAGATATAGAAGACGGTTGTACAGACGGATCTCGTTAGTCTAGATATAGAAGACGGTTGTACAACGACGGATCTCGTTAGTCTAGAAATAGAAGACGGTTGTACAGACGGATCTCGTTAGTCTAGATATAGAAGACGGTTGTACAGACGGATCTCGTTAGTCGAGATATAGAAGACGGTTGTACAACGACGGATTTCGTTAGTCTAGATATAGAAGACGGTTGTACAGGCGGATCTCGTTAGTCTAGATATTGAAGACGTTTGTCCAACGACGTATCTCGTTAGTCTAGATATAGAAGACGGTTGTACAGACGAATCTCGTTAGTCTAGATATAGAAGACGGTTGTACAGACGGATCTCGTTAGTCTAGATATAGAAGACGGTTGTACAGGCGGATCACGTTAGTCGAGATATAGAAGACGGTTGTACAGACGGATCTCGTTAGTCTAGATATAGAAGATGGTTGTACAACGAGAGATCTCGTTAGTCTAGATATAGAAGACGGATGTACAGTCGGATCTCGTTAGTCTAGATATTGAAGACGTTTGTACAGACGGATCTCGTTAGTCTAGATATAGAAGACGGTTGTACAGACGGATCTCGTTAGTCTAGATATAGAAGACGGTTGTACAACGACGGATCTCGTTAGTCTAGAAATAGAAGACGGTTGTACAGACGGATCTCGTTAGTCTAGATATAGAAGACGGTTGTACAGACGGATCTCGTTAGTCTAGATATAGAAGACGGTTGTACAACGGCGGATCTCGTTAGTCTAGATATAGAAGACGGTTGTACAGACGGATGTCGTTAGTCGAGATATAGAAGACGGTTGTACAACGACGGATCTCGTTAGTCTAGATATAGAAGACGGTTGTACAGACGGATCTCGTTAGTCGAGATATAGAAGACGGTTGTACAGACGGATCTCGTTAGTCTAGAAATAGAAGACGGTTGTACAGGCGGATCTCGTTAGTCTAGATATTGAAGACGTTTGTCCAACGACGTATCTCGTTAGTCTAGATATAGAAGACGGTTGTACAGACGAATCTCGTTAGTCTAGATATAGAAGACGGTTGTACAGACGGATCTCGTTAGTCTAGATATAGAAGACGGTTGTACAGGCGGATCTCGTTAGTCGAGATATAGAAGACGGTTGTACAGACGGATCTCGTTAGTCTAGATATAGATGACGGTTGTACAGACGGATCTCGTTAGTCTAGATATTGAAGACGTTTGTACAGACGGATCTCGTTAGTCTAGATATAGAAGACGGTTGTACAGACGGATCTCGTTAGTCTAGATATAGAAGACGGTTGTACAACGACGGATCTCGTTAGTCTAGATATAGAAGACGGTTGTACAGACGGTTCTCGTTAGTCTAGATATAGAAGACGGTTGTATAACGAGAGATCTCGTCAGTCTAGTTATAGAAGACGGTTGTACAGACGGATCTCGTTAGTCTAGATATAGAAGACGGTTGTACAGACGGTTCTCGTTAGTCTAGATATAGAAGACGGTTGTATAACGAGAGATCTCGTTAGTCTAGATATAGAAGATGGTTGTACAACGAGAGATCTCGTTAGTCTAGATATAGAAGACGGTTGTACAGACGGATCTCGTTAGTCTAGATATTGAAGACGTTTGTACAGACGGATCTCGTTAGTCTAGATATAGAAGACGGTTGTACAGACGGATCTCGTTAGTCTAGATATAGAAGACGGTTGTTCAACGACGGATCTCGTTAGTCTAGAAATAGAAGAGGGTTGTACAACGACGGATCTCGTTAGTCTAGATATAGAAGACGGTTGTACAGACGGATCTCGTTAGTCTAGATATAGAAGACGGTTGTACAACGACGGATCTCATTAGTTTAGATATACAAGACGGTTGTACAGACGGATCTCGTTAGTCTAGATATAGAAGACAGTTGTACAACGACGGATCTCGTTAGTCTAGAAATAGAAGACGGTTGTACAACGACGGATCTCGTTAGTCTAGATATAGAAGACGGTTGTACAGACGGATCTCGTTAGTCGAGATATAGAAGACGGTTGTACAGACGGATCTCGTTAGTCTAGAAATAGAAGACGGTTGTACAGGCGGATCTCGTTAGTCTAGATATTGAAGACGTTTGTCCAACGACGTATCTCGTTAGTCTAGATATAGAAGACGGTTGTACAGACGAATCTCGTTAGTCTAGATATAGAAGACGGTTGTACAGACGGATCTCGTTAGTCTAGATATAGAAGACGGTTGTACAGGCGGATCTCGTTAGTCGAGATATACAAGACGGTTGTACAGACGGATCTCGTTAGTCTAGATATAGAAGACGGTTGTACAGACGGATCTCGTTAGTCTAGATATTGAAGACGTTTGTCCAACGACGTATCTCGTTAGTCTAGATATAGAAGACGGTTGTACAGACGGTTCTCGTTAGTCTAGATATAGAAGACGGTTGTATAACGAGAGATCTCCTTAGTCTAGATATAGAAGATGGTTGTACAACGAGAGATCTCGTTAGTCTAGATATAGAAGACGGTTGTACAGACGGATCTCGTTAGTCTAGATATTGAAGACGTTTGTACAGACGGATCTCGTTAGTCTAGATATAGAAGACGGTTGTACAGACGGATCTCGTTAGTCTAGATATAGAAGACGGTTGTACAGACGGATCTCGTTAGTCTAGATATAGAAGACGGTTGTACAACGACGGATCTCGTTAGTCTAGAAATAGAAGACGGTTGTACAGACGGATCTCGTTAGTCTAGATATAGAAGACGGTTGTACAGACGAATCTCGTTAGTCTAGATATAGAAGACGGTTGTACAGACGGATCTCGTTAGTCTAGATATAGAAGACGGTTGTACAGGCGGATCTCGTTAGTCGAGATATAGAAGACGGTTGTACAGACGGATCTCGTTAGTCTAGATATAGATGACGGTTGTACAGACGGATCTCGTTAGTCTAGATATTGAAGACGTTTGTACAGACGGATCTCGTTAGTCTAGATATAGAAGACGGTTGTACAGACGGATCTCGTTAGTCTAGATATAGAAGACGGTTGTACAACGACGGATCTCGTTAGTCTAGATATAGAAGACGGTTGTACAGACGGTTCTCGTTAGTCTAGATATAGAAGACGGTTGTATAACGAGAGATCTCGTCAGTCTAGTTATAGAAGACGGTTGTACAGACGGATCTCGTTAGTCTAGATATAGAAGACGGTTGTACAGACGGTTCTCGTTAGTCTAGATATAGAAGACGGTTGTACAGACGGATCTCGTTAGTCTAGATATAGAAGACGGTTGTACAGACGGTTCTCGTTAGTCTAGATATAGAAGACAGTTGTACAGACGGATCTCGTTAGTCTAGATATAGAAGACGGTTGTATAACGAGAGATCTCGTTAGTCTAGTTATAGAAGACGGTTGTACAGACGGATCTCGTTAGTCTAGATATAGAAGACAGTTGTACAACGACGGATCTCGTTAGTCTAGAAATAGAAGACGGTTGTACAACGACGGATCTCGTTAGTCTAGATATAGAAGACGGTTGTACAGACGGATCTCGTTAGTCTAGATATAGAAGACGGTTGTACAACGACGGATCTCGTTAGTCTAGATATACAAGACGGTTGTACAGACGGATCTCGTTAGTCTAGATATAGAAGACGGTTGTACAACGACGGATCTCGTTAGTCTAGAAATAGAAGACGGTTGTACAGACGGATCTCGTTAGTCTAGATATAGAAGACGGTTGTATAACGAGAGATCTCGTTAGTCTAGATATAGATGACGTTTGTACAGACGGATCTCGTTAGTCTAGATATAGAAGACGGTTGTACAGACGGATCTCGTTAGTCTAGATATAGAAGACGGTTGTACAACGACGGATCTCGTTAGTCTAGAAATAGAAGACGGTTGTACAGACGGATCTCGTTAGTCTAGATATAGAAGACGGTTGTACAGACGGTTCTCGTTAGTCTAGATATAGAAGACAGTTGTACAGACGGTTCTCGTTAGTCTAGATATAGAAGACGGTTGTATAACGAGAGATCTCGTTAGTCTAGATATAGATGACGTTTGTACAGACGGATCTCGTTAGTCTAGATATAGAAGACGGTTGTACAGACGGATCTCGTTAGTCTAGATATAGAAGACGGTTGTACAACGACGGATCTCGTTAGTCTAGAAATAGAAGACGGTTGTACAGACGGATCTCGTTAGTCTAGATATAGAAGACGGTTGTACAGACGGATCTCGTTAGTCTAGATATAGAAGACGGTTGTACAACGACGGATCTCGTTAGTCTAGATATAGAAGACGGTTGTACAGACGGATGTCGTTAGTCGAGATATAGAAGACGGTTGTACAACGACGGATCTCGTTAGTCTAGATATAGAAGACGGTTGTACAGACGGATCTCGTTAGTCGAGATATAGAAGACGGTTGTACAGACGGATCTCGTTAGTCTAGAAATAGAAGACGGTTGTACAGGCGGATCTCGTTAGTCTAGATATTGAAGACGTTTGTCCAACGACGTATCTCGTTAGTCTAGATATAGAAGACGGTTGTACAGGCGGATCTCGTTAGTCGAGATATAGAAGACGGTTGTACAGACGGATCTCGTTAGTCTAGATATAGATGACGGTTGTACAGACGGATCTCGTTAGTCTAGATATTGAAGACGTTTGTACAGACGGATCTCGTTAGTCTAGATATAGAAGACGGTTGTACAGACGGATCTCGTTAGTCTAGATATAGAAGACGGTTGTACAACGACGGATCTCGTTAGTCTAGATATAGAAGACGGTTGTACAGACGGTTCTCGTTAGTCTAGATATAGAAGACGGTTGTATAACGAGAGATCTCGTCAGTCTAGTTATAGAAGACGGTTGTACAGACGGATCTCGTTAGTCTAGATATAGAAGACGGTTGTACAGACGGTTCTCGTTAGTCTAGATATAGAAGACGGTTGTATAACGAGAGATCTCGTTAGTCTAGATATAGAAGATGGTTGTACAACGAGAGATCTCGTTAGTCTAGATATAGAAGACGGTTGTACAGACGGATCTCGTTAGTCTAGATATTGAAGACGTTTGTACAGACGGATCTCGTTAGTCTAGATATAGAAGACGGTTGTACAGACGGATCTCGTTAGTCTAGATATAGAAGACGGTTGTTCAACGACGGATCTCGTTAGTCTAGAAATAGAAGAGGGTTGTACAACGACGGATCTCGATAGTCTAGATATAGAAGACGGTTGTACAGACGGATCTCGTTAGTCTAGATATAGAAGACGGTTGTACAACGACGGATCTCATTAGTTTAGATATACAAGACGGTTGTACAGACGGATCTCGTTAGTCTAGATATAGAAGACAGTTGTACAACGACGGATCTCGTTAGTCTAGAAATAGAAGACGGTTGTACAACGACGGATCTCGTTAGTCTAGATATAGAAGACGGTTGTACAGACGGATCTCGTTAGTCGAGATATAGAAGACGGTTGTACAGACGGATCTCGTTAGTCTAGAAATAGAAGACGGTTGTACAGGCGGATCTCGTTAGTCTAGATATTGAAGACGTTTGTCCAACGACGTATCTCGTTAGTCTAGATATAGAAGACGGTTGTACAGACGAATCTCGTTAGTCTAGATATAGAAGACGGTTGTACAGACGGATCTCGTTAGTCTAGATATAGAAGACGGTTGTACAGGCGGATCTCGTTAGTCGAGATATACAAGACGGTTGTACAGACGGATCTCGTTAGTCTAGATATAGAAGACGGTTGTACAGACGGATCTCGTTAGTCTAGATATTGAAGACGTTTGTCCAACGACGTATCTCGTTAGTCTAGATATAGAAGACGGTTGTACAGACGGTTCTCGTTAGTCTAGATATAGAAGACGGTTGTATAACGAGAGATCTCCTTAGTCTAGATATAGAAGATGGTTGTACAACGAGAGATCTCGTTAGTCTAGATATAGAAGACGGTTGTACAGACGGATCTCGTTAGTCTAGATATTGAAGACGTTTGTACAGACGGATCTCGTTAGTCTAGATATAGAAGACGGTTGTACAGACGGATCTCGTTAGTCTAGATATAGAAGACGGTTGTACAACGACGGATCTCGTTAGTCTAGAAATAGAAGACGGTTGTACAGACGGATCTCGTTAGTCTAGATATAGAAGACGGTTGTACAGACGGATCTCGTTAGTCGAGATATAGAAGACGGTTGTACAACGACGGATCTCGTTAGTCTAGATATAGAAGACGGTTGTACAGGCGGATCTCGTTAGTCTAGATATTGAAGACGTTTGTCCAACGACGTATCTCGTTAGTCTAGATATAGAAGACGGTTGTACAGACGAATCTCGTTAGTCTAGATATAGAAGACGGTTGTACAGACGGATCTCGTTAGTCTAGAAATAGAAGACGGTTGTACAGACGGATCTCGTTAGTCTAGATATAGAAGACGGTTGTACAGACGGATCTCGTTAGTCGAGATATAGAAGACGGTTGTACAACGACGGATCTCGTTAGTCTAGAAATAGAAGACGGTTGTACAGACGGATCTCGTTAGTCTAGATATAGAAGACGGTTGTACAGACGGATCTCGTTAGTCGAGATATAGAAGACGGTTGTACAACGACGGATCTCGTTAGTCTAGATATAGAAGACGGTTGTACAGGCGGATCTCGTTAGTCTAGATATTGAAGACGTTTGTCCAACGACGTATCTCGTTAGTCTAGATATAGAAGACGGTTGTACAGACGAATCTCGTTAGTCTAGATATAGAAGACGGTTGTACAGACGGTTCTCGTTAGTCTAGATATAGAAGACGGTTGTATAACGAGAGATCTCCTTAGTCTAGATATAGAAGATGGTTGTACAACGAGAGATCTCGTTAGTCTAGATATAGAAGACGGTTGTACAGACGGATCTCGTTAGTCTAGATATTGAAGACGTTTGTACAGACGGATCTCGTTAGTCTAGATATAGAAGACGGTTGTACAGACGGATCTCGTTAGTCTAGATATAGAAGACGGTTGTACAACGACGGATCTCGTTAGTCTAGAAATAGAAGACGGTTGTACAGACGGATCTCGTTAGTCTAGATATAGAAGACGGTTGTACAGACGGATCTCGTTAGTCGAGATATAGAAGACGGTTGTACAACGACGGATTTCGTTAGTCTAGATATAGAAGACGGTTGTACAGGCGGATCTCGTTAGTCTAGATATTGAAGACGTTTGTCCAACGACGTATCTCGTTAGTCTAGATATAGAAGACGGTTGTACAGACGAATCTCGTTAGTCTAGATATAGAAGACGGTTGTACAGACGGATCTCGTTAGTCTAGATATAGAAGACGGTTGTACAGGCGGATCACGTTAGTCGAGATATAGAAGACGGTTGTACAGACGGATCTCGTTAGTCTAGATATAGAAGATGGTTGTACAACGAGAGATCTCGTTAGTCTAGATATAGAAGACGGTTGTACAGTCGGATCTCGTTAGTCTAGATATTGAAGACGTTTGTACAGACGGATCTCGTTAGTCTAGATATAGAAGACGGTTGTACAGACGGATCTCGTTAGTCTAGATATAGAAGACGGTTGTACAACGACGGATCTCGTTAGTCTAGAAATAGAAGACGGTTGTACAGACGGATCTCGTTAGTCTAGATATAGAAGACGGTTGTACAGACGGATCTCGTTAGTCTAGATATAGAAGACGGTTGTACAACGACGGATCTCGTTAGTCTAGATATAGAAGACGGTTGTACAGACGGATGTCGTTAGTCGAGATATAGAAGACGGTTGTACAACGACGGATCTCGTTAGTCTAGATATAGAAGACGGTTGTACAGACGGATCTCGTTAGTCGAGATATAGAAGACGGTTGTACAGACGGATCTCGTTAGTCTAGAAATAGAAGACGGTTGTACAGGCGGATCTCGTTAGTCTAGATATTGAAGACGTTTGTCCAACGACGTATCTCGTTAGTCTAGATATAGAAGACGGTTGTACAGACGAATCTCGTTAGTCTAGATATAGAAGACGGTTGTACAGACGGATCTCGTTAGTCTAGATATAGAAGACGGTTGTACAGGCGGATCTCGTTAGTCGAGATATAGAAGACGGTTGTACAGACGGATCTCGTTAGTCTAGATATAGATGACGGTTGTACAGACGGATCTCGTTAGTCTAGATATTGAAGACGTTTGTACAGACGGATCTCGTTAGTCTAGATATAGAAGACGGTTGTACAGACGGATCTCGTTAGTCTAGATATAGAAGACGGTTGTACAACGACGGATCTCGTTAGTCTAGATATAGAAGACGGTTGTACAGACGGTTCTCGTTAGTCTAGATATAGAAGACGGTTGTATAACGAGAGATCTCGTCAGTCTAGTTATAGAAGACGGTTGTACAGACGGATCTCGTTAGTCTAGATATAGAAGACGGTTGTACAGACGGTTCTCGTTAGTCTAGATATAGAAGACGGTTGTATAACGAGAGATCTCGTTAGTCTAGATATAGAAGATGGTTGTACAACGAGAGATCTCGTTAGTCTAGATATAGAAGACGGTTGTACAGACGGATCTCGTTAGTCTAGATATTGAAGACGTTTGTACAGACGGATCTCGTTAGTCTAGATATAGAAGACGGTTGTACAGACGGATCTCGTTAGTCTAGATATAGAAGACGGTTGTTCAACGACGGATCTCGTTAGTCTAGAAATAGAAGAGGGTTGTACAACGACGGATCTCGTTAGTCTAGATATAGAAGACGGTTGTACAGACGGATCTCGTTAGTCTAGATATAGAAGACGGTTGTACAACGACGGATCTCATTAGTTTAGATATACAAGACGGTTGTACAGACGGATCTCGTTAGTCTAGATATAGAAGACAGTTGTACAACGACGGATCTCGTTAGTCTAGAAATAGAAGACGGTTGTACAACGACGGATCTCGTTAGTCTAGATATAGAAGACGGTTGTACAGACGGATCTCGTTAGTCGAGATATAGAAGACGGTTGTACAGACGGATCTCGTTAGTCTAGAAATAGAAGACGGTTGTACAGGCGGATCTCGTTAGTCTAGATATTGAAGACGTTTGTCCAACGACGTATCTCGTTAGTCTAGATATAGAAGACGGTTGTACAGACGAATCTCGTTAGTCTAGATATAGAAGACGGTTGTACAGACGGATCTCGTTAGTCTAGATATAGAAGACGGTTGTACAGGCGGATCTCGTTAGTCGAGATATACAAGACGGTTGTACAGACGGATCTCGTTAGTCTAGATATAGAAGACGGTTGTACAGACGGATCTCGTTAGTCTAGATATTGAAGACGTTTGTCCAACGACGTATCTCGTTAGTCTAGATATAGAAGACGGTTGTACAGACGGTTCTCGTTAGTCTAGATATAGAAGACGGTTGTATAACGAGAGATCTCCTTAGTCTAGATATAGAAGATGGTTGTACAACGAGAGATCTCGTTAGTCTAGATATAGAAGACGGTTGTACAGACGGATCTCGTTAGTCTAGATATTGAAGACGTTTGTACAGACGGATCTCGTTAGTCTAGATATAGAAGACGGTTGTACAGACGGATCTCGTTAGTCTAGATATAGAAGACGGTTGTACAACGACGGATCTCGTTAGTCTAGAAATAGAAGACGGTTGTACAGACGGATCTCGTTAGTCTAGATATAGAAGACGGTTGTACAGACGGATCTCGTTAGTCGAGATATAGAAGACGGTTGTACAACGACGGATCTCGTTAGTCTAGATATAGAAGACGGTTGTACAGGCGGATCTCGTTAGTCTAGATATTGAAGACGTTTGTCCAACGACGTATCTCGTTAGTCTAGATATAGAAGACGGTTGTACAGACGAATCTCGTTAGTCTAGATATAGAAGACGGTTGTACAGACGGATCTCGTTAGTCTAGATATAGAAGACGGTTGTACAGGCGGATCACGTTAGTCGAGATATAGAAGACGGTTGTACAGACGGATCTCCTTAGTCTAGATATAGATGACGTTTGTACAGACGGATCTCGTTAGTCTAGATATAGAAGACGGTTGTACAGACGGATCTCGTTAGTCTAGATATAGAAGACGGTTGTACAGACGGTTCTCGTTAGTCTAGATATAGAAGACAGTTGTACAGACGGATCTCGTTAGTCTAGATATAGAAGACGGTTGTATAACGAGAGATCTCGTTAGTCTAGTTATAGAAGACGGTTGTACAGACGGATCTCGTTAGTCTAGATATAGAAGACAGTTGTACAACGACGGATCTCGTTAGTCTAGAAATAGAAGACGGTTGTACAACGACGGATCTCGTTAGTCTAGATATAGAAGACGGTTGTACAGACGGATCTCGTTAGTCTAGATATAGAAGACGGTTGTACAACGACGGATCTCGTTAGTCTAGATATACAAGACGGTTGTACAGACGGATCTCGTTAGTCTAGATATAGAAGACGGTTGTACAACGACGGATCTCGTTAGTCTAGAAATAGAAGACGGTTGTACAGACGGATCTCGTTAGTCTAGATATAGAAGACGGTTGTATAACGAGAGATCTCGTTAGTCTAGATATAGATGACGTTTGTACAGACGGATCTCGTTAGTCTAGATATAGAAGACGGTTGTACAGACGGATCTCGTTAGTCTAGATATAGAAGACGGTTGTACAACGACGGATCTCGTTAGTCTAGAAATAGAAGACGGTTGTACAGACGGATCTCGTTAGTCTAGATATAGAAGACGGTTGTACAGACGGTTCTCGTTAGTCTAGATATAGAAGACAGTTGTACAGACGGTTCTCGTTAGTCTAGATATAGAAGACGGTTGTATAACGAGAGATCTCGTTAGTCTAGATATAGATGACGTTTGTACAGACGGATCTCGTTAGTCTAGATATAGAAGACGGTTGTACAGACGGATCTCGTTAGTCTAGATATAGAAGACGGTTGTACAACGACGGATCTCGTTAGTCTAGAAATAGAAGACGGTTGTACAGACGGATCTCGTTAGTCTAGATATAGAAGACGGTTGTACAGACGGATCTCGTTAGTCTAGATATAGAAGACGGTTGTACAACGACGGATCTCGTTAGTCTAGATATAGAAGACGGTTGTACAGACGGATGTCGTTAGTCGAGATATAGAAGACGGTTGTACAACGACGGATCTCGTTAGTCTAGATATAGAAGACGGTTGTACAGACGGATCTCGTTAGTCGAGATATAGAAGACGGTTGTACAGACGGATCTCGTTAGTCTAGAAATAGAAGACGGTTGTACAGGCGGATCTCGTTAGTCTAGATATTGAAGACGTTTGTCCAACGACGTATCTCGTTAGTCTAGATATAGAAGACGGTTGTACAGACGAATCTCGTTAGTCTAGATATAGAAGACGGTTGTACAGACGGATCTCGTTAGTCTAGATATAGAAGACGGTTGTACAGGCGGATCTCGTTAGTCGAGATATAGAAGACGGTTGTACAGACGGATCTCGTTAGTCTAGATATAGATGACGGTTGTACAGACGGATCTCGTTAGTCTAGATATTGAAGACGTTTGTACAGACGGATCTCGTTAGTCTAGATATAGAAGACGGTTGTACAGACGGATCTCGTTAGTCTAGATATAGAAGACGGTTGTACAACGACGGATCTCGTTAGTCTAGATATAGAAGACGGTTGTACAGACGGTTCTCGTTAGTCTAGATATAGAAGACGGTTGTATAACGAGAGATCTCGTTAGTCTAGTTATAGAAGACGGTTGTACAGACGGATCTCGTTAGTCTAGATATTGAAGACGGTTGTACAGACGGTTCTCGTTAGTCTAGATATAGAAGACGGTTGTATAACGAGAGATCTCGTTAGTCTAGATATAGAAGATGGTTGTACAACGAGAGATCTCGTTAGTCTAGATATAGAAGACGGTTGTACAGACGGATCTCGTTAGTCTAGATATTGAAGACGTTTGTACAGACGGATCTCGTTAGTCTAGATATAGAAGACGGTTGT
This sequence comes from Andrena bicolor, assembly GCA_960531205.1. Lineage (NCBI taxonomy): Eukaryota > Metazoa > Arthropoda > Insecta > Hymenoptera > Andrenidae > Andrena > Andrena bicolor. The sequence continues at coordinate 253,261 of CAUIJW010000012.1, forward strand.
ACAGACGGATCTCGTTAGTCTAGATATAGAAGACGGTTGTTCAACGACGGATCTCGTTAGTCTAGAAATAGAAGACGGTTGTACAACGACGGATCTCGTTAGTCTAGATATAGAAGACGGTTGTACAGACGGATCTCGTTAGTCTAGATATAGAAGACGGTTGTACAGGCGGATCTCGTTAGTCGAGATATAGAAGACGGTTGTACAGACGGATCTCGTTAGTCTAGATATAGATGACGGTTGTACAGACGGATCTCGTTAGTCTAGATATAGAAGACGGTTGTACAACGACGGATCTCGTTAGTCTAGATATACAAGACGGTTGTACAGACGGATCTCGTTAGTCTAGATATAGAAGACGGTTGTACAGGCGGATCACGTTAGTCGAGATATAGAAGACGGTTGTACAGACGGATCTCGTTAGTCTAGATATAGATGACGGTTGTACAGACGGATCTCGTTAGTCTAGATATTGAAGACGTTTGTCCAACGACGTATCTCGTTAGTCTAGATATAGAAGACGGTTGTACAGACGGTTCTCGTTAGTCTAGATATAGAAGACAGTTGTACAGACGGTTCTCGTTAGTCTAGATATAGAAGACGGTTGTATAACGAGAGATCTCGTTAGTCTAGATATAGAAGATGGTTGTGCAACGAGAGATCTCGTTAGTCTAGATATAGAAGACGGTTGTACAGTCGGATCTCGTTAGTCTAGATATTGAAGACGTTTGTACAGACGGATCTCGTTAGTCTAGATATAGAAGACGGTTGTACAGACGGATCTCGTTAGTATAGATATAGAAGACGGTTGTACAACGACGGATCTCGTTAGTCTAGAAATAGAAGACGGTTGTACAGACGGATCTCGTTAGTCTAGATATAGAAGACGGTTGTACAGACGGATCTCGTTAGTCTAGATATAGAAGACGGTTGTACAACGACGGATCTCGTTAGTCTAGATATAGAAGACGGTTGTACAGACGGATGTCGTTAGTCGAGATATAGAAGACGGTTGTACAACGACGGATCTCGTTAGTCTAGATATAGAAAACGGTTGTACAGACGGATCTCGTTAGTCGAGATATAGAAGACGGTTGTACAGACGGATCTCGTTAGTCTAGAAATAGAAGACGGTTGTACAGGCGGATCTCGTTAGTCTAGATATTGAAGACGTTTGTCCAACGACGTATCTCGTTAGTCTAGATATAGAAGACGGTTGTACAGACGAATCTCGTTAGTCTAGATATAGAAGACGGTTGTACAGACGGATCTCGTTAGTCTAGATATAGAAGACGGTTGTACAGGCGGATCTCGTTAGTCGAGATATAGAAGACGGTTGTACAGACGGATCTCGTTAGTCTAGATATAGATGACGGTTGTATAGACGGATCTCGTTAGTCTAGATATTGAAGACGTTTGTACAGACGGATCTCGTTAGTCTAGATATAGAAGACGGTTGTACAGACGGATCTCGTTAGTCTAGATATAGAAGACGGTTGTACAACGACGGATCTCGTTAGTCTAGAAATAGAAGACGGTTGTACAGACGGATCTCGTTAGTCTAGATATAGAAGACGGTTGTACAGACGGATCTCGTTAGTCTAGATATAGAAGACGGTTGTACAACGACGGATCTCGTTAGTCTAGAAATAGAAGACGGTTGTACAGACGGATCTCGTTAGTCTAGATATAGAAGACGGTTGTACAGACGGATCTCGTTAGTCGAGATATAGAAGACGGTTGTACAACGACGGATCTCGTTAGTCTAGATATAGAAGACGGTTGTACAGACGGATCTCGTTAGTCGAGATATAGAAGACGGTTGTACAGACGGATCTCGTTAGTCTAGAAATAGAAGACGGTTGTACAGGCGGATCTCGTTAGTCTAGATATTGAAGACGTTTGTCCAACGACGTATCTCGTTAGTCTAGATATAGACGACGGTTGTACAGACGAATCTCGTTAGTCTAGATATAGAAGACGGTTGTACAGACGGATCTCGTTAGTCTAGATATAGAAGACGGTTGTACCGGCGGATCTCGTTAGTCGAGATATAGAAGACGGTTGTACAGACGGATCTCGTTAGTCTAGAAATAGAAGACGGTTGTACAGGCGGATCTCGTTAGTCTAGATATTGAAGACGTTTGTCCAACGACGTATCTCGTTAGTCTAGATATAGAAGACGGTTGTACAGACGAATCTCGTTAGTCTAGATATAGAAGACGGTTGTACAGACGGATCTCGTTAGTCTAGATATAGAAGACGGTTGTACAGGCGGATCACGTTAGTCGAGATATAGAAGACGGTTGTACAGACGGATCTCGTTAGTCTAGATATAGATGACGGTTGTACAGACGGATCTCGTTAGTCTAGATATTGAAGACGTTTGTCCAACGACGTATCTCGTTAGTCTAGATATAGAAGATGGTTGTACAGACAGACCTCGTTAGTCTAGATATTGAAGACGTTTGTCCAACGACGTATCTCGTTAGTCTAGATATAGAAGACGGTTGTACAGACGGTTCTCGTTAGTCTAGAAATAGAAGACGGTTGTACAGACGGATCTCGTTAGTCTAGATATAGAAGACGGTTGTACAGACGGATCTCGTTAGTCTAGATATAGAAGACAGTTGTACAACGACGGATCTCGTTAGTCTAGAAATAGAAGACGGTTGTACAACGACGGATCTCGTTAGTCTAGATATAGAAGACGGTTGTACAGACGGATCTCGTTAGTCTAGATATAGAAGACGGTTGTACAACGACGGATCTCGTTAGTCTAGATATACAAGACGGTTGTACAGACGGATCTCGTTAGTCTAGATATAGAAGACGGTTGTACAGACGGATCTCGTTAGTCGAGATATAGAAGACGGTTGTACAGACGGATCTCGTTAGTCTAGAAATAGAAGACGGTTGTACAGGCGGATCTCGTTAGTCTAGATATTGAAGACGTTTGTCCAACGACGTATCTCGTTAGTCTAGATATAGAAGACGGTTGTACAGACGAATCTCGTTAGTCTAGATATAGAAGACGGTTGTACAGACGGATCTCGTTAGTCTAGATATAGAAGACGGTTGTACAGGCGGATCTCGTTAGTCGAGATATAGAAGACGGTTGTACAGACGGATCTCGTTAGTCTAGATATAGAAGACGGTTGTACAGACGGATCTCGTTAGTCTAGATATTGAAGACGTTTGTCCAACGACGTATCTCGTTAGTCTAGATATAGAAGACGGTTGTACAGACGGTTCTCGTTAGTCTAGATATAGAAGACGGTTGTATAACGAGAGATCTCCTTAGTCTAGATATAGAAGATGGTTGTACAACGAGAGATCTCGTTAGTCTAGATATAGAAGACGGTTGTACAGACGGATCTCGTTAGTCTAGATATTGAAGACGTTTGTACAGACGGATCTCGTTAGTCTAGATATAGAAGACGGTTGTACAGACGGATCTCGTTAGTCTAGATATAGAAGACGGTTGTACAACGACGGATCTCGTTAGTCTAGAAATAGAAGACGGTTGTACAGACGGATCTCGTTAGTCTAGATATAGAAGACGGTTGTACAGACGGATCTCGTTAGTCGAGATATAGAAGACGGTTGTACAACGACGGATTTCGTTAGTCTAGATATAGAAGACGGTTGTACAGGCGGATCTCGTTAGTCTAGATATTGAAGACGTTTGTCCAACGACGTATCTCGTTAGTCTAGATATAGAAGACGGTTGTACAGACGAATCTCGTTAGTCTAGATATAGAAGACGGTTGTACAGACGGATCTCGTTAGTCTAGATATAGAAGACGGTTGTACAGGCGGATCACGTTAGTCGAGATATAGAAGACGGTTGTACAGACGGATCTCGTTAGTCTAGATATAGAAGATGGTTGTACAACGAGAGATCTCGTTAGTCTAGATATAGAAGACGGTTGTACAGTCGGATCTCGTTAGTCTAGATATTGAAGACGTTTGTACAGACGGATCTCGTTAGTCTAGATATAGAAGACGGTTGTACAGACGGATCTCGTTAGTCTAGATATAGAAGACGGTTGTACAACGACGGATCTCGTTAGTCTAGAAATAGAAGACGGTTGTACAGACGGATCTCGTTAGTCTAGATATAGAAGACGGTTGTACAGACGGATCTCGTTAGTCTAGATATAGAAGACGGTTGTACAACGACGGATCTCGTTAGTCTAGATATAGAAGACGGTTGTACAGACGGATGTCGTTAGTCGAGATATAGAAGACGGTTGTACAACGACGGATCTCGTTAGTCTAGATATAGAAGACGGTTGTACAGACGGATCTCGTTAGTCGAGATATAGAAGACGGTTGTACAGACGGATCTCGTTAGTCTAGAAATAGAAGACGGTTGTACAGGCGGATCTCGTTAGTCTAGATATTGAAGACGTTTGTCCAACGACGTATCTCGTTAGTCTAGATATAGAAGACGGTTGTACAGACGAATCTCGTTAGTCTAGATATAGAAGACGGTTGTACAGACGGATCTCGTTAGTCTAGATATAGAAGACGGTTGTACAGGCGGATCTCGTTAGTCGAGATATAGAAGACGGTTGTACAGACGGATCTCGTTAGTCTAGATATAGATGACGGTTGTACAGACGGATCTCGTTAGTCTAGATATTGAAGACGTTTGTACAGACGGATCTCGTTAGTCTAGATATAGAAGACGGTTGTACAGACGGATCTCGTTAGTCTAGATATAGAAGACGGTTGTACAACGACGGATCTCGTTAGTCTAGATATAGAAGACGGTTGTACAGACGGTTCTCGTTAGTCTAGATATAGAAGACGGTTGTATAACGAGAGATCTCGTCAGTCTAGTTATAGAAGACGGTTGTACAGACGGATCTCGTTAGTCTAGATATAGAAGACGGTTGTACAGACGGTTCTCGTTAGTCTAGATATAGAAGACGGTTGTATAACGAGAGATCTCGTTAGTCTAGATATAGAAGATGGTTGTACAACGAGAGATCTCGTTAGTCTAGATATAGAAGACGGTTGTACAGACGGATCTCGTTAGTCTAGATATTGAAGACGTTTGTACAGACGGATCTCGTTAGTCTAGATATAGAAGACGGTTGTACAGACGGATCTCGTTAGTCTAGATATAGAAGACGGTTGTTCAACGACGGATCTCGTTAGTCTAGAAATAGAAGAGGGTTGTACAACGACGGATCTCGTTAGTCTAGATATAGAAGACGGTTGTACAGACGGATCTCGTTAGTCTAGATATAGAAGACGGTTGTACAACGACGGATCTCATTAGTTTAGATATACAAGACGGTTGTACAGACGGATCTCGTTAGTCTAGATATAGAAGACAGTTGTACAACGACGGATCTCGTTAGTCTAGAAATAGAAGACGGTTGTACAACGACGGATCTCGTTAGTCTAGATATAGAAGACGGTTGTACAGACGGATCTCGTTAGTCGAGATATAGAAGACGGTTGTACAGACGGATCTCGTTAGTCTAGAAATAGAAGACGGTTGTACAGGCGGATCTCGTTAGTCTAGATATTGAAGACGTTTGTCCAACGACGTATCTCGTTAGTCTAGATATAGAAGACGGTTGTACAGACGAATCTCGTTAGTCTAGATATAGAAGACGGTTGTACAGACGGATCTCGTTAGTCTAGATATAGAAGACGGTTGTACAGGCGGATCTCGTTAGTCGAGATATACAAGACGGTTGTACAGACGGATCTCGTTAGTCTAGATATAGAAGACGGTTGTACAGACGGATCTCGTTAGTCTAGATATTGAAGACGTTTGTCCAACGACGTATCTCGTTAGTCTAGATATAGAAGACGGTTGTACAGACGGTTCTCGTTAGTCTAGATATAGAAGACGGTTGTATAACGAGAGATCTCCTTAGTCTAGATATAGAAGATGGTTGTACAACGAGAGATCTCGTTAGTCTAGATATAGAAGACGGTTGTACAGACGGATCTCGTTAGTCTAGATATTGAAGACGTTTGTACAGACGGATCTCGTTAGTCTAGATATAGAAGACGGTTGTACAGACGGATCTCGTTAGTCTAGATATAGAAGACGGTTGTACAACGACGGATCTCGTTAGTCTAGAAATAGAAGACGGTTGTACAGACGGATCTCGTTAGTCTAGATATAGAAGACGGTTGTACAGACGGATCTCGTTAGTCGAGATATAGAAGACGGTTGTACAACGACGGATCTCGTTAGTCTAGATATAGAAGACGGTTGTACAGGCGGATCTCGTTAGTCTAGATATTGAAGACGTTTGTCCAACGACGTATCTCGTTAGTCTAGATATAGAAGACGGTTGTACAGACGAATCTCGTTAGTCTAGATATAGAAGACGGTTGTACAGACGGATCTCGTTAGTCTAGAAATAGAAGACGGTTGTACAGACGGATCTCGTTAGTCTAGATATAGAAGACGGTTGTACAGACGGATCTCGTTAGTCGAGATATAGAAGACGGTTGTACAACGACGGATCTCGTTAGTCTAGAAATAGAAGACGGTTGTACAGACGGATCTCGTTAGTCTAGATATAGAAGACGGTTGTACAGACGGATCTCGTTAGTCGAGATATAGAAGACGGTTGTACAACGACGGATCTCGTTAGTCTAGATATAGAAGACGGTTGTACAGGCGGATCTCGTTAGTCTAGATATTGAAGACGTTTGTCCAACGACGTATCTCGTTAGTCTAGATATAGAAGACGGTTGTACAGACGAATCTCGTTAGTCTAGATATAGAAGACGGTTGTACAGACGGTTCTCGTTAGTCTAGATATAGAAGACGGTTGTATAACGAGAGATCTCCTTAGTCTAGATATAGAAGATGGTTGTACAACGAGAGATCTCGTTAGTCTAGATATAGAAGACGGTTGTACAGACGGATCTCGTTAGTCTAGATATTGAAGACGTTTGTACAGACGGATCTCGTTAGTCTAGATATAGAAGACGGTTGTACAGACGGATCTCGTTAGTCTAGATATAGAAGACGGTTGTACAACGACGGATCTCGTTAGTCTAGAAATAGAAGACGGTTGTACAGACGGATCTCGTTAGTCTAGATATAGAAGACGGTTGTACAGACGGATCTCGTTAGTCGAGATATAGAAGACGGTTGTACAACGACGGATTTCGTTAGTCTAGATATAGAAGACGGTTGTACAGGCGGATCTCGTTAGTCTAGATATTGAAGACGTTTGTCCAACGACGTATCTCGTTAGTCTAGATATAGAAGACGGTTGTACAGACGAATCTCGTTAGTCTAGATATAGAAGACGGTTGTACAGACGGATCTCGTTAGTCTAGATATAGAAGACGGTTGTACAGGCGGATCACGTTAGTCGAGATATAGAAGACGGTTGTACAGACGGATCTCGTTAGTCTAGATATAGAAGATGGTTGTACAACGAGAGATCTCGTTAGTCTAGATATAGAAGACGGTTGTACAGTCGGATCTCGTTAGTCTAGATATTGAAGACGTTTGTACAGACGGATCTCGTTAGTCTAGATATAGAAGACGGTTGTACAGACGGATCTCGTTAGTCTAGATATAGAAGACGGTTGTACAACGACGGATCTCGTTAGTCTAGAAATAGAAGACGGTTGTACAGACGGATCTCGTTAGTCTAGATATAGAAGACGGTTGTACAGACGGATCTCGTTAGTCTAGATATAGAAGACGGTTGTACAACGACGGATCTCGTTAGTCTAGATATAGAAGACGGTTGTACAGACGGATGTCGTTAGTCGAGATATAGAAGACGGTTGTACAACGACGGATCTCGTTAGTCTAGATATAGAAGACGGTTGTACAGACGGATCTCGTTAGTCGAGATATAGAAGACGGTTGTACAGACGGATCTCGTTAGTCTAGAAATAGAAGACGGTTGTACAGGCGGATCTCGTTAGTCTAGATATTGAAGACGTTTGTCCAACGACGTATCTCGTTAGTCTAGATATAGAAGACGGTTGTACAGACGAATCTCGTTAGTCTAGATATAGAAGACGGTTGTACAGACGGATCTCGTTAGTCTAGATATAGAAGACGGTTGTACAGGCGGATCTCGTTAGTCGAGATATAGAAGACGGTTGTACAGACGGATCTCGTTAGTCTAGATATAGAAGACGGTTGTACAGGCGGATCTCGTTAGTCGAGATATAGAAGACGGTTGTACAGACGGATCTCGTTAGTCTAGATATAGAAGATGGTTGTACAACGAGAGATCTCGTTAGTCTAGATATAGAAGACGGTTGTACAGTCGGATCTCGTTAGTCTAGATATTGAAGACGTTTGTACAGACGGATCTCGTTAGTCTAGATATAGAAGACGGTTGTACAGACGGATCTCGTTAGTCTAGATATAGAAGACGGTTGTACAACGACGGATCTCGTTAGTCTAGAAATAGAAGACGGTTGTACAGGCGGATCTCGTTAGTCTAGATATTGAAGACGTTTGTCCAACGACGTATCTCGTTAGTCTAGATATAGAAGACGGTTGTACAGACGAATCTCGTTAGTCTAGATATAGAAGACGGTTGTACAGACGGATCTCGTTAGTCTAGATATAGAAGACGGTTGTACAGGCGGATCTCGTTAGTCGAGATATAGAAGACGGTTGTACAGACGGATCTCGTTAGTCTAGATATAGATGACGGTTGTACAGACGGATCTCGTTAGTCTAGATATTGAAGACGTTTGTACAGACGGATCTCGTTAGTCTAGATATAGAAGACGGTTGTACAGACGGATCTCGTTAGTCTAGATATAGAAGACGGTTGTACAACGACGGATCTCGTTAGTCTAGATATAGAAGACGGTTGTACAGACGGTTCTCGTTAGTCTAGATATAGAAGACGGTTGTATAACGAGAGATCTCGTCAGTCTAGTTATAGAAGACGGTTGTACAGACGGATCTCGTTAGTCTAGATATAGAAGACGGTTGTACAGACGGTTCTCGTTAGTCTAGATATAGAAGACGGTTGTATAACGAGAGATCTCGTTAGTCTAGATATAGAAGATGGTTGTACAACGAGAGATCTCGTTAGTCTAGATATAGAAGACGGTTGTACAGACGGATCTCGTTAGTCTAGATATTGAAGACGTTTGTACAGACGGATCTCGTTAGTCTAGATATAGAAGACGGTTGTACAGACGGATCTCGTTAGTCTAGATATAGAAGACGGTTGTTCAACGACGGATCTCGTTAGTCTAGAAATAGAAGAGGGTTGTACAACGACGGATCTCGTTAGTCTAGATATAGAAGACGGTTGTACAGACGGATCTCGTTAGTCTAGATATAGAAGACGGTTGTACAACGACGGATCTCATTAGTTTAGATATACAAGACGGTTGTACAGACGGATCTCGTTAGTCTAGATATAGAAGACAGTTGTACAACGACGGATCTCGTTAGTCTAGAAATAGAAGACGGTTGTACAACGACGGATCTCGTTAGTCTAGATATAGAAGACGGTTGTACAGACGGATCTCGTTAGTCGAGATATAGAAGACGGTTGTACAGACGGATCTCGTTAGTCTAGAAATAGAAGACGGTTGTACAGGCGGATCTCGTTAGTCTAGATATTGAAGACGTTTGTCCAACGACGTATCTCGTTAGTCTAGATATAGAAGACGGTTGTACAGACGAATCTCGTTAGTCTAGATATAGAAGACGGTTGTACAGACGGATCTCGTTAGTCTAGATATAGAAGACGGTTGTACAGGCGGATCTCGTTAGTCGAGATATACAAGACGGTTGTACAGACGGATCTCGTTAGTCTAGATATAGAAGACGGTTGTACAGACGGATCTCGTTAGTCTAGATATTGAAGACGTTTGTCCAACGACGTATCTCGTTAGTCTAGATATAGAAGACGGTTGTACAGACGGTTCTCGTTAGTCTAGATATAGAAGACGGTTGTATAACGAGAGATCTCCTTAGTCTAGATATAGAAGATGGTTGTACAACGAGAGATCTCGTTAGTCTAGATATAGAAGACGGTTGTACAGACGGATCTCGTTAGTCTAGATATTGAAGACGTTTGTACAGACGGATCTCGTTAGTCTAGATATAGAAGACGGTTGTACAGACGGATCTCGTTAGTCTAGATATAGAAGACGGTTGTACAACGACGGATCTCGTTAGTCTAGAAATAGAAGACGGTTGTACAGACGGATCTCGTTAGTCTAGATATAGAAGACGGTTGTACAGACGGATCTCGTTAGTCGAGATATAGAAGACGGTTGTACAACGACGGATCTCGTTAGTCTAGATATAGAAGACGGTTGTACAGGCGGATCTCGTTAGTCTAGATATTGAAGACGTTTGTCCAACGACGTATCTCGTTAGTCTAGATATAGAAGACGGTTGTACAGACGAATCTCGTTAGTCTAGATATAGAAGACGGTTGTACAGACGGATCTCGTTAGTCTAGAAATAGAAGACGGTTGTACAGACGGATCTCGTTAGTCTAGATATAGAAGACGGTTGTACAGACGGATCTCGTTAGTCGAGATATAGAAGACGGTTGTACAACGACGGATCTCGTTAGTCTAGAAATAGAAGACGGTTGTACAGACGGATCTCGTTAGTCTAGATATAGAAGACGGTTGTACAGACGGATCTCGTTAGTCGAGATATAGAAGACGGTTGTACAACGACGGATCTCGTTAGTCTAGATATAGAAGACGGTTGTACAGGCGGATCTCGTTAGTCTAGATATTGAAGACGTTTGTCCAACGACGTATCTCGTTAGTCTAGATATAGAAGACGGTTGTACAGACGAATCTCGTTAGTCTAGATATAGAAGACGGTTGTACAGACGGTTCTCGTTAGTCTAGATATAGAAGACGGTTGTATAACGAGAGATCTCCTTAGTCTAGATATAGAAGATGGTTGTACAACGAGAGATCTCGTTAGTCTAGATATAGAAGACGGTTGTACAGACGGATCTCGTTAGTCTAGATATTGAAGACGTTTGTACAGACGGATCTCGTTAGTCTAGATATAGAAGACGGTTGTACAGACGGATCTCGTTAGTCTAGATATAGAAGACGGTTGTACAACGACGGATCTCGTTAGTCTAGAAATAGAAGACGGTTGTACAGACGGATCTCGTTAGTCTAGATATAGAAGACGGTTGTACAGACGGATCTCGTTAGTCGAGATATAGAAGACGGTTGTACAACGACGGATTTCGTTAGTCTAGATATAGAAGACGGTTGTACAGGCGGATCTCGTTAGTCTAGATATTGAAGACGTTTGTCCAACGACGTATCTCGTTAGTCTAGATATAGAAGACGGTTGTACAGACGAATCTCGTTAGTCTAGATATAGAAGACGGTTGTACAGACGGATCTCGTTAGTCTAGATATAGAAGACGGTTGTACAGGCGGATCACGTTAGTCGAGATATAGAAGACGGTTGTACAGACGGATCTCGTTAGTCTAGATATAGAAGATGGTTGTACAACGAGAGACCTCGTTAGTCTAGATATAGAAGACGGTTGTACAGTCGGATCTCGTTAGTCTAGATATTGAAGACGTTTGTACAGACGGATCTCGTTAGTCTAGATATAGAAGACGGTTGTACAGACGGATCTCGTTAGTCTAGATATAGAAGACGGTTGTACAACGACGGATCTCGTTAGTCTAGAAATAGAAGACGGTTGTACAGACGGATCTCGTTAGTCTAGATATAGAAGACGGTTGTACAGACGGATCTCGTTAGTCTAGATATAGAAGACGGTTGTACAACGACGGATCTCGTTAGTCTAGATATAGAAGACGGTTGTACAGACGGATGTCGTTAGTCGAGATATAGAAGACGGTTGTACAACGACGGATCTCGTTAGTCTAGATATAGAAGACGGTTGTACAGACGGATCTCGTTAGTCGAGATATAGAAGACGGTTGTACAGACGGATCTCGTTAGTCTAGAAATAGAAGACGGTTGTACAGGCGGATCTCGTTAGTCTAGATATTGAAGACGTTTGTCCAACGACGTATCTCGTTAGTCTAGATATAGAAGACGGTTGTACAGACGAATCTCGTTAGTCTAGATATAGAAGACGGTTGTACAGACGGATCTCGTTAGTCTAGATATAGAAGACGGTTGTACAGGCGGATCTCGTTAGTCGAGATATAGAAGACGGTTGTACAGACGGATCTCGTTAGTCTAGATATAGATGACGGTTGTACAGACGGATCTCGTTAGTCTAGATATTGAAGACGTTTGTACAGACGGATCTCGTTAGTCTAGATATAGAAGACGGTTGTACAGACGGATCTCGTTAGTCTAGATATAGAAGACGGTTGTACAACGACGGATCTCGTTAGTCTAGATATAGAAGACGGTTGTACAGACGGTTCTCGTTAGTCTAGATATAGAAGACGGTTGTATAACGAGAGATCTCGTCAGTCTAGTTATAGAAGACGGTTGTACAGACGGATCTCGTTAGTCTAGATATAGAAGACGGTTGTACAGACGGTTCTCGTTAGTCTAGATATAGAAGACGGTTGTATAACGAGAGATCTCGTTAGTCTAGATATAGAAGATGGTTGTACAACGAGAGATCTCGTTAGTCTAGATATAGAAGACGGTTGTACAGACGGATCTCGTTAGTCTAGATATTGAAGACGTTTGTACAGACGGATCTCGTTAGTCTAGATATAGAAGACGGTTGTACAGACGGATCTCGTTAGTCTAGATATAGAAGACGGTTGTTCAACGACGGATCTCGTTAGTCTAGAAATAGAAGAGGGTTGTACAACGACGGATCTCGTTAGTCTAGATATAGAAGACGGTTGTACAGACGGATCTCGTTAGTCTAGATATAGAAGACGGTTGTACAACGACGGATCTCATTAGTTTAGATATACAAGACGGTTGTACAGACGGATCTCGTTAGTCTAGATATAGAAGACAGTTGTACAACGACGGATCTCGTTAGTCTAGAAATAGAAGACGGTTGTACAACGACGGATCTCGTTAGTCTAGATATAGAAGACGGTTGTACAGACGGATCTCGTTAGTCGAGATATAGAAGACGGTTGTACAGACGGATCTCGTTAGTCTAGAAATAGAAGACGGTTGTACAGGCGGATCTCGTTAGTCTAGATATTGAAGACGTTTGTCCAACGACGTATCTCGTTAGTCTAGATATAGAAGACGGTTGTACAGACGAATCTCGTTAGTCTAGATATAGAAGACGGTTGTACAGACGGATCTCGTTAGTCTAGATATAGAAGACGGTTGTACAGGCGGATCTCGTTAGTCGAGATATACAAGACGGTTGTACAGACGGATCTCGTTAGTCTAGATATAGAAGACGGTTGTACAGACGGATCTCGTTAGTCTAGATATTGAAGACGTTTGTCCAACGACGTATCTCGTTAGTCTAGATATAGAAGACGGTTGTACAGACGGTTCTCGTTAGTCTAGATATAGAAGACGGTTGTATAACGAGAGATCTCCTTAGTCTAGATATAGAAGATGGTTGTACAACGAGAGATCTCGTTAGTCTAGATATAGAAGACGGTTGTACAGACGGATCTCGTTAGTCTAGATATTGAAGACGTTTGTACAGACGGATCTCGTTAGTCTAGATATAGAAGACGGTTGTACAGACGGATCTCGTTAGTCTAGATATAGAAGACGGTTGTACAACGACGGATCTCGTTAGTCTAGAAATAGAAGACGGTTGTACAGACGGATCTCGTTAGTCTAGATATAGAAGACGGTTGTACAGACGGATCTCGTTAGTCGAGATATAGAAGACGGTTGTACAACGACGGATCTCGTTAGTCTAGATATAGAAGACGGTTGTACAGGCGGATCTCGTTAGTCTAGATATTGAAGACGTTTGTCCAACGACGTATCTCGTTAGTCTAGATATAGAAGACGGTTGTACAGACGAATCTCGTTAGTCTAGATATAGAAGACGGTTGTACAGACGGATCTCGTTAGTCTAGATATAGAAGACGGTTGTACAGGCGGATCACGTTAGTCGAGATATAGAAGACGGTTGTACAGACGGATCTCCTTAGTCTAGATATAGATGACGTTTGTACAGACGGATCTCGTTAGTCTAGATATAGAAGACGGTTGTACAGACGGATCTCGTTAGTCTAGATATAGAAGACGGTTGTACAGACGGTTCTCGTTAGTCTAGATATAGAAGACGGTTGTATAACGAGAGATCTCGTTAGTCTAGTTATAGAAGACGGTTGTACAGACGGATCTCGTTAGTCTAGATATAGAAGACAGTTGTACAACGACGGATCTCGTTAGTCTAGAAATAGAAGACGGTTGTACAACGACGGATCTCGTTAGTCTAGATACAGAAGACGGTTGTACAGACGGATCTCGTTAGTCTAGATATAGAAGACGGTTGTACAACGACGGATCTCGTTAGTCTAGATATACAAGACGGTTGTACAGACGGATCTCGTTAGTCTAGATATAGAAGACGGTTGTACAACGACGGATCTCGTTAGTCTAGAAATAGAAGACGGTTGTACAGACGGATCTCGTTAGTCTAGATATAGAAGACGGTTGTATAACGAGAGATCTCGTTAGTCTAGATATAGATGACGTTTGTACAGACGGATCTCGTTAGTCTAGATATAGAAGACGGTTGTACAGACGGATCTCGTTAGTCTAGATATAGAAGACGGTTGTACAACGACGGATCTCGTTAGTCTAGAAATAGAAGACGGTTGTACAGACGGATCTCGTTAGTCTAGATATAGAAGACGGTTGTACAGACGGTTCTCGTTAGTCTAGATATAGAAGACAGTTGTACAGACGGTTCTCGTTAGTCTAGATATAGAAGACGGTTGTATAACGAGAGATCTCGTTAGTCTAGATATAGATGACGTTTGTACAGACGGATCTCGTTAGTCTAGATATAGAAGACGGTTGTACAGACGGATCTCGTTAGTCTAGATATAGAAGACGGTTGTACAACGACGGATCTCGTTAGTCTAGAAATAGAAGACGGTTGTACAGACGGATCTCGTTAGTCTAGATATAGAAGACGGTTGTACAGACGGATCTCGTTAGTCTAGATATAGAAGACGGTTGTACAACGACGGATCTCGTTAGTCTAGATATAGAAGACGGTTGTACAGACGGATGTCGTTAGTCGAGATATAGAAGACGGTTGTACAACGACGGATCTCGTTAGTCTAGATATAGAAGACGGTTGTACAGACGGATCTCGTTAGTCGAGATATAGAAGACGGTTGTACAGACGGATCTCGTTAGTCTAGAAATAGAAGACGGTTGTACAGGCGGATCTCGTTAGTCTAGATATTGAAGACGTTTGTCCAACGACGTATCTCGTTAGTCTAGATATAGAAGACGGTTGTACAGACGAATCTCGTTAGTCTAGATATAGAAGACGGTTGTACAGACGGATCTCGTTAGTCTAGATATAGAAGACGGTTGTACAGGCGGATCTCGTTAGTCGAGATATAGAAGACGGTTGTACAGACGGATCTCGTTAGTCTAGATATAGATGACGGTTGTACAGACGGATCTCGTTAGTCTAGATATTGAAGACGTTTGTACAGACGGATCTCGTTAGTCTAGATATAGAAGACGGTTGTACAGACGGATCTCGTTAGTCTAGATATAGAAGACGGTTGTACAACGACGGATCTCGTTAGTCTAGATATAGAAGACGGTTGTACAGACGGTTCTCGTTAGTCTAGATATAGAAGACGGTTGTATAACGAGAGATCTCGTTAGTCTAGTTATAGAAGACGGTTGTACAGACGGATCTCGTTAGTCTAGATATTGAAGACGGTTGTACAGACGGTTCTCGTTAGTCTAGATATAGAAGACGGTTGTATAACGAGAGATCTCGTTAGTCTAGATATAGAAGATGGTTGTACAACGAGAGATCTCGTTAGTCTAGATATAGAAGACGGTTGTACAGACGGATCTCGTTAGTCTAGATATTGAAGACGTTTGTACAGACGGATCTCGTTAGTCTAGATATAGAAGACGGTTGTACAGACGGATCTCGTTAGTCTAGATATAGAAGACGGTTGTTCAACGACGGATCTCGTTAGTCTAGAAATAGAAGACGGTTGTACAACGACGGATCTCGTTAGTCTAGATATAGAAGACGGTTGTACAGACGGATCTCGTTAGTCTAGATATAGAAGACGGTTGTACAGGCGGATCTCGTTAGTCGAGATATAGAAGACGGTTGTACAGACGGATCTCGTTAGTCTAGATATAGATGACGGTTGTACAGACGGATCTCGTTAGTCTAGATATAGAAGACGGTTGTACAACGACGGATCTCGTTAGTCTAGATATACAAGACGGTTGTACAGACGGATCTCGTTAGTCTAGATATAGAAGACGGTTGTACAGGCGGATCACGTTAGTCGAGATATAGAAGACGGTTGTACAGACGGATCTCGTTAGTCTAGATATAGATGACGGTTGTACAGACGGATCTCGTTAGTCTAGATATTGAAGACGTTTGTCCAACGACGTATCTCGTTAGTCTAGATATAGAAGACGGTTGTACAGACGGTTCTCGTTAGTCTAGATATAGAAGACAGTTGTACAGACGGTTCTCGTTAGTCTAGATATAGAAGACGGTTGTATAACGAGAGATCTCGTTAGTCTAGATATAGAAGATGGTTGTGCAACGAGAGATCTCGTTAGTCTAGATATAGAAGACGGTTGTACAGTCGGATCTCGTTAGTCTAGATATTGAAGACGTTTGTACAGACGGATCTCGTTAGTCTAGATATAGAAGACGGTTGTACAGACGGATCTCGTTAGTATAGATATAGAAGACGGTTGTACAACGACGGATCTCGTTAGTCTAGAAATAGAAGACGGTTGTACAGACGGATCTCGTTAGTCTAGATATAGAAGACGGTTGTACAGACGGATCTCGTTAGTCTAGATATAGAAGACGGTTGTACAACGACGGATCTCGTTAGTCTAGATATAGAAGACGGTTGTACAGACGGATGTCGTTAGTCGAGATATAGAAGACGGTTGTACAACGACGGATCTCGTTAGTCTAGATATAGAAAACGGTTGTACAGACGGATCTCGTTAGTCGAGATATAGAAGACGGTTGTACAGACGGATCTCGTTAGTCTAGAAATAGAAGACGGTTGTACAGGCGGATCTCGTTAGTCTAGATATTGAAGACGTTTGTCCAACGACGTATCTCGTTAGTCTAGATATAGAAGACGGTTGTACAGACGAATCTCGTTAGTCTAGATATAGAAGACGGTTGTACAGACGGATCTCGTTAGTCTAGATATAGAAGACGGTTGTACAGGCGGATCTCGTTAGTCGAGATATAGAAGACGGTTGTACAGACGGATCTCGTTAGTCTAGATATAGATGACGGTTGTACAGACGGATCTCGTTAGTCTAGATATTGAAGACGTTTGTACAGACGGATCTCGTTAGTCTAGATATAGAAGACGGTTGTACAGACGGATCTCGTTAGTCTAGATATAGAAGACGGTTGTACAACGACGGATCTCGTTAGTCTAGAAATAGAAGACGGTTGTACAGACGGATCTCGTTAGTCTAGATATAGAAGACGGTTGTACAGACGGATCTCGTTAGTCTAGATATAGAAGACGGTTGTACAACGACGGATCTCGTTAGTCTAGAAATAGAAGACGGTTGTACAGACGGATCTCGTTAGTCTAGATATAGAAGACGGTTGTACAGACGGATCTCGTTAGTCGAGATATAGAAGACGGTTGTACAACGACGGATCTCGTTAGTCTAGATATAGAAGACGGTTGTACAGACGGATCTCGTTAGTCGAGATATAGAAGACGGTTGTACAGACGGATCTCGTTAGTCTAGAAATAGAAGACGGTTGTACAGGCGGATCTCGTTAGTCTAGATATTGAAGACGTTTGTCCAACGACGTATCTCGTTAGTCTAGATATAGACGACGGTTGTACAGACGAATCTCGTTAGTCTAGATATAGAAGACGGTTGTACAGACGGATCTCGTTAGTCTAGATATAGAAGACGGTTGTACCGGCGGATCTCGTTAGTCGAGATATAGAAGACGGTTGTACAGACGGATCTCGTTAGTCTAGAAATAGAAGACGGTTGTACAGGCGGATCTCGTTAGTCTAGATATTGAAGACGTTTGTCCAACGACGTATCTCGTTAGTCTAGATATAGAAGACGGTTGTACAGACGAATCTCGTTAGTCTAGATATAGAAGACGGTTGTACAGACGGATCTCGTTAGTCTAGATATAGAAGACGGTTGTACAGGCGGATCACGTTAGTCGAGATATAGAAGACGGTTGTACAGACGGATCTCGTTAGTCTAGATATAGATGACGGTTGTACAGACGGATCTCGTTAGTCTAGATATTGAAGACGTTTGTCCAACGACGTATCTCGTTAGTCTAGATATAGAAGATGGTTGTACAGACAGACCTCGTTAGTCTAGATATTGAAGACGTTTGTCCAACGACGTATCTCGTTAGTCTAGATATAGAAGACGGTTGTACAGACGGTTCTCGTTAGTCTAGATATAGAAGACGGTTGTATAACGAGAGATCTCCTTAGTCTAGATATAGAAGATGGTTGTACAACGAGAGATCTCGTTAGTCTAGATATAGAAGACGGTTGTACAGTCGGATCTCGTTAGTCTAGATATTGAAGACGTTTGTACAGACGGATCTCGTTAGTCTAGATATAGAAGACGGTTGTACAGACGGATCTCGTTAGTCTAGATATAGAAGACGGTTGTACAGGCGGATCACGTTAGTCGAGATATAGAAGACGGTTGTACAGACGGATCTCGTTAGTCTAGATATAGATGACGGTTGTACAGACGGATCTCGTTAGTCTAGATATTGAAGACGTTTGTCCAACGACGTATCTCGTTAGTCCAGATATAGAAGACGGTTGTACAGACGGTTCTCGTTAGTCTAGATATAGAAGACAGTTGTACAGACGGTTCTCGTTAGTCTAGATATAGAAGACGGTTGTATAACGAGAGATCTCGTTAGTCTAGATATAGAAGATGGTTGTACAACGAGAGATCTCGTTAGTCTAGATATAGAAGACGGTTGTACAGTCGGATCTCGTTAGTCTAGATATTGAAGACGTTTGTACAGACGGATCTCGTTAGTCTAGATATAGAAGACGGTTGTACAGACGGATCTCGTTAGTCTAGATATAGAAGACGGTTGTACAGACGGATCTCGTTAGTCTAGATATAGAAGACGGTTGTACAGACGGATCTCGTTAGTCTAGATATTGAAGACGTTTGTCCAACGACGTATCTCGTTAGTCTAGATATAGAAGACGGTTGTACAGACGGTTCTCGTTAGTCTAGATATAGAAGACGGTTGTATAACGAGAGATCTCCTTAGTCTAGATATAGAAGATGGTTGTACAACGAGAGATCTCGTTAGTCTAGATATAGAAGACGGTTGTACAGACGGATCTCGTTAGTCTAGATATTGAAGACGTTTGTACAGACGGATCTCGTTAGTCTAGATATAGAAGACGGTTGTACAGACGGATCTCGTTAGTCTAGATATAGAAGACGGTTGTACAACGACGGATCTCGTTAGTCTAGAAATAGAAGACGGTTGTACAGACGGATCTCGTTAGTCTAGATATAGAAGACGGTTGTACAGACGGATCTCGTTAGTCGAGATATAGAAGACGGTTGTACAACGACGGATCTCGTTAGTCTAGATATAGAAGACGGTTGTACAGGCGGATCTCGTTAGTCTAGATATTGAAGACGTTTGTCCAACGACGTATCTCGTTAGTCTAGATATAGAAGACGGTTGTACAGACGAATCTCGTTAGTCTAGATATAGAAGACGGTTGTACAGACGGATCTCGTTAGTCTAGATATAGAAGACGGTTGTACAGGCGGATCACGTTAGTCGAGATATAGAAGACGGTTGTACAGACGGATCTCCTTAGTCTAGATATAGATGACGGTTGTACAGACGGATCTCGTTAGTCTAGATATTGAAGACGTTTGTCCAACGACGTATCTCGTTAGTCTAGATATAGAAGACGGTTGTACAGACGGTTCTCGTTAGTCTAGATATAGAAGACAGTTGTACAGACGGATCTCGTTAGTCTAGATATAGAAGACGGTTGTATAACGAGAGATCTCGTTAGTCTAGGTATAGAAGATGGTTGTACAACGAGAGATCTCGTTAGTCTAGATATAGAAGACGGTTGTACAGTCGGATCTCGTTAGTCTAGATATTGAAGACGTTTGTACAGACGGATCTCGTTAGTCTAGATATAGAAGACGGTTGTACAGACGGATCTCGTTAGTCTAGATATAGAAGACGGTTGTACAACGACGGATCTCGTTAGTCTAGAAATAGAAGACGGTTGTACAGACGGATCTCGTTAGTCTAGATATAGAAGACGGTTGTACAGACGGATCTCGTTAGTCTAGATATAGAAGACGGTTGTACAACGACGGATCTCGTTAGTCTAGAAATAGAAGACGGTTGTACAGACGGATCTCGTTAGTCTAGATATAGAAGACGGTTGTACAGACGGATCTCGTTAGTCGAGATATAGAAGACGGTTGTACAACGACGGATCTCGTTAGTCTAGATATAGAAGACGGTTGTACAGACGGATCTCGTTAGTCGAGATATAGAAGACGGTTGTACAGACGGATCTCGTTAGTCTAGAAATAGAAGACGGTTGTACAGGCGGATCTCGTTAGTCTAGATATTGAAGACGTTTGTCCAACGACGTATCTCGTTAGTCTAGATATAGAAGACGGTTGTACAGACGAATCTCGTTAGTCTAGATATAGAAGACGGTTGTACAGACGGATCTCGTTAGTCTAGATATAGAAGACGGTTGTACCGGCGGATCTCGTTAGTCGAGATATAGAAGACGGTTGTACAGACGGATCTCGTTAGTCTAGAAATAGAAGACGGTTGTACAGGCGGATCTCGTTAGTCTAGATATTGAAGACGTTTGTCCAACGACGTATCTCGTTAGTCTAGATATAGAAGATGGTTGTACAGACAGATCTCGTTAGTCTAGATATTGAAGACGTTTGTCCAACGACGTATCTCGTTAGTCTAGATATAGAAGACGGTTGTACAGACGGTTCTCGTTAGTCTAGATATAGAAGACGGTTGTATAACGAGAGATCTCCTTAGTCTAGATATAGAAGATGGTTGTACAACGAGAGATCTCGTTAGTCTAGATATAGAAGACGGTTGTACAGTCGGATCTCGTTAGTCTAGATATTGAAGACGGTTGTACAGACGGATCTCGTTAGTCTAGATATAGATGACGGTTGTACAGACGGATCTCGTTAGTCTAGATATTGAAGACGTTTGTCCAACGACGTATCTCGTTAGTCCAGATATAGAAGACGGTTGTACAGACGGTTCTCGTTAGTCTAGATATAGAAGACAGTTGTACAGACGGTTCTCGTTAGTCTAGATATAGAAGACGGTTGTATAACGAGAGATCTCGTTAGTCTAGATATAGAAGATGGTTGTACAACGAGAGATCTCGTTAGTCTAGATATAGAAGACGGTTGTACAGTCGGATCTCGTTAGTCTAGATATTGAAGACGTTTGTACAGACGGATCTCGTTAGTCTAGATATAGAAGACGGTTGTACAGACGGATCTCGTTAGTCTAGATATAGAAGACGGTTGTACAACGACGGATCTCGTTAGTCTAGAAATAGAAGACGGTTGTACAGACGGATCTCGTTAGTCTAGATATAGAAGACGGTTGTACAGACGGATCTCGTTAGTCTAGATATTGAAGACGTTTGTACAGACGGATCTCGTTAGTCTAGATATAGAAGACGGTTGTACAGACGGATCTCGTTAGTCTAGATATAGAAGACAGTTGTACAACGACGGATCTCGTTAGTCTAGAAATAGAAGACGGTTGTACAGACGGATCTCGTTAGTCTAGATATAGAAGACGGTTGTACAGACGGATCTCGTTAGTCTAGATATAGAAGACAGTTGTACAACGACGGATCTCGTTAGTCTAGAAATAGAAGACGGTTGTACAACGACGGATCTCGTTAGTCTAGATATAGAAGACGGTTGTACAGACGGATCTCGTTAGTCTAGATATAGAAGACGGTTGTACAACGACGGATCTCGTTAGTCTAGATATACAAGACGGTTGTACAGACGGATCTCGTTAGTCTAGATATAGAAGACGGTTGTACAGGCGGATCACGTTAGTCGAGATATAGAAGACGGTTGTACAGACGGATCTCGTTAGTCTAGATATAGATGACGGTTGTACAGACGGATCTCGTTAGTCTAGATATTGAAGACGTTTGTCCAACGACGTATCTCGTTAGTCTAGATATAGAAGACGGTTGTACAGACGGTTCTCGTTAGTCTAGATATAGAAGACAGTTGTACAGACGGTTCTCGTTAGTCTAGATATAGAAGACGGTTGTATAACGAGAGATCTCGTTAGTCTAGATATAGAAGATGGTTGTGCAACGAGAGATCTCGTTAGTCTAGATATAGAAGACGGTTGTACAGTCGGATCTCGTTAGTCTAGATATTGAAGACGTTTGTACAGACGGATCTCGTTAGTCTAGATATAGAAGACGGTTGTACAGGCGGATCTCGTTAGTCGAGATATAGAAGACGGTTGTACAACGACGGATCTCGTTAGTCTAGAAATAGAAGACGGTTGTACAGACGGATCTCGTTAGTCTAGATATAGAAGACGGTTGTACAGACGGATCTCGTTAGTCTAGATATAGAAGACGGTTGTACAACGACGGATCTCGTTAGTCTAGATATAGAAGACGGTTGTACAGACGGATGTCGTTAGTCGAGATATAGAAGACGGTTGTACAACGACGGATCTCGTTAGTCTAGATATAGAAGACGGTTGTACAGACGGATCTCGTTAGTCGAGATATAGAAGACGGTTGTACAGACGGATCTCGTTAGTCTAGAAATAGAAGACGGTTGTACAGGCGGATCTCGTTAGTCTAGATATTGAAGACGTTTGTCCAACGACGTATCTCGTTAGTCTAGATATAGAAGACGGTTGTACAGACGAATCTCGTTAGTCTAGATATAGAAGACGGTTGTACAGACGGATCTCGTTAGTCTAGATATAGAAGACGGTTGTACAGGCGGATCTCGTTAGTCGAGATATAGAAGACGGTTGTACAGACGGATCTCGTTAGTCTAGATATAGATGACGGTTGTACAGACGGATCTCGTTAGTCTAGATATTGAAGACGTTTGTACAGACGGATCTCGTTAGTCTAGATATAGAAGCCGGTTGTACAGACGGATCTCGTTAGTCTAGATATAGAAGACGGTTGTACAACGACGGATCTCGTTAGTCTAGAAATAGAAGACGGTTGTACAGACGGATCTCGTTAGTCTAGATATAGAAGACGGTTGTACAGACGGATCTCGTTAGTCGAGATATAGAAGACGGTTGTACAACGACGGATCTCGTTAGTCTAGATATAGAAGACGGTTGTACAGACGGATCTCGTTAGTCGAGATATAGAAGACGGTTGTACAGACGGATCTCGTTAGTCTAGAAATAGAAGACGGTTGTACAGGCGGATCTCGTTAGTCTAGATATTGAAGACGTTTGTCCAACGACGTATCTCGTTAGTCTAGATATAGACGACGGTTGTACAGACGAATCTCGTTAGTCTAGATATAGAAGACGGTTGTACAGACGGATCTCGTTAGTCTAGATATAGAAGACGGTTGTACCGGCGGATCTCGTTAGTCGAGATATAGAAGACGGTTGTACAGACGGATCTCGTTAGTCTAGAAATAGAAGACGGTTGTACAGGCGGATCTCGTTAGTCTAGATATTGAAGACGTTTGTCCAACGACGTATCTCGTTAGTCTAGATATAGAAGACGGTTGTACAGACGAATCTCGTTAGTCTAGATATAGAAGACGGTTGTACAGACGGATCTCGTTAGTCTAGATATAGAAGACGGTTGTACAGGCGGATCACGTTAGTCGAGATATAGAAGACGGTTGTACAGACGGATCTCGTTAGTCTAGATATAGATGACGGTTGTACAGACGGATCTCGTTAGTCTAGATATTGAAGACGTTTGTCCAACGACGTATCTCGTTAGTCTAGATATAGAAGATGGTTGTACAGACAGACCTCGTTAGTCTAGATATTGAAGACGTTTGTCCAACGACGTATCTCGTTAGTCTAGATATAGAAGACGGTTGTACAGACGGTTCTCGTTAGTCTAGATATAGAAGACGGTTGTATAACGAGAGATCTCCTTAGTCTAGATATAGAAGATGGTTGTACAACGAGAGATCTCGTTAGTCTAGATATAGAAGACGGTTGTACAGTCGGATCTCGTTAGTCTAGATATTGAAGACGTTTGTACAGACGGAACTCGTTAGTCTAGATATAGAAGACGGTTGTACAGACGGATCTCGTTAGTCTAGATATAGAAGACGGTTGTACAGGCGGATCACGTTAGTCGAGATATAGAAGACGGTTGTACAGACGGATCTCGTTAGTCTAGATATAGATGACGGTTGTACAGACGGATCTCGTTAGTCTAGATATTGAAGACGTTTGTCCAACGACGTATCTCGTTAGTCCAGATATAGAAGACGGTTGTACAGACGGTTCTCGTTAGTCTAGATATAGAAGACAGTTGTACAGACGGTTCTCGTTAGTCTAGATATAGAAGACGGTTGTATAACGAGAGATCTCGTTAGTCTAGATATAGAAGATGGTTGTACAACGAGAGATCTCGTTAGTCTAGATATAGAAGACGGTTGTACAGTCGGATCTCGTTAGTCTAGATATTGAAGACGTTTGTACAGACGGATCTCGTTAGTCTAGATATAGAAGACGGTTGTACAGACGGATCTCGTTAGTCTAGATATAGAAGACGGTTGTACAACGACGGATCTCGTTAGTCTAGAAATAGAAGACGGTTGTACAGACGGATCTCGTTAGTCTAGATATAGAAGACGGTTGTAGAGACGGATCTCGTTAGTCTAGATATTGAAGACGTTTGTACAGACGGATCTCGTTAGTCTAGATATAGAAGACGGTTGTACAGACGGATCTCGTTAGTCTAGATATAGAAGACAGTTGTACAACGACGGATCTCGTTAGTCTAGAAATAGAAGACGGTTGTACAGACGGATCTCGTTAGTCTAGATATAGAAGACGGTTGTACAGACGGATCTCGTTAGTCTAGATATAGAAGACAGTTGTACAACGACGGATCTCGTTAGTCTAGAAATAGAAGACGGTTGTACAACGACGGATCTCGTTAGTCTAGATATAGAAGACGGTTGTACAGACGGATCTCGTTAGTCTAGATATAGAAGACGGTTGTACAACGACGGATCTCGTTAGTCTAGATATACAAGACGGTTGTACAGACGGATCTCGTTAGTCTAGATATAGAAGACGGTTGTACAGGCGGATCACGTTAGTCGAGATATAGAAGACGGTTGTACAGACGGATCTCGTTAGTCTAGATATAGATGACGGTTGTACAGACGGATCTCGTTAGTCTAGATATTGAAGACGTTTGTCCAACGACGTATCTCGTTAGTCTAGATATAGAAGACGGTTGTACAGACGGTTCTCGTTAGTCTAGATATAGAAGACAGTTGTACAGACGGTTCTCGTTAGTCTAGATATAGAAGACGGTTGTATAACGAGAGATCTCGTTAGTCTAGATATAGAAGATGGTTGTACAACGAGAGATCTCGTTAGTCTAGATATAGAAGACGGTTGTACAGTCGGATCTCGTTAGTCTAGATATTGAAGACGTTTGTACAGACGGATCTCGTTAGTCTAGATATAGAAGACGGTTGTACAGACGGATCTCGTTAGTATAGATATAGAAGACGGTTGTACAACGACGGATCTCGTTAGTCTAGAAATAGAAGACGGTTGTACAGACGGATCTCGTTAGTCTAGATATAGAAGACGGTTGTACAGACGGATCTCGTTAGTCTAGATATAGAAGACGGTTGTACAACGACGGATCTCGTTAGTCTAGATATACAAGACGGTTGTACAGACGGATCTCGTTAGTCTAGATATAGAAGACGGTTGTACAGGCGGATCACGTTAGTCGAGATATAGAAGACGGTTGTACAGACGGTTCTCGTTAGTCTAGATATAGAAGACAGTTGTACAGACGGTTCTCGTTAGTCTAGATATTGAAGACGTTTGTCCAACGACGTATCTCGTTAGTCTAGATATAGAAGACGGTTGTACAGACGGATCTCGTTAGTCTAGATATAGAAGACGGTTGTACAGGCGGATCACGTTAGTCGAGATATAGAAGACGGTTGTACAGACGGATCTCCTTAGTCTAGATATAGATGACGGTTGTACAGACGGATCTCGTTAGTCTAGATATTGAAGACGTTTGTCCAACGACGTATCTCGTTAGTCTAGATATAGAAGACGGTTGTACAGACGGTTCTCGTTAGTCTAGATATAGAAGACAGTTGTACAGACGGATCTCGTTAGTCTAGATATAGAAGACGGTTGTATAACGAGAGATCTCGTTAGTCTAGGTATAGAAGATGGTTGTACAACGAGAGATCTCGTTAGTCTAGATATAGAAGACGGTTGTACAGTCGGATCTCGTTAGTCTAGATATTGAAGACGTTTGTACAGACGGATCTCGTTAGTCTAGATATAGAAGACGGTTGTACAGACGGATCTCGTTAGTCTAGATATAGAAGACGGTTGTACAACGACGGATCTCGTTAGTCTAGAAATAGAAGACGGTTGTACAGACGGATCTCGTTAGTCTAGATATAGAAGACGGTTGTACAGACGGATCTCGTTAGTCTAGATATAGAAGACGGTTGTACAACGACGGATCTCGTTAGTCTAGAAATAGAAGACGGTTGTACAGACGGATCTCGTTAGTCTAGATATAGAAGACGGTTGTACAGACGGATCTCGTTAGTCGAGATATAGAAGACGGTTGTACAACGACGGATCTCGTTAGTCTAGATATAGAAGACGGTTGTACAGACGGATCTCGTTAGTCGAGATATAGAAGACGGTTGTACAGACGGATCTCGTTAGTCTAGAAATAGAAGACGGTTGTACAGGCGGATCTCGTTAGTCTAGATATTGAAGACGTTTGTCCAACGACGTATCTCGTTAGTCTAGATATAGAAGACGGTTGTACAGACGAATCTCGTTAGTCTAGATATAGAAGACGGTTGTACAGACGGATCTCGTTAGTCTAGATATAGAAGACGGTTGTACCGGCGGATCTCGTTAGTCGAGATATAGAAGACGGTTGTACAGACGGATCTCGTTAGTCTAGAAATAGAAGACGGTTGTACAGGCGGATCTCGTT
This sequence comes from Andrena bicolor, assembly GCA_960531205.1. NCBI lineage: Eukaryota > Metazoa > Arthropoda > Insecta > Hymenoptera > Andrenidae > Andrena > Andrena bicolor. The sequence continues at coordinate 280,693 of CAUIJW010000012.1, forward strand.
AGTCTAGATATTGAAGACGTTTGTCCAACGACGTATCTCGTTAGTCTAGATATAGAAGATGGTTGTACAGACAGATCTCGTTAGTCTAGATATTGAAGACGTTTGTCCAACGACGTATCTCGTTAGTCTAGATATAGAAGACGGTTGTACAGACGGTTCTCGTTAGTCTAGATATAGAAGACGGTTGTATAACGAGAGATCTCCTTAGTCTAGATATAGAAGATGGTTGTACAACGAGAGATCTCGTTAGTCTAGATATAGAAGACGGTTGTACAGTCGGATCTCGTTAGTCTAGATATTGAAGACGGTTGTACAGACGGATCTCGTTAGTCTAGATATAGATGACGGTTGTACAGACGGATCTCGTTAGTCTAGATATTGAAGACGTTTGTCCAACGACGTATCTCGTTAGTCCAGATATAGAAGACGGTTGTACAGACGGTTCTCGTTAGTCTAGATATAGAAGACAGTTGTACAGACGGTTCTCGTTAGTCTAGATATAGAAGACGGTTGTATAACGAGAGATCTCGTTAGTCTAGATATAGAAGATGGTTGTACAACGAGAGATCTCGTTAGTCTAGATATAGAAGACGGTTGTACAGTCGGATCTCGTTAGTCTAGATATTGAAGACGTTTGTACAGACGGATCTCGTTAGTCTAGATATAGAAGACGGTTGTACAGACGGATCTCGTTAGTCTAGATATAGAAGACGGTTGTACAACGACGGATCCCGTTAGTCTAGAAATAGAAGACGGTTGTACAGACGGATCTCGTTAGTCTAGATATACAGGGTGTAAACGGTATACGTAGCAATATTTTAGGGGGTGGTAGGGGAGGTCCAATGGAACATAAAAGTCCTATGACATAATGTCCGATCGGTCTCCATTTTACAGTAATAATGCCTCGAAGTTCACATGTCTATATGCTAAACTAATAGACGCAGGATTCCATAATTTTGCACATACATTGGAGACAACCAGTAGAGTAAAATTGTCTGAATACATTTTGTTGTATCTCGTATAGTTTAGCTGTTATAAAGGTTTAAACATCGGAGATGTTTGTGGAAAAGATAGTCGCTACACGCACACAGATGAGCCGTAGCACAAAGACCGCCCGTGGTGAACTGTTCAAGATGACCCAGTAACCAAGTAACGACGGGCCCCTTACAGTAGCGGTCCCATTGAGGATCTGTTTGGAGTAGCGGAGGCACTTAGGGTCGTCAGCTAGAAAAGGACGAAGCAAGCGGCACCACCAATCAATCACGGCAAGAACGCTAGCTTCTTTCCGGAAGATATGAACATTAATACTGTCGACAATCAAGAACGTGGAGCGGTCTTTAAGAATTTTAGACATCCCTCGACCTGAGTTAATCGGTATATTGCTGTATCGATGGGTAATACATGCGATGACTTCGGACCCGCATGTACCGTTGTCGTTCGCCGACTCGTGGGGCAATACGGTTATAAACCGCGACCCTGACGAACCGCTTTAAACGGTCAGCTTAATTATTTTTCGAAACACCAATATAGCAATTAAAAAGTATTATTCACCATCAATACCTACGCCTCGCGTTCGGACACCGGAAAAAATGGGTTATTATCGCCGGAAATATGTCATAGCCTGCGTTAAATTTAAATACTAATAATCACCAATAAACTAATTAAAACTCACCCTTTCAGAATTTCACCTGCTGCTTGAAAACCTGCGTCACTAGATCACTGAACTCACCCTGGTCAGCGACGAATGCGTCCAATGCACAGCTGGTCTCTGGTATGCGACACCACCCAAAGTAAAAGGATCGCAACATCAAGTGCGATCGGGTTAATGTAGATACGGAATATTCACTTGACTGCACGGTTATTAACACTGATCACCTAATTTATTGTCCCACCAGGACAAGATGTTTTAGGTAAAAAGAAGTCAGCACATTTTCGAGACACATGCGTTTGCAGAAGTGCAACGAACGAACCATCCTACACTTTCACAAAAGCCCGCGCTCCCTTCTTTTATTGCCAATGTACCCATTGCTTCGAGGTAGGCAGCAGACCCCACGTGTTTCGGTTCGAAAGGGTCCGAAGAGAAGAGGAACTGAAAGTCTTCGAGTTGCTATAAAGAAAAAAATCCTGTTTCCTGTTTCCCTTTTCCCATATCCCGAGTTCACGTCTGCTACGAGGCGGAACCAACTAAGTCATAAATTCGACTCGTGGGACAATACGATCATAAACCGCGACCCTGGCGAAATGCTCTGGCCTATAAGGCTGATTAATTTTTGGGAACTAGCAATTAAAAATTATTATTCAACATCAATACGGCTTGCGAAGAGACACAGGAAGAAGGAGACCATGTAGTTCGCTGACTGCTCGAAGTCCCGCCTGCTTCGTCCTACCTTCAAATTAAAGACCGATCCCTTATCTCTCGAGTATAAACACGCGCTCGAATTTCAAAATAAAAGCACGCGTCGACGTATTCCGTGCGAGAGAAGGTGGGTTTGAAGTTCGATTGGTCCCAAACTAACCAATCGGGCCTGCTTATCTCTCGTGTCTAAACACGCGCTCGAATTTCAAAACAAAAGCACGCGTCGACGTATTCCGTGCGAGAGACGGTGGGCTTCAAGTCCTATTGGCCCTAGTCGAACCAATCTGCCCTGCATCCCTCCCAAACGGCCACTGTCCTCAAGAGGCCCTCTTCACAGCAATATCTCCTCCCCAAGGCCCACCTTCTCTCCCACGGAATACGTCGACGCATGCTTTTGTTTTGAAATTCGAGCGCGTGTTTAGACAGGAGAGATAAGCAGGACCGATTGGTTAGTTTAGAACCAATCGAACTTTAAGCCCACCTTCTCCCGCGCGGAACACGCCATGGGCCTTGGGGAGGAGATATTGCTGTGAAGAGGGCCTCTTGAGGACAGTGGCCGTTTGGGAGGGATGCAGGGCAGATTGGTTCGACTAGGGCCAATAGGACTTGAAGCCCACCGTCTCTCGCACGGAATACGTCGACGCGTGCTTTTGTTTTGAAATTCGAGCGCGTGTTTAGACACGGGAGATAAGGGATCCGTCTTTAATTTGAGGGTAAGACGAAGCGGGCGGGACTACGCGCAGTCAGCGGAGTACCCCTTCTTTTCCTGTGTCTCTCCGCGAGACGTATTGATGCTGGATAATACTCTGTAATTTCTACTTCTCCAAAATTAATCAGGCTGATCAGCCAGAGCATTTCGCCAGGGTCGCGGTTTATGACCGTATTGTCCCGCCAGTCGGCGGTAGAGAACGCTTTCCTACAGGTTCGGATAATTTATGACTTAATTGGTTCCGCCTCGTAGCAGACGTGAACTCAGGGTATCGGAAAGGGAAAACAGGAATCGTATGCATTTTCTTCTTTATAGCAACTCGAAGACTTTCTGCGCCTCTTCCCTTCGGACCCTTTTGAACCGATACACGTGGTGTCTGTTTTCTATCTCGAAGCAATGGGTACATTGGCAGTAGAAGGACGGAGCGCGGGCTTTTGTGAAAGTGTAGGATGATTCGTTCGTTGCACTTCTGCAAAACACGTGTGTTTCAAAAATGTGCTGGCTTCTTTTTACCTAAAGCCTCTTGTCCTGGTGGGAGTAGACTCATAATGGAACCAGAGAAACTACTTGGCGGTAGAGGAAGTTGCTTGGGAAAAAATCCTGTCAGTGAGCTAGTAATCTCGTCCCAGAAATGTACTCAGCCGAAGAGTATTACGCGATGTTCTGGGTGTACGCGCGGAACAACGGGAACGCAAATGCTACCGTGCATAGACGCTGAGGGTGGCCACATTGAGCAACTGCTCAATTAACAGTAATCGGCCCCTCTCGGGGCCACCAATTTTTATAACGTAGGAACACGTTCCGTGAAAAATAAATTCAGTGATCAGTGTTAGTATCAGTGCAGTGAAGTGAATATTCGGTACATTAACCGGGACGCACTTGGCGTTGCGACCCTTTTACTTTGGTTGGTGTCGCATACCTGGGACCAGCTGTGCACTACACGCATCCGTCGCTGACCAGGACCAGTTCAGTGACCTAGTGACGCAGGTTTTCAAGCTGCAGGTGAATTTCCGAAAGTGTGAGTTTTAGTTACTTTATTGGTGATTATTAGTTACTAAATTGAACGCAGGCTATGGCTTATTTTCGGCGATAATTCTCTAAATTTCCGTACCTAAATTTTGTCTTCGGGGGTTTTAAACAGACTTATTCATTATCAGCAACAGTGTTGGCCGTTATTAAACTACGGATTCTTATCACAATAACGAACTACGATCACGTTTTGTTTATTTCCTGTTACATTACTTTTTTGTTTATGCGATATTTGAAAACGAAATTTACGTACTTCTTGTCCTCTCACTTCAAATAATTATTATTTTCGATTCTGTTTTAAAAAAAATGTGTATTCATTTTTTTACGTTTGACATGATTTTCCTCGATTTATCTTTTACTCGTAATTCACTTTAAATGACAACCAAACGATGACGAAAGGTATCGCTTGCTGTCGTTTTCGCAGAGATCTGATGAGCAATGCGGAGCTGGAAGAGTTTGGTTCTTAATAGGTATTCAAACTCCTTCGAGAGGCGAAAACCATAAACTTGCGGTGAAGTATCGCGGGGTGTTGTCTTCGCCACGGGATACGATGCGGCATCTCCTTGAGTCGGGTCGCTGGAGGATCACTCTTAAGAGTCTTTCCTTCCGAAAAACACACCACTTTGGGAATTACATGAAAGATCAGAAGTCAACACCCTGTTTCAATGTGTTGGTCTCACCAATATGCGCGAGCTACTATCCGTTTCAAACGCATGGTGCAAACTTTAGGGCATTATTACTGTAAAATGGAGACAGATCGGACACTATGTCATAGGACTTTTATGTTCCATTGGACCTCCCCTACCACCCCCTAAAATATTGCTACGTATACTGTTTACACCCTGTAGAAGACGGTTGTACAGACGGATCTCGTTAGTCTAGATATTGAAGACGTTTGTACAGACGGATCTCGTTAGTCTAGATATAGAAGACGGTTGTACAGACGGATCTCGTTAGTCTAGAAATAGAAGACGGTTGTACAACGACGGATCTCGTTAGTCTAGATATAGAAGACGGTTGTACAGACGGATCTCGTTAGTCTAGATATAGAAGACGGTTGTACAACGACGGATCTCGTTAGTCTAGATATACAAGACGGTTGTACAGACGGATCTCGTTAGTCTAGATATAGAAGACGGTTGTACAGGCGGATCACGTTAGTCGAGATATAGAAGACGGTTGTACAGACGGATCTCGTTAGTCTAGATATAGATGACGGTTGTACAAACGGATCTCGTTAGTCTAGATATTGAAGACGTTTGTCCAACGACGTATCTCGTTAGTCTAGATATAGAAGACGGTTGTACAGACGGTTCTCGTTAGTCTAGATATAGAAGACAGTTGTACAGACGGTTCTCGTTAGTCTAGATATAGAAGACGGTTGTATAACGAGAGATCTCGTTAGTCTAGATATAGAAGATGGTTGTGCAACGAGAGATCTCGTTAGTCTAGATATAGAAGACGGTTGTACAGTCGGATCTCGTTAGTCTAGATATTGAAGACGTTTGTACAGACGGATCTCGTTAGTCTAGATATAGAAGACGGTTGTACAGACGGATCTCGTTAGTATAGATATAGAAGACGGTTGTACAACGACGGATCTCGTTAGTCTAGAAATAGAAGACGGTTGTACAGACGGATCTCGTTAGTCTAGATATAGAAGACGGTTGTACAGACGGATCTCGTTAGTCTAGATATAGAAGACGGTTGTACAACGACGGATCTCGTTAGTCTAGATATAGAAGACGGTTGTACAACGACGGATCTCGTTAGTCTAGATATAGAAGACGGTTGTACAGACGGATGTCGTTAGTCGAGATATAGAAGACGGTTGTACAACGACGGATCTCGTTAGTCTAGATATAGAAGACGGTTGTACAGACGGATCTCGTTAGTCGAGATATAGAAGACGGTTGTACAGACGGATCTCGTTAGTCTAGAAATAGAAGACGGTTGTACAGGCGGATCTCGTTAGTCTAGATATTGAAGACGTTTGTCCAACGACGTATCTCGTTAGTCTAGATATAGAAGACGGTTGTACAGACGAATCTCGTTAGTCTAGATATAGAAGACGGTTGTACAGACGGATCTCGTTAGTCTAGATATAGAAGACGGTTGTACAGGCGGATCTCGTTAGTCGAGATATAGAAGACGGTTGTACAGACGGATCTCGTTATTCTAGATATAGATGACGGTTGTACAGACGGATCTCGTTAGTCTAGATATTGAAGACATTTGTACAGACGGATCTCGTTAGTCTAGATATAGAAGACGGTTGTACAGACGGATCTCGTTAGTCTAGATATAGAAGACGGTTGTACAACGACGGATTTCGTTAGTCTAGATATAGAAGACGGTTGTACAGGCGGATCTCGTTAGTCTAGATATTGAAGACGTTTGTCCAACGACGTATCTCGTTAGTCTAGATATAGAAGACGGTTGTACAGACGAATCTCGTTAGTCTAGATATAGAAGACGGTTGTACAGACGGATCTCGTTAGTCTAGATATAGAAGACGGTTGTACAGGCGGATCACGTTAGTCGAGATATAGAAGACGGTTGTACAGACGGATCTCGTTAGTCTAGATATAGAAGATGGTTGTACAACGAGAGATCTCGTTAGTCTAGATATAGAAGACGGTTGTACAGTCGGATCTCGTTAGTCTAGATATTGAAGACGTTTGTACAGACGGATCTCGTTAGTCTAGATATAGAAGACGGTTGTACAGACGGATCTCGTTAGTCTAGATATAGAAGACGGTTGTACAACGACGGATCTCGTTAGTCTAGAAATAGAAGACGGTTGTACAGACGGATCTCGTTAGTCTAGATATAGAAGACGGTTGTACAGACGGATCTCGTTAGTCTAGATATAGAAGACGGTTGTACAGACGGATCTCGTTAGTCTAGATATAGAAGACAGTTGTACAACGACGGATCTCGTTAGTCTAGAAATAGAAGACGGTTGTACAACGACGGATCTCGTTAGTCTAGATATAGAAGACGGTTGTACAGACGGATCTCGTTAGTCTAGATATAGAAGACGGTTGTACAACGACGGATCTCGTTAGTCTAGATATACAAGACGGTTGTACAGACGGATCTCGTTAGTCTAGATATAGAAGACGGTTGTACAGACGGATCTCGTTAGTCGAGATATAGAAGACGGTTGTACAGACGGATCTCGTTAGTCTAGAAATAGAAGACGGTTGTACAGGCGGATCTCGTTAGTCTAGATATTGAAGACGTTTGTCCAACGACGTATCTCGTTAGTCTAGATATAGAAGACGGTTGTACAGACGAATCTCGTTAGTCTAGATATAGAAGACGGTTGTACAGACGGATCTCGTTAGTCTAGATATAGAAGACGGTTGTACAGGCGGATCTCGTTAGTCGAGATATAGAAGACGGTTGTACAGACGGATCTCGTTAGTCTAGATATAGAAGACGGTTGTACAGACGGATCTCGTTAGTCTAGATATTGAAGACGTTTGTCCAACGACGTATCTCGTTAGTCTAGATATAGAAGACGGTTGTACAGACGGTTCTCGTTAGTCTAGATATAGAAGACGGTTGTATAACGAGAGATCTCCTTAGTCTAGATATAGAAGATGGTTGTACAACGAGAGATCTCGTTAGTCTAGATATAGAAGACGGTTGTACAGACGGATCTCGTTAGTCTAGATATTGAAGACGTTTGTACAGACGGATCTCGTTAGTCTAGATATAGAAGACGGTTGTACAGACGGATCTCGTTAGTCTAGATATAGAAGACGGTTGTACAACGACGGATCTCGTTAGTCTAGAAATAGAAGACGGTTGTACAGACGGATCTCGTTAGTCTAGATATAGAAGACGGTTGTACAGACGGATCTCGTTAGTCGAGATATAGAAGACGGTTGTACAACGACGGATTTCGTTAGTCTAGATATAGAAGACGGTTGTACAGGCGGATCTCGTTAGTCTAGATATTGAAGACGTTTGTCCAACGACGTATCTCGTTAGTCTAGATATAGAAGACGGTTGTACAGACGAATCTCGTTAGTCTAGATATAGAAGACGGTTGTACAGACGGATCTCGTTAGTCTAGATATAGAAGACGGTTGTACAGGCGGATCACGTTAGTCGAGATATAGAAGACGGTTGTACAGACGGATCTCGTTAGTCTAGATATAGAAGATGGTTGTACAACGAGAGATCTCGTTAGTCTAGATATAGAAGACGGTTGTACAGTCGGATCTCGTTAGTCTAGATATTGAAGACGTTTGTACAGACGGATCTCGTTAGTCTAGATATAGAAGACGGTTGTACAGACGGATCTCGTTAGTCTAGATATAGAAGACGGTTGTACAACGACGGATCTCGTTAGTCTAGAAATAGAAGACGGTTGTACAGACGGATCTCGTTAGTCTAGATATAGAAGACGGTTGTACAGACGGATCTCGTTAGTCTAGATATAGAAGACGGTTGTACAACGACGGATCTCGTTAGTCTAGATATAGAAGACGGTTGTACAGACGGATGTCGTTAGTCGAGATATAGAAGACGGTTGTACAACGACGGATCTCGTTAGTCTAGATATAGAAGACGGTTGTACAGACGGATCTCGTTAGTCGAGATATAGAAGACGGTTGTACAGACGGATCTCGTTAGTCTAGAAATAGAAGACGGTTGTACAGGCGGATCTCGTTAGTCTAGATATTGAAGACGTTTGTCCAACGACGTATCTCGTTAGTCTAGATATAGAAGACGGTTGTACAGACGAATCTCGTTAGTCTAGATATAGAAGACGGTTGTACAGACGGATCTCGTTAGTCTAGATATAGAAGACGGTTGTACAGGCGGATCTCGTTAGTCGAGATATAGAAGACGGTTGTACAGACGGATCTCGTTAGTCTAGATATAGATGACGGTTGTACAGACGGATCTCGTTAGTCTAGATATTGAAGACGTTTGTACAGACGGATCTCGTTAGTCTAGATATAGAAGACGGTTGTACAGACGGATCTCGTTAGTCTAGATATAGAAGACGGTTGTACAACGACGGATCTCGTTAGTCTAGATATAGAAGACGGTTGTACAGACGGTTCTCGTTAGTCTAGATATAGAAGACGGTTGTATAACGAGAGATCTCGTCAGTCTAGTTATAGAAGACGGTTGTACAGACGGATCTCGTTAGTCTAGATATAGAAGACGGTTGTACAGACGGTTCTCGTTAGTCTAGATATAGAAGACGGTTGTATAACGAGAGATCTCGTTAGTCTAGATATAGAAGATGGTTGTACAACGAGAGATCTCGTTAGTCTAGATATAGAAGACGGTTGTACAGACGGATCTCGTTAGTCTAGATATTGAAGACGTTTGTACAGACGGATCTCGTTAGTCTAGATATAGAAGACGGTTGTACAGACGGATCTCGTTAGTCTAGATATAGAAGACGGTTGTTCAACGACGGATCTCGTTAGTCTAGAAATAGAAGAGGGTTGTACAACGACGGATCTCGTTAGTCTAGATATAGAAGACGGTTGTACAGACGGATCTCGTTAGTCTAGATATAGAAGACGGTTGTACAACGACGGATCTCATTAGTTTAGATATACAAGACGGTTGTACAGACGGATCTCGTTAGTCTAGATATAGAAGACAGTTGTACAACGACGGATCTCGTTAGTCTAGAAATAGAAGACGGTTGTACAACGACGGATCTCGTTAGTCTAGATATAGAAGACGGTTGTACAGACGGATCTCGTTAGTCGAGATATAGAAGACGGTTGTACAGACGGATCTCGTTAGTCTAGAAATAGAAGACGGTTGTACAGGCGGATCTCGTTAGTCTAGATATTGAAGACGTTTGTCCAACGACGTATCTCGTTAGTCTAGATATAGAAGACGGTTGTACAGACGAATCTCGTTAGTCTAGATATAGAAGACGGTTGTACAGACGGATCTCGTTAGTCTAGATATAGAAGACGGTTGTACAGGCGGATCTCGTTAGTCGAGATATACAAGACGGTTGTACAGACGGATCTCGTTAGTCTAGATATAGAAGACGGTTGTACAGACGGATCTCGTTAGTCTAGATATTGAAGACGTTTGTCCAACGACGTATCTCGTTAGTCTAGATATAGAAGACGGTTGTACAGACGGTTCTCGTTAGTCTAGATATAGAAGACGGTTGTATAACGAGAGATCTCCTTAGTCTAGATATAGAAGATGGTTGTACAACGAGAGATCTCGTTAGTCTAGATATAGAAGACGGTTGTACAGACGGATCTCGTTAGTCTAGATATTGAAGACGTTTGTACAGACGGATCTCGTTAGTCTAGATATAGAAGACGGTTGTACAGACGGATCTCGTTAGTCTAGATATAGAAGACGGTTGTACAACGACGGATCTCGTTAGTCTAGAAATAGAAGACGGTTGTACAGACGGATCTCGTTAGTCTAGATATAGAAGACGGTTGTACAGACGGATCTCGTTAGTCGAGATATAGAAGACGGTTGTACAACGACGGATCTCGTTAGTCTAGATATAGAAGACGGTTGTACAGGCGGATCTCGTTAGTCTAGATATTGAAGACGTTTGTCCAACGACGTATCTCGTTAGTCTAGATATAGAAGACGGTTGTACAGACGAATCTCGTTAGTCTAGATATAGAAGACGGTTGTACAGACGGATCTCGTTAGTCTAGATATAGAAGACGGTTGTACAGGCGGATCACGTTAGTCGAGATATAGAAGACGGTTGTACAGACGGATCTCCTTAGTCTAGATATAGATGACGTTTGTACAGACGGATCTCGTTAGTCTAGATATAGAAGACGGTTGTACAGACGGATCTCGTTAGTCTAGATATAGAAGACGGTTGTACAGACGGTTCTCGTTAGTCTAGATATAGAAGACAGTTGTACAGACGGATCTCGTTAGTCTAGATATAGAAGACGGTTGTATAACGAGAGATCTCGTTAGTCTAGTTATAGAAGACGGTTGTACAGACGGATCTCGTTAGTCTAGATATAGAAGACAGTTGTACAACGACGGATCTCGTTAGTCTAGAAATAGAAGACGGTTGTACAACGACGGATCTCGTTAGTCTAGATATAGAAGACGGTTGTACAGACGGATCTCGTTAGTCTAGATATAGAAGACGGTTGTACAACGACGGATCTCGTTAGTCTAGATATACAAGACGGTTGTACAGACGGATCTCGTTAGTCTAGATATAGAAGACGGTTGTACAACGACGGATCTCGTTAGTCTAGAAATAGAAGACGGTTGTACAGACGGATCTCGTTAGTCTAGATATAGAAGACGGTTGTATAACGAGAGATCTCGTTAGTCTAGATATAGATGACGTTTGTACAGACGGATCTCGTTAGTCTAGATATAGAAGACGGTTGTACAGACGGATCTCGTTAGTCTAGATATAGAAGACGGTTGTACAACGACGGATCTCGTTAGTCTAGAAATAGAAGACGGTTGTACAGACGGATCTCGTTAGTCTAGATATAGAAGACGGTTGTACAGACGGTTCTCGTTAGTCTAGATATAGAAGACAGTTGTACAGACGGTTCTCGTTAGTCTAGATATAGAAGACGGTTGTATAACGAGAGATCTCGTTAGTCTAGATATAGATGACGTTTGTACAGACGGATCTCGTTAGTCTAGATATAGAAGACGGTTGTACAGACGGATCTCGTTAGTCTAGATATAGAAGACGGTTGTACAACGACGGATCTCGTTAGTCTAGAAATAGAAGACGGTTGTACAGACGGATCTCGTTAGTCTAGATATAGAAGACGGTTGTACAGACGGATCTCGTTAGTCTAGATATAGAAGACGGTTGTACAACGACGGATCTCGTTAGTCTAGATATAGAAGACGGTTGTACAGACGGATGTCGTTAGTCGAGATATAGAAGACGGTTGTACAACGACGGATCTCGTTAGTCTAGATATAGAAGACGGTTGTACAGACGGATCTCGTTAGTCGAGATATAGAAGACGGTTGTACAGACGGATCTCGTTAGTCTAGAAATAGAAGACGGTTGTACAGGCGGATCTCGTTAGTCTAGATATTGAAGACGTTTGTCCAACGACGTATCTCGTTAGTCTAGATATAGAAGACGGTTGTACAGACGAATCTCGTTAGTCTAGATATAGAAGACGGTTGTACAGACGGATCTCGTTAGTCTAGATATAGAAGACGGTTGTACAGGCGGATCTCGTTAGTCGAGATATAGAAGACGGTTGTACAGACGGATCTCGTTAGTCTAGATATAGATGACGGTTGTACAGACGGATCTCGTTAGTCTAGATATTGAAGACGTTTGTACAGACGGATCTCGTTAGTCTAGATATAGAAGACGGTTGTACAGACGGATCTCGTTAGTCTAGATATAGAAGACGGTTGTACAACGACGGATCTCGTTAGTCTAGATATAGAAGACGGTTGTACAGACGGTTCTCGTTAGTCTAGATATAGAAGACGGTTGTATAACGAGAGATCTCGTTAGTCTAGTTATAGAAGACGGTTGTACAGACGGATCTCGTTAGTCTAGATATTGAAGACGGTTGTACAGACGGTTCTCGTTAGTCTAGATATAGAAGACGGTTGTATAACGAGAGATCTCGTTAGTCTAGATATAGAAGATGGTTGTACAACGAGAGATCTCGTTAGTCTAGATATAGAAGACGGTTGTACAGACGGATCTCGTTAGTCTAGATATTGAAGACGTTTGTACAGACGGATCTCGTTAGTCTAGATATAGAAGACGGTTGTACAGACGGATCTCGTTAGTCTAGATATAGAAGACGGTTGTTCAACGACGGATCTCGTTAGTCTAGAAATAGAAGACGGTTGTACAACGACGGATCTCGTTAGTCTAGATATAGAAGACGGTTGTACAGACGGATCTCGTTAGTCTAGATATAGAAGACGGTTGTACAGGCGGATCTCGTTAGTCGAGATATAGAAGACGGTTGTACAGACGGATCTCGTTAGTCTAGATATAGATGACGGTTGTACAGACGGATCTCGTTAGTCTAGATATAGAAGACGGTTGTACAACGACGGATCTCGTTAGTCTAGATATACAAGACGGTTGTACAGACGGATCTCGTTAGTCTAGATATAGAAGACGGTTGTACAGGCGGATCACGTTAGTCGAGATATAGAAGACGGTTGTACAGACGGATCTCGTTAGTCTAGATATAGATGACGGTTGTACAGACGGATCTCGTTAGTCTAGATATTGAAGACGTTTGTCCAACGACGTATCTCGTTAGTCTAGATATAGAAGACGGTTGTACAGACGGTTCTCGTTAGTCTAGATATAGAAGACAGTTGTACAGACGGTTCTCGTTAGTCTAGATATAGAAGACGGTTGTATAACGAGAGATCTCGTTAGTCTAGATATAGAAGATGGTTGTGCAACGAGAGATCTCGTTAGTCTAGATATAGAAGACGGTTGTACAGTCGGATCTCGTTAGTCTAGATATTGAAGACGTTTGTACAGACGGATCTCGTTAGTCTAGATATAGAAGACGGTTGTACAGACGGATCTCGTTAGTATAGATATAGAAGACGGTTGTACAACGACGGATCTCGTTAGTCTAGAAATAGAAGACGGTTGTACAGACGGATCTCGTTAGTCTAGATATAGAAGACGGTTGTACAGACGGATCTCGTTAGTCTAGATATAGAAGACGGTTGTACAACGACGGATCTCGTTAGTCTAGATATAGAAGACGGTTGTACAGACGGATGTCGTTAGTCGAGATATAGAAGACGGTTGTACAACGACGGATCTCGTTAGTCTAGATATAGAAAACGGTTGTACAGACGGATCTCGTTAGTCGAGATATAGAAGACGGTTGTACAGACGGATCTCGTTAGTCTAGAAATAGAAGACGGTTGTACAGGCGGATCTCGTTAGTCTAGATATTGAAGACGTTTGTCCAACGACGTATCTCGTTAGTCTAGATATAGAAGACGGTTGTACAGACGAATCTCGTTAGTCTAGATATAGAAGACGGTTGTACAGACGGATCTCGTTAGTCTAGATATAGAAGACGGTTGTACAGGCGGATCTCGTTAGTCGAGATATAGAAGACGGTTGTACAGACGGATCTCGTTAGTCTAGATATAGATGACGGTTGTACAGACGGATCTCGTTAGTCTAGATATTGAAGACGTTTGTACAGACGGATCTCGTTAGTCTAGATATAGAAGACGGTTGTACAGACGGATCTCGTTAGTCTAGATATAGAAGACGGTTGTACAACGACGGATCTCGTTAGTCTAGAAATAGAAGACGGTTGTACAGACGGATCTCGTTAGTCTAGATATAGAAGACGGTTGTACAGACGGATCTCGTTAGTCTAGATATAGAAGACGGTTGTACAACGACGGATCTCGTTAGTCTAGAAATAGAAGACGGTTGTACAGACGGATCTCGTTAGTCTAGATATAGAAGACGGTTGTACAGACGGATCTCGTTAGTCGAGATATAGAAGACGGTTGTACAACGACGGATCTCGTTAGTCTAGATATAGAAGACGGTTGTACAGACGGATCTCGTTAGTCGAGATATAGAAGACGGTTGTACAGACGGATCTCGTTAGTCTAGAAATAGAAGACGGTTGTACAGGCGGATCTCGTTAGTCTAGATATTGAAGACGTTTGTCCAACGACGTATCTCGTTAGTCTAGATATAGACGACGGTTGTACAGACGAATCTCGTTAGTCTAGATATAGAAGACGGTTGTACAGACGGATCTCGTTAGTCTAGATATAGAAGACGGTTGTACCGGCGGATCTCGTTAGTCGAGATATAGAAGACGGTTGTACAGACGGATCTCGTTAGTCTAGAAATAGAAGACGGTTGTACAGGCGGATCTCGTTAGTCTAGATATTGAAGACGTTTGTCCAACGACGTATCTCGTTAGTCTAGATATAGAAGACGGTTGTACAGACGAATCTCGTTAGTCTAGATATAGAAGACGGTTGTACAGACGGATCTCGTTAGTCTAGATATAGAAGACGGTTGTACAGGCGGATCACGTTAGTCGAGATATAGAAGACGGTTGTACAGACGGATCTCGTTAGTCTAGATATAGATGACGGTTGTACAGACGGATCTCGTTAGTCTAGATATTGAAGACGTTTGTCCAACGACGTATCTCGTTAGTCTAGATATAGAAGATGGTTGTACAGACAGACCTCGTTAGTCTAGATATTGAAGACGTTTGTCCAACGACGTATCTCGTTAGTCTAGATATAGAAGACGGTTGTACAGACGGTTCTCGTTAGTCTAGATATAGAAGACGGTTGTATAACGAGAGATCTCCTTAGTCTAGATATAGAAGATGGTTGTACAACGAGAGATCTCGTTAGTCTAGATATAGAAGACGGTTGTACAGTCGGATCTCGTTAGTCTAGATATTGAAGACGTTTGTACAGACGGATCTCGTTAGTCTAGATATAGAAGACGGTTGTACAGACGGATCTCGTTAGTCTAGATATAGAAGACGGTTGTACAGGCGGATCACGTTAGTCGAGATATAGAAGACGGTTGTACAGACGGATCTCGTTAGTCTAGATATAGATGACGGTTGTACAGACGGATCTCGTTAGTCTAGATATTGAAGACGTTTGTCCAACGACGTATCTCGTTAGTCCAGATATAGAAGACGGTTGTACAGACGGTTCTCGTTAGTCTAGATATAGAAGACAGTTGTACAGACGGTTCTCGTTAGTCTAGATATAGAAGACGGTTGTATAACGAGAGATCTCGTTAGTCTAGATATAGAAGATGGTTGTACAACGAGAGATCTCGTTAGTCTAGATATAGAAGACGGTTGTACAGTCGGATCTCGTTAGTCTAGATATTGAAGACGTTTGTACAGACGGATCTCGTTAGTCTAGATATAGAAGACGGTTGTACAGACGGATCTCGTTAGTCTAGATATAGAAGACGGTTGTACAGACGGATCTCGTTAGTCTAGATATAGAAGACGGTTGTACAGACGGATCTCGTTAGTCTAGATATTGAAGACGTTTGTCCAACGACGTATCTCGTTAGTCTAGATATAGAAGACGGTTGTACAGACGGTTCTCGTTAGTCTAGATATAGAAGACGGTTGTATAACGAGAGATCTCCTTAGTCTAGATATAGAAGATGGTTGTACAACGAGAGATCTCGTTAGTCTAGATATAGAAGACGGTTGTACAGACGGATCTCGTTAGTCTAGATATTGAAGACGTTTGTACAGACGGATCTCGTTAGTCTAGATATAGAAGACGGTTGTACAGACGGATCTCGTTAGTCTAGATATAGAAGACGGTTGTACAACGACGGATCTCGTTAGTCTAGAAATAGAAGACGGTTGTACAGACGGATCTCGTTAGTCTAGATATAGAAGACGGTTGTACAGACGGATCTCGTTAGTCGAGATATAGAAGACGGTTGTACAACGACGGATCTCGTTAGTCTAGATATAGAAGACGGTTGTACAGGCGGATCTCGTTAGTCTAGATATTGAAGACGTTTGTCCAACGACGTATCTCGTTAGTCTAGATATAGAAGACGGTTGTACAGACGAATCTCGTTAGTCTAGATATAGAAGACGGTTGTACAGACGGATTTCGTTAGTCTAGATATAGAAGACGGTTGTACAGGCGGATCACGTTAGTCGAGATATAGAAGACGGTTGTACAGACGGATCTCCTTAGTCTAGATATAGATGACGGTTGTACAGACGGATCTCGTTAGTCTAGATATTGAAGACGTTTGTCCAACGACGTATCTCGTTAGTCTAGATATAGAAGACGGTTGTACAGACGGTTCTCGTTAGTCTAGATATAGAAGACAGTTGTACAGACGGATCTCGTTAGTCTAGATATAGAAGACGGTTGTATAACGAGAGATCTCGTTAGTCTAGGTATAGAAGATGGTTGTACAACGAGAGATCTCGTTAGTCTAGATATAGAAGACGGTTGTACAGTCGGATCTCGTTAGTCTAGATATTGAAGACGTTTGTACAGACGGATCTCGTTAGTCTAGATATAGAAGACGGTTGTACAGACGGATCTCGTTAGTCTAGATATAGAAGACGGTTGTACAACGACGGATCTCGTTAGTCTAGAAATAGAAGACGGTTGTACAGACGGATCTCGTTAGTCTAGATATAGAAGACGGTTGTACAGACGGATCTCGTTAGTCTAGATATAGAAGACGGTTGTACAACGACGGATCTCGTTAGTCTAGAAATAGAAGACGGTTGTACAGACGGATCTCGTTAGTCTAGATATAGAAGACGGTTGTACAGACGGATCTCGTTAGTCGAGATATAGAAGACGGTTGTACAACGACGGATCTCGTTAGTCTAGATATAGAAGACGGTTGTACAGACGGATCTCGTTAGTCGAGATATAGAAGACGGTTGTACAGACGGATCTCGTTAGTCTAGAAATAGAAGACGGTTGTACAGGCGGATCTCGTTAGTCTAGATATTGAAGACGTTTGTCCAACGACGTATCTCGTTAGTCTAGATATAGAAGACGGTTGTACAGACGAATCTCGTTAGTCTAGATATAGAAGACGGTTGTACAGACGGATCTCGTTAGTCTAGATATAGAAGACGGTTGTACCGGCGGATCTCGTTAGTCGAGATATAGAAGACGGTTGTACAGACGGATCTCGTTAGTCTAGAAATAGAAGACGGTTGTACAGGCGGATCTCGTTAGTCTAGATATTGAAGACGTTTGTCCAACGACGTATCTCGTTAGTCTAGATATAGAAGATGGTTGTACAGACAGATCTCGTTAGTCTAGATATTGAAGACGTTTGTCCAACGACGTATCTCGTTAGTCTAGATATAGAAGACGGTTGTACAGACGGTTCTCGTTAGTCTAGATATAGAAGACGGTTGTATAACGAGAGATCTCCTTAGTCTAGATATAGAAGATGGTTGTACAACGAGAGATCTCGTTAGTCTAGATATAGAAGACGGTTGTACAGTCGGATCTCGTTAGTCTAGATATTGAAGACGGTTGTACAGACGGATCTCGTTAGTCTAGATATAGATGACGGTTGTACAGACGGATCTCGTTAGTCTAGATATTGAAGACGTTTGTCCAACGACGTATCTCGTTAGTCCAGATATAGAAGACGGTTGTACAGACGGTTCTCGTTAGTCTAGATATAGAAGACAGTTGTACAGACGGTTCTCGTTAGTCTAGATATAGAAGACGGTTGTATAACGAGAGATCTCGTTAGTCTAGATATAGAAGATGGTTGTACAACGAGAGATCTCGTTAGTCTAGATATAGAAGACGGTTGTACAGTCGGATCTCGTTAGTCTAGATATTGAAGACGTTTGTACAGACGGATCTCGTTAGTCTAGATATAGAAGACGGTTGTACAGACGGATCTCGTTAGTCTAGATATAGAAGACGGTTGTACAACGACGGATCTCGTTAGTCTAGAAATAGAAGACGGTTGTACAGACGGATCTCGTTAGTCTAGATATAGAAGACGGTTGTACAGACGGATCTCGTTAGTCTAGATATTGAAGACGTTTGTACAGACGGATCTCGTTAGTCTAGATATAGAAGACGGTTGTACAGACGGATCTCGTTAGTCTAGATATAGAAGACAGTTGTACAACGACGGATCTCGTTAGTCTAGAAATAGAAGACGGTTGTACAGACGGATCTCGTTAGTCTAGATATAGAAGACGGTTGTACAGACGGATCTCGTTAGTCTAGATATAGAAGACAGTTGTACAACGACGGATCTCGTTAGTCTAGAAATAGAAGACGGTTGTACAACGACGGATCTCGTTAGTCTAGATATAGAAGACGGTTGTACAGACGGATCTCGTTAGTCTAGATATAGAAGACGGTTGTACAACGACGGATCTCGTTAGTCTAGATATACAAGACGGTTGTACAGACGGATCTCGTTAGTCTAGATATAGAAGACGGTTGTACAGGCGGATCACGTTAGTCGAGATATAGAAGACGGTTGTACAGACGGATCTCGTTAGTCTAGATATAGATGACGGTTGTACAGACGGATCTCGTTAGTCTAGATATTGAAGACGTTTGTCCAACGACGTATCTCGTTAGTCTAGATATAGAAGACGGTTGTACAGACGGTTCTCGTTAGTCTAGATATAGAAGACGGTTGTACAGACGGATCTCGTTAGTCTAGATATAGAAGACGGTTGTACAGGCGGATCTCGTTAGTCTAGATATAGAAGACGGTTGTACAGACGGATCTCGTTAGTCTAGATATAGAAGACGGTTGTACAACGACGGATCTCGTTAGTCTAGAAATAGAAGACGGTTGTACAGACGGATCTCGTTAGTCTAGATATAGAAGACGGTTGTACAGACGGATCTCGTTAGTCGAGATATAGAAGACGGTTGTACAACGACGGATCTCGTTAGTCTAGATATAGAAGACGGTTGTACAGACGGATCTCGTTAGTCGAGATATAGAAGACGGTTGTACAGACGGATCTCGTTAGTCTAGAAATAGAAGACGGTTGTACAGGCGGATCTCGTTAGTCTAGATATTGAAGACGTTTGTCCAACGACGTATCTCGTTAGTCTAGATATAGACGACGGTTGTACAGACGAATCTCGTTAGTCTAGATATAGAAGACGGTTGTACAGACGGATCTCGTTAGTCTAGATATAGAAGACGGTTGTACCGGCGGATCTCGTTAGTCGAGATATAGAAGACGGTTGTACAGACGGATCTCGTTAGTCTAGAAATAGAAGACGGTTGTACAGGCGGATCTCGTTAGTCTAGATATTGAAGACGTTTGTCCAACGACGTATCTCGTTAGTCTAGATATAGAAGACGGTTGTACAGACGAATCTCGTTAGTCTAGATATAGAAGACGGTTGTACAGACGGATCTCGTTAGTCTAGATATAGAAGACGGTTGTACAGGCGGATCACGTTAGTCGAGATATAGAAGACGGTTGTACAGACGGATCTCGTTAGTCTAGATATAGATGACGGTTGTACAGACGGATCTCGTTAGTCTAGATATTGAAGACGTTTGTCCAACGACGTATCTCGTTAGTCTAGATATAGAAGATGGTTGTACAGACAGACCTCGTTAGTCTAGATATTGAAGACGTTTGTCCAACGACGTATCTCGTTAGTCTAGATATAGAAGACGGTTGTACAGACGGTTCTCGTTAGTCTAGATATAGAAGACGGTTGTATAACGAGAGATCTCCTTAGTCTAGATATAGAAGATGGTTGTACAACGAGAGATCTCGTTAGTCTAGATATAGAAGACGGTTGTACAGTCGGATCTCGTTAGTCTAGATATTGAAGACGTTTGTACAGACGGATCTCGTTAGTCTAGATATAGAAGACGGTTGTACAGACGGATCTCGTTAGTCTAGATATAGAAGACGGTTGTACAGGCGGATCACGTTAGTCGAGATATAGAAGACGGTTGTACAGACGGATCTCGTTAGTCTAGATATAGATGACGGTTGTACAGACGGATCTCGTTAGTCTAGATATTGAAGACGTTTGTCCAACGACGTATCTCGTTAGTCCAGATATAGAAGACGGTTGTACAGACGGTTCTCGTTAGTCTAGATATAGAAGACAGTTGTACAGACGGTTCTCGTTAGTCTAGATATAGAAGACGGTTGTATAACGAGAGATCTCGTTAGTCTAGATATAGAAGATGGTTGTACAACGAGAGATCTCGTTAGTCTAGATATAGAAGACGGTTGTACAGTCGGATCTCGTTAGTCTAGATATTGAAGACGTTTGTACAGACGGATCTCGTTAGTCTAGATATAGAAGACGGTTGTACAGACGGATCTCGTTAGTCTAGATATAGAAGACGGTTGTACAGACGGATCTCGTTAGTCTAGATATAGAAGACGGTTGTACAGACGGATCTCGTTAGTCTAGATATTGAAGACGTTTGTCCAACGACGTATCTCGTTAGTCTAGATATAGAAGACGGTTGTACAGACGGTTCTCGTTAGTCTAGATATAGAAGACGGTTGTATAACGAGAGATCTCCTTAGTCTAGATATAGAAGATGGTTGTACAACGAGAGATCTCGTTAGTCTAGATATAGAAGACGGTTGTACAGACGGATCTCGTTAGTCTAGATATTGAAGACGTTTGTACAGACGGATCTCGTTAGTCTAGATATAGAAGACGGTTGTACAGACGGATCTCGTTAGTCTAGATATAGAAGACGGTTGTACAACGACGGATCTCGTTAGTCTAGAAATAGAAGACGGTTGTACAGACGGATCTCGTTAGTCTAGATATAGAAGACGGTTGTACAGACGGATCTCGTTAGTCGAGATATAGAAGACGGTTGTACAACGACGGATCTCGTTAGTCTAGATATAGAAGACGGTTGTACAGGCGGATCTCGTTAGTCTAGATATTGAAGACGTTTGTCCAACGACGTATCTCGTTAGTCTAGATATAGAAGACGGTTGTACAGACGAATCTCGTTAGTCTAGATATAGAAGACGGTTGTACAGACGGATCTCGTTAGTCTAGATATAGAAGACGGTTGTACAGGCGGATCACGTTAGTCGAGATATAGAAGACGGTTGTACAGACGGATCTCCTTAGTCTAGATATAGATGACGGTTGTACAGACGGATCTCGTTAGTCTAGATATTGAAGACGTTTGTCCAACGACGTATCTCGTTAGTCTAGATATAGAAGACGGTTGTACAGACGGTTCTCGTTAGTCTAGATATAGAAGACAGTTGTACAGACGGATCTCGTTAGTCTAGATATAGAAGACGGTTGTATAACGAGAGATCTCGTTAGTCTAGGTATAGAAGATGGTTGTACAACGAGAGATCTCGTTAGTCTAGATATAGAAGACGGTTGTACAGTCGGATCTCGTTAGTCTAGATATTGAAGACGTTTGTACAGACGGATCTCGTTAGTCTAGATATAGAAGACGGTTGTACAGACGGATCTCGTTAGTCTAGATATAGAAGACGGTTGTACAACGACGGATCTCGTTAGTCTAGAAATAGAAGACGGTTGTACAGACGGATCTCGTTAGTCTAGATATAGAAGACGGTTGTACAGACGGTTCTCGTTAGTCTAGATATAGAAGACAGTTGTACAGACGGATCTCGTTAGTCTAGATATAGAAGACGGTTGTATAACGAGAGATCTCGTTAGTCTAGGTATAGAAGATGGTTGTACAACGAGAGATCTCGTTAGTCTAGATATAGAAGACGGTTGTACAGTCGGATCTCGTTAGTCTAGATATTGAAGACGTTTGTACAGACGGATCTCGTTAGTCTAGATATAGAAGACGGTTGTACAGACGGATCTCGTTAGTCTAGATATAGAAGACGGTTGTACAACGACGGATCTCGTTAGTCTAGAAATAGAAGACGGTTGTACAGACGGATCTCGTTAGTCTAGATATAGAAGACGGTTGTACAGACGGATCTCGTTAGTCTAGATATAGAAGACGGTTGTACAACGACGGATCTCGTTAGTCTAGAAATAGAAGACGGTTGTACAGACGGATCTCGTTAGTCTAGATATAGAAGACGGTTGTACAGACGGATCTCGTTAGTCGAGATATAGAAGACGGTTGTACAACGACGGATCTCGTTAGTCTAGATATAGAAGACGGTTGTACAGACGGATCTCGTTAGTCGAGATATAGAAGACGGTTGTACAGACGGATCTCGTTAGTCTAGAAATAGAAGACGGTTGTACAGGCGGATCTCGTTAGTCTAGATATTGAAGACGTTTGTCCAACGACGTATCTCGTTAGTCTAGATATAGAAGACGGTTGTACAGACGAATCTCGTTAGTCTAGATATAGAAGACGGTTGTACAGACGGATCTCGTTAGTCTAGATATAGAAGACGGTTGTACCGGCGGATCTCGTTAGTCGAGATATAGAAGACGGTTGTACAGACGGATCTCGTTAGTCTAGAAATAGAAGACGGTTGTACAGGCGGATCTCGTTAGTCTAGATATTGAAGACGTTTGTCCAACGACGTATCTCGTTAGTCTAGATATAGAAGATGGTTGTACAGACAGATCTCGTTAGTCTAGATATTGAAGACGTTTGTCCAACGACGTATCTCGTTAGTCTAGATATAGAAGACGGTTGTACAGACGGTTCTCGTTAGTCTAGATATAGAAGACGGTTGTATAACGAGAGATCTCCTTAGTCTAGATATAGAAGATGGTTGTACAACGAGAGATCTCGTTAGTCTAGATATAGAAGACGGTTGTACAGTCGGATCTCGTTAGTCTAGATATTGAAGACGGTTGTACAGACGGATCTCGTTAGTCTAGATATAGATGACGGTTGTACAGACGGATCTCGTTAGTCTAGATATTGAAGACGTTTGTCCAACGACGTATCTCGTTAGTCCAGATATAGAAGACGGTTGTACAGACGGTTCTCGTTAGTCTAGATATAGAAGACAGTTGTACAGACGGTTCTCGTTAGTCTAGATATAGAAGACGGTTGTATAACGAGAGATCTCGTTAGTCTAGATATAGAAGATGGTTGTACAACGAGAGATCTCGTTAGTCTAGATATAGAAGACGGTTGTACAGTCGGATCTCGTTAGTCTAGATATTGAAGACGTTTGTACAGACGGATCTCGTTAGTCTAGATATAGAAGACGGTTGTACAGACGGATCTCGTTAGTCTAGATATAGAAGACGGTTGTACAACGACGGATCTCGTTAGTCTAGAAATAGAAGACGGTTGTACAGACGGATCTCGTTAGTCTAGATATAGAAGACGGTTGTACAGACGGATCTCGTTAGTCTAGATATTGAAGACGTTTGTACAGACGGATCTCGTTAGTCTAGATATAGAAGACGGTTGTACAGACGGATCTCGTTAGTCTAGATATAGAAGACAGTTGTACAACGACGGATCTCGTTAGTCTAGAAATAGAAGACGGTTGTACAGACGGATCTCGTTAGTCTAGATATAGAAGACGGTTGTACAGACGGATCTCGTTAGTCTAGATATAGAAGACAGTTGTACAACGACGGATCTCGTTAGTCTAGAAATAGAAGACGGTTGTACAACGACGGATCTCGTTAGTCTAGATATAGAAGACGGTTGTACAGACGGATCTCGTTAGTCTAGATATAGAAGACGGTTGTACAACGACGGATCTCGTTAGTCTAGATATACAAGACGGTTGTACAGACGGATCTCGTTAGTCTAGATATAGAAGACGGTTGTACAGGCGGATCACGTTAGTCGAGATATAGAAGACGGTTGTACAGACGGATCTCGTTAGTCTAGATATAGATGACGGTTGTACAGACGGATCTCGTTAGTCTAGATATTGAAGACGTTTGTCCAACGACGTATCTCGTTAGTCTAGATATAGAAGACGGTTGTACAGACGGTTCTCGTTAGTCTAGATATAGAAGACAGTTGTACAGACGGTTCTCGTTAGTCTAGATATAGAAGACGGTTGTATAACGAGAGATCTCGTTAGTCTAGATATAGAAGATGGTTGTGCAACGAGAGATCTCGTTAGTCTAGATATAGAAGACGGTTGTACAGTCGGATCTCGTTAATCTAGATATTGAAGACGTTTGTACAGACGGATCTCGTTAGTCTAGATATAGAAGACGGTTGTACAGACGGATCTCGTTAGTATAGATATAGAAGACGGTTGTACAACGACGGATCTCGTTAGTCTAGAAATAGAAGACGGTTGTACAGACGGATCTCGTTAGTCTAGATATAGAAGACGGTTGTACAGACGGATCTCGTTAGTCTAGATATAGAAGACGGTTGTACAACGACGGATCTCGTTAGTCTAGATATAGAAGACGGTTGTACAGACGGATGTCGTTAGTCGAGATATAGAAGACGGTTGTACAACGCCGGATCTCGTTAGTCTAGATATAGAAGACGGTTGTACAGACGGATCTCGTTAGTCGAGATATAGAAGACGGTTGTACAGACGGATCTCGTTAGTCTAGAAATAGAAGACGGTTGTACAGGCGGATCTCGTTAGTCTAGATATTGAAGACGTTTGTCCAACGACGTATCTCGTTAGTCTAGATATAGAAGACGGTTGTACAGACGAATCTCGTTAGTCTAGATATAGAAGACGGTTGTACAGACGGATCTCGTTAGTCTAGATATAGAAGACGGTTGTACAGGCGGATCTCGTTAGTCGAGATATAGAAGACGGTTGTACAGACGGATCTCGTTAGTCTAGATATAGATGACGGTTGTACAGACGGATCTCGTTAGTCTAGATATTGAAGACGTTTGTACAGACGGATCTCGTTAGTCTAGATATAGAAGACGGTTGTACAGACGGATCTCGTTAGTCTAGATATAGAAGACGGTTGTACAACGACGGATCTCGTTAGTCTAGAAATAGAAGACGGTTGTACAGACGGATCTCGTTAGTCTAGATATAGAAGACGGTTGTACAGACGGATCTCGTTAGTCTAGATATAGAAGACGGTTGTACAACGACGGATCTCGTTAGTCTAGAAATAGAAGACGGTTGTACAGACGGATCTCGTTAGTCTAGATATAGAAGACGGTTGTACAGACGGATCTCGTTAGTCGAGATATAGAAGACGGTTGTACAACGACGGATCTCGTTAGTCTAGATATAGAAGACGGTTGTACAGACGGATCTCGTTAGTCGAGATATAGAAGACGGTTGTACAGACGGATCTCGTTAGTCTAGAAATAGAAGACGGTTGTACAGGCGGATCTCGTTAGTCTAGATATTGAAGACGTTTGTCCAACGACGTATCTCGTTAGTCTAGATATAGACGACGGTTGTACAGACGAATCTCGTTAGTCTAGATATAGAAGACGGTTGTACAGACGGATCTCGTTAGTCTAGATATAGAAGACGGTTGTACCGGCGGATCTCGTTAGTCGAGATATAGAAGACGGTTGTACAGACGGATCTCGTTAGTCTAGAAATAGAAGACGGTTGTACAGGCGGATCTCGTTAGTCTAGATATTGAAGACGTTTGTCCAACGACGTATCTCGTTAGTCTAGATATAGAAGACGGTTGTACAGACGAATCTCGTTAGTCTAGATATAGAAGACGGTTGTACAGACGGATCTCGTTAGTCTAGATATAGAAGACGGTTGTACAGGCGGATCACGTTAGTCGAGATATAGAAGACGGTTGTACAGACGGATCTCGTTAGTCTAGATATAGATGACGGTTGTACAGACGGATCTCGTTAGTCTAGATATTGAAGACGTTTGTCCAACGACGTATCTCGTTAGTCTAGATATAGAAGATGGTTGTACAGACAGACCTCGTTAGTCTAGATATTGAAGACGTTTGTCCAACGACGTATCTCGTTAGTCTAGATATAGAAGACGGTTGTACAGACGGTTCTCGTTAGTCTAGATATAGAAGACGGTTGTATAACGAGAGATCTCCTTAGTCTAGATATAGAAGATGGTTGTACAACGAGAGATCTCGTTAGTCTAGATATAGAAGACGGTTGTACAGTCGGATCTCGTTAGTCTAGATATTGAAGACGTTTGTACAGACGGATCTCGTTAGTCTAGATATAGAAGACGGTTGTACAGACGGATCTCGTTAGTCTAGATATAGAAGACGGTTGTACAGGCGGATCACGTTAGTCGAGATATAGAAGACGGTTGTACAGACGGATCTCGTTAGTCTAGATATAGATGACGGTTGTACAGACGGATCTCGTTAGTCTAGATATTGAAGACGTTTGTCCAACGACGTATCTCGTTAGTCCAGATATAGAAGACGGTTGTACAGACGGTTCTCGTTAGTCTAGATATAGAAGACAGTTGTATAGACGGTTCTCGTTAGTCTAGATATAGAAGACGGTTGTATAACGAGAGATCTCGTTAGTCTAGATATAGAAGATGGTTGTACAACGAGAGATCTCGTTAGTCTAGATATAGAAGACGGTTGTACAGTCGGATCTCGTTAGTCTAGATATTGAAGACGTTTGTACAGACGGATCTCGTTAGTCTAGATATAGAAGACGGTTGTACAGACGGATCTCGTTAGTCTAGATATAGAAGACGGTTGTACAACGACGGATCTCGTTAGTCTAGAAATAGAAGACGGTTGTACAGACGGATCTCGTTAGTCTAGATATAGAAGACGGTTGTACAGACGGATCTCGTTAGTCTAGATATTGAAGACGTTTGTACAGACGGATCTCGTTAGTCTAGATATAGAAGACGGTTGTACAGACGGATCTCGTTAGTCTAGATATAGAAGACAGTTGTACAACGACGGATCTCGTTAGTCTAGAAATAGAAGACGGTTGTACAGACGGATCTCGTTAGTCTAGATATAGAAGACGGTTGTACAGACGGATCTCGTTAGTCTAGATATAGAAGACAGTTGTACAACGACGGATCTCGTTAGTCTAGAAATAGAAGACGGTTGTACAACGACGGATCTCGTTAGTCTAGATATAGAAGACGGTTGTACAGACGGATCTCGTTAGTCTAGATATAGAAGACGGTTGTACAACGACGGATCTCGTTAGTCTAGATATACAAGACGGTTGTACAGACGGATCTCGTTAGTCTAGATATAGAAGACGGTTGTACAGGCGGATCACGTTAGTCGAGATATAGAAGACGGTTGTACAGACGGATCTCGTTAGTCTAGATATAGATGACGGTTGTACAGACGGATCTCGTTAGTCTAGATATTGAAGACGTTTGTCCAACGACGTATCTCGTTAGTCTAGATATAGAAGACGGTTGTACAGACGGTTCTCGTTAGTCTAGATATAGAAGACAGTTGTACAGACGGTTCTCGTTAGTCTAGATATAGAAGACGGTTGTATAACGAGAGATCTCGTTAGTCTAGATATAGAAGATGGTTGTACAACGAGAGATCTCGTTAGTCTAGATATAGAAGACGGTTGTACAGTCGGATCTCGTTAGTCTAGATATTGAAGACGTTTGTACAGACGGATCTCGTTAGTCTAGATATAGAAGACGGTTGTACAGACGGATCTCGTTAGTATAGATATAGAAGACGGTTGTACAACGACGGGTCTCGTTAGTCTAGAAATAGAAGACGGTTGTACAGACGGATCTCGTTAGTCTAGATATAGAAGACGGTTGTACAGACGGATCTCGTTAGTCTAGATATAGAAGACGGTTGTACAACGACGGATCTCGTTAGTCTAGATATACAAGACGGTTGTACAGACGGATCTCGTTAGTCTAGATATAGAAGACGGTTGTACAGGCGGATCACGTTAGTCGAGATATAGAAGACGGTTGTACAGACGGATCTCGTTAGTCTAGATATAGATGACGGTTGTACAGACGGATCTCGTTAGTCTAGATATTGAAGACGTTTGTCCAACGACGTATCTCGTTAGTCTAGATATAGAAGACGGTTGTACAGACGGTTCTCGTTAGTCTAGATATAGAAGACAGTTGTACAGACGGTTCTCGTTAGTCTAGATATAGAAGACGGTTGTATAACGAGAGATCTCGTTAGTCTAGATATAGAAGATGGTTGTACAACGAGAGATCTCGTTAGTCTAGATATAGAAGACGGTTGTACAGTCGGATCTCGTTAGTCTAGATATTGAAGACGTTTGTACAGACGGATCTCGTTAGTCTAGATATAGAAGACGGTTGTACAGACGGATCTCGTTAGTATAGATATAGAAGACGGTTGTACAACGACGGATCTCGTTAGTCTAGAAATAGAAGACGGTTGTACAGACGGATCTCGTTAGTCTAGATATAGAAGATGGTTGTACAACGAGAGATCTCGTTAGTCTAGATATAGAAGACGGTTGTACAGTCGGATCTCGTTAGTCTAGATATTGAAGACGGTTGTACAGACGGATCTCGTTAGTCTAGATATAGATGACGGTTGTACAGACGGATCTCGTTAGTCTAGATATTGAAGACGTTTGTCCAACGACGTATCTCGTTAGTCGAGATATAGAAGACGGTTGTACAGACGGTTCTCGTTAGTCTAGATATAGAAGACAGTTGTACAGACGGTTCTCGTTAGTCTAGATATAGAAGACGGTTGTATAACGAGAGATCTCGTTAGTCTAGATATAGAAGATGGTTGTACAACGAGAGATCTCGTTAGTCTAGATATAGAAGACGGTTGTACAGTCGGATCTCGTTAGTCTAGATATTGAAGACGTTTGTACAGACGGATCTCGTTAGTCTAGATATAGAAGACGGTTGTACAGACGGATCTCGTTAGTCTAGATATAGAAGACGGTTGTACAACGACGGATCTCGTTAGTCTAGAAATAGAAGACGGTTGTACAGACGGATCTCGTTAGTCTAGATATAGAAGACGGTTGTACAGACGGATCTCGTTAGTCTAGATATTGAAGACGTTTGTACAGACGGATCTCGTTAGTCTAGATATAGAAGACGGTTGTACAGACGGATCTCGTTAGTCTAGAAATAGAAGACGGTTGTACAACGACGGATCTCGTTAGTCTAGATATAGAAGACGGTTGTACAGACGGATCTCGTTAGTCTAGATATAGAAGACGGTTGTACAGACGGATCTCGTTAGTCGAGATATAGAAGACGGTTGTACAGACGGATCTCGTTAGTCTAGAAATAGAAGACGGTTGTACAGGCGGATCTCGTTAGTCTAGATATTGAAGACGTTTGTCCAACGACGTATCTCGTTAGTCTAGATATAGACGACGGTTGTACAGACGAATCTCGTTAGTCTAGATATAGAAGACGGTTGTACAGACGGATCTCGTTAGTCTAGATATAGAAGACGGTTGTACCGGCGGATCTCGTTAGTCGAGATATAGAAGACGGTTGTACAGACGGATCTCGTTAGTCTAGAAATAGAAGACGGTTGTACAGGCGGATCTCGTTAGTCTAGATATTGAAGACGTTTGTCCAACGACGTATCTCGTTAGTCTAGATATAGAAGACGGTTGTACAGACGAATCTCGTTAGTCTAGATATAGAAGACGGTTGTACAGACGGATCTCGTTAGTCTAGATATAGAAGACGGTTGTACAGGCGGATCACGTTAGTCGAGATATAGAAGACGGTTGTACAGACGGATCTCGTTAGTCTAGATATAGATGACGGTTGTACAGACGGATCTCGTTAGTCTAGATATTGAAGACGTTTGTCCAACGACGTATCTCGTTAGTCTAGATATAGAAGATGGTTGTACAGACAGACCTCGTTAGTCTAGATATTGAAGACGTTTGTCCAACGACGTATCTCGTTAGTCTAGATATAGAAGACGGTTGTACAGACGGTTCTCGTTAGTCTAGATATAGAAGACGGTTGTATAACGAGAGATCTCCTTAGTCTAGATATAGAAGATGGTTGTACAACGAGAGATCTCGTTAGTCTAGATATAGAAGACGGTTGTACAGTCGGATCTCGTTAGTCTAGATATTGAAGACGTTTGTACAGACGGATCTCGTTAGTCTAGATATAGAAGACGGTTGTACAGACGGATCTCGTTAGTCTAGATATAGAAGACGGTTGTACAGGCGGATCACGTTAGTCGAGATATAGAAGACGGTTGTACAGACGGATCTCGTTAGTCTAGATATAGATGACGGTTGTACAGACGGATCTCGTTAGTCTAGATATTGAAGACGTTTGTCCAACGACGTATCTCGTTAGTCCAGATATAGAAGACGGTTGTACAGACGGATCTCGTTAGTCTAGATATAGAAGACAGTTGTACAACGACGGATCTCGTTAGTCTAGAAATAGAAGACGGTTGTACAGACGGATCTCGTTAGTCTAGATATAGAAGACGGTTGTACAGACGGATCTCGTTAGTCTAGATATAGAAGACAGTTGTACAACGACGGATCTCGTTAGTCTAGAAATAGAAGACGGTTGTACAACGACGGATCTCGTTAGTCTAGATATAGAAGACGGTTGTACAGACGGATCTCGTTAGTCTAGATATAGAAGACGGTTGTACAACGACGGATCTCGTTAGTCTAGATATACAAGACGGTTGTACAGACGGATCTCGTTAGTCTAGATATAGAAGACGGTTGTACAGGCGGATCACGTTAGTCGAGATATAGAAGACGGTTGTACAGACGGATCTCGTTAGTCTAGATATAGATGACGGTTGTACAGACGGATCTCGTTAGTCTAGATATTGAAGACGTTTGTCCAACGACGTATCTCGTTAGTCTAGATATAGAAGACGGTTGTACAGACGGTTCTCGTTAGTCTAGATATAGAAGACAGTTGTACAGACGGTTCTCGTTAGTCTAGATATAGAAGACGGTTGTATAACGAGAGATCTCGTTAGTCTAGATATAGAAGATGGTTGTACAACGAGAGATCTCGTTAGTCTAGATATAGAAGACGGTTGTACAGTCGGATCTCGTTAGTCTAGATATTGAAGACGTTTGTACAGACGGATCTCGTTAGTCTAGATATAGAAGACGGTTGTACAGACGGATCTCGTTAGTATAGATATAGAAGACGGTTGTACAACGACGGGTCTCGTTAGTCTAGAAATAGAAGACGGTTGTACAGACGGATCTCGTTAGTCTAGATATAGAAGACGGTTGTACAGACGGATCTCGTTAGTCTAGATATAGAAGACGGTTGTACAACGACGGATCTCGTTAGTCTAGATATACAAGACGGTTGTACAGACGGATCTCGTTAGTCTAGATATAGAAGACGGTTGTACAGGCGGATCACGTTAGTCGAGATATAGAAGACGGTTGTACAGACGGATCTCGTTAGTCTAGATATAGATGACGGTTGTACAGACGGATCTCGTTAGTCTAGATATTGAAGACGTTTGTCCAACGACGTATCTCGTTAGTCTAGATATAGAAGACGGTTGTACAGACGGTTCTCGTTAGTCTAGATATAGAAGACAGTTGTACAGACGGTTCTCGTTAGTCTAGATATAGAAGACGGTTGTATAACGAGAGATCTCGTTAGTCTAGATATAGAAGATGGTTGTACAACGAGAGATCTCGTTAGTCTAGATATAGAAGACGGTTGTACAGTCGGATCTCGTTAGTCTAGATATTGAAGACGTTTGTACAGACGGATCTCGTTAGTCTAGATATAGAAGACGGTTGTACAGACGGATCTCGTTAGTATAGATATAGAAGACGGTTGTACAACGACGGATCTCGTTAGTCTAGAAATAGAAGACGGTTGTACAGACGGATCTCGTTAGTCTAGATATAGAAGATGGTTGTACAACGAGAGATCTCGTTAGTCTAGATATAGAAGACGGTTGTACAGTCGGATCTCGTTAGTCTAGATATTGAAGACGGTTGTACAGACGGATCTCGTTAGTCTAGATATAGATGACGGTTGTACAGACGGATCTCGTTAGTCTAGATATTGAAGACGTTTGTCCAACGACGTATCTCGTTAGTCGAGATATAGAAGACGGTTGTACAGACGGTTCTCGTTAGTCTAGATATAGAAGACAGTTGTACAGACGGTTCTCGTTAGTCTAGATATAGAAGACGGTTGTATAACGAGAGATCTCGTTAGTCTAGATATAGAAGATGGTTGTACAACGAGAGATCTCGTTAGTCTAGATATAGAAGACGGTTGTACAGTCGGATCTCGTTAGTCTAGATATTGAAGACGTTTGTACAGACGGATCTCGTTAGTCTAGATATAGAAGACGGTTGTACAGACGGATCTCGTTAGTCTAGATATAGAAGACGGTTGTACAACGACGGATCTCGTTAGTCTAGAAATAGAAGACGGTTGTACAGACGGATCTCGTTAGTCTAGATATAGAAGACGGTTGTACAGACGGATCTCGTTAGTCTAGATATTGAAGACGTTTGTACAGACGGATCTCGTTAGTCTAGATATAGAAGACGGTTGTACAGACGGATCTCGTTAGTCTAGAAATAGAAGACGGTTGTACAACGACGGATCTCGTTAGTCTAGATATAGAAGACGGTTGTACAGACGGATCTCGTTAGTCTAGATATAGAAGACGGTTGTACAACGACGGATCTCGTTAGTCTAGATATACAAGACGGTTGTACAGACGGATCTCGTTAGTCTAGATATAGAAGACGGTTGTACAGGCGGATCACGTTAGTCGAGATATAGAA
Source organism: Andrena bicolor (assembly GCA_960531205.1). Lineage (NCBI taxonomy): Eukaryota > Metazoa > Arthropoda > Insecta > Hymenoptera > Andrenidae > Andrena > Andrena bicolor. The sequence continues at coordinate 313,945 of CAUIJW010000012.1, forward strand.
GACGGTTGTACAGACGGATCTCGTTAGTCTAGATATAGATGACGGTTGTACAAACGGATCTCGTTAGTCTAGATATTGAAGACGTTTGTCCAACGACGTATCTCGTTAGTCTAGATATAGAAGACGGTTGTACAGACGGTTCTCGTTAGTCTAGATATAGAAGACAGTTGTACAGACGGTTCTCGTTAGTCTAGATATTGAAGACGTTTGTCCAACGACGTATCTCGTTAGTCTAGATATAGAAGACGGTTGTACAGACGGATCTCGTTAGTCCAGATATAGAAGACGGTTGTACAGGCGGATCACGTTAGTCGAGATATAGAAGACGGTTGTACAGACGGATCTCCTTAGTCTAGATATAGATGACGGTTGTACAGACGGATCTCGTTAGTCTAGATATTGAAGACGTTTGTCCAACGACGTATCTCGTTAGTCTAGATATAGAAGACGGTTGTACAGACGGTTCTCGTTAGTCTAGATATAGAAGACAGTTGTACAGACGGATCTCGTTAGTCTAGATATAGAAGACGGTTGTATAACGAGAGATCTCGTTAGTCTAGGTATAGAAGATGGTTGTACAACGAGAGATCTCGTTAGTCTAGATATAGAAGACGGTTGTACAGTCGGATCTCGTTAGTCTAGATATTGAAGACGTTTGTACAGACGGATCTCGTTAGTCTAGATATAGAAGACGGTTGTACAGACGGATCTCGTTAGTCTAGATATAGAAGACGGTTGTACAACGACGGATCTCGTTAGTCTAGAAATAGAAGACGGTTGTACAGACGGATCTCGTTAGTCTAGATATAGAAGACGGTTGTACAGACGGATCTCGTTAGTCTAGATATAGAAGACGGTTGTACAACGACGGATCTCGTTAGTCTAGAAATAGAAGACGGTTGTACAGACGGATCTCGTTAGTCTAGATATAGAAGACGGTTGTACAGACGGATCTCGTTAGTCGAGATATAGAAGACGGTTGTACAACGACGGATCTCGTTAGTCTAGATATAGAAGACGGTTGTACAGACGGATCTCGTTAGTCGAGATATAGAAGACGGTTGTACAGACGGATCTCGTTAGTCTAGAAATAGAAGACGGTTGTACAGGCGGATCTCGTTAGTCTAGATATTGAAGACGTTTGTCCAACGACGTATCTCGTTAGTCTAGATATAGAAGACGGTTGTACAGACGAATCTCGTTAGTCTAGATATAGAAGACGGTTGTACAGACGGATCTCGTTAGTCTAGATATAGAAGACGGTTGTACCGGCGGATCTCGTTAGTCGAGATATAGAAGACGGTTGTACAGACGGATCTCGTTAGTCTAGAAATAGAAGACGGTTGTACAGGCGGATCTCGTTAGTCTAGATATTGAAGACGTTTGTCCAACGACGTATCTCGTTAGTCTAGATATAGAAGATGGTTGTACAGACAGATCTCGTTAGTCTAGATATTGAAGACGTTTGTCCAACGACGTATCTCGTTAGTCTAGATATAGAAGACGGTTGTACAGACGGTTCTCGTTAGTCTAGATATAGAAGACGGTTGTATAACGAGAGATCTCCTTAGTCTAGATATAGAAGATGGTTGTACAACGAGAGATCTCGTTAGTCTAGATATAGAAGACGGTTGTACAGTCGGATCTCGTTAGTCTAGATATTGAAGACGGTTGTACAGACGGATCTCGTTAGTCTAGATATAGATGACGGTTGTACAGACGGATCTCGTTAGTCTAGATATTGAAGACGTTTGTCCAACGACGTATCTCGTTAGTCCAGATATAGAAGACGGTTGTACAGACGGTTCTCGTTAGTCTAGATATAGAAGACAGTTGTACAGACGGTTCTCGTTAGTCTAGATATAGAAGACGGTTGTATAACGAGAGATCTCGTTAGTCTAGATATAGAAGATGGTTGTACAACGAGAGATCTCGTTAGTCTAGATATAGAAGACGGTTGTACAGTCGGATCTCGTTAGTCTAGATATTGAAGACGTTTGTACAGACGGATCTCGTTAGTCTAGATATAGAAGACGGTTGTACAGACGGATCTCGTTAGTCTAGATATAGAAGACGGTTGTACAACGACGGATCTCGTTAGTCTAGAAATAGAAGACGGTTGTACAGACGGATCTCGTTAGTCTAGATATAGAAGACGGTTGTACAGACGGATCTCGTTAGTCTAGATATTGAAGACGTTTGTACAGACGGATCTCGTTAGTCTAGATATAGAAGACGGTTGTACAGACGGATCTCGTTAGTCTAGAAATAGAAGACGGTTGTACAACGACGGATCTCGTTAGTCTAGATATAGAAGACGGTTGTACAGACGGATCTCGTTAGTCTAGATATAGAAGACGGTTGTACAACGACGGATCTCGTTAGTCTAGATATACAAGACGGTTGTACAGACGGATCTCGTTAGTCTAGATATAGAAGACGGTTGTACAGGCGGATCACGTTAGTCGAGATATAGAAGACGGTTGTACAGACGGATCTCGTTAGTCTAGATATAGATGACGGTTGTACAAACGGATCTCGTTAGTCTAGATATTGAAGACGTTTGTCCAACGACGTATCTCGTTAGTCTAGATATAGAAGACGGTTGTACAGACGGTTCTCGTTAGTCTAGATATAGAAGACAGTTGTACAGACGGTTCTCGTTAGTCTAGATATAGAAGACGGTTGTATAACGAGAGATCTCGTTAGTCTAGATATAGAAGATGGTTGTGCAACGAGAGATCTCGTTAGTCTAGATATAGAAGACGGTTGTACAGTCGGATCTCGTTAGTCTAGATATTGAAGACGTTTGTACAGACGGATCTCGTTAGTCTAGATATAGAAGACGGTTGTACAGACGGATCTCGTTAGTATAGATATAGAAGACGGTTGTACAACGACGGATCTCGTTAGTCTAGAAATAGAAGACGGTTGTACAGACGGATCTCGTTAGTCTAGATATAGAAGACGGTTGTACAGACGGATCTCGTTAGTCTAGATATAGAAGACGGTTGTACAACGACGGATCTCGTTAGTCTAGATATAGAAGACGGTTGTACAGACGGATGTCGTTAGTCGAGATATAGAAGACGGTTGTACAACGACGGATCTCGTTAGTCTAGATATAGAAGACGGTTGTACAGACGGATCTCGTTAGTCGAGATATAGAAGACGGTTGTACAGACGGATCTCGTTAGTCTAGAAATAGAAGACGGTTGTACAGGCGGATCTCGTTAGTCTAGATATTGAAGACGTTTGTCCAACGACGTATCTCGTTAGTCTAGATATAGAAGACGGTTGTACAGACGAATCTCGTTAGTCTAGATATAGAAGACGGTTGTACAGACGGATCTCGTTAGTCTAGATATAGAAGACGGTTGTACAGGCGGATCTCGTTAGTCGAGATATAGAAGACGGTTGTACAGACGGATCTCGTTAGTCTAGATATAGATGACGGTTGTACAGACGGATCTCGTTAGTCTAGATATTGAAGACGTTTGTACAGACGGATCTCGTTAGTCTAGATATAGAAGACGGTTGTACAGACGGATCTCGTTAGTCTAGATATAGAAGACGGTTGTACAACGACGGATCTCGTTAGTCTAGAAATAGAAGACGGTTGTACAGACGGATCTCGTTAGTCTAGATATAGAAGACGGTTGTACAGACGGATCTCGTTAGTCTAGATATAGAAGACGGTTGTACAACGACGGATCTCGTTAGTCTAGAAATAGAAGACGGTTGTACAGACGGATCTCGTTAGTCTAGATATAGAAGACGGTTGTACAGACGGATCTCGTTAGTCGAGATATAGAAGACGGTTGTACAACGACGGATCTCGTTAGTCTAGATATAGAAGACGGTTGTACAGACGGATCTCGTTAGTCGAGATATAGAAGACGGTTGTACAGACGGATCTCGTTAGTCTAGAAATAGAAGACGGTTGTACAGGCGGATCTCGTTAGTCTAGATATTGAAGACGTTTGTCCAACGACGTATCTCGTTAGTCTAGATATAGACGACGGTTGTACAGACGGATCTCGTTAGTCTAGATATTGAAGACGTTTGTACAGACGGATCTCGTTAGTCTAGATATAGAAGACGGTTGTACAACGACGGATCTCGTTAGTCTAGATATACAAGACGGTTGTACAGACGGATCTCGTTAGTCTAGATATAGAAGACGGTTGTACAGGCGGATCACGTTAGTCGAGATATAGAAGACGGTTGTACAGACGGATCTCGTTAGTCTAGATATAGACGACGGTTGTACAGACGGATCTCGTTAGTCTAGATATTGAAGACGTTTGTCCAACGACGTATCTCGTTAGTCTAGATATAGAAGACGGTTGTACAGACGGTTCTCGTTAGTCTAGATATAGAAGACAGTTGTACAGACGGTTCTCGTTAGTCTAGATATTGAAGACGTTTGTACAGACGGATCTCGTTAGTCTAGATATAGAAGACGGTTGTACAGACGGATCTCGTTAGTATAGATATAGAAGACGGTTGTACAACGACGGATCTCGTTAGTCTAGAAATAGAAGACGGTTGTACAGACGGATCTCGTTAGTCTAGATATAGAAGACGGTTGTACAGACGGATCTCGTTAGTCTAGATATAGAAGACGGTTGTACAACGACGGATCTCGTTAGTCTAGATATAGAAGACGGTTGTACAGACGGATGTCGTTAGTCGAGATATAGAAGACGGTTGTACAACGACGGATCTCGTTAGTCTAGATATAGAAGACGGTTGTACAGACGGATCTCGTTAGTCGAGATATAGAAGACGGTTGTACAGACGGATCTCGTTAGTCTAGAAATAGAAGACGGTTGTACAGGCGGATCTCGTTAGTCTAGATATTGAAGACGTTTGTCCAACGACGTATCTCGTTAGTCTAGATATAGAAGACGGTTGTACAGACGGATCTCGTTAGTCTAGATATTGAAGACGTTTGTACAGACGGATCTCGTTAGTCTAGATATAGAAGACGGTTGTACAGACGGATCTCGTTAGTCTAGATATAGAAGACGGTTGTACAACGACGGATCTCGTTAGTCTAGAAATAGAAGACGGTTGTACAGACGGATCTCGTTAGTCTAGATATAGAAGACGGTTGTACAGACGGATCTCGTTAGTCTAGATATAGAAGACGGTTGTACAACGACGGATCTCGTTAGTCTAGAAATAGAAGACGGTTGTACAGACGGATCTCGTTAGTCTAGATATAGAAGACGGTTGTACAGACGGATCTCGTTAGTCGAGATATAGAAGACGGTTGTACAACGACGGATCTCGTTAGTCTAGATATAGAAGACGGTTGTACAGACGGATCTCGTTAGTCGAGATATAGAAGACGGTTGTACAGACGGATCTCGTTAGTCTAGAAATAGAAGACGGTTGTACAGGCGGATCTCGTTAGTCTAGATATTGAAGACGTTTGTCCAACGACGTATCTCGTTAGTCTAGATATAGACGACGGTTGTACAGACGAATCTCGTTAGTCTAGATATAGAAGACGGTTGTACAGACGGATCTCGTTAGTCTAGATATAGAAGACGGTTGTACCGGCGGATCTCGTTAGTCGAGATATAGAAGACGGTTGTACAGACGGATCTCGTTAGTCTAGAAATAGAAGACGGTTGTACAGGCGGATCTCGTTAGTCTAGATATTGAAGACGTTTGTCCAACGACGTATCTCGTTAGTCTAGATATAGAAGACGGTTGTACAGACGGATCTCGTTAGTCTAGATATAGAAGACGGTTGTACAGGCGGATCACGTTAGTCGAGATATAGAAGACGGTTGTACAGACGGATCTCCTTAGTCTAGATATAGATGACGGTTGTACAGACGGATCTCGTTAGTCTAGATATTGAAGACGTTTGTCCAACGACGTATCTCGTTAGTCTAGATATAGAAGACGGTTGTACAGACGGTTCTCGTTAGTCTAGATATAGAAGACAGTTGTACAGACGGATCTCGTTAGTCTAGATATAGAAGACGGTTGTATAACGAGAGATCTCGTTAGTCTAGGTATAGAAGATGGTTGTACAACGAGAGATCTCGTTAGTCTAGATATAGAAGACGGTTGTACAGTCGGATCTCGTTAGTCTAGATATTGAAGACGTTTGTACAGACGGATCTCGTTAGTCTAGATATAGAAGACGGTTGTACAGACGGATCTCGTTAGTCTAGATATAGAAGACGGTTGTACAACGACGGATCTCGTTAGTCTAGAAATAGAAGACGGTTGTACAGACGGATCTCGTTAGTCTAGATATAGAAGACGGTTGTACAGACGGATCTCGTTAGTCTAGATATAGAAGACGGTTGTACAACGACGGATCTCGTTAGTCTAGAAATAGAAGACGGTTGTACAGACGGATCTCGTTAGTCTAGATATAGAAGACGGTTGTACAGACGGATCTCGTTAGTCGAGATATAGAAGACGGTTGTACAACGACGGATCTCGTTAGTCTAGATATAGAAGACGGTTGTACAGACGGATCTCGTTAGTCGAGATATAGAAGACGGTTGTACAGACGGATCTCGTTAGTCTAGAAATAGAAGACGGTTGTACAGGCGGATCTCGTTAGTCTAGATATTGAAGACGTTTGTCCAACGACGTATCTCGTTAGTCTAGATATAGAAGACGGTTGTACAGACGAATCTCGTTAGTCTAGATATAGAAGACGGTTGTACAGACGGATCTCGTTAGTCTAGATATAGAAGACGGTTGTACCGGCGGATCTCGTTAGTCGAGATATAGAAGACGGTTGTACAGACGGATCTCGTTAGTCTAGAAATAGAAGACGGTTGTACAGGCGGATCTCGTTAGTCTAGATATTGAAGACGTTTGTCCAACGACGTATCTCGTTAGTCTAGATATAGAAGATGGTTGTACAGACAGATCTCGTTAGTCTAGATATTGAAGACGTTTGTCCAACGACGTATCTCGTTAGTCTAGATATAGAAGACGGTTGTACAGACGGTTCTCGTTAGTCTAGATATAGAAGACGGTTGTATAACGAGAGATCTCCTTAGTCTAGATATAGAAGATGGTTGTACAACGAGAGATCTCGTTAGTCTAGATATAGAAGACGGTTGTACAGTCGGATCTCGTTAGTCTAGATATTGAAGACGGTTGTACAGACGGATCTCGTTAGTCTAGATATAGATGACGGTTGTACAGACGGATCTCGTTAGTCTAGATATTGAAGACGTTTGTCCAACGACGTATCTCGTTAGTCCAGATATAGAAGACGGTTGTACAGACGGTTCTCGTTAGTCTAGATATAGAAGACAGTTGTACAGACGGTTCTCGTTAGTCTAGATATAGAAGACGGTTGTATAACGAGAGATCTCGTTAGTCTAGATATAGAAGATGGTTGTACAACGAGAGATCTCGTTAGTCTAGATATAGAAGACGGTTGTACAGTCGGATCTCGTTAGTCTAGATATTGAAGACGTTTGTACAGACGGATCTCGTTAGTCTAGATATAGAAGACGGTTGTACAGACGGATCTCGTTAGTCTAGATATAGAAGACGGTTGTACAACGACGGATCTCGTTAGTCTAGAAATAGAAGACGGTTGTACAGACGGATCTCGTTAGTCTAGATATAGAAGACGGTTGTACAGACGGATCTCGTTAGTCTAGATATTGAAGACGTTTGTACAGACGGATCTCGTTAGTCTAGATATAGAAGACGGTTGTACAGACGGATCTCGTTAGTCTAGAAATAGAAGACGGTTGTACAACGACGGATCTCGTTAGTCTAGATATAGAAGACGGTTGTACAGACGGATCTCGTTAGTCTAGATATAGAAGACGGTTGTACAACGACGGATCTCGTTAGTCTAGATATACAAGACGGTTGTACAGACGGATCTCGTTAGTCTAGATATAGAAGACGGTTGTACAGGCGGATCACGTTAGTCGAGATATAGAAGACGGTTGTACAGACGGATCTCGTTAGTCTAGATATAGATGACGGTTGTACAGACGGATCTCGTTAGTCTAGATATTGAAGACGTTTGTCCAACGACGTATCTCGTTAGTCTAGATATAGAAGACGGTTGTACAGACGGTTCTCGTTAGTCTAGATATAGAAGACAGTTGTACAGACGGTTCTCGTTAGTCTAGATATAGAAGACGGTTGTATAACGAGAGATCTCGTTAGTCTAGATATAGAAGATGGTTGTGCAACGAGAGATCTCGTTAGTCTAGATATAGAAGACGGTTGTACAGTCGGATCTCGTTAGTCTAGATATTGAAGACGTTTGTACAGACGGATCTCGTTAGTCTAGATATAGAAGACGGTTGTACAGACGGATCTCGTTAGTATAGATATAGAAGACGGTTGTACAACGACGGATCTCGTTAGTCTAGAAATAGAAGACGGTTGTACAGACGGATCTCGTTAGTCTAGATATAGAAGACGGTTGTACAGACGGATCTCGTTAGTCTAGATATAGAAGACGGTTGTACAACGACGGATCTCGTTAGTCTAGATATAGAAGACGGTTGTACAGACGGATGTCGTTAGTCGAGATATAGAAGACGGTTGTACAACGACGGATCTCGTTAGTCTAGATATAGAAGACGGTTGTACAGACGGATCTCGTTAGTCGAGATATAGAAGACGGTTGTACAGACGGATCTCGTTAGTCTAGAAATAGAAGACGGTTGTACAGGCGGATCTCGTTAGTCTAGATATTGAAGACGTTTGTCCAACGACGTATCTCGTTAGTCTAGATATAGAAGACGGTTGTACAGACGAATCTCGTTAGTCTAGATATAGAAGACGGTTGTACAGACGGATCTCGTTAGTCTAGATATAGAAGACGGTTGTACAGGCGGATCTCGTTAGTCGAGATATAGAAGACGGTTGTACAGACGGATCTCGTTAGTCTAGATATAGATGACGGTTGTACAGACGGATCTCGTTAGTCTAGATATTGAAGACGTTTGTACAGACGGATCTCGTTAGTCTAGATATAGAAGACGGTTGTACAGACGGATCTCGTTAGTCTAGATATAGAAGACGGTTGTACAACGACGGATCTCGTTAGTCTAGAAATAGAAGACGGTTGTACAGACGGATCTCGTTAGTCTAGATATAGAAGACGGTTGTACAGACGGATCTCGTTAGTCGAGATATAGAAGACGGTTGTACAACGACGGATCTCGTTAGTCTAGATATAGAAGACGGTTGTACAGACGGATCTCGTTAGTCGAGATATAGAAGACGGTTGTACAGACGGATCTCGTTAGTCTAGAAATAGAAGACGGTTGTACAGGCGGATCTCGTTAGTCTAGATATTGAAGACGTTTGTCCAACGACGTATCTCGTTAGTCTAGATATAGACGACGGTTGTACAGACGAATCTCGTTAGTCTAGATATAGAAGACGGTTGTACAGACGGATCTCGTTAGTCTAGATATAGAAGACGGTTGTACCGGCGGATCTCGTTAGTCGAGATATAGAAGACGGTTGTACAGACGGATCTCGTTAGTCTAGAAATAGAAGACGGTTGTACAGGCGGATCTCGTTAGTCTAGATATTGAAGACGTTTGTCCAACGACGTATCTCGTTAGTCTAGATATAGAAGACGGTTGTACAGACGAATCTCGTTAGTCTAGATATAGAAGACGGTTGTACAGACGGATCTCGTTAGTCTAGATATAGAAGACGGTTGTACAGGCGGATCACGTTAGTCGAGATATAGAAGACGGTTGTACAGACGGATCTCGTTAGTCTAGATATAGATGACGGTTGTACAGACGGATCTCGTTAGTCTAGATATTGAAGACGTTTGTCCAACGACGTATCTCGTTAGTCTAGATATAGAAGATGGTTGTACAGACAGACCTCGTTAGTCTAGATATTGAAGACGTTTGTCCAACGACGTATCTCGTTAGTCTAGATATAGAAGACGGTTGTACAGACGGTTCTCGTTAGTCTAGATATAGAAGACGGTTGTATAACGAGAGATCTCCTTAGTCTAGATATAGAAGATGGTTGTACAACGAGAGATCTCGTTAGTCTAGATATAGAAGACGGTTGTACAGTCGGATCTCGTTAGTCTAGATATTGAAGACGTTTGTACAGACGGATCTCGTTAGTCTAGATATAGAAGACGGTTGTACAGACGGATCTCGTTAGTCTAGATATAGAAGACGGTTGTACAGGCGGATCACGTTAGTCGAGATATAGAAGACGGTTGTACAGACGGATCTCGTTAGTCTAGATATAGATGACGGTTGTACAGACGGATCTCGTTAGTCTAGATATTGAAGACGTTTGTCCAACGACGTATCTCGTTAGTCCAGATATAGAAGACGGTTGTACAGACGGTTCTCGTTAGTCTAGATATAGAAGACAGTTGTACAGACGGTTCTCGTTAGTCTAGATATAGAAGACGGTTGTATAACGAGAGATCTCGTTAGTCTAGATATAGAAGATGGTTGTACAACGAGAGATCTCGTTAGTCTAGATATAGAAGACGGTTGTACAGTCGGATCTCGTTAGTCTAGATATTGAAGACGTTTGTACAGACGGATCTCGTTAGTCTAGATATAGAAGACGGTTGTACAGACGGATCTCGTTAGTCTAGATATAGAAGACGGTTGTACAGACGGATCTCGTTAGTCTAGATATAGAAGACGGTTGTACAGACGGATCTCGTTAGTCTAGATATTGAAGACGTTTGTCCAACGACGTATCTCGTTAGTCTAGATATAGAAGACGGTTGTACAGACGGTTCTCGTTAGTCTAGATATAGAAGACGGTTGTATAACGAGAGATCTCCTTAGTCTAGATATAGAAGATGGTTGTACAACGAGAGATCTCGTTAGTCTAGATATAGAAGACGGTTGTACAGACGGATCTCGTTAGTCTAGATATTGAAGACGTTTGTACAGACGGATCTCGTTAGTCTAGATATAGAAGACGGTTGTACAGACGGATCTCGTTAGTCTAGATATAGAAGACGGTTGTACAACGACGGATCTCGTTAGTCTAGAAATAGAAGACGGTTGTACAGACGGATCTCGTTAGTCTAGATATAGAAGACGGTTGTACAGACGGATCTCGTTAGTCGAGATATAGAAGACGGTTGTACAACGACGGATCTCGTTAGTCTAGATATAGAAGACGGTTGTACAGGCGGATCTCGTTAGTCTAGATATTGAAGACGTTTGTCCAACGACGTATCTCGTTAGTCTAGATATAGAAGACGGTTGTACAGACGAATCTCGTTAGTCTAGATATAGAAGACGGTTGTACAGACGGATCTCGTTAGTCTAGATATAGAAGACGGTTGTACAGGCGGATCACGTTAGTCGAGATATAGAAGACGGTTGTACAGACGGATCTCCTTAGTCTAGATATAGATGACGGTTGTACAGACGGATCTCGTTAGTCTAGATATTGAAGACGTTTGTCCAACGACGTATCTCGTTAGTCTAGATATAGAAGACGGTTGTACAGACGGTTCTCGTTAGTCTAGATATAGAAAACAGTTGTACAGACGGATCTCGTTAGTCTAGATATAGAAGACGGTTGTATAACGAGAGATCTCGTTAGTCTAGGTATAGAAGATGGTTGTACAACGAGAGATCTCGTTAGTCTAGATATAGAAGACGGTTGTACAGACGAATCTCGTTAGTCTAGATATAGAAGACGGTTGTACAACGACGGATCTCGTTAGTCTAGAAATAGAAGACGGTTGTACAGACGGATCTCGTTAGTCTAGATATAGAAGACGGTTGTACAGACGGATCTCGTTAGTCTAGATATAGAAGACGGTTGTACAACGACGGATCTCGTTAGTCTAGAAATAGAAGACGGTTGTACAGACGGATCTCGTTAGTCTAGATATAGAAGACGGTTGTACAGACGGATCTCGTTAGTCGAGATATAGAAGACGGTTGTACAACGACGGATCTCATTAGTTTAGATATACAAGACGGTTGTACAGACGGATCTCGTTAGTCTAGATATAGAAGACGGTTGTACAGACGGTTCTCGTTAGTCTAGATATAGAAGACGGTTGTATAACGAGAGATCTCCTTAGTCTAGATATAGAAGATGGTTGTACAACGAGAGATCTCGTTAGTCTAGATATAGAAGACGGTTGTACAGTCGGATCTCGTTAGTCTAGATATTGAAGACGGTTGTACAGACGGATCTCGTTAGTCTAGATATAGATGACGGTTGTACAGACGGATCTCGTTAGTCTAGATATTGAAGACGTTTGTCCAACGACGTATCTCGTTAGTCCAGATATAGAAGACGGTTGTACAGACGGTTCTCGTTAGTCTAGATATAGAAGACAGTTGTACAGACGGTTCTCGTTAGTCTAGATATAGAAGACGGTTGTATAACGAGAGATCTCGTTAGTCTAGATATAGAAGACGGTTGTATATCGAGAGATCTCGTTAGTCTAGATATAGAAGACGGTTGTACAGACGGATCTCGTTAGTCTAGAAATAGAAGACGGTTGTACAGACGGATCTCGTTAGTCTAGATATAGAAGACGGTTGTACAGACGGATCTCGTTAGTCTAGATATTGAAGACGTTTGTACAGACGGATCTCGTTAGTCTAGATATAGAAGACGGTTGTACAGACGGATCTCGTTAGTCTAGAAATAGAAGACGGTTGTACAACGACGGATCTCGTTAGTCTAGATATAGAAGACGGTTGTACAGACGGATCTCGTTAGTCTAGATATAGAAGACGGTTGTACAACGACGGATCTCGTTAGTCTAGATATACAAGACGGTTGTACAGACGGATCTCGTTAGTCTAGATATAGAAGACGGTTGTACAGGCGGATCACGTTAGTCGAGATATAGAAGACGGTTGTACAGACGGATCTCGTTAGTCTAGATATAGATGACGGTTGTACAGACGGATCTCGTTAGTCTAGATATTGAAGACGTTTGTCCAACGACGTATCTCGTTAGTCTAGATATAGAAGACGGTTGTACAGACGGTTCTCGTTAGTCTAGATATAGAAGACAGTTGTACAGACGGTTCTCGTTAGTCTAGATATAGAAGACGGTTGTATAACGAGAGATCTCGTTAGTCTAGATATAGAAGATGGTTGTGCAACGAGAGATCTCGTTAGTCTAGATATAGAAGACGGTTGTACAGTCGGATCTCGTTAGTCTAGATATTGAAGACGTTTGTACAGACGGATCTCGTTAGTCTAGATATAGAAGACGGTTGTACAGACGGATCTCGTTAGTATAGATATAGAAGACGGTTGTACAACGACGGATCTCGTTAGTCTAGAAATAGAAGACGGTTGTACAGACGGATCTCGTTAGTCTAGATATAGAAGACGGTTGTACAGACGGATCTCGTTAGTCTAGATATAGAAGACGGTTGTACAACGACGGATCTCGTTAGTCTAGATATAGAAGACGGTTGTACAGACGGATGTCGTTAGTCGAGATATAGAAGACGGTTGTACAACGACGGATCTCGTTAGTCTAGATATAGAAGACGGTTGTACAGACGGATCTCGTTAGTCGAGATATAGAAGACGGTTGTACAGACGGATCTCGTTAGTCTAGAAATAGAAGACGGTTGTACAGGCGGATCTCGTTAGTCTAGATATTGAAGACGTTTGTCCAACGACGTATCTCGTTAGTCTAGATATAGAAGACGGTTGTACAGACGAATCTCGTTAGTCTAGATATAGAAGACGGTTGTACAGACGGATCTCGTTAGTCTAGATATAGAAGACGGTTGTACAGGCGGATCTCGTTAGTCGAGATATAGAAGACGGTTGTACAGACGGATCTCGTTAGTCTAGATATAGATGACGGTTGTACAGACGGATCTCGTTAGTCTAGATATTGAAGACGTTTGTTCAGACGGATCTCGTTAGTCTAGATATAGAAGACGGTTGTACAGACGGATCTCGTTAGTCTAGATATAGAAGACGGTTGTACAACGACGGATCTCGTTAGTCTAGAAATAGAAGACGGTTGTACAGACGGATCTCGTTAGTCTAGATATAGAAGACGGTTGTACAGACGGATCTCGTTAGTCTAGATATAGAAGACGGTTGTACAACGACGGATCTCGTTAGTCTAGAAATAGAAGACGGTTGTACAGACGGATCTCGTTAGTCTAGATATAGAAGACGGTTGTACAGACGGATCTCGTTAGTCGAGATATAGAAGACGGTTGTACAACGACGGATCTCGTTAGTCTAGATATAGAAGACGGTTGTACAGACGGATCTCGTTAGTCGAGATATAGAAGACGGTTGTACAGACGGATCTCGTTAGTCTAGAAATAGAAGACGGTTGTACAGACGAATCTCGTTAGTCTAGATATAGAAGACGGTTGTACAGACGGATCTCGTTAGTCTAGATATAGAAGACGGTTGTACAGGCGGATCACGTTAGTCGAGATATAGAAGACGGTTGTACAGACGGATCTCGTTAGTCTAGATATAGATGACGGTTGTACAGACGGATCTCGTTAGTCTAGATATTGAAGACGTTTGTCCAACGACGTATCTCGTTAGTCTAGATATAGAAGATGGTTGTACAGACAGATCTCGTTAGTCTAGATATTGAAGACGTTTGTCCAACGACGTATCTCGTTAGTCTAGATATAGAAGACGGTTGTACAGACGGTTCTCGTTAGTCTAGATATAGAAGACGGTTGTATAACGAGAGATCTCCTTAGTCTAGATATAGAAGATGGTTGTACAACGAGAGATCTCGTTAGTCTAGATATAGAAGACGGTTGTACAGTCGGATCTCGTTAGTCTAGATATTGAAGGCGTTTGTACAGACGGATCTCGTTAGTCTAGATATAGAACACGGTTGTACAGACGGATCTCGTTAGTCTAGATATAGAAGACGGTTGTACAGGCGGATCACGTTAGTCGAGATATAGAAGACGGTTGTACAGACGGATCTCGTTAGTCTAGATATAGATGACGGTTGTACAGACGGATCTCGTTAGTCTAGATATTGAAGACGTTTGTCCAACGACGTATCTCGTTAGTCTAGATATAGAAGACGGTTGTACAGACGGTTCTCGTTAGTCTAGATATAGAAGACAGTTGTACAGACGGTTCTCGTTAGTCTAGATATAGAAGACGGTTGTATAACGAGAGATCTCGTTAGTCTAGATATAGAAGATGGTTGTACAACGAGAGATCTCGTTAGTCTAGATATAGAAGACGGTTGTAAAGTCGGATCTCGTTAGTCTAGATATTGAAGACGTTTGTACAGACGGATCTCGTTAGTCTAGATATAGAAGACGGTTGTACAGACGGATCTCGTTAGTCTAGATATAGAAGACGGTTGTACAACGACGGATCTCGTTAGTCTAGAAATAGAAGACGGTTGTACAGACGGATCTCGTTAGTCTAGATATAGAAGACGGTTGTACAGACGGATCTCGTTAGTCTAGATATTGAAGACGTTTGTACAGACGGATCTCGTTAGTCTAGATATAGAAGACGGTTGTACAGACGGATCTCGTTAGTCTAGATATAGAAGACAGTTGTACAACGACGGATCTCGTTAGTCTAGAAATAGAAGACGGTTGTACAGACGGATCTCGTTAGTCTAGATATAGAAGACGGTTGTACAGACGGATCTCGTTAGTCTAGATATAGAAGACAGTTGTACAACGACGGATCTCGTTAGTCTAGAAATAGAAGACGGTTGTACAACGACGGATCTCATTAGTCTAGATATAGAAGACGGTTGTACAACGACGGATCTCGTTAGTCTAGATATACAAGACGGTTGTACAGACGGATCTCGTTAGTCTAGATATAGAAGACGGTTGTACAGGCGGATCACGTTAGTCGAGATATAGAAGACGGTTGTACAGACGGATCTCGTTAGTCTAGATATAGATGACGGTTGTACAGACGGATCTCGTTAGTCTAGATATTGAAGACGTTTGTCCAACGACGTATCTCGTCAGTCTAGATATAGAAGACGGTTGTACAGACGGTTCTCGTTAGTCTAGATATAGAAGACAGTTGTACAGACGGTTCTCGTTAGTCTAGATATAGAAGACGGTTGTATAACGAGAGATCTCGTTAGTCTAGATATAGAAGATGGTTGTACAACGAGAGATCTCGTTAGTCTAGATATAGAAGACGGTTGTACAGTCGGATCTCGTTAGTCTAGATATTGAAGACGTTTGTACAGACGGATCTCGTTAGTCTAGATATAGAAGACGGTTGTACAGACGGATCTCGTTAGTATAGATATAGAAGACGGTTGTACAACGACGGATCTCGTTAGTCTAGAAATAGAAGACGGTTGTACAGACGGATCTCGTTAGTCTAGATATAGAAGACGGTTGTACAGACGGATCTCGTTAGTCTAGATATAGAAGACGGTTGTACAACGACGGATCTCGTTAGTCTAGATATAGAAGACGGTTGTACAGACGGATGTCGTTAGTCGAGATATAGAAGACGGTTGTACAACGACGGATCTCGTTAGTCTAGATATAGAAGACGGTTGTACAGACGGATCTCGTTAGTCGAGATATAGAAGACGGTTGTACAGACGGATCTCGTTAGTCTAGAAATAGAAGACGGTTGTACAGGCGGATCTCGTTAGTCTAGATATTGAAGACGTTTGTCCAACGACGTATCTCGTTAGTCTAGATATAGAAGATGGTTGTACAGACGGATCTCGTTAGTCTAGAAATAGAAGACGGCTGTACAGGCGGATCTCGTTAGTCTAGATATTGAAGACGTTTGTCCAACGACGTATCTCGTTAGTCTAGATATAGAAGACGGTTGTACAGACGAATCTCGTTAGTCTAGATATAGAAGACGGTTGTACAGACGGATCTCGTTAGTCTAGATATAGAAGACGGTTGTACAGGCGGATCTCGTTAGTCGAGATATAGAAGACGGTTGTACAGACGGATCTCGTTAGTCTAGATATAGATGACGGTTGTACAGACGGATCTCGTTAGTCTAGATATTGAAGACGTTTGTACAGACGGATCTCGTTAGTCTAGATATAGAAGACGGTTGTACAGACGGATCTCGTTAGTCTAGATATAGAAGACGGTTGTACAACGACGGATCTCGTTAGTCTAGATATAGAAGACGGTTGTACAGACGGTTCTCGTTAGTCTAGATATAGAAGACGGTTGTATAACGAGAGATCTCGTTAGTCTAGTTATAGAAGACGGTTGTACAGACGGATCTCGTTAGTCTAGATATAGAAGACGGTTGTACAGACGGTTCTCGTTAGTCTAGATATAGAAGACGGTTGTATAACGAGAGATCTCGTTAGTCTAGATATAGAAGATGGTTGTACAACGAGAGATCTCGTTAGTCTAGATATAGAAGACGGTTGTACAGACGGATCTCGTTAGTCTAGATATTGAAGACGTTTGTACAGACGGATCTCGTTAGTCTAGATATAGAAGACGGTTGTACAGACGGATCTCGTTAGTCTAGATATAGAAGACGGTTGTTCAACGACGGATCTCGTTAGTCTAGAAATAGAAGACGGTTGTACAACGACGGATCTCGTTAGTCTAGATATAGAAGACGGTTGTACAGACGGATCTCGTTAGTCTAGATATAGAAGACGGTTGTACAACGACGGATCTCATTAGTTTCGATATACAAGACGGTTGTACAGACGGATCTCGTTAGTCTAGATATAGAAGACGTTTGTCCAACGACGTATCTCGTTAGTCTACATATAGAAGACGGTTGTACAGACGGTTCTCGTTACTCTAGATATAGAAGACGGTTGTATAACGAGAGATCTCGTTAGTCTAGATATAGAAGATGGTTGTACAACGAGAGATCTCGTTAGTCTAGATATAAAAGACGGTTGTACAACGACGGATCTCGTTAGTCTAGATATAGAAGACGGTTGTACAGGCGGATCTCGTTAGTCTAGATATTGAAGACGTTTGTCCAACGACGTATCTCGTTAGTCTAGATATAGAAGACGGTTGTACAGACGAATCTCGTTAGTCTAGATATAGAAGACGGTTGTACAACGAGAGATCTCGTTAGTCTAGATATAGAAGACGGTTGTACAGTCGGATCTCGTTAGTCTAGATATTGAAGACGGTTGTACAGACGGATCTCGTTAGTCTAGATATAGAAGACGGTTGTACAGACGGATCTCGTTAGTCTAGATATAGAAGACGGTTGTACAACGACGGATCTCGTTAGTCTAGAAATAGAAGACGGTTGTACAGACGGATCTCGTTAGTCTAGATATAGAAGACGGTTGTACAGACGGATCTCGTTAGTCTAGATATAGAAGACGGTTGTACAACGACGGATCTCGTTAGTCTAGAAATAGAAGACGGTTGTACAGACGGATCTCGTTAGTCTAGATATAGAAGACGGTTGTACAGACGGATCTCGTTAGTCGAGATATAGAAGACGGTTGTACAACGACGGATCTCGTTAGTCTAGATATAGAAGACGGTTGTACAGACGGATCTCGTTAGTCGAGATATAGAAGACGGTTGTACAGACGGATCTCGTTAGTCTAGAAATAGAAGACGGTTGTACAGGCGGATCTCGTTAGTCTAGATATTGAAGACGTTTGTCCAACGACGTATCTCGTTAGTCTAGATATAGAAGACGGTTGTACAGACGAATCTCGTTAGTCTAGATATAGAAGACGGTTGTACAGACGGATCTCGTTAGTCTAGATATAGAAGACGGTTGTACCGGCGGAACTCGTTAGTCGAGATATAGAAGACGGTTGTACAGACGGATCTCGTTAGTCTAGAAATAGAAGACGGTTGTACAGGCGGATCTCGTTAGTCTAGATATTGAAGACGTTTGTCCAACGACGTATCTCGTTAGTCTAGATATAGAAGACGGTTGTACAGACGAATCTCGTTAGTCTAGATATAGAAGACGGTTGTACAGACGGATCTCGTTAGTCTAGATATAGAAGACGGTTGTACAGGCGGATCACGTTAGTCGAGATATAGAAGACGGTTGTACAGACGGATCTCGTTAGTCTAGATATAGATGACGGTTGTACAGACGGATCTCGTTAGTCGAGATATAGAAGACGGTTGTACAACGACGTATCTCGTTAGTCTAGATATAGAAGACGGTTGTACAGACGGTTCTCGTTAGTCTAGATATAGAAGACGGTTGTATAACGAGAGATCTCCTTAGTCTAGATATAGAAGATGGTTGTACAACGAGAGATCTCGTTAGTCTAGATATAGAAGACGGTTGTACAGTCGGATCTCGTTAGTCTAGATATTGAAGACGTTTGTACAGACGGATCTCGTTAGTCTAGATATAGAAGACGGTTGTACAGACGGATCTCGTTAGTCTAGATATAGAAGACGGTTGTACAGGCGGATCACGTTAGTCGAGATATAGAAGACGGTTGTACAGACGGATCTCGTTAGTCTAGATATAGATGACGGTTGTACAGACGGATCTCGTTAGTCTAGATATTGAAGACGTTTGTCCAACGACGTATCTCGTTAGTCTAGATATAGAAGACGGTTGTACAGACGGTTCTCGTTAGTCTAGATATAGAAGACAGTTGTACAGACGGTTCTCGTTAGTCTAGATATAGAAGACGGTTGTACAGACGGATCTCGTTAGTCTAGATATAGAAGACGGTTGTACAACGACGGATCTCGTTAGTCTAGAAATAGAAGACGGTTGTACAGACGGATCTCGTTAGTCTAGATATAGAAGACGGTTGTACAGACGGATCTCGTTAGTCTAGATATAGAAGATGGTTGTACAACGAGAGATCTCGTTAGTCTAGAAATAGAAGACGGTTGTACAGACGAATCTCGTTAGTCTAGATATAGAAGACGGTTGTACAGACGGATCTCGTTAGTCTAGATATAGAAGACGGTTGTACAGGCGGATCACGTTAGTCGAGATATAGAAGACGGTTGTACAGACGGATCTCGTTAGTCTAGATATAGATGACGGTTGTACAGACGGATCTCGTTAGTCTAGATATTGAAGACGTTTGTCCAACGACGTATCTCGTTAGTCTAGATATAGAAGATGGTTGTACAGACAGATCTCGTTAGTCTAGATATTGAAGACGTTTGTCCAACGACGTATCTCGTTAGTCTAGATATAGAAGACGGTTGTACAGACGGTTCTCGTTAGTCTAGATATAGAAGACGGTTGTATAACGAGAGATCTCCTTAGTCTAGATATAGAAGATGGTTGTACAACGAGAGATCTCGTTAGTCTAGATATAGAAGACGGTTGTACAGTCGGATCTCGTTAGTCTAGATATTGAAGGCGTTTGTACAGACGGATCTCGTTAGTCTAGATATAGAACACGGTTGTACAGACGGATCTCGTTAGTCTAGATATAGAAGACGGTTGTACAGGCGGATCACGTTAGTCGAGATATAGAAGACGGTTGTACAGACGGATCTCGTTAGTCTAGATATAGATGACGGTTGTACAGACGGATCTCGTTAGTCTAGATATTGAAGACGTTTGTCCAACGACGTATCTCGTTAGTCTAGATATAGAAGACGGTTGTACAGACGGTTCTCGTTAGTCTAGATATAGAAGACAGTTGTACAGACGGTTCTCGTTAGTCTAGATATAGAAGACGGTTGTATAACGAGAGATCTCGTTAGTCTAGATATAGAAGATGGTTGTACAACGAGAGATCTCGTTAGTCTAGATATAGAAGACGGTTGTAAAGTCGGATCTCGTTAGTCTAGATATTGAAGACGTTTGTACAGACGGATCTCGTTAGTCTAGATATAGAAGACGGTTGTACAGACGGATCTCGTTAGTCTAGATATAGAAGACGGTTGTACAACGACGGATCTCGTTAGTCTAGAAATAGAAGACGGTTGTACAGACGGATCTCGTTAGTCTAGATATAGAAGACGGTTGTACAGACGGATCTCGTTAGTCTAGATATTGAAGACGTTTGTACAGACGGATCTCGTTAGTCTAGATATAGAAGACGGTTGTACAGACGGATCTCGTTAGTCTAGATATAGAAGACAGTTGTACAACGACGGATCTCGTTAGTCTAGAAATAGAAGACGGTTGTACAGACGGATCTCGTTAGTCTAGATATAGAAGACGGTTGTACAGACGGATCTCGTTAGTCTAGATATAGAAGACAGTTGTACAACGACGGATCTCGTTAGTCTAGAAATAGAAGACGGTTGTACAACGACGGATCTCATTAGTCTAGATATAGAAGACGGTTGTACAACGACGGATCTCGTTAGTCTAGATATACAAGACGGTTGTACAGACGGATCTCGTTAGTCTAGATATAGAAGACGGTTGTACAGGCGGATCACGTTAGTCGAGATATAGAAGACGGTTGTACAGACGGATCTCGTTAGTCTAGATATAGATGACGGTTGTACAGACGGATCTCGTTAGTCTAGATATTGAAGACGTTTGTCCAACGACGTATCTCGTCAGTCTAGATATAGAAGACGGTTGTACAGACGGTTCTCGTTAGTCTAGATATAGAAGACAGTTGTACAGACGGTTCTCGTTAGTCTAGATATAGAAGACGGTTGTATAACGAGAGATCTCGTTAGTCTAGATATAGAAGATGGTTGTACAACGAGAGATCTCGTTAGTCTAGATATAGAAGACGGTTGTACAGTCGGATCTCGTTAGTCTAGATATTGAAGACGTTTGTACAGACGGATCTCGTTAGTCTAGATATAGAAGACGGTTGTACAGACGGATCTCGTTAGTATAGATATAGAAGACGGTTGTACAACGACGGATCTCGTTAGTCTAGAAATAGAAGACGGTTGTACAGACGGATCTCGTTAGTCTAGATATAGAAGACGGTTGTACAGACGGATCTCGTTAGTCTAGATATAGAAGACGGTTGTACAACGACGGATCTCGTTAGTCTAGATATAGAAGACGGTTGTACAGACGGATGTCGTTAGTCGAGATATAGAAGACGGTTGTACAACGACGGATCTCGTTAGTCTAGATATAGAAGACGGTTGTACAGACGGATCTCGTTAGTCGAGATATAGAAGACGGTTGTACAGACGGATCTCGTTAGTCTAGAAATAGAAGACGGTTGTACAGGCGGATCTCGTTAGTCTAGATATTGAAGACGTTTGTCCAACGACGTATCTCGTTAGTCTAGATATAGAAGATGGTTGTACAGACGGATCTCGTTAGTCTAGAAATAGAAGACGGCTGTACAGGCGGATCTCGTTAGTCTAGATATTGAAGACGTTTGTCCAACGACGTATCTCGTTAGTCTAGATATAGAAGACGGTTGTACAGACGAATCTCGTTAGTCTAGATATAGAAGACGGTTGTACAGACGGATCTCGTTAGTCTAGATATAGAAGACGGTTGTACAGGCGGATCTCGTTAGTCGAGATATAGAAGACGGTTGTACAGACGGATCTCGTTAGTCTAGATATAGATGACGGTTGTACAGACGGATCTCGTTAGTCTAGATATTGAAGACGTTTGTACAGACGGATCTCGTTAGTCTAGATATAGAAGACGGTTGTACAGACGGATCTCGTTAGTCTAGATATAGAAGACGGTTGTACAACGACGGATCTCGTTAGTCTAGATATAGAAGACGGTTGTACAGACGGTTCTCGTTAGTCTAGATATAGAAGACGGTTGTATAACGAGAGATCTCGTTAGTCTAGTTATAGAAGACGGTTGTACAGACGGATCTCGTTAGTCTAGATATAGAAGACGGTTGTACAGACGGTTCTCGTTAGTCTAGATATAGAAGACGGTTGTATAACGAGAGATCTCGTTAGTCTAGATATAGAAGATGGTTGTACAACGAGAGATCTCGTTAGTCTAGATATAGAAGACGGTTGTACAGACGGATCTCGTTAGTCTAGATATTGAAGACGTTTGTACAGACGGATCTCGTTAGTCTAGATATAGAAGACGGTTGTACAGACGGATCTCGTTAGTCTAGATATAGAAGACGGTTGTTCAACGACGGATCTCGTTAGTCTAGAAATAGAAGACGGTTGTACAACGACGGATCTCGTTAGTCTAGATATAGAAGACGGTTGTACAGACGGATCTCGTTAGTCTAGATATAGAAGACGGTTGTACAACGACGGATCTCATTAGTTTCGATATACAAGACGGTTGTACAGACGGATCTCGTTAGTCTAGATATAGAAGACGTTTGTCCAACGACGTATCTCGTTAGTCTACATATAGAAGACGGTTGTACAGACGGTTCTCGTTACTCTAGATATAGAAGACGGTTGTATAACGAGAGATCTCGTTAGTCTAGATATAGAAGATGGTTGTACAACGAGAGATCTCGTTAGTCTAGATATAAAAGACGGTTGTACAACGACGGATCTCGTTAGTCTAGATATAGAAGACGGTTGTACAGGCGGATCTCGTTAGTCTAGATATTGAAGACGTTTGTCCAACGACGTATCTCGTTAGTCTAGATATAGAAGACGGTTGTACAGACGAATCTCGTTAGTCTAGATATAGAAGACGGTTGTACAACGAGAGATCTCGTTAGTCTAGATATAGAAGACGGTTGTACAGTCGGATCTCGTTAGTCTAGATATTGAAGACGGTTGTACAGACGGATCTCGTTAGTCTAGATATAGAAGACGGTTGTACAGACGGATCTCGTTAGTCTAGATATAGAAGACGGTTGTACAACGACGGATCTCGTTAGTCTAGAAATAGAAGACGGTTGTACAGACGGATCTCGTTAGTCTAGATATAGAAGACGGTTGTACAGACGGATCTCGTTAGTCTAGATATAGAAGACGGTTGTACAACGACGGATCTCGTTAGTCTAGAAATAGAAGACGGTTGTACAGACGGATCTCGTTAGTCTAGATATAGAAGACGGTTGTACAGACGGATCTCGTTAGTCGAGATATAGAAGACGGTTGTACAACGACGGATCTCGTTAGTCTAGATATAGAAGACGGTTGTACAGACGGATCTCGTTAGTCGAGATATAGAAGACGGTTGTACAGACGGATCTCGTTAGTCTAGAAATAGAAGACGGTTGTACAGGCGGATCTCGTTAGTCTAGATATTGAAGACGTTTGTCCAACGACGTATCTCGTTAGTCTAGATATAGAAGACGGTTGTACAGACGAATCTCGTTAGTCTAGATATAGAAGACGGTTGTACAGACGGATCTCGTTAGTCTAGATATAGAAGACGGTTGTACCGGCGGAACTCGTTAGTCGAGATATAGAAGACGGTTGTACAGACGGATCTCGTTAGTCTAGAAATAGAAGACGGTTGTACAGGCGGATCTCGTTAGTCTAGATATTGAAGACGTTTGTCCAACGACGTATCTCGTTAGTCTAGATATAGAAGACGGTTGTACAGACGAATCTCGTTAGTCTAGATATAGAAGACGGTTGTACAGACGGATCTCGTTAGTCTAGATATAGAAGACGGTTGTACAGGCGGATCACGTTAGTCGAGATATAGAAGACGGTTGTACAGACGGATCTCGTTAGTCTAGATATAGATGACGGTTGTACAGACGGATCTCGTTAGTCGAGATATAGAAGACGGTTGTACAACGACGTATCTCGTTAGTCTAGATATAGAAGACGGTTGTACAGACGGTTCTCGTTAGTCTAGATATAGAAGACGGTTGTATAACGAGAGATCTCCTTAGTCTAGATATAGAAGATGGTTGTACAACGAGAGATCTCGTTAGTCTAGATATAGAAGACGGTTGTACAGTCGGATCTCGTTAGTCTAGATATTGAAGACGTTTGTACAGACGGATCTCGTTAGTCTAGATATAGAAGACGGTTGTACAGACGGATCTCGTTAGTCTAGATATAGAAGACGGTTGTACAGGCGGATCACGTTAGTCGAGATATAGAAGACGGTTGTACAGACGGATCTCGTTAGTCTAGATATAGATGACGGTTGTACAGACGGATCTCGTTAGTCTAGATATTGAAGACGTTTGTCCAACGACGTATCTCGTTAGTCTAGATATAGAAGACGGTTGTACAGACGGTTCTCGTTAGTCTAGATATAGAAGACAGTTGTACAGACGGTTCTCGTTAGTCTAGATATAGAAGACGGTTGTACAGACGGATCTCGTTAGTCTAGATATAGAAGACGGTTGTACAACGACGGATCTCGTTAGTCTAGAAATAGAAGACGGTTGTACAGACGGATCTCGTTAGTCTAGATATAGAAGACGGTTGTACAGACGGATCTCGTTAGTCTAGATATAGAAGATGGTTGTACAACGAGAGATCTCGTTAGTCTAGATATAGAAGACGGTTGTACAGTCGGATCTCGTTAGTCTAGATATTGAAGACGTTTGTACAGACGGATCTCGTTAGTCTAGATATAGAAGACGGTTGTACAGACGGATCTCGTTAGTCTAGATATAGAAGACGGTTGTACAACGACGGATCTCGTTAGTCTAGAAATAGAAGACGGTTGTACAGACGGATCTCGTTAGTCTAGATATAGAAGACGGTTGTACAGACGGATCTCGTTAGTCTAGATATAGAAGACAGTTGTACAACGACGGATCTCGTTAGTCTAGAAATAGAAGACGGTTGTACAGACGGATCTCGTTAGTCTAGATATAGAAGACGGTTGTACAGACGGATCTCGTTAGTCTAGATATAGAAGACAGTTGTACAACGACGGATCTCGTTAGTCTAGAAATAGAAGACGGTTGTACAACGACGGATCTCGTTAGTCTAGATATAGAAGACGGTTGTACAGACGGATCTCGTTAGTCTAGATATAGAAGACGGTTGTACAACGACGGATCTCGTTAGTCTAGATATACAAGACGGTTGTACAGACGGATCTCGTTAGTCTAGATATAGAAGACGGTTGTACAGGCGGATCACGTTAGTCGAGATATAGAAGACGGTTGTACAGTCGGATCTCGTTAGTCTAGATATTGAAGACGTTTGTACAGACGGATCTCGTTAGTCTAGATATAGAAGACGGTTGTACAGACGGATCTCGTTAGTCTAGATATAGAAGACGGTTGTACAACGACGGATCTCGTTAGTCTAGAAATAGAAGACGGTTGTACAGACGGATCTCGTTAGTCTAGATATAGAAGACGGTTGTACAGACGGATCTCGTTAGTCTAGATATTGAAGACGTTTGTACAGACGGATCTCGTTAGTCTAGATATAGAAGACGGTTGTACAGACGGATCTCGTTAGTCTAGATATAGAAGACAGTTGTACAACGACGGATCTCGTTAGTCTACAAATAGAAGACGGTTGTACAGACGGATCTCGTTAGTCTAGATATAGAAGACGGTTGTACAGACGGATCTCGTTAGTCTAGATATAGAAGACAGTTGTACAACGACGGATCTCGTTAGTCTAGAAATAGAAGACGGTTGTACAACGACGGATCTCGTTAGTCTAGATATAGAAGACGGTTGTACAGACGGATCTCGTTAGTCTAGATATAGAAGACGGTTGTACAACGACGGATCTCGTTAGTCTAGATATACAAGACGGTTGTACAGACGGATCTCGTTAGTCTAGATATAGAAGACGGTTGTACAGGCGGATCACGTTAGTCGAGATATAGAAGACGGTTGTACAGACGGATCTCGTTAGTCTAGATATAGATGACGGTTGTACAGACGGATCTCGTTAGTCTAGATATTGAAGACGTTTGTCCAACGACGTATCTCGTTAGTCTAGAGATAGAAGACGGTTGTACAGACGGTTCTCGTTAGTCTAGATATAGAAGACAGTTGTACAGACGGTTCTCGTTAGTCTAGATATAGAAGACGGTTGTATAACGAGAGATCTCGTTAGTCTAGATATAGAAGATGGTTGTACAACGAGAGATCTCGTTAGTCTAGATATAGAAGACGGTTGTGCAGTCGGATCTCGTTAGTCTAGATATTGAAGACGTTTGTACAGACGGATCTCGTTAGTCTAGATATAGAAGACGGTTGTACAGACGGATCTCGTTAGTCTAGATATAGAAGACGGTTGTACAACGACGGATCTCGTTAGTCTAGAAATAGAAGACGGTTGTACAGACGGATCTCGTTAGTCTAGATATAGAAGACGGTTGTACAGACGGATCTCGTTAGTCTAGATATAGAAGACGGTTGTACAACGACGGATCTCGTTAGTCTAGATATAGAAGACGGTTGTACAGACGGATGTCGTTAGTCGAGATATAGAAGACGGTTGTACAACGACGGATCTCGTTAGTCTAGATATAGAAGACGGTTGTACAGACGGATCTCGTTAGTCGAGATATAGAAGACGGTTGTACAGACGGATCTCGTTAGTCTAGAAATAGAAGACGGTTGTACAGGCGGATCTCGTTAGTCTAGATATTGAAGACGTTTGTCCAACGACGTATCTCGTTAGTCTAGATATAGAAGACGGTTGTACAGACGAATCTCGTTAGTCTAGATATAGAAGACGGTTGTACAGACGGATCTCGTTAGTCTAGATATAGAAGACGGTTGTACAGGCGGATCTCGTTAGTCGAGATATAGAAGACGGTTGTACAGACGGATCTCGTTAGTCTAGATATAGATGACGGTTGTACAGACGGATCTCGTTAGTCTAGATATTGAAGACGTTTGTACAGACGGATCTCGTTAGTCTAGATATAGAAGACGGTTGTACAGACGGATCTCGTTAGTCTAGATATAGAAGACGGTTGTACAACGACGGATCTCGTTAGTCTAGATATAGAAGACGGTTGTACAGACGGTAATCGTTAGTCTAGATATAGAAGACGGTTGTATAACGGGAGATCTCGTTAGTCTAGTTATAGAAGACGGTTGTACAGACGGATCTCGTTAGTCTAGATATAGAAGACGGTTCTCGTTAGTCTAGATATAGAAGACGGTTGTATAACGAGAGATCTCGTTAGTCTAGATATAGAAGATGGTTGTACAACGAGAGATCTCGTTAGTCTAGATATTGAAGACGTTTGTACAGACGGATCTCGTTAGTCTAGATATAGAAGACGGTTGTACAGACGGATCTCGTTAGTCTAGATATAGAAGACGGTTGTTCAACGACGGATCTCGTTAGTCTAGAAATAGAACACGGTTGTACAACGACGGATCTCGTTAGTCTAGATATAGAAGACGGTTGTACAGACGGATCTCGTTAGTCTAGATATAGAAGACGGTTGTACAACGACGGATCTCATTAGTTTAGATATACAAGACGGTTGTACAGACGGATCTCGTTAGTCTAGATATAGAAGACAGTTGTACAACGACGGATCTCGTTAGTCTAGAAATAGAAGAGGGTTGTACAACGACGGATCTCGTTAGTCTAGATATAGAAGACGGTTGTACAGACGGATCTCGTTAGTCTAGATATAGAAGACGGTTGTACAACGACGGATCTCGTTAGTCTAGATATACAAGACGGTTCTACAGACGGATCTCGTTAGTCTAGATATAGAAGACGGTTGTACAGACGGATCTCGTTAGTCGAGATATAGAAGACGGTTGTACAGACGGATCCCGTTAGTCTAGAAATAGAAGACGGTTGTACAGGCGGATCTCGTTAGTCTAGATATAGATGACGGTTGTACAGACGGTTCTCGTTAGTCTAGATATAGAAGACGGTTGTATAACGAGAGATCTCGTTAGTCTAGATATAGAAGATGGTTGTACAACGAGAGATCTCGTTAGTCTAGATATAGAAGATGGTTGTACAACGAGAGATCTCGTTAGTCTAGATATAGAAGACGGTTGTACAGACGGATCTCCTTAGTCTAGATATAGAAGACGGTTGTACAGGCGGATCTCGTTAGTCGAGATATAGAAGACGGTTGTACAGACGGATCTCGTTAGTCTAGATATAGAAGACGGTTGTACAGACGAATCTCGTTAGTCTAGATATAGAAGACGGTTGTACAACGACGGATCTCGTTAGTCTAGATATAGAAGACGGTTGTACAACGACGGATGTCGTTAGTCGAGATATAGAAGACGGTTGTACAACGACGGATCTCGTTAGTCTAGATATAGAAGACGGTTGTACAGACGGATCTCGTTAGTCGAGATATAGAAGACGGTTGTACAGACGGATCTCGTTAGTCTAGAAATAGAAGACGGTTGTACAGGCGGATCTCGTTAGTCTAGATATTGAAGACGTTTGTCCAACGACGTATCTCGTTAGTCTAGATATAGAAGACGGTTGTACAGACGAATCTCGTTAGTCTAGATATAGAAGACGGTTGTACAGACGGATCTCGTTAGTCTAGATATAGAAGACGGTTGTACAGGCGGATCTCGTTAGTCGAGATATAGAAGACGGTTGTACAGACGGATCTCGTTAGTCTAGATATAGATGACGGTTGTACAGACGGATCTCGTTAGTCTAGATATTGAAGACGTTTGTACAGACGGATCTCGTTAGTCTAGATATAGAAGACGGTTGTACAGACGGATCTCGTTAGTCTAGATATAGAAGACGGTTGTACAACGACGGATCTCGTTAGTCTAGATATAGAAGACGGTTGTACAGACGGTAATCGTTAGTCTAGATATAGAAGACGGTTGTATAACGGGAGATCTCGTTAGTCTAGTTATAGAAGACGGTTGTACAGACGGATCTCGTTAGTCTAGATATAGAAGACGGTTCTCGTTAGTCTAGATATAGAAGACGGTTGTATAACGAGAGATCTCGTTAGTCTAGATATAGAAGATGGTTGTACAACGAGAGATCTCGTTAGTCTAGATATTTAAGACGTTTGTACAGACGGATCTCGTTAGTCTAGATATAGAAGACGGTTGTACAGACGGATCTCGTTAGTCTAGATATAGAAGACGGTTGTTCAACGACGGATCTCGTTAGTCTAGAAATAGAACACGGTTGTACAACGACGGATCTCGTTAGTCTAGATATAGAAGACGGTTGTACAGACGGATCTCGTTAGTCTAGATATAGAAGACGGTTGTACAACGACGGATCTCATTAGTTTAGATATACAAGACGGTTGTACAGACGGATCTCGTTAGTCTAGATATAGAAGACAGTTGTACAACGACGGATCTCGTTAGTCTAGATATTGAAGACGTTTGTCCAACGACGTATCTCGTTAGTCTAGAGATAGAAGACGGTTGTACAGACGGTTCTCGTTAGTCTAGATATAGAAGACAGTTGTACAGACGGTTCTCGTTAGTCTAGATATAGAAGACGGTTGTATAACGAGAGATCTCGTTAGTCTAGATATAGAAGATGGTTGTACAACGAGAGATCTCGTTAGTCTAGATATAGAAGACGGTTGTGCAGTCGGATCTCGTTAGTCTAGATATTGAAGACGTTTGTACAGACGGATCTCGTTAGTCTAGATATAGAAGACGGTTGTACAGACGGATCTCGTTAGTCTAGATATAGAAGACGGTTGTACAACGACGGATCTCGTTAGTCTAGAAATAGAAGACGGTTGTACAGACGGATCTCGTTAGTCTAGATATAGAAGACGGTTGTACAGACGGATCTCGTTAGTCTAGATATAGAAGACGGTTGTACAACGACGGATCTCGTTAGTCTAGATATAGAAGACGGTTGTACAGACGGATGTCGTTAGTCGAGATATAGAAGACGGTTGTACAACGACGGATCTCGTTAGTCTAGATATAGAAGACGGTTGTACAGACGGATCTCGTTAGTCGAGATATAGAAGACGGTTGTACAGACGGATCTCGTTAGTCTAGAAATAGAAGACGGTTGTACAGGCGGATCTCGTTAGTCTAGATATTGAAGACGTTTGTCCAACGACGTATCTCGTTAGTCTAGATATAGAAGACGGTTGTACAGACGAATCTCGTTAGTCTAGATATAGAAGACGGTTGTACAGACGGATCTCGTTAGTCTAGATATAGAAGACGGTTGTACAGGCGGATCTCGTTAGTCGAGATATAGAAGACGGTTGTACAGACGGATCTCGTTAGTCTAGATATAGATGACGGTTGTACAGACGGATCTCGTTAGTCTAGATATTGAAGACGTTTGTACAGACGGATCTCGTTAGTCTAGATATAGAAGACGGTTGTACAGACGGATCTCGTTAGTCTAGATATAGAAGACGGTTGTACAACGACGGATCTCGTTAGTCTAGATATAGAAGACGGTTGTACAGACGGTAATCGTTAGTCTAGATATAGAAGACGGTTGTATAACGGGAGATCTCGTTAGTCTAGTTATAGAAGACGGTTGTACAGACGGATCTCGTTAGTCTAGATATAGAAGACGGTTCTCGTTAGTCTAGATATAGAAGACGGTTGTATAACGAGAGATCTCGTTAGTCTAGATATAGAAGATGGTTGTACAACGAGAGATCTCGTTAGTCTAGATATTGAAGACGTTTGTACAGACGGATCTCGTTAGTCTAGATATAGAAGACGGTTGTACAGACGGATCTCGTTAGTCTAGATATAGAAGACGGTTGTTCAACGACGGATCTCGTTAGTCTAGAAATAGAACACGGTTGTACAACGACGGATCTCGTTAGTCTAGATATAGAAGACGGTTGTACAGACGGATCTCGTTAGTCTAGATATAGAAGACGGTTGTACAACGACGGATCTCATTAGTTTAGATATACAAGACGGTTGTACAGACGGATCTCGTTAGTCTAGATATAGAAGACAGTTGTACAACGACGGATCTCGTTAGTCTAGAAATAGAAGAGGGTTGTACAACGACGGATCTCGTTAGTCTAGATATAGAAGACGGTTGTACAGACGGATCTCGTTAGTCTAGATATAGAAGACGGTTGTACAACGACGGATCTCGTTAGTCTAGATATACAAGACGGTTCTACAGACGGATCTCGTTAGTCTAGATATAGAAGACGGTTGTACAGACGGATCTCGTTAGTCGAGATATAGAAGACGGTTGTACAGACGGATCCCGTTAGTCTAGAAATAGAAGACGGTTGTACAGGCGGATCTCGTTAGTCTAGATATAGAAGACGGTTGTACAGACGGTTCTCGTTAGTCTAGATATAGAAGACGGTTGTATAACGAGAGATCTCGTTAGTCTAGATATAGAAGATGGTTGTACAACGAGAGATCTCGTTAGTCTAGATATAGAAGATGGTTGTACAACGAGAGATCTCGTTAGTCTAGATATAGAAG
This sequence comes from Andrena bicolor, assembly GCA_960531205.1. NCBI lineage: Eukaryota > Metazoa > Arthropoda > Insecta > Hymenoptera > Andrenidae > Andrena > Andrena bicolor. The sequence goes on from CAUIJW010000012.1 coordinate 346,100, forward strand.
ACGGTTGTACAGACGGATCTCCTTAGTCTAGATATAGAAGACGGTTGTACAGGCGGATCTCGTTAGTCGAGATATAGAAGACGGTTGTACAGACGGATCTCGTTAGTCTAGATATAGAAGACGGTTGTACAGACGAATCTCGTTAGTCTAGATATAGAAGACGGTTGTACAACGACGGATCTCGTTAGTCTAGATATAGAAGACGGTTGTACAACGACGGATCTCGTTAGTCTAGATATACAAGACGGTTGTACAGACGGATCTCGTTAGTCTAGATATAGAAGACGGTTGTACAGACGGATCTCGTTAGTCTAGATATAGAAGACGGTTGTACAACGACGGATCTCGTTAGTCTAGATATAGAAGACGGTTGTACAACGACGGATCTCGTTAGTCTAGATATAGAAGACGGTTGTACAGACGGATCTCGTTAGTCTAGATATAGAAGACGGTTGTACAACGACGGATCTCGTTAGTCTAGATATAGAAGACGGTTGTACAACGACGGATCTCGTTAGTCTAGATATACAAGACGGTTGTACAGACGGATCTCGTTAGTCTAGATACAGAAGACGGTTGTGCAGACGGATCTCGTTAGTCGAGATATAGAAGACGGTTGTACAGACGGATCTCGTTAGTCTAGAAATAGAAGACGGTTGTACAGGCGGATCTCGTTAGTCTAGATATTGAAGACGTTTGTCCAACGACGTATCTCGTTAGTCTACATATAGAAGACGGTTGTACAGACGGATCTCGTTAGTCTAGATATAGAAGACGGTTGTACAGACGGATCTCGTTAGTCTAGATATTGAAGACGTTGTCCAACGACGTATCTCGTTAGTCTAGATATAGAAGACGGTTGTACAACGACGGATCTCGTTAGTCTAGATATAGAAGACGGTTGTACAGACGGATCTCGTTAGTCTAGATATAGAAGACGGTTGTACAACGACGGATCTCGTTAGTCTAGATATACAAGACGGTTGTACAGACGGATCTCGTTAGTCTAGATATAGAAGACGGTTGTACAGGCGGATCACGTTAGTCGAGATATAGAAGACGGTTGTACAGTCGGATCTCGTTAGTCTAGATATTGAAGACGTTTGTACAGACGGATCTCGTTAGTCTAGATATAGAAGACGGTTGTACAGACGAATCTCGTTAGTCTAGATATAGAAGACGGTTGTACAACGACGGATCTCGTTAGTCTAGAAATAGAAGACGGTTGTACAGACGGATCTCGTTAGTCTAGATATAGAAGACGGTTGTACAGACGGATCTCGTTAGTCTAGATATTGAAGACGTTTGTACAGACGGATCTCGTTAGTCTAGATATAGAAGACGGTTGTACAGACGGATCTCGTTAGTCTAGATATAGAAGACAGTTGTACAACGACGGATCTCGTTAGTCTAGAAATAGAAGACGGTTGTACAGACGGATCTCGTTAGTCTAGATATAGAAGACGGTTGTACAGACGGATCTCGTTAGTCTAGATATAGAAGACAGTTGTACAACGACGGATCTCGTTAGTCTAGAAATAGAAGACGGTTGTACAACGACGGATCTCGTTAGTCTAGATATAGAAGACGGTTGTACAGACGGATCTCGTTAGTCTAGATATAGAAGACGGTTGTACAACGACGGATCTCGTTAGTCTGGATATACAAGACGGTTGTACAGACGGATCTCGTTAGTCTAGATATAGAAGACGGTTGTACAGGCGGATCACGTTAGTCGAGATATAGAAGACGGTTGTACAGACGGATCTCGTTAGTCTAGATATAGATGACGGTTGTACAGACGGATCTCGTTAGTCTAGATATTGAAGAGGTTTGTCCAACGACGTATCTCGTTAGTCTAGAGATAGAAGACGGTTGTACAGACGGTTCTCGTTAGTCTAGATATAGAAGACAGTTGTACAGACGGTTCTCGTTAGTCTAGATATAGAAGACGGTTGTATAACGAGAGATCTCGTTAGTCTAGATATAGAAGATGGTTGTACAACGAGAGATCTCGTTAGTCTAGATATAGAAGACGGTTGTACAGTCGGATCTCGTTAGTCTAGATATTGAAGACGTTTGTACAGACGGATCTCGTTAGTCTAGATATAGAAGACGGTTGTACAGACGGATCTCGTTAGTCTAGATATAGAAGACGGTTGTACAACGACGGATCTCGTTAGTCTAGAAATAGAAGACGGTTGTACAGACGGATCTCGTTAGTCTAGATATAGAAGACGGTTGTACAGACGGATCTCGTTAGTCTAGATATAGAAGACGGTTGTACAACGACGGATCTCGTTAGTCTAGATATAGAAGACGGTTGTACAGACGGATGTCGTTAGTCGAGATATAGAAGACGGTTGTACAACGACGGATCTCGTTAGTCTAGATATAGAAGACGGTTGTACAGACGGATCTCGTTAGTCTAGAAATAGAAGACGGTTGTACAGGCGGATCTCGTTAGTCTAGATATTGAAGACGTTTGTCCAACGACGTATCTCGTTAGTCTAGATATAGAAGACGGTTGTACAGACGAATCTCGTTAGTCTAGATATAGAAGACGGTTGTACAGACGGATCTCGTTAGTCTAGATATAGAAGACGGTTGTACAGGCGGATCTCGTTAGTCGAGATATAGAAGACGGTTGTACAGACGGATCTCGTTAGTCTAGATATAGATGACGGTTGTACAGACGGATCTCGTTAGTCTAGATATTGAAGACGTTTGTACAGACGGATCTCGTTAGTCTAGATATAGAAGACGGTTGTACAGACGGATCTCGTTAGTCTAGATATAGAAGACGGTTGTACAACGACGGATCTCGTTAGTCTAGATATAGAAGACGGTTGTACAGACGGTTCTCGTTAGTCTAGATATAGAAGACGGTTGTATAACGGGAGATCTCGTTAGTCTAGTTATAGAAGACGGTTGTACAGACGGATCTCGTTAGTCTAGATATAGAAGACGGTTCTCGTTAGTCTAGATATAGAAGACGGTTGTATAACGAGAGATCTCGTTAGTCTAGATATAGAAGATGGTTGTACAACGAGAGATCTCGTTAGTCTAGATATTGAAGACGTTTGTACAGACGGATCTCGTTAGTCTAGATATAGAAGACGGTTGTACAGACGGATCTCGTTAGTCTAGATATAGAAGACGGTTGTTCAACGACGGATCTCGTTAGTCTAGAAATAGAAGACGGTTGTACAACGACGGATCTCGTTAGTCTAGATATAGAAGACGGTTGTACAGACGGATCTCGTTAGTCTAGATATAGAAGACGGTTGTACAACGACGGATCTCATTAGTTTAGATATACAAGACGGTTGTACAGACGGATCTCGTTAGTCTAGATATAGAAGACAGTTGTACAACGACGGATCTCGTTAGTCTAGAAATAGAAGACGGTTGTACAACGACGGATCTCGTTAGTCTAGATATAGAAGACGGTTGTACAGACGGATCTCGTTAGTCTAGATATAGAAGACGGTTGTACAACGACGGATCTCGTTAGTCTAGATATACAAGACGGTTCTACAGACGGATCTCGTTAGTCTAGATATAGAAGACGGTTGTACAGACGGATCTCGTTAGTCGAGATATAGAAGACGGTTGTACAGACGGATCCCGTTAGTCTAGAAATAGAAGACGGTTGTACAGGCGGATCTCGTTAGTCTAGATATAGAAGACGGTTGTACAGACGGTTCTCGTTAGTCTAGATATAGAAGACGGTTGTATAACGAGAGATCTCGTTAGTCTAGATATAGAAGATGGTTGTACAACGAGAGATCTCGTTAGTCTAGATATAGAAGATGGTTGTACAACGAGAGATCTCGTTAGTCTAGATATAGAAGACGGTTGTACAGACGGATCTCCTTAGTCTAGATATAGAAGACGGTTGTACAGGCGGATCTCGTTAGTCGAGATATAGAAGACGGTTGTACAGACGGATCTCGTTAGTCTAGATATAGAAGACGGTTGTACAGACGGATCTCGTTAGTCTAGATATTGAAGACGTTTGTCCAACGACGTATCTCGTTAGTCTAGATATAGAAGACGGTTGTACAGACGAATCTCGTTAGTCTAGATATAGAAGACGGTTGTACAGACGGATCTCGTTAGTCTAGATATAGATGACGGTTGTGCAGACGGATCTCGTTAGTCTAGATATAGAAGACGGTTGTACAGACGAATCTCGTTAGTCTAGATATAGAAGACGGTTGTACAACGACGGATCTCGTTAGTCTAGATATAGAAGACGGTTGTACAACGACGGATCTCGTTAGTCTAGATATACAAGACGGTTGTACAGACGGATCTCGTTAGTCTAGATATAGAAGACGGTTGTACAGACGGATCTCGTTAGTCTAGATATAGAAGACGGTTGTACAACGACGGATCTCGTTAGTCTAGATATAGAAGACGGTTGTACAACGACGGATCTCGTTAGTCTAGATATAGAAGACGGTTGTACAGACGGATCTCGTTAGTCTAGATATAGAAGACGGTTGTACAACGACGGATCTCGTTAGTCTAGATATACAAGACGGTTGTACAGACGGATCTCGTTAGTCTAGATACAGAAGACGGTTGTGCAGACGGATCTCGTTAGTCGAGATATAGAAGACGGTTGTACAGACGGATCTCGTTAGTCTAGAAATAGAAGACGGTTGTACAGGCGGATCTCGTTAGTCTAGATATTGAAGACGTTTGTCCAACGACGTATCTCGTTAGTCTACATATAGAAGACGGTTGTACAGACGGATCTCGTTAGTCTAGATATAGAAGACGGTTGTACAGACGGATCTCGTTAGTCTAGATATTGAAGACGTTGTCCAACGACGTATCTCGTTAGTCTAGATATAGAAGACGGTTGTACAACGACGGATCTCGTTAGTCTAGATATAGAAGACGGTTGTACAGACGGATCTCGTTAGTCTAGATATAGAAGACGGTTGTACAACGACGGATCTCGTTAGTCTAGATATACAAGTCGGTTGTACAGACGGATCTCGTTAGTCTAGATATAGAAGACGGTTGTACAGGCGGATCTCGTTAGTCTAGATATTGAAAACGTTTGTCCAACGACGTATCTCGTTAGTCTAGATATTGAAGACGTTTGATAACGACGTATCTCGTTAGTCTAGATTTAGAAGACGGTTGTACAGACGGATCTCGTTAGTCTAGATATAGAAGACGGTTGTACAGACGGATCTCGTTAGTCTAGATATTGAAGACGTTTGATAACGACGTATATCGTTAGTCTAGATTTAGAAGACGGTTGTACAGACGGATCTCGTTAGTCTAGATATAGAAGACGGTTGTACAACTACGGAGCTCGTTAGTCTAAATATAGAAGGCGGTTGTACAACGACGGATCTCGTTAGTCTAGATATAGAAGACGGTTGTACAGACGGATCTCGTTAGTCTAGATATAGAAGACGGTTGTACAACGACGGATCTCGTTAGTCTAAATATAGAAGACGGTTGTATATCGTGAGATCTCGTTAGTCTAGATATTGAAGACGTTTGTCCAACGACGTATCTCGTTAGTCTAGATATAGAAGACGGTTGTACAGACGAATCTCGTTAGTCTAGATATAGAAGACGGTTGTACAGACGGATCTCGTTAGTCTAGATATAGATGACGGTTGTGCAGACGGATCTCGTTAGTCTAGATATAGAAGACGGTTGTACAGACGAATCTCGTTAGTCTAGATATAGAAGACGGTTGTACAACGACGGATCTCGTTAGTCTAGATATAGAAGACGGTTGTACAACGACGGATCTCGTTAGTCTAGATATACAAGACGGTTGTACAGACGGATCTCGTTAGTCTAGATATAGAAGACGGTTGTACAGACGGATCTCGTTAGTCTAGATATAGAAGACGGTTGTACAACGACGGATCTCGTTAGTCGAGATATAGAAGACGGTTGTACAACGACGGACCTCGTTAGTCTAGATATAGAAGACGGTTGTACAGACGGATCTCGTTAGTCTAGATATAGAAGACGGTTGTACAACGACGGATCTCGTTAGTCTAGATATACAAGACGGTTGTACAGACGGATCTCGTTAGTCTAGATACAGAAGACGGTTGTACAGACGGATCTCGTTAGTCGAGATATAGAAGACGGTTGTACAGACGGATCTCGTTAGTCTAGAAATAGAAGACGGTTGTACAGGCGGATCTCGTTAGTCTAGATATTGAAGACGTTTGTCCAACGACGTATCTCGTTAGTCTAGATATTGAAGACGTTTGATAACGACGTATCTCGTTAGTCTAGATTTAGAAGACGGTTGTACAGACGGATCTCGTTAGTCTAGATATAGAAGACGGTTGTACAGACGGATCTCGTTAGTCTAGATATTGAAGACGTTTGATAACGACGTATATCGTTAGTCTAGATTTAGAAGACGGTTGTACAGACGGATCTCGTTAGTCTAGATATAGAAGACGGTTGTACAACGACGGAGCTCGTTAGTCTAAATATAGAAGGCGGTTGTACAACGACGGATCTCGTTAGTCTAGATATAGAAGACGGTTGTACAGACGGATCTCGTTAGTCTAGATATAGAAGACGGTTGTACAACGACGGAGCTCGTTAGTCTAAATATAGAAGGCGGTTGTACAACGACGGATCTCGTTAGTCTAGATATAGAAGACGGTTGTACAGACGGATCTCGTTAGTCTAGATATAGAAGACGGTTGTACAACGACGGATCTCGTTAGTCTAAATATAGAAGACGGTTGTATATCGAGAGATCTCGTTAGTCTAGATATTGAAGACGTTTGTCCAACGACGTATCTCGTTAGTCTAGATATAGAAGACGGTTGTACAGACGAATCTCGTTAGTCTAGATATAGAAGACGGTTGTACAGACGGATCTCGTTAGTCTAGATATAGATGACGGTTGTGCAGACGGATCTCGTTAGTCTAGATATAGAAGACGGTTGTACAGACGAATCTCGTTAGTCTAGATATAGAAGACGGTTGTACAACGACGGATCTCGTTAGTCTAGATATAGAAGACGGTTGTACAACGACGGATCTCGTTAGTCTAGATATACAAGACGGTTGTACAGACGGATCTCGTTAGTCTAGATATAGAAGACGGTTGTACAGACGGATCTCGTTAGTCTAGATATAGAAGACGGTTGTACAACGACGGATTTCGTTAGTCTAGATATAGAAGACGGTTGTACAACGACGGATCTCGTTAGTCTAGATATAGAAGACGGTTGTACAGACGGATCTCGTTAGTCTAGATATAGAAGACGGTTGTACAACGACGGATCTCGTTAGTCTAGATATACAAGACGGTTGTACAGACGGATCTCGTTAGTCTAGATACAGAAGACGGTTGTACAGACGGATCTCGTTAGTCGAGATATAGAAGACGGTTGTACAGACGGATCTCGTTAGTCTAGAAATAGAAGACGGTTGTACAGGCGGATCTCGTTAGTCTAGATATTGAAGACGTTTGTCCAACGACGTATCTCGTTAGTCTACATATAGAAGACGGTTGTTCAGACGGATCTCGTTAGTCTAGATATAGAAGACGGTTGTACAGACGGATCTCGTTAGTCTAGATATTGAAGACGTTGTCCAACGACGTATCTCGTTAGTCTCGATATAGAAGACGGTTGTTCAGACGGATCTCGTTAGTCTAGATATAGAAGACGGTTGTACAGACGGATCTCGTTAGTCTAGATATTGAAGACGTTGTCCAACGACGTATCTCGTTAGTCTCGATATAGAAGACGGTTGTACAACGACGGATCTCGTTAGTCTAGATATAGAAGACGGTTGTACAGACGGATCTCGTTAGTCTAGATATAGAAGACGGTTGTACAGACGGATCTCGTTAGTCTAGATATAGAAGACGGTTGTACAGGCGGATCTCGTTAGTCGAGATATAGAAGACGGTTGTACAGACGGATCTCGTTAGTCTAGATATAGATGACGGTTGTACAGACGGATCTCGTTAGTCTAGATATTGAAGACGTTTGTACAGACGGATCTCGTTAGTCTAGATATAGAAGACGGTTGTACAGACGGATCTCGTTAGTCTAGATATAGAAGACGGTTGTACAACGACGGATCTCGTTAGTCTAGATATAGAAGACGGTTGTACAGACGGTTCTCGTTAGTCTAGATATAGAAGACGGTTGTATAACGGGAGATCTCGTTAGTCTAGTTATAGAAGACGGTTGTACAGACGGATCTCGTTAGTCTAGATATAGAAGACGGTTCTCGTTAGTCTAGATATAGAAGACGGTTGTATAACGAGAGATCTCGTTAGTCTAGATATAGAAGATGGTTGTACAACGAGAGATCTCGTTAGTCTAGATATTGAAGACGTTTGTACAGACGGATCTCGTTAGTCTAGATATAGAAGACGGTTGTACAGACGGATCTCGTTAGTCTAGATATAGAAGACGGTTGTTCAACGACGGATCTCGTTAGTCTAGAAATAGAAGACGGTTGTACAACGACGGATCTCGTTAGTCTAGATATAGAAGACGGTTGTACAGACGGATCTCGTTAGTCTAGATATAGAAGACGGTTGTACAACGACGGATCTCATTAGTTTAGATATACAAGACGGTTGTACAGACGGATCTCGTTAGTCTAGATATAGAAGACAGTTGTACAACGACGGATCTCGTTAGTCTAGAAATAGAAGACGGTTGTACAACGACGGATCTCGTTAGTCTAGATATAGAAGACGGTTGTACAGACGGATCTCGTTAGTCTAGATATAGAAGACGGTTGTACAACGACGGATCTCGTTAGTCTAGATATACAAGACGGTTCTACAGACGGATCTCGTTAGTCTAGATATAGAAGACGGTTGTACAGACGGATCTCGTTAGTCGAGATATAGAAGACGGTTGTACAGACGGATCCCGTTAGTCTAGAAATAGAAGACGGTTGTACAGGCGGATCTCGTTAGTCTAGATATAGAAGACGGTTGTACAGACGGTTCTCGTTAGTCTAGATATAGAAGACGGTTGTATAACGAGAGATCTCGTTAGTCTAGATATAGAAGATGGTTGTACAACGAGAGATCTCGTTAGTCTAGATATAGAAGATGGTTGTACAACGAGAGATCTCGTTAGTCTAGATATAGAAGACGGTTGTACAGACGGATCTCCTTAGTCTAGATATAGAAGACGGTTGTACAGGCGGATCTCGTTAGTCGAGATATAGAAGACGGTTGTACAGACGGATCTCGTTAGTCTAGATATAGAAGACGGTTGTACAGACGGATCTCGTTAGTCTAGATATTGAAGACGTTTGTCCAACGACGTATCTCGTTAGTCTAGATATAGAAGACGGTTGTACAGACGAATCTCGTTAGTCTAGATATAGAAGACGGTTGTACAGACGGATCTCGTTAGTCTAGATATAGATGACGGTTGTGCAGACGGATCTCGTTAGTCTAGATATAGAAGACGGTTGTACAGACGAATCTCGTTAGTCTAGATATAGAAGACGGTTGTACAACGACGGATCTCGTTAGTCTAGATATAGAAGACGGTTGTACAACGACGGATCTCGTTAGTCTAGATATACAAGACGGTTGTACAGACGGATCTCGTTAGTCTAGATATAGAAGACGGTTGTACAGACGGATCTCGTTAGTCTAGATATAGAAGACGGTTGTACAACGACGGATCTCGTTAGTCTAGATATAGAAGACGGTTGTACAACGACGGATCTCGTTAGTCTAGATATAGAAGACGGTTGTACAGACGGATCTCGTTAGTCTAGATATAGAAGACGGTTGTACAACGACGGATCTCGTTAGTCTAGATATACAAGACGGTTGTACAGACGGATCTCGTTAGTCTAGATACAGAAGACGGTTGTGCAGACGGATCTCGTTAGTCGAGATATAGAAGACGGTTGTACAGACGGATCTCGTTAGTCTAGAAATAGAAGACGGTTGTACAGGCGGATCTCGTTAGTCTAGATATTGAAGACGTTTGTCCAACGACGTATCTCGTTAGTCTACATATAGAAGACGGTTGTACAGACGGATCTCGTTAGTCTAGATATAGAAGACGGTTGTACAGACGGATCTCGTTAGTCTAGATATTGAAGACGTTGTCCAACGACGTATCTCGTTAGTCTAGATATAGAAGACGGTTGTACAACGACGGATCTCGTTAGTCTAGATATAGAAGACGGTTGTACAGACGGATCTCGTTAGTCTAGATATAGAAGACGGTTGTACAACGACGGATCTCGTTAGTCTAGATATACAAGTCGGTTGTACAGACGGATCTCGTTAGTCTAGATATAGAAGACGGTTGTACAGGCGGATCTCGTTAGTCTAGATATTGAAAACGTTTGTCCAACGACGTATCTCGTTAGTCTAGATATTGAAGACGTTTGATAACGACGTATCTCGTTAGTCTAGATTTAGAAGACGGTTGTACAGACGAATCTCGTTAGTCTAGATATAGAAGACGGTTGTACAGACGGATCTCGTTAGTCTAGATATTGAAGACGTTTGATAACGACGTATATCGTTAGTCTAGATTTAGAAGACGGTTGTACAGACGGATCTCGTTAGTCTAGATATAGAAGACGGTTGTACAACGACGGAGCTCGTTAGTCTCAATATAGAAGGCGGTTGTACAACGACGGATCTCGTTAGTCTAGATATAGAAGACGGTTGTACAGACGGATCTCGTTAGTCTAGATATAGAAGACGGTTGTACAACGACGGATCTCGTTAGTCTAAATATAGAAGACGGTTGTATATCGAGAGATCTCGTTAGTCTAGATATTGAAGACGTTTGTCCAACGACGTATCTCGTTAGTCTAGATATAGAAGACGGTTGTACAGACGAATCTCGTTAGTCTAGATATAGAAGACGGTTGTACAGACGGATCTCGTTAGTCTAGATATAGATGACGGTTGTGCAGACGGATCTCGTTAGTCTAGATATAGAAGACGGTTGTACAGACGAATCTCGTTAGTCTAGATATAGAAGACGGTTGTACAACGACGGATCTCGTTAGTCTAGATATAGAAGACGGTTGTACAACGACGGATCTCGTTAGTCTAGATATACAAGACGGTTGTACAGACGGATCTCGTTAGTCTAGATATAGAAGACGGTTGTACAGACGGATCTCGTTAGTCTAGATATAGAAGACGGTTGTACAACGACGGATCTCGTTAGTCGAGATATAGAAGACGGTTGTACAACGACGGATCTCGTTAGTCTAGATATAGAAGACGGTTGTACAGACGGATCTCGTTAGTCTAGATATAGAAGACGGTTGTACAACGACGGATCTCGTTAGTCTAGATATACAAGACGGTTGTACAGACGGATCTCGTTAGTCTAGATACAGAAGACGGTTGTACAGACGGATCTCGTTAGTCGAGATATAGAAGACGGTTGTACAGACGGATCTCGTTAGTCTAGAAATAGAAGACGGTTGTACAGGCGGATCTCGTTAGTCTAGATATTGAAGACGTTTGTCCAACGACGTATCTCGTTAGTCTACATATAGAAGACGGTTGTTCAGACGGATCTCGTTAGTCTAGATATAGAAGACGGTTGTACAGACGGATCTCGTTAGTCTAGATATTGAAGACGTTGTCCAACGACGTATCTCGTTAGTCTAGATATAGAAGACGGTTGTACAACGACGGATCTCGTTAGTCTAGATATAGAAGACGGTTGTACAGACGGATCTCGTTAGTCTAGATATAGAAGACGGTTGTACAACGACGGATCTCGTTAGTCTAGATATACAAGTCGGTTGTACAGACGGATCTCGTTAGTCTAGATATAGAAGACGGTTGTACAGGCGGATCTCGTTAGTCTAGATATTGAAGACGTTTGTCCAACGACGTATCTCGTTAGTCTAGATATTGAAGACGTTTGATAACGACGTATCTCGTTAATCTAGATTTAGAAGACGGTTGTACAGACGGATCTCGTTAGTCTAGATATAGAAGACGGTTGTACAGACGGATCTCGTTAGTCTAGATATTGAAGACGTTTGATAACGACGTATATCGTTAGTCTAGATTTAGAAGACGGTTGTACAGACGGATCTCGTTAGTCTAGATATAGAAGACGGTTGTACAACGACGGAGCTCGTTAGTCTAAATATAGAAGGCGGTTGTACAACGACGGATCTCGTTAGTCTAGATATAGAAGACGGTTGTACAGACGGATCTCGTTAGTCTAGATATAGAAGACGGTTGTACAACGACGGATCTCGTTAGTCTAGATATAGAAGACGGTTGTACAACGACGGATCTCGTTAGTCTAGATATACAAGACGGTTGTACAGACGGATCTCGTTAGTCTAGATATAGAAGACGGTTGTACAGACGGATCTCGTTAGTCTAGATATAGAAGACGGTTGTACAACGACGGATCTCGTTAGTCTAGATATAGAAGACGGTTGTACAACGACGGATCTCGTTAGTCTAGATATAGAAGACGGTTGTACAGACGGATCTCGTTAGTCTAGATATAGAAGACGGTTGTACAACGACGGATCTCGTTAGTCTAGATATACAAGACGGTTGTACAGACGGATCTCGTTAGTCTAGATACAGAAGACGGTTGTGCAGACGGATCTCGTCAGTCGAGATATAGAAGACGGTTGTACAGACGGATCTCGTTAGTCTAGAAATAGAAGACGGTTGTACAGGCGGATCTCGTTAGTCTAGATATTGAAGACGTTTGTCCAACGACGTATCTCGTTAGTCTACATATAGAAGACGGTTGTACAGACGGATCTCGTTAGTCTAGATATAGAAGACGGTTGTACAGACGGATCTCGTTAGTCTAGATATTGAAGACGTTGTCCAACGACGTATCTCGTTAGTCTAGATATAGAAGACGGTTGTACAACGACGGATCTCGTTAGTCTAGATATAGAAGACGGTTGTACAGACGGATCTCGTTAGTCTAGATATAGAAGACGGTTGTACAACGACGGATCTCGTTAGTCTAGATATACAAGTCGGTTGTACAGACGGATCTCGTTAGTCTAGATATAGAAGACGGTTGTACAGGCGGATCTCGTTAGTCTAGATATTGAAGACGTTTGTCCAACGACGTATCTCGTTAGTCTAGATATTGAAGACGTTTGATAACGACGTATCTCGTTAGTCTAGATTTAGAAGACGGTTGTACAGACGGATCTCGTTAGTCTAGATATAGAAGACGGTTGTACAGACGGATCTCGTTAGTCTAGATATTGAAGACGTTTGATAACGACGTATATCGTTAGTCTAGATTTAGAAGACGGTTGTACAGACGGATCTCGTTAGTCTAGATATAGAAGACGGTTGTACAACGACGGAGCTCGTTAGTCTAGATATACAAGTCGGTTGTACAGACGGATCTCGTTAGTCTCGATATAGAAGACGGTTGTTCAGACGGATCTCGTTAGTCTAGATATAGAAGACGGTTGTACAGACGGATCTCGTTAGTCTAGATATTGAAGACGTTGTCCAACGACGTATCTCGTTAGTCTCGATATAGAAGACGGTTGTACAACGACGGATCTCGTTAGTCTAGATATAGAAGACGGTTGTACAGACGGATCTCGTTAGTCTAGATATAGAAGACGGTTGTACAGACGGATCTCGTTAGTCTAGATATAGAAGACGGTTGTACAGGCGGATCTCGTTAGTCGAGATATAGAAGACGGTTGTACAGACGGATCTCGTTAGTCTAGATATAGATGACGGTTGTACAGACGGATCTCGTTAGTCTAGATATTGATGACGTTTGTACAGACGGATCTCGTTAGTCTAGATATAGAAGACGGTTGTACAGACGGATCTCGTTAGTCTAGATATAGAAGACGGTTGTACAACGACGGATCTCGTTAGTCTAGATATAGAAGACGGTTGTACAGACGGTTCTCGTTAGTCTAGATATAGAAGACGGTTGTATAACGGGAGATCTCGTTAGTCTAGTTATAGAAGACGGTTGTACAGACGGATCTCGTTAGTCTAGATATAGAAGACGGTTCTCGTTAGTCTAGATATAGAAGACGGTTGTATAACGAGAGATCTCGTTAGTCTAGATATAGAAGATGGTTGTACAACGAGAGATCTCGTTAGTCTAGATATTGAAGACGTTTGTACAGACGGATCTCGTTAGTCTAGATATAGAAGACGGTTGTACAGACGGATCTCGTTAGTCTAGATATAGAAGACGGTTGTTCAACGACGGATCTCGTTAGTCTAGAAATAGAAGACGGTTGTACAACGACGGATCTCGTTAGTCTAGATATAGAAGACGGTTGTACAGACGGATCTCGTTAGTCTAGATATAGAAGACGGTTGTACAACGACGGATCTCATTAGTTTAGATATACAAGACGGTTGTACAGACGGATCTCGTTAGTCTAGATATAGAAGACAGTTGTACAACGACGGATCTCGTTAGTCTAGAAATAGAAGACGGTTGTACAACGACGGATCTCGTTAGTCTAGATATAGAAGACGGTTGTACAGACGGATCTCGTTAGTCTAGATATAGAAGACGGTTGTACAACGACGGATCTCGTTAGTCTAGATATACAAGACGGTTCTACAGACGGATCTCGTTAGTCTAGATATAGAAGACGGTTGTACAGACGGATCTCGTTAGTCGAGATATAGAAGACGGTTGTACAGACGGATCCCGTTAGTCTAGAAATAGAAGACGGTTGTACAGGCGGATCTCGTTAGTCTAGATATAGAAGACGGTTGTACAGACGGTTCTCGTTAGTCTAGATATAGAAGACGGTTGTATAACGAGAGATCTCGTTAGTCTAGATATAGAAGATGGTTGTACAACGAGAGATCTCGTTAGTCTAGATATAGAAGATGGTTGTACAACGAGAGATCTCGTTAGTCTAGATATAGAAGACGGTTGTACAGACGGATCTCCTTAGTCTAGATATAGAAGACGGTTGTACAGGCGGATCTCGTTAGTCGAGATATAGAAGACGGTTGTACAGACGGATCTCGTTAGTCTAGATATAGAAGACGGTTGTACAGACGGATCTCGTTAGTCTAGATATAGATGACGGTTGTGCAGACGGATCTCGTTAGTCTAGATATAGAAGACGGTTGTACAGACGAATCTCGTTAGTCTAGATATAGAAGACGGTTGTACAACAACGGATCTCGTTAGTCTAGATATAGAAGACTGTTGTACAACGACGGATCTCGTTAGTCTAGATATACAAGACGGTTGTACAGACGGATCTCGTTAGTCTAGATATAGAAGACGGTTGTACAGACGGATCTCGTTAGTCTAGATATAGAAGACGGTTGTACAACGACGGATCTCGTTAGTCTAGATATAGAAGACGGTTGTACAACGACGGATCTCGTTAGTCTAGATATAGAAGACGGTTGTACAGACGGATCTCGTTAGTCTAGATATAGAAGACGGTTGTACAACGACGGATCTCGTTAGTCTAGATATACAAGACGGTTGTACAGACGGATCTCGTTAGTCTAGATACAGAAGACGGTTGTGCAGACGGATCTCGTTAGTCGAGATATAGAAGACGGTTGTACAGACGGATCTCGTTAGTCTAGAAATAGAAGACGGTTGTACAGGCGGATCTCGTTAGTCTAGATATTGAAGACGTTTGTCCAACGACGTATCTCGTTAGTCTACATATAGAAGACGGTTGTACAGACGGATCTCGTTAGTCTAGATATAGAAGACGGTTGTACAGACGGATCTCGTTAGTCTAGATATTGAAGACGTTGTCCAACGACGTATCTCGTTAGTCTAGATATAGAAGACGGTTGTACAACGACGGATCTCGTTAGTCTAGATATAGAAGACGGTTGTACAGACGGATCTCGTTAGTCTAGATATAGAAGACGGTTGTACAACGACGGATCTCGTTAGTCTAGATATACAAGTCGGTTGTACAGACGGATCTCGTTAGTCTAGATATAGAAGACGGTTGTACAGGCGGATCTCGTTAGTCTAGATATTGAAAACGTTTGTCCAACGACGTATCTCGTTAGTCTAGATATTGAAGACGTTTGATAACGACGTATCTCGTTAGTCTAGATTTAGAAGACGGTTGTACAGACGGATCTCGTTAGTCTAGATATAGAAGACGGTTGTACAGACGGATCTCGTTAGTCTAGATATTGAAGACGTTTGATAACGACGTATATCGTTAGTCTAGATTTAGAAGACGGTTGTACAGACGGATCTCGTTAGTCTAGATATAGAAGACGGTTGTACAACGACGGAGCTCGTTAGTCTAAATATAGAAGGCGGTTGTACAACGACGGATCTCGTTAGTCTAGATATAGAAGACGGTTGTACAGACGGATCTCGTTAGTCTAGATATAGAAGACGGTTGTACAACGACGGATCTCGTTAGTCTAAATATAGAAGACGGTTGTATATCGAGAGATCTCGTTAGTCTAGATATTGAAGACGTTTGTCCAACGACGTATCTCGTTAGTCTAGATATAGAAGACGGTTGTACAGACGAATCTCGTTAGTCTAGATATAGAAGACGGTTGTACAGACGGATCTCGTTAGTCTAGATATAGATGACGGTTGTGCAGACGGATCTCGTTAGTCTAGATATAGAAGACGGTTGTACAGACGAATCTCGTTAGTCTAGATATAGAAGACGGTTGTACAACGACGGATCTCGTTAGTCTAGATATAGAAGACGGTTGTACAGACGGATCTCGTTAGTCTAGATATTGAAGACGTTGTCCAACGACGTATCTCGTTAGTCTGGATATAGAAGACGGTTGTACAACGACGGATCTCGTTAGTCTAGATATAGAAGACGGTTGTACAGACGGATCTCGTTAGTCTAGATATAGAAGACGGTTGTACAACGACGGATCTCGTTAGTCTAGATATACAAGTCGGTTGTACAGACGGATCTCGTTAGTCTAGATATAGAAGACGGTTGTACAGGCGGATCTCGTTAGTCTAGATATTGAAGACGTTTGTCCAACGACGTATCTCGTTAGTCTAGATATTGAAGACGTTTGATAACGACGTATCTCGTTAGTCTAGATTTAGAAGACGGTTGTACAGACGGATCTCGTTAGTCTAGATATAGAAGACGGTTGTACAGACGGATCTCGTTAGTCTAGATATTGAAGACGTTTGATAACGACGTATATCGTTAGTCTAGATTTAGAAGACGGTTGTACAGACGGATCTCGTTAGTCTAGATATAGAAGACGGTTGTACAACGACGGAGCTCGTTAGTCTAAATATAGAAGGCGGTTGTACAACGACGGATCTCGTTAGTCTAGATATAGAAGACGGTTGTACAGACGGATCTCGTTAGTCTAGATATAGAAGACGGTTGTACAACGACGGATCTCGTTAGTCTAAATATAGAAGACGGTTGTATATCGAGAGATCTCGTTAGTCTAGATATTGAAGACGTTTGTCCAACGACGTATCTCGTTAGTCTAGATATAGAAGACGGTTGTACAGACGAATCTCGTTAGTCTAGATATAGAAGACGGTTGTACAGACGGATCTCGTTAGTCTAGATATAGATGACGGTTGTGCAGACGGATCTCGTTAGTCTAGATATAGAAGACGGTTGTACAGACGAATCTCGTTAGTCTAGATATAGAAGACGGTTGTACAACGACGGATCTCGTTAGTCTAGATATAGAAGACGGTTGTACAACGACGGATCTCGTTAGTCTAGATATACAAGACGGTTGTACAGACGGATCTCGTTAGTCTAGATATAGAAGACGGTTGTACAGACGGATCTCGTTAGTCTAGATATAGAAGACGGTTGTACAACGACGGATCTCGTTAGTCTAGATATAGAAGACGGTTGTACAACGACGGATCTCGTTAGTCTAGATATAGAAGACGGTTGTACAGACGGATCTCGTTAGTCTAGATATAGAAGACGGTTGTACAACGACGGATCTCGTTAGTCTAGATATACAAGACGGTTGTACAGACGGATCTCGTTAGTCTAGATACAGAAGACGGTTGTACAGACGGATCTCGTTAGTCGAGATATAGAAGACGGTTGTACAGACGGATCTCGTTAGTCTAGAAATAGAAGACGGTTGTACAGGCGGATCTCGTTAGTCTAGATATTGAAGACGTTTGTCCAACGACGTATCTCGTTAGTCTACATATAGAAGACGGTTGTTCAGACGGATCTCGTTAGACTAGATATAGAAGACGGTTGTACAGACGGATCTCGTTAGTCTAGATATTGAAGACGTTGTCCAACGACGTATCTCGTTAGTCTCGATATAGAAGACGGTTGTACAACGACGGATCTCGTTAGTCTAGATATAGAAGACGGTTGTACAGACGGATCTCGTTAGTCTAGATATAGAAGACGGTTGTACAACGACGGATCTCGTTAGTCTAGATATAGAAGACGGTTGTACAACGACGGATCTCGTTAGTCTAAATATAGAAGACGGTTGTATATCGAGAGATCTCGTTAGTCTAGATATTGAAGACGTTTGTCCAACGACGTATCTCGTTAGTCTAGATATAGAAGACGGTTGTACAGACGAATCTCGTTAGTCTAGATATAGAAGACGGTTGTACAGACGGATCTCGTTAGTCTAGATATAGATGACGGTTGTGCAGACGGATCTCGTTAGTCTAGATATAGAAGACGGTTGTACAGACGAATCTCGTTAGTCTAGATATAGAAGACGGTTGTACAACGACGGATCTCGTTAGTCTAGATATAGAAGACGGTTGTACAACGACGGATCTCGTTAGTCTAGATATACAAGACGGTTGTACAGACGGATCTCGTTAGTCTAGATATAGAAGACGGTTGTACAGACGGATCTCGTTAGTCTAGATATAGAAGACGGTTGTACAACGACGGATCTCGTTAGTCGAGATATAGAAGACGGTTGTACAACGACGGATCTCGTTAGTCTAGATATAGAAGACGGTTGTACAGACGGATCTCGTTAGTCTAGATATAGAAGACGGTTGTACAACGACGGATCTCGTTAGTCTAGATATACAAGACGGTTGTACAGACGGATCTCGTTAGTCGAGATATAGAAGACGGTTGTACAGACGGATCTCGTTAGTCTAGAAATAGAAGACGGTTGTACAGGCGGATCTCGATAGTCTAGATATTGAAGACGTTTGTCCAACGACGTATCTCGTTAGTCTACATATAGAAGACGGTTGTTCAGACGGATCTCGTTAGTCTAGATATAGAAGACGGTTGTACAGACGGATCTCGTTAGTCTAGATATTGAAGACGTTGTCCAACGACGTATCTCGTTAGTCTAGATATAGAAGACGGTTGTACAACGACGGATCTCGTTAGTCTAGATATAGAAGACGGTTGTACAGACGGATCTCGTTAGTCTAGATATAGAAGACGGTTGTACAACGACGGATCTCGTTAGTCTAGATATACAAGTCGGTTGTACAGACGGATCTCGTTAGTCTAGATATAGAAGACGGTTGTACAGGCGGATCTCGTTAGTCTAGATATTGAAGACGTTTGTCCAACGACGTATCTCGTTAGTCTAGATTTAGAAGACGGTTGTACAGACGGATCTCGTTAGTCTAGATATAGAAGACGGTTGTACAGACGGATCTCGTTAGTCTAGATATTGAAGACGTTTGATAACGACGTATATCGTTAGTCTAGATTTAGAAGACGGTTGTACAGACGGATCTCGTTAGTCTAGATATAGAAGACGGTTGTACAACGACGGAGCTCGTTAGTCTAAATATAGAAGGCGGTTGTACAACGACGGATCTCGTTAGTCTAGATATAGAAGTCGGTTGTACAGACGGATCTCGTTAGTCTAGATATAGAAGACGGTTGTACAGGCGGATCTCGTTAGTCTAGATATTGAAGACGTTTGTCCAACGACGTATCTCGTTAGTCTAGATATTGAAGACGTTTGATAACGACGTATCTCGTTAGTCTAGATTTAGAAGACGGTTGTACAGACGGATCTCGTTAGTCTAGATATAGAAGACGGTTGTACAGACGGATCTCGTTAGTCTAGATATTGAAGACGTTTGATAACGACGTATATCGTTAGTCTAGATTTAGAAGACGGTTGTACAGACGGATCTCGTTAGTCTAGATATAGAAGACGGTTGTACAACGACGGAGCTCGTTAGTCTAAATATAGAAGGCGGTTGTACAACGACGGATCTCGTTAGTCTAGATATAGAAGACGGTTGTACAGACGGATCTCGTTAGTCTAGATATAGAAGACGGTTGTACAACGACGGATCTCGTTAGTCTAGATATAGAAGACGGTTGTACAACGACGGATCTCGTTAGTCTAGATATACAAGACGGTTGTACAGACGGATCTCGTTAGTCTAGATATAGAAGACGGTTGTACAGACGGATCTCGTTAGTCTAGATATAGAAGACGGTTGTACAACGACGGATCTCGTTAGTCTAGATATAGAAGACGGTTGTACAGACGGATCTCGTTAGTCTAGATATAGAAGACGGTTGTACAACGACGGATCTCGTTAGTCTAGATATACAAGACGGTTGTACAGACGGATCTCGTTAGTCTAGATACAGAAGACGGTTGTGCAGACGGATCTCGTTAGTCGAGATATAGAAGACGGTTGTACAGACGGATCTCGTTAGTCTAGAAATAGAAGACGGTTGTACAGGCGGATCTCGTTAGTCTAGATATTGAAGACGTTTGTCCAACGACGTATCTCGTTAGTCTACATATAGAAGACGGTTGTACAGACGGATCTCGTTAGTCTAGATATAGAAGACGGTTGTACAGACGGATCTCGTTAGTCTAGATATTGAAGACGTTGTCCAACGACGTATCTCGTTAGTCTGGATATAGAAGACGGTTGTACAACGACGGATCTCGTTAGTCTAGATATAGAAGACGGTTGTACAGACGGATCTCGTTAGTCTAGATATAGAAGACGGTTGTACAACGACGGATCTCGTTAGTCTAGATATACAAGTCGGTTGTACAGACGGATCTCGTTAGTCTAGATATAGAAGACGGTTGTACAGGCGGATCTCGTTAGTCTAGATATTGAAGACGTTTGTCCAACGACGTATCTCGTTAGTCTAGATATTGAAGACGTTTGATAACGACGTATCTCGTTAGTCTAGATATAGAAGACGGTTGTACAACGACGGAGCTCGTTAGTCTAAATATAGAAGGCGGTTGTACAACGACGGATCTCGTTAGTCTAGATATAGAAGACGGTTGTACAGACGGATCTCGTTAGTCTAGATATAGAAGACGGTTGTACAACGACGGATCTCGTTAGTCTAAATATAGAAGACGGTTGTATATCGAGAGATCTCGTTAGTCTAGATATTGAAGACGTTTGTCCAACGACGTATCTCGTTAGTCTAGATATAGAAGACGGTTGTACAGACGAATCTCGTTAGTCTAGATATAGAAGACGGTTGTACAGACGGATCTCGTTAGTCTAGATATAGATGACGGTTGTGCAGACGGATCTCGTTAGTCGAGATATAGAAGACGGTTGTACAGACGGATCTCGTTAGTCTAGAAATAGAAGACGGTTGTACAGGCGGATCTCGTTAGTCTAGATATTGAAGACGTTTGTCCAACGACGTATCTCGTTAGTCTACATATAGAAGACGGTTGTACAGACGGATCTCGTTAGTCTAGATATAGAAGACGGTTGTACAGACGGATCTCGTTAGTCTAGATATTGAAGACGTTGTCCAACGACGTATCTCGTTAGTCTGGATATAGAAGACGGTTGTACAACGACGGATCTCGTTAGTCTAGATATAGAAGACGGTTGTACAGACGGATCTCGTTAGTCTAGATATAGAAGACGGTTGTACAACGACGGATCTCGTTAGTCTAGATATACAAGTCGGTTGTACAGACGGATCTCGTTAGTCTAGATATAGAAGACGGTTGTACAGGCGGATCTCGTTAGTCTAGATATTGAAGACGTTTGTCCAACGACGTATCTCGTTAGTCTAGATATTGAAGACGTTTGATAACGACGTATCTCGTTAGTCTAGATTTAGAAGACGGTTGTACAGACGGATCTCGTTAGTCTAGATATAGAAGACGGTTGTACAGACGGATCTCGTTAGTCTAGATATTGAAGACGTTTGATAACGACGTATATCGTTAGTCTAGATTTAGAAGACGGTTGTACAGACGGATCTCGTTAGTCTAGATATAGAAGACGGTTGTACAACGACGGAGCTCGTTAGTCTAAATATAGAAGGCGGTTGTACAACGACGGATCTCGTTAGTCTAGATATAGAAGACGGTTGTACAGACGGATCTCGTTAGTCTAGATATAGAAGACGGTTGTACAACGACGGATCTCGTTAGTCTAAATATAGAAGACGGTTGTATATCGAGAGATCTCGTTAGTCTAGATATTGAAGACGTTTGTCCAACGACGTATCTCGTTAGTCTAGATATAGAAGACGGTTGTACAGACGAATCTCGTTAGTCTAGATATAGAAGACGGTTGTACAGACGGATCTCGTTAGTCTAGATATAGATGACGGTTGTGCAGACGGATCTCGTTAGTCTAGATATAGAAGACGGTTGCACAGACGAATCTCGTTAGTCTAGATATAGAAGACGGTTGTACAACGACGGATCTCGTTAGTCTAGATATAGAAGACGGTTGTACAACGACGGATCTCGTTAGTCTAGATATACAAGACGGTTGTACAGACGGATCTCGTTAGTCTAGATATAGAAGACGGTTGTACAGACGGATCTCGTTAGTCTAGATATAGAAGACGGTTGTACAACGACGGATCTCGTTAGTCTAGATATAGAAGACGGTTGTACAACGACGGATCTCGTTAGTCTAGATATAGAAGACGGTTGTACAGACGGATCTCGTTAGTCTAGATATAGAAGACGGTTGTACAACGACGGATCTCGTTAGTCTAGATATACAAGACGGTTGTACAGACGGATCTCGTTAGTCTAGATACAGAAGACGGTTGTACAGACGGATCTCGTTAGTCGAGATATAGAAGACGGTTGTACAGACGGATCTCGTTAGTCTAGAAATAGAAGACGGTTGTACAGGCGGATCTCGTTAGTCTAGATATTGAAGACGTTTGTCCAACGACGTATCTCGTTAGTCTACATATAGAAGACGGTTGTTCAGACGGATCTCGTTAGACTAGATATAGAAGACGGTTGTACAGACGGATCTCGTTAGTCTAGATATTGAAGACGTTGTCCAACGACGTATCTCGTTAGTCTCGATATAGAAGACGGTTGTACAACGACGGATCTCGTTAGTCTAGATATAGAAGACGGTTGTACAGACGGATCTCGTTAGTCTAGATATAGAAGACGGTTGTACAACGACGGATCTCGTTAGTCTAGATATACAAGTCGGTTGTACAGACGGATCTCGTTAGTCTAGATATAGAAGACGGTTGTACAGGCGGATCTCGTTAGTCTAGATATTGAAGACGTTTGTCCAACGACGTATCTCGTTAGTCTAGATATTGAAGACGTTTGATAACGACGTATCTCGTTAGTCTAGATTTAGAAGACGGTTGTACAGACGGATCTCGTTAGTCTAGATATAGAAGACGGTTGTACAGACGGATCTCGTTAGTCTAGATATTGAAGACGTTTGATAACGACGTATATCGTTAGTCTAGATTTAGAAGACGGTTGTACAGACGGATCTCGTTAGTCTAGATATAGAAGACGGTTGTACAACGACGGAGCTCGTTAGTCTAAATATAGAAGGCGGTTGTACAACGACGGATCTCGTTAGTCTAGATATAGAAGACGGTTGTACAGACGGATCTCGTTAGTCTAGATATAGAAGATGGTTGTACAGACGGATCTCGTTAGTCTAGATATTGAAGGCGTTTGTCCAACGACGGATCTCGTTAGTCTAGATATAGAAGACGGTTGTACAACGACGGATCTCGTTAGTCTAGATATAGAAAACGGTTGTACAGACGGATCCCGTTAGTCTAGATATAGAAGACGGTTGTACAGACGGATCTCGTTAGTCTAGATATAGAAGACGGTTGTACAGACGGATCTCGTTAGTCTAGATATTGAAAACGGTTGTACAGACGGATCTCGATAGTCTAGATATAGAAGACGGTTGTACAGACGGATCTCGTTAGTCTAGATATAGAAGACGGTTGTACAACGACGGATCTCGTTAGTCTAGATATAGAAGACGGTTGTACAGACGGATCTCGTTAGTCTGGATATAGAAGACGGTTGTACAGACGGATCTCGTTAGTCTAGATATTGAAGACGTTTGTCCAACGACGTATCTCGTTAGTCTAGATACAGAAAACGGTTGTACAGACGGATCTCGTTAGTCTAGATATAGAAGACGGTTGTACAGACGGATCTCGTTAGTCTAGATATTGAAGACGTTTGTTCAACGACGTATCTCGTTAGTCTAGATATAGAAGACGGTTGTATATCGAGAGATCTCGTTACTCTAGATATAGAAGACGGTTGTACAGACGGATCTCGTTAGTCTAGATATAGAAGACGCTTGTACAGACGTATCTCGTTAGTCTAGATATAGAAGACGGTTGTACAACGACGGATCTCGTTAGTCTAGATATAGAAGACGGTTGTATATCGAGAGATCTCGTTAGTCTAGATATAGAAGACGGTTGTACAGACGGATCTCGTTAGTCTAGATATAGAAGACGGTTGTACAACGACGGAGCTCGTTAGTCTAGATACAGAAGACGGTTGTACAACGACGGATCTCGTTAGTCTAGATATAGAAGACGGTTGTACAGACGGATCTCGTTAGTCTAGATATTGAAGACGTTTGTCCAACGACGTATCTCGTTAGTCTAGATATAGAAAACGGTAGTACAGACGGATCCCGTTAGTCTAGATATAGAAGAGGGTTGTACAACGACGGATCTCGTTAGTCTAGAAATAGAAGACGGTTGTACAGACGGATCTCGTTAGTCTAGATATAGAAGACGGTTGTACAGACGGATCTCGTTAGTCTAGATATAGAAGACGGTTGTACAACGACGGAGCTCGTTAGTCTAGATATAGAAGACGGTTGTACAACGACGGATCTCGTTAGTCTAGATATAGAAGACGGTTGTATAACGAGAGATCTCGTTAGTCTAGATATATAAGACGGTTGTACAGACGGATCCCGTTAGTCTACGTATAGAAGACGGTTGTACATCGAGAGATCTCGTTAGTCTAGATATAGAAGACGGTTGTATATCGAGAGATCTCGTTAGTCTAGATATAGAAGACGGTTGTACAGACGGATCTCGTTAGTCTAGATATAGAAGACGGTTGTACAGACGGAGCTCGTTAGTCTAGATATAGAAGACGGTTGTACAGACGGATCTCGTTAGTCTAGATATAGAAGATGGTTGTACAGACGGATCTCGTTAGTCTAGATATTGAAGACGTTTGTCCAACGACGGATCTCGTTAGTCTAGATATAGAAGACGGTTGTACAACGACGGATCTCGTTTGTCTAGATACAGAAAACGGTTGTACAGACGGATCTCGTTAGTCTAGATATAGAAGACGGTTGTACAGACGGATCTCGTTAGTCTAGATATAGAAGACGGTTGTACAGACGGATCTCGTTAGTCTAGATATAGAAGACGGTTGTACAGACGGATCTCGTTAGTCTAGATATTGAAGACGTTTGTCCAACGACGTACCTCGTTAGTCTAGATACAGAAAACGGTTGTACAGACGGATCTCGTTAGTCTAGATATAGAAGACGGTTGTACAGACGGATCTCGTTAATCTAGATATTGAAGACGTTTGTCCAACGACGTATCTCGTTAGTCTAGATATAGAAGACGGTTGTATATCGAGAGATCTCGTTAGTCTAGATATATAAGACGGTTGTACAGACGGATCCCGTTTGTCTACATATAGAAGACGGTTGTACATCGAGAGATCTCGTTAGTCTAGATATAGAAAACGGTTGTATATCGAGAGATCTCGTTAGTCTAGATATAGAAGACGGTTGTACAGACGGATCTCGTTAGTCTAGATATAGAAGACGGTTGTACAGACGTATCTCGTTGGTCTAGATATAGAAGACGGTTGTACAACGACGGATCTCGTTAGTCTAGATATAGAAGACGGTTGTATATCGAGAGATCTCGTTAGTCTAGATATAGAAGACGGTTGTACAGACGGATCCCGTAAGTCTAGATATAGAAGAGGGTTGTACAACGACGGATCTCGTTAGTCTAGAAATAGAAGACGGTTGTACAGACGGATCTCGTTAGTCTAGATATAGAAGACGGTTGTACAGACGGATCTCGTTAGTCTAGATATAGAAGACGGTTGTACAACGACGGAGCTCGTTAGTCTAGATATAGAAGACGGTTGTACAACGACGGATCTCGTTAGTCTAGATATAGAAGACGGTTGTACATCGAGAGATCTCGTTAGTCTAGATATAGAAGACGGTTGTATATCGAGAGATCTCGTTAGTCTAGATATAGAAGACGGTTGTACAGACGGATCTCGTTAGTCTAGATATAGAAGACGGTTGTATATCGAGAGATCTCGTTAGTCTAGATATAGAAGACGGTTGTACAGACGGATCTCGTTAGTCTAGATATAGAAGACGGTTGTACAGACGGATCTCGTTAGTCTAGATATAGAAGACGGTTGTATATCGAGAGATCTCGTTAGTCTAGATATAGAAGACGGTTGTACAGACGGATCTCGTTAGTCTAGATATAGAAGACGGTTGTACAGACGTATCTCGTTGGTCTAGATATAGAAGACGGTTGTACAACGACGGATCTCGTTAGTCTAGATATAGAAGACGGTTGTATATCGAGAGATCTCGTTAGTCTAGATATAGAAGACGGTTGTACAGACGGATCCCGTAAGTCTAGATATAGAAGAGGGTTGTACAACGACGGATCTCGTTAGTCTAGAAATAGAAGGCGGTTGTACAGACGGATCTCGTTAGTCTAGATATAGAAGACGGTTGTACAGACGGATCTCGTTAGTCTAGATATAGAAGACGGTTGTACAACGACGGAGCTCGTTAGTCTAGATATAGAAGACGGTTGTACAACGACGGATCTCGATAGTCTAGATATAGAAGACGGTTGTACATCGAGAGATCTCGTTAGTCTAGATATAGAAGACGGTTGTATATCGAGAGATCTCGTTAGTCTAGATATAGAAGACGGTTGTACAGACGGATCTCGTTAGTCTAGATATAGAAGACGGTTGTACAGACGGAGCTCGTTAGTCTAGATATAGAAGACGGTTGTACAGACGGATCTCGTTAGTCTAGATATAGAAGATGGTTGTACAGACGGATCTCGTTAGTCTAGATATTGAAGACGTTTGTCCAACGACGGATCTCGTTAGTCTAGATATAGAAGACGGTTGTACAACGACGGATCTCGTTAGTCTAGATATAGAAGACGGTTGTACAGACGGATCCCGTTAGTCTAGATATAGAAGACGGTTGTACAGACGGATCTCGTTAGTCTAGATATAGAAGACGGTTGTACAACGACGGATCTCGTTAGTCTAGATATAGAAGACGGTTGTATAACGAGAGATCTCGTTAGTCTAGATATATAAGACGGTTGTACAGACGGATCCCGTTAGTCTACGTATAGAAGACGGTTGTACATCGAGAGATCTCGTTAGTCTAGATATAGAAGACGGTTGTATATCGAGAGATCTCGTTAGTCTAGATATAGAAGACGGTTGTACAGACGGATCTCGTTAGTCTAGATATAGAAGACGGTTGTACAGACGGAGCTCGTTAGTCTAGATATAGAAGACGGTTGTACAGACGGATCTCGTTAGTCTAGATATAGAAGATGGTTGTACAGACGGATCTCGTTAGTCTAGATATTGAAGACGTTTGTCCAACGACGGATCTCGTTAGTCTAGATATAGAAAACGGTTGTACAACGACGGATCTCGTTTGTCTAGATACAGAAAACGGTTGTACAGACGGACCTCGTTAGTCTAGATATAGAAGACGGTTGTACAGACGGATCTCGTTAGTCTAGATATAGAAGACGGTTGTACAGACGGATCTCGTTAGTCTAGATATAGAAGACGGTTGTACAGACGGATCTCGTTAGTCTAGATATTGAAGACGTTTGTCCAACGACGTACCTCGTTAGTCTAGATACAGAAAACGGTTGTACAGACGGATCTCGTTAGTCTAGATATAGAAGACGGTTGTACAGACGGATCTCGTTAATCTAGATATTGAAGACGTTTGTCCAACGACGTATCTCGTTAGTCTAGATATAGAAGACGGTTGTATATCGAGAGATCTCGTTAGTCTAGATATATAAGACGGTTGTACAGACGGATCCCGTTTGTCTACATATAGAAGACGGTTGTACATCGAGAGATCTCGTTAGTCTAGATATAGAAAACGGTTGTATATCGAGAGATCTCGTTAGTCTAGATATAGAAGACGGTTGTACAGACGGATCTCGTTAGTCTAGATATAGAAGACGGTTGTACAGACGGATCTCGTTAGTCTAGATATAGAAGACGGTTGTACAACGACGGAGCTCGTTAGTCTAGATATAGAAGACGGTTGTACAACGACGGATCTCGTTAGTCTAGATATAGAAGACGGTTGTATAACGAGAGATCTCGTTAGTCTAGATATATAAGACGGTTGTACAGACGGATCCCGTTAGTCTACATATAGAAGACGGTTGTACATCGAGAGATCTCGTTTGTCTAGATATAGAAGACGGTTGTATATCGAGAGATCTCGTTAGTCTAGATATAGAAGACGGTTGTACAGACGGATCTCGTTAGTCTAGATATAGAAGACGGTTGTACAGACGTATCTCGTTGGTCTAGATATAGAAGACGGTTGTACAACGACGGATCTCGTTAGTCTAGATATAGAAGACGGTTGTATATCGAGAGATCTCGTTAGTCTAGATATAGAAGACGGTTGTACAGACGGATCCCGTAAGTCTAGATATAGAAGAGGGTTGTACAACGACGGATCTCGTTAGTCTAGAAATAGAAGACGGTTGTACAGACGGATCTCGTTAGTCTAGATATAGAAGACGGTTGTACAGACGGATCTCGTTAGTCTAGATATAGAAGACGGTTGTACAACGACGGAGCTCGTTAGTCTAGATATAGAAGACGGTTGTACAACGACGGATCTCGTTAGTCTAGATATAGAAGACGGTTGTACATCGAGAGATCTCGTTAGTCTAGATATAGAAGACGGTTGTATATCGAGAGATCTCGTTAGTCTAGATATAGAAGACGGTTGTACAGACGGATCTCGTTAGTCTAGATATAGAAGACGGTTGTATATCGAGAGATCTCGTTAGTCTAGATATAGAAGACGGTTGTACAGACGGATCTCGTTAGTCTAGATATAGAAGACGGTTGTACAGACGTATCTCGTTGGTCTAGATATAGAAGACGGTTGTACAACGACGGATCTCGTTAGTCTAGATATAGAAGACGGTTGTATATCGAGAGATCTCGTTAGTCTAGATATAGAAGACGGTTGTACAGACGGATCCCGTAAGTCTAGATATAGAAGAGGGTTGTACAACGACGGATCTCGTTAGTCTAGAAATAGAAGACGGTTGTACAGACGGATCTCGTTAGTCTAGATATAGAAGACGGTTGTACAGACGGATCTCGTTAGTCTAGATATAGAAGACGGTTGTACATCGAGAGATCTCGTTAGTCTAGATATAGAAGACGGTTGTATATCGAGAGATCTCGTTAGTCTAGATATAGAAGACGGTTGTACAGACGGATCTCGTTAGTCTAGATATAGAAGACGGTTGTACAGACGGAGCTCGTTAGTCTAGATATAGAAGACGGTTGTACAGACGGATCTCGTTAGTCTAGATATAGAAGATGGTTGTACAGACGGATCTCGTTAGTCTAGATATTGAAGACGTTGTCCAACGACGTATCTCGTTAGTCTAGAAATAGAAGACGGTTGTACAGACGGATCTCGTTAGTCTAGATACAGAAGACGGTTGTGCAGACGGATCTCGTTAGTCGAGATATAGAAGACGGTTGTACAACGACGGATCTCGTTAGTCTAGATATAGAAGGCGGTTGTACAACGACGGATCTCGTTAGTCTAGATATAGAAGACGGTTGTACAGACGGATCTCGTTAGTCTAGATATAGAAGACGGTTGTACAACGACGGATCTCGTTAGTCTAGATATAGAAGACGGTTGTACAACGACGGATCTCGTTAGTCTAGATATACAAGACGGTTGTACAGACGGATCTCGTTAGTCTAGATATAGAAGACGGTTGTACAACGACGGATCTCGTTAGTCTAGATATACAAGACGGTTGTACAGACGGATCTCGTTAGTCTAGATACAGAAGACGGTTGTGCAGACGGATCTCGTTAGTCGAGATATAGAAGACGGTTGTACAGACGGATCTCGTTAGTCTAGAAATAGAAGACGGTTGTACAGGCGGATCTCGTTAGTCTAGATATTGAAGACGTTTGTCCAACGACGTATCTCGTTAGTCTACATATAGAAGACGGTTGTACAGACGGATCTCGTTAGTCTAGATATAGAAGACGGTTGTACAGACGGATCTCGTTAGTCTAGATATTGAAGACGTTGTCCAACGACGTATCTCGTTAGTCTAGATATAGAAGACGGTTGTACAACGACGGATCTCGTTAGTCTAGATATAGAAGACGGTTGTACAGACGGATCTCGTTAGTCTAGATATAGAAGACGGTTGTACAACGACGGATCTCGTTAGTCTAGATATACAAGTCGGTTGTACAGACGGATCTCGTTAGTCTAGATATAGAAGACGGTTGTACAGGCGGATCTCGTTAGTCTAGATATTGAAGACGTTTGTCCAACGACGTATCTCGTTAGTCTAGATATTGAAGGCGTTTGATAACGACGTATCTCGTTAGTCTAGATTTAGAAGACGGTTGTACAGACGGATCTCGTTAGTCTAGATATAGAAGACGGTTGTACAGACGGATCTCGTTAGTCTAGATATTGAAGACGTTTGATAACGACGTATATCGTTAGTCTAGATTTAGAAGACGGTTGTACAGACGGATCTCGTTAGTCTAGATATAGAAGACGGTTGTACAACGACGGAGCTCGTTAGTCTAAATATAGAAGGCGGTTGTACAACGACGGATCTCGTTAGTCTAGATATAGAAGACGGTTGTACAGACGGATCTCGTTAGTCTAGATATAGAAGACGGTTGTACAACGACGGATCTCGTTAGTCTAAATATAGAAGACGGTTGTATATCGAGAGATCTCGTTAGTCTAGATATTGAAGACGTTTGTCCAACGACGTATCTCGTTAGTCTAGATATAGAAGACGGTTGTACAGACGAATCTCGTTAGTCTAGATATAGAAGACGGTTGTACAGACGGATCTCGTTAGTCTAGATATAGATGACGGTTGTGCAGACGGATCTCGTTAGTCTAGATATAGAAGACGGTTGTACAGACGAATCTCGTTAGTCTAGATATAGAAGACGGTTGTACAACGACGGATCTCGTTAGTCTAGATATAGAAGACGGTTGTACAACGACGGATCTCGTTAGTCTAGATATACAAGACGGTTGTACAGACGGATCTCGTTAGTCTAGATATAGAAGACGGTTGTACAGACGGATCTCGTTAGTCTAGATATAGAAGACGGTTGTACAACGACGGATCTCGTTAGTCTAGATATAGAAGACGGTTGTACAACGACGGATCTCGTTAGTCTAGATATAGAAGACGGTTGTACAGACGGATCTCGTTAGTCTAGATATAGAAGACGGTTGTACAACGACGGATCTCGTTAGTCTAGATATACAAGACGGTTGTACAGACGGATCTCGTTAGTCTAGATACAGAAGACGGTTGTACAGACGGATCTCGTTAGTCGAGATATAGAAGACGGTTGTACAGACGGATCTCGTTAGTCTAGAAATAGAAGACGGTTGTACAGGCGGATCTCGTTAGTCTAGATATTGAAGACGTTTGTCCAACGACGTATCTCGTTAGTCTACATATAGAAGACGGTTGTTCAGACGGATCTCGTTAGTCTAGATATAGAAGACGGTTGTACAGACGGATCTCGTTAGTCTAGATATTGAAGACGTTGTCCAACGACGTATCTCGTTAGTCTCGATATAGAAGACGGTTGTACAGACGGATCTCGTTAGTCTGGATATAGAAGACGGTTGTACAGACGGATCTCGTTAGTCTAGATATTGAAGACGTTTGTCCAACGACGTATCTCGTTAGTCTAGATACAGAAAACGGTTGTACAGACGGATCTCGTTAGTCTAGATATAGAAGACGGTTGTACAGACGGATCTCGTTAGTCTAGATATTGAAGACGTTTGTTCAACGACGTATCTCGTTAGTCTAGATATAGAAGACGGTTGTATATCGAGAGATCTCGTTACTCTAGATATAGAAGACGGTTGTACAGACGGATCTCGTTAGTCTAGATATAGAAGACGCTTGTACAGACGTATCTCGTTAGTCTAGATATAGAAGACGGTTGTACAACGACGGATCTCGTTAGTCTAGATATAGAAGACGGTTGTATATCGAGAGATCTCGTTAGTCTAGATATAGAAGACGGTTGTACAGACGGATCTCGTTAGTCTAGATATAGAAGACGGTTGTACAACGACGGAGCTCGTTAGTCTAGATACAGAAGACGGTTGTACAACGACGGATCTCGTTAGTCTAGATATAGAAGACGGTTGTACAGACGGATCTCGTTAGTCTAGATATTGAAGACGTTTGTCCAACGACGTATCTCGTTAGTCTAGATATAGAAAACGGTAGTACAGACGGATCCCGTTAGTCTAGATATAGAAGAGGGTTGTACAACGACGGATCTCGTTAGTCTAGAAATAGAAGACGGTTGTACAGACGGATCTCGTTAGTCTAGATATAGAAGACGGTTGTACAGACGGATCTCGTTAGTCTAGATATAGAAGACGGTTGTACAACGACGGAGCTCGTTAGTCTAGATATAGAAGACGGTTGTACAACGACGGATCTCGTTAGTCTAGATATAGAAGACGGTTGTATAACGAGAGATCTCGTTAGTCTAGATATATAAGACGGTTGTACAGACGGATCCCGTTAGTCTACGTATAGAAGACGGTTGTACATCGAGAGATCTCGTTAGTCTAGATATAGAAGACGGTTGTATATCGAGAGATCTCGTTAGTCTAGATATAGAAGACGGTTGTACAGACGGATCTCGTTAGTCTAGATATAGAAGACGGTTGTACAGACGGAGCTCGTTAGTCTAGATATAGAAGACGGTTGTACAGACGGATCTCGTTAGTCTAGATATAGAAGATGGTTGTACAGACGGATCTCGTTAGTCTAGATATTGAAGACGTTTGTCCAACGACGGATCTCGTTAGTCTAGATATAGAAGACGGTTGTACAACGACGGATCTCGTTTGTCTAGATACAGAAAACGGTTGTACAGACGGATCTCGTTAGTCTAGATATAGAAGACGGTTGTACAGACGGATCTCGTTAGTCTAGATATAGAAGACGGTTGTACAGACGTATCTCGTTAGTCTAGATATAGAAGACGGTTGTACAGACGGATCTCGTTAGTCTAGATATTGAAGACGTTTGTCCAACGACGTACCTCGTTAGTCTAGATACAGAAAACGGTTGTACAGACGGATCTCGTTAGTCTAGATATAGAAGACGGTTGTACAGACGGATCTCGTTAATCTAGATATTGAAGACGTTTGTCCAACGACGTATCTCGTTAGTCTAGATATAGAAGACGGTTGTATATCGAGAGATCTCGTTAGTCTAGATATATAAGACGGTTGTACAGACGGATCCCGTTTGTCTACATATAGAAGACGGTTGTACATCGAGAGATCTCGTTAGTCTAGATATAGAAAACGGTTGTATATCGAGAGATCTCGTTAGTCTAGATATAGAAGACGGTTGTACAGACGGATCTCGTTAGTCTAGATATAGAAGACGGTTATACAGACGGATCTCGTTAGTCTAGATATAGAAGACGGTTGTACAACGACGGAGCTCGTTAGTCTAGATATAGAAGACGATGTACAACGACGGATCTCGTTAGTCTAGATATAGAAGACGGTTGTATAACGAGAGATCTCGTTAGTCTAGATATATAAGACGGTTGTACAGACGGATCCCGTTAGTCTACATATAGAAGACGGTTGTACATCGAGAGATCTCGTTAGTCTAGATATAGAAGACGGTTGTATATCGAGAGATCTCGTTAGTCTAGATATAGAAGACGGTTGTACAGACGGATCTCGTTAGTCTAGATATAGAAGACGGTTGTACAGACGTATCTCGTTGGTCTAGATATAGAAGACGGTTGTACAACGACGGATCTCGTTAGTCTAGATATAGAAGACGGTTGTATATCGAGAGATCTCGTTAGTCTAGATATAGAAGACGGTTGTACAGACGGATCCCGTAAGTCTAGATATAGAAGAGGGTTGTACAACGACGGATCTCGTTAGTCTAGAAATAGAAGACGGTTGTACAGACGGATCTCGTTAGTCTAGATATAGAAGACGGTTGTACAGACGGATCTCGTTAGTCTAGATATAGAAGACGGTTGTACAACGACGGAGCTCGTTAGTCTAGATATAGAAGACGGTTGTACAACGACGGATCTCGTTAGTCTAGATATAGAAGACGGTTGTACATCGAGAGATCTCGTTAGTCTAGATATAGAAGACGGTTGTATATCGAGAGATCTCGTTAGTCTAGATATAGAAGACGGTTGTACAGACGGATCTCGTTAGTCTAGATATAGAAGACGGTTGTATATCGAGAGATCTCGTTAGTCTAGATATAGAAGACGGTTGTACAGACGGATCTCGTTAGTCTAGATATAGAAGACGGTTGTACAGACGTATCTCGTTGGTCTAGATATAGAAGACGGTTGTACAACGACGGATCTCGTTAGTCTAGATATAGAAGACGGTTGTATATCGAGAGATCTCGTTAGTCTAGATATAGAAGACGGTTGTACAGACGGATCCCGTAAGTCTAGATATAGAAGAGGGTTGTACAACGACGGATCTCGTTAGTCTAGAAGTAGAAGACGGTTGTACAGACGGATCTCGTTAGTCTAGATATAGAAGACGGTTGTACAGACGGATCTCGTTAGTCTAGATATAGAAGACGGTTGTACAACGACGGAGCTCGTTAGTCTAGATATAGAAGACGGTTGTACAACGACGGATCTCGTTAGTCTAGATATAGAAGACGGTTGTACATCGAGAGATCTCGTTAGTCTAGATATAGAAGACGGTTGTATATCGAGAGATCTCGTTAGTCTAGATATAGAAGACGGTTGTACAGACGGATCTCGTTAGTCTAGATATAGAAGACGGTTGTACAGACGGAGCTCGTTAGTCTAGATATAGAAGACGGTTGTACAGACGGATCTCGTTAGTCTAGATATAGAAGATGGTTGTACAGACGGATCTCGTTAGTCTAGATATTGAAGACGTTTGTCCAACGACGGATCTCGTTAGTCTAGATATAGAAGACGGTTGTACAACGACGGATCTCGTTAGTCTAGATATAGAAGACGGTTGTACAGACGGATCCCGTTAGTCTAGATATAGAAGACGGTTGTACAGACGGATCTCGTTAGTCTAGATATAGAAGACGGTTGTACAACGACGGATCTCGTTAGTCTAGATATAGAAGACGGTTGTATAACGAGAGATCTCGTTAGTCTAGATATATCAGACGGTTGTACAGACGGATCCCGTTAGTCTACGTATAGAAGACGGTTGTACATCGAGAGATCTCGTTAGTCTAGATATAGAAGACGGTTGTATATCGAGAGATCTCGTTAGTCTAGATATAGAAGACGGTTGTACAGACGGATCTCGTTAGTCTAGATATAGAAGACGGTTGTACAGACGGAGCTCGTTAGTCTAGATATAGAAGACGGTTGTACAGACGGATCTCGTTAGTCTAGATATAGAAGATGGTTGTACAGACGGATCTCGTTAGTCTAGATATTGAAGACGTTTGTCCAACGACGGATCTCGTTAGTCTAGATATAGAAGACGGTTGTACAACGACGGATCTCGTTTGTCTAGATACAGAAAACGGTTGTACAGACGGATCTCGTTAGTCTAGATATAGAAGACGGTTGTACAGACGGATCTCGTAAGTCTAGATATAGAAGAGGGTTGTACAACGACGGATCTCGTTAGTCTAGAAATAGAAGACGGTTGTACAGACGGATCTCGTTAGTCTAGATATAGAAGACGGTTGTACAGACGGATCTCGTTAGTCTAGATATAGAAGACGGTTGTACAACGACGGAGCTCGTTAGTCTAGATATAGAAGACGGTTGTACAACGACGGATCTCGTTAGTCTAGATATAGAAGACGGTTGTACATCGAGAGATCTCGTTAGTCTAGATATAGAAGACGGTTGTATATCGAGAGATCTCGTTAGTCTAGATATAGAAGACGGTTGTACAGACGGATCTCGTTAGTCTAGATATAGAAGACGGTTGTATATCGAGAGATCTCGTTAGTCTAGATATAGAAGACGGTTGTACAGACGGATCTCGTTAGTCTAGATATAGAAGACGGTTGTACAGACGTATCTCGTTGGTCTAGATATAGAAGACGGTTGTACAACGACGGATCTCGTTAGTCTAGATATAGAAGACGGTTGTATATCGAGAGATCTCGTTAGTCTAGATATAGAAGACGGTTGTACAGACGGATCCCGTAAGTCTAGATATAGAAGAGGGTTGTACAACGACGGATCTCGTTAGTCTAGAAATAGAAGACGGTTGTACAGACGGATCTCGTTAGTCTAGATATAGAAGACGGTTGTACAGACGGATCTCGTTAGTCTAGATATAGAAGACGGTTGTACAACGACGGAGCTCGTTAGTCTAGATATAGAAGACGGTTGTACAACGACGGATCTCGTTAGTCTAGATATAGAAGACGGTTGTACATCGAGAGATCTCGTTAGTCTAGATATAGAAGACGGTTGTATATCGAGAGATCTCGTTAGTCTAGATATAGAAGACGGTTGTACAGACGGATCTCGTTAGTCTAGATATAGAAGACGGTTGTACAGACGGAGCTCGTTAGTCTAGATATAGAAGACGGTTGTACAGACGGATCTCGTTAGTCTAGATATAGAAGATGGTTGTACAGACGGATCTCGTTAGTCTAGATATTGAAGACGTTTGTCCAACGACGGATCTCGTTAGTCTAGATATAGAAGACGGTTGTACAACGACGGATCTCGTTAGTCTAGATATAGAAGACGGTTGTACAGACGGATCCCGTTAGTCTAGATATAGAAGATGGTTGTACAGACGGATCTCGTTAGTCTAGATATTGAAAACGGTTGTACAGACGGATCTCGTTAGTCTAGATATAGAAGACGGTTGTACAGACGGATCTCGTTAGTCTAGATATAGAAGACGGTTGTACAACGACGGATCTCGTTAGTCTAGATATAGAAGACGGTTGTACAGACGGATCTCGTTAGTCTAGATATAGAAGACGGTTGTACAACTACGGATCTCGTTAGTCTAGATATAGAAGACGGTTGTACATCGACGGATCTCGTTAGTCTAGATATAGAAGAGGGTTGTACAACGACGGATCTCGTTAGTCTAGATATAGAAGACGGTTGTACATCGACGGATCTCGTTAGTCTAGATATTGAAGACGTTTGTCCAACGACGTATCTCGTTAGTCTAGATATAGAAAACGGTTGTACAGACGGATCTCGTTAGTCTAGATATAGAAGAGGGTTGTACCACGACGGATCTCGTTAGTCTAGAAATAGATGACGGTTGTACAGACGGATCTCGTTAGTCTAGATATAGAAGACGGTTGTACAGACGGATCTCGTTAGTCTAGATATAGAAGACGGTTGTACATCGACGGATCTCGTTAGTCTAGATATAGAAGAGGGTTGTACAACGACGGATCTCGTTAGTCTAGATATAGAAGACGGTTGTACAACGACGGATCTCGTTAGTCTAGATATAGAAGACGGTTGTACAGACGGATCCCGTTAGTCTAGATATAGAAGACGGTTGTACAGACGGATCTCGTTAGTCTAGATATAGAAGACGGTTGTACATCGACGGATCTCGTTAGTCTAGATATAGAAGAGGGTTGTACAACGACGGATCTCGTTAGTCTAGATATAGAAGACGGTTGTACAACGACGGATCTCGTTAGTCTAGATATAGAAGACGGTTGTACAGACGGATCCCGTTAGTCTAGATATAGAAGACGGTTGTACAGACGGATCCCGTTAGTCTAGATATAGAAGACGGTTGTACAGACGGATCTCGTTAGTCTAGATATAGAAGATGGTTGTACAGACGGATCTCGTTAGTCTAGATATTGAAGACGTTTGTCCAACGATGGATCTCGTTAGTCTAGATATAGAAGACGGTTGTACAACGACGGATCTCGTTAGTCTAGATATAGAAGACGGTTGTACAGACGGATCCCGTTAGTCTAGATATAGAAGACGGTTGTACAGACGGATCTCGTTAGTATAGATATAGAAGACGGTTGTACAGACGGATCTCGTTAGTCTAGATATAGAAAACGGTTGTACAGACGGATCTCGTTAGTCTAGATATAGAAGACGGTTGTACAGACGGATCTCGTTAGTCTAGAAATAGATGACGGTTGTACAGACGGATCTCGTTAGTCTAGATATAGAAGACGGTTGTACAGACGGATCTCGTTAGTCTAGATATAGAAGACGGTTGTACATCGACGGATCTCGTTAGTCTAGATATAGAAGACGGTTGTACAGACGGACCCCGTTAGTCTAGATATAGAAGACGATTGTACAGACGGATCTCGTTAGTCTAGATATAGAAGA
This sequence comes from Andrena bicolor, assembly GCA_960531205.1. Taxonomy (NCBI): domain Eukaryota; kingdom Metazoa; phylum Arthropoda; class Insecta; order Hymenoptera; family Andrenidae; genus Andrena; species Andrena bicolor. The sequence continues at coordinate 385,074 of CAUIJW010000012.1, forward strand.
CGGTTGTACAGACGGATCTCGTTAGTCTAGATATAGAAGACGGTTGTACAGACGGATCTCGTTAGTCTAGATATAGAAGACGGTTGTACAGACGGATCTCGTTAGTCTAGATATAGAAGACGGTTGTACATCGACGGATCTCGTTAGTCTAGATATAGAAGAGGGTTGTACAACGACGGATCTCGTTAGTCTAGATATAGAAGACGGTTGTACAACGACGGATCTCGTTAGTCTAGATATAGAAGACGGTTGTACAGACGGATCCCGTTAGTCTAGATATAGAAGACGGTTGTACAGACGGATCCCGTTAGTCTAGATATAGAAGACGGTTGTACAGACGGATCTCGTTAGTCTAGATATAGAAGATGGTTGTACAGACGGATCTCGTTAGTCTAGATATTGAAGACGTTTGTCCAACGATGGATCTCGTTAGTCTAGATATAGAAGACGGTTGTACAACGACGGATCTCGTTAGTCTAGATATAGAAGACGGTTGTACAGACGGATCCCGTTAGTCTAGATATAGAAGACGGTTGTACAGACGGATCTCGTTAGTATAGATATAGAAGACGGTTGTACAGACGGATCTCGTTAGTCTAGATATAGAAAACGGTTGTACAGACGGATCTCGTTAGTCTAGATATAGAAGACGGTTGTACAGACGGATCTCGTTAGTCTAGATATATAAGACGGTTGTACAGACGGATCCCGTTAGTCTACATATAGAAGACGGATGTACATCGAGAGATCTCGTTAATCTAGATATAGAAGACGGTTGTATATCGAGAGATCTCGTTAGTCTAGATATAGAAGACGGTTGTACAGACGGATCTCGTAAGTCTAGATATAGAAGACGGTTGTACAACGACGGATCTCGTTAGTCTAGATATAGAAGACGGTTGTACAGACGGATCCCGTTAGTCTAGATATAGAAGACGGTTGTACAGACGGATCTCGTTAGTCTAGATATAGAAGACGGTTGTACAGACGGATCTCGTTAGTCTAGATATTGAAAACGGTTGTACAGACGGATCTCGTTAGTCTAGATATAGAAGACGTTTGTACAGACGGATCTCGTTAGTCTAGATATAGAAGACGGTTGTACAACGACGGATCTCGTTAGTCTAGATATAGAAGACGGTTGTACAGACGGATCTCGTTAGTCTAGATATAGAAGACGGTTGTATATCGAGAGATCTCGTTACTCTAGATATAGAAGACGGTTGTACAGACGGATCTCGTTAGTCTAGATATAGAAGATGGTTGTACAGACGGATCTCGTTAGTCTAGATATTGAAAACGGTTGTACAGACGGATCTCGTTAGTCTAGATATAGAAGACGGTTGTACAGACGGATCTCGTTAGTCTAGATATAGAAGACGGTTGTACAACGACGGATCTCGTTAGTCTAGATATAGAAGACGGTTGTACAGACGGATCTCGTTAGTCTGGATATAGAAGACGGTTATACAGACGGATCTCGTTAGTCTAGATATTGAAGACGTTTGTCCAACGACGTATCTCGTTAGTCTAGATACAGAAAACGGTTGTACAGACGGATCTCGTTAGTCTAGATATAGAAGACGGTTGTACAGACGGATCTCGTTAGTCTAGATATTGAAGACGTTTGTCCAACGACGTATCTCGTTAGTCTAGATATAGAAGACGGTTGTATATCGAGAGATCTCGTTACTCTAGATATAGAAGACGGTTGTACAGACGGATCTCGTTAGTCTAGATATAGAAGATGGTTGTACAGACGGATCTCGTTAGTCTAGATATTGAAAACGGTTGTACAGACGGATCTCGTTAGTCTAGATATAGAAGACGGTTGTACAGACGGATCTCGTTAGTCTAGATATAGAAGACGGTTGTACAACGACGGATCTCGTTAGTCTAGATATAGAAGACGGTTGTACAGACGGATCTCGTTAGTCTAGATATAGAAGACGGTTGTACAACTACGGATCTCGTTAGTCTAGATATAGAAGACGGTTGTACATCGACGGATCTCGTTAGTCTAGATATAGAAGAGGGTTGTACAACGACGGATCTCGTTAGTCTAGATATAGAAGACGGTTGTACATCGACGGATCTCGTTAGTCTAGATATTGAAGACGTTTGTCCAACGACGTATCTCGTTAGTCTAGATATAGAAAACGGTTGTACAGACGGATCTCGTTAGTCTAGATATAGAAGAGGGTTGTACCACGACGGATCTCGTTAGTCTAGAAATAGATGACGGTTGTACAGACGGATCTCGTTAGTCTAGATATAGAAGACGGTTGTACAGACGGATCTCGTTAGTCTAGATATAGAAGACGGTTGTACATCGACGGATCTCGTTAGTCTAGATATAGAAGAGGGTTGTACAACGACGGATCTCGTTAGTCTAGATATAGAAGACGGTTGTACAACGACGGATCTCGTTAGTCTAGATATAGAAGACGGTTGTACAGACGGATCCCGTTAGTCTAGATATAGAAGACGGTTGTACAGACGGATCTCGTTAGTCTAGATATAGAAGATGGTTGTACAGACGGATCTCGTTAGTCTAGATATTGAAGACGTTTGTCCAACGATGGATCTCGTTAGTCTAGATATAGAAGACGGTTGTACAACGACGGATCTCGTTAGTCTAGATATAGAAGACGGTTGTACAGACGGACCCCGTTAGTCTAGATATAGAAGACGATTGTACAGACGGATCTCGTTAGTCTAGATATAGAAGACGGTTGTACAGACGGATCTCGTTAGTCTAGATATAGAAGACGGTTGTACAGACGGATCTCGTTAGTCTAGATATAGAAGACGGTTGTACAGACGGATCTCGTTAGTCTAGATATAGAAGACGGTTGTACATCGACGGATCTCGTTAGTCTAGATATAGAAGAGGGTTGTACAACGACGGATCTCGTTAGTCTAGATATAGAAGACGGTTGTACAACGACGGATCTCGTTAGTCTAGATATAGAAGACGGTTGTACAGACGGATCCCGTTAGTCTAGATATAGAAGACGGTTGTACAGACGGATCTCGTTAGTCTAGATATAGAAGATGGTTGTACAGACGGATCTCGTTAGTCTAGATATTGAAGACGTTTGTCCAACGATGGATCTCGTTAGTCTAGATATAGAAGACGGTTGTACAACGACGGATCTCGTTAGTCTAGATATAGAAGACGGTTGTACAACGACGGATCTCGTTAGTCTAGATATAGAAGACGGTTGTACAGACGGATCCCGTTAGTCTAGATATAGAAGACGGTTGTACAGACGGATCCCGTTAGTCTAGATATAGAAGACGGTTGTACATCGACGGATCTCGTTAGTCTAGATATTGAAGACGTTTGTCCAACGACGTATCTCGTTAGTCTAGATATAGAAAACGGTTGTACAGACGGATCTCGTTAGTCTAGATATAGAAGAGGGTTGTACCACGACGGATCTCGTTAGTCTAGAAATAGATGACGGTTGTACAGACGGATCTCGTTAGTCTAGATATAGAAGACGGTTGTACAGACGGATCTCGTTAGTCTAGATATAGAAGACGGTTGTACATCGACGGATCTCGTTAGTCTAGATATAGAAGAGGGTTGTACAACGACGGATCTCGTTAGTCTAGATATAGAAGACGGTTGTACAACGACGGATCTCGTTAGTCTAGATATAGAAGACGGTTGTACAGACGGATCCCGTTAGTCTAGATATAGAAGACGGTTGTACAGACGGATCTCGTTAGTCTAGATATAGAAGACGGTTGTACATCGACGGATCTCGTTAGTCTAGATATAGAAGAGGGTTGTACAACGACGGATCTCGTTAGTCTAGATATAGAAGACGGTTGTACATCGACGGATCTCGTTAGTCTAGATATTGAAGACGTTTGTCCAACGACGTATCTCGTTAGTCTAGATATAGAAAACGGTTGTACAGACGGATCTCGTTAGTCTAGATATAGAAGAGGGTTGTACCACGACGGATCTCGTTAGTCTAGAAATAGATGACGGTTGTACAGACGGATCTCGTTAGTCTAGATATAGAAGACGGTTGTACAGACGGATCTCGTTAGTCTAGATATAGAAGACGGTTGTACATCGACGGATCTCGTTAGTCTAGATATAGAAGACGGTTGTACAGACGGACCCCGTTAGTCTAGATATAGAAGACGATTGTACAGACGAATCTCGTTAGTCTAGATATAGAAGACGGTTGTACAGACGGATCTCGTTAGTCTAGATATAGAAGACGGTTGTACAGACGGATCTCGTTAGTCTAGATATAGAAGACGGTTGTACAGACGGATCTCGTTAGTCTAGATATAGAAGACGGTTGTACATCGACGGATCTCGTTAGTCTAGATATAGAAGAGGGTTGTACAACGACGGATCTCGTTAGTCTAGATATAGAAGACGGTTGTACAACGACGGATCACGTTAGTCTAGATATAGAAGACGGTTGTACAGACGGATCCCGTTAGTCTAGATATAGAAGACGGTTGTACAGACGGATCCCGTTAGTCTAGATATAGAAGACGGTTGTACAGACGGATCTCGTTAGTCTAGATATAGAAGATGGTTGTACAGACGGATCTCGTTAGTCTAGATATTGAAGACGTTTGTCCAACGATGGATCTCGTTAGTCTAGATATAGAAGACGGTTGTACAACGACGGATCTCGTTAGTCTAGATATAGAAGACGGTTGTACAGACGGATCCCGTTAGTCTAGATATAGAAGACGGTTGTACAGACGGATCTCGTTAGTATAGATATAGAAGACGGTTGTACAGACGGATCTCGTTAGTCTAGATATAGAAAACGGTTGTACAGACGGATCTCGTTAGTCTAGATATAGAAGACGGTTGTACAGACGGATCTCGTTAGTCTAGATATATAAGACGGTTGTACAGACGGATCCCGTTAGTCTACATATAGAAGACGGATGTACATCGAGAGATCTCTTTAGTCTAGATATAGAAGACGGTTGTATATCGAGAGATCTCGTTAGTCTAGATATAGAAGACGGTTGTACAGACGGATCTCGTTAGTCTAGATATAGAAGACGGTTGTACAACGACGGATCTCGTTAGTCTAGATATAGAAGACGGTTGTACAGACGGATCCCGTTAGTCTAGATATAGAAGACGGTTGTACAGACGGATCTCGTTAGTCTAGATATAGAAGACGGTTGTACAGACGGATCTCGTTAGTCTAGATATAGAAGACGGTTGTACAACGACGGATCTCGTTAGTCTAGATATAGAAGACGGTTGTACAGACGGATCCCGTTAGTCTAGATATAGAAGACGGTTGTACAGACGGATCTCGTTAGTCTAGATATAGAAGACGGTTGTACAGACGGATCTCGTTAGTCTAGATATTGAAAACGGTTGTACAGACGGATCTCGTTAGTCTAGATATAGAAGACGTTTGTACAGACGGATCTCGTTAGTCTAGATATAGAAGACGGTTGTACAACGACGGATCTCGTTAGTCTAGATATAGAAGACGGTTGTACAGACGGATCTCGTTAGTCTAGATATAGAAGACGGTTGTATATCGAGAGATCTCGTTACTCTAGATATAGAAGACGGTTGTACAGACGGATCTCGTTAGTCTAGATATAGAAGATGGTTGTACAGACGGATCTCGTTAGTCTAGATATTGAAAACGGTTGTACAGACGGATCTCGTTAGTCTAGATATAGAAGACGGTTGTACAGACGGATCTCGTTAGTCTAGATATAGAAGACGGTTGTACAACGACGGATCTCGTTAGTCTAGATATAGAAGACGGTTGTACAGACGGATCTCGTTAGTCTGGATATAGAAGACGGTTATACAGACGGATCTCGTTAGTCTAGATATAGAAGATGGTTGTACAGACGGATCTCGTTAGTCTAGATATTGAAAACGGTTGTACAGACGGATCTCGTTAGTCTAGATATAGAAGACGGTTGTACAGACGGATCTCGTTAGTCTAGATATAGAAGACGGTTGTACAACGACGGATCTCGTTAGTCTAGATATAGAAGACGGTTGTACAGACGGATCTCGTTAGTCTAAATATAGAAGACGGTTGTACATCGACGGATCTCGTTAGTCTAGATATAGAAGAGGGTTGTACAACGACGGATCTCGTTAGTCTAGATATAGAAGACGGTTGTACATCGACGGATCTCGTTAGTCTAGATATTGAAGACGTTTGTCCAACGACGTATCTCGTTAGTCTAGATATAGAAAACGGTTGTACAGACGGATCTCGTTAGTCTAGATATAGAAGAGGGTTGTACCACGACGGATCTCGTTAGTCTAGAAATAGATGACGGTTGTACAGACGGATCTCGTTAGTCTAGATATAGAAGACGGTTGTACAGACGGATCTCGTTAGTCTAGATATAGAAGACGGTTGTACATCGACGGATCTCGTTAGTCTAGATATAGAAGAGGGTTGTACAACGACGGATCTCGTTAGTCTAGATATAGAAGACGGTTGTACAACGACGGATCTCGTTAGTCTAGATATAGAAGACGGTTGTACAGACGGATCTCGTTAGTCTAGATATAGAAGACGGTTGTACAACGACGGATCTCGTTAGTCTAGATATAGAAGACGGTTGTACAGACGGATCTCGTTAGTCTAGATATAGAAGACGGTTGTACAGCTACGGATCTCGTTAGTCTAGATATAGAAGACGGTTGTACATCGACGGATCTCGTTAGTCTAGATATAGAAGAGGGTTGTACAACGACGGATCTCGTTAGTCTAGATATAGAAGACGGTTGTACATCGACGGATCTCGTTAGTCTAGATATAGAAGAGGGTTGTACAGACGGATCTCGTTAGTCTAGATATAGAAGACGGTTGTACAACGACGGATCTCGTTAGTCTAGATATAGAAGACGGTTGTACAACGACGGATCTCGTTAGTCTAGATATAGAAGACGGTTGTACAGACGGATCTCGTTAGTCTAGATATAGAAGACGGTTGTACAACGACGGATCTCGTTAGTCTAGATATACAAGACGGTTGTACAGACGGATCTCGTTAGTCTAGATACAGAAGACGGTTGTACAGACGGATCTCGTTAGTCGAGATATAGAAGACGGTTGTACAGACGGATCTCGTTAGTCTAGAAATAGAAGACGGTTGTACAGGCGGATCTCGTTAGTCTAGATATTGAAGACGTTTGTCCAACGACGTATCTCGTTAGTCTACATATAGAAGACGGTTGTTCAGACGGATCTCGTTAGTCTAGATATAGAAGACGGTTGTACAGACGGATCTCGTTAGTCTAGATATTGAAGACGTTGTCCAACGACGTATCTCGTTAGTCTCGATATAGAAGACGGTTGTACAGACGGATCTCGTTAGTCTGGATATAGAAGACGGTTGTACAGACGGATCTCGTTAGTCTAGATATTGAAGACGTTTGTCCAACGACGTATCTCGTTAGTCTAGATACAGAAAACGGTTGTACAGACGGATCTCGTTAGTCTAGATATAGAAGACGGTTGTACAGACGGATCTCGTTAGTCTAGATATTGAAGACGTTTGTTCAACGACGTATCTCGTTAGTCTAGATATAGAAGACGGTTGTATATCGAGAGATCTCGTTACTCTAGATATAGAAGACGGTTGTACAGACGGATCTCGTTAGTCTAGATATAGAAGACGCTTGTACAGACGTATCTCGTTAGTCTAGATATAGAAGACGGTTGTACAACGACGGATCTCGTTAGTCTAGATATAGAAGACGGTTGTATATCGAGAGATCTCGTTAGTCTAGATATAGAAGACGGTTGTACAGACGGATCTCGTTAGTCTAGATATAGAAGACGGTTGTACAACGACGGAGCTCGTTAGTCTAGATACAGAAGACGGTTGTACAACGACGGATCTCGTTAGTCTAGATATAGAAGACGGTTGTACAGACGGATCTCGTTAGTCTAGATATTGAAGACGTTTGTCCAACGACGTATCTCGTTAGTCTAGATATAGAAAACGGTAGTACAGACGGATCCCGTTAGTCTAGATATAGAAGAGGGTTGTACAACGACGGATCTCGTTAGTCTAGAAATAGAAGACGGTTGTACAGACGGATCTCGTTAGTCTAGATATAGAAGACGGTTGTACAGACGGATCTCGTTAGTCTAGATATAGAAGACGGTTGTACAACGACGGAGCTCGTTAGTCTAGATATAGAAGACGGTTGTACAACGACGGATCTCGTTAGTCTAGATATAGAAGACGGTTGTATAACGAGAGATCTCGTTAGTCTAGATATATAAGACGGTTGTACAGACGGATCCCGTTAGTCTACGTATAGAAGACGGTTGTACATCGAGAGATCTCGTTAGTCTAGATATAGAAGACGGTTGTATATCGAGAGATCTCGTTAGTCTAGATATAGAAGACGGTTGTACAGACGGATCTCGTTAGTCTAGATATAGAAGACGGTTGTACAGACGGAGCTCGTTAGTCTAGATATAGAAGACGGTTGTACAGACGGATCTCGTTAGTCTAGATATAGAAGATGGTTGTACAGACGGATCTCGTTAGTCTAGATATTGAAGACGTTTGTCCAACGACGGATCTCGTTAGTCTAGATATAGAAGACGGTTGTACAACGACGGATCTCGTTTGTCTAGATACAGAAAACGGTTGTACAGACGGATCTCGTTAGTCTAGATATAGAAGACGGTTGTACAGACGGATCTCGTTAGTCTAGATATAGAAGACGGTTGTACAGACGTATCTCGTTAGTCTAGATATAGAAGACGGTTGTACAGACGGATCTCGTTAGTCTAGATATTGAAGACGTTTGTCCAACGACGTACCTCGTTAGTCTAGATACAGAAAACGGTTGTACAGACGGATCTCGTTAGTCTAGATATAGAAGACGGTTGTACAGACGGATCTCGTTAATCTAGATATTGAAGACGTTTGTCCAACGACGTATCTCGTTAGTCTAGATATAGAAGACGGTTGTATATCGAGAGATCTCGTTAGTCTAGATATATAAGACGGTTGTACAGACGGATCCCGTTTGTCTACATATAGAAGACGGTTGTACATCGAGAGATCTCGTTAGTCTAGATATAGAAAACGGTTGTATATCGAGAGATCTCGTTAGTCTAGATATAGAAGACGGTTGTACAGACGGATCTCGTTAGTCTAGATATAGAAGACGGTTATACAGACGGATCTCGTTAGTCTAGATATAGAAGACGGTTGTACAACGACGGAGCTCGTTAGTCTAGATATAGAAGACGATGTACAACGACGGATCTCGTTAGTCTAGATATAGAAGACGGTTGTATAACGAGAGATCTCGTTAGTCTAGATATATAAGACGGTTGTACAGACGGATCCCGTTAGTCTACATATAGAAGACGGTTGTACATCGAGAGATCTCGTTAGTCTAGATATAGAAGACGGTTGTATATCGAGAGATCTCGTTAGTCTAGATATAGAAGACGGTTGTACAGACGGATCTCGTTAGTCTAGATATAGAAGACGGTTGTACAGACGTATCTCGTTGGTCTAGATATAGAAGACGGTTGTACAACGACGGATCTCGTTAGTCTAGATATAGAAGACGGTTGTATATCGAGAGATCTCGTTAGTCTAGATATAGAAGACGGTTGTACAGACGGATCCCGTAAGTCTAGATATAGAAGAGGGTTGTACAACGACGGATCTCGTTAGTCTAGAAATAGAAGACGGTTGTACAGACGGATCTCGTTAGTCTAGATATAGAAGACGGTTGTACAGACGGATCTCGTTAGTCTAGATATAGAAGACGGTTGTACAACGACGGAGCTCGTTAGTCTAGATATAGAAGACGGTTGTACAACGACGGATCTCGTTAGTCTAGATATAGAAGACGGTTGTACATCGAGAGATCTCGTTAGTCTAGATATAGAAGACGGTTGTATATCGAGAGATCTCGTTAGTCTAGATATAGAAGACGGTTGTACAGACGGATCTCGTTAGTCTAGATATAGAAGACGGTTGTATATCGAGAGATCTCGTTAGTCTAGATATAGAAGACGGTTGTACAGACGGATCTCGTTAGTCTAGATATAGAAGACGGTTGTACAGACGTATCTCGTTGGTCTAGATATAGAAGACGGTTGTACAACGACGGATCTCGTTAGTCTAGATATAGAAGACGGTTGTATATCGAGAGATCTCGTTAGTCTAGATATAGAAGACGGTTGTACAGACGGATCCCGTAAGTCTAGATATAGAAGAGGGTTGTACAACGACGGATCTCGTTAGTCTAGAAGTAGAAGACGGTTGTACAGACGGATCTCGTTAGTCTAGATATAGAAGACGGTTGTACAGACGGATCTCGTTAGTCTAGATATAGAAGACGGTTGTACAACGACGGAGCTCGTTAGTCTAGATATAGAAGACGGTTGTACAACGACGGATCTCGTTAGTCTAGATATAGAAGACGGTTGTACATCGAGAGATCTCGTTAGTCTAGATATAGAAGACGGTTGTACAGACGGATCTCGTTAGTCTAGATATAGAAGACGGTTGTATATCGAGAGATCTCGTTAGTCTAGATATAGAAGACGGTTGTACAGACGGATCTCGTTAGTCTAGATATAGAAGACGGTTGTACAGACGTATCTCGTTGGTCTAGATATAGAAGACGGTTGTACAACGACGGATCTCGTTAGTCTAGATATAGAAGACGGTTGTATATCGAGAGATCTCGTTAGTCTAGATATAGAAGACGGTTGTACAGACGGATCCCGTAAGTCTAGATATAGAAGAGGGTTGTACAACGACGGATCTCGTTAGTCTAGAAATAGAAGACGGTTGTACAGACGGATCTCGTTAGTCTAGATATAGAAGACGGTTGTACAGACGGATCTCGTTGGTCTAGATATAGAAGACGGTTGTACAACGACGGATCTCGTTAGTCTAGATATAGAAGACGGTTGTATATCGAGAGATCTCGTTAGTCTAGATATAGAAGACGGTTGTACAGACGGATCCCGTAAGTCTAGATATAGAAGAGGGTTGTACAACGACGGATCTCGTTAGTCTAGAAATAGAAGACGGTTGTACATCGAGAGATCTCGTTAGTCTAGATATAGAAGACGGTTGTATATCGAGAGATCTCGTTAGTCTAGATATAGAAGACGGTTGTACAGACGGATCTCGTTAGTCTAGATATAGAAGACGGTTGTACAGACGGAGCTCGTTAGTCTAGATATAGAAGACGGTTGTACAGACGGATCTCGTTAGTCTAGATATAGAAGATGGTTGTACAGACGGATCTCGTTAGTCTAGATATTGAAGACGTTTGTCCAACGACGGATCTCGTTAGTCTAGATATAGAAGACGGTTGTACAACGACGGATCTCGTTAGTCTAGATATAGAAGACGGTTGTACAGACGGATCCCGTTAGTCTAGATATAGAAGATGGTTGTACAGACGGATCTCGTTAGTCTAGATATTGAAAACGGTTGTACAGACGGATCTCGTTAGTCTAGATATAGAAGACGGTTGTACAGACGGATCTCGTTAGTCTAGATATAGAAGACGGTTGTACAACGACGGATCTCGTTAGTCTAGATATAGAAGACGGTTGTACAGACGGATCTCGTTAGTCTAGATATAGAAGACGGTTGTACAACTACGGATCTCGTTAGTCTAGATATAGAAGACGGTTGTACATCGACGGATCTCGTTAGTCTAGATATAGAAGAGGGTTGTACAACGACGGATCTCGTTAGTCTAGATATAGAAGACGGTTGTACATCGACGGATCTCGTTAGTCTAGATATTGAAGACGTTTGTCCAACGACGTATCTCGTTAGTCTAGATATAGAAAACGGTTGTACAGACGGATCTCGTTAGTCTAGATATAGAAGAGGGTTGTACCACGACGGATCTCGTTAGTCTAGAAATAGATGACGGTTGTACAGACGGATCTCGTTAGTCTAGATATAGAAGACGGTTGTACAGACGGATCTCGTTAGTCTAGATATAGAAGACGGTTGTACATCGACGGATCTCGTTAGTCTAGATATAGAAGAGGGTTGTACAACGACGGATCTCGTTAGTCTAGATATAGAAGACGGTTGTACAACGACGGATCTCGTTAGTCTAGATATAGAAGACGGTTGTACAGACGGATCCCGTTAGTCTAGATATAGAAGACGGTTGTACAGACGGATCTCGTTAGTCTAGATATAGAAGACGGTTGTACATCGACGGATCTCGTTAGTCTAGATATAGAAGAGGGTTGTACAACGACGGATCTCGTTAGTCTAGATATAGAAGACGGTTGTACAACGACGGATCTCGTTAGTCTAGATATAGAAGACGGTTGTACAGACGGATCCCGTTAGTCTAGATATAGAAGACGGTTGTACAGACGGATCCCGTTAGTCTAGATATAGAAGACGGTTGTACAGACGGATCTCGTTAGTCTAGATATAGAAGATGGTTGTACAGACGGATCTCGTTAGTCTAGATATTGAAGACGTTTGTCCAACGATGGATCTCGTTAGTCTAGATATAGAAGACGGTTGTACAACGACGGATCTCGTTAGTCTAGATATAGAAGACGGTTGTACAGACGGATCCCGTTAGTCTAGATATAGAAGACGGTTGTACAGACGGATCTCGTTAGTATAGATATAGAAGACGGTTGTACAGACGGATCTCGTTAGTCTAGATATAGAAAACGGTTGTACAGACGGATCTCGTTAGTCTAGATATAGAAGACGGTTGTACAGACGGATCTCGTTAGTCTAGAAATAGATGACGGTTGTACAGACGGATCTCGTTAGTCTAGATATAGAAGACGGTTGTACAGACGGATCTCGTTAGTCTAGATATAGAAGACGGTTGTACATCGACGGATCTCGTTAGTCTAGATATAGAAGACGGTTGTACAGACGGACCCCGTTAGTCTAGATATAGAAGACGATTGTACAGACGGATCTCGTTAGTCTAGATATAGAAGACGGTTGTACAGACGGATCTCGTTAGTCTAGATATAGAAGACGGTTGTACAGACGGATCTCGTTAGTCTAGATATAGAAGACGGTTGTACAGACGGATCTCGTTAGTCTAGATATAGAAGACGGTTGTACATCGACGGATCTCGTTAGTCTAGATATAGAAGAGGGTTGTACAACGACGGATCTCGTTAGTCTAGATATAGAAGACGGTTGTACAACGACGGATCTCGTTAGTCTAGATATAGAAGACGGTTGTACAGACGGATCCCGTTAGTCTAGATATAGAAGACGGTTGTACAGACGGATCCCGTTAGTCTAGATATAGAAGACGGTTGTACAGACGGATCTCGTTAGTCTAGATATAGAAGATGGTTGTACAGACGGATCTCGTTAGTCTAGATATTGAAGACGTTTGTCCAACGATGGATCTCGTTAGTCTAGATATAGAAGACGGTTGTACAACGACGGATCTCGTTAGTCTAGATATAGAAGACGGTTGTACAGACGGATCCCGTTAGTCTAGATATAGAAGACGGTTGTACAGACGGATCTCGTTAGTATAGATATAGAAGACGGTTGTACAGACGGATCTCGTTAGTCTAGATATAGAAAACGGTTGTACAGACGGATCTCGTTAGTCTAGATATAGAAGACGGTTGTACAGACGGATCTCGTTAGTCTAGATATATAAGACGGTTGTACAGACGGATCCCGTTAGTCTACATATAGAAGACGGATGTACATCGAGAGATCTCGTTAATCTAGATATAGAAGACGGTTGTATATCGAGAGATCTCGTTAGTCTAGATATAGAAGACGGTTGTACAGACGGATCTCGTAAGTCTAGATATAGAAGACGGTTGTACAACGACGGATCTCGTTAGTCTAGATATAGAAGACGGTTGTACAGACGGATCCCGTTAGTCTAGATATAGAAGACGGTTGTACAGACGGATCTCGTTAGTCTAGATATAGAAGACGGTTGTACAGACGGATCTCGTTAGTCTAGATATTGAAAACGGTTGTACAGACGGATCTCGTTAGTCTAGATATAGAAGACGTTTGTACAGACGGATCTCGTTAGTCTAGATATAGAAGACGGTTGTACAACGACGGATCTCGTTAGTCTAGATATAGAAGACGGTTGTACAGACGGATCTCGTTAGTCTAGATATAGAAGACGGTTGTATATCGAGAGATCTCGTTACTCTAGATATAGAAGACGGTTGTACAGACGGATCTCGTTAGTCTAGATATAGAAGATGGTTGTACAGACGGATCTCGTTAGTCTAGATATTGAAAACGGTTGTACAGACGGATCTCGTTAGTCTAGATATAGAAGACGGTTGTACAGACGGATCTCGTTAGTCTAGATATAGAAGACGGTTGTACAACGACGGATCTCGTTAGTCTAGATATAGAAGACGGTTGTACAGACGGATCTCGTTAGTCTGGATATAGAAGACGGTTATACAGATGGATCTCGTTAGTCTAGATATTGAAGACGTTTGTCCAACGACGTATCTCGTTAGTCTAGATACAGAAAACGGTTGTACAGACGGATCTCGTTAGTCTAGATATAGAAGACGGTTGTACAGACGGATCTCGTTAGTCTAGATATTGAAGACGTTTGTCCAACGACGTATCTCGTTAGTCTAGATATAGAAGACGGTTGTATATCGAGAGATCTCGTTACTCTAGATATAGAAGACGGTTGTACAGACGGATCTCGTTAGTCTAGATATAGAAGATGGTTGTACAGACGGATCTCGTTAGTCTAGATATTGAAAACGGTTGTACAGACGGATCTCGTTAGTCTAGATATAGAAGACGGTTGTACAGACGGATCTCGTTAGTCTAGATATAGAAGACGGTTGTACAACGACGGATCTCGTTAGTCTAGATATAGAAGACGGTTGTACAGACGGATCTCGTTAGTCTAGATATAGAAGACGGTTGTACAACTACGGATCTCGTTAGTCTAGATATAGAAGACGGTTGTACATCGACGGATCTCGTTAGTCTAGATATAGAAGAGGGTTGTACAACGACGGATCTCGTTAGTCTAGATATAGAAGACGGTTGTACATCGACGGATCTCGTTAGTCTAGATATTGAAGACGTTTGTCCAACGACGTATCTCGTTAGTCTAGATATAGAAAACGGTTGTACAGACGGATCTCGTTAGTCTAGATATAGAAGAGGGTTGTACCACGACGGATCTCGTTAGTCTAGAAATAGATGACGGTTGTACAGACGGATCTCGTTAGTCTAGATATAGAAGACGGTTGTACAGACGGATCTCGTTAGTCTAGATATAGAAGACGGTTGTACATCGACGGATCTCGTTAGTCTAGATATAGAAGAGGGTTGTACAACGACGGATCTCGTTAGTCTAGATATAGAAGACGGTTGTACAACGACGGATCTCGTTAGTCTAGATATAGAAGACGGTTGTACAGACGGATCCCGTTAGTCTAGATATAGAAGACGGTTGTACAGACGGATCTCGTTAGTCTAGATATAGAAGATGGTTGTACAGACGGATCTCGTTAGTCTAGATATTGAAGACGTTTGTCCAACGATGGATCTCGTTAGTCTAGATATAGAAGACGGTTGTACAACGACGGATCTCGTTAGTCTAGATATAGAAGACGGTTGTACAGACGGACCCCGTTAGTCTAGATATAGAAGACGATTGTACAGACGGATCTCGTTAGTCTAGATATAGAAGACGGTTGTACAGACGGATCTCGTTAGTCTAGATATAGAAGACGGTTGTACAGACGGATCTCGTTAGTCTAGATATAGAAGACGGTTGTACAGACGGATCTCGTTAGTCTAGATATAGAAGACGGTTGTACATCGACGGATCTCGTTAGTCTAGATATAGAAGAGGGTTGTACAACGACGGATCTCGTTAGTCTAGATATAGAAGACGGTTGTACAACGACGGATCTCGTTAGTCTAGATATAGAAGACGGTTGTACAGACGGATCCCGTTAGTCTAGATATAGAAGACGGTTGTACAGACGGATCTCGTTAGTCTAGATATAGAAGATGGTTGTACAGACGGATCTCGTTAGTCTAGATATTGAAGACGTTTGTCCAACGATGGATCTCGTTAGTCTAGATATAGAAGACGGTTGTACAACGACGGATCTCGTTAGTCTAGATATAGAAGACGGTTGTACAACGACGGATCTCGTTAGTCTAGATATAGAAGACGGTTGTACAGACGGATCCCGTTAGTCTAGATATAGAAGACGGTTGTACAGACGGATCCCGTTAGTCTAGATATAGAAGACGGTTGTACATCGACGGATCTCGTTAGTCTAGATATTGAAGACGTTTGTCCAACGACGTATCTCGTTAGTCTAGATATAGAAAACGGTTGTACAGACGGATCTCGTTAGTCTAGATATAGAAGAGGGTTGTACCACGACGGATCTCGTTAGTCTAGAAATAGATGACGGTTGTACAGACGGATCTCGTTAGTCTAGATATAGAAGACGGTTGTACAGACGGATCTCGTTAGTCTAGATATAGAAGACGGTTGTACATCGACGGATCTCGTTAGTCTAGATATAGAAGAGGGTTGTACAACGACGGATCTCGTTAGTCTAGATATAGAAGACGGTTGTACAACGACGGATCTCGTTAGTCTAGATATAGAAGACGGTTGTACAGACGGATCCCGTTAGTCTAGATATAGAAGACGGTTGTACAGACGGATCTCGTTAGTCTAGATATAGAAGACGGTTGTACATCGACGGATCTCGTTAGTCTAGATATAGAAGAGGGTTGTACAACGACGGATCTCGTTAGTCTAGATATAGAAGACGGTTGTACATCGACGGATCTCGTTAGTCTAGATATTGAAGACGTTTGTCCAACGACGTATCTCGTTAGTCTAGATATAGAAAACGGTTGTACAGACGGATCTCGTTAGTCTAGATATAGAAGAGGGTTGTACCACGACGGATCTCGTTAGTCTAGAAATAGATGACGGTTGTACAGACGGATCTCGTTAGTCTAGATATAGAAGACGGTTGTACAGACGGATCTCGTTAGTCTAGATATAGAAGACGGTTGTACATCGACGGATCTCGTTAGTCTAGATATAGAAGACGGTTGTACAGACGGACCCCGTTAGTCTAGATATAGAAGACGATTGTACAGACGAATCTCGTTAGTCTAGATATAGAAGACGGTTGTACAGACGGATCTCGTTAGTCTAGATATAGAAGACGGTTGTACAGACGGATCTCGTTAGTCTAGATATAGAAGACGGTTGTACAGACGGATCTCGTTAGTCTAGATATAGAAGACGGTTGTACATCGACGGATCTCGTTAGTCTAGATATAGAAGAGGGTTGTACAACGACGGATCTCGTTAGTCTAGATATAGAAGACGGTTGTACAACGACGGATCACGTTAGTCTAGATATAGAAGACGGTTGTACAGACGGATCCCGTTAGTCTAGATATAGAAGACGGTTGTACAGACGGATCCCGTTAGTCTAGATATAGAAGACGGTTGTACAGACGGATCTCGTTAGTCTAGATATAGAAGATGGTTGTACAGACGGATCTCGTTAGTCTAGATATTGAAGACGTTTGTCCAACGATGGATCTCGTTAGTCTAGATATAGAAGACGGTTGTACAACGACGGATCTCGTTAGTCTAGATATAGAAGACGGTTGTACAGACGGATCCCGTTAGTCTAGATATAGAAGACGGTTGTACAGACGGATCTCGTTAGTATAGATATAGAAGACGGTTGTACAGACGGATCTCGTTAGTCTAGATATAGAAAACGGTTGTACAGACGGATCTCGTTAGTCTAGATATAGAAGACGGTTGTACAGACGGATCTCGTTAGTCTAGATATATAAGACGGTTGTACAGACGGATCCCGTTAGTCTACATATAGAAGACGGATGTACATCGAGAGATCTCTTTAGTCTAGATATAGAAGACGGTTGTATATCGAGAGATCTCGTTAGTCTAGATATAGAAGACGGTTGTACAGACGGATCTCGTTAGTCTAGATATAGAAGACGGTTGTACAACGACGGATCTCGTTAGTCTAGATATAGAAGACGGTTGTACAGACGGATCCCGTTAGTCTAGATATAGAAGACGGTTGTACAGACGGATCTCGTTAGTCTAGATATAGAAGACGGTTGTACAGACGGATCTCGTTAGTCTAGATATAGAAGACGGTTGTACAACGACGGATCTCGTTAGTCTAGATATAGAAGACGGTTGTACAGACGGATCCCGTTAGTCTAGATATAGAAGACGGTTGTACAGACGGATCTCGTTAGTCTAGATATAGAAGACGGTTGTACAGACGGATCTCGTTAGTCTAGATATTGAAAACGGTTGTACAGACGGATCTCGTTAGTCTAGATATAGAAGACGTTTGTACAGACGGATCTCGTTAGTCTAGATATAGAAGACGGTTGTACAACGACGGATCTCGTTAGTCTAGATATAGAAGACGGTTGTACAGACGGATCTCGTTAGTCTAGATATAGAAGACGGTTGTATATCGAGAGATCTCGTTACTCTAGATATAGAAGACGGTTGTACAGACGGATCTCGTTAGTCTAGATATAGAAGATGGTTGTACAGACGGATCTCGTTAGTCTAGATATTGAAAACGGTTGTACAGACGGATCTCGTTAGTCTAGATATAGAAGACGGTTGTACAGACGGATCTCGTTAGTCTAGATATAGAAGACGGTTGTACAACGACGGATCTCGTTAGTCTAGATATAGAAGACGGTTGTACAGACGGATCTCGTTAGTCTGGATATAGAAGACGGTTATACAGACGGATCTCGTTAGTCTAGATATAGAAGATGGTTGTACAGACGGATCTCGTTAGTCTAGATATTGAAAACGGTTGTACAGACGGATCTCGTTAGTCTAGATATAGAAGACGGTTGTACAGACGGATCTCGTTAGTCTAGATATAGAAGACGGTTGTACAACGACGGATCTCGTTAGTCTAGATATAGAAGACGGTTGTACAGACGGATCTCGTTAGTCTAAATATAGAAGACGGTTGTACATCGACGGATCTCGTTAGTCTAGATATAGAAGAGGGTTGTACAACGACGGATCTCGTTAGTCTAGATATAGAAGACGGTTGTACATCGACGGATCTCGTTAGTCTAGATATTGAAGACGTTTGTCCAACGACGTATCTCGTTAGTCTAGATATAGAAAACGGTTGTACAGACGGATCTCGTTAGTCTAGATATAGAAGAGGGTTGTACCACGACGGATCTCGTTAGTCTAGAAATAGATGACGGTTGTACAGACGGATCTCGTTAGTCTAGATATAGAAGACGGTTGTACAGACGGATCTCGTTAGTCTAGATATAGAAGACGGTTGTACATCGACGGATCTCGTTAGTCTAGATATAGAAGAGGGTTGTACAACGACGGATCTCGTTAGTCTAGATATAGAAGACGGTTGTACAACGACGGATCTCGTTAGTCTAGATATAGAAGACGGTTGTACAGACGGATCTCGTTAGTCTAGATATAGAAGACGGTTGTACAACGACGGATCTCGTTAGTCTAGATATAGAAGACGGTTGTACAGACGGATCTCGTTAGTCTAGATATAGAAGACGGTTGTACAGCTACGGATCTCGTTAGTCTAGATATAGAAGACGGTTGTACATCGACGGATCTCGTTAGTCTAGATATAGAAGAGGGTTGTACAACGACGGATCTCGTTAGTCTAGATATAGAAGACGGTTGTACATCGACGGATCTCGTTAGTCTAGATATAGAAGAGGGTTGTACAGACGGATCTCGTTAGTCTAGATATAGAAGACGGTTGTACAACGACGGATCTCGTTAGTCTAGATATAGAAGACGGTTGTACAACGACGGATCTCGTTAGTCTAGATATAGAAGACGGTTGTACAGACGGATCTCGTTAGTCTAGATATAGAAGACGGTTGTACAACGACGGATCTCGTTAGTCTAGATATACAAGACGGTTGTACAGACGGATCTCGTTAGTCTAGATACAGAAGACGGTTGTACAGACGGATCTCGTTAGTCGAGATATAGAAGACGGTTGTACAGACGGATCTCGTTAGTCTAGAAATAGAAGACGGTTGTACAGGCGGATCTCGTTAGTCTAGATATTGAAGACGTTTGTCCAACGACGTATCTCGTTAGTCTACATATAGAAGACGGTTGTTCAGACGGATCTCGTTAGTCTAGATATAGAAGACGGTTGTACAGACGGATCTCGTTAGTCTAGATATTGAAGACGTTGTCCAACGACGTATCTCGTTAGTCTCGATATAGAAGACGGTTGTACAGACGGATCTCGTTAGTCTGGATATAGAAGACGGTTGTACAGACGGATCTCGTTAGTCTAGATATTGAAGACGTTTGTCCAACGACGTATCTCGTTAGTCTAGATACAGAAAACGGTTGTACAGACGGATCTCGTTAGTCTAGATATAGAAGACGGTTGTACAGACGGATCTCGTTAGTCTAGATATTGAAGACGTTTGTTCAACGACGTATCTCGTTAGTCTAGATATAGAAGACGGTTGTATATCGAGAGATCTCGTTACTCTAGATATAGAAGACGGTTGTACAGACGGATCTCGTTAGTCTAGATATAGAAGACGCTTGTACAGACGTATCTCGTTAGTCTAGATATAGAAGACGGTTGTACAACGACGGATCTCGTTAGTCTAGATATAGAAGACGGTTGTATATCGAGAGATCTCGTTAGTCTAGATATAGAAGACGGTTGTACAGACGGATCTCGTTAGTCTAGATATAGAAGACGGTTGTACAACGACGGAGCTCGTTAGTCTAGATACAGAAGACGGTTGTACAACGACGGATCTCGTTAGTCTAGATATAGAAGACGGTTGTACAGACGGATCTCGTTAGTCTAGATATTGAAGACGTTTGTCCAACGACGTATCTCGTTAGTCTAGATATAGAAAACGGTAGTACAGACGGATCCCGTTAGTCTAGATATAGAAGAGGGTTGTACAACGACGGATCTCGTTAGTCTAGAAATAGAAGACGGTTGTACAGACGGATCTCGTTAGTCTAGATATAGAAGACGGTTGTACAGACGGATCTCGTTAGTCTAGATATAGAAGACGGTTGTACAACGACGGAGCTCGTTAGTCTAGATATAGAAGACGGTTGTACAACGACGGATCTCGTTAGTCTAGATATAGAAGACGGTTGTATAACGAGAGATCTCGTTAGTCTAGATATATAAGACGGTTGTACAGACGGATCCCGTTAGTCTACGTATAGAAGACGGTTGTACATCGAGAGATCTCGTTAGTCTAGATATAGAAGACGGTTGTATATCGAGAGATCTCGTTAGTCTAGATATAGAAGACGGTTGTACAGACGGATCTCGTTAGTCTAGATATAGAAGACGGTTGTACAGACGGAGCTCGTTAGTCTAGATATAGAAGACGGTTGTACAGACGGATCTCGTTAGTCTAGATATAGAAGATGGTTGTACAGACGGATCTCGTTAGTCTAGATATTGAAGACGTTTGTCCAACGACGGATCTCGTTAGTCTAGATATAGAAGACGGTTGTACAACGACGGATCTCGTTTGTCTAGATACAGAAAACGGTTGTACAGACGGATCTCGTTAGTCTAGATATAGAAGACGGTTGTACAGACGGATCTCGTTAGTCTAGATATAGAAGACGGTTGTACAGACGTATCTCGTTAGTCTAGATATAGAAGACGGTTGTACAGACGGATCTCGTTAGTCTAGATATTGAAGACGTTTGTCCAACGACGTACCTCGTTAGTCTAGATACAGAAAACGGTTGTACAGACGGATCTCGTTAGTCTAGATATAGAAGACGGTTGTACAGACGGATCTCGTTAATCTAGATATTGAAGACGTTTGTCCAACGACGTATCTCGTTAGTCTAGATATAGAAGACGGTTGTATATCGAGAGATCTCGTTAGTCTAGATATATAAGACGGTTGTACAGACGGATCCCGTTTGTCTACATATAGAAGACGGTTGTACATCGAGAGATCTCGTTAGTCTAGATATAGAAAACGGTTGTATATCGAGAGATCTCGTTAGTCTAGATATAGAAGACGGTTGTACAGACGGATCTCGTTAGTCTAGATATAGAAGACGGTTATACAGACGGATCTCGTTAGTCTAGATATAGAAGACGGTTGTACAACGACGGAGCTCGTTAGTCTAGATATAGAAGACGATGTACAACGACGGATCTCGTTAGTCTAGATATAGAAGACGGTTGTATAACGAGAGATCTCGTTAGTCTAGATATATAAGACGGTTGTACAGACGGATCCCGTTAGTCTACATATAGAAGACGGTTGTACATCGAGAGATCTCGTTAGTCTAGATATAGAAGACGGTTGTATATCGAGAGATCTCGTTAGTCTAGATATAGAAGACGGTTGTACAGACGGATCTCGTTAGTCTAGATATAGAAGACGGTTGTACAGACGTATCTCGTTGGTCTAGATATAGAAGACGGTTGTACAACGACGGATCTCGTTAGTCTAGATATAGAAGACGGTTGTATATCGAGAGATCTCGTTAGTCTAGATATAGAAGACGGTTGTACAGACGGATCCCGTAAGTCTAGATATAGAAGAGGGTTGTACAACGACGGATCTCGTTAGTCTAGAAATAGAAGACGGTTGTACAGACGGATCTCGTTAGTCTAGATATAGAAGACGGTTGTACAGACGGATCTCGTTAGTCTAGATATAGAAGACGGTTGTACAACGACGGAGCTCGTTAGTCTAGATATAGAAGACGGTTGTACAACGACGGATCTCGTTAGTCTAGATATAGAAGACGGTTGTACATCGAGAGATCTCGTTAGTCTAGATATAGAAGACGGTTGTATATCGAGAGATCTCGTTAGTCTAGATATAGAAGACGGTTGTACAGACGGATCTCGTTAGTCTAGATATAGAAGACGGTTGTATATCGAGAGATCTCGTTAGTCTAGATATAGAAGACGGTTGTACAGACGGATCTCGTTAGTCTAGATATAGAAGACGGTTGTACAGACGTATCTCGTTGGTCTAGATATAGAAGACGGTTGTACAACGACGGATCTCGTTAGTCTAGATATAGAAGACGGTTGTATATCGAGAGATCTCGTTAGTCTAGATATAGAAGACGGTTGTACAGACGGATCCCGTAAGTCTAGATATAGAAGAGGGTTGTACAACGACGGATCTCGTTAGTCTAGAAGTAGAAGACGGTTGTACAGACGGATCTCGTTAGTCTAGATATAGAAGACGGTTGTACAGACGGATCTCGTTAGTCTAGATATAGAAGACGGTTGTACAACGACGGAGCTCGTTAGTCTAGATATAGAAGACGGTTGTACAACGACGGATCTCGTTAGTCTAGATATAGAAGACGGTTGTACATCGAGAGATCTCGTTAGTCTAGATATAGAAGACGGTTGTATATCGAGAGATCTCGTTAGTCTAGATATAGAAGACGGTTGTACAGACGGATCTCGTTAGTCTAGATATAGAAGACGGTTGTACAGACGGAGCTCGTTAGTCTAGATATAGAAGACGGTTGTACAGACGGATCTCGTTAGTCTAGATATAGAAGATGGTTGTACAGACGGATCTCGTTAGTCTAGATATTGAAGACGTTTGTCCAACGACGGATCTCGTTAGTCTAGATATAGAAGACGGTTGTACAACGACGGATCTCGTTAGTCTAGATATAGAAGACGGTTGTACAGACGGATCCCGTTAGTCTAGATATAGAAGACGGTTGTACAGACGGATCTCGTTAGTCTAGATATAGAAGACGGTTGTACAACGACGGATCTCGTTAGTCTAGATATAGAAGACGGTTGTATAACGAGAGATCTCGTTAGTCTAGATATATCAGACGGTTGTACAGACGGATCCCGTTAGTCTACGTATAGAAGACGGTTGTACATCGAGAGATCTCGTTAGTCTAGATATAGAAGACGGTTGTATATCGAGAGATCTCGTTAGTCTAGATATAGAAGACGGTTGTACAGACGGATCTCGTTAGTCTAGATATAGAAGACGGTTGTACAGACGGAGCTCGTTAGTCTAGATATAGAAGACGGTTGTACAGACGGATCTCGTTAGTCTAGATATAGAAGATGGTTGTACAGACGGATCTCGTTAGTCTAGATATTGAAGACGTTTGTCCAACGACGGATCTCGTTAGTCTAGATATAGAAGACGGTTGTACAACGACGGATCTCGTTTGTCTAGATACAGAAAACGGTTGTACAGACGGATCTCGTTAGTCTAGATATAGAAGACGGTTGTACAGACGGATCTCGTAAGTCTAGATATAGAAGAGGGTTGTACAACGACGGATCTCGTTAGTCTAGAAATAGAAGACGGTTGTACAGACGGATCTCGTTAGTCTAGATATAGAAGACGGTTGTACAGACGGATCTCGTTAGTCTAGATATAGAAGACGGTTGTACAACGACGGAGCTCGTTAGTCTAGATATAGAAGACGGTTGTACAACGACGGATCTCGTTAGTCTAGATATAGAAGACGGTTGTACATCGAGAGATCTCGTTAGTCTAGATATAGAAGACGGTTGTATATCGAGAGATCTCGTTAGTCTAGATATAGAAGACGGTTGTACAGACGGATCTCGTTAGTCTAGATATAGAAGACGGTTGTATATCGAGAGATCTCGTTAGTCTAGATATAGAAGACGGTTGTACAGACGGATCTCGTTAGTCTAGATATAGAAGACGGTTGTACAGACGTATCTCGTTGGTCTAGATATAGAAGACGGTTGTACAACGACGGATCTCGTTAGTCTAGATATAGAAGACGGTTGTATATCGAGAGATCTCGTTAGTCTAGATATAGAAGACGGTTGTACAGACGGATCCCGTAAGTCTAGATATAGAAGAGGGTTGTACAACGACGGATCTCGTTAGTCTAGAAATAGAAGACGGTTGTACAGACGGATCTCGTTAGTCTAGATATAGAAGACGGTTGTACAGACGGATCTCGTTAGTCTAGATATAGAAGACGGTTGTACAACGACGGAGCTCGTTAGTCTAGATATAGAAGACGGTTGTACAACGACGGATCTCGTTAGTCTAGATATAGAAGACGGTTGTACATCGAGAGATCTCGTTAGTCTAGATATAGAAGACGGTTGTATATCGAGAGATCTCGTTAGTCTAGATATAGAAGACGGTTGTACAGACGGATCTCGTTAGTCTAGATATAGAAGACGGTTGTACAGACGGAGCTCGTTAGTCTAGATATAGAAGACGGTTGTACAGACGGATCTCGTTAGTCTAGATATAGAAGATGGTTGTACAGACGGATCTCGTTAGTCTAGATATTGAAGACGTTTGTCCAACGACGGATCTCGTTAGTCTAGATATAGAAGACGGTTGTACAACGACGGATCTCGTTAGTCTAGATATAGAAGACGGTTGTACAGACGGATCCCGTTAGTCTAGATATAGAAGATGGTTGTACAGACGGATCTCGTTAGTCTAGATATTGAAAACGGTTGTACAGACGGATCTCGTTAGTCTAGATATAGAAGACGGTTGTACAGACGGATCTCGTTAGTCTAGATATAGAAGACGGTTGTACAACGACGGATCTCGTTAGTCTAGATATAGAAGACGGTTGTACAGACGGATCTCGTTAGTCTAGATATAGAAGACGGTTGTACAACTACGGATCTCGTTAGTCTAGATATAGAAGACGGTTGTACATCGACGGATCTCGTTAGTCTAGATATAGAAGAGGGTTGTACAACGACGGATCTCGTTAGTCTAGATATAGAAGACGGTTGTACATCGACGGATCTCGTTAGTCTAGATATTGAAGACGTTTGTCCAACGACGTATCTCGTTAGTCTAGATATAGAAAACGGTTGTACAGACGGATCTCGTTAGTCTAGATATAGAAGAGGGTTGTACCACGACGGATCTCGTTAGTCTAGAAATAGATGACGGTTGTACAGACGGATCTCGTTAGTCTAGATATAGAAGACGGTTGTACAGACGGATCTCGTTAGTCTAGATATAGAAGACGGTTGTACATCGACGGATCTCGTTAGTCTAGATATAGAAGAGGGTTGTACAACGACGGATCTCGTTAGTCTAGATATAGAAGACGGTTGTACAACGACGGATCTCGTTAGTCTAGATATAGAAGACGGTTGTACAGACGGATCCCGTTAGTCTAGATATAGAAGACGGTTGTACAGACGGATCTCGTTAGTCTAGATATAGAAGACGGTTGTACATCGACGGATCTCGTTAGTCTAGATATAGAAGAGGGTTGTACAACGACGGATCTCGTTAGTCTAGATATAGAAGACGGTTGTACAACGACGGATCTCGTTAGTCTAGATATAGAAGACGGTTGTACAGACGGATCCCGTTAGTCTAGATATAGAAGACGGTTGTACAGACGGATCCCGTTAGTCTAGATATAGAAGACGGTTGTACAGACGGATCTCGTTAGTCTAGATATAGAAGATGGTTGTACAGACGGATCTCGTTAGTCTAGATATTGAAGACGTTTGTCCAACGATGGATCTCGTTAGTCTAGATATAGAAGACGGTTGTACAACGACGGATCTCGTTAGTCTAGATATAGAAGACGGTTGTACAGACGGATCCCGTTAGTCTAGATATAGAAGACGGTTGTACAGACGGATCTCGTTAGTATAGATATAGAAGACGGTTGTACAGACGGATCTCGTTAGTCTAGATATAGAAAACGGTTGTACAGACGGATCTCGTTAGTCTAGATATAGAAGACGGTTGTACAGACGGATCTCGTTAGTCTAGAAATAGATGACGGTTGTACAGACGGATCTCGTTAGTCTAGATATAGAAGACGGTTGTACAGACGGATCTCGTTAGTCTAGATATAGAAGACGGTTGTACATCGACGGATCTCGTTAGTCTAGATATAGAAGACGGTTGTACAGACGGACCCCGTTAGTCTAGATATAGAAGACGATTGTACAGACGGATCTCGTTAGTCTAGATATAGAAGACGGTTGTACAGACGGATCTCGTTAGTCTAGATATAGAAGACGGTTGTACAGACGGATCTCGTTAGTCTAGATATAGAAGACGGTTGTACAGACGGATCTCGTTAGTCTAGATATAGAAGACGGTTGTACATCGACGGATCTCGTTAGTCTAGATATAGAAGAGGGTTGTACAACGACGGATCTCGTTAGTCTAGATATAGAAGACGGTTGTACAACGACGGATCTCGTTAGTCTAGATATAGAAGACGGTTGTACAGACGGATCCCGTTAGTCTAGATATAGAAGACGGTTGTACAGACGGATCCCGTTAGTCTAGATATAGAAGACGGTTGTACAGACGGATCTCGTTAGTCTAGATATAGAAGATGGTTGTACAGACGGATCTCGTTAGTCTAGATATTGAAGACGTTTGTCCAACGATGGATCTCGTTAGTCTAGATATAGAAGACGGTTGTACAACGACGGATCTCGTTAGTCTAGATATAGAAGACGGTTGTACAGACGGATCCCGTTAGTCTAGATATAGAAGACGGTTGTACAGACGGATCTCGTTAGTATAGATATAGAAGACGGTTGTACAGACGGATCTCGTTAGTCTAGATATAGAAAACGGTTGTACAGACGGATCTCGTTAGTCTAGATATAGAAGACGGTTGTACAGACGGATCTCGTTAGTCTAGATATATAAGACGGTTGTACAGACGGATCCCGTTAGTCTACATATAGAAGACGGATGTACATCGAGAGATCTCGTTAATCTAGATATAGAAGACGGTTGTATATCGAGAGATCTCGTTAGTCTAGATATAGAAGACGGTTGTACAGACGGATCTCGTAAGTCTAGATATAGAAGACGGTTGTACAACGACGGATCTCGTTAGTCTAGATATAGAAGACGGTTGTACAGACGGATCCCGTTAGTCTAGATATAGAAGACGGTTGTACAGACGGATCTCGTTAGTCTAGATATAGAAGACGGTTGTACAGACGGATCTCGTTAGTCTAGATATTGAAAACGGTTGTACAGACGGATCTCGTTAGTCTAGATATAGAAGACGTTTGTACAGACGGATCTCGTTAGTCTAGATATAGAAGACGGTTGTACAACGACGGATCTCGTTAGTCTAGATATAGAAGACGGTTGTACAGACGGATCTCGTTAGTCTAGATATAGAAGACGGTTGTATATCGAGAGATCTCGTTACTCTAGATATAGAAGACGGTTGTACAGACGGATCTCGTTAGTCTAGATATAGAAGATGGTTGTACAGACGGATCTCGTTAGTCTAGATATTGAAAACGGTTGTACAGACGGATCTCGTTAGTCTAGATATAGAAGACGGTTGTACAGACGGATCTCGTTAGTCTAGATATAGAAGACGGTTGTACAACGACGGATCTCGTTAGTCTAGATATAGAAGACGGTTGTACAGACGGATCTCGTTAGTCTGGATATAGAAGACGGTTATACAGACGGATCTCGTTAGTCTAGATATTGAAGACGTTTGTCCAACGACGTATCTCGTTAGTCTAGATACAGAAAACGGTTGTACAGACGGATCTCGTTAGTCTAGATATAGAAGACGGTTGTACAGACGGATCTCGTTAGTCTAGATATTGAAGACGTTTGTCCAACGACGTATCTCGTTAGTCTAGATATAGAAGACGGTTGTATATCGAGAGATCTCGTTACTCTAGATATAGAAGACGGTTGTACAGACGGATCTCGTTAGTCTAGATATAGAAGATGGTTGTACAGACGGATCTCGTTAGTCTAGATATTGAAAACGGTTGTACAGACGGATCTCGTTAGTCTAGATATAGAAGACGGTTGTACAGACGGATCTCGTTAGTCTAGATATAGAAGACGGTTGTACAACGACGGATCTCGTTAGTCTAGATATAGAAGACGGTTGTACAGACGGATCTCGTTAGTCTAGATATAGAAGACGGTTGTACAACTACGGATCTCGTTAGTCTAGATATAGAAGACGGTTGTACATCGACGGATCTCGTTAGTCTAGATATAGAAGAGGGTTGTACAACGACGGATCTCGTTAGTCTAGATATAGAAGACGGTTGTACATCGACGGATCTCGTTAGTCTAGATATTGAAGACGTTTGTCCAACGACGTATCTCGTTAGTCTAGATATAGAAAACGGTTGTACAGACGGATCTCGTTAGTCTAGATATAGAAGAGGGTTGTACCACGACGGATCTCGTTAGTCTAGAAATAGATGACGGTTGTACAGACGGATCTCGTTAGTCTAGATATAGAAGACGGTTGTACAGACGGATCTCGTTAGTCTAGATATAGAAGACGGTTGTACATCGACGGATCTCGTTAGTCTAGATATAGAAGAGGGTTGTACAACGACGGATCTCGTTAGTCTAGATATAGAAGACGGTTGTACAACGACGGATCTCGTTAGTCTAGATATAGAAGACGGTTGTACAGACGGATCCCGTTAGTCTAGATATAGAAGACGGTTGTACAGACGGATCTCGTTAGTCTAGATATAGAAGATGGTTGTACAGACGGATCTCGTTAGTCTAGATATTGAAGACGTTTGTCCAACGATGGATCTCGTTAGTCTAGATATAGAAGACGGTTGTACAACGACGGATCTCGTTAGTCTAGATATAGAAGACGGTTGTACAGACGGACCCCGTTAGTCTAGATATAGAAGACGATTGTACAGACGGATCTCGTTAGTCTAGATATAGAAGACGGTTGTACAGACGGATCTCGTTAGTCTAGATATAGAAGACGGTTGTACAGACGGATCTCGTTAGTCTAGATATAGAAGACGGTTGTACAGACGGATCTCGTTAGTCTAGATATAGAAGACGGTTGTACATCGACGGATCTCGTTAGTCTAGATATAGAAGAGGGTTGTACAACGACGGATCTCGTTAGTCTAGATATAGAAGACGGTTGTACAACGACGGATCTCGTTAGTCTAGATATAGAAGACGGTTGTACAGACGGATCCCGTTAGTCTAGATATAGAAGACGGTTGTACAGACGGATCTCGTTAGTCTAGATATAGAAGATGGTTGTACAGACGGATCTCGTTAGTCTAGATATTGAAGACGTTTGTCCAACGATGGATCTCGTTAGTCTAGATATAGAAGACGGTTGTACAACGACGGATCTCGTTAGTCTAGATATAGAAGACGGTTGTACAACGACGGATCTCGTTAGTCTAGATATAGAAGACGGTTGTACAGACGGATCCCGTTAGTCTAGATATAGAAGACGGTTGTACAGACGGATCCCGTTAGTCTAGATATAGAAGACGGTTGTACATCGACGGATCTCGTTAGTCTAGATATTGAAGACGTTTGTCCAACGACGTATCTCGTTAGTCTAGATATAGAAAACGGTTGTACAGACGGATCTCGTTAGTCTAGATATAGAAGAGGGTTGTACCACGACGGATCTCGTTAGTCTAGAAATAGATGACGGTTGTACAGACGGATCTCGTTAGTCTAGATATAGAAGACGGTTGTACAGACGGATCTCGTTAGTCTAGATATAGAAGACGGTTGTACATCGACGGATCTCGTTAGTCTAGATATAGAAGAGGGTTGTACAACGACGGATCTCGTTAGTCTAGATATAGAAGACGGTTGTACAACGACGGATCTCGTTAGTCTAGATATAGAAGACGGTTGTACAGACGGATCCCGTTAGTCTAGATATAGAAGACGGTTGTACAGACGGATCTCGTTAGTCTAGATATAGAAGACGGTTGTACATCGACGGATCTCGTTAGTCTAGATATAGAAGAGGGTTGTACAACGACGGATCTCGTTAGTCTAGATATAGAAGACGGTTGTACATCGACGGATCTCGTTAGTCTAGATATTGAAGACGTTTGTCCAACGACGTATCTCGTTAGTCTAGATATAGAAAACGGTTGTACAGACGGATCTCGTTAGTCTAGATATAGAAGAGGGTTGTACCACGACGGATCTCGTTAGTCTAGAAATAGATGACGGTTGTACAGACGGATCTCGTTAGTCTAGATATAGAAGACGGTTGTACAGACGGATCTCGTTAGTCTAGATATAGAAGACGGTTGTACATCGACGGATCTCGTTAGTCTAGATATAGAAGACGGTTGTACAGACGGACCCCGTTAGTCTAGATATAGAAGACGATTGTACAGACGAATCTCGTTAGTCTAGATATAGAAGACGGTTGTACAGACGGATCTCGTTAGTCTAGATATAGAAGACGGTTGTACAGACGGATCTCGTTAGTCTAGATATAGAAGACGGTTGTACAGACGGATCTCGTTAGTCTAGATATAGAAGACGGTTGTACATCGACGGATCTCGTTAGTCTAGATATAGAAGAGGGTTGTACAACGACGGATCTCGTTAGTCTAGATATAGAAGACGGTTGTACAACGACGGATCACGTTAGTCTAGATATAGAAGACGGTTGTACAGACGGATCCCGTTAGTCTAGATATAGAAGACGGTTGTACAGACGGATCCCGTTAGTCTAGATATAGAAGACGGTTGTACAGACGGATCTCGTTAGTCTAGATATAGAAGATGGTTGTACAGACGGATCTCGTTAGTCTAGATATTGAAGACGTTTGTCCAACGATGGATCTCGTTAGTCTAGATATAGAAGACGGTTGTACAACGACGGATCTCGTTAGTCTAGATATAGAAGACGGTTGTACAGACGGATCCCGTTAGTCTAGATATAGAAGACGGTTGTACAGACGGATCTCGTTAGTATAGATATAGAAGACGGTTGTACAGACGGATCTCGTTAGTCTAGATATAGAAAACGGTTGTACAGACGGATCTCGTTAGTCTAGATATAGAAGACGGTTGTACAGACGGATCTCGTTAGTCTAGATATATAAGACGGTTGTACAGACGGATCCCGTTAGTCTACATATAGAAGACGGATGTACATCGAGAGATCTCTTTAGTCTAGATATAGAAGACGGTTGTATATCGAGAGATCTCGTTAGTCTAGATATAGAAGACGGTTGTACAGACGGATCTCGTTAGTCTAGATATAGAAGACGGTTGTACAACGACGGATCTCGTTAGTCTAGATATAGAAGACGGTTGTACAGACGGATCCCGTTAGTCTAGATATAGAAGACGGTTGTACAGACGGATCTCGTTAGTCTAGATATAGAAGACGGTTGTACAGACGGATCTCGTTAGTCTAGATATAGAAGACGGTTGTACAACGACGGATCTCGTTAGTCTAGATATAGAAGACGGTTGTACAGACGGATCCCGTTAGTCTAGATATAGAAGACGGTTGTACAGACGGATCTCGTTAGTCTAGATATAGAAGACGGTTGTACAGACGGATCTCGTTAGTCTAGATATTGAAAACGGTTGTACAGACGGATCTCGTTAGTCTAGATATAGAAGACGTTTGTACAGACGGATCTCGTTAGTCTAGATATAGAAGACGGTTGTACAACGACGGATCTCGTTAGTCTAGATATAGAAGACGGTTGTACAGACGGATCTCGTTAGTCTAGATATAGAAGACGGTTGTATATCGAGAGATCTCGTTACTCTAGATATAGAAGACGGTTGTACAGACGGATCTCGTTAGTCTAGATATAGAAGATGGTTGTACAGACGGATCTCGTTAGTCTAGATATTGAAAACGGTTGTACAGACGGATCTCGTTAGTCTAGATATAGAAGACGGTTGTACAGACGGATCTCGTTAGTCTAGATATAGAAGACGGTTGTACAACGACGGATCTCGTTAGTCTAGATATAGAAGACGGTTGTACAGACGGATCTCGTTAGTCTGGATATAGAAGACGGTTATACAGACGGATCTCGTTAGTCTAGATATAGAAGATGGTTGTACAGACGGATCTCGTTAGTCTAGATATTGAAAACGGTTGTACAGACGGATCTCGTTAGTCTAGATATAGAAGACGGTTGTACAGACGGATCTCGTTAGTCTAGATATAGAAGACGGTTGTACAACGACGGATCTCGTTAGTCTAGATATAGAAGACGGTTGTACAGACGGATCTCGTTAGTCTAAATATAGAAGACGGTTGTACATCGACGGATCTCGTTAGTCTAGATATAGAAGAGGGTTGTACAACGACGGATCTCGTTAGTCTAGATATAGAAGACGGTTGTACATCGACGGATCTCGTTAGTCTAGATATTGAAGACGTTTGTCCAACGACGTATCTCGTTAGTCTAGATATAGAAAACGGTTGTACAGACGGATCTCGTTAGTCTAGATATAGAAGAGGGTTGTACCACGACGGATCTCGTTAGTCTAGAAATAGATGACGGTTGTACAGACGGATCTCGTTAGTCTAGATATAGAAGACGGTTGTACAGACGGATCTCGTTAGTCTAGATATAGAAGACGGTTGTACATCGACGGATCTCGTTAGTCTAGATATAGAAGAGGGTTGTACAACGACGGATCTCGTTAGTCTAGATATAGAAGACGGTTGTACAACGACGGATCTCGTTAGTCTAGATATAGAAGACGGTTGTACAGACGGATCTCGTTAGTCTAGATATAGAAGACGGTTGTACAACGACGGATCTCGTTAGTCTAGATATAGAAGACGGTTGTACAGACGGATCTCGTTAGTCTAGATATAGAAGACGGTTGTACAGCTACGGATCTCGTTAGTCTAGATATAGAAGACGGTTGTACATCGACGGATCTCGTTAGTCTAGATATAGAAGAGGGTTGTACAACGACGGATCTCGTTAGTCTAGATATAGAAGACGGTTGTACATCGACGGATCTCGTTAGTCTAGATATAGAAGAGGGTTGTACAACGACGGATCTCGTTAGTCTAGATATAGAAGACGGTTGTACAACGACGGATCTCGTTAGTCTAGATATAGAAGAGGGTTGTACAGACGGATCCCGTTAGTCTAGATATAGAAGACGGTTGTACAGACGGATCTCGTTAGTCTAGATATAGAAGATGGTTGTACAGACGGATCTCGTTAGTCTAGATATTGAAGACGTTTGTCCAACGATGGATCTCGTTAGTCTAGATATAGAAGACGGTTGTACAACGACGGATCTCGTTAGTCTAGATATAGAAGACGGTTGTACAGACGGACCCCGTTAGTCTAGATATAGAAGACGATTGTACAGACGGATCTCGTTAGTCTAGATATAGAAGACGGTTGTACAGACGGATCTCGTTAGTCTAGATATAGAAGACGGTTGTACAGACGGATCTCGTTAGTCTAGATATAGAAGACGGTTGTACAGACGGATCTCGTTAGTCTAGATATAGAAGACGGTTGTACATCGACGGATCTCGTTAGTCTAGATATTGAAGACGTTTGTCCAACGACGTATCTCGTTAGTCTAGATATAGAAAACGGTTGTACAGACGGATCTCGTTAGTCTAGATATAGAAGAGGGTTGTACCACGACGGATCTCGTTAGTCTAGAAATAGATGACGGTTGTACAGACGGATCTCGTTAGTCTAGATATAGAAGACGGTTGTACAGACGGATCTCGTTAGTCTAGATATAGAAGACGGTTGTACATCGACGGATCTCGTTAGTCTAGATATAGAAGAGGGTTGTACAACGACGGATCTCGTTAGTCTAGATATAGAAGACGGTTGTACAACGACGGATCTCGTTAGTCTAGATATAGAAGACGGTTGTACAGACGGATCTCGTTAGTCTAGATATAGAAGACGGTTGTACAACGACGGATCTCGTTAGTCTAGATATAGAAGACGGTTGTACAGACGGATCTCGTTAGTCTAGATATAGAAGACGGTTGTACAGCTACGGATCTCGTTAGTCTAGATATAGAAGACGGTTGTACATCGACGGATCTCGTTAGTCTAGATATAGAAGAGGGTTGTACAACGACGGATCTCGTTAGTCTAGATATAGAAGACGGTTGTACATCGACGGATCTCGTTAGTCTAGATATTGAAGACGTTTGTCCAACGACGTATCTCGTTAGTCTAGATATAGAAAACGGTTGTACAGACGGATCTCGTTAGTCTAGATATAGAAGAGGGTTGTACCACGACGGATCTCGTTAGTCTAGAAATAGATGACGGTTGTACAGACGGATCTCGTTAGTCTAGATATAGAAGACGGTTGTACAGACGGATCTCGTTAGTCTAGATATAGAAGATGGTTGTACAGACGGATCTCGTTAGTCTAGATATTGAAGACGTTTGTCCAACGATGGATCTCGTTAGTCTAGATATAGAAGACGGTTGTACAACGACGGATCTCGTTAGTCTAGATATAGAAGACGGTTGTACAGACGGACCCCGTTAGTCTAGATATAGAAGACGATTGTACAGACGGATCTCGTTAGTCTAGATATAGAAGACGGTTGTACAGACGGATCTCGTTAGTCTAGATATAGAAGACGGTTGTACAGACGGATCTCGTTAGTCTAGATATAGAAGACGGTTGTACAGACGGATCTCGTTAGTCTAGATATAGAAGACGGTTGTACATCGACGGATCTCGTTAGTCTAGATATAGAAGAGGGTTGTACAACGACGGATCTCGTTAGTCTAGATATAGAAGACGGTTGTACAACGACGGATCTCGTTAGTCTAGATATAGAAGACGGTTGTACAGACGGATCCCGTTAGTCTAGATATAGAAGACGGTTGTACAGACGGATCTCGTTAGTCTAGATATAGAAGATGGTTGTACAGACGGATCTCGTTAGTCTAGATATTGAAGACGTTTGTCCAACGATGGATCTCGTTAGTCTAGATATAGAAGACGGTTGTACAACGACGGATCTCGTTAGTCTAGATATAGAAGACGGTTGTACAGACGGATCCCGTTAGTCTAGATATAGAAGACGGTTGTACAGACGGATCTCGTTAGTATAGATATAGAAGACGGTTGTACAGACGGATCTCGTTAGTCTAGATATAGAAAACGGTTGTACAGACGGATCTCGTTAGTCTAGATATAGAAGACGGTTGTACAGACGGATCTCGTTAGTCTAGATATATAAGACGGTTGTACAGACGGATCCCGTTAGTCTACATATAGAAGACGGATGTACATCGAGAGATCTCGTTAGTCTAGATATAGAAGACGGTTGTATATCGAGAGATCTCGTTAGTCTAGATATAGAAGACGGTTGTACAGACGGATCTCGTTAGTCTAGATATAGAAGACGGTTGTACAACGACGGATCTCGTTAGTCTAGATATAGAAGACGGTTGTACAGACGGATCCCGTTAGTCTAGATATAGAAGACGGTTGTACAGACGGATCTCGTTAGTCTAGATACAGAAAACGGTTGTACAGACGGATCTCGTTAGTCTAGATATAGAAGACGGTTGTACAACGACGGATCTCGTTAGTCTAGATATAGAAGACGGTTGTACAACGAGAGATCTCGTTAGTCTAGATATAGTAGACGGTTGTACAGACGGATCTCGTTAGTCTAGATATTGAAGACGTTTGTCCAACGACGTATCTCGTTAGTCTAGATATAGAAGACGGTTGTACAGACGGATCTCGTTAGTCTAGATATAGAAGACGGTTGTACAACGACGGATCTCGTTAGTCTAGATATAGAAGACGGTTGTACAACGACGGATCTCGTTATTCTAGATATAGAAGACGGTTGTACAGACGTATCTCGTTAGTCTAGATATAGAAGACGGTTGTACAACGACGGATCTCGTTAGTCTAGATATAGAAGACGGTTGTACAGACGTATCTCGTTAGTCTAGATATAGAAGACGGTTGTATATCGAGAGATCTCGTTACTCTAGATATAGAAGACGGTTGTACAGACGGATCTCGTTAGTCTAGATATAGAAGACGGTTGTACAGACGGATCTCGTTAGTCTTGATATAGAAGATGGTTGTACAGACGGATCTCGTTAGTCTAGATATTGAAGACGTTTGTCCAACGACGGATCTCGTTAGTCTAGATATAGAAGACGGTTGTACAACGACGGATCTCGTTAGTCTAGATATAGAAGACGGTTGTACAGACGGATCCCGTTAGTCTAGATATAGAAGACGGTTGTACAGACGGATCTCGTTAGTCTAGATATAGAAGACGGTTGTACAGACGGATCTCGTTAGTCTAGATATTGAAAACGGTTGTACAGACGGATCTCGTTAGTCTAGATATAGAAGACGGTTGTACAGACGGATCTCGTTAGTCTAGATATAGAAGACGGTTGTACAACGACGGATCTCGTTAGTCTAGATATAGAAGGCGGTTGTACAGACGGATCTCGTTAGTCTGGATATAGAAGACGGTTGTACAGACGGATCTCGTTAGTCTAGATATTGAAGACGTTTGTCCAACGACGTATCTCGTTAGTCTAGATACAGAAAACGGTTGTACAGACGGATCTCGTTAGTCTAGATATAGAAGACGGTTGTACAGACGGATCTCGTTAGTCTAGATATTGAAGACGTTTGTCCAACGACGTATCTCGTTAGTCTAGATATAGAAGACGGTTGTATATCGAGAGATCTCGTTACTCTAGATATAGAAGACGGTTGTACAGACGGATCTCGTTAGTCTAGATATAGAAGACGCTTGTACAGACGTATCTCGTTAGTCTAGATATAGAAGACGGTTGTACAACGACGGATCTCGTTAGTCTAGATATAGAAGACGGTTGTATATCGAGAGATCTCGTTAGTCTAGATATAGAAGACGGTTGTACAGACGGATCCCGTTAGTCTAGATATAGAAGAGGGTTGTACAACGACGGATCTCGTTAGTCTAGAAATAGAAGACGGTTGTACAGACGGATCTCGTTAGTCTAGATATAGAAGACGGTTGTACAGACGGATCTCGTTAGTCTAGATATAGAAGACGGTTGTACAACGACGGAGCTCGTTAGTCTAGATATAGAAGACGGTTGTACAACGACGGATCTCGTTAGTCTAGATATAGAAGACGGTTGTATAACGAGAGATCTCGTTAGTCTAGATATATAAGACGGTTGTACAGACGGATCCCGTTAGTCTACATATAGAAGACGGTTGTACATCGAGAGATCTCGTTAGTCTAGATATAGAAGACGGTTGTATATCGAGAGATCTCGTTAGTCTAGGTATAGAAGACGGTTGTACAGACGGATCTCGTTAGTCTAGATATAGAAGACGGTTGTACAGACGGAGCTCGTTAGTCTAGATATAGAAGACGGTTGTACAGACGGATCTCGTTAGTCTAGATACTACACA
Source organism: Andrena bicolor (assembly GCA_960531205.1). Lineage (NCBI taxonomy): Eukaryota > Metazoa > Arthropoda > Insecta > Hymenoptera > Andrenidae > Andrena > Andrena bicolor. The sequence goes on from CAUIJW010000012.1 coordinate 423,420, forward strand.
TCTAGATTTGTTGTGCCCTGCGTGATGGCTCGCAAGGCTGGTACGGGATTTGGTGATATCGTAGGCTCGGGAGTGAACAAAAGATTAGGATCTACTGGGTGAACTACACCAAGTTGGTTAAATTTAGAGACTAAGTCTTTATTCAGAGACTAATTAATACTAGACTGAGGTTTACAGAAGTGTCAGCCGTGTTAACAGGTCGAGTGTCAAGTCTAGAATCCTCCTCTTTTTGGAATCGCATTGGTTTTATATCCTTCTTGGGCGTGGTACGCGTTACTATGCTCGGTCGCAGCGAGGCGTTCACGTGTTGCTGACATTGTAAGATTGGTCGCTAGCGGCTGTCTTAGCTTCGAAACATCTCGAACGTTTATATAACGTAATATAATATGTGTAATATGTCTAACACGTGGGCTTGGGCGTTTCCTGGGCACAACATCCCTTCCCCCTAAGGGAGGAAAAGCCATAGCTTTTTCTTACGATACGTCTTAACAATATTTGTCTACATTTGACTATAATATATTTGTATACAATGGTTATGATGTGTCAAAGGGAACTGGTGGAAGAAGTTCCTTCCTTACTAACTATATTAATTATCGCTTCGGGTTTTTGCGTGGTTTTGTCGTGACTTGTGTTTTCCGTTGTACAATGTCGCGGTGTTCTCGCTTTGAAGTGTACAATACATTTATAGAGTGCAATGATACATAATGTAATTGTTATGAATCCCGTTATCGACGATAGCGTAAAGAAGCTGTAGTGATACTCGGTTGGTATAATCTCGGGTTTTTCTAGGTCGTTTTGTAAGTCGTCTAATTTTTTGCTAACTTTATTCAATTCTTCTGGGTGTTTGATTATTCTTTTTAGCTCGAAATTTGTGTTACGATATGAATTTACAGTGGTTTGTGGCAGTGTGAATTCGTCTAGTGATAAATTGTAACCAGGTAAGTAGTTCCATATTTTTTCTATACCGTATTGTTTTCCGGTTTCTATCGTAAATTCGGCCGTAGTGATAGTACATTTATTTCTTATTGTTATTATACCAGAGTCCTTAATACTATACATATTTGTGCCTTTATCGTCGCAAGTCGCTGCTAATTGTATCGGTTTTGGTGTGACGTAAATCCATGCGCCTGGTTGTTGTAATTCTATTAGGATTGTATGGTTCAAAGTCATGATTCGTATCTTACAATTGTTCGGTTTTTCTGTTAGTTTGGTATACAACTGTACTTCGCAGGGTCCGTATGGTATCGCTTTGAATATCGGGTGGTTAGATGTGCAGAGATATAAATCGTTTATCGTTTTACATTTCGATAAGTCCTGTTCGCTTAACTGTATATAATCTTGCACCGAGGTGTCAAGTACTACGTAGGAATTGAGGGATTCTATGTACGCGTAGAATGATTCGTTTATCTTAGTGGGTACTGGGTGTACTTTGCTTAATTTGAATTTTTTCGCGTTTAGTAGTGGGATATCTAGTATTACAGTAATTGATTTAGTGTCCGAAAAGGCAGAAAGTGTAAGGATTTCATATAAAACGTGCATGTTTTCTAATTTTATACTTATGGGGAAGTCTAGTCCTTGCGGTATATAAGCTAGTGCAGAAGTGAGGTAGGTTATGATTTGCGCTGGTGGTATTAATCGGGGGTTTAAAATCCCTTTCTTTATATCCATTATGAATTCTAGTAGGTCTTGTGTGTCGCGTAGGAGTGTTTCGGCCACGCTATTTATTAATATGAGGTTTTCGTCTATGGTTTCTCGAAATCTAGTTATGTCGGTCGTCTGTTGTAGTAAGTATTGAATTTGCCAGGTCGCGTTTAAAAGGGTTTTTTCGTTTTCCTGTATGTTGTATATAGTCTCGTTTAAGAGTTCGGTGTTAGCTCTTACAATTTGCATTTGTCCTTTGATCGTATTTTTCAATCTAATGTCTTGTCGTTTGAGGAATTCTATTTGGTCATTGATTTTCTTTCTATCTTCGGAATCCATTAATCCGAAGAGTGATTTACCTATGTAACCTAATCCGTCTATCAGTCCGCGACGCTGTTTTGGTGCGGAGCTTATGGTCTGTTGGACGTAAGTTATGAGCTTAGCTACTCGGTCTACCTTGCCTTGAATTTTTGTACCGAATGTTTTACAGAATTTTTGTAGGTTGTCCGTAGAAGGTGTTTTACATTGAGACAGTATGTCGTGTAGTGTTTCCTGGAGGTTTGCTTCTCGTCGGTAAATGTGGGATATATCTATGTGTAGTATTAGTTTCCAACTATCTCGGTAGATTTGTAGGTCGCCTATGTTTTCGAAGTAAATGCCTGGGTGATCTTGGAATTCTTTTATAGCGAAGTCTGAGTCGGGGGTCGTCCCTCCTATTACTAGTATCGTCATTTGTAGGGCGGTAATTCTGTAAAATATAATGTTGAGGTGTAGTTGGCGTTACGTTTTGTTGTTTGCGACGTCTTCTTCATGCGTGAGCGAGATTAGTTTTTGCCGCGTGGACTGAATGTCTTTCCTATCTCTCTTAGGTTTAAGTGGGGGTGAAGTGCATAGGACTCGATTTTCTCGTCGCTTCTTATTTCGTTTCATTCGTCACCATGCTTTCGATCATGGACGTGCCAAGAGAAATTGTGATATTTTTACTGGTGTGTTTATATTGTTTTGATTTTTTTTTTTTTTTTTTTTTTTTCTTTTCGACGTATGTGCGGGCGTCAAATTGTGTTTTTCCTTATAGTATTATCTTTAACTTTTAGAGCTTGGAGTATCCGGCCCCGCCCGGGTTTCTTAATTTTTCCTTCAGGAACGCGGTGCGCGAGTACCGTTCAGACCTTCGGCGGTACCGTGCGGAGTTTTTGCAATGGCTAGACTGCGAGGACTCTTGGGGGATTCGTTCCATGTTTGGTGAGTTTCTTAGATTAAAATATAATATATAAATTATAAAATTAAAATATTTTTTTTTTTTTTTTTTTTTGCTTTGTGGAATTCTCCGTTTTTATTTATATCTGGTTGTTGTTCCAGAACGTCATGGGGATTCTTTTGTACGGTCGGACTCTCCGCCCGAGTTTTGGTCCTACTTCGGGGAATAGTACTTATTTTCTCTACTTATTTTTCTTTTTTGTGATTGCTATATATATATATAGTTTTCTACTTAAATAAATTTTTTTAAATTTTTACTGTAATTAGTTGTTCGTGTATCGTTACTTCCCTTCACGATTGCGTCCTTTTCCTATGCTCACTATTCGATAAAGTGTTTTAGTCTGTTTGCGTGTACGCGAAGCGTTCGTCGTCCTTTAATTATGGTATAGTTATTATTATCATGTACGCCTTGGATCGTGTAAGGACCGATCCAAGCGGGGGTTAATTTCTTTGATCTTCCGCGTCTCACGGTCTCGTCGTGTAATAGTATTTGGTCTCCTATCTTGAAGGATTTTTCTGCTGTCTTTTTATCGTATTGCCTTTTAGATTTGTCTTTGTTGATCTCTAAGGTTTCGCGCGCGATGTTATTTGTGGACCGTAGTCTTTCGCGTAGTTCTTCAGCGTATTTGTCATACGTATACGTTAGTTGCGGTGCCTGGTTTAGTGAGGTCGGCAACGTTGCTTGTCTCCCGAATACGAGTTCGTAGGGTGTGTAGCCAGTAGACGAGTGTGGGGTTGTGTTGTAAGTAAACATTGCATACGGTAGCCATTCGTCCCAATCGGTCTGGTCTTCTGTGATAAAGTTCTTTAGGTATTCTGCTAGCGTACGATGGCTCCTTTCTAGGGCTCCGTTTGATTGAGGGTGATATGCCGTGGTTTGTATTTTTTCGATTTTAAGCAATTTACATACGTTTTTGAACACTTGGCTAAGGAAATTGGTTCCTTGATCGGTTAACACTCGTTGTGGAATTCCGTATTCGCAGATTATTCTTGTGACGAATTCTTTTGCTACTGTGTTTGCTTCCTGATCTTCGAGGGGTATAGCTTTGCTGAATTTGGTTAACAAGTCTTGAAAGGTTAGTATGTATTTGTTTCGTCTACTTGTCTCGGGTAAAGGTCCTACTATGTCCAGTGCGCATTTTTCGAATGGTTCTGTGGGAGTGTCTGTAATTACCATGGGAGCTTTGGTTATTCTTGTTAATTTATTTTTCTGACATTTTTCGCATTTGGAGATGTATTTTTCAACGTCTTGGCGCATTCCTGGCCACGAATGATTTAATTTTATACGTTCCAGGGTTCGTTTTATTCCTAAATGTCCGCCTAAGGGAGTGTCATGAAATTCGCGCAGTATTTGATTTTTGTCGTCCTCCGTATATGTTATATCGCTCTTTTCTTCTTCTGACTGGGATTCGTTTTCTTCGTCGGCGTTTTCGCTGGCGACGGCTAGTGTTTCTGTGTTGAGTTTTCGCTTCGTTCCTCGCGTAATCGCGAACATTCTACTGAGGGCGTCTGCGTTTTTATTTGTCTTTCCCGCTTTGTATTCTATGGTGTAATCGTATTCTGCTAGCTTCAATTTCCATCTCATTAATCTTGAGCCGGGATCCTTTACGTTAAAAAGCCAAGTAAGAGGTTTATGGTCTGTTACGATTTTAAATTTTGTGCCGTATACATAAGGTCTAAAATGTTGTGTTGCCCATACTATGGCCAACAATTCTTTTTCTATGGTGCTATAATTTTCTTCTGCCTTATTTAGTATTCTACTTGCGTATGCTATGGGTAGGTCTTGACCTATCTTTCCCTGTGATAATACTGCTCCTATTGCTTTTCCGGAAGCGTCTGTTGTAAGAACGAATGGTTTCGTGAAATCGGGGTATTGCAGTATCGGTGCTGTTGTTAACTTTTCCTTTAATATCTCGAAGGCTTCCTGCTCTTGTGCAGTCCATCTGTATGCTTGGTCTTTCTTTAATAATTGCGTCAAAGGTTTCGCGATTTGTGAAAAATGTTCTATGAATCTCCTATAATATCCGGCTAAACCTAAGAAGGATTGTATATCTTTAGTTCTTTTGGGTATCGGAAAGTTTTTTACCGCGTCGAGTTTCGTAGGGTCTGGTTTGATACCGCTCTCACTTATCACGTGACCAAGGTATATCGTTTCCTTTCGTAGAAATTCGCATTTGTTGGGTTGAAGTTTCAGGCCACTCTCGCGTATACGTTCGAATACTAGTTCTAGACGATCTTGGTGTTCTTTCAGTGAACGTCCATAGACGACAATATCGTCTAAATACACGAAACATTTTATTCCTTGTAATCCAGATAATACGGTATTCATTAGTCTTTGGAATGTCGCGGGAGCGTTTTTAAGCCCGAACGGCATTCTATTATATTCAAAATGGCCGTATGGTGTCGAAAATGCCGTTTTCTCACGATCTTCCTTTTTCATGGCTATTTGATGGAATCCTGACGCTAAATCTAAGGTTGAGAAATATTTTGCTCCTCCTAATTGATCTAGAATGTCCGTTATATTCGGTAAGGGGTATGAGTCGCCTACCGTCGCGTCGTTCACTTGCCTCAAATCTGCTACTACTCTGAGTTTGCGTTTTCCTGAAGCGTCTGGTTTTTTAGGAACTACCAGCAATGGGACGTTCCACTGGCTGACGCTTGGACTAATTATTCCTTCTTCTACCATTTCCTGAACTTGTCTATTTACTTCCTCTTTATGCGCTTGAGGTAATCTATACGGTTTTACGTATATAGGTTTAGTATCTGGGATTAGGGTAATCGAATGCTCTGCCATCGTGGTGTATCCTAATTTGTCTCCTTCTAGGCAGAATATTTCATTATACTTCTCACATAGCTCGAGTAAGCTGGTTTCTTCTTCTTTATTTAGGTGATCTGTTCTAAGGTTTTCGCGCAGGGTTTGCATCCTATTTCTCCCGTGTACTGCGTGTACTGCGTACGTCGGTGTGTCGCGCTCGTTGTCGCAATTCGCGTCAGTCGGGTCAGTTTCATAGCTCGTCAGTGTTTGTAACGTCACTGTTGGCATATTGATAAGGACTTCGTCCGCGGTAGTGTTCATTACGCTTATTGCACATTTCCCGTTCTGGCCCACTGTTAACGAGTTTCCTATAAATACTCCTGGTTTAATAGATTGTCTTTCCACTATACCTTCGCCTTTATCAGTTGTTCTAGCTAGGAGAATGGTTTCAGATCGCGGTTTTAAAACTACGTTCCTTCCTGAGTAGGGGAATTGTATTCCGTATATCTCTATTCCTAGGTTTGCCCGGATGCATACTTCGTGTTTAGCCATAAAATCTTGTCCTAGGATTCCGTCTGCTTCTAATGGGAAGTCGTCTTTAACTAATCGGCAAGGATGCGTTACTGTCTTATTTCCGATTTCTATGTTTAATTGTACTAGACACAGCGTTTTGATTTCCATAGGGGCTATTCCTCGCAAGGATACTATTTCGTCTTCGGCTTGAACATCGCCCTTTACTTTACCTATCTTTATTAATGTAATATCGGCTCCTGTGTCTACTAACATATTCGCTCTTTCCTTTTCTAGTTCCGGCGCTCTAATTTCGATCGTATTTTCGAGTTGGGATGTCACTACCATATTTGCTCGGTACGATTCTACCCTAGATCCTGCGTTTGTTTGTCTGTCATCGGCTGTCCCGCGGCTCGTGGTAGGGGAATTTTGATTTTCGTTAGATGGTTCTCGACCCGGAGTTCTATTAAAATTCTGTCTGGTATCTTCGCGTCTGTAATTCGTATTCGTATAGCGCGGTCTGTAGTCTCGTCCGTTTGCTCTTTCCCTAGCTCTGCATTCTTTGATTAGATGTCCCGGTTTTTTACAGTAATGGCAGACCATGGTGACGCGCTGAACTTCCCTTTTTACTGTCGTCTGTTGCGTCGGGGAGTTTTCTCGAGGCATACTTAATCGCGTATAGCAATTTCTTGCTAAATGTCCCAATTTATTACATCGATCACAGCGCGGTACGTTTGATCCTTCCCTTCCCTTGGGGTGATTACCGAATTTCCTGTAATTTCGCGAGGTGTTTAAACCCATCGCTTGTTCCTCTTCTATAGCGGCGGCTATTGCTGCGTTCAACGTTGCATAGTTACGAGACCTTATGATCGTTCTCAGTTTTACATTTAACCCGAGGGTGAAAACGTCTAGGGCGCGCTCTTGTACTGATTCTGTTAACGCGTTATTTACTTCATCGCGGTTCCCTGGTTTTACCGATAATTCAGATAGTTCTCCAGCTAATTCTTCTACTCTACACGCGAATAATTTTACGCTTTCGCCTTCTCGTTGGTGGCAGGCATGGAATTCTGCCCCAACTGCTCCTATGGACCTTTTGTCTACGAATAAGGAAGTTAGGATGTCTTTTAATTTATCAAAAGTATCTACTTCTTTGTACTCTAGTACCTTGGCTGCTTTGCCTTTAATTTTCGTACCTATCACCGTTTTCAAGAATCTTGGCAGATCATTCTCGGGCACAAATTCTGCGGCACTTGTATAAGACTTCAGAAATTCTGCTAGCTCGTCCGACGATTTTCCTATGAATTTATCTACTAACGACAGCGCGGTGGATAATCTTTTTACGTCCGGTAGTGGAACCAAGAGGCTGCTTCCAGCATTTAGTGACATTTTTCTATCTTCTGTTTCTTCTATATCTAACAAGCTAAAGTCCGCTAGCACTATCGGGAATTCTCTATTCGGCGTTACAAAGTTTTCTGGGGACGATTCGGCACTTGAATCGTCGTTTTTCTTAACGCTTAATCGTAACGGCGACGGTCGTCGTGTTCGGCGAGACGGTCGTGAATAGTCTATAGAAGGTAGGAGATCTAGTTCCTCTCGTATGAAGGTTAGTTTTTTATCAAAAAATGATTCGAACGATCTTGACAAGCTTTTCTGACCCGGAAGTTTGAATTGATTTGCGCGTTCGTCTTCTATAGACATGCATGTACCGTTTCTATATTTTGATAGGACTCTGGTTTACAATAATTAGTTTCACGGTATTCGGTTACTCACAACGCTACTCTTTTCCACATGTCGACGGCTCGGTCAGGCGTCCTCTCGTCCGTGAACCGTAGATGGTGATAAGAGACGAATCGGATCCAGCAAGGTCGATCCGTACAGCTGTTCACTGCGTGCTCCGACGGCTGCTTCCTTCGCACGGCTCTCCGTCCGTCCTTCAGGTGCGGCTTCGACTCGTTCTTCGGTCCCCAAAGTACTTCTCGTGCGTCCTGGTCCTCGGATTTGCGACGTCCTCGAAGATGGGTTTGGTGTTAGTCAAATGGTCAATTCACCCGTTCACTCTCAGGCTGATTTTACTCGTCACTAGGCTCGTCGGCGTTCGGACTGCGTCGAACGTTTTTCTCAAAGGCCGTTCCTCGGTCCTCTGTACTACCTCGGTAGAGACGATTGCCAGTTCTAGCCTGTTCGATTGCGATGATCAAATAATATTGTCGGAGGTAGTTCAACCTCTGTCGACGTTGATCAATCGGTTGCGTCAAGGCTTGGTAAAATTTTTTACGATGCACTATCCCACCGCTGCCACCAATTTGTTGTGCCCTGCGTGATGGCTCGCAAGGCTGGTACGGGATTTGGTGATATCGTAGGTTCGGGAGTGAACAAAAGATTAGGATCTACTGGGTGAACTACACCAAGTTGGTTAAATTTAGAGACTAAGTCTTTATTCAGAGACTAATTAATACTAGACTGAGGTTTACAGAAGTGTCAGCCGTGTTAACAGGTCGAGTGTCAAGTCTAGAATCCTCCTCTTTTTGGAATCGCATTGGTTTTATATCCTTCTTGGGCGTGGTACGCGTTACTATGCTCGGTCGCAGCGAGGCGTTCACGTGTTGCTGACATTGTAAGATTGGTCGCTAGCGGCTGTCTTAGCTTCGAAACATCTCGAACGTTTATATAACGTAATATAATATGTGTAATATGTCTAACACGTGGGCTTGGGCGTTGCCTGGGCACAACATAGAAGATGGTTGTACAGACGGATCTCGTTAGTCTAGATATTGAAGACGTTTGTCCAACGACGGATCTCGTTAGTCTAGATATAGAAGACGGTTGTGCAACGACGGATCTCGTTTGTCTAGATACAGAAAACGGTTGTACAGACGGATCTCGTTAGTCTAGATATAGAAGACGGTTGTACAGACGGATCTCGTTAGTCTAGATATAGAAGACGGTTGTACAGACGGATCTCGTTAGTCTAGATATAGAAGACGGTTGTACAGACGGATCTCGTTAGTCTAGATATTGAAGACGTTTGTCCAACGACGTATCTCGTTAGTCTAGATACAGAAAACGGTTGTACAGACGGATCTCGTTAGTCTAGATATAGAAGACGGTTGTACAGACGGATCTCGTTAATCTAGATATTGAAGACGTTTGTCCAACGACGTATCTCGTTAGTCTAGATATAGAAGACGGTTGTATATCGAGAGATCTCGTTAGTCTAGATATAGAAGACGGTTGTACAGACGGATCTCGTTAGTCTAGATATAGAAGACGGTTGTACAGACGGATCTCGTTAGTCTAGATATAGAAGACGGTTGTACAACGACGGATCTCGTTAGTCTAGATATAGAAGACGGTTGTATATCGAGAGATCTCGTTAGTCTAGATATAGAAGACGGTTGTACAGACGGATCCCGTTAGTCTAGATATAGAAGAGGGTTGTACAACGACGGATCTCGTTAGTCTAGAAATAGAAGACGGTTGTACAGACGGATCTCGTTAGTCTAGATATAGAAGACGGTTGTACAGACGGATCTCGTTAGTCTAGATATAGAAGACGGTTGTACAACGACGGAGCTCGTTAGTCTAGATATAGAAGACGGTTGTACAACGAAGGATCTCGTTAGTCTAGATATAGAAGACGGTTGTATAACGAGAGATCTCGTTAGTCTAGATATATAAGACGGTTGTACAGACGGATCCCGTTAGTCTACATATAGAAGACGGTTGTACATCGAGAGATCTCGTTAGTCTAGATATAGAAGACGGTTGTATATCGAGAGATCTCGTTAGTCTAGATATAGAAGACGGTTGTACAGACGGATCTCGTTAGTCTAGATATAGAAGACGGTTGTACAGACGGAGCTCGTTAGTCTAGATATAGAAGACGGTTGTACAGACGGATCTCGTTAGTCTAGATATAGAAGATGGTTGTACAGACGGATCTCGTTAGTCTAGATATTGAAGACGTTTGTCCAACGACGGATCTCGTTAGTCTAGATATAGAAGACGGTTGTGCAACGACGGATCTCGTTTGTCTAGATACAGAAAACGGTTGTACAGACGGATCTCGTTAGTCTAGATATAGAAGACGGTTGTACAGACGGATCACGTTAGTCTAGATATAGAAGACGGTTGTACAGACGGATCTCGTTAGTCTAGATATAGAAGACGGTTGTACAGACGGATCTCGTTAGTCTAGATATTGAAGACGTTTGTCCAACGACGTATCTCGTTAGTCTAGATACAGAAAACGGTTGTACAGACGGATCTCGTTAGTCTAGAAATAGAAGACGGTTGTACAGACGGATCTCGTTAATCTAGATATTGAAGACGTTTGTCCAACGACGTATCTCGTTAGTCTAGATATAGAAGACGGTTGTATATCGAGAGATCTCGTTAGTCTAGATATAGAAGACGGTTGTACAGACGGATCTCGTTAGTCTAGATATAGAATACGGTTGTACAGACGGATCTCGTTAGTCTAGATATAGAAGACGGTTGTACAACGACGGATCTCGTTAGTCTAGATATAGAAGACGGTTGTATAACGAGAGATCTCGTTAGTCTAGATATATAAGACGGTTGTACAGACGGATCCCGTTTGTCTACATATAGAAAACGGTTGTACATCGAGAGATCTCGTTAGTCTAGATATAGAAGACGGTTGTATATCGAGAGATCTCGTTAGTCTAGATATAGAAGACGGTTGTACAGACGGATCTCGTTAGTCTAGATATAGAAGACGGTTGTACAGGCGGAGCCGTTAGTCTAGATATAGAAGACGGTTGTACAGACGGAGCCGTTAGTCTAGATATAGAAGACGGTTGTACAGACGGATCTCGTTAGTCTAGATATAGAAGATGGTTGTACAGACGGATCTCGTTAGTCTAGATATTGAAGACGTTTGTCCAACGACGGATCTCGTTAGTCTAGATATAGAAGACGGTTGTACAACGACGGATCTCGTTAGTCTAGATATAGAAGACGGTTGTACAGACGGATCTCGTTAGTCTAGATATAGAAGACGGTTGTACAACGACGGATCTCGTTAGTCTAGATATAGAAGACGGTTGTACAGACGGATCTCGTTAGTCTAGATATAGAAGACGGTTGTATATCGAGAGATCTCGTTACTCTAGATATAGAAGACGGTTGTACAGACGGATCTCGTTAGTCTAGATATAGAAGATGGTTGTACAGACGGATCTCGTTAGTCTAGATATTGAAAACGGTTGTACAGACGGATCTCGTTAGTCTAGATATAGAAGACGGTTGTACAGACGGATCTCGTTAGTCTAGATATAGAAGACGGTTGTACAACGACGGATCTCGTTAGTCTAGATATAGAAGACGGTTGTACAGACGGATCTCGTTAGTCTGGATATAGAAGACGGTTGTACAGACGGATCTCGTTAGTCTAGATATTGAAGACGTTTGTCCAACGACGTATCTCGTTAGTCTAGATACAGAAAACGGTTGTACAGACGGATCTCGTTAGTCTAGATATAGAAGACGGTTGTACAGACGGATCTCGTTAGTCTAGATATTGAAGACGTTTGTCCAACGACGTATCTCGTTAGTCTAGATATAGAAGACGGTTGTATATCGAGAGATCTCGTTACTCTAGATATAGAAGACGGTTGTACAGACGGATCTCGTTAGTCTAGATATAGAAGACGTTTGTCCAACGACGTATCTCGTTAGTCTAGATATAGAAGACGGTTGTATATCGAGAGATCTCGTTACTCTAGATATAGAAGACGGTTGTACAGACGGATCTCGTTAGTCTAGATATAGAAGATGGTTGTACAGACGGATCTCGTTAGTCTAGATATTGAAAACGGTTGTACAGACGGATCTCGTTAGTCTAGATATAGAAGAGGGTTGTACAACGACGGATCTCGTTAGTCTAGATATAGAAGACGGTTGTACATCGACGGATCTCGTTAGTCTAGATATAGAAGAGGGTTGTACAACGACGGATCTCGTTAGTCTAGATATAGAAGACGGTTGTACATCGACGGATCTCGTTAGTCTAGATATTGAAGACGTTTGTCCAACGACGTATCTCGTTAGTCTAGATATAGAAAACGGTTGTACAGACGGATCTCGTTAGTCTAGATATAGAAGAGGGTTGTACAACGACGGATCTCGTTAGTCTAGAAATAGAAGACGGTTGTACAGACGGATCTCGTTAGTCTAGATATAGAAGATGGTTGTACAGACGGATCTCGTTAGTCTAGATATTGAAGACGTTTGTCCAACGACGGATCTCGTTAGTCTAGATATAGAAGACGGTTGTGCAACGACGGATCTCGTTTGTCTAGATACAGAAAACGGTTGTACAGACGGATCTCGTTAGTCTAGATATAGAAGACGGTTGTACAGACGGATCACGTTAGTCTAGATATAGAAGACGGTTGTACAGACGGATCTCGTTAGTCTAGATATAGAAGACGGTTGTACAGACGGATCTCGTTAGTCTAGATATAGAAGACGGTTGTACAGACGGATCTCGTTAATCTAGATATTGAAGACGTTTGTCCAACGACGTATCTCGTTAGTCTAGATATAGAAGACGGTTGTATATCGAGAGATCTCGTTAGTCTAGATATAGAAGACGGTTGTACAACGACGGATCTCGTTAGTCTAGATATAGAAGACGGTTGTACAGACGGATCCCGTTAGTCTAGATATAGAAGACGGTTGTACAGACGGATCTCGTTAGTCTAGATATAGAAGACGGTTGTACAGACGGATCTCGTTAGTCTAGATATAGAAGACGGTTGTACAGACGGATCTCGTTAGTCTAGATATAGAAGACGGTTGTACATCGACGGATCTCGTTAGTCTAGATATAGAAGAGGGTTGTACAACGACGGATCTCGTTAGTCTAGATATAGAAGACGGTTGTACAACGACGGATCTCGTTAGTCTAGATATAGAAGACGGTTGTACAGACGGATCCCGTTAGTCTAGATATAGAAGACGGTTGTACAGACGGATCGCGTTAGTCTAGATATAGAAGATGGTTGTACAGACGGATCTCGTTAGTCTAGATATTGAAGACGTTTGTCCAACGATGGATCTCGTTAGTCTAGATATAGAAGACGGTTGTACAACGACGGATCTCGTTAGTCTAGATATAGAAGACGGTTGTACAGACGGATCCCGTTAGTATAGATATAGAAGACGGTTGTACAGACGGATCTCGTTAGTCTAGATATTGAAGACGGTTGTACAGACGGATCCCGTTAGTCTACATATAGAAGACGGATGTACATCGAGAGATCTCGTTAGTCTAGATATAGAAGACGGTTGTATATCGAGAGATCTCGTTAGTCTAGATATAGAAGACGGTTGTACAGACGGATCTCGTTAGTCTAGATATAGAAGACGGTTGTACAAACGGAGCTCGTTAGTCTAGATATAGAAGACGGTTGTACAACGACGGATCTCGTTAGTCTAGATATACAAGACGGTTGTACAGACGGATCTCGTTAGTCTAGATATAGAAGACGGTTGTACAGACGGATCTCGTTAGTCGAGATATAGAAGACGGTTGTACAGACGGACCTCGTTAGTCTAGATATAGAAGACGGTTGTATAACGAGAGATCTCGTTAGTCTAGATATAGAAGACGGTTGTACAGACGGATCTCGTTAGTCTAGATGTAGAAGATGGTTGTATAGACGGATCTCGTTAGTCTAGATATTGAAGACGATTGTCCAACGACGTATCTCGTTAGTCTAGATATAGAAGGCGGTTGTACAGACGGATCTCGTTAGTCTAGATATAGAAGACGGTTGTATAACGAGAGATTTCGTTAGTCTAGATATAGAAAACGGTTGTACAGACGGATCTCGTTAGTCTAGATATAGAAGACGGTTGTACAACGACGGATCTCGTTAGTCTAGATATAGAAGACGGCTGTACAACGAGAGATCTCGTTAGTCTAGATATAGTAGACGGTTGTACAGACAGAGCTCGTTAGTCTAGATATTGAAGACGTTTGTCCAACGACGTATCTCGTTAGTCTAGATATAGAAGACGGTTGTACAACGAGAGATCTCGTTAGTCTAGATATAGAAGTCGGTTGTACAGACAGAGCTCGTTAGTCTAGATATTGAAGACGTTTGTCCAACGACGTATCTCGTTAGTCTAGATACAGAAAACGGTTGTACAGACGGATCTCGTTAGTCTAGATATAGAATACGGTTGTACAGACGGATCTCGATAGTCTAGTTACAGAAGACGGTTGTACAGACGGATCTCGTTAGTCTAGATACAGAAAACGGTTGTACAGACGGATCTCGTTAGTCTAGATATAGAAGACGGTTGTACAACGAAGGATCTCGTTAGTCTAGATATAGAAGACGGTTGTACATCGACGGATCTCGTTAGTCTAGATATAGAAGAGGGTTGTACAACGACGGATCTCGTTAGTCTAGATATAGAAGACGGTTGTACATCGACGGATCTCGTTAGTCTAGATATTGAAGACGTTTGTCCAACGACGTATCTCGTTAGTCTAGATATAGAAAACGGTTGTACAGACGGATCTCGTTAGTCTAGATATAGAAGAGGGTTGTACAACGACGGATCTCGTTAGTCTAGAAATAGAAGACGGTTGTACAGACGGATCTCGTTAGTCTAGATATAGAAGATGGTTGTACAGACGGATCTCGTTAGTCTAGATATTGAAGACGTTTGTCCAACGACGGATCTCGTTAGTCTAGATATAGAAGACGGTTGTGCAACGACGGATCTCGTTTGTCTAGATACAGAAAACGGTTGTACAGACGGATCTCGTTAGTCTAGATATAGAAGACGGTTGTACAGACGGATCACGTTAGTCTAGATATAGAAGACGGTTGTACAGACGGATCTCGTTAGTCTAGATATAGAAGACGGTTGTACAGACGGATCTCGTTAGTCTAGATATAGAAGACGGTTGTACAGACGGATCTCGTTAATCTAGATATTGAAGACGTTTGTCCAACGACGTATCTCGTTAGTCTAGATATAGAAGACGGTTGTATATCGAGAGATCTCGTTAGTCTAGATATAGAAGACGGTTGTACAGACGGATCTCGTTAGTCTAGATATAGAAGACGGTTGTACAGACGGATCTCGTTAGTCTAGATATAGAAGACGGTTGTACAACGACGGATCTCGTTAGTCTAGATATAGAAAACGGTTGTACAGACGGATCTCGTTAGTCTAGATATAGAAGACGGTTGTACAGACGGATCTCGTTAGTCTAGATATATAAGACGGTTGTACAGACGGATCCCGTTAGTCTACATATAGAAGACGGATGTACATCGAGAGATCTCGTTAGTCTAGATATAGAAGACGGTTGTATATCGAGAGATCTCGTTAGTCTAGATATAGAAGACGGTTGTACAGACGGATCTCGTTAGTCTAGATATAGAAGACGGTTGTACAACGACGGATCTCGTTAGTCTAGATATAGAAGACGGTTGTACAGACGGATCCCGTTAGTCTAGATATAGAAGACGGTTGTACAGACGGATCTCGTTAGTCTAGATATAGAAGACGGTTGTACAGACGGATCTCGTTAGTCTAGATATAGAAGACGGTTGTACAGACGGATCTCGTTAGTCTAGATATAGAAGACGGTTGTACATCGACGGATCTCGTTAGTCTAGATATAGAAGAGGGTTGTACAACGACGGATCTCGTTAGTCTAGATATAGAAGACGGTTGTACAACGACGGATCTCGTTAGTCTAGATATAGAAGACGGTTGTACAGACGGATCCCGTTAGTCTAGATATAGAAGACGGTTGTACAGACGGATCGCGTTAGTCTAGATATAGAAGATGGTTGTACAGACGGATCTCGTTAGTCTAGATATTGAAGACGTTTGTCCAACGATGGATCTCGTTAGTCTAGATATAGAAGACGGTTGTACAACGACGGATCTCGTTAGTCTAGATATAGAAGACGGTTGTACAGACGGATCCCGTTAGTATAGATATAGAAGACGGTTGTACAGACGGATCTCGTTAGTCTAGATATTGAAGACGGTTGTACAGACGGATCCCGTTAGTCTACATATAGAAGACGGATGTACATCGAGAGATCTCGTTAGTCTAGATATAGAAGACGGTTGTATATCGAGAGATCTCGTTAGTCTAGATATAGAAGACGGTTGTACAGACGGATCTCGTTAGTCTAGATATAGAAGACGGTTGTACAAACGGAGCTCGTTAGTCTAGATATAGAAGACGGTTGTACAACGACGGATCTCGTTAGTCTAGATATACAAGACGGTTGTACAGACGGATCTCGTTAGTCTAGATATAGAAGACGGTTGTACAGACGGATCTCGTTAGTCGAGATATAGAAGACGGTTGTACAGACGGACCTCGTTAGTCTAGATATAGAAGACGGTTGTATAACGAGAGATCTCGTTAGTCTAGATATAGAAGACGGTTGTACAGACGGATCTCGTTAGTCTAGATGTAGAAGATGGTTGTATAGACGGATCTCGTTAGTCTAGATATTGAAGACGATTGTCCAACGACGTATCTCGTTAGTCTAGATATAGAAGGCGGTTGTACAGACGGATCTCGTTAGTCTAGATATAGAAGACGGTTGTATAACGAGAGATTTCGTTAGTCTAGATATAGAAAACGGTTGTACAGACGGATCTCGTTAGTCTAGATATAGAAGACGGTTGTACAACGACGGATCTCGTTAGTCTAGATATAGAAGACGGCTGTACAACGAGAGATCTCGTTAGTCTAGATATAGTAGACGGTTGTACAGACAGAGCTCGTTAGTCTAGATATTGAAGACGTTTGTCCAACGACGTATCTCGTTAGTCTAGATATAGAAGACGGTTGTACAACGAGAGATCTCGTTAGTCTAGATATAGAAGTCGGTTGTACAGACAGAGCTCGTTAGTCTAGATATTGAAGACGTTTGTCCAACGACGTATCTCGTTAGTCTAGATACAGAAAACGGTTGTACAGACGGATCTCGTTAGTCTAGATATAGAATACGGTTGTACAGACGGATATCGATAGTCTAGTTACAGAAGACGGTTGTACAGACGGATCTCGTTAGTCTAGATACAGAAAACGGTTGTACAGACGGATCTCGTTAGTCTAGATATAGAAGACGGTTGTACAACGAAGGATCTCGTTAGTCTAGATATAGAAGACGGTTGTACAACGAGAGATCTCGTTAGTCTAGATATAGTAGACGGTTGTACAGACGGATCTCGTTAGTCTAGATATTGAAGACGTTTGTCCAACGACGTATCTCGTTAGTCTAGATATAGAAGACGGTTGTACATACGGATCTCGTTAGTCTAGATATTGAAGACGTTTGTCCAACGACCTATCTCGTTAGTCTAGATATAGAAGACGGTTGTATATCGAGAGATCTCGTTACTCTAGATATTGAAGACGTTTGTCCAACGACGTATCTCGTTAGTCTAGATATAGAAAACGGTTGTACAGACGGATCTCGTTAGTCTAGATATAGAAGAGGGTTGTACAACGACGGATCTCGTTAGTCTAGATATTGAAGACGTTTGTCCAACGATGGATCTCGTTAGTCTAGATATAGAAGACGGTTGTACAACGACGGATCTCGTTAGTCTAGATATAGAAGACGGTTGTACAGACGGATCCCGTTAGTATAGATATAGAAGACGGTTGTACAGACGGATCTCGTTAGTCTAGATATTGAAGACGGTTGTACAGACGGATCCCGTTAGTCTACATATAGAAGACGGATGTACATCGAGAGATCTCGTTAGTCTAGATATAGAAGACGGTTGTATATCGAGAGATCTCGTTAGTCTAGATATAGAAGACGGTTGTACAGACGGATCTCGTTAGTCTAGATATAGAAGACGGTTGTACAAACGGAGCTCGTTAGTCTAGATATAGAAGACGGTTGTACAACGACGGATCTCGTTAGTCTAGATATACAAGACGGTTGTACAGACGGATCTCGTTAGTCTAGATATAGAAGACGGTTGTACAGACGGATCTCGTTAGTCGAGATATAGAAGACGGTTGTACAGACGGACCTCGTTAGTCTAGATATAGAAGACGGTTGTATAACGAGAGATCTCGTTAGTCTAGATATAGAAGACGGTTGTACAGACGGATCTCGTTAGTCTAGATGTAGAAGATGGTTGTATAGACGGATCTCGTTAGTCTAGATATTGAAGACGATTGTCCAACGACGTATCTCGTTAGTCTAGATATAGAAGGCGGTTGTACAGACGGATCTCGTTAGTCTAGATATAGAAGACGGTTGTATAACGAGAGATTTCGTTAGTCTAGATATAGAAAACGGTTGTACAGACGGATCTCGTTAGTCTAGATATAGAAGACGGTTGTACAACGACGGATCTCGTTAGTCTAGATATAGAAGACGGCTGTACAACGAGAGATCTCGTTAGTCTAGATATAGTAGACGGTTGTACAGACAGAGCTCGTTAGTCTAGATATTGAAGACGTTTGTCCAACGACGTATCTCGTTAGTCTAGATATAGAAGACGGTTGTACAACGAGAGATCTCGTTAGTCTAGATATAGAAGTCGGTTGTACAGACAGAGCTCGTTAGTCTAGATATTGAAGACGTTTGTCCAACGACGTATCTCGTTAGTCTAGATACAGAAAACGGTTGTACAGACGGATCTCGTTAGTCTAGATATAGAATACGGTTGTACAGACGGATCTCGATAGTCTAGTTACAGAAGACGGTTGTACAGACGGATCTCGTTAGTCTAGATACAGAAAACGGTTGTACAGACGGATCTCGTTAGTCTAGATATAGAAGACGGTTGTACAACGAAGGATCTCGTTAGTCTAGATATAGAAGACGGTTGTACAACGAGAGATCTCGTTAGTCTAGATATAGTAGACGGTTGTACAGACGGATCTCGTTAGTCTAGATATTGAAGACGTTTGTCCAACGACGTATCTCGTTAGTCTAGATATAGAAGACGGTTGTACATACGGATCTCGTTAGTCTAGATATTGAAGACGTTTGTCCAACGACCTATCTCGTTAGTCTAGATATAGAAGACGGTTGTATATCGAGAGATCTCGTTACTCTAGATATTGAAGACGTTTGTCCAACGACGTATCTCGTTAGTCTAGATATAGAAAACGGTTGTACAGACGGATCTCGTTAGTCTAGATATAGAAGAGGGTTGTACAACGACGGATCTCGTTAGTCTAGAAATAGAAGACGGTTGTACAGACGGATCTCGTTAGTCTAGATATAGAAGACGGTTGTACAGACGGATCTCGTTAGTCTAGATATAGAAGACGGTTGTACATCGACGGATCTCGTTAGTCTAGATATAGAAGAGGGTTGTACAACGACGGATCTCGTTAGTCTAGAAATAGAAGACGGTTGTACAGACGGATCTCGTTAGTCTAGATATAGAAGACGGTTGTACAGACGGATCTCGTTAGTCTAGATATAGAAGACGGTTGTACAACGACGGAGCTCGTTAGTCTAGATATAGAAGACGGTTGTACAACGACGGATCTCGTTAGTCTAGATATAGAAGACGGTTGTATAACGAGAGATCTCGTTAGTCTAGATATATAAGACGGTTGTACAGACGGATCCCGTTAGTCTACATATAGAAGACGGTTGTACATCGAGAGATCTCGTTAGTCTAGATATAGAAGACGGTTGTATATCGAGAGATCTCGCTAGTCTAGATATAGAAGACGGTTGTACAGACGGATCTCGTTAGTCTAGATATAGAAGACGGTTGTACAGACGGAGCTCGTTAGTCTAGATATAGAAGACGGTTGTACAGACGGATCTCGTTAGTCTAGATATAGAAGATGGTTGTACAGACGGATCTCGTTAGTCTAGATATTGAAGACGTTTGTCCAACGACGGATCTCGTTAGTCTAGATATAGAAGACGGTTGTGCAACGACGGATCTCGTTTGTCTAGATACAGAAAACGGTTGTACAGACGGATCTCGTTAGTCTAGATATAGAAGACGGTTGTACAGACGGATCTCGTTAGTCTAGATATAGAAGACGGTTGTACATCGACGGATCTCGTTAGTCTAGATATAGAAGAGGGTTGTACAACGACGGATCTCGTTTGTCTAGATATAGAAGACGGTTGTACAACGACGGATCTCGTTAGTCTAGATATAGAAGACGGTTGTACAGACGGATCCCGTTAGTCTAGATATAGAAGACGGTTGTACAGACGGATCTCGTTAGTCTAGATATAGAAGATGGTTGTACAGACGGATCTCGTTAGTCTAGATATTGAAGACGTTTGTCCAACGACGGATCTCGTTAGTCTAGATATAGAAGACGGTTGTGCAACGACGGATCTCGTTTGTCTAGATACAGAAAACGGTTGTACAGACGGATCTCGTTAGTCTAGATATAGAAGACGGTTGTACAGACGGATCACGTTAGTCTAGATATAGAAGACGGTTGTACAGACGGATCTCGTTAGTCTAGATATAGAAGACGGTTGTACAGACGGATCTCGTTAGTCTAGATATAGAAGACGGTTGTACAGACGGATCTCGTTAATCTAGATATTGAAGACGTTTGTCCAACGACGTATCTCGTTAGTCTAGATATAGAAGACGGTTGTATATCGAGAGATCTCGTTAGTCTAGATATAGAAGACGGTTGTACAGACGGATCTCGTTAGTCTAGATATAGAAGACGGTTGTACAGACGGATCTCGTTAGTCTAGATATAGAAGACGGTTGTACAACGACGGATCTCGTTAGTCTAGATATAGAAAACGGTTGTACAGACGGATCTCGTTAGTCTAGATATAGAAGACGGTTGTACAGACGGATCTCGTTAGTCTAGATATATAAGACGGTTGTACAGACGGATCCCGTTAGTCTACATATAGAAGACGGATGTACATCGAGAGATCTCGTTAGTCTAGATATAGAAGACGGTTGTATATCGAGAGATCTCGTTAGTCTAGATATAGAAGACGGTTGTACAGACGGATCTCGTTAGTCTAGATATAGAAGACGGTTGTACAACGACGGATCTCGTTAGTCTAGATATAGAAGACGGTTGTACAGACGGATCCCGTTAGTCTAGATATAGAAGACGGTTGTACAGACGGATCTCGTTAGTCTAGATATAGAAGACGGTTGTACAGACGGATCTCGTTAGTCTAGATATAGAAGACGGTTGTACAGACGGATCTCGTTAGTCTAGATATAGAAGACGGTTGTACATCGACGGATCTCGTTAGTCTAGATATAGAAGAGGGTTGTACAACGACGGATCTCGTTAGTCTAGATATAGAAGACGGTTGTACAACGACGGATCTCGTTAGTCTAGATATAGAAGACGGTTGTACAGACGGATCCCGTTAGTCTAGATATAGAAGACGGTTGTACAGACGGATCGCGTTAGTCTAGATATAGAAGATGGTTGTACAGACGGATCTCGTTAGTCTAGATATTGAAGACGTTTGTCCAACGATGGATCTCGTTAGTCTAGATATAGAAGACGGTTGTACAACGACGGATCTCGTTAGTCTAGATATAGAAGACGGTTGTACAGACGGATCCCGTTAGTATAGATATAGAAGACGGTTGTACAGACGGATCTCGTTAGTCTAGATATTGAAGACGGTTGTACAGACGGATCCCGTTAGTCTACATATAGAAGACGGATGTACATCGAGAGATCTCGTTAGTCTAGATATAGAAGACGGTTGTATATCGAGAGATCTCGTTAGTCTAGATATAGAAGACGGTTGTACAGACGGATCTCGTTAGTCTAGATATAGAAGACGGTTGTACAAACGGAGCTCGTTAGTCTAGATATAGAAGACGGTTGTACAACGACGGATCTCGTTAGTCTAGATATACAAGACGGTTGTACAGACGGATCTCGTTAGTCTAGATATAGAAGACGGTTGTACAGACGGATCTCGTTAGTCGAGATATAGAAGACGGTTGTACAGACGGACCTCGTTAGTCTAGATATAGAAGACGGTTGTATAACGAGAGATCTCGTTAGTCTAGATATAGAAGACGGTTGTACAGACGGATCTCGTTAGTCTAGATGTAGAAGATGGTTGTATAGACGGATCTCGTTAGTCTAGATATTGAAGACGATTGTCCAACGACGTATCTCGTTAGTCTAGATATAGAAGGCGCTTGTACAGACGGATCTCGTTAGTCTAGATATAGAAGACGGTTGTATAACGAGAGATTTCGTTAGTCTAGATATAGAAAACGGTTGTACAGACGGATCTCGTTAGTCTAGATATAGAAGACGGTTGTACAACGACGGATCTCGTTAGTCTAGATATAGAAGACGGCTGTACAACGAGAGATCTCGTTAGTCTAGATATAGTAGACGGTTGTACAGACAGAGCTCGTTAGTCTAGATATTGAAGACGTTTGTCCAACGACGTATCTCGTTAGTCTAGATATAGAAGACGGTTGTACAACGAGAGATCTCGTTAGTCTAGATATAGAAGTCGGTTGTACAGACAGAGCTCGTTAGTCTAGATATTGAAGACGTTTGTCCAACGACGTATCTCGTTAGTCTAGATACAGAAAACGGTTGTACAGACGGATCTCGTTAGTCTAGATATAGAATACGGTTGTACAGACGGATCTCGATAGTCTAGTTACAGAAGACGGTTGTACAGACGGATCTCGTTAGTCTAGATACAGAAAACGGTTGTACAGACGGATCTCGTTAGTCTAGATATAGAAGACGGTTGTACAACGAAGGATCTCGTTAGTCTAGATATAGAAGACGGTTGTACAACGAGAGATCTCGTTAGTCTAGATATAGTAGACGGTTGTACAGACGGATCTCGTTAGTCTAGATATTGAAGACGTTTGTCCAACGACGTATCTCGTTAGTCTAGATATAGAAGACGGTTGTACATACGGATCTCGTTAGTCTAGATATTGAAGACGTTTGTCCAACGACCTATCTCGTTAGTCTAGATATAGAAGACGGTTGTATATCGAGAGATCTCGTTACTCTAGATATTGAAGACGTTTGTCCAACGACGTATCTCGTTAGTCTAGATATAGAAAACGGTTGTACAGACGGATCTCGTTAGTCTAGATATAGAAGAGGGTTGTACAACGACGGATCTCGTTAGTCTAGAAATAGAAGACGGTTGTACAGACGGATCTCGTTAGTCTAGATATAGAAGACGGTTGTACAGACGGATCTCGTTAGTCTAGATATAGAAGACGGTTGTACATCGACGGATCTCGTTAGTCTAGATATAGAAGAGGGTTGTACAACGACGGATCTCGTTAGTCTAGAAATAGAAGACGGTTGTACAGACGGATCTCGTTAGTCTAGATATAGAAGACGGTTGTACAGACGGATCTCGTTAGTCTAGATATAGAAGACGGTTGTACAACGACGGAGCTCGTTAGTCTAGATATAGAAGACGGTTGTACAACGACGGATCTCGTTAGTCTAGATATAGAAGACGGTTGTATAACGAGAGATCTCGTTAGTCTAGATATATAAGACGGTTGTACAGACGGATCCCGTTAGTCTACATATAGAAGACGGTTGTACATCGAGAGATCTCGTTAGTCTAGATATAGAAGACGGTTGTATATCGAGAGATCTCGTTAGTCTAGATATAGAAGACGGTTGTACAGACGGATCTCGTTAGTCTAGATATAGAAGACGGTTGTACAGACGGAGCTCGTTAGTCTAGATATAGAAGACGGTTGTACAGACGGATCTCGTTAGTCTAGATATAGAAGATGGTTGTACAGACGGATCTCGTTAGTCTAGATATTGAAGACGTTTGTCCAACGACGGATCTCGTTAGTCTAGATATAGAAGACGGTTGTGCAACGACGGATCTCGTTTGTCTAGATACAGAAAACGGTTGTACAGACGGATCTCGTTAGTCTAGATATAGAAGACAGTTGTACAGACGGATCTCGTTAGTCTAGATATAGAAGACGGTTGTACATCGACGGATCTCGTTAGTCTAGATATAGAAGAGGGTTGTACAACGACGGATCTCGTTTGTCTAGATATAGAAGACGGTTGTACAACGACGGATCTCGTTAGTCTAGATATAGAAGACGGTTGTACAGACGGATCCCGTTAGTCTAGATATAGAAGACGGTTGTACAGACGGATCTCGTTAGTCTAGATATAGAAGATGGTTGTACAGACGGATCTCGTTAGTCTAGATATTGAAGACGTTTGTCCAACGATGGATCTCGTTAGTTTAGATATAGAAGACGGATGTACAACGACGGATCTCGTTAGTCTAGATATAGAAGACGGTTGTACAGACGGATCCCGTTAGTCGAGATATAGAAGACGGTTGTACAGACGGATCTCGTTAGTCTAGATATAGAAGACGGTTGTACAGACGGATCTCGTTAGTCTAGATATAGAAGACGGTTGTACAGACGGAGCTCGTTAGTCTAGATATAGAAGACGGTTGTACATCGACGGATCTCGTTAGTCTAGATATAGAAGATGGTTGTACTGACGGATCTCGTTAGTCTAGATATTGAAGACGTTTGTCCAACGACGGATCTCGTTAGTCTAGATATAGAAGACGGTTGTACAACGACGGATCTCGTTAGTCTAGATATAGAAGACGGTTGTACAGACGGATCCCGTTAGTCTAGATATAGAAGACGGTTGTACAGACGGATCTCGTTAGTCTAGATATAGAAGACGGTTGTACAGACGGATCTCGTTAGTCTAGATATTGAAAACGGTTGTACAGACGGATCTCGTTAGTCTAGATATAGAAGACGGTTGTACAGACGGATCTCGTTAGTCTAGATATAGAAGACGGTTGTACAACGACGGATCTCGTTAGTCTAGATATAGAAGACGGTTGTACAGACGGATCTCGTTAGTCTGGATATAGAAGACGGTTGTACAGACGGATCTCGTTAGTCTAGATATTGAAGACGTTTGTCCAACGACGTATCTCGTTAGTCTAGATACAGAAAACGGTTGTACAGACGGATCTCGTTAGTCTAGATATAGAAGACGGTTGTACAGACGGATCTCGTTAGTCTAGATTTTGAAGACGTTTGTCCAACGACGTATCTCGTTAGTCTAGATATAGAAGACGGTTGTATATCGAGAGATCTCGTTACTCTAGATATAGAAGACGGTTGTACAGACGGATCTCGTTAGTCTAGATATAGAAGACGCTTGTACAGACGTATCTCGTTAGTCTAGATATAGAAGACGGTTGTACAACGACGGATCTCGTTAGTCTAGATATAGAAGACGGTTGTACATCGACGGATCACGTTAGTCTAGATATAGAAGACGGTTGTACAGACGGATCTCGTTAGTCTAGATATAGAAGACGGTTGTACAGGCGGATCACGTTAGTCGAGATATAGAAAACGGTTGTACAGACGGATCTCGTTAGTCTAGATTTAGAAGAGTGTTGTACAACGACGGATCTCGTTAGTCTAGATATAGAAGACGGTTGTATAACGAGAGATTTCGTTAGTCTAGATATAGAAAACGGTTGTACAGACGGATCTCGTTAGTCTAGATATAGAAGACGGTTGTACAACGACGGATCTCGTTAGTCTAGGTATAGAAGACGGCTGTACAACGAGAGATCTCGTTAGTCTAGATATAGTAGACGGTTGTACAGACAGAGCTCGTTAGTCTAGATATTGAAGACGTTTGTCCAACGACGTATCTCGTTAGTCTAGATATAGAAGACGGTTGTACAACGAGAGATCTCGATAGTCTACATATAGAAGTCGGTTGTACAGACAGAGCTCGTTAGTCTAGATATTGAAGACGTTTGTCCAACGACGTATCTCGTTAGTCTAGATACAGAAAACGGTTGTACAGACGGATCTCGTTAGTCTAGATATAGAATACGGTTGTACAGACGGATCTCGATAGTCTAGTTACAGAAGACGGTTGTACAGACGGATCTCGTTAGTCTAGATACAGAAAACGGTTGTACAGACGGATCTCGTTAGTCTAGATATAGAAGACGGTTGTACAACGGCGGATCTCGTTAGTCTAGATATAGAAGACGGTTGTACAACGAGAGATCTCGTTAGTCTAGATATAGTAGACGGTTGTACAGACGGATCTCGTTAGTCTAGATATTGAAGACGTTTGTCCAACGACGTATCTCGTTAGTCTAGATATAGAAGACGGTTGTACATACGGATTTCGTTAGTCTAGATATTGAAGACGTTTGTCCAACGACCTATCTCGTTAGTCTAGATATAGAAGACGGTTGTATATCGAGAGATCTCGTTACTCTAGATATTGAAGACGTTTGTCCAACGACGTATCTCGTTAGTCTAGATATAGAAAACGGTTGTACAGACGGATCTCGTTAGTCTAGATATAGAAGAGGGTTGTACAACGACGGATCTCGTTAGTCTAGAAATAGAAGACGGTTGTACAGACGGATCTCGTTAGTCTAGATATAGAAGACGGTTGTACAGACGGATCTCGTTAGTCTAGATATAGAAGACGGTTGTACATCGACGGGTCTCGTTAGTCTAGATATAGAAGAGGGTTGTACAACGACGGACCTCGTTTGTCTAGATATAGAAGACGGTTGTACAACGACGGATCTCGTTAGTCTAGATATAGAAGACGGTTGTACAGACGGATCCCGTTAGTCTAGATATAGAAGACGGTTGTACAGACGGATCTCGTTAGTCTAGATATAGAAGATGGTTGTACAGACGGATCTCGTTAGTCTAGATATTGAAGACGTTTGTCCAACGATGGATCTCGTTAGTTTAGATATAGAAGACGGTTGTACAACGACGGATCTCGTTAGTCTAGATATAGAAGACGGTTGTACAGACGGATCCCGTTAGTCTAGATATAGAAGACGGTTGTACAGACGGATCTCGTTAGTCTAGATATAGAAGACGGTTGTACAGACGGATCTCGTTAGTCTAGATATAGAAGACGGTTGTACAGACGGAGCTCGTTAGTCTAGATATAGAAGACGGTTGTACAGACGGATCTCGTTAGTCTAGATATAGAAGATGGTTGTACTGACGGATCTCGTTAGTCTAGATATTGAAAACGTTTGTCCAACGACGGATCTCGTTAGTCTAGATATAGAAGACGGTTGTACAACGACGGATCTCGTTAGTCTAGATATAGAAGACGGTTGTACAGACGGATCCCGTTAGTCTAGATATAGAAGACGGTTGTACAGACGGATCTCGTTAGTCTAGATATAGAAGACGGTTGTACAACGAGAGATCTCGTTAGTCTAGATATAGAAGTCGGTTGTACAGACAGAGCTCGTTAGTCTAGATATTGAAGACGTTTGTCCAACGACGTATCTCGTTAGTCTAGATACAGAAAACGGTTGTACAGACGGATCTCGTTAGTCTAGATATAGAATACGGTTGTACAGACGGATCTCGATAGTCTGGTTACAGAAGACGGTTGTACAGACGGATCTCGTTAGTCTAGATACAGAAAACGGTTGTACAGACGGATCTCGTTAGTCTAGATATAGAAGACGGTTGTACAACGACGGATCTCGTTAGTCTAGATATAGAAGACGGTTGTACAACGAGAGATCTCGTTAGTCTAGATATAGTAGACGGTTGTACAGACGGATCTCGTTAGTCTAGATATTGAAGACGTTTGTCCAACGACGTATCTCGTTAGTCTAGATATAGAAGACGGTTGTACATACGGATCTCGTTAGTCTAGATATTGAAGACGTTTGTCCAACGACCTATCTCGTTAGTCTAGATATAGAAGACGGTTGTATATCGAGAGATCTCGTTACTCTAGATATTGAAGACGTTTGTCCAACGACGTATCTCGTTAGTCTAGATATAGAAAACGGTTGTACAGACGGATCTCGTTAGTCTAGATATAGAAGAGGGTTGTACAACGACGGATCTCGTTAGTCTAGAAATAGAAGACGGTTGTACAGACGGATCTCGTTAGTCTAGATATAGAAGACGGTTGTACAGACGGATCTCGTTAGTCTAGATATAGAAGACGGTTGTACATCGACGGATCTCGTTAGTCTAGATATAGAAGAGGGTTGTACAACGACGGATCTCGTTTGTCTAGATATAGAAGACGGTTGTACATCGACGGATCTCGTTAGTCTAGATATAGAAGAGGGTTGTACAACGACGGATCTCGTTTGTCTAGATATAGAAGACGGTTGTACAACGACGGATCTCGTTAGTCTAGATATAGAAGATGGTTGTACAGACGGATCTCGTTAGTCTAGATATTGAAGACGTTTGTCCAACGATGGATCTCGTTAGTTTAGATATAGAAGACGGTTGTACAACGACGGATCTCGTTAGTCTAGATATAGAAGACGGTTGTACAGACGGATCCCGTTAGTCTAGATATAGAAGACGGTTGTACAGACGGATCTCGTTAGTCTAGATATAGAAGACGGTTGTACAGACGGATCTCGTTAGTCTAGATATAGAAGACGGTTGTACAGACGGAGCTCGTTAGTCTAGATATAGAAGACGGTTGTACAGACGGATCTCGTTAGTCTAGATATAGAAGATGGTTGTACTGACGGATCTCGTTAGTCTAGATATTGAAGACGTTTGTCCAACGACGGATCTCGTTAGTCTAGATATAGAAGACGGTTGTACAACGACGGATCTCGTTAGTCTAGATATAGAAGACGGTTGTACAGACGGATCCCGTTAGTCTAGATATAGAAGACGGTTGTACAGACGGATCTCGTTAGTCTAGATATAGAAGATGGTTGTACAGACGGAGCTCGTTAGTCTAGATATAGAAGACGGTTGTACAGACGGATCTCGTTAGTCTAGATATAGAAGATGGTTGTACTGACGGATCTCGTTAGTCTAGATATTGAAAACGTTTGTCCAACGACGGATCTCGTTAGTCTAGATATAGAAGACGGTTGTACAACGACGGATCTCGTTAGTCTAGATATAGAAGACGGTTGTACAGACGGATCCCGTTAGTCTAGATATAGAAGACGGTTGTACAGACGGATCTCGTTAGTCTAGATATAGAAGACGGTTGTACAACGAGAGATCTCGTTAGTCTAGATATAGAAGTCGGTTGTACAGACAGAGCTCGTTAGTCTAGATATTGAAGACGTTTGTCCAACGACGTATCTCGTTAGTCTAGATACAGAAAACGGTTGTACAGACGGATCTCGTTAGTCTAGATATAGAATACGGTTGTACAGACGGATCTCGATAGTCTGGTTACAGAAGACGGTTGTACAGACGGATCTCGTTAGTCTAGATACAGAAAACGGTTGTACAGACGGATCTCGTTAGTCTAGATATAGAAGACGGTTGTACAACGACGGATCTCGTTAGTCTAGATATAGAAGACGGTTGTACAACGAGAGATCTCGTTAGTCTAGATATAGTAGACGGTTGTACAGACGGATCTCGTTAGTCTAGATATTGAAGACGTTTGTCCAACGACGTATCTCGTTAGTCTAGATATAGAAGACGGTTGTACATACGGATCTCGTTAGTCTAGATATTGAAGACGTTTGTCCAACGACCTATCTCGTTAGTCTAGATATAGAAGACGGTTGTATATCGAGAGATCTCGTTACTCTAGATATTGAAGACGTTTGTCCAACGACGTATCTCGTTAGTCTAGATATAGAAAACGGTTGTACAGACGGATCTCGTTAGTCTAGATATAGAAGAGGGTTGTACAACGACGGATCTCGTTAGTCTAGAAATAGAAGACGGTTGTACAGACGGATCTCGTTAGTCTAGATATAGAAGACGGTTGTACAGACGGATCTCGTTAGTCTAGATATAGAAGACGGTTGTACATCGACGGATCTCGTTAGTCTAGATATAGAAGAGGGTTGTACAACGACGGATCTCGTTTGTCTAGATATAGAAGACGGTTGTACATCGACGGATCTCGTTAGTCTAGATATAGAAGAGGGTTGTACAACGACGGATCTCGTTTGTCTAGATATAGAAGACGGTTGTACAACGACGGATCTCGTTAGTCTAGATATAGAAGATGGTTGTACAGACGGATCTCGTTAGTCTAGATATTGAAGACGTTTGTCCAACGATGGATCTCGTTAGTTTAGATATAGAAGACGGTTGTACAACGACGGATCTCGTTAGTCTAGATATAGAAGACGGTTGTACAGACGGATCCCGTTAGTCTAGATATAGAAGACGGTTGTACAGACGGATCTCGTTAGTCTAGATATAGAAGACGGTTGTACAGACGGATCTCGTTAGTCTAGATATAGAAGACGGTTGTACAGACGGAGCTCGTTAGTCTAGATATAGAAGACGGTTGTACAGACGGATCTCGTTAGTCTAGATATAGAAGATGGTTGTACTGACGGATCTCGTTAGTCTAGATATTGAAGACGTTTGTCCAACGACGGATCTCGTTAGTCTAGATATAGAAGACGGTTGTACAACGACGGATCTCGTTAGTCTAGATATAGAAGACGGTTGTACAGACGGATCCCGTTAGTCTAGATATAGAAGACGGTTGTACAGACGGATCTCGTTAGTCTAGATATAGAAGACGGTTGTACAGACGGATCTTGTTAGTCTAGATATTGAAAACGGTTGTACAGACGGATCTCGTTAGTCTAGATATAGAAGACGGTTGTACAGACGGATCTCGTTAGTCTAGATATAGAAGACGGTTGTACAACGACGGATCTCGTTAGTCTAGATATAGAAGACGGTTGTACAGACGGATCTCGTTAGTCTGGATATAGAAGACGGTTGTACAGACGGATCTCGTTAGTCTAGATATTGAAGACGTTTGTCCAACGACGTATCTCGTTAGTCTAGATACAGAAAACGGTTGTACAGACGGATCTCGTTAGTCTAGATATAGAAGACGGTTGTACAGACGGATCTCGTTAGTCTAGATTTTGAAGACGTTTGTCCAACGACGTATCTCGTTAGTCTAGATATAGAAGACGGTTGTATATCGAGAGATCTCGTTACTCTAGATATAGAAGACGGTTGTACAGACGGATCTCGTTAGTCTAGATATAGAAGACGCTTGTACAGACGTATCTCGTTAGTCTAGATATAGAAGACGGTTGTACATCGACGGATCTCGTTAGTCTAGATATAGAAGAGGGTTGTACAACGACGGATCTCGTTTGTCTAGATATAGAAGACGGTTGTACAACGACGGATCTCGTTAGTCTAGATATAGAAGATGGTTGTACAGACGGATCTCGTTAGTCTAGATATTGAAGACGTTTGTCCAACGATGGATCTCGTTAGTTTAGATATAGAAGACGGTTGTACAACGACGGATCTCGTTAGTCTAGATATAGAAGACGGTTGTACAGACGGATCCCGTTAGTCTAGATATAGAAGACGGTTGTACAGACGGATCTCGTTAGTCTAGATATAGAAGACGGTTGTACAGACGGATCTCGTTAGTCTAGATATAGAAGACGGTTGTACAGACGGATCTCGTTAGTCTAGATATAGAAGACGGTTGTACATCGACGGATCTCGTTAGTCTAGATATAGAAGAGGGTTGTACAACGACGGATCTCGTTAGTCTAGATATAGAAGACGGTTGTACAGACGGATCCCGTTAGTCTAGATATAGAAGACGGTTGTACAGACGGATCTCGTTAGTCTAGATATAGAAGACGGTTGTACAGACGGATCTCGTTAGTCTAGATATAGAAGACGGTTGTACAGACGGAGCTCGTTAGTCTAGATATAGAAGACGGTTGTACAGACGGATCTCGTTAGTCTAGATATAGAAGATGGTTGTACTGACGGATCTCGTTAGTCTAGATATTGAAGACGTTTGTCCAACGACGGATCTCGTTAGTCTAGATATAGAAGACGGTTGTACAACGACGGATCTCGTTAGTCTAGATATAGAAGACGGTTGTACAGACGGATCCCGTTAGTCTAGATATAGAAGACGGTTGTACAGACGGATCTCGTTAGTCTAGATATAGAAGACGGTTGTACAACGAGAGATCTCGTTAGTCTAGATATAGAAGTCGGTTGTACAGACAGAGCTCGTTAGTCTAGATATTGAAGACGTTTGTCCAACGACGTATCTCGTTAGTCTAGATACAGAAAACGGTTGTACATACGGATCTCGTTAGTCTAGATATAGAATACGGTTGTACAGACGGATCTCGATAGTCTGGTTACAGAAGACGGTTGTACAGACGGATCTCGTTAGTCTAGATACAGAAAACGGTTGTACAGACGGATCTCGTTAGTCTAGATATAGAAGACGGTTGTACAACGACGGATCTCGTTAGTCTAGATATAGAAGACGGTTGTACAACGAGAGATCTCGTTAGTCTAGATATAGTAGACGGTTGTACAGACGGATCTCGTTAGTCTAGATATTGAAGACGTTTGTCCAACGACGTATCTCGTTAGTCTAGATATAGAAGACGGTTGTACATACGGATCTCGTTAGTCTAGATATTGAAGACGTTTGTCCAACGACCTATCTCGTTAGTCTAGATATAGAAGACGGTTGTATATCGAGAGATCTCGTTACTCTAGATATTGAAGACGTTTGTCCAACGACGTATCTCGTTAGTCTAGATATAGAAAACGGTTGTACAGACGGATCTCGTTAGTCTAGATATAGAAGAGGGTTGTACAACGACGGATCTCGTTAGTCTAGAAATAGAAGACGGTTGTACAGACGGATCTCGTTAGTCTAGATATAGAAGACGGTTGTACAGACGGATCTCGTTAGTCTAGATATAGAAGACGGTTGTACATCGACGGATCTCGTTAGTCTAGATATAGAAGAGGGTTGTACAACGACGGATCTCGTTTGTCTAGATATAGAAGACGGTTGTACATCGACGGATCTCGTTAGTCTAGATATAGAAGAGGGTTGTACAACGACGGATCTCGTTTGTCTAGATATAGAAGACGGTTGTACAACGACGGATCTCGTTAGTCTAGATATAGAAGATGGTTGTACAGACGGATCTCGTTAGTCTAGATATTGAAGACGTTTGTCCAACGATGGATCTCGTTAGTTTAGATATAGAAGACGGTTGTACAACGACGGATCTAGTTAGTCTAGATATAGAAGACGGTTGTACAGACGGATCCCGTTAGTCTAGATATAGAAGACGGTTGTACAGACGGATCTCGTTAGTCTAGATATAGAAGACGGTTGTACAGACGGATCTCGTTAGTCTAGATATAGAAGACGGTTGTACAGACGGAGCTCGTTAGTCTAGATATAGAAGACGGTTGTACAGACGGATCTCGTTAGTCTAGATATAAAAGATGGTTGTACTGACGGATCTCGTTAGTCTAGATATTGAAGACGTTTGTCCAACGACGGATCTCGTTAGTCTAGATATAGAAGACGGTTGTACAACGACGGATCTCGTTAGTCTAGATATAGAAGACGGTTGTACAGACGGATCCCGTTAGTCTAGATATAGAAGACGGTTGTACAGACGGATCTCGTTAGTCTAGATATAGAAGACGGTTGTACAGACGGATCTCGTTAGTCTAGATATTGAAAACGGTTGTACAGACGGATCTCGTTAGTCTAGATATAGAAGACGGTTGTACAGACGGATCTCGTTAGTCTAGATATAGAAGACGGTTGTACAACGACGGATCTCGTTAGTCTAGATATAGAAGACGGTTGTACAGACGGATCTCGTTAGTCTGGATATAGAAGACGGTTGTACAGACGGATCTCGTTAGTCTAGATATTGAAGACGTTTGTCCAACGACGTATCTCGTTAGTCTAGATACAGAAAACGGTTGTACAGACGGATCTCGTTAGTCTAGATATAGAAGACGGTTGTACAGACGGATCTCGTTAGTCTAGATTTTGAAGACGTTTGTCCAACGACGTATCTCGTTAGTCTAGATATAGAAGACGGTTGTATATCGAGAGATCTCGTTACTCTAGATATAGAAGACGGTTGTACAGACGGATCTCGTTAGTCTAGATATAGAAGACGCTTGTACAGACGTATCTCGTTAGTCTAGATATAGAAGACGGTTGTACATCGACGGATCTCGTTAGACTAGATATAGAAGAGGGTTGTACAACGACGGATCTCGTTTGTCTAGATATAGAAGACGGTTGTACAACGACGGATCTCGTTAGTCTAGATATAGAAGATGGTTGTACAGACGGATCTCGTTAGTCTAGATATTGAAGACGTTTGTCCAACGATGGATCTCGTTAGTTTAGATATAGAAGACGGTTGTACAACGACGGATCTCGTTAGTCTAGATATAGAAGACGGTTGTACAGACGGATCCCGTTAGTCTAGATATAGAAGACGGTTGTACAGACGGATCTCGTTAGTCTAGATATAGAAGACGGTTGTACAGACGGATCTCGTTAGTCTAGATATAGAAGACGGTTGTACAGACGGATCTCGTTAGTCTAGATATAGAAGACGGTTGTACATCGACGGATCTCGTTAGTCTAGATATAGAAGAGGGTTGTACAACGACGGATCTCGTTAGTCTAGATATAGAAGACGGTTGTACAACGACGGATCTCGTTAGTCTAGATATAGAAGACGGTTGTACAGACGGATCCCGTTAGTCTAGATATAGAAGACGGTGGTACAGACGGATCTCGTTAGTCTAGATATAGAAGATGGTTGTACAGACGGATCTCGTTAGTCTAGATATTGAAGACGTTTGTCCAACGATGGATCTCGTTAGTCTAGATATAGAAGACGGTTGTACAACGACGGATCTCGTTAGTCTAGATATAGAAGACGGTTGTACAGACGGATCCCGTTAGTCTAGATATAGAAGACGGTTGTACAGACGGATCTCGTTAGTCTAGATATAGAAGACGGTTGTACAGACGGATCTCGTTAGTCTAGATATAGAAAACGGTTGTACAGACGGATCTCGTTAGTCTAGGTATAGAAGACGGTTGTACAGACGGATCTCGTTAGTCTAGATATATAAGACGGTTGTACAGACGGATCCCGTTAGTCTACATATAGAAGACGGATGTACATCGAGAGATCTCGTTAGTCTAGATATAGAAGACGGTTGTATATCGAGAGATCTCGTTAGTCTAGATATAGAAGACGGTTGTACAGACGGATCTCGTTAGTCTAGATATAGAAGACGGTTGTACAAACGGAGCTCGTTAGTCTAGATATAGAAGACGGTTGTACAACGACGGATCTCGTTAGTCTAGATATACAAGACGGTTGTACAGACGGATCTCGTTAGTCTAGATATAGAAGACGGTTGTACAGACGGATCTCGTTAGTCGAGATATAGAAGACGGTTGTACAGACGGATCTCGTTAGTCTAGATATAGAAGACGGTTGTATAACGAGAGATCTCGTTAGTCTAGATATAGAAGACGGTTGTACAGACGGATCTCGTTAGTCTAGATATAGAAGATGGTTGTATAGACAGATCTCGTTAGTCTAGATATTGAAGACGATTGTCCAACGACGTATCTCGTTAGTCTAGATATAGAAGGCGGTTGTACAGACGGATCTCGTTAGTCTAGATATAGAAGACGGTTGTACAACGACGGATCTCGTTAGTCTAGATATAGAAGACGGTTGTACAACGAGAGATCTCGTTAGTCTAGATATAGTAGACGGTTGTACAGACAGAGCTCGTTAGTCTAGATATTGAAGACGTTTGTCCAACGACGTATCTCGTTAGTCTAGATATAGAAGACGGTTGTACAACGAGAGATCTCGTTAGTCTAGATATAGAAGACGGTTGTACAGACAGAACTCGTTAGTCTAGATATTGAAGACGTTTGTCCAACGACGTATCTCGTTAGTCTAGATACAGAAAACGGTTGTACAGACGGATCTCGTTAGTCTAGATATAGAATACGGTTGTACAGACGGATCTCGATAGTCTAGTTACAGAAGACGGTTGTACAGACGGATCTCGTTAGTCTAGATACAGAAAACGGTTGTACAGACGGACCTCGTTAGTCTAGATATAGAAGACGGTTGTACAACGACGGATCTCGTTAGTCTAGATATAGAAGACGGTTGTACAACGAGAGATCTCGTTAGTCTAGATATAGAAGACGGTTGTACAGACGGATCTCGTTAGTCTAGATATAGAAGATGGTTGTACAGACGGATCTCGTTAGTCTAGATATTGAAGACGTTTGTCCAACGATGGATCTCGTTAGTTTAGATATAGAAGACGGTTGTACAACGACGGATCTCGTTAGTCTAGATATAGAAGACGGTTGTACAGACGGATCCCGTTAGTCTAGATATAGAAGACGGTTGTACAGACGGATCTCGTTAGTCTAGATATAGAAGACGGTTGTACAGACGGATCTCGTTAGTCTAGATATAGAAGACGGTTGTACAGACGGATCTCGTTAGTCTAGATATAGAAGACGGTTGTACATCGACGGATCTCGTTAGTCTAGATATAGAAGAGGGTTGTACAACGACGGATCTCGTTAGTCTAGATATAGAAGACGGTTGTACAACGACGGATCTCGTTAGTCTAGATATAGAAGACGGTTGTACAGACGGATCCCGTTAGTCTAGATATAGAAGACGGTTGTACAGACGGATCTCGTTAGTCTAGATATAGAAGATGGTTGTACAGACGGATCTCGTTAGTCTAGATATTGAAGACGTTTGTCCAACGATGGATCTCGTTAGTCTAGATATAGAAGACGGTTGTACAACGACGGATCTCGTTAGTCTAGATATAGAAGACGGTTGTACAGACGGATCCCGTTAGTCTAGATATAGAAGACGGTTGTACAGACGGATCTCGTTAGTCTAGATATAGAAGACGGTTGTACAGACGGATCTCGTTAGTCTAGATATAGAAAACGGTTGTACAGACGGGTCTCGTTAGTCTAGGTATAGAAGACGGTTGTACAGACGGATCTCGTTAGTCTAGATATATAAGACGGTTGTACAGACGGATCCCGTTAGTCTACATATAGAAGACGGATGTACATCGAGAGATCTCGTTAGTCTAGATATAGAAGACGGTTGTATATCGAGAGATCTCGTTAGTCTAGATATAGAAGACGGTTGTACAGACGGATCTCGTTAGTCTAGATATAGAAGACGGTTGTACAAACGGAGCTCGTTAGTCTAGATATAGAAGACGGTTGTACAACGACGGATCTCGTTAGTCTAGATATACAAGACGGTTGTACAGACGGATCTCGTTAGTCTAGATATAGAAGACGGTTGTACAGACGGATCTCGTTAGTCGAGATATAGAAGACGGTTGTACAGACGGATCTCGTTAGTCTAGATATAGAAGACGGTTGTATAACGAGAGATCTCGTTAGTCTAGATATAGAAGACGGTTGTTCAGACGGATCTCGTTAGTCTAGATATAGAAGATGGTTGTATAGACAGATCTCGTTAGTCTAGATATTGAAGACGATTGTCCAACGACGTATCTCGTTAGTCTAGATATAGAAAGCGGTTGTACAGACGGATCTCGTTAGTCTAGATATAGAAGACGGTTGTATAACGAGAGATTTCGTTAGTCTAGATATAGAAAACGGTTGTACAGACGGATCTCGTTGGTCTAGATATAGAAGACGGTTGTACAACGACGGATCTCGTTAGTCTAGATATAGAAGACGGTTGTACAACGAGAGATCTCGTTAGTCTAGATATAGTAGACGGTTGTACAGACAGAGCTCGTTAGTCTAGATATTGAAGACGTTTGTCCAACGACGTATCTCGTTAGTCTAGATATAGAAGACGGTTGTACAACGAGAGATCTCGTTAGTCTAGATATAGAAGACGGTTGTACAGACAGAACTCGTTAGTCTAGATATTGAAGACGTTTGTCCAACGACGTATCTCGTTAGTCTAGATACAGAAAACGGTTGTACAGACGGATCTCGTTAGTCTAGATATAGAATACGGTTGTACAGACGGATCTCGATAGTCTAGTTACAGAAGACGGTTGTACAGACGGATCTCGTTAGTCTAGATACAGAAAACGGTTGTACAGACGGACCTCGTTAGTCTAGATATAGAAGACGGTTGTACAACGACGGATCTCGTTAGTCTAGATATAGAAGACGGTTGTACAACGAGAGATCTCGTTAGTCTAGATATAGTAGACGGTTGTACAGACGGATCTCGTTAGTCTAGATATTGAAGGCGTTTGTCCAACGACGTATCTCGTTAGTCTAGATATAGAAGACGGTTGTACAGACGGATCTCGTTAGTCTAGATATTGAAGACGTTTGTCCAACGACGTATCTCGTTAGTCTAGATATAGAAGACGGTTGTATATCGAGAGATCTCGTTACTCTAGATATAGAAGACGGTTGTACAGACGGATCTCGTTAGTCTAGATATAGAAGACGCTTGTACAGACGTATCTCGTTAGTCTAGATATAGAAGACGGTTGTACAACGACGGATCTCGTTAGTCTAGATATAGAAGACGGTTGTACATCGACGGATCTCGTTAGTCTAGATATAGAAGAGGGTTGTACAACGACGGATCTCGTTAGTCTAGATATAGAAGACGGTTGTACATCGACGGATCTCGTTAGTCTAGATATTGAAGACGTTTGTCCAACGACGTATCTCGTTAGTCTAGATATAGAAAACGGTTGTACAGACGGATCTCGTTAGTCTAGATATAGAAGAGGGTTGTACAACGACGGATCTCGTTAGTCTAGAAATAGAAGACGGTTGTACAGACGGATCTCGTTAGTCTAGATATAGAAGACGGTTGTACAGACGGATCTCGTTAGTCTAGATATAGAAGACGGTTGTACATCGACGGATCTCGTTAGTCTAGATATAGAAGAGGGTTGTACAACGACGGATCTCGTTAGTCTAGATATAGAAGACGGTTGTACAACGACGGACCTCGTTAGTCTAGATATAGAAGACGGTTGTACAACGACGGATCTCGTTAGTCTAGATATAGAAGATGGTTGTACAGACGGATCTCGTTAGTCTAGATATTGAAGACGTTTGTCCAACGATGGATCTCGTTAGTTTAGATATAGAAGACGGTTGTACAACGACGGATCTCGTTAGTCTAGATATAGAAGACGGTTGTACAGACGGATCCCGTTAGTCTAGATATAGAAGACGGTTGTACAGACGGATCTCGTTAGTCTAGATATAGAAGACGGTTGTACAGACGGATCTCGTTAGTCTAGATATAGAAGACGGTTGTACAGACGGAGCTCGTTAGTCTAGATATAGAAGACGGTTGTACAGACGGATCTCGTTAGTCTAGATATAGAAGATGGTTGTACTGACGGATCTCGTTAGTCTAGATATTGAAGACGTTTGTCCAACGACGGATCTCGTTAGTCTAGATATAGAAGACGGTTGTACAACGACGGATCTCGTTAGTCTAGATATAGAAGACGGTTGTACAGACGGATCCCGTTAGTCTAGATATAGAAGACGGTTGTACAGACGGATCTCGTTAGTCTAGATATAGAAGACGGTTGTACAGACGGATCTCGTTAGTCTAGATATTGAAAACGGTTGTACAGACGGATCTCGTTAGTCTAGATATAGAAGACGGTTGTACAGACGGATCTCGTTAGTCTAGATATAGAAGACGGTTGTACAACGACGGATCTCGTTAGTCTAGATATAGAAGACGGTTGTACAGACGGATCTCGTTAGTCTGGATATAGAAGACGGTTGTACAGACGGAGCTCGTTAGTCTAGATATAGAAGACGGTTGTACAGACGGATCTCGTTAGTCTAGATATAAAAGATGGTTGTACTGACGGATCTCGTTAGTCTAGATATTGAAGACGTTTGTCCAACGACGGATGTCGTTAGTCTAGATATAGAAGACGGTTGTACAACGACGGATCTCGTTAGTCTAGATATAGAAGACGGTTGTACAGACGGATCCCGTTAGTCTAGATATAGAAGACGGTTGTACAGACGGATCTCGTTAGTCTAGATATAGAAGACGGTTGTACAGACGGATCTCGTTAGTCTAGATATTGAAAACGGTTGTACAGACGGATCTCGTTAGTCTAGATATAGAAGACGGTTGTACAGACGGATCTCGTTAGTCTAGATATAGAAGACGGTTGTACAACGACGGATCTCGTTAGTCTAGATATAGAAGACGGTTGTACAGACGGATCTCGTTAGTCTGGATATAGAAGACGGTTGTACAGACGGATCTCGTTAGTCTAGATATTGAAGACGTTTGTCCAACGACGTATCTCGTTAGTCTAGATACAGAAAACGGTTGTACAGACGGATCTCGTTAGTCTAGATATAGAAGACGGTTGTACAGACGGATCTCGTTAGTCTAGATTTTGAAGACGTTTGTCCAACGACGTATCTCGTTAGTCTAGATATAGAAGACGGTTGTATATCGAGAGATCTCGTTACTCTAGATATAGAAGACGGTTGTACAGACGGATCTCGTTAGTCTAGATATAGAAGACGCTTGTACAGACGTATCTCGTTAGTCTAGATATAGAAGACGGTTGTACATCGACGGATCTCGTTAGTCTAGATATAGAAGAGGGTTGTACAACGACGGATCTCGTTTGTCTAGATATAGAAGACGGTTGTACAACGACGGATCTCGTTAGTCTAGATATAGAAGATGGTTGTACAGACGGATCTCGTTAGTCTAGATATTGAAGACGTTTGTCCAACGATGGATCTCGTTAGTTTAGATATAGAAGACGGTTGTACAACGACGGATCTCGTTAGTCTAGATATAGAAGACGGTTGTACAGACGGATCCCGTTAGTCTAGATATAGAAGACGGTTGTACAGACGGATCTCGTTAGTCTAGATATAGAAGACGGTTGTACAGACGGATCTCGTTAGTCTAGATATAGAAGACGGTTGTACAGACGGATCTCGTTAGTCTAGATATAGAAGACGGTTGTACATCGACGGATCTCGTTAGTCTAGATATAGAAGAGGGTTGTACAACGACGGATCTCGTTAGTCTAGATATAGAAGACGGTTGTACAACGACGGATCTCGTTAGTCTAGATATAGAAGACGGTTGTACAGACGGATCCCGTTAGTCTAGATATAGAAGACGGTGGTACAGACGGATCTCGTTAGTCTAGATATAGAAGATGGTTGTACAGACGGATCTCGTTAGTCTAGATATTGAAGACGTTTGTCCAACGATGGATCTCGTTAGTCTAGATATAGAAGACGGTTGTACAACGACGGATCTCGTTAGTCTAGATATAGAAGACGGTTGTACAGACGGATCCCGTTAGTCTAGATATAGAAGACGGTTGTACAGACGGATCTCGTTAGTCTAGATATAGAAGACGGTTGTACATCGACGGATCTCGTTAGTCTAGATATAGAAGAGGGTTGTACAACGACGGATCTCGTTAGTCTAGATATAGAAGACGGTTGTACAACGACGGATCTCGTTAGTCTAGATATAGAAGACGGTTGTACAGACGGATCCCGTTAGTCTAGATATAGAAGACGGTGGTACAGACGGATCTCGTTAGTCTAGATATAGAAGATGGTTGTACAGACGGATCTCGTTAGTCTAGATATTGAAGACGTTTGTCCAACGATGGATCTCGTTAGTCTAGATATAGAAGACGGTTGTACAACGACGGATCTCGTTAGTCTAGATATAGAAGACGGTTGTACAGACGGATCCCGTTAGTCTAGATATAGAAGACGGTTGTACAGACGGATCTCGTTAGTCTAGATATAGAAGACGGTTGTACAGACGGATCTCGTTAGTCTAGATATAGAAAACGGTTGTACAGACGGATCTCGTTAGTCTAGGTATAGAAGACGGTTGTACAGACGGATCTCGTTAGTCTAGATATATAAGACGGTTGTACAGACGGATCCCGTTAGTCTACATATAGAAGACGGATGTACATCGAGAGATCTCGTTAGTCTAGATATAGAAGACGGTTGTATATCGAGAGATCTCGTTAGTCTAGATATAGAAGACGGTTGTACAGACGGATCTCGTTAGTCTAGATATAGAAGACGGTTGTACAAACGGAGCTCGTTAGTCTAGATATAGAAGACGGTTGTACAACGACGGATCTCGTTAGTCTAGATATACAAGACGGTTGTACAGACGGATCTCGTTAGTCTAGATATAGAAGACGGTTGTACAGACGGATCTCGTTAGTCGAGATATAGAAGACGGTTGTACAGACGGATCTCGTTAGTCTAGATATAGAAGACGGTTGTATAACGAGAGATCTCGTTAGTCTAGATATAGAAGACGGTTGTACAGACGGATCTCGTTAGTCTAGATATAGAAGATGGTTGTATAGACAGATCTCGTTAGTCTAGATATTGAAGACGATTGTCCAACGACGTATCTCGTTAGTCTAGATATAGAAGGCGGTTGTACAGACGGATCTCGTTAGTCTAGATATAGAAGACGGTTGTACAACGACGGATCTCGTTAGTCTAGATATAGAAGACGGTTGTACAACGAGAGATCTCGTTAGTCTAGATATAGTAGACGGTTGTACAGACAGAGCTCGTTAGTCTAGATATTGAAGACGTTTGTCCAACGACGTATCTCGTTAGTCTAGATATAGAAGACGGTTGTACAACGAGAGATCTCGTTAGTCTAGATATAGAAGACGGTTGTACAGACAGAACTCGTTAGTCTAGATATTGAAGACGTTTGTCCAACGACGTATCTCGTTAGTCTAGATACAGAAAACGGTTGTACAGACGGATCTCGTTAGTCTAGATATAGAATACGGTTGTACAGACGGATCTCGATAGTCTAGTTACAGAAGACGGTTGTACAGACGGATCTCGTTAGTCTAGATACAGAAAACGGTTGTACAGACGGACCTCGTTAGTCTAGATATAGAAGACGGTTGTACAACGACGGATCTCGTTAGTCTAGATATAGAAGACGGTTGTACAACGAGAGATCTCGTTAGTCTAGATATAGAAGACGGTTGTACAGACGGATCTCGTTAGTCTAGATATAGAAGATGGTTGTACAGACGGATCTCGTTAGTCTAGATATTGAAGACGTTTGTCCAACGATGGATCTCGTTAGTTTAGATATAGAAGACGGTTGTACAACGACGGATCTCGTTAGTCTAGATATAGAAGACGGTTGTACAGACGGATCCCGTTAGTCTAGATATAGAAGACGGTTGTACAGACGGATCTCGTTAGTCTAGATATAGAAGACGGTTGTACAGACGGATCTCGTTAGTCTAGATATAGAAGACGGTTGTACAGACGGATCTCGTTAGTCTAGATATAGAAGACGGTTGTACATCGACGGATCTCGTTAGTCTAGATATAGAAGAGGGTTGTACAACGACGGATCTCGTTAGTCTAGATATAGAAGACGGTTGTACAACGACGGATCTCGTTAGTCTAGATATAGAAGACGGTTGTACAGACGGATCCCGTTAGTCTAGATATAGAAGACGGTTGTACAGACGGATCCCGTTAGTCTAGATATAGAAGACGGTTGTACAGACGGATCTCGTTAGTCTAGATATAGAAGACGGTTGTACAGACGGATCTCGTTAGTCTAGATATAGAAAACGGTTGTACAGACGGGTCTCGTTAGTCTAGGTATAGAAGACGGTTGTACAGACGGATCTCGTTAGTCTAGATATATAAGACGGTTGTACAGACGGATCCCGTTAGTCTACATATAGAAGACGGATGTACATCGAGAGATCTCGTTAGTCTAGATATAGAAGACGGTTGTATATCGAGAGATCTCGTTAGTCTAGATATAGAAGACGGTTGTACAGACGGATCTCGTTAGTCTAGATATAGAAGACGGTTGTACAAACGGAGCTCGTTAGTCTAGATATAGAAGACGGTTGTACAACGACGGATCTCGTTAGTCTAGATATACAAGACGGTTGTACAGACGGATCTCGTTAGTCTAGATATAGAAGACGGTTGTACAGACGGATCTCGTTAGTCGAGATATAGAAGACGGTTGTACAGACGGATCTCGTTAGTCTAGATATAGAAGACGGTTGTATAACGAGAGATCTCGTTAGTCTAGATATAGAAGACGGTTGTACAGACGGATCTCGTTAGTCTAGATATAGAAGATGGTTGTATAGACAGATCTCGTTAGTCTAGATATTGAAGACGATTGTCCAACGACGTATCTCGTTAGTCTAGATATAGAAAGCGGTTGTACAGACGGATCTCGTTAGTCTAGATATAGAAGACGGTTGTATAACGAGAGATTTCGTTAGTCTAGATATAGAAAACGGTTGTACAGACGGATCTCGTTGGTCTAGATATAGAAGACGGTTGTACAACGACGGATCTCGTTAGTCTAGATATAGAAGACGGTTGTACAACGAGAGATCTCGTTAGTCTAGATATAGTAGACGGTTGTACAGACAGAGCTCGTTAGTCTAGATATTGAAGACGTTTGTCCAACGACGTATCTCGTTAGTCTAGATATAGAAGACGGTTGTACAACGAGAGATCTCGTTAGTCTAGATATAGAAGACGGTTGTACAGACAGAACTCGTTAGTCTAGATATTGAAGACGTTTGTCCAACGACGTATCTCGTTAGTCTAGATACAGAAAACGGTTGTACAGACGGATCTCGTTAGTCTAGATATAGAATACGGTTGTACAGACGGATCT
Organism: Andrena bicolor; assembly: GCA_960531205.1. Classification (NCBI taxonomy): domain Eukaryota; kingdom Metazoa; phylum Arthropoda; class Insecta; order Hymenoptera; family Andrenidae; genus Andrena; species Andrena bicolor. The sequence goes on from CAUIJW010000012.1 coordinate 468,228, forward strand.
CGATAGTCTAGTTACAGAAGACGGTTGTACAGACGGATCTCGTTAGTCTAGATACAGAAAACGGTTGTACAGACGGACCTCGTTAGTCTAGATATAGAAGACGGTTGTACAACGACGGATCTCGTTAGTCTAGATATAGAAGACGGTTGTACAACGAGAGATCTCGTTAGTCTAGATATAGTAGACGGTTGTACAGACGGATCTCGTTAGTCTAGATATTGAAGACGTTTGTCCAACGACGTATCTCGTTAGTCTAGATATAGAAGACGGTTGTACAGACGGATCTCGTTAGTCTAGATATTGAAGACGTTTGTCCAACGACGTATCTCGTTAGTCTAGATATAGAAGACGGTTGTATATCGAGAGATCTCGTTACTCTAGATATAGAAGACGGTTGTACAGACGGATCTCGTTAGTCTAGATATAGAAGACGCTTGTACAGACGTATCTCGTTAGTCTAGATATAGAAGACGGTTGTACAACGACGGATCTCGTTAGTCTAGATATAGAAGACGGTTGTACATCGACGGATCTCGTTAGTCTAGATATAGAAGAGGGTTGTACAACGACGGATCTCGTTAGTCTAGATATAGAAGACGGTTGTACATCGACGGATCTCGTTAGTCTAGATATTGAAGACGTTTGTCCAACGACGTATCTCGTTAGTCTAGATATAGAAAACGGTTGTACAGACGGATCTCGTTAGTCTAGATATAGAAGAGGGTTGTACAACGACGGATCTCGTTAGTCTAGAAATAGAAGACGGTTGTACAGACGGATCTCGTTAGTCTAGATATAGAAGACGGTTGTACAGACGGATCTCGTTAGTCTAGATATAGAAGACGGTTGTACATCGACGGATCTCGTTAGTCTAGATATAGAAGAGGGTTGTACAACGACGGATCTCGTTAGTCTAGATATAGAAGACGGTTGTACAACGACGGACCTCGTTAGTCTAGATATAGAAGACGGTTGTACAACGACGGATCTCGTTAGTCTAGATATAGAAGATGGTTGTACAGACGGATCTCGTTAGTCTAGATATTGAAGACGTTTGTCCAACGATGGATCTCGTTAGTTTAGATATAGAAGACGGTTGTACAACGACGGATCTCGTTAGTCTAGATATAGAAGACGGTTGTACAGACGGATCCCGTTAGTCTAGATATAGAAGACGGTTGTACAGACGGATCTCGTTAGTCTAGATATAGAAGACGGTTGTACAGACGGATCTCGTTAGTCTAGATATTGAAAACGGTTGTACAGACGGATCTCGTTAGTCTAGATATAGAAGACGGTTGTACAGACGGATCTCGTTAGTCTAGATATAGAAGACGGTTGTACAACGACGGATCTCGTTAGTCTAGATATAGAAGACGGTTGTACAGACGGATCTCGTTAGTCTGGATATAGAAGACGGTTGTACAGACGGATCTCGTTAGTCTAGATATTGAAGACGTTTGTCCAACGACGTATCTCGTTAGTCTAGATACAGAAAACGGTTGTACAGACGGATCTCGTTAGTCTAGATATAGAAGACGGTTGTACAGACGGATCTCGTTAGTCTAGATTTTGAAGACGTTTGTCCAACGACGTATCTCGTTAGTCTAGATATAGAAGACGGTTGTATATCGAGAGATCTCGTTACTCTAGATATAGAAGACGGTTGTACAGACGGATCTCGTTAGTCTAGATATAGAAGACGCTTGTACAGACGTATCTCGTTAGTCTAGATATAGAAGACGGTTGTACATCGACGGATCTCGTTAGTCTAGATATAGAAGAGGGTTGTACAACGACGGATCTCGTTTGTCTAGATATAGAAGACGGTTGTACAACGACGGATCTCGTTAGTCTAGATATAGAAGATGGTTGTACAGACGGATCTCGTTAGTCTAGATATTGAAGACGTTTGTCCAACGATGGATCTCGTTAGTTTAGATATAGAAGACGGTTGTACAACGACGGATCTCGTTAGTCTAGATATAGAAGACGGTTGTACAGACGGATCCCGTTAGTCTAGATATAGAAGACGGTTGTACAGACGGATCTCGTTAGTCTAGATATAGAAGACGGTTGTACAGACGGATCTCGTTAGTCTAGATATAGAAGACGGTTGTACAGACGGATCTCGTTAGTCTAGATATAGAAGACGGTTGTACATCGACGGATCTCGTTAGTCTAGATATAGAAGAGGGTTGTACAACGACGGATCTCGTTAGTCTAGATATAGAAGACGGTTGTACAACGACGGATCTCGTTAGTCTAGATATAGAAGACGGTTGTACAGACGGATCCCGTTAGTCTAGATATAGAAGACGGTTGTACAGACGGATCTCGTTAGTCTAGATATAGAAGATGGTTGTACAGACGGATCTCGTTAGTCTAGATATTGAAGACGTTTGTCCAACGATGGATCTCGTTAGTCTAGATATAGAAGACGGTTGTACAACGACGGATCTCGTTAGTCTAGATATAGAAGACGGTTGTACAGACGGATCCCGTTAGTCTAGATATAGAAGACGGTTGTACAGACGGATCTCGTTAGTCTAGATATAGAAGACGGTTGTACAGACGGATCTCGTTAGTCTAGATATAGAAAACGGTTGTACAGACGGATCTCGTTAGTCTAGGTATAGAAGACGGTTGTACAGACGGATCTCGTTAGTCTAGATATATAAGACGGTTGTACAGACGGATCCCGTTAGTCTACATATAGAAGACGGATGTACATCGAGAGATCTCGTTAGTCTAGATATAGAAGACGGTTGTATATCGAGAGATCTCGTTAGTCTAGATATAGAAGACGGTTGTACAGACGGATCTCGTTAGTCTAGATATAGAAGACGGTTGTACAAACGGAGCTCGTTAGTCTAGATATAGAAGACGGTTGTACAACGACGGATCTCGTTAGTCTAGATATACAAGACGGTTGTACAGACGGATCTCGTTAGTCGAGATATAGAAGACGGTTGTACAGACGGATCTCGTTAGTCTAGATATAGAAGACGGTTGTATAACGAGAGATCTCGTTAGTCTAGATATAGAAGACGGTTGTACAGACGGATCTCGTTAGTCTAGATATAGAAGATGGTTGTATAGACAGATCTCGTTAGTCTAGATATTGAAGACGATTGTCCAACGACGTATCTCGTTAGTCTAGATATAGAAGGCGGTTGTACAGACGGATCTCGTTAGTCTAGATATAGAAGACGGTTGTACAACGACGGATCTCGTTAGTCTAGATATAGAAGACGGTTGTACAACGAGAGATCTCGTTAGTCTAGATATAGTAGACGGTTGTACAGACAGAGCTCGTTAGTCTAGATATTGAAGACGTTTGTCCAACGACGTATCTCGTTAGTCTAGATATAGAAGACGGTTGTACAACGAGAGATCTCGTTAGTCTAGATATAGAAGACGGTTGTACAGACAGAACTCGTTAGTCTAGATATTGAAGACGTTTGTCCAACGACGTATCTCGTTAGTCTAGATACAGAAAACGGTTGTACAGACGGATCTCGTTAGTCTAGATATAGAATACGGTTGTACAGACGGATCTCGATAGTCTAGTTACAGAAGACGGTTGTACAGACGGATCTCGTTAGTCTAGATACAGAAAACGGTTGTACAGACGGACCTCGTTAGTCTAGATATAGAAGACGGTTGTACAACGACGGATCTCGTTAGTCTAGATATAGAAGACGGTTGTACAACGAGAGATCTCGTTAGTCTAGATATAGTAGACGGTTGTACAGACGGATCTCGTTAGTCTAGATATTGAAGACGTTTGTCCAACGACGTATCTCGTTAGTCTAGATATAGAAGACGGTTGTCAGGCGGATCTCGTTAGTCTAGATATTGAAGACGTTTGTCCAACGACGTATCTCGTTAGTCTAGATATAGAAGACGGTTGTATATCGAGAGATCTCGTTACTCTAGATATAGAAGACGGTTGTACAGACGGATCTCGTTAGTCTAGATATAGAAGACGCTTGTACAGACGTATCTCGTTAGTCTAGATATAGAAGACGGTTGTACAACGACGGATCTCGTTAGTCTAGATATAGAAGACGGTTGTACATCGACGGATCTCGTTAGTCTAGATATAGAAGAGGGTTGTACAACGACGGATCTCGTTAGTCTAGATATAAAAGACGGTTGTACATCGACGGATCTCGTTAGTCTAGATATTGAAGACGTTTGTCCAACGACGTATCTCGTTAGTCTAGATATAGAAAACGGTTGTACAGACGGATCTCGTTAGTCTAGATATAGAAGAGGGTTGTACAACGACGGATCTCGTTAGTCTAGAAATAGAAGACGGTTGTACAGACGGATCTCGTTAGTCTAGATATAGAAGACGGTTGTACAACGACGGATCTCGTTAGTCTAGATATAGAAGACGGTTGTACATCGACGGATCTCGTTAGTCTAGATATAGAAGACGGTTGTACAACGACGGACCTCGTTAGTCTAGATATAGAAGACGGTTGTACAGACGGATCCCGTTAGTCTAGATATAGAAGACGGTTGTACAGACGGATCTCGTTAGTCTAGATATAGAAGATGGTTGTACAGACGGATCTCGTTAGTCTAGATATTGAAGACGTTTGTCCAACGATGGATCTCGTTAGTTTAGATATAGAAGACGGTTGTACAACGACGGATCTCGTTAGTCTAGATATAGAAGACGGTTGTACAGACGGATCCCGTTAGTCTAGATATAGAAGACGGTTGTACAGACGGATCTCGTTAGTCTAGATATAGAAGACGGTTGTACAGACGGATCTCGTTAGTCTAGATATAGAAGACGGTTGTACAGACGGATCTCGTTAGTCTAGATATAGAAGACGGTTGTACATCGACGGATCTCGTTAGTCTAGATATAGAAGAGGGTTGTACAACGACGGATCTCGTTAGTCTAGATATAGAAGACGGTTGTACAACGACGGATCTCGTTAGTCTAGATATAGAAGACGGTTGTACAGACGGATCCCGTTAGTCTAGATATAGAAGACGGTTGTACAGACGGATCTCGTTAGTCTAGATATAGAAGATGGTTGTACAGACGGATCTCGTTAGTCTAGATATTGAAGACGTTTGTCCAACGATGGATCTCGTTAGTCTAGATATAGAAGACGGTTGTACAACGACGGATCTCGTTAGTCTAGATATAGAAGACGGTTGTACAGACGGATCCCGTTAGTCTAGATATAGAAGACGGTTGTACAGACGGATCTCGTTAGTCTAGATATAGAAGACGGTTGTACAGACGGATCTCGTTAGTCTAGATATAGAAAACGGTTGTACAGACGGGTCTCGTTAGTCTAGGTATAGAAGACGGTTGTACAGACGGATCTCGTTAGTCTAGATATATAAGACGGTTGTACAGACGGATCCCGTTAGTCTACATATAGAAGACGGATGTACATCGAGAGATCTCGTTAGTCTAGATATAGAAGACGGTTGTATATCGAGAGATCTCGTTAGTCTAGATATAGAAGACGGTTGTACAGACGGATCTCGTTAGTCTAGATATAGAAGACGGTTGTACAAACGGAGCTCGTTAGTCTAGATATAGAAGACGGTTGTACAACGACGGATCTCGTTAGTCTAGATATACAAGACGGTTGTACAGACGGATCTCGTTAGTCTAGATATAGAAGACGGTTGTACAGACGGATCTCGTTAGTCGAGATATAGAAGACGGTTGTACAGACGGATCTCGTTAGTCTAGATATAGAAGACGGTTGTATAACGAGAGATCTCGTTAGTCTAGATATAGAAGACGGTTGTACAGACGGATCTCGTTAGTCTAGATATAGAAGATGGTTGTATAGACAGATCTCGTTAGTCTAGATATTGAAGACGATTGTTCAACGACGTATCTCGTTAGTCTAGATATAGAAAGCGGTTGTACAGACGGATCTCGTTAGTCTAGATATAGAAGACGGTTGTATAACGAGAGATTTCGTTAGTCTAGATATAGAAAACGGTTGTACAGACGGATCTCGTTAGTCTAGATATAGAAGACGGTTGTACAACGACGGATCTCGTTAGTCTAGATATAGAAGACGGTTGTACAACGAGAGATCTCGTTAGTCTAGATATAGTAGACGGTTGTACAGACAGAGCTCGTTAGTCTAGATATTGAAGACGTTTGTCCAACGACGTATCTCGTTAGTCTAGATATAGAAGACGGTTGTACAACGAGAGATCTCGTTAGTCTAGATATAGAAGACGGTTGTACAGACAGAACTCGTTAGTCTAGATATTGAAGACGTTTGTCCAACGACGTATCTCGTTAGTCTAGATACAGAAAACGGTTGTACAGACGGATCTCGTTAGTCTAGATATAGAATACGGTTGTACAGACGGATCTCGATAGTCTAGTTACAGAAGACGGTTGTACAGACGGATCTCGTTAGTCTAGATACAGAAAACGGTTGTACAGACGGACCTCGTTAGTCTAGATATAGAAGACGGTTGTACAACGACGGATCTCGTTAGTCTAGATATAGAAGACGGTTGTACAACGAGAGATCTCGTTAGTCTAGATATAGTAGACGGTTGTACAGACGGATCTCGTTAGTCTAGATATTGAAGACGTTTGTCCAACGACGTATCTCGTTAGTCTAGATATAGAAGACGGTTGTACAGACGGATCTCGTTAGTCTAGATATTGAAGACGTTTGTCCAACGACGTATCTCGTTAGTCTAGATATAGAAGACGGTTGTATATCGAGAGATCTCGTTACTCTAGATATAGAAGACGGTTGTACAGACGGATCTCGTTAGTCTAGATATAGAAGACGCTTGTACAGACGTATCTCGTTAGTCTAGATATAGAAGACGGTTGTACAACGACGGATCTCGTTAGTCTAGATATAGAAGACGGTTGTACATCGACGGATCTCGTTAGTCTAGATATAGAAGAGGGTTGTACAACGACGGATCTCGTTAGTCTAGATATAGAAGACGGTTGTACATCGACGGATCTCGTTAGTCTAGATATTGTAGACGTTTGTCCAACGACGTATCTCGTTAGTCTAGATATAGAAAACGGTTGTACAGACGGATCTCGTTAGTCTAGATATAGAAGAGGGTTGTACAACGACGGATCTCGTTAGTCTAGAAATAGAAGACGGTTGTACAGACGGATCTCGTTAGTCTAGATATAGAAGACGGTTGTACAGACGGATCTCGTTAGTCTAGATATAGAAGACGGTTGTACATCGACGGATCTCGTTAGTCTAGATATAGAAGAGGGTTGTACAACGACGGATCTCGTTAGTCTAGATATAGAAGACGGTTGTACAACGACGGACCTCGTTAGTCTAGATATAGAAGACGGTTGTACAGACGGATCCCGTTAGTCTAGATATAGAAGACGGTTGTACAGACGGATCTCGTTAGTCTAGATATAGAAGATGGTTGTACAGACGGATCTCGTTAGTCTAGATATTGAAGACGTTTGTCCAACGATGGATCTCGTTAGTTTAGATATAGAAGACGGTTGTACAACGACGGATCTCGTTAGTCTAGATATAGAAGACGGTTGTACAGACGGATCCCGTTAGTCTAGATATAGAAGACGGTTGTACAGACGGATCTCGTTAGTCTAGATATAGAAGACGGTTGTACAGACGGATCTCGTTAGTCTAGATATAGAAGACGGTTGTACAGACGGATCTCGTTAGTCTAGATATAGAAGACGGTTGTACATCGACGGATCTCGTTAGTCTAGATATAGAAGAGGGTTGTACAACGACGGATCTCGTTAGTCTAGATATAGAAGACGGTTGTACAACGACGGATCTCGTTAGTCTAGATATAGAAGACGGTTGTACAGACGGATCCCGTTAGTCTAGATATAGAAGACGGTTGTACAGACGGATCTCGTTAGTCTAGATATAGAAGATGGTTGTACAGACGGATCTCGTTAGTCTAGATATTGAAGACGTTTGTCCAACGATGGATCTCGTTAGTCTAGATATAGAAGACGGTTGTACAACGACGGATCTCGTTAGTCTAGATATAGAAGACGGTTGTACAGACGGATCCCGTTAGTCTAGATATAGAAGACGGTTGTACAGACGGATCTCGTTAGTCTAGATATAGAAGACGGTTGTACAGACGGATCTCGTTAGTCTAGATATAGAAAACGGTTGTACAGACGGATCTCGTTAGTCTAGGTATAGAAGACGGTTGTACAGACGGATCTCGTTAGTCTAGATATATAAGACGGTTGTACAGACGGATCCCGTTAGTCTACATATAGAAGACGGATGTACATCGAGAGATCTCGTTAGTCTAGATATAGAAGACGGTTGTACAACGACGGATCTCGTTAGTCTAGATATAGAAGACGGTTGTACATCGACGGATCTCGTTAGTCTAGATATAGAAGAGGGTTGTACAACGACGGATCTCGTTAGTCTAGATATAGAAGACGGTTGTACATCGACGGATCTCGTTAGTCTAGATATTGAAGACGTTTGTCCAACGACGTATCTCGTTAGTCTAGATATAGAAAACGGTTGTACAGACGGATCTCGTTAGTCTAGATATAGAAGAGGGTTGTACAACGACGGATCTCGTTAGTCTAGAAATAGAAGACGGTTGTACAGACGGATCTCGTTAGTCTAGATATAGAAGACGGTTGTACAGACGGATCTCGTTAGTCTAGATATAGAAGACGGTTGTACATCGACGGATCTCGTTAGTCTAGATATAGAAGAGGGTTGTACAACGACGGATCTCGTTAGTCTAGATATAGAAGACGGTTGTACAACGACGGACCTCGTTAGTCTAGATATAGAAGACGGTTGTACAGACGGATCCCGTTAGTCTAGATATAGAAGACGGTTGTACAGACGGATCTCGTTAGTCTAGATATAGAAGATGGTTGTACAGACGGATCTCGTTAGTCTAGATATTGAAGACGTTTGTCCAACGATGGATCTCGTTAGTTTAGATATAGAAGACGGTTGTACAACGACGGATCTCGTTAGTCTAGATATAGAAGACGGTTGTACAGACGGATCCCGTTAGTCTAGATATAGAAGACGGTTGTACAGACGGATCTCGTTAGTCTAGATATAGAAGACGGTTGTACAGACGGATCTCGTTAGTCTAGATATAGAAGACGGTTGTACAGACGGATCTCGTTAGTCTAGATATAGAAGACGGTTGTACATCGACGGATCTCGTTAGTCTAGATATAGAAGAGGGTTGTACAACGACGGATCTCGTTAGTCTAGATATAGAAGACGGTTGTACAACGACGGATCTCGTTAGTCTAGATATAGAAGACGGTTGTACAGACGGATCCCGTTAGTCTAGATATAGAAGACGGTTGTACAGACGGATCTCGTTAGTCTAGATATAGAAGATGGTTGTACAGACGGATCTCGTTAGTCTAGATATTGAAGACGTTTGTCCAACGATGGATCTCGTTAGTCTAGATATAGAAGACGGTTGTACAACGACGGATCTCGTTAGTCTAGATATAGAAGACGGTTGTACAGACGGATCCCGTTAGTCTAGATATAGAAGACGGTTGTACAGACGGATCTCGTTAGTCTAGATATAGAAGACGGTTGTACAGACGGATCTCGTTAGTCTAGATATAGAAAACGGTTGTACAGACGGATCTCGTTAGTCTAGGTATAGAAGACGGTTGTACAGACGGATCTCGTTAGTCTAGATATATAAGACGGTTGTACAGACGGATCCCGTTAGTCTACATATAGAAGACGGATGTACATCGAGAGATCTCGTTAGTCTAGATATAGAAGACGGTTGTATATCGAGAGATCTCGTTAGTCTAGATATAGAAGACGGTTGTACAGACGGATCTCGTTAGTCTAGATATACAAGACGGTTGTACAGACGGATCTCGTTAGTCTAGATATAGAAGACGGTTGTACAGACGGATCTCGTTAGTCGAGATATAGAAGACGGTTGTACAGACGGATCTCGTTAGTCTAGATATAGAAGACGGTTGTATAACGAGAGATCTCGTTAGTCTAGATATAGAAGACGGTTGTACAGACGGATCTCGTTAGTCTAGATATAGAAGATGGTTGTATAGACAGATCTCGTTAGTCTAGATATAGAAGACGGTTGTACAACGAGAGATCTCGTTAGTCTAGATATAGTAGACGGTTGTACAGACGGATCTCGTTAGTCTAGATATTGAAGACGTTTGTCCAACGACGTATCTCGTTAGTCTAGATATAGAAGACGGTTGTACAACGACGGATCTCGTTAGTCTAGATATAGTAGACGGTTGTACAGACGGATCTCGTTAGTCTAGATATTGAAGACGTTTGTCCAACGACGTATCTCGTTAGTCTAGATATAGAAGACGGTTGTACAGACGGATCTCGTTAGTCTAGATATTGAAGACGTTTGTCCAACGACGTATCTCGTTAGTCTAGATATAGAAGACGGTTGTATATCGAGAGATCTCGTTACTCTAGATATAGAAGACGGTTGTACAGACGGATCTCGTTAGTCTAGATATAGAAGATGGTTGTATAGACAGATCTCGTTAGTCTAGATATTGAAGACGATTGTCCAACGACGTATCTCGTTAGTCTAGATATAGAAGGCGGTTGTACAGACGGATCTCGTTAGTCTAGATATAGAAGACGGTTGTATAACGAGAGATTTCGTTAGTCTAGATATAGAAAACGGTTGTACAGACGGATCTCGTTAGTCTAGATATAGAAGACGGTTGTACAACGACGGATCTCGTTAGTCTAGATATAGAAGACGGTTGTACAACGAGAGATCTCGTTAGTCTAGATATAGTAGACGGTTGTACAGACAGAGCTCGTTAGTCTAGATATTGAAGACGTTTGTCCAACGACGTATCTCGTTAGTCTAGATATAGAAGACGGTTGTACAACGACGGACCTCGTTAGTCTAGATATAGAAGACGGTTGTACAGACGGATCCCGTTAGTCTAGATATAGAAGACGGTTGTACAGACGGATCTCGTTAGTCTAGATATAGAAGATGGTTGTACAGACGGATCTCGTTAGTCTAGATATTGAAGACGTTTGTCCAACGATGGATCTCGTTAGTTTAGATATAGAAGACGGTTGTACAACGACGGATCTCGTTAGTCTAGATATAGAAGACGGTTGTACAGACGGATCCCGTTAGTCTAGATATAGAAGACGGTTGTACAGACGGATCTCGTTAGTCTAGATATAGAAGACGGTTGTACAGACGGATCTCGTTAGTCTAGATATAGAAGACGGTTGTACAGACGGATCTCGTTAGTCTAGATATAGAAGACGGTTGTACATCGACGGATCTCGTTAGTCTAGATATAGAAGAGGGTTGTACAACGACGGATCTCGTTAGTCTAGATATAGAAGACGGTTGTACAACGACGGATCTCGTTAGTCTAGATATAGAAGACGGTTGTACAGACGGATCCCGTTAGTCTAGATATAGAAGAAGGTTGTACAGACGGATCTCGTTAGTCTAGATATAGAAGATGGTTGTACAGACGGATCTCGTTAGTCTAGATATTGAAGACGTTTGTCCAACGATGGATCTCGTTAGTCTAGATATAGAAGACGGTTGTACAGACGGATCTCGTTAGTCTAGATATAGAAGACGGTTGTACAAACGGAGCTCGTTAGTCTAGATATAGAAGACGGTTGTACAACGACGGATCTCGTTAGTCTAGATATACAAGACGGTTGTACAGACGGATCTCGTTAGTCTAGATATAGAAGACGGTTGTACAGACGGATCTCGTTAGTCGAGATATAGAAGACGGTTGTACAGACGGATCTCGTTAGTCTAGATATAGAAGACGGTTGTATAACGAGAGATCTCGTTAGTCTAGATATAGAAGACGGTTGTACAGACGGATCTCGTTAGTCTAGATATAGAAGATGGTTGTATAGACAGATCTCGTTAGTCTAGATATTGAAGACGATTGTCCAACGACGTATCTCGTTAGTCTAGATATAGAAGGCGGTTGTACAGACGGATCTCGTTAGTCTAGATATAGAAGACGGTTGTATAACGAGAGATTTCGTTAGTCTAGATATAGAAAACGGTTGTACAGACGGATCTCGTTAGTCTAGATATAGAAGACGGTTGTACAACGACGGATCTCGTTAGTCTAGATATAGAAGACGGTTGTACAACGAGAGATCTCGTTAGTCTAGATATAGTAGACGGTTGTACAGACAGAGCTCGTTAGTCTAGATATTGAAGACGTTTGTCCAACGACGTATCTCGTTAGTCTAGATATAGAAGACGGTTGTACAACGAGAGATCTCGTTAGTCTAGATATAGAAGACGTTTGTACAGACAGAACTCGTTAGTCTAGATATTGAAGACGTTTGTCCAACGACGTATCTCGTTAGTCTAGATACAGAAAACGGTTGTACAGACGGATCTCGTTAGTCTAGATATAGAATACGGTTGTACAGACGGATCTCGATAGTCTAGTTACAGAAGACGGTTGTACAGACGGATCTCGTTAGTCTAGATACAGAAAACGGTTGTACAGACGGACCTCGTTAGTCTAGATATAGAAGACGGTTGTACAACGACGGATCTCGTTAGTCTAGATATAGAAGACGGTTGTACAACGAGAGACCTCGTTAGTCTAGATATAGTAGACGGTTGTACAGACGGATCTCGTTAGTCTAGATATTGAAGACGTTTGTCCAACGACGTATCTCGTTAGTCTAGATATAGAAGACGGTTGTACAGACGGATCTCGTTAGTCTAGATATTGAAGACGTTTGTCCAACGACGTATCTCGTTAGTCTAGATATAGAAGACGGTTGTATATCGAGAGATCTCGTTACTCTAGATATAGAAGACGGTTGTACAGACGGATCTCGTTAGTCTAGATATAGAAGACGCTTGTACAGACGTATCTCGTTAGTCTAGATATAGAAGACGGTTGTACAACGACGGATCTCGTTAGTCTAGATATAGAAGACGGTTGTACATCGACGGATCTCGTTAGTCTAGATATAGAAGAGGGTTGTACAACGACGGATCTCGTTAGTCTAGATATAGAAGACGGTTGTACATCGACGGATCTCGTTAGTCTAGATATTGAAGACGTTTGTCCAACGACGTATCTCGTTAGTCTAGATATAGAAAACGGTTGTACAGACGGATCTCGTTAGTCTAGATATAGAAGAGGGTTGTACAACGACGGATCTCGTTAGTCTAGAAATAGAAGACGGTTGTAGAGACGGATCTCGTTAGTCTAGATATAGAAGACGGTTGTACAACGAGAGATCTCGTTAGTCTAGATATAGAAGACGGTTGTACAGACAGAACTCGTTAGTCTAGATATTGAAGACGTTTGTCCAACGACGTATCTCGTTAGTCTAGATACAGAAAACGGTTGTACAGACGGATCTCGTTAGTCTAGATATAGAATACGGTTGTACAGACGGATCTCGATAGTCTAGTTACAGAAGACGGTTGTACAGACGGATCTCGTTAGTCTAGATACAGAAAACGGTTGTACAGACGGACCTCGTTAGTCTAGATATAGAAGACGGTTGTACAACGACGGATCTCGTTAGTCTAGATATAGAAGACGGTTGTACAACGAGAGATCTCGTTAGTCTAGATATAGTAGACGGTTGTACAGACGGATCTCGTTAGTCTAGATATAGAAGAGGGTTGTACAACGACGGATCTCGTTAGTCTAGATATAGAAGACGGTTGTACAACGACGGACCTCGTTAGTCTAGATATAGAAGACGGTTGTACAGACGGATCCCGTTAGTCTAGATATAGAAGACGGTTGTACAGACGGATCTCGTTAGTCTAGATATAGAAGATGGTTGTACAGACGGATCTCGTTAGTCTAGATATTGAAGACGTTTGTCCAACGATGGATCTCGTTAGTTTAGATATAGAAGACGGTTGTACAACGACGGATCTCGTTAGTCTAGATATAGAAGACGGTTGTACAGACGGATCCCGTTAGTCTAGATATAGAAGACGGTTGTACAGACGGATCTCGTTAGTCTAGATATAGAAGACGGTTGTACAGACGGATCTCGTTAGTCTAGATATAGAAGACGGTTGTACAGACGGATCTCGTTAGTCTAGATATAGAAGACGGTTGTACATCGACGGATCTCGTTAGTCTAGATATAGAAGAGGGTTGTACAACGACGGATCTCGTTAGTCTAGATATAGAAGACGGTTGTACAACGACGGATCTCGTTAGTCTAGATATAGAAGACGGTTGTACAGACGGATCCCGTTAGTCTAGATATAGAAGACGGTTGTACAGACGGATCTCGTTAGTCTAGATATAGAAGATGGTTGTACAGACGGATCTCGTTAGTCTAGATATTGAAGACGTTTGTCCAACGATGGATCTCGTTAGTCTAGATATAGAAGACGGTTGTACAACGACGGATCTCGTTAGTCTAGATATAGAAGACGGTTGTACAGACGGATCCCGTTAGTCTAGATATAGAAGACGGTTGTACAGACGGATCTCGTTAGTCTAGATATAGAAGACGGTTGTACAGACGGATCTCGTTAGTCTAGATATAGAAAACGGTTGTACAGACGGATCTCGTTAGTCTAGGTATAGAAGACGGTTGTACAGACGGATCTCGTTAGTCTAGATATATAAGACGGTTGTACAGACGGATCCCGTTAGTCTACATATAGAAGACGGATGTACATCGAGAGATCTCGTTAGTCTAGATATAGAAGACGGTTGTATATCGAGAGATCTCGTTAGTCTAGATATACAAGACGGTTGTACAGACGGATCTCGTTAGTCTAGATATACAAGACGGTTGTACAGACGGATCTCGTTAGTCTAGATATAGAAGACGGTTGTACAGACGGATCTCGTTAGTCGAGATATAGAAGACGGTTGTACAGACGGATCTCGTTAGTCTAGATATAGAAGACGGTTGTATAACGAGAGATCTCGTTAGTCTAGATATAGAAGACGGTTGTACAGACGGATCTCGTTAGTCTAGATATAGAAGATGGTTGTATAGACAGATCTCGTTAGTCTAGATATAGAAGACGGTTGTACAACGAGAGATCTCGTTAGTCTAGATATAGTAGACGGTTGTACAGACGGATCTCGTTAGTCTAGATATTGAAGACGTTTGTCCAACGACGTATCTCGTTAGTCTAGATATAGAAGACGGTTGTACAACGACGGATCTCGTTAGTCTAGATATAGTAGACGGTTGTACAGACGGATCTCGTTAGTCTAGATATTGAAGACGTTTGTCCAACGACGTATCTCGTTAGTCTAGATATAGAAGACGGTTGTACAGACGGATCTCGTTAGTCTAGATATTGAAGACGTTTGTCCAACGACGTATCTCGTTAGTCTAGATATAGAAGACGGTTGTATATCGAGAGATCTCGTTACTCTAGATATAGAAGACGGTTGTACAGACGGATCTCGTTAGTCTAGATATAGAAGATGGTTGTATAGACAGATCTCGTTAGTCTAGATATTGAAGACGATTGTCCAACGACGTATCTCGTTAGTCTAGATATAGAAGGCGGTTGTACAGACGGATCTCGTTAGTCTAGATATAGAAGACGGTTGTATAACGAGAGATTTCGTTAGTCTAGATATAGAAAACGGTTGTACAGACGGATCTCGTTAGTCTAGATATAGAAGACGGTTGTACAACGACGGATCTCGTTAGTCTAGATATAGAAGACGGTTGTACAACGAGAGATCTCGTTAGTCTAGATATAGTAGACGGTTGTACAGACAGAGCTCGTTAGTCTAGATATTGAAGACGTTTGTCCAACGACGTATCTCGTTAGTCTAGATATAGAAGACGGTTGTACAACGAGAGATCTCGTTAGTCTAGATATAGAAGACGGTTGTACAGACAGAACTCGTTAGTCTAGATATTGAAGACGTTTGTCCAACGACGTATCTCGTTAGTCTAGATACAGAAAACGGTTGTACAGACGGATCTCGTTAGTCTAGATATAGAATACGGTTGTACAGACGGATCTCGATAGTCTAGTTACAGAAGACGGTTGTACAGACGGATCTCGTTAGTCTAGATACAGAAAACGGTTGTACAGACGGACCTCGTTAGTCTAGATATAGAAGACGGTTGTACAACGACGGATCTCGTTAGTCTAGATATAGAAGACGGTTGTACAACGAGAGATCTCGTTAGTCTAGATATAGTAGACGGTTGTACAGACGGATCTCGTTAGTCTAGATATTGAAGACGTTTGTCCAACGACGTATCTCGTTAGTCTAGATATAGAAGACGGTTGTACAGACGGATCTCGTTAGTCTAGATATTGAAGACGTTTGTCCAACGACGTATCTCGTTAGTCTAGATATAGAAGACGGTTGTATATCGAGAGATCTCGTTACTCTAGATATAGAAGACGGTTGTACAGACGGATCTCGTTAGTCTAGATATAGAAGACGCTTGTACAGACGTATCTCGTTAGTCTAGATATAGAAGACGGTTGTACAACGACGGATCTCGTTAGTCTAGATATAGAAGACGGTTGTACATCGACGGATCTCGTTAGTCTAGATATAGAAGAGGGTTGTACAACGACGGATCTCGTTAGTCTAGATATAGAAGACGGTTGTACATCGACGGATCTCGTTAGTCTAGATATTGAAGACGTTTGTCCAACGACGTATCTCGTTAGTCTAGATATAGAAAACGGTTGTACAGACGGATCTCGTTAGTCTAGATATAGAAGAGGGTTGTACAACGACGGATCTCGTTAGTCTAGAAATAGAAGACGGTTGTACAGACGGATCTCGTTAGTCTAGATATAGAAGACGGTTGTACAGACGGATCTCGTTAGTCTAGATATAGAAGACGGTTGTACATCGACGGATCTCGTTAGTCTAGATATAGAAGAGGGTTGTACAACGACGGATCTCGTTAGTCTAGATATAGAAGACGGTTGTACAACGACGGACCTCGTTAGTCTAGATATAGAAGACGGTTGTACAGACGGATCCCGTTAGTCTAGATATAGAAGACGGTTGTACAGACGGATCTCGTTAGTCTAGATATAGAAGATGGTTGTACAGACGGATCTCGTTAGTCTAGATATTGAAGACGTTTGTCCAACGATGGATCTCGTTAGTTTAGATATAGAAGACGGTTGTACAACGACGGATCTCGTTAGTCTAGATATAGAAGACGGTTGTACAGACGGATCCCGTTAGTCTAGATATAGAAGACGGTTGTACAGACGGATCTCGTTAGTCTAGATATAGAAGACGGTTGTACAGACGGATCTCGTTAGTCTAGATATAGAAGACGGTTGTACAGACGGATCTCGTTAGTCTAGATATAGAAGACGGTTGTACATCGACGGATCTCGTTAGTCTAGATATAGAAGAGGGTTGTACAACGACGGATCTCGTTAGTCTAGATATAGAAGACGGTTGTACAACGACGGATCTCGTTAGTCTAGATATAGAAGACGGTTGTACAGACGGATCCCGTTAGTCTAGATATAGAAGAAGGTTGTACAGACGGATCTCGTTAGTCTAGATATAGAAGATGGTTGTACAGACGGATCTCGTTAGTCTAGATATTGAAGACGTTTGTCCAACGATGGATCTCGTTAGTCTAGATATAGAAGACGGTTGTACAACGACGGATCTCGTTAGTCTAGATATAGAAGACGGTTGTACAGACGGATCCCGTTAGTCTAGATATAGAAGACGGTTGTACAGACGGATCTCGTTAGTCTAGATATACAAGACGGTTGTACAGACGGATCTCGTTAGTCTAGATATACAAGACGGTTGTACAGACGGATCTCGTTAGTCTAGATATAGAAGACGGTTGTACAGACGGATCTCGTTAGTCTAGATATAGAAGATGGTTGTACAGACGGATCTCGTTAGTCTAGATATTGAAGACGTTTGTCCAACGATGGATCTCGTTAGTCTAGATATAGAAGACGGTTGTACAACGACGGATCTCGTTAGTCTAGATATAGAAGACGGTTGTACAGACGGATCCCGTTAGTCTAGATATAGAAGACGGTTGTACAGACGGATCTCGTTAGTCTAGATATAGAAGACGGTTGTACAGACGGATCTCGTTAGTCTAGATATAGAAAACGGTTGTACAGACGGGTCTCGTTAGTCTAGGTATAGAAGACGGTTGTACAGACGGATCTCGTTAGTCTAGATATATAAGACGGTTGTACAGACGGATCCCGTTAGTCTACATATAGAAGACGGATGTACATCGAGAGATCTCGTTAGTCTAGATATAGAAGACGGTTGTATATCGAGAGATCTCGTTAGTCTAGATATAGAAGACGGTTGTACAGACGGATCTCGTTAGTCTAGATATAGAAGACGGTTGTACAAACGGAGCTCGTTAGTCTAGATATAGAAGACGGTTGTACAACGACGGATCTCGTTAGTCTAGATATACAAGACGGTTGTACAGACGGATCTCGTTAGTCTAGATATAGAAGACGGTTGTACAGACGGATCTCGTTAGTCGAGATATAGAAGACGGTTGTACAGACGGATCTCGTTAGTCTAGATATAGAAGACGGTTGTATAACGAGAGATCTCGTTAGTCTAGATATAGAAGACGGTTGTACAGACGGATCTCGTTAGTCTAGATATAGAAGATGGTTGTATAGACAGATCTCGTTAGTCTAGATATTGAAGACGATTGTCCAACGACGTATCTCGTTAGTCTAGATATAGAAAGCGGTTGTACAGACGGATCTCGTTAGTCTAGATATAGAAGACGGTTGTATAACGAGAGATTTCGTTAGTCTAGATATAGAAAACGGTTGTACAGACGGATCTCGTTAGTCTAGATATAGAAGACGGTTGTACAACGACGGATCTCGTTAGTCTAGATATAGAAGACGGTTGTACAACGAGAGATCTCGTTAGTCTAGATATAGTAGACGGTTGTACAGACAGAGCTCGTTAGTCTAGATATTGAAGACGTTTGTCCAACGACGTATCTCGTTAGTCTAGATATAGAAGACGGTTGTACAACGAGAGATCTCGTTAGTCTAGATATAGAAGACGGTTGTACAGACAGAACTCGTTAGTCTAGATATTGAAGACGTTTGTCCAACGACGTATCTCGTTAGTCTAGATACAGAAAACGGTTGTACAGACGGATCTCGTTAGTCTAGATATAGAATACGGTTGTACAGACGGATCTCGATAGTCTAGTTACAGAAGACGGTTGTACAGACGGATCTCGTTAGTCTAGATACAGAAAACGGTTGTACAGACGGACCTCGTTAGTCTAGATATAGAAGACGGTTGTACAACGACGGATCTCGTTAGTCTAGATATAGAAGACGGTTGTACAACGAGAGATCTCGTTAGTCTAGATATAGTAGACGGTTGTACAGACGGATGTCGTTAGTCTAGATATTGAAGACGTTTGTCCAACGACGTATCTCGTTAGTCTAAATATAGAAGACGGTTGTACAGACGGATCTCGTTAGTCTAGATATTGAAGACGTTTGTCCAACGACGTATCTCGTTAGTCTAGATATAGAAGACGGTTGTATATCGAGAGATCTCGTTACTCTAGATATAGAAGACTGTTGTACAGACGGATCTCGTTAGTCTAGATATAGAAGACGCTTGTACAGACGTATCTCGTTAGTCCAGATATAGAAGACGGTTGTACAACGACGGATCTCGTTAGTCTAGATATAGAAGACGGTTGTACATCGACGGATCTCGTTAGTCTAGATATAGAAGAGGGTTGTACAACGACGGATCTCGTTAGTCTAGATATAGAAGACGGTTGTACATCGACGGATCTCGTTAGTCTAGATATTGAAGACGTTTGTCCAACGACGTATCTCGTTAGTCTAGATATAGAAAACGGTTGTACAGACGGATCTCGTTAGTCTAGATATAGAAGAGGGTTGTACAACGACGGATCTCGTTAGTCTAGAAATAGAAGACGGTTGTACAGACGGATCTCGTTAGTCTAGATATAGAAGACGGTTGTACAGACGGATCTCGTTAGTCTAGATATAGAAGACGGTTGTACATCGACGGATCTCGTTAGTCTAGATATAGAAGAGGGTTGTACAACGACGGATCTCGTTAGTCTAGATATAGAAGACGGTTGTACAACGACGGACCTCGTTAGTCTAGATATAGAAGACGGTTGTACAGACGGATCCCGTTAGTCTAGATATAGAAGACGGTTGTACAGACGGATCTCGTTAGTCTAGATATAGAAGATGGTTGTACAGACGGATCTCGTTAGTCTAGATATTGAAGACGTTTGTCCAACGATGGATCTCGTTAGTTTAGATATAGAAGACGGT
Organism: Andrena bicolor; assembly: GCA_960531205.1. Lineage (NCBI taxonomy): Eukaryota > Metazoa > Arthropoda > Insecta > Hymenoptera > Andrenidae > Andrena > Andrena bicolor. Next base: position 488,592 of record CAUIJW010000012.1, read on the forward strand.
TGTACAACGACGGATCTCGTTAGTCTAGATATAGAAGACGGTTGTACAGACGGATCCCGTTAGTCTAGATATAGAAGACGGTTGTACAGACGGATCTCGTTAGTCTAGATATAGAAGACGGTTGTACAGACGGATCTCGTTAGTCTAGATATAGAAGACGGTTGTACAGACGGATCTCGTTAGTCTAGATATAGAAGACGGTTGTACATCGACGGATCTCGTTAGTCTAGATATAGAAGAGGGTTGTACAACGACGGATCTCGTTAGTCTAGATATAGAAGACGGTTGTACAACGACGGATCTCGTTAGTCTAGATATAGAAGACGGTTGTACAGACGGATCCCGTTAGTCTAGATATAGAAGACGGTTGTACAGACGGATCTCGTTAGTCTAGATATAGAAGATGGTTGTACAGACGGATCTCGTTAGTCTAGATATTGAAGACGTTTGTCCAACGATGGATCTCGTTAGTCTAGATATAGAAGACGGTTGTACAACGACGGATCTCGTTAGTCTAGATATAGAAGACGGTTGTACAGACGGATCCCGTTAGTCTAGATATAGAAGACGGTTGTACAGACGGATCTCGTTAGTCTAGATATAGAAGACGGTTGTACAGACGGATCTCGTTAGTCTAGATATAGAAAACGGTTGTACAGACGGATCTCGTTAGTCTAGGTATAGAAGACGGTTGTACAGACGGATCTCGTTAGTCTAGATATATAAGACGGTTGTACAGACGGATCCCGTTAGTCTACATATAGAAGACGGATGTACATCGAGAGATCTCGTTAGTCTAGATATAGAAGACGGTTGTACAACGACGGATCTCGTTAGTCTAGATATAGAAGACGGTTGTACATCGACGGATCTCGTTAGTCTAGATATAGAAGAGGGTTGTACAACGACGGATCTCGTTAGTCTAGATATAGAAGACGGTTGTACATCGACGGATCTCGTTAGTCTAGATATTGAAGACGTTTGTCCAACGACGTATCTCGTTAGTCTAGATATAGAAAACGGTTGTACAGACGGATCTCGTTAGTCTAGATATAGAAGAGGGTTGTACAACGACGGATCTCGTTAGTCTAGAAATAGAAGACGGTTGTACAGACGGATCTCGTTAGTCTAGATATAGAAGACGGTTGTACAGACGGATCTCGTTAGTCTAGATATAGAAGACGGTTGTACATCGACGGATCTCGTTAGTCTAGATATAGAAGAGGGTTGTACAACGACGGATCTCGTTAGTCTAGATATAGAAGACGGTTGTACAACGACGGACCTCGTTAGTCTAGATATAGAAGACGGTTGTACAGACGGATCCCGTTAGTCTAGATATAGAAGACGGTTGTACAGACGGATCTCGTTAGTCTAGATATAGAAGATGGTTGTACAGACGGATCTCGTTAGTCTAGATATTGAAGACGTTTGTCCAACGATGGATCTCGTTAGTTTAGATATAGAAGACGGTTGTACAACGACGGATCTCGTTAGTCTAGATATAGAAGACGGTTGTACAGACGGATCCCGTTAGTCTAGATATAGAAGACGGTTGTACAGACGGATCTCGTTAGTCTAGATATAGAAGACGGTTGTACAGACGGATCTCGTTAGTCTAGATATAGAAGACGGTTGTACAGACGGATCTCGTTAGTCTAGATATAGAAGACGGTTGTACATCGACGGATCTCGTTAGTCTAGATATTGAAGACGTTTGTCCAACGATGGATCTCGTTAGTTTAGATATAGAAGACGGTTGTACAACGACGGATCTCGTTAGTCTAGATATAGAAGACGGTTGTACAGACGGATCCCGTTAGTCTAGATATAGAAGACGGTTGTACAGACGGATCTCGTTAGTCTAGATATAGAAGACGGTTGTACAACGACGGATCTCGTTAGTCTAGATATAGAAGACGGTTGTACAGACGGATCCCGTTAGTCTAGATATAGAAGACGGTTGTACAGACGGATCTCGTTAGTCTAGATATAGAAGACGGTTGTACAGACGGATCTCGTTAGTCTAGATATAGAAAACGGTTGTACAGACGGATCTCGTTAGTCTAGGTATAGAAGACGGTTGTACAGACGGATCTCGTTAGTCTAGATATATAAGACGGTTGTACAGACGGATCCCGTTAGTCTACATATAGAAGACGGATGTACATCGAGAGATCTCGTTAGTCTAGATATAGAAGACGGTTGTATATCGAGAGATCTCGTTAGTCTAGATATAGAAGACGGTTGTACAGACGGATCTCGTTAGTCTAGATATACAAGACGGTTGTACAGACGGATCTCGTTAGTCTAGATATAGAAGACGGTTGTACAGACGGATCTCGTTAGTCGAGATATAGAAGACGGTTGTACAGACGGATCTCGTTAGTCTAGATATAGAAGACGGTTGTATAACGAGAGATCTCGTTAGTCTAGATATAGAAGACGGTTGTACAGACGGATCTCGTTAGTCTAGATATAGAAGATGGTTGTATAGACAGATCTCGTTAGTCTAGATATAGAAGACGGTTGTACAACGAGAGATCTCGTTAGTCTAGATATAGTAGACGGTTGTACAGACGGATCTCGTTAGTCTAGATATTGAAGACGATTGTCCAACGACGTATCTCGTTAGTCTAGATATAGAAGACGGTTGTACAACGACGGATCTCGTTAGTCTAGATATAGTAGACGGTTGTACAGACGGATCTCGTTAGTCTAGATATTGAAGACGTTTGTCCAACGACGTATCTCGTTAGTCTAGATATAGAAGACGGTTGTACAGACGGATCTCGTTAGTCTAGATATTGAAGACGTTTGTCCAACGACGTATCTCGTTAGTCTAGATATAGAAGACGGTTGTATATCGAGAGATCTCGTTACTCTAGATATAGAAGACGGTTGTACAGACGGATCTCGTTAGTCTAGATATAGAAGATGGTTGTATAGACAGATCTCGTTAGTCTAGATATTGAAGACGATTGTCCAACGACGTATCTCGTTAGTCTAGATATAGAAGGCGGTTGTACAGACGGATCTCGTTAGTCTAGATATAGAAGACGGTTGTATAACGAGAGATTTCGTTAGTCTAGATATAGAAAACGGTTGTACAGACGGATCTCGTTAGTCTAGATATAGAAGACGGTTGTACAACGACGGATCTCGTTAGTCTAGATATAGAAGACGGTTGTACAACGAGAGATCTCGTTAGTCTAGATATAGTAGACGGTTGTACAGACAGAGCTCGTTAGTCTAGATATTGAAGACGTTTGTCCAACGACGTATCTCGTTAGTCTAGATATAGAAGACGGTTGTACAACGAGAGATCTCGTTAGTCTAGATATAGAAGACGGTTGTACAGACAGAACTCGTTAGTCTAGATATTGAAGACGTTTGTCCAACGACGTATCTCGTTAGTCTAGATACAGAAAACGGTTGTACAGACGGATCTCGTTAGTCTAGATATAGAATACGGTTGTACAGACGGATCTCGATAGTCTAGTTACAGAAGACGGTTGTACAGACGGATCTCGTTAGTCTAGATACAGAAAACGGTTGTACAGACGGACCTCGTTAGTCTAGATATAGAAGACGGTTGTACAACGACGGATCTCGTTAGTCTAGATATAGAAGACGGTTGTACAACGAGAGATCTCGTTAGTCTAGATATAGTAGACGGTTGTACAGACGGATCTCGTTAGTCTAGATATTGAAGACGTTTGTCCAACGACGTATCTCGTTAGTCTAGATATAGAAGACGGTTGTACAGACGGATCTCGTTAGTCTAGATATTGAAGACGTTTGTCCAACGACGTATCTCGTTAGTCTAGATATAGAAGACGGTTGTATATCGAGAGATCTCGTTACTCTAGATATAGAAGACGGTTGTACAGACGGATCTCGTTAGTCTAGATATAGAAGACGCTTGTACAGACGTATCTCGTTAGTCTAGATATAGAAGACGGTTGTACAACGACGGATCTCGTTAGTCTAGATATAGAAGACGGTTGTACATCGACGGATCTCGTTAGTCTAGATATAGAAGAGGGTTGTACAACGACGGATCTCGTTAGTCTAGATATAGAAGACGGTTGTACATCGACGGATCTCGTTAGTCTAGATATTGAAGACGTTTGTCCAACGACGTATCTCGTTAGTCTAGATATAGAAAACGGTTGTACAGACGGATCTCGTTAGTCTAGATATAGAAGAGGGTTGTACAACGACGGATCTCGTTAGTCTAGAAATAGAAGACGGTTGTACAGACGGATCTCGTTAGTCTAGATATAGAAGACGGTTGTACAGACGGATCTCGTTAGTCTAGATATAGAAGACGGTTGTACATCGACGGATCTCGTTAGTCTAGATATAGAAGAGGGTTGTACAACGACGGATCTCGTTAGTCTAGATATAGAAGACGGTTGTACAACGACGGACCTCGTTAGTCTAGATATAGAAGACGGTTGTACAGACGGATCCCGTTAGTCTAGATATAGAAGACGGTTGTACAGACGGATCTCGTTAGTCTAGATATAGAAGATGGTTGTACAGACGGATCTCGTTAGTCTAGATATTGAAGACGTTTGTCCAACGATGGATCTCGTTAGTTTAGATATAGAAGACGGTTGTACAACGACGGATCTCGTTAGTCTAGATATAGAAGACGGTTGTACAGACGGATCCCGTTAGTCTAGATATAGAAGACGGTTGTACAGACGGATCTCGTTAGTCTAGATATAGAAGACGGTTGTACAGACGGATCTCGTTAGTCTAGATATAGAAGACGGTTGTACAGACGGATCTCGTTAGTCTAGATATAGAAGACGGTTGTACATCGACGGATCTCGTTAGTCTAGATATAGAAGAGGGTTGTACAACGACGGATCTCGTTAGTCTAGATATAGAAGACGGTTGTACAACGACGGATCTCGTTAGTCTAGATATAGAAGACGGTTGTACAGACGGATCCCGTTAGTCTAGATATAGAAGACGGTTGTACAACGAGAGACCTCGTTAGTCTAGATATAGTAGACGGTTGTACAGACGGATCTCGTTAGTCTAGATATTGAAGACGTTTGTCCAACGACGTATCTCGTTAGTCTAGATATAGAAGACGGTTGTACAGACGGATCTCGTTAGTCTAGATATTGAAGACGTTTGTCCAACGACGTATCTCGTTAGTCTAGATATAGAAGACGGTTGTATATCGAGAGATCTCGTTACTCTAGATATAGAAGACGGTTGTACAGACGGATCTCGTTAGTCTAGATATAGAAAACGGTTGTACAGACGGATCTCGTTAGTCTAGGTATAGAAGACGGTTGTACAGACGGATCTCGTTAGTCTAGATATATAAGACGGTTGTACAGACGGATCCCGTTAGTCTACATATAGAAGACGGATGTACATCGAGAGATCTCGTTAGTCTAGATATAGAAGACGGTTGTATATCGAGAGATCTCGTTAGTCTAGATATAGAAGACGGTTGTACAGACGGATCTCGTTAGTCTAGATATAGAAGACGGTTGTACAAACGGAGCTCGTTAGTCTAGATATAGAAGACGGTTGTACAACGACGGATCTCGTTAGTCTAGATATACAAGACGGTTGTACAGACGGATCTCGTTAGTCTAGATATAGAAGACGGTTGTACAGACGGATCTCGTTAGTCGAGATATAGAAGACGGTTGTACAGACGGATCTCGTTAGTCTAGATATAGAAGACGGTTGTATAACGAGAGATCTCGTTAGTCTAGATATAGAAGACGGTTGTACAGACGGATCTCGTTAGTCTAGATATAGAAGATGGTTGTATAGACAGATCTCGTTAGTCTAGATATAGAAGACGGTTGTACAACGACGGATCTCGTTAGTCTAGATATACAAGACGGTTGTACAGACGGATCTCGTTAGTCTAGATATAGAAGACGGTTGTACAGACGGATCTCGTTAGTCGAGATATAGAAGACGGTTGTACAGACGGATCTCGTTAGTCTAGATATAGAAGACGGTTGTACAACGACGGATCTCGTTAGTCTAGATATAGAAGACGGTTGTACAACGAGAGATCTCGTTAGTCTAGATATAGTAGACGGTTGTACAGACAGAGCTCGTTAGTCTAGATATTGAAGACGTTTGTCCAACGACGTATCTCGTTAGTCTAGATATAGAAGACGGTTGTACAACGAGAGATCTCGTTAGTCTAGATATAGAAGACGTTTGTACAGACAGAACTCGTTAGTCTAGATATAGAAGACGGTTGTACATCGACGGATCTCGTTAGTCTAGATATAGAAGAGGGTTGTACAACGACGGATCTCGTTAGTCTAGATATAGAAGACGGTTGTACATCGACGGATCTCGTTAGTCTAGATATTGAAGACGTTTGTCCAACGACGTATCTCGTTAGTCTAGATATAGAAAACGGTTGTACAGACGGATCTCGTTAGTCTAGATATAGAAGAGGGTTGTACAACGACGGATCTCGTTAGTCTAGAAATAGAAGACGGTTGTAGAGACGGATCTCGTTAGTCTAGATATAGAAGACGGTTGTACAACGAGAGATCTCGTTAGTCTAGATATAGAAGACGGTTGTACAGACAGAACTCGTTAGTCTAGATATTGAAGACGTTTGTCCAACGACGGATCTCGTTAGTCTAGATATAGAAGACGGTTGTACAACGAGAGATCTCGTTAGTCTAGATATAGTAGACGGTTGTACAGACGGATCTCGTTAGTCTAGATATAGAAGAGGGTTGTACAACGACGGATCTCGTTAGTCTAGATATAGAAGACGGTTGTACAACGACGGACCTCGTTAGTCTAGATATAGAAGACGGTTGTACAGACGGATCCCGTTAGTCTAGATATAGAAGACGGTTGTACAGACGGATCTCGTTAGTCTAGATATAGAAGATGGTTGTACAGACGGATCTCGTTAGTCTAGATATTGAAGACGTTTGTCCAACGACGTATCTCGTTAGTCTAGATATAGAAAACGGTTGTACAGACGGATCTCGTTAGTCTAGATATAGAAGAGGGTTGTACCACGACGGATCTCGTTAGTCTAGAAATAGATGACGGTTGTACAGACGGATCTCGTTAGTCTAGATATAGAAGACGGTTGTACAGACGGATCTCGTTAGTCTAGATATAGAAGACGGTTGTACATCGACGGATCTCGTTAGTCTAGATACAGAAAACGGTTGTACAGACGGATCTCGTTAGTCTAGATATAGAATACGGTTGTACAGACGGATCTCGATAGTCTAGTTACAGAAGACGGTTGTACAGACGGATCTCGTTAGTCTAGATACAGAAAACGGTTGTACAGACGGACCTCGTTAGTCTAGATATAGAAGACGGTTGTACAACGACGGATCTCGTTAGTCTAGATATAGAAGACGGTTGTACAACGAGAGATCTCGTTAGTCTAGATATAGTAGACGGTTGTACAGACGGATCTCGTTAGTCTAGATATAGAAGAGGGTTGTACAACGACGGATCTCGTTAGTCTAGATATAGAAGACGGTTGTACAACGACGGACCTCGTTAGTCTAGATATAGAAGACGGTTGTACAGACGGATCCCGTTAGTCTAGATATAGAAGACGGTTGTACAGACGGATCTCGTTAGTCTAGATATAGAAGATGGTTGTACAGACGGATCTCGTTAGTCTAGATATTGAAGACGTTTGTCCAACGATGGATCTCGTTAGTTTAGATATAGAAGACGGTTGTACAACGACGGATCTCGTTAGTCTAGATATAGAAGACGGTTGTACAGACGGATCCCGTTAGTCTAGATATAGAAGACGGTTGTACAGACGGATCTCGTTAGTCTAGATATAGAAGACGGTTGTACAGACGGATCTCGTTAGTCTAGATATAGAAGACGGTTGTACAGACGGATCTCGTTAGTCTAGATATAGAAGACGGTTGTACAGACGGATCCCGTTAGTCTAGATATAGAAGACGGTTGTACAGACGGATCTCGTTAGTCTAGATATAGAAGACGGTTGTACAGACGGATCTCGTTAGTCTAGATATAGAAGACGGTTGTACAGACGGATCTCGTTAGTCTAGATATAGAAGACGGTTGTACATCGACGGATCTCGTTAGTCTAGATATAGAAGAGGGTTGTACAACGACGGATCTCGTTAGTCTAGATATAGAAGACGGTTGTACAACGACGGATCTCGTTAGTCTAGATATAGAAGACGGTTGTACAGACGGATCCCGTTAGTCTAGATATAGAAGACGGTTGTACAGACGGATCTCGTTAGTCTAGATATAGAAGATGGTTGTACAGACGGATCTCGTTAGTCTAGATATTGAAGACGTTTGTCCAACGATGGATCTCGTTAGTCTAGATATAGAAGACGGTTGTACAACGACGGATCTCGTTAGTCTAGATATAGAAGACGGTTGTACAGACGGATCCCGTTAGTCTAGATATAGAAGACGGTTGTACAGACGGATCTCGTTAGTCTAGATATAGAAGACGGTTGTACAGACGGATCTCGTTAGTCTAGATATAGAAAACGGTTGTACAGACGGATCTCGTTAGTCTAGGTATAGAAGACGGTTGTACAGACGGATCTCGTTAGTCTAGATATATAAGACGGTTGTACAGACGGATCCCGTTAGTCTACATATAGAAGACGGATGTACATCGAGAGATCTCGTTAGTCTAGATATAGAAGACGGTTGTATATCGAGAGATCTCGTTAGTCTAGATATAGAAGACGGTTGTACAGACGGATCTCGTTAGTCTAGATATACAAGACGGTTGTACAGACGGATCTCGTTAGTCTAGATATAGAAGACGGTTGTACAGACGGATCTCGTTAGTCGAGATATAGAAGACGGTTGTACAGACGGATCTCGTTAGTCTAGATATAGAAGACGGTTGTATAACGAGAGATCTCGTTAGTCTAGATATAGAAGACGGTTGTACAGACGGATCTCGTTAGTCTAGATATAGAAGATGGTTGTATAGACAGATCTCGTTAGTCTAGATATAGAAGACGGTTGTACAACGAGAGATCTCGTTAGTCTAGATATAGTAGACGGTTGTACAGACGGATCTCGTTAGTCTAGATATTGAAGACGTTTGTCCAACGACGTATCTCGTTAGTCTAGATATAGAAGACGGTTGTACAACGACGGATCTCGTTAGTCTAGATATAGTAGACGGTTGTACAGACGGATCTCGTTAGTCTAGATATTGAAGACGTTTGTCCAACGACGTATCTCGTTAGTCTAGATATAGAAGACGGTTGTACAGACGGATCTCGTTAGTCTAGATATTGAAGACGTTTGTCCAACGACGTATCTCGTTAGTCTAGATATAGAAGACGGTTGTATATCGAGAGATCTCGTTACTCTAGATATAGAAGACGGTTGTACAGACGGATCTCGTTAGTCTAGATATAGAAGATGGTTGTATAGACAGATCTCGTTAGTCTAGATATTGAAGACGATTGTCCAACGACGTATCTCGTTAGTCTAGATATAGAAGGCGGTTGTACAGACGGATCTCGTTAGTCTAGATATAGAAGACGGTTGTATAACGAGAGATTTCGTTAGTCTAGATATAGAAAACGGTTGTACAGACGGATCTCGTTAGTCTAGATATAGAAGACGGTTGTACAACGACGGATCTCGTTAGTCTAGATATAGAAGACGGTTGTACAACGAGAGATCTCGTTAGTCTAGATATAGTAGACGGTTGTACAGACAGAGCTCGTTAGTCTAGATATTGAAGACGTTTGTCCAACGACGTATCTCGTTAGTCTAGATATAGAAGACGGTTGTACAACGAGAGATCTCGTTAGTCTAGATATAGAAGACGGTTGTACAGACAGAACTCGTTAGTCTAGATATTGAAGACGTTTGTCCAACGACGTATCTCGTTAGTCTAGATACAGAAAACGGTTGTACAGACGGATCTCGTTAGTCTAGATATAGAATACGGTTGTACAGACGGATCTCGATAGTCTAGTTACAGAAGACGGTTGTACAGACGGATCTCGTTAGTCTAGATACAGAAAACGGTTGTACAGACGGACCTCGTTAGTCTAGATATAGAAGACGGTTGTACAACGACGGATCTCGTTAGTCTAGATATAGAAGACGGTTGTACAACGAGAGATCTCGTTAGTCTAGATATAGTAGACGGTTGTACAGACGGATCTCGTTAGTCTAGATATTGAAGACGTTTGTCCAACGACGTATCTCGTTAGTCTAGATATAGAAGACGGTTGTACAGACGGATCTCGTTAGTCTAGATATTGAAGACGTTTGTCCAACGACGTATCTCGTTAGTCTAGATATAGAAGACGGTTGTATATCGAGAGATCTCGTTACTCTAGATATAGAAGACGGTTGTACAGACGGATCTCGTTAGTCTAGATATAGAAGACGCTTGTACAGACGTATCTCGTTAGTCTAGATATAGAAGACGGTTGTACAACGACGGATCTCGTTAGTCTAGATATAGAAGACGGTTGTACATCGACGGATCTCGTTAGTCTAGATATAGAAGAGGGTTGTACAACGACGGATCTCGTTAGTCTAGATATAGAAGACGGTTGTACATCGACGGATCTCGTTAGTCTAGATATTGAAGACGTTTGTCCAACGACGTATCTCGTTAGTCTAGATATAGAAAACGGTTGTACAGACGGATCTCGTTAGTCTAGATATAGAAGAGGGTTGTACAACGACGGATCTCGTTAGTCTAGAAATAGAAGACGGTTGTACAGACGGATCTCGTTAGTCTAGATATAGAAGACGGTTGTACAGACGGATCTCGTTAGTCTAGATATAGAAGACGGTTGTACATCGACGGATCTCGTTAGTCTAGATATAGAAGAGGGTTGTACAACGACGGATCTCGTTAGTCTAGATATAGAAGACGGTTGTACAACGACGGACCTCGTTAGTCTAGATATAGAAGACGGTTGTACAGACGGATCCCGTTAGTCTAGATATAGAAGACGGTTGTACAGACGGATCTCGTTAGTCTAGATATAGAAGATGGTTGTACAGACGGATCTCGTTAGTCTAGATATTGAAGACGTTTGTCCAACGATGGATCTCGTTAGTTTAGATATAGAAGACGGTTGTACAACGACGGATCTCGTTAGTCTAGATATAGAAGACGGTTGTACAGACGGATCCCGTTAGTCTAGATATAGAAGACGGTTGTACAGACGGATCTCGTTAGTCTAGATATAGAAGACGGTTGTACAGACGGATCTCGTTAGTCTAGATATAGAAGACGGTTGTACAGACGGATCTCGTTAGTCTAGATATAGAAGACGGTTGTACATCGACGGATCTCGTTAGTCTAGATATAGAAGAGGGTTGTACAACGACGGATCTCGTTAGTCTAGATATAGAAGACGGTTGTACAACGACGGATCTCGTTAGTCTAGATATAGAAGACGGTTGTACAGACGGATCCCGTTAGTCTAGATATAGAAGACGGTTGTACAACGAGAGACCTCGTTAGTCTAGATATAGTAGACGGTTGTACAGACGGATCTCGTTAGTCTAGATATTGAAGACGTTTGTCCAACGACGTATCTCGTTAGTCTAGATATAGAAGACGGTTGTACAGACGGATCTCGTTAGTCTAGATATTGAAGACGTTTGTCCAACGACGTATCTCGTTAGTCTAGATATAGAAGACGGTTGTATATCGAGAGATCTCGTTACTCTAGATATAGAAGACGGTTGTACAGACGGATCTCGTTAGTCTAGATATAGAAAACGGTTGTACAGACGGATCTCGTTAGTCTAGGTATAGAAGACGGTTGTACAGACGGATCTCGTTAGTCTAGATATATAAGACGGTTGTACAGACGGATCCCGTTAGTCTACATATAGAAGACGGATGTACATCGAGAGATCTCGTTAGTCTAGATATAGAAGACGGTTGTATATCGAGAGATCTCGTTAGTCTAGATATAGAAGACGGTTGTACAGACGGATCTCGTTAGTCTAGATATAGAAGACGGTTGTACAAACGGAGCTCGTTAGTCTAGATATAGAAGACGGTTGTACAACGACGGATCTCGTTAGTCTAGATATACAAGACGGTTGTACAGACGGATCTCGTTAGTCTAGATATAGAAGACGGTTGTACAGACGGATCTCGTTAGTCGAGATATAGAAGACGGTTGTACAGACGGATCTCGTTAGTCTAGATATAGAAGACGGTTGTATAACGAGAGATCTCGTTAGTCTAGATATAGAAGACGGTTGTACAGACGGATCTCGTTAGTCTAGATATAGAAGATGGTTGTATAGACAGATCTCGTTAGTCTAGATATAGAAGACGGTTGTACAACGACGGATCTCGTTAGTCTAGATATACAAGACGGTTGTACAGACGGATCTCGTTAGTCTAGATATAGAAGACGGTTGTACAGACGGATCTCGTTAGTCGAGATATAGAAGACGGTTGTACAGACGGATCTCGTTAGTCTAGATATAGAAGACGGTTGTACAACGACGGATCTCGTTAGTCTAGATATAGAAGACGGTTGTACAACGAGAGATCTCGTTAGTCTAGATATAGTAGACGGTTGTACAGACAGAGCTCGTTAGTCTAGATATTGAAGACGTTTGTCCAACGACGTATCTCGTTAGTCTAGATATAGAAGACGGTTGTACAACGAGAGATCTCGTTAGTCTAGATATAGAAGACGTTTGTACAGACAGAACTCGTTAGTCTAGATATAGAAGACGGTTGTACATCGACGGATCTCGTTAGTCTAGATATAGAAGAGGGTTGTACAACGACGGATCTCGTTAGTCTAGATATAGAAGACGGTTGTACATCGACGGATCTCGTTAGTCTAGATATTGAAGACGTTTGTCCAACGACGTATCTCGTTAGTCTAGATATAGAAAACGGTTGTACAGACGGATCTCGTTAGTCTAGATATAGAAGAGGGTTGTACAACGACGGATCTCGTTAGTCTAGAAATAGAAGACGGTTGTAGAGACGGATCTCGTTAGTCTAGATATAGAAGACGGTTGTACAACGAGAGATCTCGTTAGTCTAGATATAGAAGACGGTTGTACAGACAGAACTCGTTAGTCTAGATATTGAAGACGTTTGTCCAACGACGTATCTCGTTAGTCTAGATACAGAAAACGGTTGTACAGACGGATCTCGTTAGTCTAGATATAGAATACGGTTGTACAGACGGATCTCGATAGTCTAGTTACAGAAGACGGTTGTACAGACGGATCTCGTTAGTCTAGATACAGAAAACGGTTGTACAGACGGACCTCGTTAGTCTAGATATAGAAGACGGTTGTACAACGACGGATCTCGTTAGTCTAGATATAGAAGACGGTTGTACAACGAGAGATCTCGTTAGTCTAGATATAGTAGACGGTTGTACAGACGGATCTCGTTAGTCTAGATATAGAAGAGGGTTGTACAACGACGGATCTCGTTAGTCTAGATATAGAAGACGGTTGTACAACGACGGACCTCGTTAGTCTAGATATAGAAGACGGTTGTACAGACGGATCCCGTTAGTCTAGATATAGAAGACGGTTGTACAGACGGATCTCGTTAGTCTAGATATAGAAGATGGTTGTACAGACGGATCTCGTTAGTCTAGATATTGAAGACGTTTGTCCAACGATGGATCTCGTTAGTTTAGATATAGAAGACGGTTGTACAACGACGGATCTCGTTAGTCTAGATATAGAAGACGGTTGTACAGACGGATCCCGTTAGTCTAGATATAGAAGACGGTTGTACAGACGGATCTCGTTAGTCTAGATATAGAAGACGGTTGTACAGACGGATCTCGTTAGTCTAGATATAGAAGACGGTTGTACAGACGGATCTCGTTAGTCTAGATATAGAAGACGGTTGTACATCGACGGATCTCGTTAGTCTAGATATAGAAGAGGGTTGTACAACGACGGATCTCGTTAGTCTAGATATAGAAGACGGTTGTACAACGACGGATCTCGTTAGTCTAGATATAGAAGACGGTTGTACAGACGGATCCCGTTAGTCTAGATATAGAAGACGGTTGTACAGACGGATCTCGTTAGTCTAGATATAGAAGATGGTTGTACAGACGGATCTCGTTAGTCTAGATATTGAAGACGTTTGTCCAACGATGGATCTCGTTAGTCTAGATATAGAAGACGGTTGTACAACGACGGATCTCGTTAGTCTAGATATAGAAGACGGTTGTACAGACGGATCCCGTTAGTCTAGATATAGAAGACGGTTGTACAGACGGATCTCGTTAGTCTAGATATAGAAGACGGTTGTACAGACGGATCTCGTTAGTCTAGATATAGAAAACGGTTGTACAGACGGATCTCGTTAGTCTAGGTATAGAAGACGGTTGTACAGACGGATCTCGTTAGTCTAGATATATAAGACGGTTGTACAGACGGATCCCGTTAGTCTACATATAGAAGACGGATGTACATCGAGAGATCTCGTTAGTCTAGATATAGAAGACGGTTGTATATCGAGAGATCTCGTTAGTCTAGATATAGAAGACGGTTGTACAGACGGATCTCGTTAGTCTAGATATATAAGACGGTTGTACAGACGGATCCCGTTAGTCTACATATAGAAGACGGATGTACATCGAGAGATCTCGTTAGTCTAGATATAGAAGACGGTTGTATATCGAGAGATCTCGTTAGTCTAGATATAGAAGACGGTTGTACAGACGGATCTCGTTAGTCTAGATATACAAGACGGTTGTACAGACGGATCTCGTTAGTCTAGATATAGAAGACGGTTGTACAGACGGATCTCGTTAGTCGAGATATAGAAGACGGTTGTACAGACGGATCTCGTTAGTCTAGATATAGAAGACGGTTGTATAACGAGAGATCTCGTTAGTCTAGATATAGAAGACGGTTGTACAGACGGATCTCGTTAGTCTAGATATAGAAGATGGTTGTATAGACAGATCTCGTTAGTCTAGATATAGAAGACGGTTGTACAACGAGAGATCTCGTTAGTCTAGATATAGTAGACGGTTGTACAGACGGATCTCGTTAGTCTAGATATTGAAGACGTTTGTCCAACGACGTATCTCGTTAGTCTAGATATAGAAGACGGTTGTACAACGACGGATCTCGTTAGTCTAGATATAGTAGACGGTTGTACAGACGGATCTCGTTAGTCTAGATATTGAAGACGTTTGTCCAACGACGTATCTCGTTAGTCTAGATATAGAAGACGGTTGTACAGACGGATCTCGTTAGTCTAGATATTGAAGACGTTTGTCCAACGACGTATCTCGTTAGTCTAGATATAGAAGACGGTTGTATATCGAGAGATCTCGTTACTCTAGATATAGAAGACGGTTGTACAGACGGATCTCGTTAGTCTAGATATAGAAGATGGTTGTATAGACAGATCTCGTTAGTCTAGATATTGAAGACGATTGTCCAACGACGTATCTCGTTAGTCTAGATATAGAAGGCGGTTGTACAGACGGATCTCGTTAGTCTAGATATAGAAGACGGTTGTATAACGAGAGATTTCGTTAGTCTAGATATAGAAAACGGTTGTACAGACGGATCTCGTTAGTCTAGATATAGAAGACGGTTGTACAACGACGGATCTCGTTAGTCTAGATATAGAAGACGGTTGTACAACGAGAGATCTCGTTAGTCTAGATATAGTAGACGGTTGTACAGACAGAGCTCGTTAGTCTAGATATTGAAGACGTTTGTCCAACGACGTATCTCGTTAGTCTAGATATAGAAGACGGTTGTACAACGAGAGATCTCGTTAGTCTAGATATAGAAGACGGTTGTACAGACAGAACTCGTTAGTCTAGATATTGAAGACGTTTGTCCAACGACGTATCTCGTTAGTCTAGATACAGAAAACGGTTGTACAGACGGATCTCGTTAGTCTAGATATAGAATACGGTTGTACAGACGGATCTCGATAGTCTAGTTACAGAAGACGGTTGTACAGACGGATCTCGTTAGTCTAGATACAGAAAACGGTTGTACAGACGGACCTCGTTAGTCTAGATATAGAAGACGGTTGTACAACGACGGATCTCGTTAGTCTAGATATAGAAGACGGTTGTACAACGAGAGATCTCGTTAGTCTAGATATAGTAGACGGTTGTACAGACGGATCTCGTTAGTCTAGATATTGAAGACGTTTGTCCAACGACGTATCTCGTTAGTCTAGATATAGAAGACGGTTGTACAGACGGATCTCGTTAGTCTAGATATTGAAGACGTTTGTCCAACGACGTATCTCGTTAGTCTAGATATAGAAGACGGTTGTATATCGAGAGATCTCGTTACTCTAGATATAGAAGACGGTTGTACAGACGGATCTCGTTAGTCTAGATATAGAAGACGCTTGTACAGACGTATCTCGTTAGTCTAGATATAGAAGACGGTTGTACAACGACGGATCTCGTTAGTCTAGATATAGAAGACGGTTGTACATCGACGGATCTCGTTAGTCTAGATATAGAAGAGGGTTGTACAACGACGGATCTCGTTAGTCTAGATATAGAAGACGGTTGTACATCGACGGATCTCGTTAGTCTAGATATTGAAGACGTTTGTCCAACGACGTATCTCGTTAGTCTAGATATAGAAAACGGTTGTACAGACGGATCTCGTTAGTCTAGATATAGAAGAGGGTTGTACAACGACGGATCTCGTTAGTCTAGAAATAGAAGACGGTTGTACAGACGGATCTCGTTAGTCTAGATATAGAAGACGGTTGTACAGACGGATCTCGTTAGTCTAGATATAGAAGACGGTTGTACATCGACGGATCTCGTTAGTCTAGATATAGAAGAGGGTTGTACAACGACGGATCTCGTTAGTCTAGATATAGAAGACGGTTGTACAACGACGGACCTCGTTAGTCTAGATATAGAAGACGGTTGTACAGACGGATCCCGTTAGTCTAGATATAGAAGACGGTTGTACAGACGGATCTCGTTAGTCTAGATATAGAAGATGGTTGTACAGACGGATCTCGTTAGTCTAGATATTGAAGACGTTTGTCCAACGATGGATCTCGTTAGTTTAGATATAGAAGACGGTTGTACAACGACGGATCTCGTTAGTCTAGATATAGAAGACGGTTGTACAGACGGATCCCGTTAGTCTAGATATAGAAGACGGTTGTACAGACGGATCTCGTTAGTCTAGATATTGAAGACGGTTGTACAGACGGATCTCGTTAGTCTAGATATAGAAGACGGTTGTACAGACGGATCTCGTTAGTCTAGATATAGAAGACGGTTGTACATCGACGGATCTCGTTAGTCTAGATATAGAAGAGGGTTGTACAACGACGGATCTCGTTAGTCTAGATATAGAAGACGGTTGTACAACGACGGATCTCGTTAGTCTAGATATAGAAGACGGTTGTACAGACGGATCCCGTTAGTCTAGATATAGAAGAAGGTTGTACAGACGGATCTCGTTAGTCTAGATATAGAAGATGGTTGTACAGACGGATCTCGTTAGTCTAGATATTGAAGACGTTTGTCCAACGATGGATCTCGTTAGTCTAGATATAGAAGACGGTTGTACAACGACGGATCTCGCTGGTCTAGATATAGAAGACGGTTGTACAGACGGATCCCGTTAGTCTAGATATAGAAGACGGTTGTACAGACGGATCTCGTTAGTCTAGATATAGAAGACGGTTGTACAGACGGATCTCGTTAGTCTAGATATAGAAAACGGTTGTACAGACGGATCTCGTTAGTCTAGGTATAGAAGACGGTTGTACAGACGGATCTCGTTAGTCTAGATATATAAGACGGTTGTACAGACGGATCCCGTTAGTCTACATATAGAAGACGGATGTACATCGAGAGATCTCGTTAGTCTAGATATAGAAGACGGTTGTATATCGAGAGATCTCGTTAGTCTAGATATAGAAGACGGTTGTACAGACGGATCTCGTTAGTCTAGATATAGAAGACGGTTGTACAAACGGAGCTCGTTAGTCTAGATATAGAAGACGGTTGTACAACGACGGATCTCGTTAGTCTAGATATACAAGACGGTTGTACAGACGGATCTCGTTAGTCTAGATATAGAAGACGGTTGTACAGACGGATCTCGTTAGTCGAGATATAGAAGACGGTTGTACAGACGGATCTCGTTAGTCTAGATATAGAAGACGGTTGTATAACGAGAGATCTCGTTAGTCTAGATATAGAAGACGGTTGTACAGACGGATCTCGTTAGTCTAGATATAGAAGATGGTTGTATAGACAGATCTCGTTAGTCTAGATATTGAAGACGATTGTCCAACGACGTATCTCGTTAGTCTAGATATAGAAGGCGGTTGTACAGACGGATCTCGTTAGTCTAGATATAGAAGACGGTTGTATAACGAGAGATTTCGTTAGTCTAGATATAGAAAACGGTTGTACAGACGGATCTCGTTAGTCTAGATATAGAAGACGGTTGTACAACGACGGATCTCGTTAGTCTAGATATAGAAGACGGTTGTACAACGAGAGATCTCGTTAGTCTAGATATAGTAGACGGTTGTACAGACAGAGCTCGTTAGTCTAGATATTGAAGACGTTTGTCCAACGACGTATCTCGTTAGTCTAGATATAGAAGACGGTTGTACAGACGGATCTCGTTAGTCTAGATATAGAAGACGGTTGTACAAACGGAGCTCGTTAGTCTAGATATAGAAGACGGTTGTACAACGACGGATCTCGTTAGTCTAGATATACAAGACGGTTGTACAGACGGATCTCGTTAGTCTAGATATAGAAGACGGTTGTACAGACGGATCTCGTTAGTCGAGATATAGAAGACGGTTGTACAACGACGGATCTCGTTAGTCTAGATATAGAAGACGGTTGTACAACGAGAGATCTCGTTAGTCTAGATATAGTAGACGGTTGTACAGACGGATCTCGTTAGTCTAGATATTGAAGACGTTTGTCCAACGACGTATCTCGTTAGTCTAGATATAGAAGACGGTTGTACAGACGGATCTCGTTAGTCTAGATATTGAAGACGTTTGTCCAACGACGTATCTCGTTAGTCTAGATATAGAAGACGGTTGTATATCGAGAGATCTCGTTACTCTAGATATAGAAGACGGTTGTACAGACGGATCTCGTTAGTCTAGATATAGAAGACGCTTGTACAGACGTATCTCGTTAGTCTAGATATAGAAGACGGTTGTACAACGACGGATCTCGTTAGTCTAGATATAGAAGACGGTTGTACATCGACGGATCTCGTTAGTCTAGATATAGAAGACGGTTGTACAACGAGAGATCTCGTTAGTCTAGATATAGTAGACGGTTGTACAGACGGATCTCGTTAGTCTAGATATTGAAGACGTTTGTCCAACGACGTATCTCGTTAGTCTAGATACAGAAGACGGTTGTACAGACGGATCTCGTTAGTCTAGATATTGAAGACGTTTGTCCAACGACGTATCTCGTTAGTCTAGATATAGAAGACGGTTGTATATCGAGAGATCTCGTTACTCTAGATATAGAAGACGGTTGTACAGACGGATCTCGTTAGTCTAGATATAGAAGACGCTTGTACAGACGTATCTCGTTAGTCTAGATATAGAAGACGGTTGTACAACGACGGATCTCGTTAGTCTAGATATAGAAGACGGTTGTACATCGACGGATCTCGTTAGTCTAGATATAGAAGACGGTTGTACAACGAGAGATCTCGTTAGTCTAGATATAGTAGACGGTTGTACAGACGGATCTCGTTAGTCTAGATATTGAAGACGTTTGTCCAACGACGTATCTCGTTAGTCTAGATACAGAAAACGGTTGTACAGACGGATCTCGTTAGTCTAGATATAGAATACGGTTGTACAGACGGATCTCGATAGTCTAGTTACAGAAGACGGTTGTACAGACGGATCTCGTTAGTCTAGATACAGAAAACGGTTGTACAGACGGACCTCGTTAGTCTAGATATAGAAGACGGTTGTACAACGACGGATCTCGTTAGTCTAGATATAGAAGACGGTTGTACAACGAGAGATCTCGTTAGTCTAGATATAGTAGACGGTTGTACAGACGGATCTCGTTAGTCTAGATATTGAAGACGTTTGTCCAACGACGTATCTCGTTAGTCTAGATATAGAAGACGGTTGTACAGACGGATCTCGTTAGTCTAGATATTGAAGACGTTTGTCCAACGACGTATCTCGTTAGTCTAGATATAGAAGACGGTTGTATATCGAGAGATCTCGTTACTCTAGATATAGAAGACGGTTGTACAGACGGATCTCGTTAGTCTAGATATAGAAGACGCTTGTACAGACGTATCTCGTTAGTCTAGATATAGAAGACGGTTGTACAACGACGGATCTCGTTAGTCTAGATATAGAAGACGGTTGTACATCGACGGATCTCGTTAGTCTAGATATAGAAGAGGGTTGTACAACGACGGATCTCGTTAGTCTAGATATAGAAAACGGTTGTACAGACGGATCTCGTTAGTCTAGATATAGAAGAGGGTTGTACAACGACGGATCTCGTTAGTCTAGAAATAGAAGACGGTTGTACAGACGGATCTCGTTAGTCTAGATATAGAAGACGGTTGTACAGACGGATCTCGTTAGTCTAGATATAGAAGACGGTTGTACATCGACGGATCTCGTTAGTCTGGATATAGAAGAGGGTTGTACAACGACGGATCTCGTTAGTCTAGAAATAGAAGACGGTTGTACAGACGGATCTCGTTAGTCTAGATATTGAAGACGTTTGTCCAACGACGTATCTCGTTAGTCTAGATATAGAAGACGGTTGTATATCGAGAGATCTCGTTACTCTAGATATAGAAGACGGTTGTACAGACGGATCTCGTTAGTCTAGATATAGAAGACGCTTGTACAGACGTATCTCGTTAGTCTAGATATAGAAGACGGTTGTACAACGACGGATCTCGTTAGTCTAGATATAGAAGACGGTTGTACATCGACGGATCTCGTTAGTCTAGATATAGAAGAGGGTTGTACAACGACGGATCTCGTTAGTCTAGATATAGAAGACGGTTGTACAGACGGATCTCGTTAGTCTAGATATAGAAAACGGTTGTACAGACGGATCTCGTTAGTCTAGGTATAGAAGACGGTTGTACAGACGGATCTCGTTAGTCTAGATATATAAGACGGTTGTACAGACGGATCCCGTTAGTCTACATATAGAAGACGGATGTACATCGAGAGATCTCGTTAGTCTAGATATAGAAGACGGTTGTATATCGAGAGATCTCGTTAGTCTAGATATAGAAGACGGTTGTACAGACGGATCTCGTTAGTCTAGATATAGAAGACGGTTGTACAAACGGAGCTCGTTAGTCTAGATATAGAAGACGGTTGTACAACGACGGATCTCGTTAGTCTAGATATACAAGACGGTTGTACAGACGGATCTCGTTAGTCTAGATATAGAAGACGGTTGTACAGACGGATCTCGTTAGTCGAGATATAGAAGACGGTTGTACAGACGGATCTCGTTAGTCTAGATATAGAAGACGGTTGTATAACGAGAGATCTCGTTAGTCTAGATATAGAAGACGGTTGTACAGACGGATCTCGTTAGTCTAGATATAGAAGATGGTTGTATAGACAGATCTCGTTAGTCTAGATATTGAAGACGATTGTCCAACGACGTATCTCGTTAGTCTAGATATAGAAGGCGGTTGTACAGACGGATCTCGTTAGTCTAGATATAGAAGACGGTTGTATAACGAGAGATTTCGTTAGTCTAGATATAGAAAACGGTTGTACAGACGGATCTCGTTAGTCTAGATATAGAAGACGGTTGTACAACGACGGATCTCGTTAGTCTAGATATAGAAGACGGTTGTACAACGAGAGATCTCGTTAGTCTAGATATAGTAGACGGTTGTACAGACAGAGCTCGTTAGTCTAGATATTGAAGACGTTTGTCCAACGACGTATCTCGTTAGTCTAGATATAGAAGACGGTTGTACAACGAGAGATCTCGTTAGTCTAGATATAGAAGACGGTTGTACAGACAGAACTCGTTAGTCTAGATATTGAAGACGTTTGTCCAACGACGTATCTCGTTAGTCTAGATACAGAAAACGGTTGTACAGACGGATCTCGTTAGTCTAGATATAGAATACGGTTGTACAGACGGATCTCGATAGTCTAGTTACAGAAGACGGTTGTACAGACGGATCTCGTTAGTCTAGATACAGAAAACGGTTGTACAGACGGACCTCGTTAGTCTAGATATAGAAGACGGTTGTACAACGACGGATCTCGTTAGTCTAGATATAGAAGACGGTTGTACAACGAGAGATCTCGTTAGTCTAGATATAGTAGACGGTTGTACAGACGGATCTCGTTAGTCTAGATATTGAAGACGTTTGTCCAACGACGTATCTCGTTAGTCTAGATATAGAAGACGGTTGTACAGACGGATCTCGTTAGTCTAGATATTGAAGACGTTTGTCCAACGACGTATCTCGTTAGTCTAGATATAGAAGACGGTTGTATATCGAGAGATCTCGTTACTCTAGATATAGAAGACGGTTGTACAGACGGATCTCGTTAGTCTAGATATAGAAGACGGTTGTACAGACGGATCTCGTTAGTCGAGATATAGAAGACGGTTGTACAGACGGATCTCGTTAGTCTAGATATAGAAGACGGTTGTATAACGAGAGATCTCGTTAGTCTAGATATAGAAGACGGTTGTACAGACGGATCTCGTTAGTCTAGATATAGAAGATGGTTGTATAGACGGATCTCGTTAGTCTAGGTATAGAAGACGGTTGTACAGACGGATCTCGTTAGTCTAGATATATAAGACGGTTGTACAGACGGATCCCGTTAGTCTACATATAGAAGACGGATGTACATCGAGAGATCTCGTTAGTCTAGATATAGAAGACGGTTGTATATCGAGAGATCTCGTTAGTCTAGATATAGAAGACGGTTGTACAGACGGATCTCGTTAGTCTAGATATAGAAGACGGTTGTACAAACGGAGCTCGTTAGTCTAGATATAGAAGACGGTTGTACAGACGGATCTCGTTAGTCTAGATATTGAAGACGTTTGTCCAACGACGTATCTCGTTAGTCTAGATATAGAAGACGGTTGTACAGACGGATCTCGTTAGTCGAGATATAGAAGACGGTTGTACAGACGGATCTCGTTAGTCTAGATATAGAAGACGGTTGTATAACGAGAGATCTCGTTAGTCTAGATATAGAAGACGGTTGTACAGACGGATCTCGTTAGTCTAGATATAGAAGATGGTTGTATAGACAGATCTCGTTAGTCTAGATATTGAAGACGATTGTCCAACGACGTATCTCGTTAGTCTAGATATAGAAGGCGGTTGTACAGACGGATCTCGTTAGTCTAGATATAGAAGACGGTTGTATAACGAGAGATTTCGTTAGTCTAGATATAGAAAACGGTTGTACAGACGGATCTCGTTAGTCTAGATATAGAAGACGGTTGTACAACGACGGATCTCGTTAGTCTAGATATAGAAGACGGTTGTACAACGAGAGATCTCGTTAGTCTAGATATAGTAGACGGTTGTACAGACAGAGCTCGTTAGTCTAGATATTGAAGACGTTTGTCCAACGACGTATCTCGTTAGTCTAGATATAGAAGACGGTTGTACAACGAGAGATCTCGTTAGTCTAGATATAGAAGACGGTTGTACAGACAGAACTCGTTAGTCTAGATATTGAAGACGTTTGTCCAACGACGTATCTCGTTAGTCTAGATACAGAAAACGGTTGTACAGACGGATCTCGTTAGTCTAGATATAGAATACGGTTGTACAGACGGATCTCGATAGTCTAGTTACAGAAGACGGTTGTACAGACGGATCTCGTTAGTCTAGATACAGAAAACGGTTGTACAGACGGACCTCGTTAGTCTAGATATAGAAGACGGTTGTACAACGACGGATCTCGTTAGTCTAGATATAGAAGACGGTTGTACAACGAGAGATCTCGTTAGTCTAGATATAGTAGACGGTTGTACAGACGGATCTCGTTAGTCTAGATATTGAAGACGTTTGTCCAACGACGTATCTCGTTAGTCTAGATATAGAAGACGGTTGTACAGACGGATCTCGTTAGTCTAGATATTGAAGACGTTTGTCCAACGACGTATCTCGTTAGTCTAGATATAGAAGACGGTTGTATATCGAGAGATCTCGTTACTCTAGATATAGAAGACGGTTGTACAGACGGATCTCGTTAGTCTAGATATAGAAGACGCTTGTACAGACGTATCTCGTTAGTCTAGATATAGAAGACGGTTGTACAACGACGGATCTCGTTAGTCTAGATATAGAAGACGGTTGTACATCGACGGATCTCGTTAGTCTAGATATAGAAGACGGTTGTACAACGACAGATCTCGTTAGTCTAGATATAGTAGACGGTTGTACAGACGGATCTCGTTAGTCTAGATATTGAAGACGTTTGTCCAACGACGTATCTCGTTAGTCTAGATACAGAAAACGGTTGTACAGACGGATCTCGTTAGTCTAGATATAGAATACGGTTGTACAGACGGATCTCGATAGTCTAGTTACAGAAGACGGTTGTACAGACGGATCTCGTTAGTCTAGATACAGAAAACGGTTGTACAGACGGACCTCGTTAGTCTAGATATAGAAGACGGTTGTACAACGACGGATCTCGTTAGTCTAGATATAGAAGACGGTTGTACAACGAGAGATCTCGTTAGTCTAGATATAGTAGACGGTTGTACAGACGGATCTCGTTAGTCTAGATATTGAAGACGTTTGTCCAACGACGTATCTCGTTAGTCTAGATATAGAAGACGGTTGTACAGACGGATCTCGTTAGTCTAGTTACAGAAGACGGTTGTACAGACGGATCTCGTTAGTCTAGATACAGAAAACGGTTGTACAGACGGACCTCGTTAGTCTAGATATAGAAGACGGTTGTACAACGACGGATCTCGTTAGTCTAGATATAGAAGACGGTTGTACAACGAGAGATCTCGTTAGTCTAGATATAGTAGACGGTTGTACAGACGGATCTCGTTAGTCTAGATATTGAAGACGTTTGTCCAACGACGTATCTCGTTAGTCTAGATATAGAAGACGGTTGTACAGACGGATCTCGTTAGTCTAGATATTGAAGACGTTTGTCCAACGACGTATCTCGTTAGTCTAGATATAGAAGACGGTTGTATATCGAGAGATCTCGTTACTCTAGATATAGAAGACGGTTGTACAGACGGATCTCGTTAGTCTAGATATAGAAGACGCTTGTACAGACGTATCTCGTTAGTCTAGATATAGAAGACGGTTGTACAACGACGGATCTCGTTAGTCTAGATATAGAAGACGGTTGTACATCGACGGATCTCGTTAGTCTAGATATAGAAGACGGTTGTACAACGAGAGATCTCGTTAGTCTAGATATAGTAGACGGTTGTACAGACGGATCTCGTTAGTCTAGATATTGAAGACGTTTGTCCAACGACGTATCTCGTTAGTCTAGATACAGAAAACGGTTGTACAGACGGATCTCGTTAGTCTAGATATAGAATACGGTTGTACAGACGGATCTCGATAGTCTAGTTACAGAAGACGGTTGTACAGACGGATCTCGTTAGTCTAGATACAGAAAACGGTTGTACAGACGGACCTCGTTAGTCTAGATATAGAAGACGGTTGTACAACGACGGATCTCGTTAGTCTAGATATAGAAGACGGTTGTACAACGAGAGATCTCGTTAGTCTAGATATAGTAGACGGTTGTACAGACGGATCTCGTTAGTCTAGATATTGAAGACGTTTGTCCAACGACGTATCTCGTTAGTCTAGATATAGAAGACGGTTGTACAGACGGATCTCGTTAGTCTAGATATTGAAGACGTTTGTCCAACGACGTATCTCGTTAGTCTAGATATAGAAGACGGTTGTATATCGAGAGATCTCGTTACTCTAGATATAGAAGACGGTTGTACAGACGGATCTCGTTAGTCTAGATATAGAAGACGCTTGTACAGACGTATCTCGTTAGTCTAGATATAGAAGACGGTTGTACAACGACGGATCTCGTTAGTCTAGATATAGAAGACGGTTGTACATCGACGGATCTCGTTAGTCTAGATATAGAAGAGGGTTGTACAACGACGGATCTCGTTAGTCTAGATATAGAAGACGGTTGTACATCGACGGATCTCGTTAGTCTAGATATTGAAGACGTTTGTCCAACGACGTATCTCGTTAGTCTAGATATAGAAAACGGTTGTACAGACGGATCTCGTTAGTCCAGATATAGAAGAGGGTTGTACAACGACGGATCTCGTTAGTCTAGAAATAGAAGACGGTTGTACAGACGGATCTCGTTAGTCTAGATATAGAAGACGGTTGTACAGACGGATCTCGTTAGTCTAGATATAGAAGACGGTTGTACATCGACGGATCTCGTTAGTCTAGATATAGAAGAGGGTTGTACAACGACGGATCTCGTTAGTCTAGATATAGAAGACGGTTGTACAACGACGGACCTCGTTAGTCTAGATATAGAAGACGGTTGTACAGACGGATCCCGTTAGTCTAGATATAGAAGACGGTTGTACAGACGGATCTCGTTAGTCTAGATATAGAAGATGGTTGTACAGACGGATCTCGTTAGTCTAGATATTGAAGACGTTTGTCCAACGATGGATCTCGTTAGTTTAGATATAGAAGACGGTTGTACAACGACGGATCTCGTTAGTCTAGATATAGAAGACGGTTGTACAGACGGATCCCGTTAGTCTAGATATGGAAGACGGTTGTACAGACGGATCTCGTTAGTCTAGATATAGAAGACGGTTGTACAGACGGATCTCGTTAGTCTAGATATAGAAGACGGTTGTACAGACGGATCTCGTTAGTCTAGATATTGAAGACGGTTGTACATCGACGGATCTCGTTAGTCTAGATATAGAAGAGGGTTGTACAACGACGGATCTCGTTAGTCTAGATATAGAAGACGGTTGTACAACGACGGATCTCGTTAGTCTAGATATAGAAGACGGTTGTACAGACGGATCCCGTTAGTCTAGATATAGAAGACGGTTGTACAGACGGATCTCGTTAGTCTAGATATAGAAGATGGTTGTACAGACGGATCTCGTTAGTCTAGATATTGAAGACGTTTGTCCAACGATGGATCTCGTTAGTCTAGATATAGAAGACGGTTGTACAACGACGGATCTCGTTAGTCTAGATATAGAAGACGGTTGTACAGACGGATCCCGTTAGTCTAGATATAGAAGACGGTTGTACAGACGGATCTCGTTAGTCTAGATATAGAAGACGGTTGTACAGACGGATCTCGTTAGTCTAGATATAGAAAACGGTTGTACAGACGGATCTCGTTAGTCTAGGTATAGAAGACGGTTGTACAGACGGATCTCGTTAGTCTAGATATATAAGACGGTTGTACAGACGGATCCCGTTAGTCTAGATATTGAAGACGTTTGTCCAACGATGGATCTCGTTAGTCTAGATATAGAAGACGGTTGTACAACGACGGATCTCGTTAGTCTAGATATAGAAGACGGTTGTACAGACGGATCCCGTTAGTCTAGATATAGAAGACGGTTGTACAGACGGATCTCGTTAGTCTAGATATAGAAGACGGTTGTACAGACGGATCTCGTTAGTCTAGATATAGAAAACGGTTGTACAGACGGATCTCGTTAGACTAGGTATAGAAGACGGTTGTACAGACGGATCTCGTTAGTCTAGATATATAAGACGGTTGTACAGACGGATCCCGTTAGTCTACATATAGAAGACGGATGTACATCGAGAGATCTCGTTAGTCTAGATATAGAAGACGGTTGTATATCGAGAGATCTCGTTAGTCTAGATATAGAAGACGGTTGTACAGACGGATCCCGTTAGTCTAGATATAGAAGACGGTTGTACAGACGGATCTCGTTAGTCTAGATATAGAAGACGGTTGTACAGACGGATCTCGTTAGTCTAGATATAGAAAACGGTTGTACAGACGGATCTCGTTAGACTAGGTATAGAAGACGGTTGTACAGACGGATCTCGTTAGTCTAGATATAGAAGACGGTTGTACAGACGGATCTCGTTAGTCTAGATATAGAAGATGGTTGTATAGACAGATCTCGTTAGTCTAGATATTGAAGACGATTGTCCAACGACGTATCTCGTTAGTCTAGATATAGAAGGCGGTTGTACAGACGGATCTCGTTAGTCTAGATATAGAAGACGGTTGTATAACGAGAGATTTCGTTAGTCTAGATATAGAAAACGGTTGTACAGACGGATCTCGTTAGTCTAGATATAGAAGACGGTTGTACAACGACGGATCTCGTTAGTCTAGATATAGAAGACGGTTGTACAACGAGAGATCTCGTTAGTCTAGATATAGTAGACGGTTGTACAGACAGAGCTCGTTAGTCTAGATATTGAAGACGTTTGTCCAACGACGGATCTCGTTAGTCTAGATATAGAAGATGGTTGTATAGACAGATCTCGTTAGTCTAGATATTGAAGACGATTGTCCAACGACGTATCTCGTTAGTCTAGATATTGAAGACGTTTGTCCAACGACGTATCTCGTTAGTCTAGATATAGAAGACGGTTGTACAGACGGATCTCGTTAGTCTAGATATTGAAGACGTTTGTCCAACGACGTATCTCGTTAGTCTAGATATAGAAGACGGTTGTACAGACGGATCTCGTTAGTCTAGATATTGAAGACGTTTGTCCAACGACGTATCTCGTTAGTCTAGATTTAGAAGACGGTTATACAGACGGATCTCGTTAGTCTAGATATAGAAGACGGTTGTACAACGACGGATCTCGTTAGTCTAGATATAGAAGACGGTTGTACAGACGGATCTCGTTAGTCTAGATATTGAAGACGTTTGTCCAACGACGTATCCCGTTAGTCTAGATATAGAAGACGTTTGTCCAACGACGTATCCCATTAGTCTAGATATAGAAGACGGTTATACAGACGGATCTCGTTAGTCTAGATATAGAAGACGGTTGTACAGACGGATCTCGTTAGTCTAGATACAGAAAACGTTTGTACA
Source organism: Andrena bicolor (assembly GCA_960531205.1). Classification (NCBI taxonomy): domain Eukaryota; kingdom Metazoa; phylum Arthropoda; class Insecta; order Hymenoptera; family Andrenidae; genus Andrena; species Andrena bicolor. The sequence continues at coordinate 517,730 of CAUIJW010000012.1, forward strand.
GACGGACCTCGTTAGTCTAGATATAGAAGACGGTTGTACAACGACGGATCTCGTTAGTCTAGATATAGAAGACGGTTGTACAACGAGAGATCTCGTTAGTCTAGATATAGTAGACGGTTGTACAGACGGATCTCGTTAGTCTAGATATTGAAGACGTTTGTCCAACGACGTATCTCGTTAGTCTAGATATAGAAGACGGTTGTACAGACGGATCTCGTTAGTCTAGATATTGAAGACGTTTGTCCAACGACGTATCTCGTTAGTCTAGATATAGAAGACGGTTGTATATCGAGAGATCTCGTTACTCTAGATATAGAAGACGGTTGTACAGACGGATCTCGTTAGTCTAGATATAGAAGACGCTTGTACAGACGTATCTCGTTAGTCTAGATATAGAAGACGGTTGTACAACGACGGATCTCGTTAGTCTAGATATAGAAGACGGTTGTACATCGACGGATCTCGTTAGTCTAGATATAGAAGAGGGTTGTACAACGACGGATCTCGTTAGTCTAGATATAGAAGACGGTTGTACATCGACGGATCTCGTTAGTCTAGATATTGAAGACGTTTGTCCAACGACGTATCTCGTTAGTCTAGATATAGAAAACGGTTGTACAGACGGATCTCGTTAGTCTAGATATAGAAGAGGGTTGTACAACGACGGATCTCGTTAGTCTAGAAATAGAAGACGGTTGTACAGACGGATCTCGTTAGTCTAGATATAGAAGACGGTTGTACAGACGGATCTCGTTAGTCTAGATATAGAAGACGGTTGTACATCGACGGATCTCGTTAGTCTAGATATAGAAGAGGGTTGTACAACGACGGATCTCGTTAGTCTAGATATAGAAGACGGTTGTACAACGACGGACCTCGTTAGTCTAGATATAGAAGACGGTTGTACAGACGGATCCCGTTAGTCTAGATATAGAAGACGGTTGTACAGACGGATCTCGTTAGTCTAGATATAGAAGATGGTTGTACAGACGGATCTCGTTAGTCTAGATATTGAAGACGTTTGTCCAACGATGGATCTCGTTAGTTTAGATATAGAAGACGGTTGTACAACGACGGATCTCGTTAGTCTAGATATAGAAGACGGTTGTACAGACGGATCCCGTTAGTCTAGATATGGAAGACGGTTGTACAGACGGATCTCGTTAGTCTAGATATAGAAGACGGTTGTACAGACGGATCTCGTTAGTCTAGATATAGAAGACGGTTGTACAGACGGATCTCGTTAGTCTAGATATAGAAGACGGTTGTACATCGACGGATCTCGTTAGTCTAGATATAGAAGAGGGTTGTACAACGACGGATCTCGTTAGTCTAGATATAGAAGACGGTTGTACAACGACGGATCTCGTTAGTCTAGATATAGAAGACGGTTGTACAGACGGATCCCGTTAGTCTAGATATAGAAGACGGTTGTACAGACGGATCTCGTTAGTCTAGATATAGAAGATGGTTGTACAGACGGATCTCGTTAGTCTAGATATTGAAGACGTTTGTCCAACGATGGATCTCGTTAGTCTAGATATAGAAGACGGTTGTACAACGACGGATCTCGTTAGTCTAGATATAGAAGACGGTTGTACAGACGGATCCCGTTAGTCTAGATATAGAAGACGGTTGTACAGACGGATCTCGTTAGTCTAGATATAGAAGACGGTTGTACAGACGGATCTCGTTAGTCTAGATATAGAAAACGGTTGTACAGACGGATCTCGTTAGTCTAGGTATAGAAGACGGTTGTACAGACGGATCTCGTTAGTCTAGATATATAAGACGGTTGTACAGACGGATCCCGTTAGTCTACATATAGAAGACGGATGTACATCGAGAGATCTCGTTAGTCTAGATATAGAAGACGGTTGTATATCGAGAGATCTCGTTAGTCTAGATATAGAAGACGGTTGTACAGACGGATCTCGTTAGTCTAGATATAGAAGACGGTTGTACAAACGGAGCTCGTTAGTCTAGATATAGAAGACGGTTGTACAACGACGGATCTCGTTAGTCTAGATATACAAGACGGTTGTACAGACGGATCTCGTTAGTCTAGATATAGAAGACGGTTGTACAGACGGATCTCGTTAGTCGAGATATAGAAGACGGTTGTACAGACGGATCTCGTTAGTCTAGATATAGAAGACGGTTGTATAACGAGAGATCTCGTTAGTCTAGATATAGAAGACGGTTGTACAGACGGATCTCGTTAGTCTAGATATAGAAGACGGTTGTACAGACGGATCTCGTTAGTCTAGATATTGAAGACGTTTGTCCAACGACGTATCCCGTTAGTCTAGATATAGAAGACGTTTGTCCAACGACGTATCCCATTAGTCTAGATATAGAAGACGGTTATACAGACGGATCTCGTTAGTCTAGATATAGAAGACGGTTGTACAGACGGATCTCGTTAGTCTAGACATTGAAGACGTTTGTCCAACGACGTATCTCGTTAGTCTAGATATAGAAGACGGTTGTACAACGACGGATCTCGTTAGTCTAGATATAGAAGACGGTTGTACAGACGGATCTCGTTAGTCTAGATATTGAAGACGTTTGACCAACGACGTATCTCGTTAGTCTAGATATAGAAGACGGTTGTACAACGACGGATCTCGTTAGTCTAGATATAGAAGACGGTTGTACAACGACGGATCTCGTTAGTCTAGATATAGAAGACGGTTGTACAGACGGATCCCGTTAGTCTAGATATAGAAGACGGTTGTACAGACGGATCTCGTTAGTCTAGATATAGAAGATGGTTGTACAGACGGATCTCGTTAGTCTAGATATTGAAGACGTTTGTCCAACGATGGATCTCGTTAGTCTAGATATAGAAGACGGTTGTACAACGACGGATCTCGTTAGTCTAGATATAGAAGACGGTTGTACAGACGGATCCCGTTAGTCTAGATATAGAAGACGGTTGTACAGACGGATCTCGTTAGTCTAGATATAGAAGACGGTTGTACAGACGGATCTCGTTAGTCTAGATATAGAAAACGGTTGTACAGACGGATCTCGTTAGTCTAGGTATAGAAGACGGTTGTACAGACGGATCTCGTTAGTCTAGATATATAAGACGGTTGTACAGACGGATCCCGTTAGTCTACATATAGAAGACGGATGTACATCGAGAGATCTCGTTAGTCTAGATATAGAAGACGGTTGTATATCGAGAGATCTCGTTAGTCTAGATATAGAAGACGGTTGTACAGACGGATCTCGTTAGTCTAGATATAGAAGACGGTTGTACAAACGGAGCTCGTTAGTCTAGATATAGAAGACGGTTGTACAACGACGGATCTCGTTAGTCTAGATATACAAGACGGTTGTACAGACGGATCTCGTTAGTCTAGATATAGAAGACGGTTGTACAGACGGATCTCGTTAGTCGAGATATAGAAGACGGTTGTACAGACGGATCTCGTTAGTCTAGATATAGAAGACGGTTGTATAACGAGAGATCTCGTTAGTCTAGATATAGAAGACGGTTGTACAGACGGATCTCGTTAGTCTAGATATAGAAGATGGTTGTATAGACAGATCTCGTTAGTCTAGATATTGAAGACGATTGTCCAACGACGTATCTCGTTAGTCTAGATATAGAAGGCGGTTGTACAGACGGATCTCGTTAGTCTAGATATAGAAGACGGTTGTATAACGAGAGATTTCGTTAGTCTAGATATAGAAAACGGTTGTACAGACGGATCTCGTTAGTCTAGATATAGAAGACGGTTGTACAACGACGGATCTCGTTAGTCTAGATATAGAAGACGGTTGTACAACGAGAGATCTCGTTAGTCTAGATATAGTAGACGGTTGTACAGACAGAGCTCGTTAGTCTAGATATTGAAGACGTTTGTCCAACGACGGATCTCGTTAGTCTAGATATAGAAGATGGTTGTATAGACAGATCTCGTTAGTCTAGATATTGAAGACGATTGTCCAACGACGTATCTCGTTAGTCTAGATATTGAAGACGTTTGTCCAACGACGTATCTCGTTAGTCTAGATATAGAAGACGGTTGTACAGACGGATCTCGTTAGTCTAGATATTGAAGACGTTTGTCCAACGACGTATCTCGTTAGTCTAGATATAGAAGACGGTTGTACAGACGGATCTCGTTAGTCTAGATATTGAAGACGTTTGTCCAACGACGTATCTCGTTAGTCTAGATTTAGAAGACGGTTATACAGACGGATCTCGTTAGTCTAGATATAGAAGACGGTTGTACAACGACGGATCTCGTTAGTCTAGATATAGAAGACGGTTGTACAGACGGATCTCGTTAGTCTAGATATTGAAGACGTTTGTCCAACGACGTATCCCGTTAGTCTAGATATAGAAGACGTTTGTCCAACGACGTATCCCATTAGTCTAGATATAGAAGACGGTTATACAGACGGATCTCGTTAGTCTAGATATAGAAGACGGTTGTACAGACGGATCTCGTTAGTCTAGATACAGAAAACGTTTGTACAGACGGACCTCGTTAGTCTAGATATAGAAGACGGTTGTACAACGACGGATCTCGTTAGTCTAGATATAGAAGACGGTTGTACAACGAGAGATCTCGTTAGTCTAGATATAGTAGACGGTTGTACAGACGGATCTCGTTAGTCTAGATATTGAAGACGTTTGTCCAACGACGTATCTCGTTAGTCTAGATATAGAAGACGGTTGTACAGACGGATCTCGTTAGTCTAGATATTGAAGACGTTTGTCCAACGACGTATCTCGTTAGTCTAGATATAGAAGACGGTTGTATATCGAGAGATCTCGTTACTCTAGATATAGAAGACGGTTGTACAGACGGATCTCGTTAGTCTAGATATAGAAGACGCTTGTACAGACGTATCTCGTTAGTCTAGATATAGAAGACGGTTGTACAACGACGGATCTCGTTAGTCTAGATATAGAAGACGGTTGTACATCGACGGATCTCGTTAGTCTAGATATAGAAGACGGTTGTACAACGACGGACCTCGTTAGTCTAGATATAGAAGACGGTTGTACAGACGGATCCCGTTAGTCTAGATATAGAAGACGGTTGTACAGACGGATCTCGTTAGTCTAGATATAGAAGATGGTTGTACAGACGGATCTCGTTAGTCTAGATATTGAAGACGTTTGTCCAACGATGGATCTCGTTAGTTTAGATATAGAAGACGGTTGTACAACGACGGATCTCGTTAGTCTAGATATAGAAGACGGTTGTACAGACGGATCCCGTTAGTCTAGATATAGAAGACGGTTGTACAGACGGATCTCGTTAGTCTAGATATAGAAGACGGTTGTACAGACGGATCTCGTTAGTCTAGATATAGAAGACGGTTGTACAGACGGATCTCGTTAGTCTAGATATAGAAGACGGTTGTACATCGACGGATCTCGTTAGTCTAGATATAGAAGAGGGTTGTACAACGACGGATCTCGTTAGTCTAGATATAGAAGACGGTTGTACAACGACGGATCTCGTTAGTCTAGATATAGAAGACGGTTGTACAGACGGATCCCGTTAGTCTAGATATAGAAGAAGGTTGTACAGACGGATCTCGTTAGTCTAGATATAGAAGATGGTTGTACAGACGGATCTCGTTAGTCTAGATATTGAAGACGTTTGTCCAACGATGGATCTCGTTAGTCTAGATATAGAAGACGGTTGTACAACGACGGATCTCGTTAGTCTAGATATAGAAGACGGTTGTACAGACGGATCCCGTTAGTCTAGATATAGAAGACGGTTGTACAGACGGATCTCGTTAGTCTAGATATACAAGACGGTTGTACAGACGGATCTCGTTAGTCTAGATATACAAGACGGTTGTACAGACGGATCTCGTTAGTCTAGATATAGAAGACGGTTGTACAGACGGATCTCGTTAGTCTAGATATAGAAGATGGTTGTACAGACGGATCTCGTTAGTCTAGATATTGAAGACGTTTGTCCAACGATGGATCTCGTTAGTCTAGATATAGAAGACGGTTGTACAACGACGGATCTCGTTAGTCTAGATATAGAAGACGGTTGTACAGACGGATCCCGTTAGTCTAGATATAGAAGACGGTTGTACAGACGGATCTCGTTAGTCTAGATATAGAAGACGGTTGTACAGACGGATCTCGTTAGTCTAGATATAGAAAACGGTTGTACAGACGGGTCTCGTTAGTCTAGGTATAGAAGACGGTTGTACAGACGGATCTCGTTAGTCTAGATATATAAGACGGTTGTACAGACGGATCCCGTTAGTCTACATATAGAAGACGGATGTACATCGAGAGATCTCGTTAGTCTAGATATAGAAGACGGTTGTATATCGAGAGATCTCGTTAGTCTAGATATAGAAGACGGTTGTACAGACGGATCTCGTTAGTCTAGATATAGAAGACGGTTGTACAAACGGAGCTCGTTAGTCTAGATATAGAAGACGGTTGTACAACGACGGATCTCGTTAGTCTAGATATACAAGACGGTTGTACAGACGGATCTCGTTAGTCTAGATATAGAAGACGGTTGTACAGACGGATCTCGTTAGTCGAGATATAGAAGACGGTTGTACAGACGGATCTCGTTAGTCTAGATATAGAAGACGGTTGTATAACGAGAGATCTCGTTAGTCTAGATATAGAAGACGGTTGTACAGACGGATCTCGTTAGTCTAGATATAGAAGATGGTTGTATAGACAGATCTCGTTAGTCTAGATATTGAAGACGATTGTCCAACGACGTATCTCGTTAGTCTAGATATAGAAAGCGGTTGTACAGACGGATCTCGTTAGTCTAGATATAGAAGACGGTTGTATAACGAGAGATTTCGTTAGTCTAGATATAGAAAACGGTTGTACAGACGGATCTCGTTAGTCTAGATATAGAAGACGGTTGTACAACGACGGATCTCGTTAGTCTAGATATAGAAGACGGTTGTACAACGAGAGATCTCGTTAGTCTAGATATAGTAGACGGTTGTACAGACAGAGCTCGTTAGTCTAGATATTGAAGACGTTTGTCCAACGACGTATCTCGTTAGTCTAGATATAGAAGACGGTTGTACAACGAGAGATCTCGTTAGTCTAGATATAGAAGACGGTTGTACAGACAGAACTCGTTAGTCTAGATATTGAAGACGTTTGTCCAACGACGTATCTCGTTAGTCTAGATACAGAAAACGGTTGTACAGACGGATCTCGTTAGTCTAGATATAGAATACGGTTGTACAGACGGATCTCGATAGTCTAGTTACAGAAGACGGTTGTACAGACGGATCTCGTTAGTCTAGATACAGAAAACGGTTGTACAGACGGACCTCGTTAGTCTAGATATAGAAGACGGTTGTACAACGACGGATCTCGTTAGTCTAGATATAGAAGACGGTTGTACAACGAGAGATCTCGTTAGTCTAGATATAGTAGACGGTTGTACAGACGGATCTCGTTAGTCTAGATATTGAAGACGTTTGTCCAACGACGTATCTCGTTAGTCTAGATATAGAGGACGGTTGTACAGACGGATCTCGTTAGTCTAGATATTGAAGACGTTTGTCCAACGACGTATCTCGTTAGTCTAGATATAGAAGACGGTTGTATATCGAGAGATCTCGTTACTCTAGATATAGAAGACGGTTGTACAGACGGATCTCGTTAGTCTAGATATAGAAGACGCTTGTACAGACGTATCTCGTTAGTCTAGATATAGAAGACGGTTGTACAACGACGGATCTCGTTAGTCTAGATATAGAAGACGGTTGTACATCGACGGATCTCGTTAGTCTAGATATAGAAGAGGGTTGTACAACGACGGATCTCGTTAGTCTAGATATAGAAGACGGTTGTACATCGACGGATCTCGTTAGTCTAGATATTGAAGACGTTTGTCCAACGACGTATCTCGTTAGTCTAGATATAGAAAACGGTTGTACAGACGGATCTCGTTAGTCTAGATATAGAAGAGGGTTGTACAACGACGGATCTCGTTAGTCTAGAAATAGAAGACGGTTGTACAGACGGATCTCGTTAGTCTAGATATAGAAGACGGTTGTACAGACGGATCTCGTTAGTCTAGATATAGAAGACGGTTGTACATCGACGGATCTCGTTAGTCTAGATATAGAAGAGGGTTGTACAACGACGGATCTCGTTAGTCTAGATATAGAAGACGGTTGTACAACGACGGACCTCGTTAGTCTAGATATAGAAGACGGTTGTACAGACGGATCCCGTTAGTCTAGATATAGAAGACGGTTGTACAGACGGATCTCGTTAGTCTAGATATAGAAGATGGTTGTACAGACGGATCTCGTTAGTCTAGATATTGAAGACGTTTGTCCAACGATGGATCTCGTTAGTTTAGATATAGAAGACGGTTGTACAACGACGGATCTCGTTAGTCTAGATATAGAAGACGGTTGTACAGACGGATCCCGTTAGTCTAGATATAGAAGACGGTTGTACAGACGGATCTCGTTAGTCTAGATATAGAAGACGGTTGTACAGACGGATCTCGTTAGTCTAGATATAGAAGACGGTTGTACAGACGGATCTCGTTAGTCTAGATATAGAAGACGGTTGTACATCGACGGATCTCGTTAGTCTAGATATAGAAGAGGGTTGTACAACGACGGATCTCGTTAGTCTAGATATAGAAGACGGTTGTACAACGACGGATCTCGTTAGTCTAGATATAGAAGACGGTTGTACAGACGGATCCCGTTAGTCTAGATATAGAAGACGGTTGTACAGACGGATCTCGTTAGTCTAGATATAGAAGATGGTTGTACAGACGGATCTCGTTAGTCTAGATATTGAAGACGTTTGTCCAACGATGGATCTCGTTAGTCTAGATATAGAAGACGGTTGTACAACGACGGATCTCGTTAGTCTAGATATAGAAGACGGTTGTACAGACGGATCCCGTTAGTCTAGATATAGAAGACGGTTGTACAGACGGATCTCGTTAGTCTAGATATAGAAGACGGTTGTACAGACGGATCTCGTTAGTCTAGATATAGAAAACGGTTGTACAGACGGATCTCGTTAGTCTAGGTATAGAAGACGGTTGTACAGACGGATCTCGTTAGTCTAGATATATAAGACGGTTGTACAGACGGATCCCGTTAGTCTACATATAGAAGACGGATGTACATCGAGAGATCTCGTTAGTCTAGATATAGAAGACGGTTGTACAACGACGGATCTCGTTAGTCTAGATATAGAAGACGGTTGTACATCGACGGATCTCGTTAGTCTAGATATAGAAGAGGGTTGTACAACGACGGATCTCGTTAGTCTAGATATAGAAGACGGTTGTACATCGACGGATCTCGTTAGTCTAGATATTGAAGACGTTTGTCCAACGACGTATCTCGTTAGTCTAGATATAGAAAACGGTTGTACAGACGGATCTCGTTAGTCTAGATATAGAAGAGGGTTGTACAACGACGGATCTCGTTAGTCTAGAAATAGAAGACGGTTGTACAGACGGATCTCGTTAGTCTAGATATAGAAGACGGTTGTACAGACGGATCTCGTTAGTCTAGATATAGAAGACGGTTGTACATCGACGGATCTCGTTAGTCTAGATATAGAAGAGGGTTGTACAACGACGGATCTCGTTAGTCTAGATATAGAAGACGGTTGTACAACGACGGACCTCGTTAGTCTAGATATAGAAGACGGTTGTACAGACGGATCCCGTTAGTCTAGATATAGAAGACGGTTGTACAGACGGATCTCGTTAGTCTAGATATAGAAGATGGTTGTACAGACGGATCTCGTTAGTCTAGATATTGAAGACGTTTGTCCAACGATGGATCTCGTTAGTTTAGATATAGAAGACGGTTGTACAACGACGGATCTCGTTAGTCTAGATATAGAAGACGGTTGTACAGACGGATCCCGTTAGTCTAGATATAGAAGACGGTTGTACAGACGGATCTCGTTAGTCTAGATATAGAAGACGGTTGTACAGACGGATCTCGTTAGTCTAGATATAGAAGACGGTTGTACAGACGGATCTCGTTAGTCTAGATATAGAAGACGGTTGTACATCGACGGATCTCGTTAGTCTAGATATAGAAGAGGGTTGTACAACGACGGATCTCGTTAGTCTAGATATAGAAGACGGTTGTACAACGACGGATCTCGTTAGTCTAGATATAGAAGACGGTTGTACAGACGGATCCCGTTAGTCTAGATATAGAAGACGGTTGTACAGACGGATCTCGTTAGTCTAGATATAGAAGATGGTTGTACAGACGGATCTCGTTAGTCTAGATATTGAAGACGTTTGTCCAACGATGGATCTCGTTAGTCTAGATATAGAAGACGGTTGTACAACGACGGATCTCGTTAGTCTAGATATAGAAGACGGTTGTACAGACGGATCCCGTTAGTCTAGATATAGAAGACGGTTGTACAGACGGATCTCGTTAGTCTAGATATAGAAGACGGTTGTACAGACGGATCTCGTTAGTCTAGATATAGAAAACGGTTGTACAGACGGATCTCGTTAGTCTAGGTATAGAAGACGGTTGTACAGACGGATCTCGTTAGTCTAGATATATAAGACGGTTGTACAGACGGATCCCGTTAGTCTACATATAGAAGACGGATGTACATCGAGAGATCTCGTTAGTCTAGATATAGAAGACGGTTGTATATCGAGAGATCTCGTTAGTCTAGATATAGAAGACGGTTGTACAGACGGATCTCGTTAGTCTAGATATAGAAGACGGTTGTATAACGAGAGATTTCGTTAGTCTAGATATAGAAAACGGTTGTACAGACGGATCTCGTTAGTCTAGATATAGAAGACGGTTGTACAACGACGGATCTCGTTAGTCTAGATATAGAAGACGGTTGTACAACGAGAGATCTCGTTATTCTAGATATAGTAGACGGTTGTACAGACAGAGCTCGTTAGTCTAGATATTGAAGACGTTTGTCCAACGACGTATCTCGTTAGTCTAGATATAGAAGACGGTTGTACAACGAGAGATCTCGTTAGTCTAGATATAGAAGACGGTTGTACAGACAGAACTCGTTAGTCTAGATATAGAATACGGTTGTACAGACGGATCTCGATAGTCTAGTTACAGAAGACGGTTGTACAGACGGATCTCGTTAGTCTAGATACAGAAAACGGTTGTACAGACGGACCTCGTTAGTCTAGATATAGAAGACGGTTGTACAACGACGGATCTCGTTAGTCTAGATATAGAAGACGGTTGTACAACGAGAGATCTCGTTAGTCTAGATATAGTAGACGGTTGTACAGACGGATCTCGTTAGTCTAGATATAGAAGAGGGTTGTACAACGACGGATCTCGTTAGTCTAGATATAGAAGACGGTTGTACAACGACGGACCTCGTTAGTCTAGATATAGAAGACGGTTGCACAGACGGATCCCGTTAGTCTAGATATAGAAGACGGTTGTACAGACGGATCTCGTTAGTCTAGATATAGAAGATGGTTGTACAGACGGATCTCGTTAGTCTAGATATTGAAGACGTTTGTCCAACGATGGATCTCGTTAGTTTAGATATAGAAGACGGTTGTACAACGACGGATCTCGTTAGTCTAGATATAGAAGACGGTTGTACAGACGGATCCCGTTAGTCTAGATATAGAAGACGGTTGTACAGACGGATCTCGTTAGTCTAGATATAGAAGACGGTTGTACAGACGGATCTCGTTAGTCTAGATATAGAAGACGGTTGTACAGACGGATCTCGTTAGTCTAGATATAGAAGACGGTTGTACATCGACGGATCTCGTTAGTCTAGATATAGAAGAGGGTTGTACAACGACGGATCTCGTTAGTCTAGATATAGAAGACGGTTGTACAACGACGGATCTCGTTAGTCTAGATATAGAAGACGGTTGTACAGACGGATCCCGTTAGTCTAGATATAGAAGACGGTTGTACAGACGGATCTCGTTAGTCTAGATATAGAAGATGGTTGTACAGACGGATCTCGTTAGTCTAGATATTGAAGACGTTTGTCCAACGATGGATCTCGTTAGTCTAGATATAGAAGACGGTTGTACAACGACGGATCTCGTTAGTCTAGATATAGAAGACGGTTGTACAGACGGATCCCGTTAGTCTAGATATAGAAGACGGTTGTACAGACGGATCTCGTTAGTCTAGATATAGAAGACGGTTGTACAGACGGATCTCGTTAGTCTAGATATAGAAAACGGTTGTACAGACGGATCTCGTTAGTCTAGGTATAGAAGACGGTTGTACAGACGGATCTCGTTAGTCTAGATATATAAGACGGTTGTACAGACGGATCCCGTTAGTCTACATATAGAAGACGGATGTACATCGAGAGATCTCGTTAGTCTAGATATAGAAGACGGTTGTATATCGAGAGATCTCGTTAGTCTAGATATAGAAGACGGTTGTACAGACGGATCTCGTTAGTCTAGATATACAAGACGGTTGTACAGACGGATCTCGTTAGTCTAGATATAGAAGACGGTTGTACAGACGGATCTCGTTAGTCGAGATATAGAAGACGGTTGTACAGACGGATCTCGTTAGTCTAGATATAGAAGACGGTTGTATAACGAGAGATCTCGTTAGTCTAGATATAGAAGACGGTTGTACAGACGGATCTCGTTAGTCTAGATATAGAAGATGGTTGTATAGACAGATCTCGTTAGTCTAGATATAGAAGACGGTTGTACAACGAGAGATCTCGTTAGTCTAGATATAGTAGACGGTTGTACAGACGGATCTCGTTAGTCTAGATATTGAAGACGTTTGTCCAACGACGTATCTCGTTAGTCTAGATATAGAAGACGGTTGTACAACGACGGATCTCGTTAGTCTAGATATAGTAGACGGTTGTACAGACGGATCTCGTTAGTCTAGATATTGAAGACGTTTGTCCAACGACGTATCTCGTTAGTCTAGATATAGAAGACGGTTGTACAGACGGATCTCGTTAGTCTAGATATTGAAGACGTTTGTCCAACGACGTATCTCGTTAGTCTAGATATAGAAGACGGTTGTATATCGAGAGATCTCGTTACTCTAGATATAGAAGACGGTTGTACAGACGGATCTCGTTAGTCTAGATATAGAAGATGGTTGTATAGACAGATCTCGTTAGTCTAGATATTGAAGACGATTGTCCAACGACGTATCTCGTTAGTCTAGATATAGAAGGCGGTTGTACAGACGGATCTCGTTAGTCTAGATATAGAAGACGGTTGTATAACGAGAGATTTCGTTAGTCTAGATATAGAAAACGGTTGTACAGACGGATCTCGTTAGTCTAGATATAGAAGACGGTTGTACAACGACGGATCTCGTTAGTCTAGATATAGAAGACGGTTGTACAACGAGAGATCTCGTTAGTCTAGATATAGTAGACGGTTGTACAGACAGAGCTCGTTAGTCTAGATATTGAAGACGTTTGTCCAACGACGTATCTCGTTAGTCTAGATATAGAAGACGGTTGTACAACGAGAGATCTCGTTAGTCTAGATATAGAAGACGGTTGTACAGACAGAACTCGTTAGTCTAGATATTGAAGACGTTTGTCCAACGACGTATCTCGTTAGTCTAGATACAGAAAACGGTTGTACAGACGGATCTCGTTAGTCTAGATATAGAATACGGTTGTACAGACGGATCTCGATAGTCTAGTTACAGAAGACGGTTGTACAGACGGATCTCGTTAGTCTAGATACAGAAAACGGTTGTACAGACGGACCTCGTTAGTCTAGATATAGAAGACGGTTGTACAACGACGGATCTCGTTAGTCTAGATATAGAAGACGGTTGTACAACGAGAGATCTCGTTAGTCTAGATATAGTAGACGGTTGTACAGACGGATCTCGTTAGTCTAGATATTGAAGACGTTTGTCCAACGACGTATCTCGTTAGTCTAGATATAGAAGACGGTTGTACAGACGGATCTCGTTAGTCTAGATATTGAAGACGTTTGTCCAACGACGTATCTCGTTAGTCTAGATATAGAAGACGGTTGTATATCGAGAGATCTCGTTACTCTAGATATAGAAGACGGTTGTACAGACGGATCTCGTTAGTCTAGATATAGAAGACGCTTGTACAGACGTATCTCGTTAGTCTAGATATAGAAGACGGTTGTACAACGACGGATCTCGTTAGTCTAGATATAGAAGACGGTTGTACATCGACGGATCTCGTTAGTCTAGATATAGAAGAGGGTTGTACAACGACGGATCTCGTTAGTCTAGATATAGAAGACGGTTGTACATCGACGGATCTCGTTAGTCTAGATATTGAAGACGTTTGTCCAACGACGTATCTCGTTAGTCTAGATATAGAAAACGGTTGTACAGACGGATCTCGTTAGTCTAGATATAGAAGAGGGTTGTACAACGACGGATCTCGTTAGTCTAGAAATAGAAGACGGTTGTACAGACGGATCTCGTTAGTCTAGATATAGAAGACGGTTGTACAGACGGATCTCGTTAGTCTAGATATAGAAGACGGTTGTACATCGACGGATCTCGTTAGTCTAGATATAGAAGAGGGTTGTACAACGACGGATCTCGTTAGTCTAGATATAGAAGACGGTTGTACAACGACGGACCTCGTTAGTCTAGATATAGAAGACGGTTGTACAGACGGATCCCGTTAGTCTAGATATAGAAGACGGTTGTACAGACGGATCTCGTTAGTCTAGATATAGAAGATGGTTGTACAGACGGATCTCGTTAGTCTAGATATTGAAGACGTTTGTCCAACGATGGATCTCGTTAGTTTAGATATAGAAGACGGTTGTACAACGACGGATCTCGTTAGTCTAGATATAGAAGACGGTTGTACAGACGGATCCCGTTAGTCTAGATATAGAAGACGGTTGTACAGACGGATCTCGTTAGTCTAGATATAGAAGACGGTTGTACAGACGGATCTCGTTAGTCTAGATATAGAAGACGGTTGTACAGACGGATCTCGTTAGTCTAGATATAGAAGACGGTTGTACATCGACGGATCTCGTTAGTCTAGATATAGAAGAGGGTTGTACAACGACGGATCTCGTTAGTCTAGATATAGAAGACGGTTGTACAACGACGGATCTCGTTAGTCTAGATATAGAAGACGGTTGTACAGACGGATCCCGTTAGTCTAGATATAGAAGACGGTTGTACAACGAGAGACCTCGTTAGTCTAGATATAGTAGACGGTTGTACAGACGGATCTCGTTAGTCTAGATATTGAAGACGTTTGTCCAACGACGTATCTCGTTAGTCTAGATATAGAAGACGGTTGTACAGACGGATCTCGTTAGTCTAGATATTGAAGACGTTTGTCCAACGACGTATCTCGTTAGTCTAGATATAGAAGACGGTTGTATATCGAGAGATCTCGTTACTCTAGATATAGAAGACGGTTGTACAGACGGATCTCGTTAGTCTAGATATAGAAAACGGTTGTACAGACGGATCTCGTTAGTCTAGGTATAGAAGACGGTTGTACAGACGGATCTCGTTAGTCTAGATATATAAGACGGTTGTACAGACGGATCCCGTTAGTCTACATATAGAAGACGGATGTACATCGAGAGATCTCGTTAGTCTAGATATAGAAGACGGTTGTATATCGAGAGATCTCGTTAGTCTAGATATAGAAGACGGTTGTACAGACGGATCTCGTTAGTCTAGATATAGAAGACGGTTGTACAAACGGAGCTCGTTAGTCTAGATATAGAAGACGGTTGTACAACGACGGATCTCGTTAGTCTAGATATACAAGACGGTTGTACAGACGGATCTCGTTAGTCTAGATATAGAAGACGGTTGTACAGACGGATCTCGTTAGTCGAGATATAGAAGACGGTTGTACAGACGGATCTCGTTAGTCTAGATATAGAAGACGGTTGTATAACGAGAGATCTCGTTAGTCTAGATATAGAAGACGGTTGTACAGACGGATCTCGTTAGTCTAGATATAGAAGATGGTTGTATAGACAGATCTCGTTAGTCTAGATATAGAAGACGGTTGTACAACGACGGATCTCGTTAGTCTAGATATACAAGACGGTTGTACAGACGGATCTCGTTAGTCTAGATATAGAAGACGGTTGTACAGACGGATCTCGTTAGTCGAGATATAGAAGACGGTTGTACAGACGGATCTCGTTAGTCTAGATATAGAAGACGGTTGTACAACGACGGATCTCGTTAGTCTAGATATAGAAGACGGTTGTACAACGAGAGATCTCGTTAGTCTAGATATAGTAGACGGTTGTACAGACAGAGCTCGTTAGTCTAGATATTGAAGACGTTTGTCCAACGACGTATCTCGTTAGTCTAGATATAGAAGACGGTTGTACAACGAGAGATCTCGTTAGTCTAGATATAGAAGACGTTTGTACAGACAGAACTCGTTAGTCTAGATATTGAAGACGTTTGTCCAACGACGTATCTCGTTAGTCTAGATACAGAAAACGGTTGTACAGACGGATCTCGTTAGTCTAGATATAGAATACGGTTGTACAGACGGATCTCGATAGTCTAGTTACAGAAGACGGTTGTACAGACGGATCTCGTTAGTCTAGATACAGAAAACGGTTGTACAGACGGACCTCGTTAGTCTAGATATAGAAGACGGTTGTACAACGACGGATCTC
This sequence comes from Andrena bicolor, assembly GCA_960531205.1. Lineage (NCBI taxonomy): Eukaryota > Metazoa > Arthropoda > Insecta > Hymenoptera > Andrenidae > Andrena > Andrena bicolor. The sequence continues at coordinate 534,388 of CAUIJW010000012.1, forward strand.
GTTAGTCTAGATATAGAAGACGGTTGTACAACGAGAGACCTCGTTAGTCTAGATATAGTAGACGGTTGTACAGACGGATCTCGTTAGTCTAGATATTGAAGACGTTTGTCCAACGACGTATCTCGTTAGTCTAGATATAGAAGACGGTTGTACAGACGGATCTCGTTAGTCTAGATATTGAAGACGTTTGTCCAACGACGTATCTCGTTAGTCTAGATATAGAAGACGGTTGTATATCGAGAGATCTCGTTACTCTAGATATAGAAGACGGTTGTACAGACGGATCTCGTTAGTCTAGATATAGAAGACGCTTGTACAGACGTATCTCGTTAGTCTAGATATAGAAGACGGTTGTACAACGACGGATCTCGTTAGTCTAGATATAGAAGACGGTTGTACATCGACGGATCTCGTTAGTCTAGATATAGAAGAGGGTTGTACAACGACGGATCTCGTTAGTCTAGATATAGAAGACGGTTGTACATCGACGGATCTCGTTAGTCTAGATATTGAAGACGTTTGTCCAACGACGTATCTCGTTAGTCTAGATATAGAAAACGGTTGTACAGACGGATCTCGTTAGTCTAGATATAGAAGAGGGTTGTACAACGACGGATCTCGTTAGTCTAGAAATAGAAGACGGTTGTAGAGACGGATCTCGTTAGTCTAGATATAGAAGACGGTTGTACAACGAGAGATCTCGTTAGTCTAGATATAGAAGACGGTTGTACAGACAGAACTCGTTAGTCTAGATATTGAAGACGTTTGTCCAACGACGTATCTCGTTAGTCTAGATACAGAAAACGGTTGTACAGACGGATCTCGTTAGTCTAGATATAGAATACGGTTGTACAGACGGATCTCGATAGTCTAGTTACAGAAGACGGTTGTACAGACGGATCTCGTTAGTCTAGATACAGAAAACGGTTGTACAGACGGACCTCGTTAGTCTAGATATAGAAGAGGGTTGTACAACGACGGACCTCGTTAGTCTAGATATAGAAGACGGTTGTACAGACGGATCTCGTTAGTCTAGATATAGAAGACGGTTGTACAACGAGAGATCTCGTTAGTCTAGATATAGTAGACGGTTGTACAGACGGATCTCGTTAGTCTAGATATTGAAGACGTTTGTCCAACGACGTATCTCGTTAGTCTAGATACAGAAAACGGTTGTACAGACGGATCTCGTTAGTCTAGATATAGAATACGGTTGTACAGACGGATCTCGATAGTCTAGTTACAGAAGACGGTTGTACAGACGGATCTCGTTAGTCTAGATACAGAAAACGGTTGTACAGACGGACCTCGTTAGTCTAGATATAGAAGACGGTTGTACAACGACGGATCTCGTTAGTCTAGATATAGAAGACGGTTGTACAACGAGAGATCTCGTTAGTCTAGATATAGTAGACGGTTGTACAGACGGATCTCGTTAGTCTAGATATTGAAGACGTTTGTCCAACGACGTATCTCGTTAGTCTAGATATAGAAGACGGTTGTACAGACGGATCTCGTTAGTCTAGATATTGAAGACGTTTGTCCAACGACGTATCTCGTTAGTCTAGATATAGAAGACGGTTGTATATCGAGAGATCTCGTTACTCTAGATATAGAAGACGGTTGTACAGACGGATCTCGTTAGTCTAGATATAGAAGACGCTTGTACAGACGTATCTCGTTAGTCTAGATATAGAAGACGGTTGTACAACGACGGATCTCGTTAGTCTAGATATAGAAGACGGTTGTACATCGACGGATCTCGTTAGTCTAGATATAGAAGAGGGTTGTACAACGACGGATCTCGTTAGTCTAGATATAGAAGACGGTTGTACATCGACGGATCTCGTTAGTCTAGATATTGAAGACGTTTGTCCAACGACGTATCTCGTTAGTCTAGATATAGAAAACGGTTGTACAGACGGATCTCGTTAGTCTAGATATAGAAGAGGGTTGTACAACGACGGATCTCGTTAGTCTAGAAATAGAAGACGGTTGTACAGACGGATCTCGTTAGTCTAGATATAGAAGACGGTTGTACAGACGGATCTCGTTAGTCTAGATATAGAAGACGGTTGTACATCGACGGATCTCGTTAGTCTAGATATAGAAGAGGGTTGTACAACGACGGATCTCGTTAGTCTAGATATAGAAGACGGTTGTACAACGACGGACCTCGTTAGTCTAGATATAGAAGACGGTTGTACAGACGGATCCCGTTAGTCTAGATATAGAAGACGGTTGTACAGACGGATCTCGTTAGTCTAGATATAGAAGATGGTTGTACAGACGGATCTCGTTAGTCTAGATATTGAAGACGTTTGTCCAACGATGGATCTCGTTAGTTTAGATATAGAAGACGGTTGTACAGACGGATCTCGTTAGTCTAGATATAGAAGACGGTTGTACAGACGGATCTCGTTAGTCTAGATATAGAAGACGGTTGTACATCGACGGATCTCGTTAGTCTAGATATAGAAGAGGGTTGTACAACGACGGATCTCGTTAGTCTAGATATAGAAGACGGTTGTACAACGACGGATCTCGTTAGTCTAGATATAGAAGACGGTTGTACAGACGGATCCCGTTAGTCTAGATATAGAAGAAGGTTGTACAGACGGATCTCGTTAGTCTAGATATAGAAGATGGTTGTACAGACGGATCTCGTTAGTCTAGATATTGAAGACGTTTGTCCAACGATGGATCTCGTTAGTCTAGATATAGAAGACGGTTGTACAACGACGGATCTCGTTAGTCTAGATATAGAAGACGGTTGTACAGACGGATCCCGTTAGTCTAGATATAGAAGACGGTTGTACAGACGGATCTCGTTAGTCTAGATATAGAAGACGGTTGTACAGACGGATCTCGTTAGTCTAGATATAGAAAACGGTTGTACAGACGGATCTCGTTAGTCTAGGTATAGAAGACGGTTGTACAGACGGATCTCGTTAGTCTAGATATATAAGACGGTTGTACAGACGGATCCCGTTAGTCTACATATAGAAGACGGATGTACATCGAGAGATCTCGTTAGTCTAGATATAGAAGACGGTTGTATATCGAGAGATCTCGTTACTCTAGATATAGAAGACGGTTGTACAGACGGATCTCGTTAGTCTAGATATAGAAGACGCTTGTACAGACGTATCTCGTTAGTCTAGATATAGAAGACGGTTGTACAACGACGGATCTCGTTAGTCTAGATATAGAAGACGGTTGTACATCGACGGATCTCGTTAGTCTAGATATAGAAGAGGGTTGTACAACGACGGATCTCGTTAGTCTAGATATAGAAAACGGTTGTACAGACGGATCTCGTTAGTCTAGATATAGAAGAGGGTTGTACAACGACGGATCTCGTTAGTCTAGAAATAGAAGACGGTTGTACAGACGGATCTCGTTAGTCTAGATATAGAAGACGGTTGTACAGACGGATCTCGTTAGTCTAGATATAGAAGACGGTTGTACATCGACGGATCTCGTTAGTCTGGATATAGAAGAGGGTTGTACAACGACGGATCTCGTTAGTCTAGATATAGAAGACGGTTGTATAACGAGAGATCTCGTTAGTCTAGATATAGAAGACGGTTGTACAGACGGATCTCGTTAGTCTAGATATAGAAGATGGTTGTATAGACAGATCTCGTTAGTCTAGATATTGAAGACGATTGTCCAACGACGTATCTCGTTAGTCTAGATATAGAAGGCGGTTGTACAGACGGATCTCGTTAGTCTAGATATAGAAGACGGTTGTATAACGAGAGATCTCGTTAGTCTAGATATAGAAGACGGTTGTACAACGACGGATCTCGTTAGTCTAGATATAGAAGACGGTTGTACAGACGGATCCCGTTAGTCTAGATATAGAAGAAGGTTGTACAGACGGATCTCGTTAGTCTAGATATAGAAGATGGTTGTACAGACGGATCTCGTTAGTCTAGATATTGAAGACGTTTGTCCAACGATGGATCTCGTTAGTCTAGATATAGAAGACGGTTGTACAACGACGGATCTCGTTAGTCTAGATATAGAAGACGGTTGTACAGACGGATCCCGTTAGTCTAGATATAGAAGACGGTTGTACAGACGGATCTCGTTAGTCTAGATATAGAAGACGGTTGTACAGACGGATCTCGTTAGTCTAGATATAGAAAACGGTTGTACAGACGGATCTCGTTAGTCTAGGTATAGAAGACGGTTGTACAGACGGATCTCGTTAGTCTAGATATATAAGACGGTTGTACAGACGGATCCCGTTAGTCTACATATAGAAGACGGATGTACATCGAGAGATCTCGTTAGTCTAGATATAGAAGACGGTTGTATATCGAGAGATCTCGTTACTCTAGATATAGAAGACGGTTGTACAGACGGATCTCGTTAGTCTAGATATAGAAGACGCTTGTACAGACGTATCTCGTTAGTCTAGATATAGAAGACGGTTGTACAACGACGGATCTCGTTAGTCTAGATATAGAAGACGGTTGTACATCGACGGATCTCGTTAGTCTAGATATAGAAGAGGGTTGTACAACGACGGATCTCGTTAGTCTAGATATAGAAAACGGTTGTACAGACGGATCTCGTTAGTCTAGATATAGAAGAGGGTTGTACAACGACGGATCTCGTTAGTCTAGAAATAGAAGACGGTTGTACAGACGGATCTCGTTAGTCTAGATATAGAAGACGGTTGTACAGACGGATCTCGTTAGTCTAGATATAGAAGACGGTTGTACATCGACGGATCTCGTTAGTCTGGATATAGAAGAGGGTTGTACAACGACGGATCTCGTTAGTCTAGATATAGAAGACGGTTGTATAACGAGAGATCTCGTTAGTCTAGATATAGAAGACGGTTGTACAGACGGATCTCGTTAGTCTAGATATAGAAGATGGTTGTATAGACAGATCTCGTTAGTCTAGATATTGAAGACGATTGTCCAACGACGTATCTCGTTAGTCTAGATATAGAAGGCGGTTGTACAGACGGATCTCGTTAGTCTAGATATAGAAGACGGTTGTATAACGAGAGATTTCGTTAGTCTAGATATAGAAAACGGTTGTACAGACGGATCTCGTTAGTCTAGATATAGAAGACGGTTGTACAACGACGGATCTCGTTAGTCTAGATATAGAAGACGGTTGTACAACGAGAGATCTCGTTAGTCTAGATATAGTAGACGGTTGTACAGACAGAGCTCGGTAGTCTAGATATTGAAGACGTTTGTCCAACGACGTATCTCGTTAGTCTAGATATAGAAGACGGTTGTACAACGAGAGATCTCGTTAGTCTAGATATAGAAGACGGTTGTACAGACAGAACTCGTTAGTCTAGATATTGAAGACGTTTGTCCAACGACGTATCTCGTTAGTCTAGATACAGAAAACGGTTGTACAGACGGATCTCGTTAGTCTAGATATAGAATACGGTTGTACAGACGGATCTCGATAGTCTAGTTACAGAAGACGGTTGTACAGACGGATCTCGTTAGTCTAGATACAGAAAACGGTTGTACAGACGGACCTCGTTAGTCTAGATATAGAAGACGGTTGTACAACGACGGATCTCGTTAGTCTACAAATAGAAGACGGTTGTACAGACGGATCTCGTTAGTCTAGATATAGAAGACGGTTGTACAGACGGATCTCGTTAGTCTAGATATAGAAGACGGTTGTACAACGACGGATCTCGTTAGTCTAGAAATAGAAGACGGTTGTACAGACGGATCTCGTTAGTCTAGATATAGAAGACGGTTGTACAGACGGATCTCGTTAGTCTAGATATAGAAGACGGTTGTACAGACGGATCTCGTTAGTCTAGATATAGAAGACGGTTGTACATCGACGGATCTCGTTAGTCTAGATATAGAAGAGGGTTGTACAACGACGGATCTCGTTAGTCTAGATATAGAAGACGGTTGTACAACGACGGATCTCGTTAGTCTAGATATAGAAGACGGTTGTACAGACGGATCCCGTTAGTCTAGATATAGAAGACGGTTGTACAGACGGATCTCGTTAGTCTAGATATAGAAGATGGTTGTACAGACGGATCTCGTTAGTCTAGATATTGAAGACGTTTGTCCAACGATGGATCTCGTTAGTCTAGATATAGAAGACGGTTGTACAACGACGGATCTCGTTAGTCTAGATATAGAAGACGGTTGTACAGACGGATCCCGTTAGTCTAGATATAGAAGACGGTTGTACAGACGGATCTCGTTAGTCTAGATATAGAAGACGGTTGTACAGACGGATCTCGTTAGTCTAGATATAGAAAACGGTTGTACAGACGGATCTCGTTAGTCTAGGTATAGAAGACGGTTGTACAGACGGATCTCGTTAGTCTAGATATATAAGACGGTTGTACAGACGGATCCCGTTAGTCTACATATAGAAGACGGATGTACATCGAGAGATCTCGTTAGTCTAGATATAGAAGACGGTTGTACAACGACGGATCTCGTTAGTCTAGATATAGAAGACGGTTGTACATCGACGGATCTCGTTAGTCTAGATATAGAAGAGGGTTGTACAACGACGGATCTCGTTAGTCTAGATATAGAAGACGGTTGTACATCGACGGATCTCGTTAGTCTAGATATTGAAGACGTTTGTCCAACGACGTATCTCGTTAGTCTAGATATAGAAAACGGTTGTACAGACGGATCTCGTTAGTCTAGATATAGAAGAGGGTTGTACAACGACGGATCTCGTTAGTCTAGAAATAGAAGACGGTTGTACAGACGGATCTCGTTAGTCTAGATATAGAAGACGGTTGTACAGACGGATCTCGTTAGTCTAGATATAGAAGACGGTTGTACATCGACGGATCTCGTTAGTCTAGATATAGAAGAGGGTTGTACAACGACGGATCTCGTTAGTCTAGATATAGAAGACGGTTGTACAACGACGGACCTCGTTAGTCTAGATATAGAAGACGGTTGTACAGACGGATCCCGTTAGTCTAGATATAGAAGACGGTTGTACAGACGGATCTCGTTAGTCTAGATATAGAAGATGGTTGTACAGACGGATCTCGTTAGTCTAGATATTGAAGACGTTTGTCCAACGATGGATCTCGTTAGTTTAGATATAGAAGACGGTTGTACAACGACGGATCTCGTTAGTCTAGATATAGAAGACGGTTGTACAGACGGATCCCGTTAGTCTAGATATAGAAGACGGTTGTACAGACGGATCTCGTTAGTCTAGATATAGAAGACGGTTGTACAGACGGATCTCGTTAGTCTAGATATAGAAGACGGTTGTACAGACGGATCTCGTTAGTCTAGATATAGAAGACGGTTGTACATCGACGGATCTCGTTAGTCTAGATATAGAAGAGGGTTGTACAACGACGGATCTCGTTAGTCTAGATATAGAAGACGGTTGTACAACGACGGATCTCGTTAGTCTAGATATAGAAGACGGTTGTACAGACGGATCCCGTTAGTCTAGATATAGAAGACGGTTGTACAGACGGATCTCGTTAGTCTAGATATAGAAGATGGTTGTACAGACGGATCTCGTTAGTCTAGATATTGAAGACGTTTGTCCAACGATGGATCTCGTTAGTCTAGATATAGAAGACGGTTGTACAACGACGGATCTCGTTAGTCTAGATATAGAAGACGGTTGTACAGACGGATCCCGTTAGTCTAGATATAGAAGACGGTTGTACAGACGGATCTCGTTAGTCTAGATATAGAAGACGGTTGTACAGACGGATCTCGTTAGTCTAGATATAGAAAACGGTTGTACAGACGGATCTCGTTAGTCTAGGTATAGAAGACGGTTGTACAGACGGATCTCGTTAGTCTAGATATATAAGACGGTTGTACAGACGGATCCCGTTAGTCTACATATAGAAGACGGATGTACATCGAGAGATCTCGTTAGTCTAGATATAGAAGACGGTTGTATATCGAGAGATCTCGTTAGTCTAGATATAGAAGACGGTTGTACAGACGGATCTCGTTAGTCTAGATATAGAAGACGGTTGTATAACGAGAGATTTCGTTAGTCTAGATATAGAAAACGGTTGTACAGACGGATCTCGTTAGTCTAGATATAGAAGACGGTTGTACAACGACGGATCTCGTTAGTCTAGATATAGAAGACGGTTGTACAACGAGAGATCTCGTTATTCTAGATATAGTAGACGGTTGTACAGACAGAGCTCGTTAGTCTAGATATTGAAGACGTTTGTCCAACGACGTATCTCGTTAGTCTAGATATAGAAGACGGTTGTACAACGAGAGATCTCGTTAGTCTAGATATAGAAGACGGTTGTACAGACAGAACTCGTTAGTCTAGATATAGAATACGGTTGTACAGACGGATCTCGATAGTCTAGTTACAGAAGACGGTTGTACAGACGGATCTCGTTAGTCTAGATACAGAAAACGGTTGTACAGACGGACCTCGTTAGTCTAGATATAGAAGACGGTTGTACAACGACGGATCTCGTTAGTCTAGATATAGAAGACGGTTGTACAACGAGAGATCTCGTTAGTCTAGATATAGTAGACGGTTGTACAGACGGATCTCGTTAGTCTAGATATAGAAGAGGGTTGTACAACGACGGATCTCGTTAGTCTAGATATAGAAGACGGTTGTACAACGACGGACCTCGTTAGTCTAGATATAGAAGACGGTTGTACAGACGGATCCCGTTAGTCTAGATATAGAAGACGGTTGTACAGACGGATCTCGTTAGTCTAGATATAGAAGATGGTTGTACAGACGGATCTCGTTAGTCTAGATATTGAAGACGTTTGTCCAACGATGGATCTCGTTAGTTTAGATATAGAAGACGGTTGTACAACGACGGATCTCGTTAGTCTAGATATAGAAGACGGTTGTACAGACGGATCCCGTTAGTCTAGATATAGAAGACGGTTGTACAGACGGATCTCGTTAGTCTAGATATAGAAGACGGTTGTACAGACGGATCTCGTTAGTCTAGATATAGAAGACGGTTGTACAGACGGATCTCGTTAGTCTAGATATAGAAGACGGTTGTACATCGACGGATCTCGTTAGTCTAGATATAGAAGAGGGTTGTACAACGACGGATCTCGTTAGTCTAGATATAGAAGACGGTTGTACAACGACGGATCTCGTTAGTCTAGATATAGAAGACGGTTGTACAGACGGATCCCGTTAGTCTAGATATAGAAGACGGTTGTACAGACGGATCTCGTTAGTCTAGATATAGAAGATGGTTGTACAGACGGATCTCGTTAGTCTAGATATTGAAGACGTTTGTCCAACGATGGATCTCGTTAGTCTAGATATAGAAGACGGTTGTACAACGACGGATCTCGTTAGTCTAGATATAGAAGACGGTTGTACAGACGGATCCCGTTAGTCTAGATATAGAAGACGGTTGTACAGACGGATCTCGTTAGTCTAGATATAGAAGACGGTTGTACAGACGGATCTCGTTAGTCTAGATATAGAAAACGGTTGTACAGACGGATCTCGTTAGTCTAGGTATAGAAGACGGTTGTACAGACGGATCTCGTTAGTCTAGATATATAAGACGGTTGTACAGACGGATCCCGTTAGTCTACATATAGAAGACGGATGTACATCGAGAGATCTCGTTAGTCTAGATATAGAAGACGGTTGTATATCGAGAGATCTCGTTAGTCTAGATATAGAAGACGGTTGTACAGACGGATCTCGTTAGTCTAGATATACAAGACGGTTGTACAGACGGATCTCGTTAGTCTAGATATAGAAGACGGTTGTACAGACGGATCTCGTTAGTCGAGATATAGAAGACGGTTGTACAGACGGATCTCGTTAGTCTAGATATAGAAGACGGTTGTATAACGAGAGATCTCGTTAGTCTAGATATAGAAGACGGTTGTACAGACGGATCTCGTTAGTCTAGATATAGAAGATGGTTGTATAGACAGATCTCGTTAGTCTAGATATAGAAGACGGTTGTACAACGAGAGATCTCGTTAGTCTAGATATAGTAGACGGTTGTACAGACGGATCTCGTTAGTCTAGATATTGAAGACGTTTGTCCAACGACGTATCTCGTTAGTCTAGATATAGAAGACGGTTGTACAACGACGGATCTCGTTAGTCTAGATATAGTAGACGGTTGTACAGACGGATCTCGTTAGTCTAGATATTGAAGACGTTTGTCCAACGACGTATCTCGTTAGTCTAGATATAGAAGACGGTTGTACAGACGGATCTCGTTAGTCTAGATATTGAAGACGTTTGTCCAACGACGTATCTCGTTAGTCTAGATATAGAAGACGGTTGTATATCGAGAGATCTCGTTACTCTAGATATAGAAGACGGTTGTACAGACGGATCTCGTTAGTCTAGATATAGAAGATGGTTGTATAGACAGATCTCGTTAGTCTAGATATTGAAGACGATTGTCCAACGACGTATCTCGTTAGTCTAGATATAGAAGGCGGTTGTACAGACGGATCTCGTTAGTCTAGATATAGAAGACGGTTGTATAACGAGAGATTTCGTTAGTCTAGATATAGAAAACGGTTGTACAGACGGATCTCGTTAGTCTAGATATAGAAGACGGTTGTACAACGACGGATCTCGTTAGTCTAGATATAGAAGACGGTTGTACAACGAGAGATCTCGTTAGTCTAGATATAGTAGACGGTTGTACAGACAGAGCTCGTTAGTCTAGATATTGAAGACGTTTGTCCAACGACGTATCTCGTTAGTCTAGATATAGAAGACGGTTGTACAACGAGAGATCTCGTTAGTCTAGATATAGAAGACGGTTGTACAGACAGAACTCGTTAGTCTAGATATTGAAGACGTTTGTCCAACGACGTATCTCGTTAGTCTAGATACAGAAAACGGTTGTACAGACGGATCTCGTTAGTCTAGATATAGAATACGGTTGTACAGACGGATCTCGATAGTCTAGTTACAGAAGACGGTTGTACAGACGGATCTCGTTAGTCTAGATACAGAAAACGGTTGTACAGACGGACCTCGTTAGTCTAGATATAGAAGACGGTTGTACAACGACGGATCTCGTTAGTCTAGATATAGAAGACGGTTGTACAACGAGAGATCTCGTTAGTCTAGATATAGTAGACGGTTGTACAGACGGATCTCGTTAGTCTAGATATTGAAGACGTTTGTCCAACGACGTATCTCGTTAGTCTAGATATAGAAGACGGTTGTACAGACGGATCTCGTTAGTCTAGATATTGAAGACGTTTGTCCAACGACGTATCTCGTTAGTCTAGATATAGAAGACGGTTGTATATCGAGAGATCTCGTTACTCTAGATATAGAAGACGGTTGTACAGACGGATCTCGTTAGTCTAGATATAGAAGACGCTTGTACAGACGTATCTCGTTAGTCTAGATATAGAAGACGGTTGTACAACGACGGATCTCGTTAGTCTAGATATAGAAGACGGTTGTACATCGACGGATCTCGTTAGTCTAGATATAGAAGAGGGTTGTACAACGACGGATCTCGTTAGTCTAGATATAGAAGACGGTTGTACATCGACGGATCTCGTTAGTCTAGATATTGAAGACGTTTGTCCAACGACGTATCTCGTTAGTCTAGATATAGAAAACGGTTGTACAGACGGATCTCGTTAGTCTAGATATAGAAGAGGGTTGTACAACGACGGATCTCGTTAGTCTAGAAATAGAAGACGGTTGTACAGACGGATCTCGTTAGTCTAGATATAGAAGACGGTTGTACAGACGGATCTCGTTAGTCTAGATATAGAAGACGGTTGTACATCGACGGATCTCGTTAGTCTAGATATAGAAGAGGGTTGTACAACGACGGATCTCGTTAGTCTAGATATAGAAGACGGTTGTACAACGACGGACCTCGTTAGTCTAGATATAGAAGACGGTTGTACAGACGGATCCCGTTAGTCTAGATATAGAAGACGGTTGTACAGACGGATCTCGTTAGTCTAGATATAGAAGATGGTTGTACAGACGGATCTCGTTAGTCTAGATATTGAAGACGTTTGTCCAACGATGGATCTCGTTAGTTTAGATATAGAAGACGGTTGTACAACGACGGATCTCGTTAGTCTAGATATAGAAGACGGTTGTACAGACGGATCCCGTTAGTCTAGATATAGAAGACGGTTGTACAGACGGATCTCGTTAGTCTAGATATAGAAGACGGTTGTACAGACGGATCTCGTTAGTCTAGATATAGAAGACGGTTGTACAGACGGATCTCGTTAGTCTAGATATAGAAGACGGTTGTACATCGACGGATCTCGTTAGTCTAGATATAGAAGAGGGTTGTACAACGACGGATCTCGTTAGTCTAGATATAGAAGACGGTTGTACAACGACGGATCTCGTTAGTCTAGATATAGAAGACGGTTGTACAGACGGATCCCGTTAGTCTAGATATAGAAGACGGTTGTACAACGAGAGACCTCGTTAGTCTAGATATAGTAGACGGTTGTACAGACGGATCTCGTTAGTCTAGATATTGAAGACGTTTGTCCAACGACGTATCTCGTTAGTCTAGATATAGAAGACGGTTGTACAGACGGATCTCGTTAGTCTAGATATTGAAGACGTTTGTCCAACGACGTATCTCGTTAGTCTAGATATAGAAGACGGTTGTATATCGAGAGATCTCGTTACTCTAGATATAGAAGACGGTTGTACAGACGGATCTCGTTAGTCTAGATATAGAAAACGGTTGTACAGACGGATCTCGTTAGTCTAGGTATAGAAGACGGTTGTACAGACGGATCTCGTTAGTCTAGATATATAAGACGGTTGTACAGACGGATCCCGTTAGTCTACATATAGAAGACGGATGTACATCGAGAGATCTCGTTAGTCTAGATATAGAAGACGGTTGTATATCGAGAGATCTCGTTAGTCTAGATATAGAAGACGGTTGTACAGACGGATCTCGTTAGTCTAGATATAGAAGACGGTTGTACAAACGGAGCTCGTTAGTCTAGATATAGAAGACGGTTGTACAACGACGGATCTCGTTAGTCTAGATATACAAGACGGTTGTACAGACGGATCTCGTTAGTCTAGATATAGAAGACGGTTGTACAGACGGATCTCGTTAGTCGAGATATAGAAGACGGTTGTACAGACGGATCTCGTTAGTCTAGATATAGAAGACGGTTGTATAACGAGAGATCTCGTTAGTCTAGATATAGAAGACGGTTGTACAGACGGATCTCGTTAGTCTAGATATAGAAGATGGTTGTATAGACAGATCTCGTTAGTCTAGATATAGAAGACGGTTGTACAACGACGGATCTCGTTAGTCTAGATATACAAGACGGTTGTACAGACGGATCTCGTTAGTCTAGATATAGAAGACGGTTGTACAGACGGATCTCGTTAGTCGAGATATAGAAGACGGTTGTACAGACGGATCTCGTTAGTCTAGATATAGAAGACGGTTGTACAACGACGGATCTCGTTAGTCTAGATATAGAAGACGGTTGTACAACGAGAGATCTCGTTAGTCTAGATATAGTAGACGGTTGTACAGACAGAGCTCGTTAGTCTAGATATTGAAGACGTTTGTCCAACGACGTATCTCGTTAGTCTAGATATAGAAGACGGTTGTACAACGAGAGATCTCGTTAGTCTAGATATAGAAGACGTTTGTACAGACAGAACTCGTTAGTCTAGATATTGAAGACGTTTGTCCAACGACGTATCTCGTTAGTCTAGATACAGAAAACGGTTGTACAGACGGATCTCGTTAGTCTAGATATAGAATACGGTTGTACAGACGGATCTCGATAGTCTAGTTACAGAAGACGGTTGTACAGACGGATCTCGTTAGTCTAGATACAGAAAACGGTTGTACAGACGGACCTCGTTAGTCTAGATATAGAAGACGGTTGTACAACGACGGATCTCGTTAGTCTAGATATAGAAGACGGTTGTACAACGAGAGACCTCGTTAGTCTAGATATAGTAGACGGTTGTACAGACGGATCTCGTTAGTCTAGATATTGAAGACGTTTGTCCAACGACGTATCTCGTTAGTCTAGATATAGAAGACGGTTGTACAGACGGATCTCGTTAGTCTAGATATTGAAGACGTTTGTCCAACGACGTATCTCGTTAGTCTAGATATAGAAGACGGTTGTATATCGAGAGATCTCGTTACTCTAGATATAGAAGACGGTTGTACAGACGGATCTCGTTAGTCTAGATATAGAAGACGCTTGTACAGACGTATCTCGTTAGTCTAGATATAGAAGACGGTTGTACAACGACGGATCTCGTTAGTCTAGATATAGAAGACGGTTGTACATCGACGGATCTCGTTAGTCTAGATATAGAAGAGGGTTGTACAACGACGGATCTCGTTAGTCTAGATATAGAAGACGGTTGTACATCGACGGATCTCGTTAGTCTAGATATTGAAGACGTTTGTCCAACGACGTATCTCGTTAGTCTAGATATAGAAAACGGTTGTACAGACGGATCTCGTTAGTCTAGATATAGAAGAGGGTTGTACAACGACGGATCTCGTTAGTCTAGAAATAGAAGACGGTTGTAGAGACGGATCTCGTTAGTCTAGATATAGAAGACGGTTGTACAACGAGAGATCTCGTTAGTCTAGATATAGAAGACGGTTGTACAGACAGAACTCGTTAGTCTAGATATTGAAGACGTTTGTCCAACGACGTATCTCGTTAGTCTAGATACAGAAAACGGTTGTACAGACGGATCTCGTTAGTCTAGATATAGAATACGGTTGTACAGACGGATCTCGATAGTCTAGTTACAGAAGACGGTTGTACAGACGGATCTCGTTAGTCTAGATACAGAAAACGGTTGTACAGACGGACCTCGTTAGTCTAGATATAGAAGACGGTTGTACAACGACGGATCTCGTTAGTCTAGATATAGAAGACGGTTGTACAACGAGAGATCTCGTTAGTCTAGATATAGTAGACGGTTGTACAGACGGATCTCGTTAGTCTAGATATAGAAGAGGGTTGTACAACGACGGATCTCGTTAGTCTAGATATAGAAGACGGTTGTACAACGACGGACCTCGTTAGTCTAGATATAGAAGACGGTTGTACAGACGGATCCCGTTAGTCTAGATATAGAAGACGGTTGTACAGACGGATCTCGTTAGTCTAGATATAGAAGATGGTTGTACAGACGGATCTCGTTAGTCTAGATATTGAAGACGTTTGTCCAACGATGGATCTCGTTAGTTTAGATATAGAAGACGGTTGTACAACGACGGATCTCGTTAGTCTAGATATAGAAGACGGTTGTACAGACGGATCCCGTTAGTCTAGATATAGAAGACGGTTGTACAGACGGATCTCGTTAGTCTAGATATAGAAGACGGTTGTACAGACGGATCTCGTTAGTCTAGATATAGAAGACGGTTGTACAGACGGATCTCGTTAGTCTAGATATAGAAGACGGTTGTACATCGACGGATCTCGTTAGTCTAGATATAGAAGAGGGTTGTACAACGACGGATCTCGTTAGTCTAGATATAGAAGACGGTTGTACAACGACGGATCTCGTTAGTCTAGATATAGAAGGCGGTTGTACAGACGGATCCCGTTAGTCTAGATATAGAAGACGGTTGTACAGACGGATCTCGTTAGTCTAGATATAGAAGATGGTTGTACAGACGGATCTCGTTAGTCTAGATATTGAAGACGTTTGTCCAACGATGGATCTCGTTAGTCTAGATATAGAAGACGGTTGTACAACGACGGATCTCGTTAGTCTAGATATAGAAGACGGTTGTACAGACGGATCCCGTTAGTCTAGATATAGAAGACGGTTGTACAGACGGATCTCGTTAGTCTAGATATAGAAGACGGTTGTACAACGAGAGATCTCGTTAGTCTAGATATAGTAGACGGTTGTACAGACAGAGCTCGTTAGTCTAGATATTGAAGACGTTTGTCCAACGACGTATCTCGTTAGTCTAGATATAGAAGACGGTTGTACAACGAGAGATCTCGTTAGTCTAGATATAGAAGACGGTTGTACAACGAGAGATCTCGTTAGTCTAGATATAGAAGACGGTTGTACAGACAGAACTCGTTAGTCTAGATATTGAAGACGTTTGTCCAACGACGTATCTCGTTAGTCTAGATACAGAAAACGGTTGTACAGACGGATCTCGTTAGTCTAGATATAGAATACGGTTGTACAGACGGATCTCGATAGTCTAGTTACAGAAGACGGTTGTACAGACGGATCTCGTTAGTCTAGATACAGAAAACGGTTGTACAGACGGACCTCGTTAGTCTAGATATAGAAGACGGTTGTACAACGACGGATCTCGTTAGTCTAGATATAGAAGACGGTTGTACAACGAGAGATCTCGTTAGTCTAGATATAGTAGACGGTTGTACAGACGGATCTCGTTAGTCTAGATATTGAAGACGTTTGTCCAACGACGTATCTCGTTAGTCTAGATATAGAAGACGGTTGTACAGACGGATCTCGTTAGTCTAGATATTGAAGACGTTTGTCCAACGACGTATCTCGTTAGTCTAGATATAGAAGACGGTTGTATATCGAGAGATCTCGTTACTCTAGATATAGAAGACGGTTGTACAGACGGATCTCGTTAGTCTAGATATAGAAGACGCTTGTACAGACGTATCTCGTTAGTCTAGATATAGAAGACGGTTGTACAACGACGGATCTCGTTAGTCTAGATATAGAAGACGGTTGTACATCGACGGATCTCGTTAGTCTAGATATAGAAGAGGGTTGTACAACGACGGATCTCGTTAGTCTAGATATAGAAGACGGTTGTACATCGACGGATCTCGTTAGTCTAGATATTGAAGACGTTTGTCCAACGACGTATCTCGTTAGTCTAGATATAGAAAACGGTTGTACAGACGGATCTCGTTAGTCTAGATATAGAAGAGGGTTGTACAACGACGGATCTCGTTAGTCTAGAAATAGAAGACGGTTGTACAGACGGATCTCGTTAGTCTAGATATAGAAGACGGTTGTACAGACGGATCTCGTTAGTCTAGATATAGAAGACGGTTGTACATCGACGGATCTCGTTAGTCTAGATATAGAAGAGGGTTGTACAACGACGGATCTCGTTAGTCTAGATATAGAAGACGGTTGTACAACGACGGACCTCGTTAGTCTAGATATAGAAGACGGTTGTACAGACGGATCCCGTTAGTCTAGATATAGAAGACGGTTGTACAGACGGATCTCGTTAGTCTAGATATAGAAGATGGTTGTACAGACGGATCTCGTTAGTCTAGATATTGAAGACGTTTGTCCAACGATGGATCTCGTTAGTTTAGATATAGAAGACGGTTGTACAACGACGGATCTCGTTAGTCTAGATATAGAAGACGGTTGTACAGACGGATCCCGTTAGTCTAGATATAGAAGACGGTTGTACAGACGGATCTCGTTAGTCTAGATATAGAAGACGGTTGTACAGACGGATCTCGTTAGTCTAGATATAGAAGACGGTTGTACAGACGGATCTCGTTAGTCTAGATATAGAAGACGGTTGAACATCGACGGATCTCGTTAGTCTAGATATAGAAGAGGGTTGTACAACGACGGATCTCGTTAGTCTAGATATAGAAGACGGTTGTACAACGACGGATCTCGTTAGTCTAGATATAGAAGACGGTTGTACAGACGGATCCCGTTAGTCTAGATATAGAAGAAGGTTGTACAGACGGATCTCGTTAGTCTAGATATAGAAGATGGTTGTACAGACGGATCTCGTTAGTCTAGATATTGAAGACGTTTGTCCAACGATGGATCTCGTTAGTCTAGATATAGAAGACGGTTGTACAACGACGGATCTCGTTAGTCTAGATATAGAAGACGGTTGTACAGACGGATCCCGTTAGTCTAGATATAGAAGACGGTTGTACAGACGGATCTCGTTAGTCTAGATATAGAAGACGGTTGTACAGACGGATCTCGTTAGTCTAGATATAGAAAACGGTTGTACAGACGGATCTCGTTAGTCTAGGTATAGAAGACGGTTGTACAGACGGATCTCGTTAGTCTAGATATATAAGACGGTTGTACAGACGGATCCCGTTAGTCTACATATAGAAGACGGATGTACATCGAGAGATCTCGTTAGTCTAGATATAGAAGACGGTTGTATATCGAGAGATCTCGTTACTCTAGATATAGAAGACGGTTGTACAGACGGATCTCGTTAGTCTAGATATAGAAGACGCTTGTACAGACGTATCTCGTTAGTCTAGATATAGAAGACGGTTGTACAACGACGGATCTCGTTAGTCTAGATATAGAAGACGGTTGTACATCGACGGATCTCGTTAGTCTAGATATAGAAGAGGGTTGTACAACGACGGATCTCGTTAGTCTAGATATAGAAAACGGTTGTACAGACGGATCTCGTTAGTCTAGATATAGAAGAGGGTTGTACAACGACGGATCTCGTTAGTCTAGAAATAGAAGACGGTTGTACAGACGGATCTCGTTAGTCTAGATATAGAAGACGGTTGTACAGACGGATCTCGTTAGTCTAGATATAGAAGACGGTTGTACATCGACGGATCTCGTTAGTCTGGATATAGAAGAGGGTTGTACAACGACGGATCTCGTTAGTCTAGATATAGAAGACGGTTGTATAACGAGAGATCTCGTTAGTCTAGATATAGAAGACGGTTGTACAGACGGATCTCGTTAGTCTAGATATAGAAGATGGTTGTATAGACAGATCTCGTTAGTCTAGATATTGAAGACGATTGTCCAACGACGTATCTCGTTAGTCTAGATATAGAAGGCGGTTGTACAGACGGATCTCGTTAGTCTAGATATAGAAGACGGTTGTATAACGAGAGATTTCGTTAGTCTAGATATAGAAAACGGTTGTACAGACGGATCTCGTTAGTCTAGATATAGAAGACGGTTGTACAACGACGGATCTCGTTAGTCTAGATATAGAAGACGGTTGTACAACGAGAGATCTCGTTAGTCTAGATATAGTAGACGGTTGTACAGACAGAGCTCGTTAGTCTAGATATTGAAGACGTTTGTCCAACGACGTATCTCGTTAGTCTAGATATAGAAGACGGTTGTACAACGAGAGATCTCGTTAGTCTAGATATAGAAGACGGTTGTACAGACAGAACTCGTTAGTCTAGATATTGAAGACGTTTGTCCAACGACGTATCTCGTTAGTCTAGATACAGAAAACGGTTGTACAGACGGATCTCGTTAGTCTAGATATAGAATACGGTTGTACAGACGGATCTCGATAGTCTAGTTACAGAAGACGGTTGTACAGACGGATCTCGTTAGTCTAGATACAGAAAACGGTTGTACAGACGGACCTCGTTAGTCTAGATATAGAAGACGGTTGTACAACGACGGATCTCGTTAGTCTAGATATAGAAGACGGTTGTACAACGAGAGATCTCGTTAGTCTAGATATAGTAGACGGTTGTACAGACGGATCTCGTTAGTCTAGATATTGAAGACGTTTGTCCAACGACGTATCTCGTTAGTCTAGATATAGAAGACGGTTGTACAGACGGATCTCGTTAGTCTAGATATTGAAGACGTTTGTCCAACGACGTATCTCGTTAGTCTAGATATAGAAGACGGTTGTATATCGAGAGATCTCGTTACTCTAGATATAGAAGACGGTTGTACAGACGGATCTCGTTAGTCTAGATATAGAAGACGGTTGTACAGACGGATCTCGTTAGTCGAGATATAGAAGACGGTTGTACAGACGGATCTCGTTAGTCTAGATATAGAAGACGGTTGTATAACGAGAGATCTCGTTAGTCTAGATATAGAAGACGGTTGTACAGACGGATCTCGTTAGTCTAGATATAGAAGATGGTTGTATAGACGGATCTCGTTAGTCTAGGTATAGAAGACGGTTGTACAGACGGATCTCGTTAGTCTAGATATATAAGACGGTTGTACAGACGGATCCCGTTAGTCTACATATAGAAGACGGATGTACATCGAGAGATCTCGTTAGTCTAGATATAGAAGACGGTTGTATATCGAGAGATCTCGTTAGTCTAGATATAGAAGACGGTTGTACAGACGGATCTCGTTAGTCTAGATATAGAAGACGGTTGTACAAACGGAGCTCGTTAGTCTAGATATAGAAGACGGTTGTACAGACGGATCTCGTTAGTCTAGATATTGAAGACGTTTGTCCAACGACGTATCTCGTTAGTCTAGATATAGAAGACGGTTGTACAGACGGATCTCGTTAGTCGAGATATAGAAGACGGTTGTACAGACGGATCTCGTTAGTCTAGATATAGAAGACGGTTGTATAACGAGAGATCTCGTTAGTCTAGATATAGAAGACGGTTGTACAGACGGATCTCGTTAGTCTAGATATAGAAGATGGTTGTATAGACAGATCTCGTTAGTCTAGATATTGAAGACGATTGTCCAACGACGTATCTCGTTAGTCTAGATATAGAAGGCGGTTGTACAGACGGATCTCGTTAGTCTAGATATAGAAGACGGTTGTATAACGAGAGATTTCGTTAGTCTAGATATAGAAAACGGTTGTACAGACGGATCTCGTTAGTCTAGATATAGAAGACGGTTGTACAACGACGGATCTCGTTAGTCTAGATATAGAAGACGGTTGTACAACGAGAGATCTCGTTAGTCTAGATATAGTAGACGGTTGTACAGACAGAGCTCGTTAGTCTAGATATTGAAGACGTTTGTCCAACGACGTATCTCGTTAGTCTAGATATAGAAGACGGTTGTACAACGAGAGATCTCGTTAGTCTAGATATAGAAGACGGTTGTACAGACAGAACTCGTTAGTCTAGATATTGAAGACGTTTGTCCAACGACGTATCTCGTTAGTCTAGATACAGAAAACGGTTGTACAGACGGATCTCGTTAGTCTAGATATAGAATACGGTTGTACAGACGGATCTCGATAGTCTAGTTACAGAAGACGGTTGTACAGACGGATCTCGTTAGTCTAGATACAGAAAACGGTTGTACAGACGGACCTCGTTAGTCTAGATATAGAAGACGGTTGTACAACGACGGATCTCGTTAGTCTAGATATAGAAGACGGTTGTACAACGAGAGATCTCGTTAGTCTAGATATAGTAGACGGTTGTACAGACGGATCTCGTTAGTCTAGATATTGAAGACGTTTGTCCAACGACGTATCTCGTTAGTCTAGATATAGAAGACGGTTGTACAGACGGATCTCGTTAGTCTAGATATTGAAGACGTTTGTCCAACGACGTATCTCGTTAGTCTAGATATAGAAGACGGTTGTATATCGAGAGATCTCGTTACTCTAGATATAGAAGACGGTTGTACAGACGGATCTCGTTAGTCTAGATATAGAAGACGCTTGTACAGACGTATCTCGTTAGTCTAGATATAGAAGACGGTTGTACAACGACGGATCTCGTTAGTCTAGATATAGAAGACGGTTGTACATCGACGGATCTCGTTAGTCTAGATATAGAAGACGGTTGTACAACGAGAGATCTCGTTAGTCTAGATATAGTAGACGGTTGTACAGACGGATCTCGTTAGTCTAGATATTGAAGACGTTTGTCCAACGACGTATCTCGTTAGTCTAGATACAGAAAACGGTTGTACAGACGGATCTCGTTAGTCTAGATATAGAATACGGTTGTACAGACGGATCTCGATAGTCTAGTTACAGAAGACGGTTGTACAGACGGATCTCGTTAGTCTAGATACAGAAAACGGTTGTACAGACGGACCTCGTTAGTCTAGATATAGAAGACGGTTGTACAACGACGGATCTCGTTAGTCTAGATATAGAAGACGGTTGTACAACGAGAGATCTCGTTAGTCTAGATATAGTAGACGGTTGTACAGACGGATCTCGTTAGTCTAGATATTGAAGACGTTTGTCCAACGACGTATCTCGTTAGTCTAGATATAGAAGACGGTTGTACAGACGGATCTCGTTAGTCTAGTTACAGAAGACGGTTGTACAGACGGATCTCGTTAGTCTAGATACAGAAAACGGTTGTACAGACGGACCTCGTTAGTCTAGATATAGAAGACGGTTGTACAACGACGGATCTCGTTAGTCTAGATATAGAAGACGGTTGTACAACGAGAGATCTCGTTAGTCTAGATATAGTAGACGGTTGTACAGACGGATCTCGTTAGTCTAGATATTGAAGACGTTTGTCCAACGACGTATCTCGTTAGTCTAGATATAGAAGACGGTTGTACAGACGGATCTCGTTAGTCTAGATATTGAAGACGTTTGTCCAACGACGTATCTCGTTAGTCTAGATATAGAAGACGGTTGTATATCGAGAGATCTCGTTACTCTAGATATAGAAGACGGTTGTACAGACGGATCTCGTTAGTCTAGATATAGAAGACGCTTGTACAGACGTATCTCGTTAGTCTAGATATAGAAGACGGTTGTACAACGACGGATCTCGTTAGTCTAGATATAGAAGACGGTTGTACATCGACGGATCTCGTTAGTCTAGATATAGAAGACGGTTGTACAACGAGAGATCTCGTTAGTCTAGATATAGTAGACGGTTGTACAGACGGATCTCGTTAGTCTAGATATTGAAGACGTTTGTCCAACGACGTATCTCGTTAGTCTAGATACAGAAAACGGTTGTACAGACGGATCTCGTTAGTCTAGATATAGAATACGGTTGTACAGACGGATCTCGATAGTCTAGTTACAGAAGACGGTTGTACAGACGGATCTCGTTAGTCTAGATACAGAAAACGGTTGTACAGACGGACCTCGTTAGTCTAGATATAGAAGACGGTTGTACAACGACGGATCTCGTTAGTCTAGATATAGAAGACGGTTGTACAACGAGAGATCTCGTTAGTCTAGATATAGTAGACGGTTGTACAGACGGATCTCGTTAGTCTAGATATTGAAGACGTTTGTCCAACGACGTATCTCGTTAGTCTAGATATAGAAGACGGTTGTACAGACGGATCTCGTTAGTCTAGATATTGAAGACGTTTGTCCAACGACGTATCTCGTTAGTCTAGATATAGAAGACGGTTGTATATCGAGAGATCTCGTTACTCTAGATATAGAAGACGGTTGTACAGACGGATCTCGTTAGTCTAGATATAGAAGACGCTTGTACAGACGTATCTCGTTAGTCTAGATATAGAAGACGGTTGTACAACGACGGATCTCGTTAGTCTAGATATAGAAGACGGTTGTACATCGACGGATCTCGTTAGTCTAGATATAGAAGAGGGTTGTACAACGACGGATCTCGTTAGTCTAGATATAGAAGACGGTTGTACATCGACGGATCTCGTTAGTCTAGATATTGAAGACGTTTGTCCAACGACGTATCTCGTTAGTCTAGATATAGAAAACGGTTGTACAGACGGATCTCGTTAGTCCAGATATAGAAGAGGGTTGTACAACGACGGATCTCGTTAGTCTAGAAATAGAAGACGGTTGTACAGACGGATCTCGTTAGTCTAGATATAGAAGACGGTTGTACAGACGGATCTCGTTAGTCTAGATATAGAAGACGGTTGTACATCGACGGATCTCGTTAGTCTAGATATAGAAGAGGGTTGTACAACGACGGATCTCGTTAGTCTAGATATAGAAGACGGTTGTACAACGACGGACCTCGTTAGTCTAGATATAGAAGACGGTTGTACAGACGGATCCCGTTAGTCTAGATATAGAAGACGGTTGTACAGACGGATCTCGTTAGTCTAGATATAGAAGATGGTTGTACAGACGGATCTCGTTAGTCTAGATATTGAAGACGTTTGTCCAACGATGGATCTCGTTAGTTTAGATATAGAAGACGGTTGTACAACGACGGATCTCGTTAGTCTAGATATAGAAGACGGTTGTACAGACGGATCCCGTTAGTCTAGATATGGAAGACGGTTGTACAGACGGATCTCGTTAGTCTAGATATAGAAGACGGTTGTACAGACGGATCTCGTTAGTCTAGATATAGAAGACGGTTGTACAGACGGATCTCGTTAGTCTAGATATAGAAGACGGTTGTACATCGACGGATCTCGTTAGTCTAGATATAGAAGAGGGTTGTACAACGACGGATCTCGTTAGTCTAGATATAGAAGACGGTTGTACAACGACGGATCTCGTTAGTCTAGATATAGAAGACGGTTGTACAGACGGATCCCGTTAGTCTAGATATAGAAGACGGTTGTACAGACGGATCTCGTTAGTCTAGATATAGAAGATGGTTGTACAGACGGATCTCGTTAGTCTAGATATTGAAGACGTTTGTCCAACGATGGATCTCGTTAGTCTAGATATAGAAGACGGTTGTACAACGACGGATCTCGTTAGTCTAGATATAGAAGACGGTTGTACAGACGGATCCCGTTAGTCTAGATATAGAAGACGGTTGTACAGACGGATCTCGTTAGTCTAGATATAGAAGACGGTTGTACAGACGGATCTCGTTAGTCTAGATATAGAAAACGGTTGTACAGACGGATCTCGTTAGTCTAGGTATAGAAGACGGTTGTACAGACGGATCTCGTTAGTCTAGATATATAAGACGGTTGTACAGACGGATCCCGTTAGTCTAGATATTGAAGACGTTTGTCCAACGATGGATCTCGTTAGTCTAGATATAGAAGACGGTTGTACAACGACGGATCTCGTTAGTCTAGATATAGAAGACGGTTGTACAGACGGATCCCGTTAGTCTAGATATAGAAGACGGTTGTACAGACGGATCTCGTTAGTCTAGATATAGAAGACGGTTGTACAGACGGATCTCGTTAGTCTAGATATAGAAAACGGTTGTACAGACGGATCTCGTTAGTCTAGGTATAGAAGACGGTTGTACAGACGGATCTCGTTAGTCTAGATATATAAGACGGTTGTACAGACGGATCCCGTTAGTCTACATATAGAAGACGGATGTACATCGAGAGATCTCGTTAGTCTAGATATAGAAGACGGTTGTATATCGAGAGATCTCGTTAGTCTAGATATAGAAGACGGTTGTACAGACGGATCTCGTTAGTCTAGATATAGAAGACGGTTGTACAAACGGAGCTCGTTAGTCTAGATATAGAAGACGGTTGTACAACGACGGATCTCGTTAGTCTAGATATACAAGACGGTTGTACAGACGGATCTCGTTAGTCTAGATATAGAAGACGGTTGTACAGACGGATCTCGTTAGTCGAGATATAGAAAACGGTTGTACAGACGGATCTCGTTAGTCTAGATATAGAAGACGGTTGTATAACGAGAGATCTCGTTAGTCTAGATATAGAAGACGGTTGTACAGACGGATCTCGTTAGTCTAGATATAGAAGATGGTTGTATAGACAGATCTCGTTAGTCTAGATATTGAAGACGATTGTCCAACGACGTATCTCGTTAGTCTAGATATAGAAGGCGGTTGTACAGACGGATCTCGTTAGTCTAGATATAGAAGACGGTTGTATAACGAGAGATTTCGTTAGTCTAGATATAGAAAACGGTTGTACAGACGGATCTCGTTAGTCTAGATATAGAAGACGGTTGTACAACGACGGATCTCGTTAGTCTAGATATAGAAGACGGTTGTACAACGAGAGATCTCGTTAGTCTAGATATAGTAGACGGTTGTACAGACAGAGCTCGTTAGTCTAGATATTGAAGACGTTTGTCCAACGACGGATCTCGTTAGTCTAGATATAGAAGATGGTTGTATAGACAGATCTCGTTAGTCTAGATATTGAAGACGATTGTCCAACGACGTATCTCGTTAGTCTAGATATTGAAGACGTTTGTCCAACGACGTATCTCGTTAGTCTAGATATAGAAGACGGTTGTACAGACGGATCTCGTTAGTCTAGATATTGAAGACGTTTGTCCAACGACGTATCTCGTTAGTCTAGATATAGAAGACGGTTGTACAGACGGATCTCGTTAGTCTAGATATTGAAGACGTTTGTCCAACGACGTATCTCGTTAGTCTAGATTTAGAAGACGGTTATACAGACGGATCTCGTTAGTCTAGATATAGAAGACGGTTGTACAACGACGGATCTCGTTAGTCTAGATATAGAAGACGGTTGTACAGACGGATCTCGTTAGTCTAGATATTGAAGACGTTTGTCCAACGACGTATCCCGTTAGTCTAGATATAGAAGACGTTTGTCCAACGACGTATCCCATTAGTCTAGATATAGAAGACGGTTATACAGACGGATCTCGTTAGTCTAGATATAGAAGACGGTTGTACAGACGGATCTCGTTAGTCTAGATACAGAAAACGTTTGTACAGACGGACCTCGTTAGTCTAGATATAGAAGACGGTTGTACAACGACGGATCTCGTTAGTCTAGATATAGAAGACGGTTGTACAACGAGAGATCTCGTTAGTCTAGATATAGTAGACGGTTGTACAGACGGATCTCGTTAGTCTAGATATTGAAGACGTTTGTCCAACGACGTATCTCGTTAGTCTAGATATAGAAGACGGTTGTACAGACGGATCTCGTTAGTCTAGATATTGAAGACGTTTGTCCAACGACGTATCTCGTTAGTCTAGATATAGAAGACGGTTGTATATCGAGAGATCTCGTTACTCTAGATATAGAAGACGGTTGTACAGACGGATCTCGTTAGTCTAGATATAGAAGACGCTTGTACAGACGTATCTCGTTAGTCTAGATATAGAAGACGGTTGTACAACGACGGATCTCGTTAGTCTAGATATAGAAGACGGTTGTACATCGACGGATCTCGTTAGTCTAGATATAGAAGAGGGTTGTACAACGACGGATCTCGTTAGTCTAGATATAGAAGACGGTTGTACATCGACGGATCTCGTTAGTCTAGATATTGAAGACGTTTGTCCAACGACGTATCTCGTTAGTCTAGATATAGAAAACGGTTGTACAGACGGATCTCGTTAGTCTAGATATAGAAGAGGGTTGTACAACGACGGATCTCGTTAGTCTAGAAATAGAAGACGGTTGTACAGACGGATCTCGTTAGTCTAGATATAGAAGACGGTTGTACAGACGGATCTCGTTAGTCTAGATATAGAAGACGGTTGTACATCGACGGATCTCGTTAGTCTAGATATAGAAGAGGGTTGTACAACGACGGATCTCGTTAGTCTAGATATAGAAGACGGTTGTACAACGACGGACCTCGTTAGTCTAGATATAGAAGACGGTTGTACAGACGGATCCCGTTAGTCTAGATATAGAAGACGGTTGTACAGACGGATCTCGTTAGTCTAGATATAGAAGATGGTTGTACAGACGGATCTCGTTAGTCTAGATATTGAAGACGTTTGTCCAACGATGGATCTCGTTAGTTTAGATATAGAAGACGGTTGTACAACGACGGATCCCGTTAGTCTAGATATAGAAGACGGTTGTACAGACGGATCTCGTTAGTCTAGATATAGAAGATGGTTGTACAGACGGATCTCGTTAGTCTAGATATAGAAGACGGTTGTACAGACGGATCTCGTTAGTCTAGATATAGAAGACGGTTGTACATCGACGGATCTCGTTAGTCTAGATATAGAAGAGGGTTGTACAACGACGGATCTCGTTAGTCTAGATATAGAAGACGGTTGTACAACGACGGATCTCGTTAGTCTAGATATAGAAGACGGTTGTACAGACGGATCCCGTTAGTCTAGATATAGAAGACGGTTGTACAGACGGATCTCGTTAGTCTAGATATAGAAGATGGTTGTACAGACGGATCTCGTTAGTCTAGATATTGAAGACGTTTGTCCAACGATGGATCTCGTTAGTCTAGATATAGAAGACGGTTGTACAACGACGGATCTCGTTAGTCTAGATATAGAAGACGGTTGTACAGACGGATCCCGTTAGTCTAGATATAGAAGACGGTTGTACAGACGGATCTCGTTAGTCTAGATATAGAAGACGGTTGTACAGACGGATCTCGTTAGTCTAGATATAGAAAACGGTTGTACAGACGGATCTCGTTAGTCTAGGTATAGAAGACGGTTGTACAGACGGATCTCGTTAGTCTAGATATATAAGACGGTTGTACAGACGGATCCCGTTAGTCTACATATAGAAGACGGATGTACATCGAGAGATCTCGTTAGTCTAGATATAGAAGACGGTTGTATATCGAGAGATCTCGTTAGTCTAGATATAGAAGACGGTTGTACAGACGGATCTCGTTAGTCTAGATATAGAAGACGGTTGTACAAACGGAGCTCGTTAGTCTAGATATAGAAGACGGTTGTACAACGACGGATCTCGTTAGTCTAGATATACAAGACGGTTGTACAGACGGATCTCGTTAGTCTAGATATAGAAGACGGTTGTACAGACGGATCTCGTTAGTCGAGATATAGAAGACGGTTGTACAGACGGATCTCGTTAGTCTAGATATAGAAGACGGTTGTATAACGAGAGATCTCGTTAGTCTAGATATAGAAGACGGTTGTACAGACGGATCTCGTTAGTCTAGATATAGAAGATGGTTGTATAGACAGATCTCGTTAGTCTAGATATTGAAGACGATTGTCCAACGACGTATCTCGTTAGTCTAGATATAGAAGGCGGTTGTACAGACGGATCTCGTTAGTCTAGATATAGAAGACGGTTGTATAACGAGAGATTTCGTTAGTCTAGATATAGAAAACGGTTGTACAGACGGATCTCGTTAGTCTAGATATAGAAGACGGTTGTACAACGACGGATCTCGTTAGTCTAGATATAGAAGACGGTTGTACAACGAGAGATCTCGTTAGTCTAGATATAGTAGACGGTTGTACAGACAGAGCTCGTTAGTCTAGATATTGAAGACGTTTGTCCAACGACGGATCTCGTTAGTCTAGATATAGAAGATGGTTGTATAGACAGATCTCGTTAGTCTAGATATTGAAGACGATTGTCCAACGACGTATCTCGTTAGTCTAGATATTGAAGACGTTTGTCCAACGACGTATCTCGTTAGTCTAGATATAGAAGACGGTTGTACAGACGGATCTCGTTAGTCTAGATATTGAAGACGTTTGTCCAACGACGTATCTCGTTAGTCTAGATATAGAAGACGGTTGTACAGACGGATCTCGTTAGTCTAGATATTGAAGACGTTTGTCCAACGACGTATCTCGTTAGTCTAGATTTAGAAGACGGTTATACAGACGGATCTCGTTAGTCTAGATATAGAAGACGGTTGTACAACGACGGATCTCGTTAGTCTAGATATAGAAGACGGTTGTACAGACGGATCTCGTTAGTCTAGATATTGAAGACGTTTGTCCAACGACGTATCCCGTTAGTCTAGATATAGAAGACGTTTGTCCAACGACGTATCCCATTAGTCTAGATATAGAAGACGGTTATACAGACGGATCTCGTTAGTCTAGATATAGAAGACGGTTGTACAGACGGATCTCGTTAGTCTAGACATTGAAGACGTTTGTCCAACGACGTATCTCGTTAGTCTAGATATAGAAGACGGTTGTACAACGACGGATCTCGTTAGTCTAGATATAGAAGACGGTTGTACAGACGGATCTCGTTAGTCTAGATATTGAAGACGTTTGACCAACGACGTATCTCGTTAGTCTAGATATAGAAGACGGTTGTACAACGACGGATCTCGTTAGTCTAGATATAGAAGACGGTTGTACAACGACGGATCTCGTTAGTCTAGATATAGAAGACGGTTGTACAGACGGATCCCGTTAGTCTAGATATAGAAGACGGTTGTACAGACGGATCTCGTTAGTCTAGATATAGAAGATGGTTGTACAGACGGATCTCGTTAGTCTAGATATTGAAGACGTTTGTCCAACGATGGATCTCGTTAGTCTAGATATAGAAGACGGTTGTACAACGACGGATCTCGTTAGTCTAGATATAGAAGACGGTTGTACAGACGGATCCCGTTAGTCTAGATATAGAAGACGGTTGTACAGACGGATCTCGTTAGTCTAGATATAGAAGACGGTTGTACAGACGGATCTCGTTAGTCTAGATATAGAAAACGGTTGTACAGACGGATCTCGTTAGTCTAGGTATAGAAGACGGTTGTACAGACGGATCTCGTTAGTCTAGATATATAAGACGGTTGTACAGACGGATCCCGTTAGTCTACATATAGAAGACGGATGTACATCGAGAGATCTCGTTAGTCTAGATATAGAAGACGGTTGTATATCGAGAGATCTCGTTAGTCTAGATATAGAAGACGGTTGTACAGACGGATCTCGTTAGTCTAGATATAGAAGACGGTTGTACAAACGGAGCTCGTTAGTCTAGATATAGAAGACGGTTGTACAACGACGGATCTCGTTAGTCTAGATATACAAGACGGTTGTACAGACGGATCTCGTTAGTCTAGATATAGAAGACGGTTGTACAGACGGATCTCGTTAGTCGAGATATAGAAGACGGTTGTACAGACGGATCTCGTTAGTCTAGATATAGAAGACGGTTGTATAACGAGAGATCTCGTTAGTCTAGATATAGAAGACGGTTGTACAGACGGATCTCGTTAGTCTAGATATAGAAGATGGTTGTATAGACAGATCTCGTTAGTCTAGATATTGAAGACGATTGTCCAACGACGTATCTCGTTAGTCTAGATATAGAAGGCGGTTGTACAGACGGATCTCGTTAGTCTAGATATAGAAGACGGTTGTATAACGAGAGATTTCGTTAGTCTAGATATAGAAAACGGTTGTACAGACGGATCTCGTTAGTCTAGATATAGAAGACGGTTGTACAACGACGGATCTCGTTAGTCTAGATATAGAAGACGGTTGTACAACGAGAGATCTCGTTAGTCTAGATATAGTAGACGGTTGTACAGACAGAGCTCGTTAGTCTAGATATTGAAGACGTTTGTCCAACGACGGATCTCGTTAGTCTAGATATAGAAGATGGTTGTATAGACAGATCTCGTTAGTCTAGATATTGAAGACGATTGTCCAACGACGTATCTCGTTAGTCTAGATATTGAAGACGTTTGTCCAACGACGTATCTCGTTAGTCTAGATATAGAAGACGGTTGTACAGACGGATCTCGTTAGTCTAGATATTGAAGACGTTTGTCCAACGACGTATCTCGTTAGTCTAGATATAGAAGACGGTTGTACAGACGGATCTCGTTAGTCTAGATATTGAAGACGTTTGTCCAACGACGTATCTCGTTAGTCTAGATTTAGAAGACGGTTATACAGACGGATCTCGTTAGTCTAGATATAGAAGACGGTTGTACAACGACGGATCTCGTTAGTCTAGATATAGAAGACGGTTGTACAGACGGATCTCGTTAGTCTAGATATTGAAGACGTTTGTCCAACGACGTATCCCGTTAGTCTAGATATAGAAGACGTTTGTCCAACGACGTATCCCATTAGTCTAGATATAGAAGACGGTTATACAGACGGATCTCGTTAGTCTAGATATAGAAGACGGTTGTACAGACGGATCTCGTTAGTCTAGATACAGAAAACGTTTGTACAGACGGACCTCGTTAGTCTAGATATAGAAGACGGTTGTACAACGACGGATCTCGTTAGTCTAGATATAGAAGACGGTTGTACAACGAGAGATCTCGTTAGTCTAGATATAGTAGACGGTTGTACAGACGGATCTCGTTAGTCTAGATATTGAAGACGTTTGTCCAACGACGTATCTCGTTAGTCTAGATATAGAAGACGGTTGTACAGACGGATCTCGTTAGTCTAGATATTGAAGACGTTTGTCCAACGACGTATCTCGTTAGTCTAGATATAGAAGACGGTTGTATATCGAGAGATCTCGTTACTCTAGATATAGAAGACGGTTGTACAGACGGATCTCGTTAGTCTAGATATAGAAGACGCTTGTACAGACGTATCTCGTTAGTCTAGATATAGAAGACGGTTGTACAACGACGGATCTCGTTAGTCTAGATATAGAAGACGGTTGTACATCGACGGATCTCGTTAGTCTAGATATAGAAGAGGGTTGTACAACGACGGATCTCGTTAGTCTAGATATAGAAGACGGTTGTACATCGACGGATCTCGTTAGTCTAGATATTGAAGACGTTTGTCCAACGACGTATCTCGTTAGTCTAGATATAGAAAACGGTTGTACAGACGGATCTCGTTAGTCTAGATATAGAAGAGGGTTGTACAACGACGGATCTCGTTAGTCTAGAAATAGAAGACGGTTGTACAGACGGATCTCGTTAGTCTAGATATAGAAGACGGTTGTACAGACGGATCTCGTTAGTCTAGATATAGAAGACGGTTGTACATCGACGGATCTCGTTAGTCTAGATATAGAAGAGGGTTGTACAACGACGGATCTCGTTAGTCTAGATATAGAAGACGGTTGTACAACGACGGACCTCGTTAGTCTAGATATAGAAGACGGTTGTACAGACGGATCCCGTTAGTCTAGATATAGAAGACGGTTGTACAGACGGATCTCGTTAGTCTAGATATAGAAGATGGTTGTACAGACGGATCTCGTTAGTCTAGATATTGAAGACGTTTGTCCAACGATGGATCTCGTTAGTTTAGATATAGAAGACGGTTGTACAACGACGGATCTCGTTAGTCTAGATATAGAAGACGGTTGTACAGACGGATCCCGTTAGTCTAGATATGGAAGACGGTTGTACAGACGGATCTCGTTAGTCTAGATATAGAAGACGGTTGTACAGACGGATCTCGTTAGTCTAGATATAGAAGACGGTTGTACAGACGGATCTCGTTAGTCTAGATATAGAAGACGGTTGTACATCGACGGATCTCGTTAGTCTAGATATAGAAGAGGGTTGTACAACGACGGATCTCGTTAGTCTAGATATAGAAGACGGTTGTACAACGACGGATCTCGTTAGTCTAGATATAGAAGACGGTTGTACAGACGGATCCCGTTAGTCTAGATATAGAAGACGGTTGTACAGACGGATCTCGTTAGTCTAGATATAGAAGATGGTTGTACAGACGGATCTCGTTAGTCTAGATATTGAAGACGTTTGTCCAACGATGGATCTCGTTAGTCTAGATATAGAAGACGGTTGTACAACGACGGATCTCGTTAGTCTAGATATAGAAGACGGTTGTACAGACGGATCCCGTTAGTCTAGATATAGAAGACGGTTGTACAGACGGATCTCGTTAGTCTAGATATAGAAGACGGTTGTACAGACGGATCTCGTTAGTCTAGATATAGAAAACGGTTGTACAGACGGATCTCGTTAGTCTAGGTATAGAAGACGGTTGTACAGACGGATCTCGTTAGTCTAGATATATAAGACGGTTGTACAGACGGATCCCGTTAGTCTACATATAGAAGACGGATGTACATCGAGAGATCTCGTTAGTCTAGATATAGAAGACGGTTGTATATCGAGAGATCTCGTTAGTCTAGATATAGAAGACGGTTGTACAGACGGATCTCGTTAGTCTAGATATAGAAGACGGTTGTACAAACGGAGCTCGTTAGTCTAGATATAGAAGACGGTTGTACAACGACGGATCTCGTTAGTCTAGATATACAAGACGGTTGTACAGACGGATCTCGTTAGTCTAGATATAGAAGACGGTTGTACAGACGGATCTCGTTAGTCGAGATATAGAAGACGGTTGTACAGACGGATCTCGTTAGTCTAGATATAGAAGACGGTTGTATAACGAGAGATCTCGTTAGTCTAGATATAGAAGACGGTTGTACAGACGGATCTCGTTAGTCTAGATATAGAAGATGGTTGTATAGACAGATCTCGTTAGTCTAGATATTGAAGACGATTGTCCAACGACGTATCTCGTTAGTCTAGATATAGAAGGCGGTT
The DNA here is from genome assembly GCA_960531205.1 of Andrena bicolor. NCBI lineage: Eukaryota > Metazoa > Arthropoda > Insecta > Hymenoptera > Andrenidae > Andrena > Andrena bicolor. Next base: position 568,223 of record CAUIJW010000012.1, read on the forward strand.
GTACAGACGGATCTCGTTAGTCTAGATATAGAAGACGGTTGTATAACGAGAGATTTCGTTAGTCTAGATATAGAAAACGGTTGTACAGACGGATCTCGTTAGTCTAGATATAGAAGACGGTTGTACAACGACGGATCTCGTTAGTCTAGATATAGAAGACGGTTGTACAACGAGAGATCTCGTTAGTCTAGATATAGTAGACGGTTGTACAGACAGAGCTCGTTAGTCTAGATATTGAAGACGTTTGTCCAACGACGGATCTCGTTAGTCTAGATATAGAAGATGGTTGTATAGACAGATCTCGTTAGTCTAGATATTGAAGACGATTGTCCAACGACGTATCTCGTTAGTCTAGATATTGAAGACGTTTGTCCAACGACGTATCTCGTTAGTCTAGATATAGAAGACGGTTGTACAGACGGATCTCGTTAGTCTAGATATTGAAGACGTTTGTCCAACGACGTATCTCGTTAGTCTAGATATAGAAGACGGTTGTACAGACGGATCTCGTTAGTCTAGATATTGAAGACGTTTGTCCAACGACGTATCTCGTTAGTCTAGATTTAGAAGACGGTTATACAGACGGATCTCGTTAGTCTAGATATAGAAGACGGTTGTACAACGACGGATCTCGTTAGTCTAGATATAGAAGACGGTTGTACAGACGGATCTCGTTAGTCTAGATATTGAAGACGTTTGTCCAACGACGTATCCCGTTAGTCTAGATATAGAAGACGTTTGTCCAACGACGTATCCCATTAGTCTAGATATAGAAGACGGTTATACAGACGGATCTCGTTAGTCTAGATATAGAAGACGGTTGTACAGACGGATCTCGTTAGTCTAGACATTGAAGACGTTTGTCCAACGACGTATCTCGTTAGTCTAGATATAGAAGACGGTTGTACAACGACGGATCTCGTTAGTCTAGATATAGAAGACGGTTGTACAGACGGATCTCGTTAGTCTAGATATTGAAGACGTTTGACCAACGACGTATCTCGTTAGTCTAGATATAGAAGACGGTTGTACAGACGGATCTCGTTAGTCTAGATATTGAAGACGTTTGTCCAACGACGTATCTCGTTAGTCTAGATATACAAGACGGTTGTACAGACGGTTCTCGTTAGTCTAGATATAGAAGACGGTTGTATAACGAGAGATCTCGTTAGTCTAGATATAGAAGACGGTTGTACAACGAGAGATCTCGTTAGTCTAGATATAGAAGACGGTTGTACAGACGGATCTCGTTAGTCTAGATATTGAAGACGTTTGATAACGACGTATCTCGTTAGTCTAGATATAGAAGACGGTTGTACAGACGGATCTCGTTAGTCTAGGTATAGAAGACGGTTGTACAGACGGATCTCGTTAGTCTAGATATATAAGACGGTTGTACAGACGGATCCCGTTAGTCTACATATAGAAGACGGATGTACATCGAGAGATCTCGTTAGTCTAGATATAGAAGACGGTTGTATATCGAGAGATCTCGTTAGTCTAGATATAGAAGACGGTTGTACAGACGGATCTCGTTAGTCTAGATATAGAAGACGGTTGTACAACGACGGATCTCGTTAGTCTAGATATACAAGACGGTTGTACAGACGGATCTCGTTAGTCTAGATATACAAGACGGTTGTACAGACGGATCTCGTTAGTCTAGATATAGAAGACGGTTGTACAGACGGATCTCGTTAGTCGAGATATAGAAGACGGTTGTACAGACGGATCTCGTTAGTCTAGATATAGAAGACGGTTGTACAGGCGGATCTCGTTAGTCTAGATATTGAAGACGTTTGTCCAACGACGTATCTCGTTAGTCTAGATATACAAGACGGTTGTACAGACGGTTCTCGTTAGTCTAGATATAGAAGACGGTTGTATAACGAGAGATCTCGTTAGTCTAGATATAGAAGACGGTTGTACAACGAGAGATCTCGTTAGTCTAGATATAGAAGACGGTTGTACAGACGGATCTCGTTAGTCTAGATATTGAAGACGTTTGATAACGACGTATCTCGTTAGTCTAGATATAGAAGACGGTTGTACAGACGGATCTCGTTAGTCTAGATATAGAAGACGGTTGTACAACGACGGAGCTCGTTAGTCTAAATATAGAAGACGGTTGTACAACGACGGATCTCGTTAGTCTAGATATAGAAGACGGTTGTACAGACGGATCTCGTTAGTCTAGATATAGAAGACGGTTGTACAACGACGGATCTCGTTAGTCTAGATATAGAAGACGGTTGTACAACGACGGATCTCGTTAGTCTAGATATAGAAGACGGTTGTACAGACGGATCTCGTTAGTCTAGATATAGAAGACGGTTGTACAACGACGTATCTCGTTAGTCTAGATATAGAAGACGGTTGTACAGACGGATCTCGTTAGTCTAGATATTGAAGACGTTTGTCCAACGACGTATCTCGTTAGTCTAGATATAGAAGACGGTTGTACAGACGGATCTCGTTAGTCCAGATATAGAAGACGGTTGTACAGACGGATCTCGTTAGTCTAGATATAGAAGACGGTTGTACAGGCGGATCTCGTTAGTCTAGATATTGAAGACGTTTGTCCAACGACGTATCTCGTTAGTCTAGATATACAAGACGGTTGTACAGACGGTTCTCGTTAGTCTAGATATAGAAGACGGTTGTATAACGAGAGATCTCGTTAGTCTAGATATAGAAGACGGTTGTACAACGAGAGATCTCGTTAGTCTAGATATAGAAGACGGTTGTACAGACGGATCTCGTTAGTCTAGATATTGAAGACGTTTGATAACGACGTATCTCGTTAGTCTAGATATAGAAGACGGTTGTACAGACGGATCTCGTTAATCTAGATATAGAAGACGGTTGTACAACGACGGAGCTCGTTAGTCTAAATATAGAAAACGGTTGTACAACGACGGATCTCGTTAATCTAGATATAGAAGACGGTTGTACAGACGGATCTCGTTAGTCTAGATATAGAAGACGGTTGTACAGACGGATCACGTTAGTTGAGATATAGAAGACGGTTGTACAGACGGATCTCGTTAGTCTAGATATAGAAGACGGTTGTACAGACGGATCTCGTTAGTCTAGAAATAGAAGACGGTTGTACAGGCGGATCTCGTTAGTCTAGATATTGAAGACGTTTGTCCAACGACGTATCTCGTTAGTCTAGATATACAAGACGGTTGTACAGACGGATCTCGTTAGTCTAGATATAGAAGACGGTTGTACAGACGGATCTCGTTAGTCGAGATATAGAAGACGGTTGTACAACGAGAGATCTCGTTAGTCTAGATATAGAAGACGGTTGTACAGGCGGATCTCGTTAGTCTAGATATTGAAGACGTTTGTCCAACGACGTATCTCGTTAGTCTAGATATACAAGACGGTTGTACAGACGGTTCTCGTTAGTCTAGATATAGAAGACGGTTGTATAACGAGAGATCTCGTTAGTCTAGATATAGAAGACGGTTGTACAACGAGAGATCTCGTTAGTCTAGATATAGAAGACGGTTGTACAGACGGATCTCGTTAGTCTAGATATTGAAGACGTTTGATAACGACGTATCTCGTTAGTCTAGATATAGAAGACGGTTGTACAGACGGATCTCGTTAGTCTAGATATAGAAGACGGTTGTACAACGACGGAGCTCGTTAGTCTAAATATAGAAGACGGTTGTACAACGACGGATCTCGTTAGTCTAGATATAGAAGTCGGTTGTACAGACGGATCTCGTTAGTCTAGATATAGAAGACGGTTGTACAACGACGGATCTCGTTAGTCTAGATATAGAAGACGGTTGTACAACGACGGATCTCGTTAGTCTAGATATAGAAGACGGTTGTACAGACGGATCTCGTTAGTCTAGATATAGAAGACGGTTGTACAACGACGGATCTCGGTAGTCTAGATATACAAGACGGTTGTACAGACGGATCTCGTTAGTCTAGATATAGAAGACGGTTGTACAGGCGGATCTCGTTAGTCTAGATATTGAAGACGTTTGTCCAACGACGTATCTCGTTAGTCTAGATATAGAAGACGGTTGTACAGACGGATCTCGTTAGTCTAGATATAGAAAACGGTTGTACAGACGGATCTCGTTAGTCGAGATATAGAAGACGGTTGTACAGACGGATCTCGTTTGTCTAGATATAGAAGACGGTTGTACAGGCGGATCTCGTTAGTCTAGATATTGAAGACGTTTGTCCAACGACGTATCTCGTTAGTCTAGATATACAAGACGGTTGTACAGACGGTTCTCGTTAGTCTAGATATAGAAGACGGTTGTACAGACGGATCTCGTTAATCTAGATATTGAAGACGTTTGTCCAACGACGTATCTCGTTAGTCTAGATATAGAAGACGGTTGTATATCGAGAGATCTCGTTAGTCTAGATATAGAAGACGGTTGTACAGACGGATCTCGTTAGTCTAGATATAGAAGACGGTTGTACAGACGGATCTCGTTAGTCTAGATATAGAAGACGGTTGTACAACGACGGAGCTCGTTAGTCTAAATATAGAAGACGGTTGTACAACGACGGATCTCGTTAGTCTAGATATAGAAGACGGTTGTACAGACGGATCTCGTTAGTCTAGATATAGAAGACGGTTGTACAACGACGGATCTCGTTAGACTAGATATAGAAGACGGTTGTACAACGACGGATCTCGTTAGTCTAGATATAGAAGACGGTTGTACAGACGGATCTCGTTAGTCTAGATATAGAAGACGGTTGTACAACGACGTATCTCGTTAGTCTAGATATAGAAGACGGTTGTACAGACGGATCTCGTTAGTCTAGATATTGAAGACGTTTGTCCAACGACGTATCTCGTTAGTCTAGATATAGAAGACGGTTGTACAGACGGATCTCGTTAGTCTAGATATTGAAGACGTTTGTCCAACGACGTATCTCGTTAGTCTAGATATACAAGACGGTTGTACAGACGGTTCTCGTTAGTCTAGATATAGAAGACGGTTGTATAACGAGAGATCTCGTTAGTCTAGATATAGAAGACGGTTGTACAACGAGAGATCTCGTTAGTCTAGATATAGAAGACGGTTGTACAGACGGATCTCGTTAGTCTAGATATTGAAGACGTTTGATAACGACGTATCTCGTTAGTCTAGATATAGAAGACGGTTGTACAGACGGATCTCGTTAGTCTAGATATAGAAGACGGTTGTACAACGACGGAGCTCGTTAGTCTAAATATAGAAGACGGTTGTACAACGACGGATCTCGTTAATCTAGATATAGAAGACGGTTGTACAGACGGATCTCGTTAGTCTAGATATAGAAGACGGTTGTACAGACGGATCTCGTTAGTCTAGATATTGAAGACGTTTGTCCAACGACGTATCTCGTTAGTCTAGATATAGAAGACGGTTGTACAGACGGATCTCGTTAGTCTAGATATAGAAGACGGTTGTACAACGACGGAGCTCGTTAGTCTAAATATAGAAGACGGTTGTACAACGACGGATCTCGTTAATCTAGATATAGAAGACGGTTGTACAGACGGATCTCGTTAGTCTAGATATAGAAGACGGTTGTACAGACGGATCACGTTAGTTGAGATATAGAAGACGGTTGTACAGACGGATCTCGTTAGTCTAGATATAGAAGACGGTTGTACAGACGGATCTCGTTAGTCTAGATATAGAAGACGGTTGTACAGACGGATCTCGTTAGTCTAGAAATAGAAGACGGTTGTACAGGCGGATCTCGTTAGTCTAGATATTGAAGACGTTTGTCCAACGACGTATCTCGTTAGTCTAGATATAGAAGACGGTTGTACAGACGGATCTCGTTAGTCTAGATATTGAAGACGTTTGTCCAACGACGTATCTCGTTAGTCTAGATATAGAAGACGGTTGTACAGACGGATCTCGTTAGTCTAGATATAGAAGACGGTTGTACAGACGGATCTCGTTAGTCTAGATATAGAAGACGGTTGTACAACGACGGAGCTCGTTAGTCTAAATATAGAAGACGGTTGTACAACGACGGATCTCGTTAATCTAGATATAGAAGACGGTTGTACAGACGGATCTCGTTAGTCTAGATATAGAAGACGGTTGTACAGACGGATCACGTTAGTTGAGATATAGAAGACGGTTGTACAGACGGATCTCGTTAGTCTAGATATAGAAGACGGTTGTACAGACGGATCTCGTTAGTCTAGAAATAGAAGACGGTTGTACAGGCGGATCTCGTTAGTCTAGATATTGAAGACGTTTGTCCAACGACGTATCTCGTTAGTCTAGATATAGAAGACGGTTGTACAGACGGATCTCGTTAGTCTAGATATAGAAGACGGTTGTACAACGACGGAGCTCGTTAGTCTAAATATAGAAGACGGTTGTACAACGACGGATCTCGTTAGTCTAGATATAGAAGACGGTTGTACAGACGGATCTCGTTAGTCTAGATATAGAAGACGGTTGTACAACGACGGATCTCGTTAGTCTAGATATAGAAGACGGTTGTACAACGACGGATCTCGTTAGTCTAGATATAGAAGACGGTTGTACAGACGGATCTCGTTAGTCTAGATATAGAAGACGGTTGTACAGACGGATCTCGTTAGTCTAGATATAGAAGACGGTTGTACAGGCGGATCTCGTTAGTCTAGATATTGAAGACGTTTGTCCAACGACGTATCTCGTTAGTCTAGATATACAAGACGGTTGTACAGACGGTTCTCGTTAGTCTAGATATAGAAGACGGTTGTATAACGAGAGATCTCGTTAGTCTAGATATAGAAGACGGTTGTACAACGAGAGATCTCGTTAGTCTAGATATAGAAGACGGTTGTACAGACGGATCTCGTTAGTCTAGATATTGAAGACGTTTGATAACGACGTATCTCGTTAGTCTGGATATAGAAGACCGTTGTACAGACGGATCTCGTTAGTCTAGATATAGAAGACGGTTGTACAACGACGGAGCTCGTTAGTCTAAATATAGAAAACGGTTGTACAACGACGGATCTCGTTAATCTAGATATAGAAGACGGTTGTACAGACGGATCTCGTTAGTCTAGATATTGAAGACGTTTGATAACGACGTATCTCGTTAGTCTAGATATAGAAGACGGTTGTACAGACGGATCTCGTTAGTCTAGATATAGAAGACGGTTGTACAGACGGATCTCGTTAGTCTAGATATAGAAGACGGTTGTACAACGACGGAGCTCGTTAGTCTAAATATAGAAGACGGTTGTACAACGACGGATCTCGTTAGTTGAGATATAGAAGACGGTTGTACAGACGGATCTCGTTAGTCTAGATATAGAGGACGGTTGTACAGACGGATCACGTTAGTTGAGATATAGAAGACGGTTGTACAGACGGATCTCGTTAGTCTAGATATAGAAGACGGTTGTACAGACGGATCTCGTTAGTCTAGAAATAGAAGACGGTTGTACAGGCGGATCTCGTTAGTCTAGATATTGAAGACGTTTGTCCAACGACGTATCTCGTTAGTCTAGATATACAAGACGGTTGTACAGACGGATGTCGTTAGTCTAGATATTGAAGACGTTTGTCCAACGACGTATCTCGTTAGTCTAGATATAGAAGACGGTTGTACAACGACGTATCTCGTTAGTCTAGATATAGAAGACGGTTGTACAGACGGATCTCGTTAGTCTAGATATTGAAGACGTTTGTCCAACGACGTATCTCGTTAGTCTAGATATAGAAGACGGTTGTACAGACGGATCTCGTTAGTCGAGATATAGAAGACGGTTGTACAGACGGATCTCGTTAGTCTAGATATAGAAGACGGTTGTACAGGCGGATCTCGTTAGTCTAGATATTGAAGACGTTTGTCCAACGACGGATCTCGTTAGTCTAGATATAGAAGACGGTTGTACAGACGGATCTCGTTAGTCTAGATATAGAAGACGGTTGTACAGACGGATCACGTTAGTTGAGATATAGAAGACGGTTGTACAGACGGATCTCGTTAGTCTAGATATAGAAGACGGTTGTACAGACGGATCTCGTTAGTCTAGAAATAGAAGACGGTTGTACAGGCGGATCTCGTTAGTCTAGATATTGAAGACGTTAGTCCAACGACGTATCTCGTTAGTCTAGATATACAAGACGGTTGTACAGACGGATCTCGTTAGTCTAGATATAGAAGACGGTTGTACAGACGGATCTCGTTAGTCTAGATATAGAAGACGGTTGTACAGACGGATCTCGTTAGTCTAGATATAGAAGACGGTTGTATATCGAGAGATCTCGTTAGTCTAGATATAGAAGACGGTTGTACAGACGGATCTCGTTAGTCTAGATATTGAAGACGTTTGTCCAACGACGTATCTCGTTAGTCTAGATATACAAGACGGTTGTACAGACGGATCTCGTTAGTCTAGATATAGAAGACGGTTGTACAGACGGATCTCGTTAGTCTAGATATTGAAGACGTTTGTCCAACGACGTATCTCGTTAGTCTAGATATAGAAGACGGTTGTACAGACGGATCTCGTTAGTCGAGATATAGAAGACGGTTGTACAGACGGATCTCGTTAGTCCAGATATAGAAGACGGTTGTACAGGCGGATCTCGTTAGTCTAGATATTGAAGACGTTTGTCCAACGACGTATCTCGTTAGTCTAGATATACAAGACGGTTGTACAGACGGATCTCGTTAGTCTAGATATAGAAGACGGTTGTACAGACGGATCTCGTTAGTCTAGATATAGAAGACGGTTGTATATCGAGAGATCTCGTTAGTCTAGATATAGAAGACGGTTGTACAGACGGATCTCGTTAGTCTAGATATAGAAGACGGTTGTACAGACGGATCTCGTTAGTCTAGATATAGAAGACGGTTGTACAGACGGATCTCGTTAGTCTAGATATTGAAGACGTTTGTCCAACGACGTATCTCGTTAGTCTAGATACAGAAAACGGTTGTACAGACGGATCTCGTTAGTCTAGATATAGAAGACGGTTGTACAGACGGATCTCGTTAATCTAGATATTGAAGACGTTTGTCCAACGACGTATCTCGTTAGTCTAGATATAGAAGACGGTTGTATATCGAGAGATCTCGTTAGTCTAGATATAGAAGACGGTTGTACAGACGGATCTCGTTAGTCTAGATATAGAAGACGGTTGTACAACGACGGAGCTCGTTAGTCTAGATATAGAAGACGGTTGTACAACGACGGATCTCGTTAGTCTAGATATAGAAGACGGTTGTATTACGAGAGATCTCGTTAGTCTAGATATATAAGGCGGTTGTACAGACGGATCCCGTTAGTCTACATATAGAAGACGGTTGTACATCGAGAGATCTCGTTAGTCTAGATATAGAAGACGGTTGTATATCGAGAGATCTCGTTAGTCTAGATATAGAAGACGGTTGTACAGACGGATCTCGTTAGTCTAGATATAGAAGACGGTTGTACAGACGGAGCTCGTTAGTCTAGACATAGTAGACGGTTGTACAGACGGATCGCGTTAGTCTAGATATAGAAGATGGTTGTACAGACGGATCTCGTTAGTCTAGATATTGAAGACGTTTGTCCAACGACGGATCTCGTTAGTCTAGATATAGAAGACGGTTGTACAACGACGGATCTCGTTTGTCCAGATACAGAAAACGGTTGTACAGACGGATCTCGTTAGTCTAGATATAGAAGACGGTTGTACATACGGATCTCGTTAGTCTAGATATTGAAGACGTTTGTCCAACGACGTATCTCGTTAGTCTAGATACAGAAAACGGTTGTACAGACGGATCTCGTTAGTCTAGATATAGAAGACGGTTGTACAGACGGATCTCGTTAGTCTAGATATTGAAGACGTTTGTCCAACGACGTATCCCGTTAGTCTAGATATAGAAGACGTTTGTCCAACGACGTATCCCATTAGTCTAGATATAGAAGACGGTTATACAGACGGATCTCGTTAGTCTAGATATAGAAGACGGTTGTACAGACGGATCTCGTTAGTCTAGACATTGAAGACGTTTGTCCAACGACGTATCTCGTTAGTCTAGATATAGAAGACGGTTGTACAACGACGGATCTCGTTAGTCTAGATATAGAAGACGGTTGTACAGACGGATCTCGTTAGTCTAGATATTGAAGACGTTTGACCAACGACGTATCTCGTTAGTCTAGATATAGAAGACGGTTGTACAGACGGATCTCGTTAGTCTAGATATTGAAGACGTTTGTCCAACGACGTATCTCGTTAGTCTAGATATACAAGACGGTTGTACAGACGGTTCTCGTTAGTCTAGATATAGAAGACGGTTGTATAACGAGAGATCTCGTTAGTCTAGATATAGAAGACGGTTGTACAACGAGAGATCTCGTTAGTCTAGATATAGAAGACGGTTGTACAGACGGATCTCGTTAGTCTAGATATTGAAGACGTTTGATAACGACGTATCTCGTTAGTCTAGATATAGAAGACGGTTGTACAGACGGATCTCGTTAGTCTAGGTATAGAAGACGGTTGTACAGACGGATCTCGTTAGTCTAGATATATAAGACGGTTGTACAGACGGATCCCGTTAGTCTACATATAGAAGACGGATGTACATCGAGAGATCTCGTTAGTCTAGATATAGAAGACGGTTGTATATCGAGAGATCTCGTTAGTCTAGATATAGAAGACGGTTGTACAGACGGATCTCGTTAGTCTAGATATAGAAGACGGTTGTACAAACGGAGCTCGTTAGTCTAGATATAGAAGACGGTTGTACAACGACGGATCTCGTTAGTCTAGATATACAAGACGGTTGTACAGACGGATCTCGTTAGTCTAGATATACAAGACGGTTGTACAGACGGATCTCGTTAGTCTAGATATAGAAGACGGTTGTACAGACGGATCTCGTTAGTCGAGATATAGAAGACGGTTGTACAGACGGATCTCGTTAGTCTAGATATAGAAGACGGTTGTACAGGCGGATCTCGTTAGTCTAGATATTGAAGACGTTTGTCCAACGACGTATCTCGTTAGTCTAGATATACAAGACGGTTGTACAGACGGTTCTCGTTAGTCTAGATATAGAAGACGGTTGTATAACGAGAGATCTCGTTAGTCTAGATATAGAAGACGGTTGTACAACGAGAGATCTCGTTAGTCTAGATATAGAAGACGGTTGTACAGACGGATCTCGTTAGTCTAGATATTGAAGACGTTTGATAACGACGGATCTCGTTAGTCTAGATATAGAAGACGGTTGTACAGACGGATCTCGTTAGTCTAGATATAGAAGACGGTTGTACAACGACGGAGCTCGTTAGTCTAAATATAGAAGACGGTTGTACAACGACGGATCTCGTTAGTCTAGATATAGAAGACGGTTGTACAGACGGATCTCGTTAGTCTAGATATAGAAGACGGTTGTACAACGACGGATCTCGTTAGTCTAGATATAGAAGACGGTTGTACAACGACGGATCTCGTTAGTCTAGATATAGAAGACGGTTGTACAGACGGATCTCGTTAGTCTAGATATAGAAGACGGTTGTACAACGACGTATCTCGTTAGTCTAGATATAGAAGACGGTTGTACAGACGGATCTCGTTAGTCTAGATATTGAAGACGTTTGTCCAACGACGTATCTCGTTAGTCTAGATATAGAAGACGGTTGTACAGACGGATCTCGTTAGTCCAGATATAGAAGACGGTTGTACAGACGGATCTCGTTAGTCTAGATATAGAAGACGGTTGTACAGGCGGATCTCGTTAGTCTAGATATTGAAGACGTTTGTCCAACGACGTATCTCGTTAGTCTAGATATACAAGACGGTTGTACAGACGGTTCTCGTTAGTCTAGATATAGAAGACGGTTGTATAACGAGAGATCTCGTTAGTCTAGATATAGAAGACGGTTGTACAACGAGAGATCTCGTTAGTCTAGATATAGAAGACGGTTGTACAGACGGATCTCGTTAGTCTAGATATTGAAGACGTTTGATAACGACGTATCTCGTTAGTCTAGATATAGAAGACGGTTGTACAGACGGATCTCGTTAATCTAGATATAGAAGACGGTTGTACAACGACGGAGCTCGTTAGTCTAAATATAGAAAACGGTTGTACAACGACGGATCTCGTTAATCTAGATATAGAAGACGGTTGTACAGACGGATCTCGTTAGTCTAGATATAGAAGACGGTTGTACAGACGGATCACGTTAGTTGAGATATAGAAGACGGTTGTACAGACGGATCTCGTTAGTCTAGATATAGAAGACGGTTGTACAGACGGATCTCGTTAGTCTAGAAATAGAAGACGGTTGTACAGGCGGATCTCGTTAGTCTAGATATTGAAGACGTTTGTCCAACGACGTATCTCGTTAGTCTAGATATACAAGACGGTTGTACAGACGGATCTCGTTAGTCTAGATATAGAAGACGGTTGTACAGACGGATCTCGTTAGTCGAGATATAGAAGACGGTTGTACAACGAGAGATCTCGTTAGTCTAGATATAGAAGACGGTTGTACAGGCGGATCTCGTTAGTCTAGATATTGAAGACGTTTGTCCAACGACGTATCTCGTTAGTCTAGATATACAAGACGGTTGTACAGACGGTTCTCGTTAGTCTAGATATAGAAGACGGTTGTATAACGAGAGATCTCGTTAGTCTAGATATAGAAGACGGTTGTACAACGAGAGATCTCGTTAGTCTAGATATAGAAGACGGTTGTACAGACGGATCTCGTTAGTCTAGATATTGAAGACGTTTGATAACGACGTATCTCGTTAGTCTAGATATAGAAGACGGTTGTACAGACGGATCTCGTTAGTCTAGATATAGAAGACGGTTGTACAACGACGGAGCTCGTTAGTCTAAATATAGAAGACGGTTGTACAACGACGGATCTCGTTAGTCTAGATATAGAAGTCGGTTGTACAGACGGATCTCGTTAGTCTAGATATAGAAGACGGTTGTACAACGACGGATCTCGTTAGTCTAGATATAGAAGACGGTTGTACAACGACGGATCTCGTTAGTCTAGATATAGAAGACGGTTGTACAGACGGATCTCGTTAGTCTAGATATAGAAGACGGTTGTACAACGACGGATCTCGGTAGTCTAGATATACAAGACGGTTGTACAGACGGATCTCGTTAGTCTAGATATAGAAGACGGTTGTACAGGCGGATCTCGTTAGTCTAGATATTGAAGACGTTTGTCCAACGACGTATCTCGTTAGTCTAGATATAGAAGACGGTTGTACAGACGGATCTCGTTAGTCTAGATATAGAAAACGGTTGTACAGACGGATCTCGTTAGTCGAGATATAGAAGACGGTTGTACAGACGGATCTCGTTTGTCTAGATATAGAAGACGGTTGTACAGGCGGATCTCGTTAGTCTAGATATTGAAGACGTTTGTCCAACGACGTATCTCGTTAGTCTAGATATACAAGACGGTTGTACAGACGGTTCTCGTTAGTCTAGATATAGAAGACGGTTGTACAGACGGATCTCGTTAATCTAGATATTGAAGACGTTTGTCCAACGACGTATCTCGTTAGTCTAGATATAGAAGACGGTTGTATATCGAGAGATCTCGTTAGTCTAGATATAGAAGACGGTTGTACAGACGGATCTCGTTAGTCTAGATATAGAAGACGGTTGTACAGACGGATCTCGTTAGTCTAGATATAGAAGACGGTTGTACAACGACGGAGCTCGTTAGTCTAAATATAGAAGACGGTTGTACAACGACGGATCTCGTTAGTCTAGATATAGAAGACGGTTGTACAGACGGATCTCGTTAGTCTAGATATAGAAGACGGTTGTACAACGACGGATCTCGTTAGACTAGATATAGAAGACGGTTGTACAACGACGGATCTCGTTAGTCTAGATATAGAAGACGGTTGTACAGACGGATCTCGTTAGTCTAGATATAGAAGACGGTTGTACAACGACGTATCTCGTTAGTCTAGATATAGAAGACGGTTGTACAGACGGATCTCGTTAGTCTAGATATTGAAGACGTTTGTCCAACGACGTATCTCGTTAGTCTAGATATAGAAGACGGTTGTACAGACGGATCTCGTTAGTCTAGATATTGAAGACGTTTGTCCAACGACGTATCTCGTTAGTCTAGATATACAAGACGGTTGTACAGACGGTTCTCGTTAGTCTAGATATAGAAGACGGTTGTATAACGAGAGATCTCGTTAGTCTAGATATAGAAGACGGTTGTACAACGAGAGATCTCGTTAGTCTAGATATAGAAGACGGTTGTACAGACGGATCTCGTTAGTCTAGATATTGAAGACGTTTGATAACGACGTATCTCGTTAGTCTAGATATAGAAGACGGTTGTACAGACGGATCTCGTTAGTCTAGATATAGAAGACGGTTGTACAACGACGGAGCTCGTTAGTCTAAATATAGAAGACGGTTGTACAACGACGGATCTCGTTAATCTAGATATAGAAGACGGTTGTACAGACGGATCTCGTTAGTCTAGATATAGAAGACGGTTGTACAGACGGATCTCGTTAGTCTAGAAATAGAAGACGGTTGTACAGGCGGATCTCGTTAGTCTAGATATTGAAGACGTTTGTCCAACGACGTATCTCGTTAGTCTAGATATAGAAGACGGTTGTACAGACGGATCTCGTTAGTCTAGATATAGAAGACGGTTGTACAACGACGGAGCTCGTTAGTCTAAATATAGAAGACGGTTGTACAACGACGGATCTCGTTAGTCTAGATATAGAAGACGGTTGTACAGACGGATCTCGTTAGTCTAGATATAGAAGACGGTTGTACAACGACGGATCTCGTTAGTCTAGATATAGAAGACGGTTGTACAACGACGGATCTCGTTAGTCTAGATATAGAAGACGGTTGTACAGACGGATCTCGTTAGTCTAGATATAGAAGACGGTTGTACAGACGGATCTCGTTAGTCTAGATATTGAAGACGTTTGTCCAACGACGTATCTCGTTAGTCTAGATATAGAAGACGGTTGTATATCGAGAGATCTCGTTAGTCTAGATATAGAAGACGGTTGTACAGACGGTTCTCGTTAGTCTAGATATAGAAGACGGTTGTATAACGAGAGATCTCGTTAGTCTAGATATAGAAGACGGTTGTACAACGAGAGATCTCGTTAGTCTAGATATAGAAGACGGTTGTACAGACGGATCTCGTTAGTCTAGATATTGAAGACGTTTGATAACGACGTATCTCGTTAGTCTGGATATAGAAGACCGTTGTACAGACGGATCTCGTTAGTCTAGATATAGAAGACGGTTGTACAACGACGGAGCTCGTTAGTCTAAATATAGAAAACGGTTGTACAACGACGGATCTCGTTAATCTAGATATAGAAGACGGTTGTACAGACGGATCTCGTTAGTCTAGATATTGAAGACGTTTGATAACGACGTATCTCGTTAGTCTAGATATAGAAGACGGTTGTACAGACGGATCTCGTTAGTCTAGATATAGAAGACGGTTGTACAGACGGATCTCGTTAGTCTAGATATAGAAGACGGTTGTACAACGACGGAGCTCGTTAGTCTAAATATAGAAGACGGTTGTACAACGACGGATCTCGTTAGTTGAGATATAGAAGACGGTTGTACAGACGGATCTCGTTAGTCTAGATATAGAGGACGGTTGTACAGACGGATCACGTTAGTTGAGATATAGAAGACGGTTGTACAGACGGATCTCGTTAGTCTAGATATAGAAGACGGTTGTACAGACGGATCTCGTTAGTCTAGAAATAGAAGACGGTTGTACAGGCGGATCTCGTTAGTCTAGATATTGAAGACGTTTGTCCAACGACGTATCTCGTTAGTCTAGATATACAAGACGGTTGTACAGACGGATGTCGTTAGTCTAGATATTGAAGACGTTTGTCCAACGACGTATCTCGTTAGTCTAGATATAGAAGACGGTTGTACAACGACGTATCTCGTTAGTCTAGATATAGAAGACGGTTGTACAGACGGATCTCGTTAGTCTAGATATTGAAGACGTTTGTCCAACGACGTATCTCGTTAGTCTAGATATAGAAGACGGTTGTACAGACGGATCTCGTTAGTCGAGATATAGAAGACGGTTGTACAGACGGATCTCGTTAGTCTAGATATAGAAGACGGTTGTACAGGCGGATCTCGTTAGTCTAGATATTGAAGACGTTTGTCCAACGACGGATCTCGTTAGTCTAGATATAGAAGACGGTTGTACAGACGGATCTCGTTAGTCTAGATATAGAAGACGGTTGTACAGACGGATCACGTTAGTTGAGATATAGAAGACGGTTGTACAGACGGATCTCGTTAGTCTAGATATAGAAGACGGTTGTACAGACGGATCTCGTTAGTCTAGAAATAGAAGACGGTTGTACAGGCGGATCTCGTTAGTCTAGATATTGAAGACGTTAGTCCAACGACGTATCTCGTTAGTCTAGATATACAAGACGGTTGTACAGACGGATCTCGTTAGTCTAGATATAGAAGACGGTTGTACAGACGGATCTCGTTAGTCTAGATATAGAAGACGGTTGTACAGACGGATCTCGTTAGTCTAGATATAGAAGACGGTTGTATATCGAGAGATCTCGTTAGTCTAGATATAGAAGACGGTTGTACAGACGGATCTCGTTAGTCTAGATATTGAAGACGTTTGTCCAACGACGTATCTCGTTAGTCTAGATATACAAGACGGTTGTACAGACGGATCTCGTTAGTCTAGATATAGAAGACGGTTGTACAGACGGATCTCGTTAGTCTAGATATTGAAGACGTTTGTCCAACGACGTATCTCGTTAGTCTAGATATAGAAGACGGTTGTACAGACGGATCTCGTTAGTCGAGATATAGAAGACGGTTGTACAGACGGATCTCGTTAGTCCAGATATAGAAGACGGTTGTACAGGCGGATCTCGTTAGTCTAGATATTGAAGACGTTTGTCCAACGACGTATCTCGTTAGTCTAGATATACAAGACGGTTGTACAGACGGATCTCGTTAGTCTAGATATAGAAGACGGTTGTACAGACGGATCTCGTTAGTCTAGATATAGAAGACGGTTGTATATCGAGAGATCTCGTTAGTCTAGATATAGAAGACGGTTGTACAGACGGATCTCGTTAGTCTAGATATAGAAGACGGTTGTACAGACGGATCTCGTTAGTCTAGATATAGAAGACGGTTGTACAGACGGATCTCGTTAGTCTAGATATTGAAGACGTTTGTCCAACGACGTATCTCGTTAGTCTAGATACAGAAAACGGTTGTACAGACGGATCTCGTTAGTCTAGATATAGAAGACGGTTGTACAGACGGATCTCGTTAATCTAGATATTGAAGACGTTTGTCCAACGACGTATCTCGTTAGTCTAGATATAGAAGACGGTTGTATATCGAGAGATCTCGTTAGTCTAGATATAGAAGACGGTTGTACAGACGGATCTCGTTAGTCTAGATATAGAAGACGGTTGTACAACGACGGAGCTCGTTAGTCTAGATATAGAAGACGGTTGTACAACGACGGATCTCGTTAGTCTAGATATAGAAGACGGTTGTATTACGAGAGATCTCGTTAGTCTAGATATATAAGGCGGTTGTACAGACGGATCCCGTTAGTCTACATATAGAAGACGGTTGTACATCGAGAGATCTCGTTAGTCTAGATATAGAAGACGGTTGTATATCGAGAGATCTCGTTAGTCTAGATATAGAAGACGGTTGTACAGACGGATCTCGTTAGTCTAGATATAGAAGACGGTTGTACAGACGGAGCTCGTTAGTCTAGACATAGTAGACGGTTGTACAGACGGATCTCGTTAGTCTAGATATAGAAGATGGTTGTACAGACGGATCTCGTTAGTCTAGATATTGAAGACGTTTGTCCAACGACGGATCTCGTTAGTCTAGATATAGAAGACGGTTGTACAACGACGGATCTCGTTTGTCCAGATACAGAAAACGGTTGTACAGACGGATCTCGTTAGTCTAGATATAGAAGACGGTTGTACAGACGGATCTCGTTAGTCTAGATATAGAAGACGGTTGTACAGACGGATCTCGTTAGTCTAGATATAGAAGATGGTTGTACAGACGGATCTCGTTAGTCTAGATATTGAAGACGTTTGTCCAACGACGGATCTCGTTAGTCTAGATATAGAAGACGGTTGTACAACGACGGATCTCGTTTGTCTAGATACAGAAAACGGTTGTACAGACGGATCTCGTTAGTCTAGATATAGAAGACGGTTGTACAGACGGATCTCGTTAGTCTAGATATTGAAGACGTTTGTCCAACGACGTATCTCGTTAGTCTAGATATAGAAGACGGTTGTATATCGAGAGATCTCGTTAGTCTAGATATAGAAGACGGTTGTACAGACGGATCTCGTTAGTCTAGATATAGAAGACGCTTGTACAGACGTATCTCGTTAGTCTAGATATAGAAGACGGTTGTACAACGACGGATCTCGTTAGTCTAGATATAGAAGACGGTTGTATATCGAGAGATCTCGTTAGTCTAGATATAGAAGACGGTTGTACAGACGGATCTCGTTAGTCTAGATATAGAAGACGGTTGTACAACGACGGAGCTCGTTAGTCTAGATATATAAGACGGTTGTACAACGACGGATCTCGTTAGTCTAGATATAGAAGACGGTTGTACAGACGGACTCGTTAGTCTAGATATTGAAGACGTTTGTCCAACGACGTATCTCGTTAGTCTAGATATAGAAAACGGTTGTACAGACGGATCTCGTTAGTCTAGATATAGAAGAGGGTTGTACAACGACGGATCTCGTTAGTCTAGAAATAGAAGACGGTTGTACAGACGGATCTCGTTAGTCTAGATATAGAAGACGGTTGTACAGACGGATCTCGTTAGTCTAGATATAGAAGACGGTTGTACATCGACGGATCTCGTTAGTCTAGATATAGAAGAGGGTTGTACAACGACGGATCTCGTTAGTCTAGATATAGAAGACGGTTGTACAACGACGGATCTCGTTAGTCTAGATATAGAAGACGGTTGTACAGACGGATCCCGTTAGACTAGATATAGAAGACGGTTGTACAGACGGATCTCGTTAGTCTAGATATAGAAGATGGTTGTACAGACGGATCTCGTTAGTCTAGATATTGAAGACGTTTGTCCAACGATGGATCTCGTTAGTCTAGATAAAGAAGACGGTTGTACAACGACGGATCTCGTTAGTCTAGATATAGAAGACGGTTGTACAGACGGATCCCGTTAGTCTAGATATAGAAGACGGTTGTACAGACGGATCTCGTTAGTCTAGATATAGAAGACGGTTGTACAGACGGATCTCGTTAGTCTAGATATAGAAAACGGTTGTACAGACGGATCTCGTTAGTCTAGATATGGAAGACGGTTGTACAGACGGATCTCGTTAGTCTAGATATAGAAGACGGTTGTACAGACGGATCTCGTTAGTCTAGATATTGAAGACGTTTGTCCAACGACGTATCTCGTTAGTCTAGATATAGAAGACGGTTGTATATCGAGAGATCTCATTAGTCTAGATATAGAAGACGGTTGTATATCGAGAGATCTCATTAGTCTAGATATAGAAGACGGTTGTATATCGAGAGATCTCATTAGTCTAGATATAGAAGACGGTTGTACAGACGGATCTCGTTAGTCTAGATATAGAAGACGGTTGTACAAACGGAGCTCGTTAGTCTAGATATAGAAGACGGTTGTACAACGACGGATCTCGTTAGTCTAGATATACAAGACGGTTGTACAGACGGATCTCGTTAGTCTAGATATTGAAGACGTTTGTCCAACGACGTATCTCGTTAGTCTAGATATACAAGACGGTTGTACAGACGGTTCTCGTTAGTCTAGATATAGAAGACGGTTGTACAGGCGGATCTCGTTAGTCTAGATATTGAAGACGTTTGTCCAACGACGTATCTCGTTAGTCTAGATATAGAAGACGGTTGTACAGACGGATCTCGTTAGTCTAGATATAGAAAACGGTTGTACAGACGGATCTCGTTAGTCTAGATATAGAAGACGGTTGTACAGACGGATCTCGTTAGTCGAGATATAGAAGACGGTTGTACAGACGGATCTCGTTAGTCTAGATATAGAAGACGGTTGTACAACGACGGATCTCGTAAGTCTAGAAATAGAAGACGGTTGTAGAGACGGATCTCGTTAGTCTAGATATAGAAGACGGTTGTACAGACGGATCTCGTTAGTCTAGATATAGAAGACGGTTGTACATCGACGGATCTCGTTAGTCTAGATATAGAAGAGGGTTGTACAACGACGGATCTCGTTAGTCTAGATATTGAAGACGTTTGTCCAACGACGAATCTCGTTAGTCAAGATATAGAAAACGGTTGTACAGACGGATCTCTTTAGTCTAGATATAGAAGAGGGTTGTACAACGACGGATCTCGTTAGTCTAAATATAGAAGACGGTTGTACAACGACGGATGTCGTTAGTCTAGAAATAGAAGACGGTTGTACAGGCGGATCTCGTTAGTCTAGATATTGAAGACGTTTGTCCAACGACGTATCTCGTTAGTCTAGATATACAAGACGGTTGTACAGACGGATCTCGTTAGTCTAGATATAGAAGACGGTTGTACAGACGGATCTCGTTAGTCGAGATATAGAAGACGGTTGTACAGACGGATCTCGTTAGTCTAGATATAGAAGACGGTTGTACAGGCGGATCTCGTTAGTCTAGATATTGAAGACGTTTGTCCAACGACGTATCTCGTTAGTCTAGATATACAAGACGGTTGTACAGACGGTTCTCGTTAGTCTAGATATAGAAGACGGTTGTATAACGAGAGATCTCGTTAGTCTAGATATAGAAGACGGTTGTACAACGAGAGATCTCGTTAGTCTAGATATAGAAGACGGTTGTACAGACGGATCTCGTTAGTCTAGATATTGAAGACGTTTGATAACGACGTATCTCGTTAGTCTAGATATAGAAGACGGTTGTACAGACGGATCTCGTTAGTCTAGATATAGAAGACGGTTGTACAACGACGGAGCTCGTTAGTCTAAATATAGAAGACGGTTGTACAACGACGGATCTCGTTAGTCTAGATATAGAAGACGGTTGTACAGACGGATCTCGTTAGTCTAGATATAGAAGACGGTTGTACAGACGGATCTCGTTAGTCTAGATATAGAAGACGGTTGTACAACGACGTATCTCGTTAGTCTAGATATAGAAGACGGTTGTACAGACGGATCTCGTTAGTCTAGATATTGAAGACGTTTGTCCAACGACGTATCTCGTTAGTCTAGATACAGAAAACGGTTGTACAGACGGATCTCGTTAGTCTAGATATAGAAGACGGTTGTACAGACGGATCTCGTTAGTCTAGAAATAGAAGACGGTTGTACAGGCGGATCTCGTTAGTCTAGATATTGAAGACGTTTGTCCAACGACGTATCTCGTTAGTCTAGATATAGAAGACGGTTGTACAGACGGATCTCGTTAGTCTAGATATAGAAGACGGTTGTACAACGACGGAGCTCGTTAGTCTAAATATAGAAGACGGTTGTACAACGACGGATCTCGTTAGTCTAGATATAGAAGACGGTTGTACAGACGGATCTCGTTAGTCTAGATATAGAAGACGGTTGTACAGACGGATCACGTTAGTTGAGATATAGGAGACGGTTGTACAGACGGATCTCGTTAGTCTAGATATAGAAGACGGTTGTACAGACGGATCTCGTTAGTCTAGAAATAGAAGACGGTTGTACAGGCGGATCTCGTTAGTCTAGATATTGAAGACGTTTGTCCAACGACGTATCTCGTTAGTCTAGATATACAAGACGGTTGTACAGACGGATCTCGTTAGTCTAGATATAGAAGACGGTTGTACAGACGGATCTCGTTAGTCTAGACATAGAAGACGGTTGTACAGACGGATCTCGTTAGTCTAGAAATAGAAGACGGTTGTACAGGCGGATCTCGTTAGTCTAGATATGGAAGACGGTTGTACAGACGGATCTCGTTAGTCTAGATATAGAAGACGGTTGTACAGACGGATCTCGTTAGTCTAGATATTGAAGACGTTTGTCCAACGACGTATCTCGTTAGTCTAGATATAGAAGACGGTTGTATATCGAGAGATCTCATTAGTCTAGATATAGAAGACGGTTGTACAGGCGGATCTCGTTAGTCTAGATATTGAAGACGTTTGTCCAACGACGTATCTCGTTAGTCAAGATATAGAAAACGGTTGTACAGACGGATCTCGTTAGTCTAGATATAGAAGAGGGTTGTACAACGACGGATCTCGTTAGTCTAAATATAGAAGACGGTTGTACAACGACGGATCTCGTTAGTCTAGAAATAGAAGACGGTTGTACAGGCGGATCTCGTTAGTCTAGATATTGAAGACGGTTGTACAGACGGATCACGTTAGTTGAGATATAGGAGACGGTTGTACAGACGGATCTCGTTAGTCTAGATATAGAAGACGGTTGTACAGACGGATCTCGTTAGTCTAGAAATAGAAGACGGTTGTACAGGCGGATCTCGTTAGTCTAGATATTGAAGACGTTTGTCCAACGACGTATCTCGTTAGTCTAGATATACAAGACGGTTGTACAGACGGATCTCGTTAGTCTAGATATAGAAGACGGTTGTACAGACGGATCTCGTTAGTCTAGACATAGAAGACGGTTGTACAGACGGATCTCGTTAGTCTAGAAATAGAAGACGGTTGTACAGGCGGATCTCGTTAGTCTAGATATTGAAGACGTTTGTCCAACGACGTATCTCGTTAGTCTAGATATACAAGACGGTTGTACAGACGGATCTCGTTAGTCTAGATATAGAAGACGGTTGTACAGACGGATCTCGTTAGTCGAGATATAGAAGACGGTTGTACAGACGGATCTCGTTAGTCCAGATATAGAAGACGGTTGTACAGGCGGATCTCGTTAGTCTAGATATTGAAGACGTTTGTCCAACGACGTATCTCGTTAGTCTAGATATACAAGACGGTTGTACAGACGGTTCTCGTTAGTCTAGATATAGAAGACGGTTGTATAACGAGAGATCTCGTTAGTCTAGATATAGAAGACGGTTGTACAACGAGAGATCTCGTTAGTCTAGATATAGAAGACGGTTGTACAGACGGATCTCGTTAGTCTAGATATTGAAGACGTTTGATAACGACGTATCTCGTTAGTCTAGATATAGAAGACGGTTGTACAGACGGATCTCGTTAGTCTAGATATAGAAGACGGTTGTACAACGACGGAGCTCGTTAGTCTAAATATAGAAGACGGTTGTACAACGACGGATCTCGTTAGTCTAGATATAGAAGACGGTTGTACAGACGGATCTCGTTAGTCTAGATATAGAAGACGGTTGTACAACGACGGATCTCGTTAGTCTAGATATAGAAGACGGTTGTACAACGACGGATCTCGTTAGTCTAGATATAGAAGACGGTTGTACAGACGGATCTCGTTAGTCTAGATATAGAAGACGGTTGTACAACGACGGATCTCGTTAGTCTAGATATAGAAGACGGTTGTACAACGACGGATCTCGTTAGTCTAGATATAGAAGACGGTTGTACAGACGGATCTCGTTAGTCTAGATATATAAGACGGTTGTACAGACGGATCCCGTTAGTCTACATATAGAAGACGGTTGTACATCGAGAGATCTCGTTAGTCTAGATATAGAAGACGGTTGTACAACGACGGATCTCGTTAGTCTAGATATACAAGACGGTTGTACAGACGGATCTCGTTAGTCTAGATATAGAAGACGGTTGTACAGACGGATCACGTTAGTTGAGATATAGGAGACGGTTGTACAGACGGATCTCGTTAGTCTAGATATAGAAGACGGTTGTACAGACGGATCTCGTTAGTCTAGAAATAGAAGACGGTTGTACAGGCGGATCTCGTTAGTCTAGATATTGAAGACGTTTGTCCAACGACGTATCTCGTTAGTCTAGATATACAAGACGGTTGTACAGACGGATCTCGTTAGTCTAGATATAGAAGACGGTTGTACAGACGGATCTCGTTAGTCTAGACATAGAAGACGGTTGTACAGACGGATCTCGTTAGTCTAGAAATAGAAGACGGTTGTACAGGCGGATCTCGTTAGTCTAGATATGGAAGACGGTTGTACAGACGGATCTCGTTAGTCTAGATATAGAAGACGGTTGTACAGACGGATCTCGTTAGTCTAGATATTGAAGACGTTTGTCCAACGACGTATCTCGTTAGTCTAGATATAGAAGACGGTTGTATATCGAGAGATCTCATTAGTCTAGATATAGAAGACGGTTGTACAGGCGGATCTCGTTAGTCTAGATATTGAAGACGTTTGTCCAACGACGTATCTCGTTAGTCAAGATATAGAAAACGGTTGTACAGACGGATCTCGTTAGTCTAGATATAGAAGAGGGTTGTACAACGACGGATCTCGTTAGTCTAAATATAGAAGACGGTTGTACAACGACGGATCTCGTTAGTCTAGAAATAGAAGACGGTTGTACAGGCGGATCTCGTTAGTCTAGATATTGAAGACGGTTGTACAGACGGATCACGTTAGTTGAGATATAGGAGACGGTTGTACAGACGGATCTCGTTAGTCTAGATATAGAAGACGGTTGTACAGACGGATCTCGTTAGTCTAGAAATAGAAGACGGTTGTACAGGCGGATCTCGTTAGTCTAGATATTGAAGACGTTTGTCCAACGACGTATCTCGTTAGTCTAGATATACAAGACGGTTGTACAGACGGATCTCGTTAGTCTAGATATAGAAGACGGTTGTACAGACGGATCTCGTTAGTCTAGACATAGAAGACGGTTGTACAGACGGATCTCGTTAGTCTAGAAATAGAAGACGGTTGTACAGGCGGATCTCGTTAGTCTAGATATTGAAGACGTTTGTCCAACGACGTATCTCGTTAGTCTAGATATACAAGACGGTTGTACAGACGGATCTCGTTAGTCTAGATATAGAAGACGGTTGTACAGACGGATCTCGTTAGTCGAGATATAGAAGACGGTTGTACAGACGGATCTCGTTAGTCCAGATATAGAAGACGGTTGTACAGGCGGATCTCGTTAGTCTAGATATTGAAGACGTTTGTCCAACGACGTATCTCGTTAGTCTAGATATACAAGACGGTTGTACAGACGGTTCTCGTTAGTCTAGATATAGAAGACGGTTGTATAACGAGAGATCTCGTTAGTCTAGATATAGAAGACGGTTGTACAACGAGAGATCTCGTTAGTCTAGATATAGAAGACGGTTGTACAGACGGATCTCGTTAGTCTAGATATTGAAGACGTTTGATAACGACGTATCTCGTTAGTCTAGATATAGAAGACGGTTGTACAGACGGATCTCGTTAGTCTAGATATAGAAGACGGTTGTACAACGACGGAGCTCGTTAGTCTAAATATAGAAGACGGTTGTACAACGACGGATCTCGTTAGTCTAGATATAGAAGACGGTTGTACAGACGGATCTCGTTAGTCTAGATATAGAAGACGGTTGTACAACGACGGATCTCGTTAGTCTAGATATAGAAGACGGTTGTACAACGACGGATCTCGTTAGTCTAGATATAGAAGACGGTTGTACAGACGGATCTCGTTAGTCTAGATATAGAAGACGGTTGTACAACGACGGATCTCGTTAGTCTAGATATAGAAGACGGTTGTACAACGACGGATCTCGTTAGTCTAGATATAGAAGACGGTTGTACAGACGGATCTCGTTAGTCTAGATATATAAGACGGTTGTACAGACGGATCCCGTTAGTCTACATATAGAAGACGGTTGTACATCGAGAGATCTCGTTAGTCTAGATATAGAAGACGGTTGTACAACGACGGATCTCGTTAGTCTAGATATACAAGACGGTTGTACAGACGGATCTCGTTAGTCTAGATATAGAAGACGGTTGTACAGACGGATCTCGTTAGTCGAGATATAGAAGACGGTTGTACAGACGGATCTCGTTAGTCTAGATATAGAAGACGGTTGTACAACGACGGATCTCGTTAGTCTAGAAATAGAAGACGGTTGTAGAGACGGATCTCGTTAGTCTAGATATAGAAGACGGTTGTACAGACGGATCTCGTTAGTCTAGATATAGAAGACGGTTGTACATCGACGGATCTCGTTAGTCTAGATATAGAAGAGGGTTGTACAACGACGGATCTCGTTAGTCTAGATATTGAAGACGTTTGTCCAACGACGTATCTCGTTAGTCAAGATATAGAAAACGGTTGTACAGACGGATCTCGTTAGTCTAGATATAGAAGAGGGTTGTACAACGACGGATCTCGTTAGTCTAAATATAGAAGACGGTTGTACAACGACGGATCTCGTTAGTCTAGAAATAGAAGACGGTTGTACAGGCGGATCTCGTTAGTCTAGATATTGAAGACGTTTGTCCAACGACGTATCTCGTTAGTCTAGATATACAAGACGGTTGTACAGACGGATCTCGTTAGTCTAGATATAGAAGACGGTTGTACAGACGGATCTCGTTAGTCGAGATATAGAAGACGGTTGTACAGACGGATCTCGTTAGTCTAGATATAGAAGACGGTTGTACAGGCGGATCTCGTTAGTCTAGATATTGAAGACGTTTGTCCAACGACGTATCTCGTTAGTCTAGATATACAAGACGGTTGCACAGACGGTTCTCGTTAGTCTAGATATAGAAGACGGTTGTATAACGAGAGATCTCGTTAGTCTAGATATAGAAGACGGTTGTACAACGAGAGATCTCGTTAGTCTAGATATAGAAGACGGTTGTACAGACGGATCTCGTTAGTCTAGATATTGAAGACGTTTGATAACGACGTATCTCGTTAGTCTATATATAGATGACGGTTGTACAGACGGATCTCGTTAGTCTAGATATAGAAGACGGTTGTACAGACGGATCCCGTTAGTCTACATATAGAAGACGGTTGTACATCGAGAGATCTCGTTAGTCTAGATATAGAAGACGGTTGTACAACGACGGATCTCGTTAGTCTAGATATACAAGACGGTTGTACAGACGGATCTCGTTAGTCTAGATATAGAAGACGGTTGTACAGACGGATCTCGTTAGTCGAGATATAGAAGACGGTTGTACAGACGGATATCGTTAGTCTAGATATAGAAGACGGTTGTACAACGACGGATCTCGTTAGTCTAGAAATAGAAGACGGTTGTAGAGACGGATCTCGTTAGTCTAGATATAGAAGACGGTTGTACAGACGGATCTCGTTAGTCTAGATATAGAAGACGGTTGTACAACGAGAGATCTCGTTAGTCTAGATATAGAAGACGGTTGTACAGACGGATCTCGTTAGTCTAGATATTGAAGACGTTTGATAACGACGTATCTCGTTAGTCTAGATATAGAAGACGGTTGTACAGACGGATCTCGTTAGTCTAGATATAGAAGACGGTTGTACAACGACGGAGCTCGTTAGTCTAAATATAGAAGACGGTTGTACAACGACGGATCTCGTTAATCTAGATATAGAAGACGGTTGTACAGACGGATCTCGTTAGTCTAGATATAGAAGACGGTTGTACAGACGGATCTCGTTAGTCTAGAAATAGAAGACGGTTGTACAGGCGGATCTCGTTAGTCTAGATATTGAAGACGTTTGTCCAACGACGTATCTCGTTAGTCTAGATATAGAAGACGGTTGTACAGACGGATCTCGTTAGTCTAGATATAGAAGACGGTTGTACAACGACGGAGCTCGTTAGTCTAAATATAGAAGACGGTTGTACAACGACGGATCTCGTTAGTCTAGATATAGAAGACGGTTGTACAGACGGATCTCGTTAGTCTAGATATAGAAGACGGTTGTACAGACGGATCACGTTAGTTGAGATATAGAAGACGGTTGTACAGACGGATCTCGTTAGTCTAGATATAGAAGACGGTTGTACAGACGGATCTCGTTAGTCTAGAAATAGAAGACGGTTGTACAGGCGGATCTCGTTAGTCTAGATATTGAAGACGTTTGTCCAACGACGTATCTCGTTAGTCTAGATATACAAGACGGTTGTACAGACGGATCTCGTTAGTCTAGATATAGAAGACGGTTGTACAGACGGATCTCGTTAGTCTAGATATAGAAGACGGTTGTACAGACGGATCTCGTTAGTCTAGAAATAGAAGACGGTTGTACAGGCGGATCTCGTTAGTCTAGATATTGAAGACGTTTGTCCAACGACGTATCTCGTTAGTCTAGATATACAAGACGGTTGTACAGACGGATCTCGTTAGTCTAGATATAGAAGACGGTTGTACAGACGGATCTCGTTAGTCGAGATATAGAAGACGGTTGTACAGACGGATCTCGTTAGTCCAGATATAGAAGACGGTTGTACAGGCGGATCTCGTTAGTCTAGATATTGAAGACGTTTGTCCAACGACGTATCTCGTTAGTCTAGATATACAAGACGGTTGTACAGACGGTTCTCGTTAGTCTAGATATAGAAGACGGTTGTATAACGAGAGATCTCGTTAGTCTAGATATAGAAGACGGTTGTACAACGAGAGATCTCGTTAGTCTAGATATAGAAGACGGTTGTACAGACGGATCTCGTTAGTCTAGATATTGAAGACGTTTGATAACGACGTATCTCGTTAGTCTAGATATAGAAGACGGTTGTACAGACGGATCTCGTTAGTCTAGATATAGAAGACGGTTGTACAACGACGGAGCTCGTTAGTCTAAATATAGAAGACGGTTGTACAACGACGGATCTCGTTAGTCTAGATATAGAAGACGGTTGTACAGACGGATCTCGTTAGTCTAGATATAGAAGACGGTTGTACAACGACGGATCTCGTTAGTCTAGATATAGAAGACGGTTGTACAACGACGGATCTCGATAGTCTAGATATAGAAGACGGTTGTACAGACGGATCTCGTTAGTCTAGATATAGAAGACGGTTGTACAACGACGGATCTCGTTAGTCTAGATATAGAAGACGGTTGTACAACGACGGATCTCGTTAGTCTAGATATAGAAGACGGTTGTACAGACGGATCTCGTTAGTCTAGATATATAAGACGGTTGTACAGACGGATCCCGTTAGTCTACATATAGAAGACGGTTGTACATCGAGAGATCTCGTTAGTCTAGATATAGAAGACGGTTGTACAACGACGGATCTCGTTAGTCTAGATATACAAGACGGTTGTACAGACGGATCTCGTTAGTCTAGATATAGAAGACGGTTGTACAGACGGATCTCGTTAGTCGAGATATAGAAGACGGTTGTACAGACGGATCTCGTTAGTCTAGATATAGAAGACGGTTGTACAACGACGGATCTCGTTAGTCTAGAAATAGAAGACGGTTGTAGAGACGGATCTCGTTAGTCTAGATATAGAAGACGGTTGTACAGACGGATCTCGTTAGTCTAGATATAGAAGACGGTTGTACATCGACGGATCTCGTTAGTCTAGATATAGAAGAGGGTTGTACAACGACGGATCTCGTTAGTCTAGATATTGAAGACGTTTGTCCAACGACGTATCTCGTTAGTCAAGATATAGAAAACGGTTGTACAGACGGATCTCGTTAGTCTAGATATAGAAGAGGGTTGTACAACGACGGATCTCGTTAGTCTAAATATAGAAGACGGTTGTACAACGACGGATCTCGTTAGTCTAGAAATAGAAGACGGTTGTACAGGCGGATCTCGTTAGTCTAGATATTGAAGACGTTTGTCCAACGACGTATCTCGTTAGTCTAGATATACAAGACGGTTGTACAGACGGATCTCGTTAGTCTAGATATAGAAGACGGTTGTACAGACGGATCTCGTTAGTCGAGATATAGAAGACGGTTGTACAGACGGATCTCGTTAGTCTAGATATAGAAGACGGTTGTACAGGCGGATCTCGTTAGTCTAGATATTGAAGACGTTTGTCCAACGACGTATCTCGTTAGTCTAGATATACAAGACGGTTGTACAGACGGTTCTCGTTAGTCTAGATATAGAAGACGGTTGTATAACGAGAGATCTCGTTAGTCTAGATATAGAAGACGGTTGTACAACGAGAGATCTCGTTAGTCTAGATATAGAAGACGGTTGTACAGACGGATCTCGTTAGTCTAGATATTGAAGACGTTTGATAACGACGTATCTCGTTAGTCTAGATATAGAAGACGGTTGTACAGACGGATCTCGTTAGTCTAGATATAGAAGAGGGTTGTACAACGACGGATCTCGTTAGTCTAAATATAGAAGACGGTTGTACAACGACGGATCTCGTTAGTCTAGAAATAGAAGACGGTTGTACAGGCGGATCTCGTTAGTCTAGATATTGAAGACGTTTGTCCAAAGACGTATCTCGTTAGTCTAGATATACAAGACGGTTGTACAGACGGATCTCGTTAGTCTAGATATAGAAGACGGTTGTACAGACGGATCTCGTTAGTCGAGATATAGAAGACGGTTGTACAGACGGATCTCGTTAGTCTAGATATAGAAGACGGTTGTACAGGCGGATCTCGTTAGTCTAGATATTGAAGACGTTTGTCCAACGACGTATCTCGTTAGTCTAGATATACAAGACGGTTGTACAGACGGTTCCCGTTAGTCTAGATATAGAAGACGGTTGTATAACGAGAGATCTCGTTAGTCTAGATATAGAAGACGGTTGTACAACGAGAGATCTCGTTAGTCTAGATATAGAAGACGGTTGTACAGACGGATCTCGTTAGTCTAGATATAGAAGACGGTTGTACAACGACGGATCTCGTTAGTCTAGATATAGAAGACGGTTGTACAACGACGGATCTCGTTAGTCTAGATATAGAAGACGGTTGTACAGACGGATCTCGTTAGTCTAGATATATAAGACGGTTGTACAGACGGATCCCGTTAGTCTACATATAGAAGACGGTTGTACATCGAGAGATCTCGTTAGTCTAGATATAGAAGACGGTTGTACAACGACGGATCTCGTTAGTCTAGATATAGAAGACGGTTGTACAACGACGGATCTCGTTAGTCTAGATATAGAAGACGGTTGTACAGACGGATCTCGTTAGTCTAGATATATAAGACGGTTGTACAGACGGATCCCGTTAGTCTACATATAGAAGACGGTTGTACATCGAGAGATCTCGTTAGTCTAGATATAGAAGACGGTTGTACAACGACGGATCTCGTTAGTCTAGATATACAAGACGGTTGTACAGACGGATCTCGTTAGTCTAGATATAGAAGACGGTTGTACAGACGGATCTCGTTAGTCGAGATATAGAAGACGGTTGTACAGACGGATCTCGTTAGTCTAGATATAGAAGACGGTTGTACAACGACGGATCTCGTTAGTCTAGAAATAGAAGACGGTTGTAGAGACGGATCTCGTTAGTCTAGATATAGAAGACGGTTGTACAGACGGATCTCGTTAGTCTAGATATAGAAGACGGTTGTACATCGACGGATCTCGTTAGTCTAGATATAGAAGAGGGTTGTACAACGACGGATCTCGTTAGTCTAGATATTGAAGACGTTTGTCCAACGACGTATCTCGTTAGTCAAGATATAGAAAACGGTTGTACAGACGGATCTCGTTAGTCTAGATATAGAAGAGGGTTGTACAACGACGGATCTCGTTAGTCTAAATATAGAAGACGGTTGTACAACGACGGATCTCGTTAGTCTAGAAATAGAAGACGGTTGTACAGGCGGATCTCGTTAGTCTAGATATTGAAGACGTTTGTCCAACGACGTATCTCGTTAGTCTAGATATACAAGACGGTTGTACAGACGGATCTCGTTAGTCTAGATATAGAAGACGGTTGTACAGACGGATCTCGTTAGTCGAGATATAGAAGACGGTTGTACAGACGGATCTCGTTAGTCTAGATATAGAAGACGGTTGTACAGGCGGATCTCGTTAGTCTAGATATTGAAGACGTTTGTCCAACGACGTATCTCGTTAGTCTAGATATACAAGACGGTTGTACAGACGGTTCTCGTTAGTCTAGATATAGAAGACGGTTGTATAACGAGAGATCTCGTTAGTCTAGATATAGAAGACGGTTGTACAACGAGAGATCTCGTTAGTCTAGATATAGAAGACGGTTGTACAGACGGATCTCGTTAGTCTAGATATTGAAGACGTTTGATAACGACGTATCTCGTTAGTCTAGATATAGAAGACGGTTGTACAGACGGATCTCGTTAGTCTAGATATAGAAGACGGTTGTACAGACGGATCCCGTTAGTCTACATATAGAAGACGGTTGTACATCGAGAGATCTCGTTAGTCTAGATATAGAAGACGGTTGTACAACGACGGATCTCGTTAGTCTAGATATACAAGACGGTTGTACAGACGGATCTCGTTAGTCTAGATATAGAAGACGGTTGTACAGACGGATCTCGTTAGTCGAGATATAGAAGACGGTTGTACAGACGGATCTCGTTAGTCTAGATATAGAAGACGGTTGTACAACGACGGATCTCGTTAGTCTAGAAATAGAAGACGGTTGTAGAGACGGATCTCGTTAGTCTAGATATAGAAGACGGTTGTACAGACGGATCTCGTTAGTCTAGATATAGAAGACGGTTGTACATCGACGGATCTCGTTAGTCTAGATATAGAAGAGGGTTGTACAACGACGGATCTCGTTAGTCTAGATATTGAAGACGTTTGTCCAACGACGTATCTCGTTAGTCAAGATATAGAAAACGGTTGTACAGACGGATCTCGTTAGTCTAGATATAGAAGAGGGTTGTACAACGACGGATCTCGTTAGTCTAGATATAGAAGACGGTTGTACAGACGGATCTCGTTAGTCTAGATATAGAAGACGGTTGTACAACGACGGATCTCGTTAGTCTAGATATAGAAGACGGTTGTACAACGACGGATCTCGTTAGTCTAGATATAGAAGACGGTTGTACAGACGGATCTCGTTAGTCTAGATATATAAGACGGTTGTACAGACGGATCCCGTTAGTCTACATATAGAAGACGGTTGTACATCGAGAGATCTCGTTAGTCTAGATATAGAAGACGGTTGTACAACGACGGATCTCGTTAGTCCAGATATACAAGACGGTTGTACAGACGGATCTCGTTAGTCTAGATATAGAAGACGGTTGTACAGACGGATCTCGTTAGTCGAGATATAGAAGACGGTTGTACAGACGGATCTCGTTAGTCTAGATATAGAAGACGGTTGTACAACGACGGATCTCGTTAGTCTAGAAATAGAAGACGGTTGTAGAGACGGATCTCGTTAGTCTAGATATAGAAGACGGTTGTACAGACGAATCTCGTTAGTCTAGATATAGAAGACGGTTGTACATCGACGGATCTCGTTAGTCTAGATATAGAAGAGGGTTGTACAACGACGGATCTCGTTAGTCTAGATATTGAAGACGTTTGTCCAACGACGTATCTCGTTAGTCAAGATATAGAAAACGGTTGTACAGACGGATCTCGTTAGTCTAGATATAGAAGAGGGTTGTACAACGACGGATCTCGTTAGTCTAAATATAGAAGACGGTTGTACAACGACGGATCTCGTTAGTCTAGAAATAGAAGACGGTTGTACAGGCGGATCTCGTTAGTCTAGATATTGAAGACGTTTGTCCAACGACGTATCTCGTTAGTCTAGATATACAAGACGGTTGTACAGACGGATCTCGTTAGTCTAGATATAGAAGACGGTTGTACAGACGGATCTCGTTAGTCGAGATATAGAAGACGGTTGTACAGACGGATCTCGTTAGTCTAGATATAGAAGACGGTTGTACAGGCGGATCTCGTTAGTCTAGATATTGAAGACGTTTGTCCAACGACGTATCTCGTTAGTCTAGATATACAAGACGGTTGTACAGACGGTTCCCGTTAGTCTAGATATAGAAGACGGTTGTATAACGAGAGATCTCGTTAGTCTAGATATAGAAGACGGTTGTACAACGAGAGATCTCGTTAGTCTAGATATAGAAGACGGTTGTACAGACGGATCTCGTTAGTCTAGATATTGAAGACGTTTGATAACGACGTATCTCGTTAGTCTAGATATAGAAGACGGTTGTACAGACGGATCTCGTTAGTCTAGATATAGAAGACGGTTGTACAGACGGATCCCGTTAGTCTACATATAGAAGACGGTTGTACATCGAGAGATCTCGTTAGTCTAGATATAGAAGACGGTTGTACAACGACGGATCTCGTTAGTCTAGATATACAAGACGGTTGTACAGACGGATCTCGTTAGTCTAGATATAGAAGACGGTTGTACAGACGGATCTCGTTAGTCGAGATATAGAAGACGGTTGTACAGACGGATCTCGTTAGTCTAGATATAGAAGACGGTTTTACAACGACGGATCTCGTTAGTCTAGAAATAGAAGACGGTTGTAGAGACGGATCTCGTTAGTCTAGATATAGAAGACGGTTGTACAGACGGATCTCGTTAGTCTAGATATAGAAGACGGTTGTACATCGACGGATCTCGTTAGTCTAGATATAGAAGAGGGTTGTACAACGACGGATCTCGTTAGTCTAGATATTGAAGACGTTTGTCCAACGACGTATCTCGTTAGTCAAGATATAGAAAACGGTTTTACAGACGGATCTCGTTAGTCTAGATATAGAAGAGGGTTGTACAACGACGGATCTCGTTAGTCTAAATATAGAAGACGGTTGTACAACGACGGATCTCGTTAGTCTAGAAATAGAAGACGGTTGTACAGGCGGATCTCGTTAGTCTAGATATTGAAGACGTTTGTCCAACGACGTATCTCGTTAGTCTAGATATACAAGACGGTTGTACAGACGGATCTCGTTAGTCTAGATATAGAAGACGGTTGTACAGACGGATCTCGTTAGTCGAGATATAGAAGACGGTTGTACAGACGGATCTCGTTAGTCTAGATATAGAAGACGGTTGTACAGGCGGATCTCGTTAGTCTAGATATTGAAGACGTTTGTCCAACGACGTATCTCGTTAGTCTAGATATACAAGACGGTTGTACAGACGGTTCTCGTTAGTCTAGATATAGAAGACGGTTGTATAACGAGAGATCTCGTTAGTCTAGATATAGAAGACGGTTGTACAACGAGAGATCTCGTTAGTCTAGATATAGAAGACGGTTGTACAGACGGATCTCGTTAGTCTAGATATTGAAGACGTTTGATAACGACGTATCTCGTTAGTCTAGATATAGAAGACGGTTGTACAGACGGATCTCGTTAGTCTAGATATAGAAGACGGTTGTACAACGACGGAGCTCGTTAGTCTAAATATAGAAGACGGTTGTACAACGACGGATCTCGTTAGTCTAGATATAGAAGACGGTTGTACAGACGGATCTCGTTAGTCTAGATATAGAAGACGGTTGTACAGACGGATCCCGTTAGTCTACATATAGAAGACGGTTGTACATCGAGAGATCTCGTTAGTCTAGATATAGAAGACGGTTGTATATCGAGAGATCTCGTTAGTCTAGATATAGAAGACGGTTGTACAGACGGATCTCGTTAGTCTAGATATAGAAGACGGTTGTACAGACGGATCTCGTTAGTCTAGATATAGAAGACGGTTGTACAGACGGATCTCGTTAGTCTAGATATTGAAGACGTTTGTCCAACGACGTATCTCGTTAGTCTAGATACAGAAAACGGTTGTACAGACGGATCTCGTTAGTCTAGATATAGAAGACGGTTGTACAGACGGATCTCGTTAATCTAGATATTGAAGACGTTTGTCCAACGACGTATCTCGTTAGTCTAGATATAGAAGACGGTTGTACAGACGGATCTCGTTAGTCTAGATATAGAAGACGGTTGTACAACGACGGAGCTCGTTAGTCTAAATATAGAAGACGGTTGTACAACGACGGATCTCGTTAGTCTAGATATAGAAGACGGTTGTACAGACGGATCTCGTTAGTCTAGATATAGAAGACGGTTGTACAGACGGATCACGTTAGTTGAGATATAGAAGACGGTTGTACAGACGGATCTCGTTAGTCTAGATATAGAAGACGGTTGTACAGACGGATCTCGTTACTCTAGAAATAGAAGACGGTTGTACAGGCGGATCTCGTTAGTCTAGATATTGAAGACGTTTGTCCAACGACGTATCTCGTTAGTCTAGATATACAAGACGGTTGTACAGACGGATCTCGT
Source organism: Andrena bicolor (assembly GCA_960531205.1). Taxonomy (NCBI): domain Eukaryota; kingdom Metazoa; phylum Arthropoda; class Insecta; order Hymenoptera; family Andrenidae; genus Andrena; species Andrena bicolor. Next base: position 604,439 of record CAUIJW010000012.1, read on the forward strand.
TAGTCTAGATATAGAAGACGGTTGTACAGACGGATCTCGTTAGTCGAGATATAGAAGACGGTTGTACAGACGGATCTCGTTAGTCCAGATATAGAAGACGGTTGTACAGGCGGATCTCGTTAGTCTAGATATTGAAGACGTTTGTCCAACGACGTATCTCGTTAGTCTAGATATACAAGACGGTTGTACAGACGGTTCTCGTTAGTCTAGATATAGAAGACGGTTGTATAACGAGAGATCTCGTTAGTCTAGATATAGAAGACGGTTGTACAACGAGAGATCTCGTTAGTCTAGATATAGAAGACGGTTGTACAGACGGATCTCGTTAGTCTAGATATTGAAGACGTTTGATAACGACGTATCTCGTTAGTCTAGATATAGAAGACGGTTGTACAGACGGATCTCGTTAGTCTAGATATAGAAGACGGTTGTACAACGACGGAGCTCGTTAGTCTAAATATAGAAGACGGTTGTACAACGACGGATCTCGTTAGTCTAGATATAGAAGACGGTTGTACAGACGGATCTCGTTAGTCTAGATATAGAAGACGGTTGTACAACGACGGATCTCGTTAGTCTAGATATAGAAGACGGTTGTACAACGACGGATCTCGTTAGTCTAGATATAGAAGGCGGTTGTACAGACGGATCTCGTTAGTCTAGATATATAAGACGGTTGTACAGACGGATCCCGTTAGTCTACATATAGAAGACGGTTGTACATCGAGAGATCTCGTTAGTCTAGATATAGAAGACGGTTGTACAGACGGATCTCGTTAGTCGAGATATAGAAGACGGTTGTACAGACGGATCTCGTTAGTCTAGATATAGAAGACGGTTGTACAACGACGGATCTCGTTAGTCTAGAAATAGAAGACGGTTGTAGAGACGGATCTCGTTAGTCTAGATATAGAAGACGGTTGTACAGACGAATCTCGTTAGTCTAGATATAGAAGACGGTTGTACATCGACGGATCTCGTTAGTCTAGATATAGAAGAGGGTTGTACAACGACGGATCTCGTTAGTCTAGATATTGAAGACGTTTGTCCAACGACGTATCTCGTTAGTCAAGATATAGAAAACGGTTGTACAGACGGAGCTCGTTAGTCTAAATATAGAAGACGGTTGTACAACGACGGATCTCGTTAGTCTAGATATAGAAGACGGTTGTACAACGACGGATCTCGTTAGTCTAGATATAGAAGACGGTTGTACAGACGGATCTCGTTAGTCTAGATATATAAGACGGTTGTACAGACGGATCCCGTTAGTCTACATATAGAAGACGGTTGTACATCGAGAGATCTCGTTAGTCTAGATATAGAAGACGGTTGTACAACGACGGATCTCGTTAGTCTAGAAATAGAAGACGGTTGTACAGGCGGATCTCGTTAGTCTAGATATTGAAGACGTTTGTCCAACGACGTATCTCGTTAGTCTAGATATAGAAGACGGTTGTACAGACGGATCTCGTTAGTCTAGATATAGAAGACGGTTGTACAACGACGGAGCTCGTTAGTCTAAATATAGAAGACGGTTGTACAACGACGGATCTCGTTAGTCTAGATATAGAAGACGGTTGTACAGACGGATCTCGTTAGTCTAGATATAGAAGACGGTTGTACAACGACGGATCTCGTTAGTCTAGATATAGAAGACGGTTGTACAACGACGGATCTCGTTAGTCTAGATATAGAAGACGGTTGTACAGACGGATCTCGTTAGTCTAGATATAGAAGACGGTTGTACAGACGGATCTCGTTAGTCTAGATATTGAAGACGTTTGTCCAACGACGTATCTCGTTAGTCTAGATATAGAAGACGGTTGTATATCGAGAGATCTCGTTAGTCTAGATATAGAAGACGGTTGTACAGACGGTTCTCGTTAGTCTAGATATAGAAGACGGTTGTATAACGAGAGATCTCGTTAGTCTAGATATAGAAGACGGTTGTACAACGAGAGATCTCGTTAGTCTAGATATAGAAGACGGTTGTACAGACGGATCTCGTTAGTCTAGATATTGAAGACGTTTGATAACGACGTATCTCGTTAGTCTGGATATAGAAGACCGTTGTACAGACGGATCTCGTTAGTCTAGATATAGAAGACGGTTGTACAACGACGGAGCTCGTTAGTCTAAATATAGAAAACGGTTGTACAACGACGGATCTCGTTAATCTAGATATAGAAGACGGTTGTACAGACGGATCTCGTTAGTCTAGATATTGAAGACGTTTGATAACGACGTATCTCGTTAGTCTAGATATAGAAGACGGTTGTACAGACGGATCTCGTTAGTCTAGATATAGAAGACGGTTGTACAGACGGATCTCGTTAGTCTAGATATAGAAGACGGTTGTACAACGACGGAGCTCGTTAGTCTAAATATAGAAGACGGTTGTACAACGACGGATCTCGTTAGTTGAGATATAGAAGACGGTTGTACAGACGGATCTCGTTAGTCTAGATATAGAGGACGGTTGTACAGACGGATCACGTTAGTTGAGATATAGAAGACGGTTGTACAGACGGATCTCGTTAGTCTAGATATAGAAGACGGTTGTACAGACGGATCTCGTTAGTCTAGAAATAGAAGACGGTTGTACAGGCGGATCTCGTTAGTCTAGATATTGAAGACGTTTGTCCAACGACGTATCTCGTTAGTCTAGATATACAAGACGGTTGTACAGACGGATGTCGTTAGTCTAGATATTGAAGACGTTTGTCCAACGACGTATCTCGTTAGTCTAGATATAGAAGACGGTTGTACAACGACGTATCTCGTTAGTCTAGATATAGAAGACGGTTGTACAGACGGATCTCGTTAGTCTAGATATTGAAGACGTTTGTCCAACGACGTATCTCGTTAGTCTAGATATAGAAGACGGTTGTACAGACGGATCTCGTTAGTCGAGATATAGAAGACGGTTGTACAGACGGATCTCGTTAGTCTAGATATAGAAGACGGTTGTACAGGCGGATCTCGTTAGTCTAGATATTGAAGACGTTTGTCCAACGACGGATCTCGTTAGTCTAGATATAGAAGACGGTTGTACAGACGGATCTCGTTAGTCTAGATATAGAAGACGGTTGTACAGACGGATCACGTTAGTTGAGATATAGAAGACGGTTGTACAGACGGATCTCGTTAGTCTAGATATAGAAGACGGTTGTACAGACGGATCTCGTTAGTCTAGAAATAGAAGACGGTTGTACAGGCGGATCTCGTTAGTCTAGATATTGAAGACGTTAGTCCAACGACGTATCTCGTTAGTCTAGATATACAAGACGGTTGTACAGACGGATCTCGTTAGTCTAGATATAGAAGACGGTTGTACAGACGGATCTCGTTAGTCTAGATATAGAAGACGGTTGTACAGACGGATCTCGTTAGTCTAGATATAGAAGACGGTTGTATATCGAGAGATCTCGTTAGTCTAGATATAGAAGACGGTTGTACAGACGGATCTCGTTAGTCTAGATATTGAAGACGTTTGTCCAACGACGTATCTCGTTAGTCTAGATATACAAGACGGTTGTACAGACGGATCTCGTTAGTCTAGATATAGAAGACGGTTGTACAGACGGATCTCGTTAGTCTAGATATTGAAGACGTTTGTCCAACGACGTATCTCGTTAGTCTAGATATAGAAGACGGTTGTACAGACGGATCTCGTTAGTCGAGATATAGAAGACGGTTGTACAGACGGATCTCGTTAGTCCAGATATAGAAGACGGTTGTACAGGCGGATCTCGTTAGTCTAGATATTGAAGACGTTTGTCCAACGACGTATCTCGTTAGTCTAGATATACAAGACGGTTGTACAGACGGATCTCGTTAGTCTAGATATAGAAGACGGTTGTACAGACGGATCTCGTTAGTCTAGATATAGAAGACGGTTGTATATCGAGAGATCTCGTTAGTCTAGATATAGAAGACGGTTGTACAGACGGATCTCGTTAGTCTAGATATAGAAGACGGTTGTACAGACGGATCTCGTTAGTCTAGATATAGAAGACGGTTGTACAGACGGATCTCGTTAGTCTAGATATTGAAGACGTTTGTCCAACGACGTATCTCGTTAGTCTAGATACAGAAAACGGTTGTACAGACGGATCTCGTTAGTCTAGATATAGAAGACGGTTGTACAGACGGATCTCGTTAATCTAGATATTGAAGACGTTTGTCCAACGACGTATCTCGTTAGTCTAGATATAGAAGACGGTTGTATATCGAGAGATCTCGTTAGTCTAGATATAGAAGACGGTTGTACAGACGGATCTCGTTAGTCTAGATATAGAAGACGGTTGTACAACGACGGAGCTCGTTAGTCTAGATATAGAAGACGGTTGTACAACGACGGATCTCGTTAGTCTAGATATAGAAGACGGTTGTATTACGAGAGATCTCGTTAGTCTAGATATATAAGGCGGTTGTACAGACGGATCCCGTTAGTCTACATATAGAAGACGGTTGTACATCGAGAGATCTCGTTAGTCTAGATATAGAAGACGGTTGTATATCGAGAGATCTCGTTAGTCTAGATATAGAAGACGGTTGTACAGACGGATCTCGTTAGTCTAGATATAGAAGACGGTTGTACAGACGGAGCTCGTTAGTCTAGACATAGTAGACGGTTGTACAGACGGATCTCGTTAGTCTAGATATAGAAGATGGTTGTACAGACGGATCTCGTTAGTCTAGATATTGAAGACGTTTGTCCAACGACGGATCTCGTTAGTCTAGATATAGAAGACGGTTGTACAACGACGGATCTCGTTTGTCCAGATACAGAAAACGGTTGTACAGACGGATCTCGTTAGTCTAGATATAGAAGACGGTTGTACAGACGGATCTCGTTAGTCTAGATATAGAAGACGGTTGTACAGACGGATCTCGTTAGTCTAGATATAGAAGATGGTTGTACAGACGGATCTCGTTAGTCTAGATATTGAAGACGTTTGTCCAACGACGGATCTCGTTAGTCTAGATATAGAAGACGGTTGTACAACGACGGATCTCGTTTGTCTAGATACAGAAAACGGTTGTACAGACGGATCTCGTTAGTCTAGATATAGAAGACGGTTGTACAGACGGATCTCGTTAGTCTAGATATTGAAGACGTTTGTCCAACGACGTATCTCGTTAGTCTAGATATAGAAGACGGTTGTATATCGAGAGATCTCGTTAGTCTAGATATAGAAGACGGTTGTACAGACGGATCTCGTTAGTCTAGATATAGAAGACGCTTGTACAGACGTATCTCGTTAGTCTAGATATAGAAGACGGTTGTACAACGACGGATCTCGTTAGTCTAGATATAGAAGACGGTTGTATATCGAGAGATCTCGTTAGTCTAGATATAGAAGACGGTTGTACAGACGGATCTCGTTAGTCTAGATATAGAAGACGGTTGTACAACGACGGAGCTCGTTAGTCTAGATATATAAGACGGTTGTACAACGACGGATCTCGTTAGTCTAGATATAGAAGACGGTTGTACAGACGGACTCGTTAGTCTAGATATTGAAGACGTTTGTCCAACGACGTATCTCGTTAGTCTAGATATAGAAAACGGTTGTACAGACGGATCTCGTTAGTCTAGATATAGAAGAGGGTTGTACAACGACGGATCTCGTTAGTCTAGAAATAGAAGACGGTTGTACAGACGGATCTCGTTAGTCTAGATATAGAAGACGGTTGTACAGACGGATCTCGTTAGTCTAGATATAGAAGACGGTTGTACATCGACGGATCTCGTTAGTCTAGATATAGAAGAGGGTTGTACAACGACGGATCTCGTTAGTCTAGATATAGAAGACGGTTGTACAACGACGGATCTCGTTAGTCTAGATATAGAAGACGGTTGTACAGACGGATCCCGTTAGACTAGATATAGAAGACGGTTGTACAGACGGATCTCGTTAGTCTAGATATAGAAGATGGTTGTACAGACGGATCTCGTTAGTCTAGATATTGAAGACGTTTGTCCAACGATGGATCTCGTTAGTCTAGATAAAGAAGACGGTTGTACAACGACGGATCTCGTTAGTCTAGATATAGAAGACGGTTGTACAGACGGATCCCGTTAGTCTAGATATAGAAGACGGTTGTACAGACGGATCTCGTTAGTCTAGATATAGAAGACGGTTGTACAGACGGATCTCGTTAGTCTAGATATAGAAAACGGTTGTACAGACGGATCTCGTTAGTCTAGATATGGAAGACGGTTGTACAGACGGATCTCGTTAGTCTAGATATAGAAGACGGTTGTACAGACGGATCTCGTTAGTCTAGATATTGAAGACGTTTGTCCAACGACGTATCTCGTTAGTCTAGATATAGAAGACGGTTGTATATCGAGAGATCTCATTAGTCTAGATATAGAAGACGGTTTTATATCGAGAGATCTCATTAGTCTAGATATAGAAGACGGTTGTATATCGAGAGATCTCATTAGTCTAGATATAGAAGACGGTTGTACAGACGGATCTCGTTAGTCTAGATATAGAAGACGGTTGTACAAACGGAGCTCGTTAGTCTAGATATAGAAGACGGTTGTACAACGACGGATCTCGTTAGTCTAGATATACAAGACGGTTGTACAGACGGATCTCGTTAGTCTAGATATTGAAGACGTTTGTCCAACGACGTATCTCGTTAGTCTAGATATACAAGACGGTTGTACAGACGGTTCTCGTTAGTCTAGATATAGAAGACGGTTGTACAGGCGGATCTCGTTAGTCTAGATATTGAAGACGTTTGTCCAACGACGTATCTCGTTAGTCTAGATATAGAAGACGGTTGTACAGACGGATCTCGTTAGTCTAGATATAGAAAACGGTTGTACAGACGGATCTCGTTAGTCTAGATATAGAAGACGGTTGTACAGACGGATCTCGTTAGTCGAGATATAGAAGACGGTTGTACAGACGGATCTCGTTAGTCTAGATATAGAAGACGGTTGTACAACGACGGATCTCGTAAGTCTAGAAATAGAAGACGGTTGTAGAGACGGATCTCGTTAGTCTAGATATAGAAGACGGTTGTACAGACGGATCTCGTTAGTCTAGATATAGAAGACGGTTGTACATCGACGGATCTCGTTAGTCTAGATATAGAAGAGGGTTGTACAACGACGGATCTCGTTAGTCTAGATATTGAAGACGTTTGTCCAACGACGAATCTCGTTAGTCAAGATATAGAAAACGGTTGTACAGACGGATCTCTTTAGTCTAGATATAGAAGAGGGTTGTACAACGACGGATCTCGTTAGTCTAAATATAGAAGACGGTTGTACAACGACGGATGTCGTTAGTCTAGAAATAGAAGACGGTTGTACAGGCGGATCTCGTTAGTCTAGATATTGAAGACGTTTGTCCAACGACGTATCTCGTTAGTCTAGATATACAAGACGGTTGTACAGACGGATCTCGTTAGTCTAGATATAGAAGACGGTTGTACAGACGGATCTCGTTAGTCGAGATATAGAAGACGGTTGTACAGACGGATCTCGTTAGTCTAGATATAGAAGACGGTTGTACAGGCGGATCTCGTTAGTCTAGATATTGAAGACGTTTGTCCAACGACGTATCTCGTTAGTCTAGATATACAAGACGGTTGTACAGACGGTTCTCGTTAGTCTAGATATAGAAGACGGTTGTATAACGAGAGATCTCGTTAGTCTAGATATAGAAGACGGTTGTACAACGAGAGATCTCGTTAGTCTAGATATAGAAGACGGTTGTACAGACGGATCTCGTTAGTCTAGATATTGAAGACGTTTGATAACGACGTATCTCGTTAGTCTAGATATAGAAGACGGTTGTACAGACGGATCTCGTTAGTCTAGATATAGAAGACGGTTGTACAACGACGGAGCTCGTTAGTCTAAATATAGAAGACGGTTGTACAACGACGGATCTCGTTAGTCTAGATATAGAAGACGGTTGTACAGACGGATCTCGTTAGTCTAGATATAGAAGACGGTTGTACAGACGGATCTCGTTAGTCTAGATATAGAAGACGGTTGTACAACGACGTATCTCGTTAGTCTAGATATAGAAGACGGTTGTACAGACGGATCTCGTTAGTCTAGATATTGAAGACGTTTGTCCAACGACGTATCTCGTTAGTCTAGATACAGAAAACGGTTGTACAGACGGATCTCGTTAGTCTAGATATAGAAGACGGTTGTACAGACGGATCTCGTTAGTCTAGAAATAGAAGACGGTTGTACAGGCGGATCTCGTTAGTCTAGATATTGAAGACGTTTGTCCAACGACGTATCTCGTTAGTCTAGATATAGAAGACGGTTGTACAGACGGATCTCGTTAGTCTAGATATAGAAGACGGTTGTACAACGACGGAGCTCGTTAGTCTAAATATAGAAGACGGTTGTACAACGACGGATCTCGTTAGTCTAGATATAGAAGACGGTTGTACAGACGGATCTCGTTAGTCTAGATATAGAAGACGGTTGTACAGACGGATCACGTTAGTTGAGATATAGGAGACGGTTGTACAGACGGATCTCGTTAGTCTAGATATAGAAGACGGTTGTACAGACGGATCTCGTTAGTCTAGAAATAGAAGACGGTTGTACAGGCGGATCTCGTTAGTCTAGATATTGAAGACGTTTGTCCAACGACGTATCTCGTTAGTCTAGATATACAAGACGGTTGTACAGACGGATCTCGTTAGTCTAGATATAGAAGACGGTTGTACAGACGGATCTCGTTAGTCTAGACATAGAAGACGGTTGTACAGACGGATCTCGTTAGTCTAGAAATAGAAGACGGTTGTACAGGCGGATCTCGTTAGTCTAGATATGGAAGACGGTTGTACAGACGGATCTCGTTAGTCTAGATATAGAAGACGGTTGTACAGACGGATCTCGTTAGTCTAGATATTGAAGACGTTTGTCCAACGACGTATCTCGTTAGTCTAGATATAGAAGACGGTTGTATATCGAGAGATCTCATTAGTCTAGATATAGAAGACGGTTGTACAGGCGGATCTCGTTAGTCTAGATATTGAAGACGTTTGTCCAACGACGTATCTCGTTAGTCAAGATATAGAAAACGGTTGTACAGACGGATCTCGTTAGTCTAGATATAGAAGAGGGTTGTACAACGACGGATCTCGTTAGTCTAAATATAGAAGACGGTTGTACAACGACGGATCTCGTTAGTCTAGAAATAGAAGACGGTTGTACAGGCGGATCTCGTTAGTCTAGATATTGAAGACGGTTGTACAGACGGATCACGTTAGTTGAGATATAGGAGACGGTTGTACAGACGGATCTCGTTAGTCTAGATATAGAAGACGGTTGTACAGACGGATCTCGTTAGTCTAGAAATAGAAGACGGTTGTACAGGCGGATCTCGTTAGTCTAGATATTGAAGACGTTTGTCCAACGACGTATCTCGTTAGTCTAGATATACAAGACGGTTGTACAGACGGATCTCGTTAGTCTAGATATAGAAGACGGTTGTACAGACGGATCTCGTTAGTCTAGACATAGAAGACGGTTGTACAGACGGATCTCGTTAGTCTAGAAATAGAAGACGGTTGTACAGGCGGATCTCGTTAGTCTAGATATTGAAGACGTTTGTCCAACGACGTATCTCGTTAGTCTAGATATACAAGACGGTTGTACAGACGGATCTCGTTAGTCTAGATATAGAAGACGGTTGTACAGACGGATCTCGTTAGTCGAGATATAGAAGACGGTTGTACAGACGGATCTCGTTAGTCCAGATATAGAAGACGGTTGTACAGGCGGATCTCGTTAGTCTAGATATTGAAGACGTTTGTCCAACGACGTATCTCGTTAGTCTAGATATACAAGACGGTTGTACAGACGGTTCTCGTTAGTCTAGATATAGAAGACGGTTGTATAACGAGAGATCTCGTTAGTCTAGATATAGAAGACGGTTGTACAACGAGAGATCTCGTTAGTCTAGATATAGAAGACGGTTGTACAGACGGATCTCGTTAGTCTAGATATTGAAGACGTTTGATAACGACGTATCTCGTTAGTCTAGATATAGAAGACGGTTGTACAGACGGATCTCGTTAGTCTAGATATAGAAGACGGTTGTACAACGACGGAGCTCGTTAGTCTAAATATAGAAGACGGTTGTACAACGACGGATCTCGTTAGTCTAGATATAGAAGACGGTTGTACAGACGGATCTCGTTAGTCTAGATATAGAAGACGGTTGTACAGACGGATCTCGTTAGTCTAGATATATAAGACGGTTGTACAGACGGATCCCGTTAGTCTACATATAGAAGACGGTTGTACATCGAGAGATCTCGTTAGTCTAGATATAGAAGACGGTTGTACAACGACGGATCTCGTTAGTCTAGATATACAAGACGGTTGTACAGACGGATCTCGTTAGTCTAGATATAGAAGACGGTTGTACAGACGGATCTCGTTAGTCGAGATATAGAAGACGGTTGTACAGACGGATCTCGTTAGTCTAGATATAGAAGACGGTTGTACAACGACGGATCTCGTTAGTCTAGAAATAGAAGACGGTTGTAGAGACGGATCTCGTTAGTCTAGATATAGAAGACGGTTGTACAGACGGATCTCGTTAGTCTAGATATAGAAGACGGTTGTACATCGACGGATCTCGTTAGTCTAGATATAGAAGAGGGTTGTACAACGACGGATCTCGTTAGTCTAGATATTGAAGACGTTTGTCCAACGACGTATCTCGTTAGTCAAGATATAGAAAACGGTTGTACAGACGGATCTCGTTAGTCTAGATATAGAAGAGGGTTGTACAACGACGGATCTCGTTAGTCTAAATATAGAAGACGGTTGTACAACGACGGATCTCGTTAGTCTAGAAATAGAAGACGGTTGTACAGGCGGATCTCGTTAGTCTAGATATTGAAGACGTTTGTCCAACGACGTATCTCGTTAGTCTAGATATACAAGACGGTTGTACAGACGGATCTCGTTAGTCTAGATATAGAAGACGGTTGTACAGACGGATCTCGTTAGTCGAGATATAGAAGACGGTTGTACAGACGGATCTCGTTAGTCTAGATATAGAAGACGGTTGTACAGGCGGATCTCGTTAGTCTAGATATTGAAGACGTTTGTCCAACGACGTATCTCGTTAGTCTAGATATACAAGACGGTTGCACAGACGGTTCTCGTTAGTCTAGATATAGAAGACGGTTGTATAACGAGAGATCTCGTTAGTCTAGATATAGAAGACGGTTGTACAACGAGAGATCTCGTTAGTCTAGATATAGAAGACGGTTGTACAGACGGATCTCGTTAGTCTAGATATTGAAGACGTTTGATAACGACGTATCTCGTTAGTCTATATATAGATGACGGTTGTACAGACGGATCTCGTTAGTCTAGATATAGAAGACGGTTGTACAGACGGATCCCGTTAGTCTACATATAGAAGACGGTTGTACATCGAGAGATCTCGTTAGTCTAGATATAGAAGACGGTTGTACAACGACGGATCTCGTTAGTCTAGATATACAAGACGGTTGTACAGACGGATCTCGTTAGTCTAGATATAGAAGACGGTTGTACAGACGGATCTCGTTAGTCGAGATATAGAAGACGGTTGTACAGACGGATCTCGTTAGTCTAGATATAGAAGACGGTTGTACAACGACGGATCTCGTTAGTCTAGAAATAGAAGACGGTTGTAGAGACGGATCTCGTTAGTCTAGATATAGAAGACGGTTGTACAGACGGATCTCGTTAGTCTAGATATAGAAGACGGTTGTACAACGAGAGATCTCGTTAGTCTAGATATAGAAGACGGTTGTACAGACGGATCTCGTTAGTCTAGATATTGAAGACGTTTGATAACGACGTATCTCGTTAGTCTAGATATAGAAGACGGTTGTACAGACGGATCTCGTTAGTCTAGATATAGAAGACGGTTGTACAACGACGGAGCTCGTTAGTCTAAATATAGAAGACGGTTGTACAACGACGGATCTCGTTAATCTAGATATAGAAGACGGTTGTACAGACGGATCTCGTTAGTCTAGATATAGAAGACGGTTGTACAGACGGATCTCGTTAGTCTAGAAATAGAAGACGGTTGTACAGGCGGATCTCGTTAGTCTAGATATTGAAGACGTTTGTCCAACGACGTATCTCGTTAGTCTAGATATAGAAGACGGTTGTACAGACGGATCTCGTTAGTCTAGATATAGAAGACGGTTGTACAACGACGGAGCTCGTTAGTCTAAATATAGAAGACGGTTGTACAACGACGGATCTCGTTAGTCTAGATATAGAAGACGGTTGTACAGACGGATCTCGTTAGTCTAGATATAGAAGACGGTTGTACAGACGGATCACGTTAGTTGAGATATAGAAGACGGTTGTACAGACGGATCTCGTTAGTCTAGATATAGAAGACGGTTGTACAGACGGATCTCGTTAGTCTAGAAATAGAAGACGGTTGTACAGGCGGATCTCGTTAGTCTAGATATTGAAGACGTTTGTCCAACGACGTATCTCGTTAGTCTAGATATACAAGACGGTTGTACAGACGGATCTCGTTAGTCTAGATATAGAAGACGGTTGTACAGACGGATCTCGTTAGTCTAGATATAGAAGACGGTTGTACAGACGGATCTCGTTAGTCTAGAAATAGAAGACGGTTGTACAGGCGGATCTCGTTAGTCTAGATATTGAAGACGTTTGTCCAACGACGTATCTCGTTAGTCTAGATATACAAGACGGTTGTACAGACGGATCTCGTTAGTCTAGATATAGAAGACGGTTGTACAGACGGATCTCGTTAGTCGAGATATAGAAGACGGTTGTACAGACGGATCTCGTTAGTCCAGATATAGAAGACGGTTGTACAGGCGGATCTCGTTAGTCTAGATATTGAAGACGTTTGTCCAACGACGTATCTCGTTAGTCTAGATATACAAGACGGTTGTACAGACGGTTCTCGTTAGTCTAGATATAGAAGACGGTTGTATAACGAGAGATCTCGTTAGTCTAGATATAGAAGACGGTTGTACAACGAGAGATCTCGTTAGTCTAGATATAGAAGACGGTTGTACAGACGGATCTCGTTAGTCTAGATATTGAAGACGTTTGATAACGACGTATCTCGTTAGTCTAGATATAGAAGACGGTTGTACAGACGGATCTCGTTAGTCTAGATATAGAAGACGGTTGTACAACGACGGAGCTCGTTAGTCTAAATATAGAAGACGGTTGTACAACGACGGATCTCGTTAGTCTAGATATAGAAGACGGTTGTACAGACGGATCTCGTTAGTCTAGATATAGAAGACGGTTGTACAACGACGGATCTCGTTAGTCTAGATATAGAAGACGGTTGTACAACGACGGATCTCGATAGTCTAGATATAGAAGACGGTTGTACAGACGGATCTCGTTAGTCTAGATATAGAAGACGGTTGTACAACGACGGATCTCGTTAGTCTAGATATAGAAGACGGTTGTACAACGACGGATCTCGTTAGTCTAGATATAGAAGACGGTTGTACAGACGGATCTCGTTAGTCTAGATATATAAGACGGTTGTACAGACGGATCCCGTTAGTCTACATATAGAAGACGGTTGTACATCGAGAGATCTCGTTAGTCTAGATATAGAAGACGGTTGTACAACGACGGATCTCGTTAGTCTAGATATACAAGACGGTTGTACAGACGGATCTCGTTAGTCTAGATATAGAAGACGGTTGTACAGACGGATCTCGTTAGTCGAGATATAGAAGACGGTTGTACAGACGGATCTCGTTAGTCTAGATATAGAAGACGGTTGTACAACGACGGATCTCGTTAGTCTAGAAATAGAAGACGGTTGTAGAGACGGATCTCGTTAGTCTAGATATAGAAGACGGTTGTACAGACGGATCTCGTTAGTCTAGATATAGAAGACGGTTGTACATCGACGGATCTCGTTAGTCTAGATATAGAAGAGGGTTGTACAACGACGGATCTCGTTAGTCTAGATATTGAAGACGTTTGTCCAACGACGTATCTCGTTAGTCAAGATATAGAAAACGGTTGTACAGACGGATCTCGTTAGTCTAGATATAGAAGAGGGTTGTACAACGACGGATCTCGTTAGTCTAAATATAGAAGACGGTTGTACAACGACGGATCTCGTTAGTCTAGAAATAGAAGACGGTTGTACAGGCGGATCTCGTTAGTCTAGATATTGAAGACGTTTGTCCAACGACGTATCTCGTTAGTCTAGATATACAAGACGGTTGTACAGACGGATCTCGTTAGTCTAGATATAGAAGACGGTTGTACAGACGGATCTCGTTAGTCGAGATATAGAAGACGGTTGTACAGACGGATCTCGTTAGTCTAGATATAGAAGACGGTTGTACAGGCGGATCTCGTTAGTCTAGATATTGAAGACGTTTGTCCAACGACGTATCTCGTTAGTCTAGATATACAAGACGGTTGTACAGACGGTTCTCGTTAGTCAAGATATAGAAAACGGTTGTACAGACGGATCTCGTTAGTCTAGATATAGAAGAGGGTTGTACAACGACGGATCTCGTTAGTCTAAATATAGAAGACGGTTGTACAACGACGGATCTCGTTAGTCTAGAAATAGAAGACGGTTGTACAGGCGGATCTCGTTAGTCTAGATATTGAAGACGTTTGTCCAACGACGTATCTCGTTAGTCTAGATATACAAGACGGTTGTACAGACGGATCTCGTTAGTCTAGATATAGAAGACGGTTGTACAGACGGATCTCGTTAGTCGAGATATAGAAGACGGTTGTACAGACGGATCTCGTTAGTCTAGATATAGAAGACGGTTGTACAGGCGGATCTCGTTAGTCTAGATATTGAAGACGTTTGTCCAACGACGTATCTCGTTAGTCTAGATATACAAGACGGTTGTACAGACGGTTCTCGTTAGTCTAGATATAGAAGACGGTTGTATAACGAGAGATCTCGTTAGTCTAGATATAGAAGACGGTTGTACAACGAGAGATCTCGTTAGTCTAGATATAGAAGACGGTTGTACAGACGGATCTCGTTAGTCTAGATATTGAAGACGTTTGATAACGACGTATCTCGTTAGTCTAGATATAGAAGACGGTTGTACAGACGGATCTCGTTAGTCTAGATATAGAAGAGGGTTGTACAACGACGGATCTCGTTAGTCTAAATATAGAAGACGGTTGTACAACGACGGATCTCGTTAGTCTAGAAATAGAAGACGGTTGTACAGGCGGATCTCGTTAGTCTAGATATTGAAGACGTTTGTCCAAAGACGTATCTCGTTAGTCTAGATATACAAGACGGTTGTACAGACGGATCTCGTTAGTCTAGATATAGAAGACGGTTGTACAGACGGATCTCGTTAGTCGAGATATAGAAGACGGTTGTACAGACGGATCTCGTTAGTCTAGATATAGAAGACGGTTGTACAGGCGGATCTCGTTAGTCTAGATATTGAAGACGTTTGTCCAACGACGTATCTCGTTAGTCTAGATATACAAGACGGTTGTACAGACGGTTCCCGTTAGTCTAGATATAGAAGACGGTTGTATAACGAGAGATCTCGTTAGTCTAGATATAGAAGACGGTTGTACAACGAGAGATCTCGTTAGTCTAGATATAGAAGACGGTTGTACAGACGGATCTCGTTAGTCTAGATATAGAAGACGGTTGTACAACGACGGATCTCGTTAGTCTAGATATAGAAGACGGTTGTACAACGACGGATCTCGTTAGTCTAGATATAGAAGACGGTTGTACAGACGGATCTCGTTAGTCTAGATATATAAGACGGTTGTACAGACGGATCCCGTTAGTCTACATATAGAAGACGGTTGTACATCGAGAGATCTCGTTAGTCTAGATATAGAAGACGGTTGTACAACGACGGATCTCGTTAGTCTAGATATAGAAGACGGTTGTACAACGACGGATCTCGTTAGTCTAGATATAGAAGACGGTTGTACAGACGGATCTCGTTAGTCTAGATATATAAGACGGTTGTACAGACGGATCCCGTTAGTCTACATATAGAAGACGGTTGTACATCGAGAGATCTCGTTAGTCTAGATATAGAAGACGGTTGTACAACGACGGATCTCGTTAGTCTAGATATACAAGACGGTTGTACAGACGGATCTCGTTAGTCTAGATATAGAAGACGGTTGTACAGACGGATCTCGTTAGTCGAGATATAGAAGACGGTTGTACAGACGGATCTCGTTAGTCTAGATATAGAAGACGGTTGTACAACGACGGATCTCGTTAGTCTAGAAATAGAAGACGGTTGTAGAGACGGATCTCGTTAGTCTAGATATAGAAGACGGTTGTACAGACGGATCTCGTTAGTCTAGATATAGAAGACGGTTGTACATCGACGGATCTCGTTAGTCTAGATATAGAAGAGGGTTGTACAACGACGGATCTCGTTAGTCTAGATATTGAAGACGTTTGTCCAACGACGTATCTCGTTAGTCAAGATATAGAAAACGGTTGTACAGACGGATCTCGTTAGTCTAGATATAGAAGAGGGTTGTACAACGACGGATCTCGTTAGTCTAAATATAGAAGACGGTTGTACAACGACGGATCTCGTTAGTCTAGAAATAGAAGACGGTTGTACAGGCGGATCTCGTTAGTCTAGATATTGAAGACGTTTGTCCAACGACGTATCTCGTTAGTCTAGATATACAAGACGGTTGTACAGACGGATCTCGTTAGTCTAGATATAGAAGACGGTTGTACAGACGGATCTCGTTAGTCGAGATATAGAAGACGGTTGTACAGACGGATCTCGTTAGTCTAGATATAGAAGACGGTTGTACAGGCGGATCTCGTTAGTCTAGATATTGAAGACGTTTGTCCAACGACGTATCTCGTTAGTCTAGATATACAAGACGGTTGTACAGACGGTTCTCGTTAGTCTAGATATAGAAGACGGTTGTATAACGAGAGATCTCGTTAGTCTAGATATAGAAGACGGTTGTACAACGAGAGATCTCGTTAGTCTAGATATAGAAGACGGTTGTACAGACGGATCTCGTTAGTCTAGATATTGAAGACGTTTGATAACGACGTATCTCGTTAGTCTAGATATAGAAGACGGTTGTACAGACGGATCTCGTTAGTCTAGATATAGAAGACGGTTGTACAGACGGATCCCGTTAGTCTACATATAGAAGACGGTTGTACATCGAGAGATCTCGTTAGTCTAGATATAGAAGACGGTTGTACAACGACGGATCTCGTTAGTCTAGATATACAAGACGGTTGTACAGACGGATCTCGTTAGTC
This sequence comes from Andrena bicolor, assembly GCA_960531205.1. Taxonomy (NCBI): domain Eukaryota; kingdom Metazoa; phylum Arthropoda; class Insecta; order Hymenoptera; family Andrenidae; genus Andrena; species Andrena bicolor. Next base: position 621,763 of record CAUIJW010000012.1, read on the forward strand.
TAGATATAGAAGACGGTTGTACAGACGGATCTCGTTAGTCGAGATATAGAAGACGGTTGTACAGACGGATCTCGTTAGTCTAGATATAGAAGACGGTTGTACAACGACGGATCTCGTTAGTCTAGAAATAGAAGACGGTTGTAGAGACGGATCTCGTTAGTCTAGATATAGAAGACGGTTGTACAGACGGATCTCGTTAGTCTAGATATAGAAGACGGTTGTACATCGACGGATCTCGTTAGTCTAGATATAGAAGAGGGTTGTACAACGACGGATCTCGTTAGTCTAGATATTGAAGACGTTTGTCCAACGACGTATCTCGTTAGTCAAGATATAGAAAACGGTTGTACAGACGGATCTCGTTAGTCTAGATATAGAAGAGGGTTGTACAACGACGGATCTCGTTAGTCTAGATATAGAAGACGGTTGTACAGACGGATCTCGTTAGTCTAGATATAGAAGACGGTTGTACAACGACGGATCTCGTTAGTCTAGATATAGAAGACGGTTGTACAACGACGGATCTCGTTAGTCTAGATATAGAAGACGGTTGTACAGACGGATCTCGTTAGTCTAGATATATAAGACGGTTGTACAGACGGATCCCGTTAGTCTACATATAGAAGACGGTTGTACATCGAGAGATCTCGTTAGTCTAGATATAGAAGACGGTTGTACAACGACGGATCTCGTTAGTCCAGATATACAAGACGGTTGTACAGACGGATCTCGTTAGTCTAGATATAGAAGACGGTTGTACAGACGGATCTCGTTAGTCGAGATATAGAAGACGGTTGTACAGACGGATCTCGTTAGTCTAGATATAGAAGACGGTTGTACAACGACGGATCTCGTTAGTCTAGAAATAGAAGACGGTTGTAGAGACGGATCTCGTTAGTCTAGATATAGAAGACGGTTGTACAGACGAATCTCGTTAGTCTAGATATAGAAGACGGTTGTACATCGACGGATCTCGTTAGTCTAGATATAGAAGAGGGTTGTACAACGACGGATCTCGTTAGTCTAGATATTGAAGACGTTTGTCCAACGACGTATCTCGTTAGTCAAGATATAGAAAACGGTTGTACAGACGGATCTCGTTAGTCTAGATATAGAAGAGGGTTGTACAACGACGGATCTCGTTAGTCTAAATATAGAAGACGGTTGTACAACGACGGATCTCGTTAGTCTAGAAATAGAAGACGGTTGTACAGGCGGATCTCGTTAGTCTAGATATTGAAGACGTTTGTCCAACGACGTATCTCGTTAGTCTAGATATACAAGACGGTTGTACAGACGGATCTCGTTAGTCTAGATATAGAAGACGGTTGTACAGACGGATCTCGTTAGTCGAGATATAGAAGACGGTTGTACAGACGGATCTCGTTAGTCTAGATATAGAAGACGGTTGTACAGGCGGATCTCGTTAGTCTAGATATTGAAGACGTTTGTCCAACGACGTATCTCGTTAGTCTAGATATACAAGACGGTTGTACAGACGGTTCCCGTTAGTCTAGATATAGAAGACGGTTGTATAACGAGAGATCTCGTTAGTCTAGATATAGAAGACGGTTGTACAACGAGAGATCTCGTTAGTCTAGATATAGAAGACGGTTGTACAGACGGATCTCGTTAGTCTAGATATTGAAGACGTTTGATAACGACGTATCTCGTTAGTCTAGATATAGAAGACGGTTGTACAGACGGATCTCGTTAGTCTAGATATAGAAGACGGTTGTACAGACGGATCCCGTTAGTCTACATATAGAAGACGGTTGTACATCGAGAGATCTCGTTAGTCTAGATATAGAAGACGGTTGTACAACGACGGATCTCGTTAGTCTAGATATACAAGACGGTTGTACAGACGGATCTCGTTAGTCTAGATATAGAAGACGGTTGTACAGACGGATCTCGTTAGTCGAGATATAGAAGACGGTTGTACAGACGGATCTCGTTAGTCTAGATATAGAAGACGGTTTTACAACGACGGATCTCGTTAGTCTAGAAATAGAAGACGGTTGTAGAGACGGATCTCGTTAGTCTAGATATAGAAGACGGTTGTACAGACGGATCTCGTTAGTCTAGATATAGAAGACGGTTGTACATCGACGGATCTCGTTAGTCTAGATATAGAAGAGGGTTGTACAACGACGGATCTCGTTAGTCTAGATATTGAAGACGTTTGTCCAACGACGTATCTCGTTAGTCAAGATATAGAAAACGGTTTTACAGACGGATCTCGTTAGTCTAGATATAGAAGAGGGTTGTACAACGACGGATCTCGTTAGTCTAAATATAGAAGACGGTTGTACAACGACGGATCTCGTTAGTCTAGAAATAGAAGACGGTTGTACAGGCGGATCTCGTTAGTCTAGATATTGAAGACGTTTGTCCAACGACGTATCTCGTTAGTCTAGATATACAAGACGGTTGTACAGACGGATCTCGTTAGTCTAGATATAGAAGACGGTTGTACAGACGGATCTCGTTAGTCGAGATATAGAAGACGGTTGTACAGACGGATCTCGTTAGTCTAGATATAGAAGACGGTTGTACAGGCGGATCTCGTTAGTCTAGATATTGAAGACGTTTGTCCAACGACGTATCTCGTTAGTCTAGATATACAAGACGGTTGTACAGACGGTTCTCGTTAGTCTAGATATAGAAGACGGTTGTATAACGAGAGATCTCGTTAGTCTAGATATAGAAGACGGTTGTACAACGAGAGATCTCGTTAGTCTAGATATAGAAGACGGTTGTACAGACGGATCTCGTTAGTCTAGATATTGAAGACGTTTGATAACGACGTATCTCGTTAGTCTAGATATAGAAGACGGTTGTACAGACGGATCTCGTTAGTCTAGATATAGAAGACGGTTGTACAACGACGGAGCTCGTTAGTCTAAATATAGAAGACGGTTGTACAACGACGGATCTCGTTAGTCTAGATATAGAAGACGGTTGTACAGACGGATCTCGTTAGTCTAGATATAGAAGACGGTTGTACAGACGGATCCCGTTAGTCTACATATAGAAGACGGTTGTACATCGAGAGATCTCGTTAGTCTAGATATAGAAGACGGTTGTATATCGAGAGATCTCGTTAGTCTAGATATAGAAGACGGTTGTACAGACGGATCTCGTTAGTCTAGATATAGAAGACGGTTGTACAGACGGATCTCGTTAGTCTAGATATAGAAGACGGTTGTACAGACGGATCTCGTTAGTCTAGATATTGAAGACGTTTGTCCAACGACGTATCTCGTTAGTCTAGATACAGAAAACGGTTGTACAGACGGATCTCGTTAGTCTAGATATAGAAGACGGTTGTACAGACGGATCTCGTTAATCTAGATATTGAAGACGTTTGTCCAACGACGTATCTCGTTAGTCTAGATATAGAAGACGGTTGTACAGACGGATCTCGTTAGTCTAGATATAGAAGACGGTTGTACAACGACGGAGCTCGTTAGTCTAAATATAGAAGACGGTTGTACAACGACGGATCTCGTTAGTCTAGATATAGAAGACGGTTGTACAGACGGATCTCGTTAGTCTAGATATAGAAGACGGTTGTACAGACGGATCACGTTAGTTGAGATATAGAAGACGGTTGTACAGACGGATCTCGTTAGTCTAGATATAGAAGACGGTTGTACAGACGGATCTCGTTACTCTAGAAATAGAAGACGGTTGTACAGGCGGATCTCGTTAGTCTAGATATTGAAGACGTTTGTCCAACGACGTATCTCGTTAGTCTAGATATACAAGACGGTTGTACAGACGGATCTCGTTAGTCTAGATATAGAAGACGGTTGTACAGACGGATCTCGTTAGTCGAGATATAGAAGACGGTTGTACAGACGGATCTCGTTAGTCCAGATATAGAAGACGGTTGTACAGGCGGATCTCGTTAGTCTAGATATTGAAGACGTTTGTCCAACGACGTATCTCGTTAGTCTAGATATACAAGACGGTTGTACAGACGGTTCTCGTTAGTCTAGATATAGAAGACGGTTGTATAACGAGAGATCTCGTTAGTCTAGATATAGAAGACGGTTGTACAACGAGAGATCTCGTTAGTCTAGATATAGAAGACGGTTGTACAGACGGATCTCGTTAGTCTAGATATTGAAGACGTTTGATAACGACGTATCTCGTTAGTCTAGATATAGAAGACGGTTGTACAGACGGATCTCGTTAGTCTAGATATAGAAGACGGTTGTACAACGACGGAGCTCGTTAGTCTAAATATAGAAGACGGTTGTACAACGACGGATCTCGTTAGTCTAGATATAGAAGACGGTTGTACAGACGGATCTCGTTAGTCTAGATATAGAAGACGGTTGTACAACGACGGATCTCGTTAGTCTAGATATAGAAGACGGTTGTACAACGACGGATCTCGTTAGTCTAGATATAGAAGGCGGTTGTACAGACGGATCTCGTTAGTCTAGATATATAAGACGGTTGTACAGACGGATCCCGTTAGTCTACATATAGAAGACGGTTGTACATCGAGAGATCTCGTTAGTCTAGATATAGAAGACGGTTGTACAGACGGATCTCGTTAGTCGAGATATAGAAGACGGTTGTACAGACGGATCTCGTTAGTCTAGATATAGAAGACGGTTGTACAACGACGGATCTCGTTAGTCTAGAAATAGAAGACGGTTGTAGAGACGGATCTCGTTAGTCTAGATATAGAAGACGGTTGTACAGACGAATCTCGTTAGTCTAGATATAGAAGACGGTTGTACATCGACGGATCTCGTTAGTCTAGATATAGAAGAGGGTTGTACAACGACGGATCTCGTTAGTCTAGATATTGAAGACGTTTGTCCAACGACGTATCTCGTTAGTCAAGATATAGAAAACGGTTGTACAGACGGAGCTCGTTAGTCTAAATATAGAAGACGGTTGTACAACGACGGATCTCGTTAGTCTAGATATAGAAGACGGTTGTACAACGACGGATCTCGTTAGTCTAGATATAGAAGACGGTTGTACAGACGGATCTCGTTAGTCTAGATATATAAGACGGTTGTACAGACGGATCCCGTTAGTCTACATATAGAAGACGGTTGTACATCGAGAGATCTCGTTAGTCTAGATATAGAAGACGGTTGTACAACGACGGATCTCGTTAGTCTAGAAATAGAAGACGGTTGTACAGGCGGATCTCGTTAGTCTAGATATTGAAGACGTTTGTCCAACGACGTATCTCGTTAGTCTAGATATAGAAGACGGTTGTACAGACGGATCTCGTTAGTCTAGATATAGAAGACGGTTGTACAACGACGGAGCTCGTTAGTCTAAATATAGAAGACGGTTGTACAACGACGGATCTCGTTAGTCTAGATATAGAAGACGGTTGTACAGACGGATCTCGTTAGTCTAGATATAGAAGACGGTTGTACAACGACGGATCTCGTTAGTCTAGATATAGAAGACGGTTGTACAACGACGGATCTCGTTAGTCTAGATATAGAAGACGGTTGTACAGACGGATCTCGTTAGTCTAGATATAGAAGACGGTTGTACAGACGGATCTCGTTAGTCTAGATATTGAAGACGTTTGTCCAACGACGTATCTCGTTAGTCTAGATATAGAAGACGGTTGTATATCGAGAGATCTCGTTAGTCTAGATATAGAAGACGGTTGTACAGACGGTTCTCGTTAGTCTAGATATAGAAGACGGTTGTATAACGAGAGATCTCGTTAGTCTAGATATAGAAGACGGTTGTACAACGAGAGATCTCGTTAGTCTAGATATAGAAGACGGTTGTACAGACGGATCTCGTTAGTCTAGATATTGAAGACGTTTGATAACGACGTATCTCGTTAGTCTGGATATAGAAGACCGTTGTACAGACGGATCTCGTTAGTCTAGATATAGAAGACGGTTGTACAACGACGGAGCTCGTTAGTCTAAATATAGAAAACGGTTGTACAACGACGGATCTCGTTAATCTAGATATAGAAGACGGTTGTACAGACGGATCTCGTTAGTCTAGATATTGAAGACGTTTGATAACGACGTATCTCGTTAGTCTAGATATAGAAGACGGTTGTACAGACGGATCTCGTTAGTCTAGATATAGAAGACGGTTGTACAGACGGATCTCGTTAGTCTAGATATAGAAGACGGTTGTACAACGACGGAGCTCGTTAGTCTAAATATAGAAGACGGTTGTACAACGACGGATCTCGTTAGTTGAGATATAGAAGACGGTTGTACAGACGGATCTCGTTAGTCTAGATATAGAGGACGGTTGTACAGACGGATCACGTTAGTTGAGATATAGAAGACGGTTGTACAGACGGATCTCGTTAGTCTAGATATAGAAGACGGTTGTACAGACGGATCTCGTTAGTCTAGAAATAGAAGACGGTTGTACAGGCGGATCTCGTTAGTCTAGATATTGAAGACGTTTGTCCAACGACGTATCTCGTTAGTCTAGATATACAAGACGGTTGTACAGACGGATGTCGTTAGTCTAGATATTGAAGACGTTTGTCCAACGACGTATCTCGTTAGTCTAGATATAGAAGACGGTTGTACAACGACGTATCTCGTTAGTCTAGATATAGAAGACGGTTGTACAGACGGATCTCGTTAGTCTAGATATTGAAGACGTTTGTCCAACGACGTATCTCGTTAGTCTAGATATAGAAGACGGTTGTACAGACGGATCTCGTTAGTCGAGATATAGAAGACGGTTGTACAGACGGATCTCGTTAGTCTAGATATAGAAGACGGTTGTACAGGCGGATCTCGTTAGTCTAGATATTGAAGACGTTTGTCCAACGACGGATCTCGTTAGTCTAGATATAGAAGACGGTTGTACAGACGGATCTCGTTAGTCTAGATATAGAAGACGGTTGTACAGACGGATCACGTTAGTTGAGATATAGAAGACGGTTGTACAGACGGATCTCGTTAGTCTAGATATAGAAGACGGTTGTACAGACGGATCTCGTTAGTCTAGAAATAGAAGACGGTTGTACAGGCGGATCTCGTTAGTCTAGATATTGAAGACGTTAGTCCAACGACGTATCTCGTTAGTCTAGATATACAAGACGGTTGTACAGACGGATCTCGTTAGTCTAGATATAGAAGACGGTTGTACAGACGGATCTCGTTAGTCTAGATATAGAAGACGGTTGTACAGACGGATCTCGTTAGTCTAGATATAGAAGACGGTTGTATATCGAGAGATCTCGTTAGTCTAGATATAGAAGACGGTTGTACAGACGGATCTCGTTAGTCTAGATATTGAAGACGTTTGTCCAACGACGTATCTCGTTAGTCTAGATATACAAGACGGTTGTACAGACGGATCTCGTTAGTCTAGATATAGAAGACGGTTGTACAGACGGATCTCGTTAGTCTAGATATTGAAGACGTTTGTCCAACGACGTATCTCGTTAGTCTAGATATAGAAGACGGTTGTACAGACGGATCTCGTTAGTCGAGATATAGAAGACGGTTGTACAGACGGATCTCGTTAGTCCAGATATAGAAGACGGTTGTACAGGCGGATCTCGTTAGTCTAGATATTGAAGACGTTTGTCCAACGACGTATCTCGTTAGTCTAGATATACAAGACGGTTGTACAGACGGATCTCGTTAGTCTAGATATAGAAGACGGTTGTACAGACGGATCTCGTTAGTCTAGATATAGAAGACGGTTGTATATCGAGAGATCTCGTTAGTCTAGATATAGAAGACGGTTGTACAGACGGATCTCGTTAGTCTAGATATAGAAGACGGTTGTACAGACGGATCTCGTTAGTCTAGATATAGAAGACGGTTGTACAGACGGATCTCGTTAGTCTAGATATTGAAGACGTTTGTCCAACGACGTATCTCGTTAGTCTAGATACAGAAAACGGTTGTACAGACGGATCTCGTTAGTCTAGATATAGAAGACGGTTGTACAGACGGATCTCGTTAATCTAGATATTGAAGACGTTTGTCCAACGACGTATCTCGTTAGTCTAGATATAGAAGACGGTTGTATATCGAGAGATCTCGTTAGTCTAGATATAGAAGACGGTTGTACAGACGGATCTCGTTAGTCTAGATATAGAAGACGGTTGTACAACGACGGAGCTCGTTAGTCTAGATATAGAAGACGGTTGTACAACGACGGATCTCGTTAGTCTAGATATAGAAGACGGTTGTATTACGAGAGATCTCGTTAGTCTAGATATATAAGGCGGTTGTACAGACGGATCCCGTTAGTCTACATATAGAAGACGGTTGTACATCGAGAGATCTCGTTAGTCTAGATATAGAAGACGGTTGTATATCGAGAGATCTCGTTAGTCTAGATATAGAAGACGGTTGTACAGACGGATCTCGTTAGTCTAGATATAGAAGACGGTTGTACAGACGGAGCTCGTTAGTCTAGACATAGTAGACGGTTGTACAGACGGATCTCGTTAGTCTAGATATAGAAGATGGTTGTACAGACGGATCTCGTTAGTCTAGATATTGAAGACGTTTGTCCAACGACGGATCTCGTTAGTCTAGATATAGAAGACGGTTGTACAACGACGGATCTCGTTTGTCCAGATACAGAAAACGGTTGTACAGACGGATCTCGTTAGTCTAGATATAGAAGACGGTTGTACAGACGGATCTCGTTAGTCTAGATATAGAAGACGGTTGTACAGACGGATCTCGTTAGTCTAGATATAGAAGATGGTTGTACAGACGGATCTCGTTAGTCTAGATATTGAAGACGTTTGTCCAACGACGGATCTCGTTAGTCTAGATATAGAAGACGGTTGTACAACGACGGATCTCGTTTGTCTAGATACAGAAAACGGTTGTACAGACGGATCTCGTTAGTCTAGATATAGAAGACGGTTGTACAGACGGATCTCGTTAGTCTAGATATTGAAGACGTTTGTCCAACGACGTATCTCGTTAGTCTAGATATAGAAGACGGTTGTATATCGAGAGATCTCGTTAGTCTAGATATAGAAGACGGTTGTACAGACGGATCTCGTTAGTCTAGATATAGAAGACGCTTGTACAGACGTATCTCGTTAGTCTAGATATAGAAGACGGTTGTACAACGACGGATCTCGTTAGTCTAGATATAGAAGACGGTTGTATATCGAGAGATCTCGTTAGTCTAGATATAGAAGACGGTTGTACAGACGGATCTCGTTAGTCTAGATATAGAAGACGGTTGTACAACGACGGAGCTCGTTAGTCTAGATATATAAGACGGTTGTACAACGACGGATCTCGTTAGTCTAGATATAGAAGACGGTTGTACAGACGGACTCGTTAGTCTAGATATTGAAGACGTTTGTCCAACGACGTATCTCGTTAGTCTAGATATAGAAAACGGTTGTACAGACGGATCTCGTTAGTCTAGATATAGAAGAGGGTTGTACAACGACGGATCTCGTTAGTCTAGAAATAGAAGACGGTTGTACAGACGGATCTCGTTAGTCTAGATATAGAAGACGGTTGTACAGACGGATCTCGTTAGTCTAGATATAGAAGACGGTTGTACATCGACGGATCTCGTTAGTCTAGATATAGAAGAGGGTTGTACAACGACGGATCTCGTTAGTCTAGATATAGAAGACGGTTGTACAACGACGGATCTCGTTAGTCTAGATATAGAAGACGGTTGTACAGACGGATCCCGTTAGACTAGATATAGAAGACGGTTGTACAGACGGATCTCGTTAGTCTAGATATAGAAGATGGTTGTACAGACGGATCTCGTTAGTCTAGATATTGAAGACGTTTGTCCAACGATGGATCTCGTTAGTCTAGATAAAGAAGACGGTTGTACAACGACGGATCTCGTTAGTCTAGATATAGAAGACGGTTGTACAGACGGATCCCGTTAGTCTAGATATAGAAGACGGTTGTACAGACGGATCTCGTTAGTCTAGATATAGAAGACGGTTGTACAGACGGATCTCGTTAGTCTAGATATAGAAAACGGTTGTACAGACGGATCTCGTTAGTCTAGATATGGAAGACGGTTGTACAGACGGATCTCGTTAGTCTAGATATAGAAGACGGTTGTACAGACGGATCTCGTTAGTCTAGATATTGAAGACGTTTGTCCAACGACGTATCTCGTTAGTCTAGATATAGAAGACGGTTGTATATCGAGAGATCTCATTAGTCTAGATATAGAAGACGGTTTTATATCGAGAGATCTCATTAGTCTAGATATAGAAGACGGTTGTATATCGAGAGATCTCATTAGTCTAGATATAGAAGACGGTTGTACAGACGGATCTCGTTAGTCTAGATATAGAAGACGGTTGTACAAACGGAGCTCGTTAGTCTAGATATAGAAGACGGTTGTACAACGACGGATCTCGTTAGTCTAGATATACAAGACGGTTGTACAGACGGATCTCGTTAGTCTAGATATTGAAGACGTTTGTCCAACGACGTATCTCGTTAGTCTAGATATACAAGACGGTTGTACAGACGGTTCTCGTTAGTCTAGATATAGAAGACGGTTGTACAGGCGGATCTCGTTAGTCTAGATATTGAAGACGTTTGTCCAACGACGTATCTCGTTAGTCTAGATATAGAAGACGGTTGTACAGACGGATCTCGTTAGTCTAGATATAGAAAACGGTTGTACAGACGGATCTCGTTAGTCTAGATATAGAAGACGGTTGTACAGACGGATCTCGTTAGTCGAGATATAGAAGACGGTTGTACAGACGGATCTCGTTAGTCTAGATATAGAAGACGGTTGTACAACGACGGATCTCGTAAGTCTAGAAATAGAAGACGGTTGTAGAGACGGATCTCGTTAGTCTAGATATAGAAGACGGTTGTACAGACGGATCTCGTTAGTCTAGATATAGAAGACGGTTGTACATCGACGGATCTCGTTAGTCTAGATATAGAAGAGGGTTGTACAACGACGGATCTCGTTAGTCTAGATATTGAAGACGTTTGTCCAACGACGAATCTCGTTAGTCAAGATATAGAAAACGGTTGTACAGACGGATCTCTTTAGTCTAGATATAGAAGAGGGTTGTACAACGACGGATCTCGTTAGTCTAAATATAGAAGACGGTTGTACAACGACGGATGTCGTTAGTCTAGAAATAGAAGACGGTTGTACAGGCGGATCTCGTTAGTCTAGATATTGAAGACGTTTGTCCAACGACGTATCTCGTTAGTCTAGATATACAAGACGGTTGTACAGACGGATCTCGTTAGTCTAGATATAGAAGACGGTTGTACAGACGGATCTCGTTAGTCGAGATATAGAAGACGGTTGTACAGACGGATCTCGTTAGTCTAGATATAGAAGACGGTTGTACAGGCGGATCTCGTTAGTCTAGATATTGAAGACGTTTGTCCAACGACGTATCTCGTTAGTCTAGATATACAAGACGGTTGTACAGACGGTTCTCGTTAGTCTAGATATAGAAGACGGTTGTATAACGAGAGATCTCGTTAGTCTAGATATAGAAGACGGTTGTACAACGAGAGATCTCGTTAGTCTAGATATAGAAGACGGTTGTACAGACGGATCTCGTTAGTCTAGATATTGAAGACGTTTGATAACGACGTATCTCGTTAGTCTAGATATAGAAGACGGTTGTACAGACGGATCTCGTTAGTCTAGATATAGAAGACGGTTGTACAACGACGGAGCTCGTTAGTCTAAATATAGAAGACGGTTGTACAACGACGGATCTCGTTAGTCTAGATATAGAAGACGGTTGTACAGACGGATCTCGTTAGTCTAGATATAGAAGACGGTTGTACAGACGGATCTCGTTAGTCTAGATATAGAAGACGGTTGTACAACGACGTATCTCGTTAGTCTAGATATAGAAGACGGTTGTACAGACGGATCTCGTTAGTCTAGATATTGAAGACGTTTGTCCAACGACGTATCTCGTTAGTCTAGATACAGAAAACGGTTGTACAGACGGATCTCGTTAGTCTAGATATAGAAGACGGTTGTACAGACGGATCTCGTTAGTCTAGAAATAGAAGACGGTTGTACAGGCGGATCTCGTTAGTCTAGATATTGAAGACGTTTGTCCAACGACGTATCTCGTTAGTCTAGATATAGAAGACGGTTGTACAGACGGATCTCGTTAGTCTAGATATAGAAGACGGTTGTACAACGACGGAGCTCGTTAGTCTAAATATAGAAGACGGTTGTACAACGACGGATCTCGTTAGTCTAGATATAGAAGACGGTTGTACAGACGGATCTCGTTAGTCTAGATATAGAAGACGGTTGTACAGACGGATCACGTTAGTTGAGATATAGGAGACGGTTGTACAGACGGATCTCGTTAGTCTAGATATAGAAGACGGTTGTACAGACGGATCTCGTTAGTCTAGAAATAGAAGACGGTTGTACAGGCGGATCTCGTTAGTCTAGATATTGAAGACGTTTGTCCAACGACGTATCTCGTTAGTCTAGATATACAAGACGGTTGTACAGACGGATCTCGTTAGTCTAGATATAGAAGACGGTTGTACAGACGGATCTCGTTAGTCTAGACATAGAAGACGGTTGTACAGACGGATCTCGTTAGTCTAGAAATAGAAGACGGTTGTACAGGCGGATCTCGTTAGTCTAGATATGGAAGACGGTTGTACAGACGGATCTCGTTAGTCTAGATATAGAAGACGGTTGTACAGACGGATCTCGTTAGTCTAGATATTGAAGACGTTTGTCCAACGACGTATCTCGTTAGTCTAGATATAGAAGACGGTTGTATATCGAGAGATCTCATTAGTCTAGATATAGAAGACGGTTGTACAGGCGGATCTCGTTAGTCTAGATATTGAAGACGTTTGTCCAACGACGTATCTCGTTAGTCAAGATATAGAAAACGGTTGTACAGACGGATCTCGTTAGTCTAGATATAGAAGAGGGTTGTACAACGACGGATCTCGTTAGTCTAAATATAGAAGACGGTTGTACAACGACGGATCTCGTTAGTCTAGAAATAGAAGACGGTTGTACAGGCGGATCTCGTTAGTCTAGATATTGAAGACGGTTGTACAGACGGATCACGTTAGTTGAGATATAGGAGACGGTTGTACAGACGGATCTCGTTAGTCTAGATATAGAAGACGGTTGTACAGACGGATCTCGTTAGTCTAGAAATAGAAGACGGTTGTACAGGCGGATCTCGTTAGTCTAGATATTGAAGACGTTTGTCCAACGACGTATCTCGTTAGTCTAGATATACAAGACGGTTGTACAGACGGATCTCGTTAGTCTAGATATAGAAGACGGTTGTACAGACGGATCTCGTTAGTCTAGACATAGAAGACGGTTGTACAGACGGATCTCGTTAGTCTAGAAATAGAAGACGGTTGTACAGGCGGATCTCGTTAGTCTAGATATTGAAGACGTTTGTCCAACGACGTATCTCGTTAGTCTAGATATACAAGACGGTTGTACAGACGGATCTCGTTAGTCTAGATATAGAAGACGGTTGTACAGACGGATCTCGTTAGTCGAGATATAGAAGACGGTTGTACAGACGGATCTCGTTAGTCCAGATATAGAAGACGGTTGTACAGGCGGATCTCGTTAGTCTAGATATTGAAGACGTTTGTCCAACGACGTATCTCGTTAGTCTAGATATACAAGACGGTTGTACAGACGGTTCTCGTTAGTCTAGATATAGAAGACGGTTGTATAACGAGAGATCTCGTTAGTCTAGATATAGAAGACGGTTGTACAACGAGAGATCTCGTTAGTCTAGATATAGAAGACGGTTGTACAGACGGATCTCGTTAGTCTAGATATTGAAGACGTTTGATAACGACGTATCTCGTTAGTCTAGATATAGAAGACGGTTGTACAGACGGATCTCGTTAGTCTAGATATAGAAGACGGTTGTACAACGACGGAGCTCGTTAGTCTAAATATAGAAGACGGTTGTACAACGACGGATCTCGTTAGTCTAGATATAGAAGACGGTTGTACAGACGGATCTCGTTAGTCTAGATATAGAAGACGGTTGTACAGACGGATCTCGTTAGTCTAGATATATAAGACGGTTGTACAGACGGATCCCGTTAGTCTACATATAGAAGACGGTTGTACATCGAGAGATCTCGTTAGTCTAGATATAGAAGACGGTTGTACAACGACGGATCTCGTTAGTCTAGATATACAAGACGGTTGTACAGACGGATCTCGTTAGTCTAGATATAGAAGACGGTTGTACAGACGGATCTCGTTAGTCGAGATATAGAAGACGGTTGTACAGACGGATCTCGTTAGTCTAGATATAGAAGACGGTTGTACAACGACGGATCTCGTTAGTCTAGAAATAGAAGACGGTTGTAGAGACGGATCTCGTTAGTCTAGATATAGAAGACGGTTGTACAGACGGATCTCGTTAGTCTAGATATAGAAGACGGTTGTACATCGACGGATCTCGTTAGTCTAGATATAGAAGAGGGTTGTACAACGACGGATCTCGTTAGTCTAGATATTGAAGACGTTTGTCCAACGACGTATCTCGTTAGTCAAGATATAGAAAACGGTTGTACAGACGGATCTCGTTAGTCTAGATATAGAAGAGGGTTGTACAACGACGGATCTCGTTAGTCTAAATATAGAAGACGGTTGTACAACGACGGATCTCGTTAGTCTAGAAATAGAAGACGGTTGTACAGGCGGATCTCGTTAGTCTAGATATTGAAGACGTTTGTCCAACGACGTATCTCGTTAGTCTAGATATACAAGACGGTTGTACAGACGGATCTCGTTAGTCTAGATATAGAAGACGGTTGTACAGACGGATCTCGTTAGTCGAGATATAGAAGACGGTTGTACAGACGGATCTCGTTAGTCTAGATATAGAAGACGGTTGTACAGGCGGATCTCGTTAGTCTAGATATTGAAGACGTTTGTCCAACGACGTATCTCGTTAGTCTAGATATACAAGACGGTTGCACAGACGGTTCTCGTTAGTCTAGATATAGAAGACGGTTGTATAACGAGAGATCTCGTTAGTCTAGATATAGAAGACGGTTGTACAACGAGAGATCTCGTTAGTCTAGATATAGAAGACGGTTGTACAGACGGATCTCGTTAGTCTAGATATTGAAGACGTTTGATAACGACGTATCTCGTTAGTCTATATATAGATGACGGTTGTACAGACGGATCTCGTTAGTCTAGATATAGAAGACGGTTGTACAGACGGATCCCGTTAGTCTACATATAGAAGACGGTTGTACATCGAGAGATCTCGTTAGTCTAGATATAGAAGACGGTTGTACAACGACGGATCTCGTTAGTCTAGATATACAAGACGGTTGTACAGACGGATCTCGTTAGTCTAGATATAGAAGACGGTTGTACAGACGGATCTCGTTAGTCGAGATATAGAAGACGGTTGTACAGACGGATCTCGTTAGTCTAGATATAGAAGACGGTTGTACAACGACGGATCTCGTTAGTCTAGAAATAGAAGACGGTTGTAGAGACGGATCTCGTTAGTCTAGATATAGAAGACGGTTGTACAGACGGATCTCGTTAGTCTAGATATAGAAGACGGTTGTACAACGAGAGATCTCGTTAGTCTAGATATAGAAGACGGTTGTACAGACGGATCTCGTTAGTCTAGATATTGAAGACGTTTGATAACGACGTATCTCGTTAGTCTAGATATAGAAGACGGTTGTACAGACGGATCTCGTTAGTCTAGATATAGAAGACGGTTGTACAACGACGGAGCTCGTTAGTCTAAATATAGAAGACGGTTGTACAACGACGGATCTCGTTAATCTAGATATAGAAGACGGTTGTACAGACGGATCTCGTTAGTCTAGATATAGAAGACGGTTGTACAGACGGATCTCGTTAGTCTAGAAATAGAAGACGGTTGTACAGGCGGATCTCGTTAGTCTAGATATTGAAGACGTTTGTCCAACGACGTATCTCGTTAGTCTAGATATAGAAGACGGTTGTACAGACGGATCTCGTTAGTCTAGATATAGAAGACGGTTGTACAACGACGGAGCTCGTTAGTCTAAATATAGAAGACGGTTGTACAACGACGGATCTCGTTAGTCTAGATATAGAAGACGGTTGTACAGACGGATCTCGTTAGTCTAGATATAGAAGACGGTTGTACAGACGGATCACGTTAGTTGAGATATAGAAGACGGTTGTACAGACGGATCTCGTTAGTCTAGATATAGAAGACGGTTGTACAGACGGATCTCGTTAGTCTAGAAATAGAAGACGGTTGTACAGGCGGATCTCGTTAGTCTAGATATTGAAGACGTTTGTCCAACGACGTATCTCGTTAGTCTAGATATACAAGACGGTTGTACAGACGGATCTCGTTAGTCTAGATATAGAAGACGGTTGTACAGACGGATCTCGTTAGTCTAGATATAGAAGACGGTTGTACAGACGGATCTCGTTAGTCTAGAAATAGAAGACGGTTGTACAGGCGGATCTCGTTAGTCTAGATATTGAAGACGTTTGTCCAACGACGTATCTCGTTAGTCTAGATATACAAGACGGTTGTACAGACGGATCTCGTTAGTCTAGATATAGAAGACGGTTGTACAGACGGATCTCGTTAGTCGAGATATAGAAGACGGTTGTACAGACGGATCTCGTTAGTCCAGATATAGAAGACGGTTGTACAGGCGGATCTCGTTAGTCTAGATATTGAAGACGTTTGTCCAACGACGTATCTCGTTAGTCTAGATATACAAGACGGTTGTACAGACGGTTCTCGTTAGTCTAGATATAGAAGACGGTTGTATAACGAGAGATCTCGTTAGTCTAGATATAGAAGACGGTTGTACAACGAGAGATCTCGTTAGTCTAGATATAGAAGACGGTTGTACAGACGGATCTCGTTAGTCTAGATATTGAAGACGTTTGATAACGACGTATCTCGTTAGTCTAGATATAGAAGACGGTTGTACAGACGGATCTCGTTAGTCTAGATATAGAAGACGGTTGTACAACGACGGAGCTCGTTAGTCTAAATATAGAAGACGGTTGTACAACGACGGATCTCGTTAGTCTAGATATAGAAGACGGTTGTACAGACGGATCTCGTTAGTCTAGATATAGAAGACGGTTGTACAACGACGGATCTCGTTAGTCTAGATATAGAAGACGGTTGTACAACGACGGATCTCGATAGTCTAGATATAGAAGACGGTTGTACAGACGGATCTCGTTAGTCTAGATATAGAAGACGGTTGTACAACGACGGATCTCGTTAGTCTAGATATAGAAGACGGTTGTACAACGACGGATCTCGTTAGTCTAGATATAGAAGACGGTTGTACAGACGGATCTCGTTAGTCTAGATATATAAGACGGTTGTACAGACGGATCCCGTTAGTCTACATATAGAAGACGGTTGTACATCGAGAGATCTCGTTAGTCTAGATATAGAAGACGGTTGTACAACGACGGATCTCGTTAGTCTAGATATACAAGACGGTTGTACAGACGGATCTCGTTAGTCTAGATATAGAAGACGGTTGTACAGACGGATCTCGTTAGTCGAGATATAGAAGACGGTTGTACAGACGGATCTCGTTAGTCTAGATATAGAAGACGGTTGTACAACGACGGATCTCGTTAGTCTAGAAATAGAAGACGGTTGTAGAGACGGATCTCGTTAGTCTAGATATAGAAGACGGTTGTACAGACGGATCTCGTTAGTCTAGATATAGAAGACGGTTGTACATCGACGGATCTCGTTAGTCTAGATATAGAAGAGGGTTGTACAACGACGGATCTCGTTAGTCTAGATATTGAAGACGTTTGTCCAACGACGTATCTCGTTAGTCAAGATATAGAAAACGGTTGTACAGACGGATCTCGTTAGTCTAGATATAGAAGAGGGTTGTACAACGACGGATCTCGTTAGTCTAAATATAGAAGACGGTTGTACAACGACGGATCTCGTTAGTCTAGAAATAGAAGACGGTTGTACAGGCGGATCTCGTTAGTCTAGATATTGAAGACGTTTGTCCAACGACGTATCTCGTTAGTCTAGATATACAAGACGGTTGTACAGACGGATCTCGTTAGTCTAGATATAGAAGACGGTTGTACAGACGGATCTCGTTAGTCGAGATATAGAAGACGGTTGTACAGACGGATCTCGTTAGTCTAGATATAGAAGACGGTTGTACAGGCGGATCTCGTTAGTCTAGATATTGAAGACGTTTGTCCAACGACGTATCTCGTTAGTCTAGATATACAAGACGGTTGTACAGACGGTTCTCGTTAGTCTAGATATAGAAGACGGTTGTATAACGAGAGATCTCGTTAGTCTAGATATAGAAGACGGTTGTACAACGAGAGATCTCGTTAGTCTAGATATAGAAGACGGTTGTACAGACGGATCTCGTTAGTCTAGATATTGAAGACGTTTGATAACGACGTATCTCGTTAGTCTAGATATAGAAGACGGTTGTACAGACGGATCTCGTTAGTCTAGATATAGAAGAGGGTTGTACAACGACGGATCTCGTTAGTCTAAATATAGAAGACGGTTGTACAACGACGGATCTCGTTAGTCTAGAAATAGAAGACGGTTGTACAGGCGGATCTCGTTAGTCTAGATATTGAAGACGTTTGTCCAAAGACGTATCTCGTTAGTCTAGATATACAAGACGGTTGTACAGACGGATCTCGTTAGTCTAGATATAGAAGACGGTTGTACAGACGGATCTCGTTAGTCGAGATATAGAAGACGGTTGTACAGACGGATCTCGTTAGTCTAGATATAGAAGACGGTTGTACAGGCGGATCTCGTTAGTCTAGATATTGAAGACGTTTGTCCAACGACGTATCTCGTTAGTCTAGATATACAAGACGGTTGTACAGACGGTTCCCGTTAGTCTAGATATAGAAGACGGTTGTATAACGAGAGATCTCGTTAGTCTAGATATAGAAGACGGTTGTACAACGAGAGATCTCGTTAGTCTAGATATAGAAGACGGTTGTACAGACGGATCTCGTTAGTCTAGATATAGAAGACGGTTGTACAACGACGGATCTCGTTAGTCTAGATATAGAAGACGGTTGTACAACGACGGATCTCGTTAGTCTAGATATAGAAGACGGTTGTACAGACGGATCTCGTTAGTCTAGATATATAAGACGGTTGTACAGACGGATCCCGTTAGTCTACATATAGAAGACGGTTGTACATCGAGAGATCTCGTTAGTCTAGATATAGAAGACGGTTGTACAACGACGGATCTCGTTAGTCTAGATATAGAAGACGGTTGTACAACGACGGATCTCGTTAGTCTAGATATAGAAGACGGTTGTACAGACGGATCTCGTTAGTCTAGATATATAAGACGGTTGTACAGACGGATCCCGTTAGTCTACATATAGAAGACGGTTGTACATCGAGAGATCTCGTTAGTCTAGATATAGAAGACGGTTGTACAACGACGGATCTCGTTAGTCTAGATATACAAGACGGTTGTACAGACGGATCTCGTTAGTCTAGATATAGAAGACGGTTGTACAGACGGATCTCGTTAGTCGAGATATAGAAGACGGTTGTACAGACGGATCTCGTTAGTCTAGATATAGAAGACGGTTGTACAACGACGGATCTCGTTAGTCTAGAAATAGAAGACGGTTGTAGAGACGGATCTCGTTAGTCTAGATATAGAAGACGGTTGTACAGACGGATCTCGTTAGTCTAGATATAGAAGACGGTTGTACATCGACGGATCTCGTTAGTCTAGATATAGAAGAGGGTTGTACAACGACGGATCTCGTTAGTCTAGATATTGAAGACGTTTGTCCAACGACGTATCTCGTTAGTCAAGATATAGAAAACGGTTGTACAGACGGATCTCGTTAGTCTAGATATAGAAGAGGGTTGTACAACGACGGATCTCGTTAGTCTAAATATAGAAGACGGTTGTACAACGACGGATCTCGTTAGTCTAGAAATAGAAGACGGTTGTACAGGCGGATCTCGTTAGTCTAGATATTGAAGACGTTTGTCCAACGACGTATCTCGTTAGTCTAGATATACAAGACGGTTGTACAGACGGATCTCGTTAGTCTAGATATAGAAGACGGTTGTACAGACGGATCTCGTTAGTCGAGATATAGAAGACGGTTGTACAGACGGATCTCGTTAGTCTAGATATAGAAGACGGTTGTACAGGCGGATCTCGTTAGTCTAGATATTGAAGACGTTTGTCCAACGACGTATCTCGTTAGTCTAGATATACAAGACGGTTGTACAGACGGTTCTCGTTAGTCTAGATATAGAAGACGGTTGTATAACGAGAGATCTCGTTAGTCTAGATATAGAAGACGGTTGTACAACGAGAGATCTCGTTAGTCTAGATATAGAAGACGGTTGTACAGACGGATCTCGTTAGTCTAGATATTGAAGACGTTTGATAACGACGTATCTCGTTAGTCTAGATATAGAAGACGGTTGTACAGACGGATCTCGTTAGTCTAGATATAGAAGACGGTTGTACAGACGGATCCCGTTAGTCTACATATAGAAGACGGTTGTACATCGAGAGATCTCGTTAGTCTAGATATAGAAGACGGTTGTACAACGACGGATCTCGTTAGTCTAGATATACAAGACGGTTGTACAGACGGATCTCGTTAGTCTAGATATAGAAGACGGTTGTACAGACGGATCTCGTTAGTCGAGATATAGAAGACGGTTGTACAGACGGATCTCGTTAGTCTAGATATAGAAGACGGTTGTACAACGACGGATCTCGTTAGTCTAGAAATAGAAGACGGTTGTAGAGACGGATCTCGTTAGTCTAGATATAGAAGACGGTTGTACAGACGGATCTCGTTAGTCTAGATATAGAAGACGGTTGTACATCGACGGATCTCGTTAGTCTAGATATAGAAGAGGGTTGTACAACGACGGATCTCGTTAGTCTAGATATTGAAGACGTTTGTCCAACGACGTATCTCGTTAGTCAAGATATAGAAAACGGTTGTACAGACGGATCTCGTTAGTCTAGATATAGAAGAGGGTTGTACAACGACGGATCTCGTTAGTCTAGATATAGAAGACGGTTGTACAGACGGATCTCGTTAGTCTAGATATAGAAGACGGTTGTACAACGACGGATCTCGTTAGTCTAGATATAGAAGACGGTTGTACAACGACGGATCTCGTTAGTCTAGATATAGAAGACGGTTGTACAGACGGATCTCGTTAGTCTAGATATATAAGACGGTTGTACAGACGGATCCCGTTAGTCTACATATAGAAGACGGTTGTACATCGAGAGATCTCGTTAGTCTAGATATAGAAGACGGTTGTACAACGACGGATCTCGTTAGTCCAGATATACAAGACGGTTGTACAGACGGATCTCGTTAGTCTAGATATAGAAGACGGTTGTACAGACGGATCTCGTTAGTCGAGATATAGAAGACGGTTGTACAGACGGATCTCGTTAGTCTAGATATAGAAGACGGTTGTACAACGACGGATCTCGTTAGTCTAGAAATAGAAGACGGTTGTAGAGACGGATCTCGTTAGTCTAGATATAGAAGACGGTTGTACAGACGAATCTCGTTAGTCTAGATATAGAAGACGGTTGTACATCGACGGATCTCGTTAGTCTAGATATAGAAGAGGGTTGTACAACGACGGATCTCGTTAGTCTAGATATTGAAGACGTTTGTCCAACGACGTATCTCGTTAGTCAAGATATAGAAAACGGTTGTACAGACGGATCTCGTTAGTCTAGATATAGAAGAGGGTTGTACAACGACGGATCTCGTTAGTCTAAATATAGAAGACGGTTGTACAACGACGGATCTCGTTAGTCTAGAAATAGAAGACGGTTGTACAGGCGGATCTCGTTAGTCTAGATATTGAAGACGTTTGTCCAACGACGTATCTCGTTAGTCTAGATATACAAGACGGTTGTACAGACGGATCTCGTTAGTCTAGATATAGAAGACGGTTGTACAGACGGATCTCGTTAGTCGAGATATAGAAGACGGTTGTACAGACGGATCTCGTTAGTCTAGATATAGAAGACGGTTGTACAGGCGGATCTCGTTAGTCTAGATATTGAAGACGTTTGTCCAACGACGTATCTCGTTAGTCTAGATATACAAGACGGTTGTACAGACGGTTCCCGTTAGTCTAGATATAGAAGACGGTTGTATAACGAGAGATCTCGTTAGTCTAGATATAGAAGACGGTTGTACAACGAGAGATCTCGTTAGTCTAGATATAGAAGACGGTTGTACAGACGGATCTCGTTAGTCTAGATATTGAAGACGTTTGATAACGACGTATCTCGTTAGTCTAGATATAGAAGACGGTTGTACAGACGGATCTCGTTAGTCTAGATATAGAAGACGGTTGTACAGACGGATCCCGTTAGTCTACATAAAGAAGACGGTTGTACATCGAGAGATCTCGTTAGTCTAGATATAGAAGACGGTTGTACAACGACGGATCTCGTTAGTCTAGATATACAAGACGGTTGTACAGACGGATCTCGTTAGTCTAGATATAGAAGACGGTTGTACAGACGGATCTCGTTAGTCGAGATATAGAAGACGGTTGTACAGACGGATCTCGTTAGTCTAGATATAGAAGACGGTTGTACAACGACGGATCTCGTTAGTCTAGAAATAGAAGACGGTTGTAGAGACGGATCTCGTTAGTCTAGATATAGAAGACGGTTGTACAGACGGATCTCGTTAGTCTAGATATAGAAGACGGTTGTACATCGACGGATCTCGTTAGTCTAGATATAGAAGAGGGTTGTACAACGACGGATCTCGTTAGTCTAGATATTGAAGACGTTTGTCCAACGACGTATCTCGTTAGTCAAGATATAGAAAACGGTTTTACAGACGGATCTCGTTAGTCTAGATATAGAAGAGGGTTGTACAACGACGGATCTCGTTAGTCTAAATATAGAAGACGGTTGTACAACGACGGATCTCGTTAGTCTAGAAATAGAAGACGGTTGTACAGGCGGATCTCGTTAGTCTAGATATTGAAGACGTTTGTCCAACGACGTATCTCGTTAGTCTAGATATACAAGACGGTTGTACAGACGGATCTCGTTAGTCTAGATATAGAAGACGGTTGTACAGACGGATCTCGTTAGTCGAGATATAGAAGACGGTTGTACAGACGGATCTCGTTAGTCTAGATATAGAAGACGGTTGTACAGGCGGATCTCGTTAGTCTAGATATTGAAGACGTTTGTCCAACGACGTATCTCGTTAGTCTAGATATACAAGACGGTTGTACAGACGGTTCTCGTTAGTCTAGATATAGAAGACGGTTGTATAACGAGAGATCTCGTTAGTCTAGATATAGAAGACGGTTGTACAACGAGAGATCTCGTTAGTCTAGATATAGAAGACGGTTGTACAGACGGATCTCGTTAGTCTAGATATTGAAGACGTTTGATAACGACGTATCTCGTTAGTCTAGATATAGAAGACGGTTGTACAGACGGATCTCGTTAGTCTAGATATAGAAGACGGTTGTACAACGACGGAGCTCGTTAGTCTAAATATAGAAGACGGTTGTACAACGACGGATCTCGTTAGTCTAGATATAGAAGACGGTTGTACAGACGGATCTCGTTAGTCTAGATATAGAAGACGGTTGTACAGACGGATCCCGTTAGTCTACATATAGAAGACGGTTGTACATCGAGAGATCTCGTTAGTCTAGATATAGAAGACGGTTGTACAGACGGATCTCGTTAGTCTAGAAATAGAAGACGGTTGTACAGGCGGATCTCGTTAGTCTAGATATTGAAGACGTTTGTCCAACGACGTATCTCGTTAGTCTAGATATACAAGACGGTTGTACAGACGGATCTCGTTAGTCTAGATATAGAAGACGGTTGTACAGACGGATCTCGTTAGTCTAGATATAGAAGACGGTTGTACAGACGGATCTCGTTAGTCTAGATATAGAAGACGGTTGTACAGACGGATCTCGTTAGTCTAGATATTGAAGACGTTTGTCCAACGACGTATCTCGTTAGTCTAGATACAGAAAACGGTTGTACAGACGGATCTCGTTAGTCTAGATATAGAAGACGGTTGTACAGACGGATCTCGTTAGTCTAGATATAGAAGACGGTTGTACAGACGGATCACGTTAGTTGAGATATAGAAGACGGTTGTACAGACGGATCTCGTTAGTCTAGATATAGAAGACGGTTGTACAGACGGATCTCGTTACTCTAGAAATAGAAGACGGTTGTACAGGCGGATCTCGTTAGTCTAGATATTGAAGACGTTTGTCCAACGACGTATCTCGTTAGTCTAGATATAGAAGACGGTTGTACAGACGGATCTCGTTAGTCTAGATATAGAAGACGGTTGTACAACGACGGAGCTCGTTAGTCTAAATATAGAAGACGGTTGTACAACGACGGATCTCGTTAGTCTAGATATAGAAGACGGTTGTACAGACGGATCTCGTTAGTCTAGATATAGAAGACGGTTGTACAGACGGATCACGTTAGTTGAGATATAGAAGACGGTTGTACAGACGGATCTCGTTAGTCTAGATATAGAAGACGGTTGTACAGACGGATCTCGTTACTCTAGAAATAGAAGACGGTTGTACAGGCGGATCTCGTTAGTCTAGATATTGAAGACGTTTGTCCAACGACGTATCTCGTTAGTCTAGATATACAAGACGGTTGTACAGACGGATCTCGTTAGTCTAGATATAGAAGACGGTTGTACAGACGGATCTCGTTAGTCGAGATATAGAAGACGGTTGTACAGACGGATCTCGTTAGTCCAGATATAGAAGACGGTTGTACAGGCGGATCTCGTTAGTCTAGATATTGAAGACGTTTGTCCAACGACGTATCTCGTTAGTCTAGATATACAAGACGGTTGTACAGACGGTTCTCGTTAGTCTAGATATAGAAGACGGTTGTATAACGAGAGATCTCGTTAGTCTAGATATAGAAGACGGTTGTACAACGAGAGATCTCGTTAGTCTAGATATAGAAGACGGTTGTACAGACGGATCTCGTTAGTCTAGATATTGAAGACGTTTGATAACGACGTATCTCGTTAGTCTAGATATAGAAGACGGTTGTACAGACGGATCTCGTTAGTCTAGATATAGAAGACGGTTGTACAACGACGGAGCTCGTTAGTCTAAATATAGAAGACGGTTGTACAACGACGGATCTCGTTAGTCTAGATATAGAAGACGGTTGTACAGACGGATCTCGTTAGTCTAGATATAGAAGACGGTTGTACAACGACGGATCTCGTTAGTCTAGATATAGAAGACGGTTGTACAACGACGGATCTCGTTAGTCTAGATATAGAAGGCGGTTGTACAGACGGATCTCGTTAGTCTAGATATATAAGACGGTTGTACAGACGGATCCCGTTAGTCTACATATAGAAGACGGTTGTACATCGAGAGATCTCGTTAGTCTAGATATAGAAGACGGTTGTACAGACGGATCTCGTTAGTCGAGATATAGAAGACGGTTGTACAGACGGATCTCGTTAGTCTAGATATAGAAGACGGTTGTACAACGACGGATCTCGTTAGTCTAGAAATAGAAGACGGTTGTAGAGACGGATCTCGTTAGTCTAGATATAGAAGACGGTTGTACAGACGAATCTCGTTAGTCTAGATATAGAAGACGGTTGTACATCGACGGATCTCGTTAGTCTAGATATAGAAGAGGGTTGTACAACGACGGATCTCGTTAGTCTAGATATTGAAGACGTTTGTCCAACGACGTATCTCGTTAGTCAAGATATAGAAAACGGTTGTACAGACGGAGCTCGTTAGTCTAAATATAGAAGACGGTTGTACAACGACGGATCTCGTTAGTCTAGATATAGAAGACGGTTGTACAACGACGGATCTCGTTAGTCTAGATATAGAAGACGGTTGTACAGACGGATCTCGTTAGTCTAGATATATAAGACGGTTGTACAGACGGATCCCGTTAGTCTACATATAGAAGACGGTTGTACATCGAGAGATCTCGTTAGTCTAGATATAGAAGACGGTTGTACAACGACGGATCTCGTTAGTCTAGATATACAAGACGGTTGTACAGACGGATCTCGTTAGTCTAGATATAGAAGACGGTTGTACAGACGGATCTCGTTAGTCGAGATATAGAAGACGGTTGTACAGACGGATCTCGTTAGTCTAGATATAGAAGACGGTTGTACAACGACGGATCTCGTTAGTCTAGAAATAGAAGACGGTTGTAGAGACGGATCTCGTTAGTCTAGATATAGAAGACGGTTGTACAGACGGATCTCGTTAGTCTAGATATAGAAGACGGTTGTACATCGACGGATCTCGTTAGTCTAGATATAGAAGAGGGTTGTACAACGACGGATCTCGTTAGTCTAGATATTGAAGACGTTTGTCCAACGACGTATCTCGTTAGTCAAGATATAGAAAACGGTTGTACAGACGGATCTCGTTAGTCTAGATATAGAAGAGGGTTGTACAACGACGGATCTCGTTAGTCTAAATATAGAAGACGGTTGTACAACGACGGATCTCGTTAGTCTAGAAATAGAAGACGGTTGTACAGGCGGATCTCGTTAGTCTAGATATTGAAGACGTTTGTCCAACGACGTATCTCGTTAGTCTAGATATACAAGACGGTTGTACAGACGGTTCTCGTTAGTCTAGATATAGAAGACGGTTGTATAACGAGAGATCTCGTTAGTCTAGATATAGAAGACGGTTGTACAACGAGAGATCTCGTTAGTCTAGATATAGAAGACGGTTGTACAGACGGATCTCGTTAGTCTAGATATTGAAGACGTTTGATAACGACGTATCTCGTTAGTCTAGATATAGAAGACGGTTGTACAGACGGATCTCGTTAGTCTAGATATAGAAGACGGTTGTACAGACGGATCCCGTTAGTCTACATATAGAAGACGGTTGTACATCGAGAGATCTCGTTAGTCTAGATATAGAAGACGGTTGTACAACGACGGATCTCGTTAGTCTAGATATACAAGACGGTTGTACAGACGGATCTCGTTAGTCTAGATATAGAAGACGGTTGTACAGACGGATCTCGTTAGTCGAGATATAGAAGACGGTTGTACAGACGGATCTCGTTAGTCTAGATATAGAAGACGGTTGTACAACGACGGATCTCGTTAGTCTAGAAATAGAAGACGGTTGTAGAGACGGATCTCGTTAGTCTAGATATAGAAGACGGTTGTACAGACGGATCTCGTTAGTCTAGATATAGAAGACGGTTGTACAGACGGATCACGTTAGTTGAGATATAGAAGACGGTTGTACAGACGGATCTCGTTAGTCTAGATATAGAAGACGGTTGTACAGACGGATCTCGTTACTCTAGAAATAGAAGACGGTTGTACAGGCGGATCTCGTTAGTCTAGATATTGAAGACGTTTGTCCAACGACGTATCTCGTTAGTCTAGATATACAAGACGGTTGTACAGACGGATCTCGTTAGTCTAGATATAGAAGACGGTTGTACAGACGGATCTCGTTAGTCGAGATATAGAAGACGGTTGTACAGACGGATCTCGTTAGTCCAGATATAGAAGACGGTTGTACAGGCGGATCTCGTTAGTCTAGATATTGAAGACGTTTGTCCAACGACGTATCTCGTTAGTCTAGATATACAAGACGGTTGTACAGACGGTTCTCGTTAGTCTAGATATAGAAGACGGTTGTATAACGAGAGATCTCGTTAGTCTAGATATAGAAGACGGTTGTACAACGAGAGATCTCGTTAGTCTAGATATAGAAGACGGTTGTACAGACGGATCTCGTTAGTCTAGATATTGAAGACGTTTGATAACGACGTATCTCGTTAGTCGAGATATAGAAGACGGTTGTACAGACGGATCTCGTTAGTCTAGATATAGAAGACGGTTGTACAACGACGGATCTCGTTAGTCTAGAAATAGAAGACGGTTGTACAACGACGGATCTCGTTAGTCTAGATATACAAGACGGTTGTACAGACGGATCTCGTTAGTCTAGATATAGAAGACGGTTGTACAGACGGATCTCGTTAGTCGAGATATAGAAGACGGTTGTACAGACGGATCTCGTTAGTCTAGATATAGAAGACGGTTGTACAACGACGGATCTCGTTAGTCTAGAAATAGAAGACGGTTGTAGAGACGGATCTCGTTAGTCTAGATATAGAAGACGGTTGTACAGACGGATCTCGTTAGTCTAGATATAGAAGACGGTTGTACATCGACGGATCTCGTTAGTCTAGATATAGAAGAGGGTTGTACAACGACGGATCTCGTTAGTCTAGATATTGAAGACGTTTGTCCAACGACGTATCTCGTTAGTCAAGATATAGAAAACGGTTGTACAGACGGATCTCGTTAGTCTAGATATAGAAGAGGGTTGTACAACGACGGATCTCGTTAGTCTAGATATAGAAGACGGTTGTACAGACGGATCTCGTTAGTCTAGATATAGAAGACGGTTGTACAACGACGGATCTCGTTAGTCTAGATATAGAAGACGGTTGTACAACGACGGATCTCGTTAGTCTAGATATAGAAGACGGTTGTACAGACGGATCTCGTTAGTCTAGATATATAAGACGGTTGTACAGACGGATCCCGTTAGTCTACATATAGAAGACGGTTGTACATCGAGAGATCTCGTTAGTCTAGATATAGAAGACGGTTGTACAACGACGGATCTCGTTAGTCCAGATATACAAGACGGTTGTACAGACGGATCTCGTTAGTCTAGATATAGAAGACGGTTGTACAGACGGATCTCGTTAGTCGAGATATAGAAGACGGTTGTACAGACGGATCTCGTTAGTCTAGATATAGAAGACGGTTGTACAACGACGGATCTCGTTAGTCTAGAAATAGAAGACGGTTGTAGAGACGGATCTCGTTAGTCTAGATATAGAAGACGGTTGTACAGACGAATCTCGTTAGTCTAGATATAGAAGACGGTTGTACATCGACGGATCTCGTTAGTCTAGATATAGAAGAGGGTTGTACAACGACGGATCTCGTTAGTCTAGATATTGAAGACGTTTGTCCAACGACGTATCTCGTTAGTCAAGATATAGAAAACGGTTGTACAGACGGATCTCGTTAGTCTAGATATAGAAGAGGGTTGTACAACGACGGATCTCGTTAGTCTAAATATAGAAGACGGTTGTACAACGACGGATCTCGTTAGTCTAGAAATAGAAGACGGTTGTACAGGCGGATCTCGTTAGTCTAGATATTGAAGACGTTTGTCCAACGACGTATCTCGTTAGTCTAGATATACAAGACGGTTGTACAGACGGATCTCGTTAGTCTAGATATAGAAGACGGTTGTACAGACGGATCTCGTTAGTCGAGATATAGAAGACGGTTGTACAGACGGATCTCGTTAGTCTAGATATAGAAGACGGTTGTACAGGCGGATCTCGTTAGTCTAGATATTGAAGACGTTTGTCCAACGACGTATCTCGTTAGTCTAGATATACAAGACGGTTGTACAGACGGTTCCCGTTAGTCTAGATATAGAAGACGGTTGTATAACGAGAGATCTCGTTAGTCTAGATATAGAAGACGGTTGTACAACGAGAGATCTCGTTAGTCTAGATATAGAAGACGGTTGTACAGACGGATCTCGTTAGTCTAGATATAGAAGACGGTTGTACAACGACGGATCTCGTTAGTCTAGATATAGAAGACGGTTGTACAACGACGGATCTCGTTAGTCTAGATATAGAAGACGGTTGTACAGACGGATCTCGTTAGTCTAGATATATAAGACGGTTGTACAGACGGATCCCGTTAGTCTACATATAGAAGACGGTTGTACATCGAGAGATCTCGTTAGTCTAGATATAGAAGACGGTTGTACAACGACGGATCTCGTTAGTCTAGATATAGAAGACGGTTGTACAACGACGGATCTCGTTAGTCTAGATATAGAAGACGGTTGTACAGACGGATCTCGTTAGTCTAGATATATAAGACGGTTGTACAGACGGATCCCGTTAGTCTACATATAGAAGACGGTTGTACATCGAGAGATCTCGTTAGTCTAGATATAGAAGACGGTTGTACAGACGGATCTCGTTAGTCTAGAAATAGAAGACGGTTGTACAGGCGGATCTCGTTAGTCTAGATATTGAAGACGTTTGTCCAACGACGTATCTCGTTAGTCTAGATATACAAGACGGTTGTACAGACGGATCTCGTTAGTCTAGATATAGAAGACGGTTGTACAGACGGATCTCGTTAGTCTAGATATAGAAGACGGTTGTACAGACGGATCTCGTTAGTCTAGATATAGAAGACGGTTGTACAGACGGATCTCGTTAGTCTAGATATTGAAGACGTTTGTCCAACGACGTATCTCGTTAGTCTAGATACAGAAAACGGTTGTACAGACGGATCTCGTTAGTCTAGATATAGAAGACGGTTGTACAGACGGATCTCGTTAGTCTAGATATAGAAGACGGTTGTACAGACGGATCACGTTAGTTGAGATATAGAAGACGGTTGTACAGACGGATCTCGTTAGTCTAGATATAGAAGACGGTTGTACAGACGGATCTCGTTACTCTAGAAATAGAAGACGGTTGTACAGGCGGATCTCGTTAGTCTAGATATTGAAGACGTTTGTCCAACGACGTATCTCGTTAGTCTAGATATAGAAGACGGTTGTACAGACGGATCTCGTTAGTCTAGATATAGAAGACGGTTGTACAACGACGGAGCTCGTTAGTCTAAATATAGAAGACGGTTGTACAACGACGGATCTCGTTAGTCTAGATATAGAAGACGGTTGTACAGACGGATCTCGTTAGTCTAGATATAGAAGACGGTTGTACAGACGGATCACGTTAGTTGAGATATAGAAGACGGTTGTACAGACGGATCTCGTTAGTCTAGATATAGAAGACGGTTGTACAGACGGATCTCGTTACTCTAGAAATAGAAGACGGTTGTACAGGCGGATCTCGTTAGTCTAGATATTGAAGACGTTTGTCCAACGACGTATCTCGTTAGTCTAGATATACAAGACGGTTGTACAGACGGATCTCGTTAGTCTAGATATAGAAGACGGTTGTACAGACGGATCTCGTTAGTCGAGATATAGAAGACGGTTGTACAGACGGATCTCGTTAGTCCAGATATAGAAGACGGTTGTACAGGCGGATCTCGTTAGTCTAGATATTGAAGACGTTTGTCCAACGACGTATCTCGTTAGTCTAGATATACAAGACGGTTGTACAGACGGTTCTCGTTAGTCTAGATATAGAAGACGGTTGTATAACGAGAGATCTCGTTAGTCTAGATATAGAAGACGGTTGTACAACGAGAGATCTCGTTAGTCTAGATATAGAAGACGGTTGTACAGACGGATCTCGTTAGTCTAGATATTGAAGACGTTTGATAACGACGTATCTCGTTAGTCTAGATATAGAAGACGGTTGTACAGACGGATCTCGTTAGTCTAGATATAGAAGACGGTTGTACAACGACGGAGCTCGTTAGTCTAAATATAGAAGACGGTTGTACAACGACGGATCTCGTTAGTCTAGATATAGAAGACGGTTGTACAGACGGATCTCGTTAGTCTAGATATAGAAGACGGTTGTACAACGACGGATCTCGTTAGTCTAGATATAGAAGACGGTTGTACAACGACGGATCTCGTTAGTCTAGATATAGAAGGCGGTTGTACAGACGGATCTCGTTAGTCTAGATATATAAGACGGTTGTACAGACGGATCCCGTTAGTCTACATATAGAAGACGGTTGTACATCGAGAGATCTCGTTAGTCTAGATATAGAAGACGGTTGTACAGACGGATCTCGTTAGTCGAGATATAGAAGACGGTTGTACAGACGGATCTCGTTAGTCTAGATATAGAAGACGGTTGTACAACGACGGATCTCGTTAGTCTAGAAATAGAAGACGGTTGTAGAGACGGATCTCGTTAGTCTAGATATAGAAGACGGTTGTACAGACGAATCTCGTTAGTCTAGATATAGAAGACGGTTGTACATCGACGGATCTCGTTAGTCTAGATATAGAAGAGGGTTGTACAACGACGGATCTCGTTAGTCTAGATATTGAAGACGTTTGTCCAACGACGTATCTCGTTAGTCAAGATATAGAAAACGGTTGTACAGACGGAGCTCGTTAGTCTAAATATAGAAGACGGTTGTACAACGACGGATCTCGTTAGTCTAGATATAGAAGACGGTTGTACAACGACGGATCTCGTTAGTCTAGATATAGAAGACGGTTGTACAGACGGATCTCGTTAGTCTAGATATATAAGACGGTTGTACAGACGGATCCCGTTAGTCTACATATAGAAGACGGTTGTACATCGAGAGATCTCGTTAGTCTAGATATAGAAGACGGTTGTACAACGACGGATCTCGTTAGTCTAGATATACAAGACGGTTGTACAGACGGATCTCGTTAGTCTAGATATAGAAGACGGTTGTACAGACGGATCTCGTTAGTCGAGATATAGAAGACGGTTGTACAGACGGATCTCGTTAGTCTAGATATAGAAGACGGTTGTACAACGACGGATCTCGTTAGTCTAGAAATAGAAGACGGTTGTAGAGACGGATCTCGTTAGTCTAGATATAGAAGACGGTTGTACAGACGGATCTCGTTAGTCTAGATATAGAAGACGGTTGTACATCGACGGATCTCGTTAGTCTAGATATAGAAGAGGGTTGTACAACGACGGATCTCGTTAGTCTAGATATTGAAGACGTTTGTCCAACGACGTATCTCGTTAGTCAAGATATAGAAAACGGTTGTACAGACGGATCTCGTTAGTCTAGATATAGAAGAGGGTTGTACAACGACGGATCTCGTTAGTCTAAATATAGAAGACGGTTGTACAACGACGGATCTCGTTAGTCTAGAAATAGAAGACGGTTGTACAGGCGGATCTCGTTAGTCTAGATATTGAAGACGTTTGTCCAACGACGTATCTCGTTAGTCTAGATATACAAGACGGTTGTACAGACGGTTCTCGTTAGTCTAGATATAGAAGACGGTTGTATAACGAGAGATCTCGTTAGTCTAGATATAGAAGACGGTTGTACAACGAGAGATCTCGTTAGTCTAGATATAGAAGACGGTTGTACAGACGGATCTCGTTAGTCTAGATATTGAAGACGTTTGATAACGACGTATCTCGTTAGTCTAGATATAGAAGACGGTTGTACAGACGGATCTCGTTAGTCTAGATATAGAAGACGGTTGTACAGACGGATCCCGTTAGTCTACATATAGAAGACGGTTGTACATCGAGAGATCTCGTTAGTCTAGATATAGAAGACGGTTGTACAACGACGGATCTCGTTAGTCTAGATATACAAGACGGTTGTACAGACGGATCTCGTTAGTCTAGATATAGAAGACGGTTGTACAGACGGATCTCGTTAGTCGAGATATAGAAGACGGTTGTACAGACGGATCTCGTTAGTCTAGATATAGAAGACGGTTGTACAACGACGGATCTCGTTAGTCTAGAAATAGAAGACGGTTGTAGAGACGGATCTCGTTAGTCTAGATATAGAAGACGGTTGTACAGACGGATCTCGTTAGTCTAGATATAGAAGACGGTTGTACAGACGGATCACGTTAGTTGAGATATAGAAGACGGTTGTACAGACGGATCTCGTTAGTCTAGATATAGAAGACGGTTGTACAGACGGATCTCGTTACTCTAGAAATAGAAGACGGTTGTACAGGCGGATCTCGTTAGTCTAGATATTGAAGACGTTTGTCCAACGACGTATCTCGTTAGTCTAGATATACAAGACGGTTGTACAGACGGATCTCGTTAGTCTAGATATAGAAGACGGTTGTACAGACGGATCTCGTTAGTCGAGATATAGAAGACGGTTGTACAGACGGATCTCGTTAGTCCAGATATAGAAGACGGTTGTACAGGCGGATCTCGTTAGTCTAGATATTGAAGACGTTTGTCCAACGACGTATCTCGTTAGTCTAGATATACAAGACGGTTGTACAGACGGTTCTCGTTAGTCTAGATATAGAAGACGGTTGTATAACGAGAGATCTCGTTAGTCTAGATATAGAAGACGGTTGTACAACGAGAGATCTCGTTAGTCTAGATATAGAAGACGGTTGTACAGACGGATCTCGTTAGTCTAGATATTGAAGACGTTTGATAACGACGTATCTCGTTAGTCGAGATATAGAAGACGGTTGTACAGACGGATCTCGTTAGTCTAGATATAGAAGACGGTTGTACAACGACGGATCTCGTTAGTCTAGAAATAGAAGACGGTTGTACAACGACGGATCTCGTTAGTCTAGATATACAAGACGGTTGTACAGACGGATCTCGTTAGTCTAGATATAGAAGACGGTTGTACAGACGGATCTCGTTAGTCGAGATATAGAAGACGGTTGTACAGACGGATCTCGTTAGTCTAGATATAGAAGACGGTTGTACAACGACGGATCTCGTTAGTCTAGAAATAGAAGACGGTTGTAGAGACGGATCTCGTTAGTCTAGATATAGAAGACGGTTGTACAGACGGATCTCGTTAGTCTAGATATAGAAGACGGTTGTACATCGACGGATCTCGTTAGTCTAGATATAGAAGAGGGTTGTACAACGACGGATCTCGTTAGTCTAGATATTGAAGACGTTTGTCCAACGACGTATCTCGTTAGTCAAGATATAGAAAACGGTTGTACAGACGGATCTCGTTAGTCTAGATATAGAAGAGGGTTGTACAACGACGGATCTCGTTAGTCTAGATATAGAAGACGGTTGTACAGACGGATCTCGTTAGTCTAGATATAGAAGACGGTTGTACAACGACGGATCTCGTTAGTCTAGATATAGAAGACGGTTGTACAACGACGGATCTCGTTAGTCTAGATATAGAAGACGGTTGTACAGACGGATCTCGTTAGTCTAGATATATAAGACGGTTGTACAGACGGATCCCGTTAGTCTACATATAGAAGACGGTTGTACATCGAGAGATCTCGTTAGTCTAGATATAGAAGACGGTTGTACAACGACGGATCTCGTTAGTCCAGATATACAAGACGGTTGTACAGACGGATCTCGTTAGTCTAGATATAGAAGACGGTTGTACAGACGGATCTCGTTAGTCGAGATATAGAAGACGGTTGTACAGACGGATCTCGTTAGTCTAGATATAGAAGACGGTTGTACAACGACGGATCTCGTTAGTCTAGAAATAGAAGACGGTTGTAGAGACGGATCTCGTTAGTCTAGATATAGAAGACGGTTGTACAGACGAATCTCGTTAGTCTAGATATAGAAGACGGTTGTACATCGACGGATCTCGTTAGTCTAGATATAGAAGAGGGTTGTACAACGACGGATCTCGTTAGTCTAGATATTGAAGACGTTTGTCCAACGACGTATCTCGTTAGTCAAGATATAGAAAACGGTTGTACAGACGGATCTCGTTAGTCTAGATATAGAAGAGGGTTGTACAACGACGGATCTCGTTAGTCTAAATATAGAAGACGGTTGTACAACGACGGATCTCGTTAGTCTAGAAATAGAAGACGGTTGTACAGGCGGATCTCGTTAGTCTAGATATTGAAGACGTTTGTCCAACGACGTATCTCGTTAGTCTAGATATACAAGACGGTTGTACAGACGGATCTCGTTAGTCTAGATATAGAAGACGGTTGTACAGACGGATCTCGTTAGTCGAGATATAGAAGACGGTTGTACAGACGGATCTCGTTAGTCTAGATATAGAAGACGGTTGTACAGGCGGATCTCGTTAGTCTAGATATTGAAGACGTTTGTCCAACGACGTATCTCGTTAGTCTAGATATACAAGACGGTTGTACAGACGGTTCCCGTTAGTCTAGATATAGAAGACGGTTGTATAACGAGAGATCTCGTTAGTCTAGATATAGAAGACGGTTGTACAACGAGAGATCTCGTTAGTCTAGATATAGAAGACGGTTGTACAGACGGATCTCGTTAGTCTAGATATAGAAGACGGTTGTACAACGACGGATCTCGTTAGTCTAGATATAGAAGACGGTTGTACAACGACGGATCTCGTTAGTCTAGATATAGAAGACGGTTGTACAGACGGATCTCGTTAGTCTAGATATATAAGACGGTTGTACAGACGGATCCCGTTAGTCTACATATAGAAGACGGTTGTACATCGAGAGATCTCGTTAGTCTAGATATAGAAGACGGTTGTACAACGACGGATCTCGTTAGTCTAGATATAGAAGACGGTTGTACAACGACGGATCTCGTTAGTCTAGATATAGAAGACGGTTGTACAGACGGATCTCGTTAGTCTAGATATATAAGACGGTTGTACAGACGGATCCCGTTAGTCTACATATAGAAGACGGTTGTACATCGAGAGATCTCGTTAGTCTAGATATAGAAGACGGTTGTACAACGACGGATCTCGTTAGTCTAGATATACAAGACGGTTGTACAGACGGATCTCGTTAGTCTAGATATAGAAGACGGTTGTACAGACGGATCTCGTTAGTCGAGATATAGAAGACGGTTGTACAGACGGATCTCGTTAGTCTAGATATAGAAGACGGTTGTACAACGACGGATCTCGTTAGTCTAGAAATAGAAGACGGTTGTAGAGACGGATCTCGTTAGTCTAGATATAGAAGACGGTTGTACAGACGGATCTCGTTAGTCTAGATATAGAAGACGGTTGTACATCGACGGATCTCGTTAGTCTAGATATAGAAGAGGGTTGTACAACGACGGATCTCGTTAGTCTAGATATTGAAGACGTTTGTCCAACGACGTATCTCGTTAGTCAAGATATAGAAAACGGTTGTACAGACGGATCTCGTTAGTCTAGATATAGAAGAGGGTTGTACAACGACGGATCTCGTTAGTCTAAATATAGAAGACGGTTGTACAACGACGGATCTCGTTAGTCTAGAAATAGAAGACGGTTGTACAGGCGGATCTCGTTAGTCTAGATATTGAAGACGTTTGTCCAACGACGTATCTCGTTAGTCTAGATATACAAGACGGTTGTACAGACGGATCTCGTTAGTCTAGATATAGAAGACGGTTGTACAGACGGATCTCGTTAGTCGAGATATAGAAGACGGTTGTACAGACGGATCTCGTTAGTCTAGATATAGAAGACGGTTGTACAGGCGGATCTCGTTAGTCTAGATATTGAAGACGTTTGTCCAACGACGTATCTCGTTAGTCTAGATATACAAGACGGTTGTACAGACGGTTCTCGTTAGTCTAGATATAGAAGACGGTTGTATAACGAGAGATCTCGTTAGTCTAGATATAGAAGACGGTTGTACAACGAGAGATCTCGTTAGTCTAGATATAGAAGACGGTTGTACAGACGGATCTCGTTAGTCTAGATATTGAAGACGTTTGATAACGACGTATCTCGTTAGTCTAGATATAGAAGACGGTTGTACAGACGGATCTCGTTAGTCTAGATATAGAAGACGGTTGTACAGACGGATCCCGTTAGTCTACATATAGAAGACGGTTGTACATCGAGAGATCTCGTTAGTCTAGATATAGAAGACGGTTGTACAACGACGGATCTCGTTAGTCTAGATATACAAGACGGTTGTACAGACGGATCTCGTTAGTCTAGATATAGAAGACGGTTGTACAGACGGATCTCGTTAGTCGAGATATAGAAGACGGTTGTACAGACGGATCTCGTTAGTCTAGATATAGAAGACGGTTGTACAACGACGGATCTCGTTAGTCTAGAAATAGAAGACGGTTGTAGAGACGGATCTCGTTAGTCTAGATATAGAAGACGGTTGTACAGACGGATCTCGTTAGTCTAGATATAGAAGACGGTTGTACATCGACGGATCTCGTTAGTCTAGATATAGAAGAGGGTTGTACAACGACGGATCTCGTTAGTCTAGATATTGAAGACGTTTGTCCAACGACGTATCTCGTTAGTCAAGATATAGAAAACGGTTGTACAGACGGATCTCGTTAGTCTAGATATAGAAGAGGGTTGTACAACGACGGATCTCGTTAGTCTAGATATAGAAGACGGTTGTACAGACGGATCTCGTTAGTCTAGATATAGAAGACGGTTGTACAACGACGGATCTCGTTAGTCTAGATATAGAAGACGGTTGTACAACGACGGATCTCGTTAGTCTAGATATAGAAGACGGTTGTACAGACGGATCTCGTTAGTCTAGATATATAAGACGGTTGTACAGACGGATCCCGTTAGTCTACATATAGAAGACGGTTGTACAGACGGATCTCGTTAGTCTAGATATAGAAGACGGTTGTACAACGACGGATCTCGTTAGTCTAGAAATAGAAGACGGTTGTAGAGACGGATCTCGTTAGTCTAGATATAGAAGACGGTTGTACAGACGGATCCCGTTAGTCTACATATAGAAGACGGTTGTACATCGAGAGATCTCGTTAGTCTAGATATAGAAGACGGTTGTACAACGACGGATCTCGTTAGTCTAGATATACAAGACGGTTGTACAGACGGATCTCGTTAGTCTAGATATAGAAGACGGTTGTACAGACGGATCTCGTTAGTCGAGATATAGAAGACGGTTGTACAGACGGATCTCGTTAGTCTAGATATAGAAGACGGTTGTACAACGACGGATCTCGTTAGTCTAGAAATAGAAGACGGTTGTAGAGACGGATCTCGTTAGTCTAGATATAGAAGACGGTTGTACAGACGGATCTCGTTAGTCTAGATATAGAAGACGGTTGTACATCGACGGATCTCGTTAGTCTAGATATAGAAGAGGGTTGTACAACGACGGATCTCGTTAGTCTAGATATTGAAGACGTTTGTCCAACGACGTATCTCGTTAGTCAAGATATAGAAAACGGTTGTACAGACGGATCTCGTTAGTCTAGATATAGAAGAGGGTTGTACAACGACGGATCTCGTTAGTCTAGATATAGAAGACGGTTGTACAGACGGATCTCGTTAGTCTAGATATAGAAGACGGTTGTACAACGACGGATCTCGTTAGTCTAGATATAGAAGACGGTTGTACAACGACGGATCTCGTTAGTCTAGATATAGAAGACGGTTGTACAGACGGATCTCGTTAGTCTAGATATATAAGACGGTTGTACAGACGGATCCCGTTAGTCTACATATAGAAGACGGTTGTACAGACGGATCTCGTTAGTCTAGATATAGAAGACGGTTGTACAACGACGGATCTCGTTAGTCTAGAAATAGAAGACGGTTGTAGAGACGGATCTCGTTAGTCTAGATATAGAAGACGGTTGTACAGACGAATCTCGTTAGTCTAGATATAGAAGACGGTTGTACATCGACGGATCTCGTTAGTCTAGATATAGAAGAGGGTTGTACAACGACGGATCTCGTTAGTCTAGATATTGAAGACGTTTGTCCAACGACGTATCTCGTTAGTCAAGATATAGAAAACGGTTGTACAGACGGATCTCGTTAGTCTAGATATAGAAGAGGGTTGTACAACGACGGATCTCGTTAGTCTAAATATAGAAGACGGTTGTACAACGACGGATCTCGTTAGTCTAGAAATAGAAGACGGTTGTACAGGCGGATCTCGTTAGTCTAGATATTGAAGACGTTTGTCCAACGACGTATCTCGTTAGTCTAGATATACAAGACGGTTGTACAGACGGATCTCGTTAGTCTAGATATAGAAGACGGTTGTACAGACGGATCTCGTTAGTCGAGATATAGAAGACGGTTGTACAGACGGATCTCGTTAGTCTAGATATAGAAGACGGTTGTACAGGCGGATCTCGTTAGTCTAGATATTGAAGACGTTTGTCCAACGACGTATCTCGTTAGTCTAGATATACAAGACGGTTGTACAGACGGTTCCCGTTAGTCTAGATATAGAAGACGGTTGTATAACGAGAGATCTCGTTAGTCTAGATATAGAAGACGGTTGTACAACGAGAGATCTCGTTAGTCTAGATATAGAAGACGGTTGTACAGACGGATCTCGTTAGTCTAGATATTGAAGACGTTTGATAACGACGTATCTCGTTAGTCTAGATATAGAAGACGGTTGTACAGACGGATCTCGTTAGTCTAGATATAGAAGACGGTTGTACAGACGGATCCCGTTAGTCTACATATAGAAGACGGTTGTACATCGAGAGATCTCGTTAGTCTAGATATAGAAGACGGTTGTACAACGACGGATCTCGTTAGTCTAGATATACAAGACGGTTGTACAGACGGATCTCGTTAGTCTAGATATAGAAGACGGTTGTACAGACGGATCTCGTTAGTCGAGATATAGAAGACGGTTGTACAGACGGATCTCGTTAGTCTAGATATAGAAGACGGTTGTACAACGACGGATCTCGTTAGTCTAGAAATAGAAGACGGTTGTAGAGACGGATCTCGTTAGTCTAGATATAGAAGACGGTTGTACAGACGGATCTCGTTAGTCTAGATATAGAAGACGGTTGTACATCGACGGATCTCGTTAGTCTAGATATAGAAGAGGGTTGTACAACGACGGATCTCGTTAGTCTAGATATTGAAGACGTTTGTCCAACGACGTATCTCGTTAGTCAAGATATAGAAAACGGTTTTACAGACGGATCTCGTTAGTCTAGATATAGAAGAGGGTTGTACAACGACGGATCTCGTTAGTCTAAATATAGAAGACGGTTGTACAACGACGGATCTCGTTAGTCTAGAAATAGAAGACGGTTGTACAGGCGGATCTCGTTAGTCTAGATATTGAAGACGATTGTCCAACGACGTATCTCGTTAGTCTAGATATACAAGACGGTTGTACAGACGGATCTCGTTAGTCTAGATATAGAAGACGGTTGTACAGACGGATCTCGTTAGTCGAGATATAGAAGACGGTTGTACAGACGGATCTCGTTAGTCTAGATATAGAAGACGGTTGTACAGGCGGATCTCGTTAGTCTAGATATTGAAGACGTTTGTCCAACGACGTATCTCGTTAGTCTAGATATACAAGACGGTTGTACAGACGGTTCTCGTTAGTCTAGATATAGAAGACGGTTGTATAACGAGAGATCTCGTTAGTCTAGATATAGAAGACGGTTGTACAACGAGAGATCTCGTTAGTCTAGATATAGAAGACGGTTGTACAGACGGATCTCGTTAGTCTAGATATTGAAGACGTTTGATAACGACGTATCTCGTTAGTCTAGATATAGAAGACGGTTGTACAGACGGATCTCGTTAGTCTAGATATAGAAGACGGTTGTACAACGACGGAGCTCGTTAGTCTAAATATAGAAGACGGTTGTACAACGACGGATCTCGTTAGTCTAGATATAGAAGACGGTTGTACAGACGGATCTCGTTAGTCTAGATATAGAAGACGGTTGTACAGACGGATCCCGTTAGTCTACATATAGAAGACGGTTGTACATCGAGAGATCTCGTTAGTCTAGATATAGAAGACGGTTGTATATCGAGAGATCTCGTTAGTCTAGATATAGAAGACGGTTGTACAGACGGATCTCGTTAGTCTAGATATAGAAGACGGTTGTACAGACGGA
This sequence comes from Andrena bicolor, assembly GCA_960531205.1. NCBI lineage: Eukaryota > Metazoa > Arthropoda > Insecta > Hymenoptera > Andrenidae > Andrena > Andrena bicolor. Next base: position 663,396 of record CAUIJW010000012.1, read on the forward strand.
TCTCGTTAGTCTAGATATAGAAGACGGTTGTACAGACGGATCTCGTTAGTCTAGATATTGAAGACGTTTGTCCAACGACGTATCTCGTTAGTCTAGATACAGAAAACGGTTGTACAGACGGATCTCGTTAGTCTAGATATAGAAGACGGTTGTACAGACGGATCTCGTTAATCTAGATATTGAAGACGTTTGTCCAACGACGTATCTCGTTAGTCTAGATATAGAAGACGGTTGTACAGACGGATCTCGTTAGTCTAGATATAGAAGACGGTTGTACAACGACGGAGCTCGTTAGTCTAAATATAGAAGACGGTTGTACAACGACGGATCTCGTTAGTCTAGATATAGAAGACGGTTGTACAGACGGATCTCGTTAGTCTAGATATAGAAGACGGTTGTACAGACGGATCACGTTAGTTGAGATATAGAAGACGGTTGTACAGACGGATCTCGTTAGTCTAGATATAGAAGACGGTTGTACAGACGGATCTCGTTACTCTAGAAATAGAAGACGGTTGTACAGGCGGATCTCGTTAGTCTAGATATTGAAGACGTTTGTCCAACGACGTATCTCGTTAGTCTAGATATACAAGACGGTTGTACAGACGGATCTCGTTAGTCTAGATATAGAAGACGGTTGTACAGACGGATCTCGTTAGTCGAGATATAGAAGACGGTTGTACAGACGGATCTCGTTAGTCCAGATATAGAAGACGGTTGTACAGGCGGATCTCGTTAGTCTAGATATTGAAGACGTTTGTCCAACGACGTATCTCGTTAGTCTAGATATACAAGACGGTTGTACAGACGGTTCTCGTTAGTCTAGATATAGAAGACGGTTGTATAACGAGAGATCTCGTTAGTCTAGATATAGAAGACGGTTGTACAACGAGAGATCTCGTTAGTCTAGATATAGAAGACGGTTGTACAGACGGATCTCGTTAGTCTAGATATTGAAGACGTTTGATAACGACGTATCTCGTTAGTCTAGATATAGAAGACGGTTGTACAGACGGATCTCGTTAGTCTAGATATAGAAGACGGTTGTACAACGACGGAGCTCGTTAGTCTAAATATAGAAGACGGTTGTACAACGACGGATCTCGTTAGTCTAGATATAGAAGACGGTTGTACAGACGGATCTCGTTAGTCTAGATATAGAAGACGGTTGTACAACGACGGATCTCGTTAGTCTAGATATAGAAGACGGTTGTACAACGACGGATCTCGTTAGTCTAGATATAGAAGGCGGTTGTACAGACGGATCTCGTTAGTCTAGATATATAAGACGGTTGTACAGACGGATCCCGTTAGTCTACATATAGAAGACGGTTGTACATCGAGAGATCTCGTTAGTCTAGATATAGAAGACGGTTGTATATCGAGAGATCTCGAATAGTCGTCCCTTGGCGTGTTTGTAAAATCTGCATTGAAACCCGCAATTCATCATGTAACACAGTCCAACAAAATGAAATTTTTTTTCTGTTCCGCAATATCCACCGAGTAATTCTTGTAGAGTTTTTCGCCTTGAACACGAATCCGTAAGCAGAATTACTGTATCACCCTCAGCTTTTGAAAAACATGAGTTTTTGTAAAAACACGCGATTTTGGGCAAGAGTGATGTATTACGTGAAAACTAAGAACGCTAAAAAGTTCGACTTACTCTCAGAAGATAGAAGAGAGTTGTCCGAATATATCAGTGTATATAGTTAGTAAATTTGAATGTTCTCAATGGTTGTAAATGACCATCAAACTTTGAAAAAGTGCCGATGCGCATGGTTTCCACGCAATATTTTTGCCTTTTTATGAAAAATTTTTTATCTAGCCCGAAAACGTTACCCAGCATCGGATTCTGTAAACGTTTCTGAAGAAACCATCCAGGAAAAGTGTCGAAACGATTTCTAATTCGAACTGATAGAGAAAATATCCATCGGCAACGCGTTTACGGTGTTTTGCCGCCTGGCGCGACTCGTCAGGGCCGTCGCTACGCGTAATCGACGCCGATGTACCGTTCAGTGGACATCGACTTTCTATATGTATCATCCTTGTTTTTTTTTCATGTATTCATGGATAAACTGTAATTTTCAGCTTGTCGCGGCACAAGTTTTATTCGATGCAAAGAAAGACTCTCTGGACTGCTTAGCACGACTGACTCGAATGATTTTGAAGACAAAACTGAGATCTGACTAAGACGATGTATAGGAAAGCAGAGCATTTCAAGATATTTATTATTTCTCTGATTGTATCGCGCGTTAGGGATAAATGATAAATTAAATGATACTTAAATAGAATTCGCGTTGACTTCAAATACTGTTGAATGAGTTTCAATTATTACCATATTTGGCAAAGTGTTCTAAATCTGATCAAACCATAATAATAAAAATGTTGTAAATTCATAAAGAATTGTGTTTGTTTCTATACGGTTCCATATTAACAAGTCATACGTGGGTATTCATGCATTGAAGATCCAAATTGTTTAAAACAGAGGCTGATCGGGAAAAGTTTGTTTAAATCCGAGAATAGTATGTACGGATACATGAAAAAAATTAAGGATGATCCATATAGAATGTTGGTGCCCACTGAACGGTATCATCGACGTCGATTACGCGTAGCGCCAGATCCGACAAGTCGCATCAGGCGAGCAATGGCCGCCAGGCGGCAAAACACCGTGAACGCGTTTCCGATGGATATCTTTTCTATTAGTTAGAGTTACAAATCGTTTCGACACTTTTCCTGCTTGGTTTCTTCTTCGAGAATGTCTACAGAATCAAATTCTGGGTAGCATTTTCGGGCTAGGTAAAAAATTTTTCGTAAAAATGCAAAACTATTGCGTGCAAACCATGCGCAACGACACTTTTTCAAAGTGTCATGGTCATTTACAACCATTCAGAACATTCCAATTTAATAACTATATACACCGATATATTCGAACAACTCTACTCTATATTTTCAGAGTAAGTCGAACTTTCTAGCGTTCTTAGTTTTCACGTAATACCTCACTTTTGCCCAAAATCGTGTGCTTTTACAAAAAATCATATTTTCCAACAACTGAGGGTGATACAGCAATTCTGCTTACGGATTCGTGTTCAAGGCGAAAAACTCTACAAGAATCACCCAGCGGATATTGCGGACCAAAAATCTTGTTGTACACTGATAACAGTCAACATCCTCCGGTCAATGTTTATGCGGGAGTACCAAAACGCCCAGAATTCTCGGATGATGCAATATATCGATGAAAAAAGACATCGAAACAGTTTTAGAATTCGAGGCTTCCGAACCACGCACTTTAAGGCCGTGTGAAGTGAACGCGCAGCAGCGTACGGTAAAGGATTTTTCGATGTGTTTTTACATCGGGATATTACATGTTCCGCGAAGTCACGCAATTTTTTGACGCACTGTATATTACTTTACATTTATTTTCATAATAAGTAATGAATGATTAATATAACAATACCTTCCTGCAATCATTTTCGCAGAGGTGGGACAGGTAATCCAGTTTTTTTTTGGGGGGGGGGGTTGATAGGAACTGCCCTCTTCCTCGCTCGACTGTGCCACACGCGTGTTGATTTTTTTCCGCTCCTGTGACTTTTTCCTCATATTATAGGTGCCCTGGTAGATACCATCCGACTCCTCTACGTTGGACGTGTCCATGGCGTCGCTTCTGAGCTCAAGGGCCCGAGTATAATTATCTGTCACAGATTAAGTTATATGCGTATTCAGGAAGAATTGATATAAATAAGGATTTAATTGAAAAAACATACCACTTGAGCAAAACCATTTAAGAATATTGCACGTGTCCCAATTATCACCTTCCCGTGGAGGTTCTCCCTTCATTATTACTTTATTCAAAATAAAATCATTTCTGATGTGGCTCGGCCATACACAACTACTTTTCCCCGCGTTCATCCAGCAGGATGGGACTATTTGGACGCCATCCGAAAATTCAACAATGCTGTAAGCCTTTAACATTGTTGAGAGTTGTACTAAAAAATAATTATGAGAATTTATTACAAAATTGACACTGCATTATATTAGAATACTTATGAAATATTTCCGTATTATACAGGGTGTCCCAAAAATGCTGTGGGTCCTTAAAGGGGGTGATTCGGGGGGTGATTGTAAACAACTTTTTCCTTTGCGAAAAAGTTCTCCGATGTTTCGTTAACGAGATATTAACAAAAAGAACCGTCTGTCAGTCAGCTAGAAATCGCGTTGCAGAAATGTTCACAGCCCAGGAATACTACTGAATGTTCTGGGTGTACGCCCGGAACGACGGGAACGCAAGTGCTGCTGCGCGAGCATTTGCGCTAGAATATCCCGATTCTTCAATTGCCAACAATCGGCCACCAATTTTTAAAACGTAGGAACAACAGGTTCCATAAAAAGTAAATAAAGTGATTAGTGTTAGTAGCCGTGCAGTGAAGTGAATATTCGGCACGTTGACCTGGACGCACCTGACATTGCGACCCTTAACTTTGGGTAGTGTCGTATACCTGGGATCAGCTGTGCACTGGGCTCGTCCATCGATGACCAGGATCGGTTCAGTGACCCTGTGACACAGATTTTCAAGCTGCAGGTGAATTTCCAACAAGGGTGAGTTTTAGTTATTTCATTGGTAATCATTCATTTTTAAATTTAACGCAAGCGATGACTTATTTCCGGCGATAATATTTATTCGGGCTTTTTAAACAGACTTATTCGTTATCAGCAACAGTGCTGGCCGTTATTGAATTACGGATTTTTAACACAATAACGAACTACGATCACTTTTCGTTAATTTCCCGTTACATTACCTTTTCGTAAATTTACGTATTCCTTATCCTCCCACTTCAAATAATTATTATTTTCGAATCTTCTAAAAAAAAAACTTTGTATTCGTCTTTTTACGTTACACGTGATTTTCATCCATTTATCCTTTATTAAATATTCACATTAAATAACAAACAAACCATGACAACGCGTTCGATTTTATTTGTTCCTTTTTTCATTTGCCATTCTACGCAATTTTCTTCGTTGCATGCCGAGTTGCTTGTTCACACTCGCAGCGCGGCGCGTAGCCACGCTAGCGCGGGAACTCGGCCGTCAGACTCGCGCTCTGATTGGTCGGTTCTTTTTGTTAATATCTCGTTAACGAAACATCGGAGAACTTTTTCGCAAAGGAAAAAGTTGTTTACAATCACCCCCCGAATCACCCCCTTTAAGGACCCACAGCATTTTTGGGACACCCTGTAGGTTTGTGTTAATCATGATGTTACTTGTACTTACCGACGATGACTCGAGCCTTTCTAAAAGTCTTTCGAAGGTTAACTTCGAAAAAAGCAAATAAAAAATTAAAAAGAAACACGCACACGAAGTATAAAACGAATAAAGTAACTAAAATATATTAAAAAAAAATAAACACTATAAGTATAACAAAAATAAGAAAAATGTAATTATATATAATAAAATATTAAAAAACACACTTAACACACTATATACGTATATAAAAGGAATGAAATAAATTGAATATATAATTTGAAAAAACACACTAACACACTATATAATATAAGTATAATATAAAAAGAATAAGAAATATTGAATATATAATTTTAAAAAATACACTAACACACGATTACTATAAAAAGAAGAAAAAAAGGGAATATAAATTAAAAGAAATAACGCGAAATATAAAAACTTGTCAAAACGAGAGCTGCTTGTTCTTCGAGAGTTAACTTCGAACTGGCCAGGTCTTGTATCAGGGTTGGCGAGCGCGGTTCAGCCAGGCGACAAAGAAGTTCATTGTTGGCGCTCGAGCCGAGCCGAGCCAAGCCTTGCCGCGAACCGAGCCATGCCGCGAACCGAGCCATGCGCCGTTGCAATTCACTCTTACGAGGGGTGGACGAGCGATTTTTTAACGAAATCTGGCAGAAAATTTTGAGGCCAATGTGTATAACAAATTCCAGAATACAGTGTTGGAACGCTTTGCTTGTGCGGCGGGCGTTCGCGTCCCCGTGCTCACCGTAAGCGCTTGCGACCATCGCGCACGTAAAAGACGGAGTGTCACGGCGTCCGAAACAACGGAGCGAGACAAAACATTCTCGCTCTCGCTATCGCTCTATCTCTCCCTAAATTAACTGCATCTTTCAATCGGGTGAATTTCCGAAGCTAAAATTTGACATTTGGAGTCCTCTCACATTCTTCAAAACGGCGTGTGCCGTGTATTAGTATTGATTGGGGCTAGATTCGTGTGGAGGACGCGCGGCCGCTACGCGAAAAAAATAATAAGTACCCGAAGCTACAATTTTAGATTTACGGTCCGCGTAGAGAAATGATGAGATCTAAAGACGGGATTTCCTAGCCGCGATCGGCCGCGGCGGTCCCACCAGCGCAACAGAGACACAGATGCATACATAAGTACTTCTCCCTTGCGCTGGTGGGATAGCCGCGGCCGATCGCTGCTAGGAAATCACACCTTAACGTCGTCGTTGAAGGCTTAAGCCACATACATGTTGAGATCTATAACCAATATATGTATCAATACAGATGGCGCTATATATGTGCCTCAGATTTCGGTTGTTTCTGAAACGACATATAGGCCGGTATTCATAGTCGTTACTTATTCTTAAGCAAATGCTTAAGCATTCGGCATCCTTTACTAGCTACTAGATTAGTAGAGGATAAAATAAGATAAAAACTAATAAAATTGAAATATAATTTAAAAATATTAGATTTAAATCAGCTATACATAGCAGTTTATATAAAACATAAATTTTGTAAATTTGAAGTAAATTTTTTATTTTATAGCTAATATTAAATTTACAAAAAATAAAAAATTTACTTTTATAGCTAATATTAAATTTACAAAAAATTAATTTTTAATATCTTTAATTCCCAAAGTTTGTGTTTTTATGTGATGTTATGATAAATAATGTTTTTTATAGATTAGACAAAAAAATACAGCATTTTCTGCAGTCCTCCGTTATTGCTGAGCCCTTCACGAGTATTTAAAAAAAAAATCATTGAAATCGGTCAAGATTTGCGCTGTCTAGCGATTTTTGTCCAAAATCGCACACTATGCAGTGTGCGGCAGTTTAGACGAGTGAACGATACAATGTCGCACCGCTCGGGCCTCGCGCGACATCGATCAAAGGCTCTCGCGAGTCTCGAGGCTCGCCAAAGTTAGTCGATTGAAACTCGACTGAAATACGATTGAAGACGAGAACACTGTTCATTCAATCATGATTGAATCCCCATGATTGAAGGCAATTCAATCATGGCCGACGATTGAATGCCATGATGGAAGTTGTCAATCATGGCCAACGATTGAATACCCCACGATGGAAGGTATTCAATCGTGGCCGGCGATTGAATCCCCATCGCTTCAATCATGAGCGCTTCAATTAAAGATTGACTCGGGTTTAGTCTTATTCATGACGAATAAGACTAACGTCTCTTTTATTTGATACGTCATTTAAATAATGCCCATCCTGGGTAGGTACTACCGAAGAACCGAACAGCAGGGGTTGTAAACCCGCACCATCGGCAGGCGCTCGCGAATTGTGACGCGGTCAAGTTAATCCTTCACCTCGCATATTTATTACTTTCACGTGCACGCATCACTCTATCAAGGAGTGTCTGATATTGAAATGAAATTAATTACTATTTGTATTAGTGTACCCGTGTATTGCAATACAGATCGCGCAATATAACTTTGCCTCCTGTGGCGAGTAGGTATTATATTTGCTGATTTATTACGAAACTGTAGCGATATATATTTGCTGACTTATAATAGAACTGTAACGCTATATATATATTGAAAGGCTCTCTCGCAGACTAAATGTTCCGACTCGTTAGACCAGGCCTGCCCCATCCGGGTGCAAATACTTCCTGAATTTCTGGGACCCGGGTAACAGCCGAGCGCGGGACTGTTCCATTGCTACCCGTTGCGAGATTTGTGAGAGAACTGCATGAGTGTGCGAGGCTGTTAGGACGGCCGCACACTCATGCAGTTCTCCCGCAACCCATGCTGTGGTTAACAACGTAGCCACTCCCGCGCTCGGCTGTTGCCCGGGTCACAGAAATTCAGGAGGTATTTGCACCCGATGGGGCAGGCCTGCGTTAGACGATCGTCGACCGAATGTCCTTTTTGATTCCTCCTCGCCCGGGAAGTCACGCCGCGCCAAATTAACTTGGTAGGAGATATTTAAGAAAAGAAAATGAATATATTCGTGGATAACTTAATAATCACTATATAATTAAATAAGAAAGTTGCAAAAAGTGAGGGTTACAGAAAGGGTTATGCCGGACACAGTGACGCTAAGGAAAACGCTAAGCCCTGTCCTTGGCTGGATACAAAAATAGGCGTGCAGAATATGGCTATGGTGGGAAGATGTCTTTATCTAAGGGAAAGCTGTTCTCACCCCCGAATCGCGGGTCTGGCAAATCTCAACTTCGCGACATCATTCAAAGCACCCAAACATTTCGGGGTCTAGGCTCGGGCCGCGGCATCTGGCTTACATAAGCCTAGAGCCGTTACAAATTACCCGCAATAAACCGCCTTTAAATTACAGCCATGCCTAAACGGTGACAAGAAAAATGGTCAAGGTTTGGTGCTTTAACACATCGCTGTCATATCCGCTTTCTTCGTTAAACTGGCAGAAAAGTATTTTAAAGTAAATGTAAATTTCTTTATAATTACACATTCATATTTGCAGTAAATAACGTACGTATTCACTCGTCAAAATCTATAGGAAATGATGTATAACAAGTAAAGGAAAAACTTCAACCACGAATTATAACGGAAGAACCGAAATTTTCGTCGAAAATGTCAACTTCAACTTAGGTTTTCAAGGTCAAAACTTGTTTTTGATACATTCTAAACATTTTTCTCTTAATCTGCAACATCTTAGCTTTAACCTCAAAAAAGTTTCATCCTTCTACCTTATTCCTATCAAGAGTTCTACGATTTTGACACAAAAAGGAGCAGTTTGTCCCACTGTGGCGCCGTGACCCATCGTTTTCGTTGCGTCCCCAGACGAAACAATGTATCGTGTTTCGACTGATCATCGACGGCACCGTCGTGACAAATTATTACCCACCATGATTCGCTCTCACTCCGAGCGGCCACTGAGTAGGCCATGCGAGCGGGAGAGTCGGACCGTCGGCATTCTTTCAATTCGATCAGAAAAACATAATATCGCACACGGACGAGTATCATACAAAGCAACAGGTGATCGTATGGTTTTTGAGATTGAATCGAATGAAAAGAACGCTGACGATCGGACTCTCTCGCAAATTGACGTAGTTGACGCCAATTTTGTCAACTACCTAAATTTACGATTACAAAAAATAATTTGTAATCTATTACACAATTACATTTTGAAATTACGTGAAATTTGCATCTGTACCCCAGACGTCCGTTCGTTTGAAAAACTCTGCAGGGATCGCCCGCGTGCCGAAGTCACGGGCCCAGTCGGGTTTTCCACACCCCTCGACCCTTGAAACACTTTAGGATCGGCAAAGGCGTCCTTGCATCGGGGTCATAGCAAAGCTGCCGTTCCAATGCGCGGCCGGCGACAACGGCTGGCGGCGGTCCCACTAGTGCAAGGGAGAAGTATGCATCTGTTTCTCCCTTGTACTAGTGGGACCGTCGCCGGCCGCACATTGGAACGGCCGCTTGCATTCATCGCCATAGCCGTTCCACCGTAAATAAACACTAAACAGACCCATCATGCAACGACCAGCCTTCTCCGCACAGCGTCGAATTGTCTTACACAAGGCAAGATATCGATAATTAAAGAAGTTATGAAACTTTGGGCATACGTATTAATACATACCTATACAGGGTATTACTTTACTGATAATCAAGGATATTCTAGGGGGTGATTCTACAGGCGACAATAAGACAAAAATGAAGAGTGGCGAAATAAAGAATAAGTTTAAGGTTAAAAAATCGTTTTTACAATAATGACAATTATAAAGAAAGATTTATTTAACGAATTTAGGCTGAAGGTCGCGATTTTATAAATCCGAAAAAATACTACCACATTCGGTGAAAAATTGTGTATAAAATAAGCCTGTCTCTTGTTGATAATTTACATATTGAACGTCGTAGGAACTTAGGAAGCTGTTAAGGACAGCGGCGCGCCCCGTTTCAGGTAAAATACACTGTTGGTAAAAATTCAGGGAGCACTATAATTTCCAGAATAATTTGATCATTTTCAAATGGCTGTTTTATCAAGATGAACCGCAAAAGACAAAATTTCAACATTTTGTGCCTAATTTGAACGTATGCACGGGCTTGGTATTTACATTAGTACATGACTAACACCAATCTCATATTTTCGCTTTTATAATTGGGTTGTCCTCTAATTGTCTTGTTACTTTCCGCGTCACCTTGTCCGCGCGGATTTAACTGCAGGTTAAAGGTTCCCCCAGGCTGTGGGACCCTTTAATCGTCTTTCGCCCCTACGGCTTAGGACCTATGCGGATATACCTGTGCTATTACCAATAAAGTAATAAAACGTTTCGAACCGATCCTAGCAAAGTTAAATGACTTGCCAGGATTATTTCTTAAGGACCTCCGCTGAATTGTACGTGTCTTGTATTTTTTTCGCCGAAGCTATTAAGCACGACCTTTCGTTGGAAAAAGAATTTCAACCAATGTGACGCGTACTTTCGTTGTAATATTTCTGTCAATTCCCTTCTCCCAATACTCGAAATGCGTTTCTTTTAACAGGCTACAGATTTTACGGTCTCGCTAGTAGCAAGATGCATTCAAGATACCTCGCGGAGGTACAAAGGATCGAAACGGGAAGTCCGCTGACTGCGCGTGGAAATTTGCATTCCTGCGCTTCATCTTCATAAAACATGAAAATTCTTTAAACTGTAGCGGCCAACGGCATGTAGGGTTGCCACCTTTTTTACAAAAAAATAACGTACATTTGCTTTCGTCACGTATACAAAAAGTACGCTCAACAAATAAAAAGTACATTTTAATCTTATTAGTTTTTATTTGTTCCAAACATATTTTCTATTGCTTTTAGCATTACAAAGTAAGTTTTTATTATTTTCAAATGTCCCAATGGCATCATTGCACTCAATATTCATATTGAAATATATAAATAATTCGTTTTTTATTAGATTGAGAGAGGCCTTGTTTCTTTCATACCGCCACTTCACATTTATGACAGAGAAAACTCTCTCAGTAAATGCTGAAGTGGTAGGAACAGATGGAATATAATAATATTGCTTTACGTTTCCCCATAATATCATTAATTGTGAAATAAATTTTCGCGTACTTTATTGTTATTCAAAAGTATAGAGTACATTTACCTATAATAACGTAAGATAGTTTATTTTAAAGTACGGGTGGCAACCCTAAACGGCACGACCAAATACGAACATTTGGCGTGTAAATGGTCAGCACAATTTATGACACGCGCGGCAGAGAAGCTATTTTTGAGAAATGCGCTTTCCGTTCGCTTCCTACTTTAATTTTGAACAAAGCATGTTTTTACCCTTCGAAACTTTCGTTTACGGCCCCACTGCCAATTGCGGATACCTATCATAAATTGAGTTTTCGAAGGGCCCACGCTGGGATGCCTGGCGGCCTGCGACCAGCCTCGTCACGCGCTTCGAGTGTGGAAGCTCTTCCGCTACGTTGCCAAACTTTCACTAAGTGTGTCTCCAAATGAGTGGAGATACGCTTTCGAGTGTATACAGTGTATATGTACATACTTAGGTCTATGTGACATCATGTTATCTCTACGCGAAGAGATCGTGTCAACCCTGTCGCCCCTGCCTTCGGCCAACCCTGCGTGCGATGGCTCGTTTAGTCGAAGTAAACTCTGAAAGAACAAGCATCTCTGATTTTGAACTTTCGAGTTACTTTCTTTTTTACATTATATTATACTTATTTTTTATCCTTTTTATACTTCGTATTAGTGTTTTGTTATATATATATTTTAAAATTGTGTTATCACGGCGCGAACCACGTTTAAATTCTGGACGTGCATTGTCCACAATTGCCAATTACATTGTCTCGCAGAAAATATAAATAAGTTGCGTTTTAACATCTGGTAAGTACCACTGCTGATAGATCATCTAAAGTATATAGTTGGATATAGTACGGTATGATCCAACCAACGCAATCAACTTTAATTTAGAGGAGTTAGGCGGGAGGAGGAAAGAACCTCTAATATAAAATTTGAGCTGCGGATATTTGTTAGTTTCTGAGATATTAATAAAAAACTTTCGGCATAAGACATTGAAATCTATATACAGTGACTTTTGAAAATGTTCTGACACTTTTTAAAACGAGTCTCGGGATCTCGAGCAATACGATAGTATCAAGAGCCGCCCGATCCTGCTAGAAACTTTTCCGAACCGTCCGGAGGGCCGGGAATCCGAGTCTCGGAACAATCCGCATATCCGTAATGGAAAGTCGAATGCGTTGTCTCTGAATAAGTAAACAGCAATAATGTATGAGTTCGTACGCAAAACCTAACGGAAAACTAATACATTTATATTTATTTATACACTTGGCTTGCGTCCAGTTTATGTTACCGTATCCCTATACCTATCGTCGACTGCGAAACAATCGACGGCGACGAAAAGATTTAGTAACGTCTGTATAGGTAAATTTCAATGTATTTTGCGTAGGTTTTTTATTAATTTCTCAGAAAGTAACAAATACCCGCAACTGAAATTTGATATTAGGCCTTCTCTCCCCCTTAAGCCCAAATCCTAAAAATTTCAGTTCATTCCGTTGGTTGGGTCATACCGTAGTGCAGCCATATGCTGTTTAACAAATTGTTATAACTAATTTCTCATTTGTACATGAAATATGTTCAGGTTATTATGGCGGATAACAAACGTATTAGGAAAGACTATAGCCTATGTTCTGCTAGACATCAAAGGAGGAGAATTCAGCAATATTTGAAGGATAATGAAAGCCAAATAAATCAATCTGATGCGGAATTGGCAATTGATGAGCTTCCTACCTCTTCACATTACTTAGAATATAAAAATTCTGAACTAAATAGTTCGCGGGAAGTGTACGAGTCTTGCGTTGAAGTACCGTGCACCGACAATGACCATTTGAGGAATATTCACAACAATGATATTTGTGAAAGTGATGAAGAAGAAGACACTAATTCATTATTTGATGATAATAATGAATACTATCATTGCATACTGGATTATGACACATCCGATGACGAATCAGCGAATGATATTGTTGATTACAATGAACCGGAGAGCCCTGCGACATTAAGACAGGTGTTTGAGATTCCATTAGTTCCCTGCTCCGCCGCACCCAAGCTCACCGCAGCACCTACCGGGCAGCGGTACACGCCGCTGATCGATACTCCTAGGCGCCTGCTCAGCCAATCACCGATCACCACGTAAAGCGAGCGGCCCAATCACGACGCGTACTTTCTTGATCGATTCTCGAGGATTGTTCGAGAAGACACTCAACGGTTTTCCGCGTCCCTTTGTTCACTCTCGTTTCATACCGCTTGTCGCGATAACGTGTTCACCACTGTTCATTCCGCAACGTATGAAATCTCTGTTCTTTTGTGTGCTCTGTTCGCTATTCAACTCACGCGAGACTCTTTTGTTGTTGTGCTCACCCCACGTTAATTCTTTTAATAAACTGACTCGGTCAATTGACTATAAATTGTCGCACCGCGTGGCTTTCTCACCGTCTATCCCTAACCTAACTTTCCAGCGTGCTCACCCACCTCAATACTAAACTACAGGATTTGTCCAACTGGGCACTACGAAATAATATTACGCATAAAGCCATCAACGAACTGTTGACCATTTTTTTATCGTACGTGCCCAAATGCTTACTGCCGAAAGATGCCACGACATTGTTACACACTCCTCGTACAAGTAATTGTACCAAAATACAAGGGGGAGATTACTTACATCTTGGTGTAGAACAGATGCTAAAATGTTATGCTCAAATGTACGTTGAGGCAAATATTAGCGTACAATATATAGATCTGTCTTTAAATATTGATGGCTTGCCGTTGTCAAGGTCCTCCTCCAACAGTTTCTGGCCCATATTAGTATCGGATACAATTTTCAAACGAATACAGATTGTTGGAATCTATTATGGGTATAAGAAACCAGAGTCATCCAACGAGCTGTTGGACAAATTCATTGATGAAATAACATATTTCATAAACAATGGGTTTATGTATGATAATAATAAATTTTCTATTAGGTTAACAAAAATTATCTGCGATGCTCCAGCGAAATCGTTTGTATTATATACAAAAGGCCATACAGGCTTTTCGAGCTGTTCGAAAATTTGGAGTGTTGGATAATTTTAGCGCATTTCCTTTTGAAAACTTTTTAGGTAGTTTGAAGAAATTAATAAGAAAATCGGATAAACCATTGCAGCAATTGGCAAGACGTTATGGAGAACTGCAGCGGGGATCGGTTCTAAAATCATTAGCAATACTGGGAAAATATATTTGTAAAGGTTCCCATCACAATGGACCATTATTGCCCATTTTCCCAAACAAAACTGTGACGCAATACAAAAAATTGGAAACTGATGGGTATTATATACATTGCAATGACAATAGGAATAATTGTTTCATGCTGAAGGATGGAACGATCATTCGCATTGTAAATATAGTGCAAATACAGACGGAATAGGTGTACAATGTAATAGGTCACAAACGGAAAGTAGCTGGCGATAATTTGTTTGAGAAACCCTGCCCATCTTCAGTTTTAAAAGTTTTTGTTGTTTCCAAAGGGACGCGATTATGTTATTGGCCGGTTTCACAAATACAGTGTAAAATGTGGACTATAAAAAAAAACGAAACCCAGGATTACGTTATGCCCTTGCGACATAAGCATGACTAAATTTAAAGAGAGGGGCTATTCTTTTCGTCGCACAACGCTGTAAAGTGCGATACCACTGATTCTGTCAGTGGTCACATGTGCCTGCAATGGCACTTGTACTCGCGGAACGTAGAATTACGCGAGTCGATCCACTCAAGCATAAGATTACCAAAAAAGTGACAAAGCAAATAATAGACTGTCTGAGTTAACTGTTATTTAACCATTTAAATCATTCATACTTACTATTTCGTACTTTGGTATATTGTAACCACCTCAAATAAGTTATCGATATAATACATAGCCGAAAAGGCATTATAATCGAAACTCGCGATAGGAAGAAACCAAGTCAAGAATCAACGAATGGCAACAGTGAGCAGGAGAACGAGCACGAAGGTGGTAGTGATCGACAGCCGTATAAAAAGGGACTGACTTCCCGCGGAGCAAAATCATAATTAATTATTATCTTCATATTATATGAATATGCAGTTTGATTAATATTATAGTTAACAGTTAGCAACCCTTTTTGCACAATATTTTCTTAAAAGATTTATAAAGTGTTAAAATCATCGCAAGAAAAATAAAGGTGAATTTTTATTATTATATCAGTGAGTGAAGTGTTTCCACCCCATTACCTTGTTACGAGCCGGGGCTGCTGCAACGCGAGAGGCCGGCGAGAAGGGTATTTCCCAAGGAATATGGTTTATGAGTTTGTTAGTTAGGTGCGCGGACGAACCTGATGCGAAATCAGGGAGCCACTAGGATTATTGACGGCGAGGACGAACCTGATGCGAAATCAGGGAGCCTCTAGGAATGGAGTCACACGCGGACGAACCTGATTCGAAATCAGAGAGCCGCAGGAGGGTGAAACGTCGTGAACGAACCCGATGCGAAATCGGGGAGTCACTAGGATAAAGTTCACAGACGAATCTGGTGCGAAACTAGGGAGCTGTTAGGAGGTTGGATTATTCACAGACGAACCTGGTGCGAAACCAGGGAGCTGTTAGGAAGTTGGTAGATTTACAGACGAACCTGATGCGAAATCAGGGAGCTGTAGGATACGGACGAACCTGATGCGAAATCAGGGAGCCGTAGGAGGGTGAGGTTTCGTGGACGAACCCGATGCGAAATCGGGGAGCCACTGGGTTGGTGAAGATTCCTTATTTTGGATGAAAGGTTGCGAACGAACCTGATGCAAGATCAGGGAGTCGCGGGAAATGTTAGTAATGCCTCGTAACTCTTAATTAATATTTGATACAACTCGAGCGGTAAAGTTGTATCAGTGGGTGAGTGCTACTAATATTATAAGGATCACAGGGTAAAAGATGGGTTTAACGATTCTACTCGATTTACACGTGAACACCATTCGTATATTCAATAATCAGTTATTGTACAAATGTAAGTGTCGCGATTAAATAATTAAATAAAGTGTGTAAGTTACCACTAGTTGCACGGTGTTGACGCACTGGCGATGCGGGGCGTAAGAGTGGCTATTTCGAAGTGCCAAATAGAATATAAACCGGACTCGCGGATTCTATGAGGTTAACTATGATTCTGACGGAGACTTTAGCTCGATCTAACTGAATATAACCAACTCTGTACGAGCGTGACACGACGTTACTCTACGCGTGACTGTACTGCTTTTAACCAACGAGGGTTGAAACCAAAGGGTTTATATAGTCCCAAAATGAGTGGGGATTCATTAGAAATCTCCATATAAGGAAATCCTTTGGGGTCGTCGTCGTGTCACTCCCGTTCCCATGGTCGTATTCCAGATGGTCGAGATCAGGACCCCCTTAGTGATATGTGATAAACAAAAAGGCTCTTAGGGCGTTTTCCCTTCGCAGACGCGAGCTCGAAAAATTGTTGAGAGCGGCGTATGGGAAAATTCCACATACGTAACAACCCCATCCTGTAAATCTGAGCGTTCGTCTTTTGTTAAAATGAAATCAATTACGAAAATGTGCACTGATAGTTAACGGGTTGCGCTGATTGATGGTACTACCTATGAGCAGAACGTTGCCCGCGGTTTTACCAGAAATTAGGCGTAAACCGTGATCGACGCGATTTGTTTAAATATTAATGAAATTGTAAATAAATATTTGCGATTGAGGAGAAATGGAGCTTGCCTTCCCCGATGGTGCCGCTGAAGAGCAGAACGTTGCCCGCGGTAGCGCCTGATACGGAGGGTGGAGATTGATTTATCGGTCATTTAATAAATGTTATCTAGTGACGCGGTAGCGTCTCGACACCAAGTACATGAAAAACACCCTGTATATGCGATATCGCTACCGTGTACCTTTACTCGTCGCGGAGACACTCTAACCTAATTCTGACATTTATACATTAATATCTCATCTAAAGCGCAGTTGGAAAGCATCTTTATGTACTGGCAGCTCATTTTGATTTCACATCTTTTTTTAATTTTGTAATTATTATTATCTTCTATTTTTTGTGATAGAAAATAACAAGAGATAAATTCCGAGAAGTCATCGTGCGGGACGGGAAGTAGGGACGTAACAAGACATACATTTATAAAGAATTTTTTTTTATTTTTTAATTAGTCATAAAATTTTGATACAGGTAAAAATTCCCCCCTCTGCCACTTCCACCTTGTGTCCACCCACCCCGGCCTCTTCCGCCTTGTGTCCACCCACCCCGGCTTCTTCCACCTTGTGTCCATCCACCCCGGCCTCTTCCACCTTCTGTCCACCCACCCCGGCCTCTTCCACCTTCTGTCCACCCATCCCGGCCTCTTCCACCTTCTATCCACCCACCCCGGCCTCTTCTCCCGTTGTCCCATCCACTCCAGCCTCTTCTGCCTCTGTCGCCACCGCGCCAGGCACGTCCACTGCCGCTGCCTGTATCTTCTATGCGCCGATACGCTAGGCGCTTCATAGCCTTATATATCTGAAACAGTACCATCAGAATTAAATTTTGTACTTCTACCCATACACTATATAGTGAATCCCCAAAATATTCGGACAGAACCGGAATAACATAGGGTCAAGTCAATTTCATTAAATGCAATGCTATATTATTTTATTCCTAATATTGAAGTTCTTTGTGAGACAAATTGATACAATATACATTATATTTTGTTACATTGAAATTCGTGAAATATTGATAAACCGTAGATGTCACATGAAATCAAATATTATCGTATATACTATTGCCCGGTCGACAGAAGATTCCTAGCAGGCGGTCTCGAACGATGCAGTTCGTCGGTGTAACGATTGGTCGCGAGTCACCTATTTGGGCATACTTTTAAAGACGGGGCACACGTATTTTGATTATTTGCTGAAGTACTTAGGCACATGTACGTTGTCGCACCGCGCGACGAAGAAGAGGCCGAACAAAACACATCGAGATCGAGTGGGATAGAGTGATCTGACCGACGAACGGCAAAGAAATAGCGTAGGCATCTCAGACGGTCAATCATTAATATATAATAATATAAAAATTTCATTATTTTTCACAATATGTTCAGGAAAGTATTATCATTGGTTTGGTAGCAGGATAATACTATTATCTTTGGTTTGGTATCAGGATAATGCCTACTTCAGCAAATAATCAAAATACATGTGCCCCGTCTTTAAAAATATGCCCAAATAGGTGACTCGCGACCAATCGTCACAGCGACTGACTGCATCGCCCGAGACCGCCTGCTGGGGACCTTCTTTCCACCGGCCAATAGTACATTATTACGAACAAAATAATATAGTATTTAGTATTGCGCATAATTACTTACTTTTGTCATTTTTCTCTCCACTTTTTCTATATCTTCAATGCCTCCCACTTCTCCTCCTTCCTGCTTCTTCTCCCCCTCCTCCTTCTTCTTTGCGGTTTGTTCGCGCTCGCTTGATTTTTCTCCCGTATTCATAAGTGCATCCTGTAACTGGAAATGACATGATGAATGTATTATTTTATTGAAAATAGTAACATTCTATGAACATACAGGGTGATTTCTCGCTAAAGTCCTCAACGGCGATGCCGTCATCATTGATAAACCGTGCCTCGCTAACAAGGAACGTTCGGCAACCCGGAAATTAAACAAAAATATGAAACTTGGTGTGCGAATAGAGATAGTTCATCCGTAACGTAACCCTATTTTTACCCAACTTCAAAAAGAAAGAGGCTCTACGTTCGATGTCTATGTATGTATGTATGTATGTATGCATGTAACCTTGTTTAAATGGATTGGCATTTTGTTAGTTGATCTTTATTTATTTTTCTGAACCTACTGACCTAATTTTGACCATGTATAGATTATATTTGTCCGCGAATTTCTCAGTAAGTACTGTACCGATTTTCGTGAAACTAATTGCATTTAGTTTACCTTTAATCAACTTAGGTCATGGAGAAAGAATTATCAAAATCGTGTTAAGTAGTTTTGATTTTACACCAAACATAAGAAATCTATTTCATTATTTGAAGTCCATTGTAGCAGTTTCCATTAATAAAATTGTTTCTTAAACCAATATTTAAATAATTATTTATATCAAGTTTAGACAGCTGTTAATTATTTAAACAAGACAGTACGTTACGGAGGAGCGAAAATATTTTTTTTTCAAATATAATATTGACGTAGGTGACAAAAGTTGCCCAAGGTGGTCTATAATCGGTATTTGAAAGAATTTTTTTCTCGGACTTTATCTTCAGGTTGCGCGTTATGATTATCTATGCTAAAAATATAGGCGTACAACATTCGATGTTTCAAATGCCTATAATTGCAGAGAAAATAATATTTAAAAAGTATCACGTATTGCTTTTAAGCGAATAATGTACACAAACATATTTTTGTGCGTCGAAATTCGCAACTCACCGAGGCGGGAGTATCACCGTGTTTAATAGTATACAATTTTAATACTTACATGTGACATATCGTCCATTTACCCTGCTGCAAAGGGTCTTGCGGCGAGCACCACTGTTTTAAAATGTTGTCTATCTTTCACTATCACGTGACGAGCTCCGTAACGCGTGGAGGTTATTGTTATATAGTCTTTATTGTTTCCCCTTGGGGATTACAATCCTTTTACAACTTATCTCTCTAGTCCTTATTTACTAACCGCTCTTACATCTACTTATCCTAATCTTATCCTACCCTATCCTCCCTCTCGCTCTCTCGCCACCTCCTCGCATTTCGCACGCACGCTCTCCCCGCTCGCCACCCCTCTCTCTCCCTTCCCTTCCAGCCGACCCCCGCTTCCGATCGCCTCCTGCTACTCTCATTCCTTTATCTCCCATTCTTCCACTCCACCCCCCCTCCTTTCCTCCACTCTCCTCATCCATACCTCTCCCCCTCCTTCGTCACTCAGCACCTCCCCTACCACTTCCTGCCATCCTCGCCCCTCCCCCCAGTCCGCACACACCTCCCACACGTGTTCCCACGTCTCCTCACCCCAACCACATACCCTACATTTCCTCTCTTCTTCATCCAACCAGTATCTCCCTCCTCTCATCTCATTCCCCAGCCTGTACCTTGCTACTCTCCTCCACCTGCTTTCCCCCCACCCCCTCTTCAGATACCCTGGCACCCCTATCCCTTTTACCAACCCGTACCATCGGTTATATTTAGATTCCCTAATCCTTTCCCATCTTTTTTCCTCCTCTATCCTCCTTCCCCTCCCTACTAACTCTTCCCCCCTCAATTCCCCCTTTCCCCTCACCAATTCCACTTCCTCCACTTTCCACCCTTTCTCCTCAAAAAACCCTTTTCGTTCTTCCTCCCATCCCCCCAGTACCTTTCCCTTTCTCGCCCTACCTTTTATCTCCTCCCAGCATTCCCTCGCCAATTCCCCCCCTTGCCCCTCATCCAGTTTCCTCTCATAATCCAACGCTCTCATCCCCGCCCTTCCCCTCAACATACCCCGCTGCAGCTCCTCCCTTATCATGTACCCCGGAGTGCACCAGTCCACTCCCAACCAGATACCTCTCCTGCAACCCCTCCACCTTGTCCCTCTCCTTCCACCCCCATATTTCTACTCCATATCCTACCGTCGCCCATACCAACTTGTCAAACAGCCAAACTCTTTTCCCCCAATCCTTCCCAAACTTCCTCTTCCCAATACCCCACACCTGCCCCATCACCGCCGCCGCTTTCCTGACCCTATCCCTTACATGTGCCTCCTGTCCCCCATTCGCCATCACCGTATACCCTAGGTATTTATACTCCCTCACCTCCTCCACCACCTTACCTTTCCACCTCCAGTCTACCTTCTTCCACCTCCCTCCCCCCTTCCTACATCTCATTATTTTTGATTTTTCTACGTTCAGCTGCAGCCCCTTTTCGTCCAAATACCTTTGTAACCTCGCCATCATTCCCTTCAATCCCTCTTCGTCTTCCGCCACCACCGCCACGTCATCTGCATACGCCAGCGTATACACCTTTCTCCCCCCCAATCTCACCCCTCCCCACCCACCCTTTTCCAATTCCTCATCCAAGTCCGCCAGGAGTAGCGTAAACATGCTTGGGCTCAAAGGGCACCCCTGTCTTACTCCCCTAGCCGTCCAAAACTCCCTACCCAACTCGTCTCCCACCCTTACCCTACATACCGTTTCCTTCAGCACTTCCTCACACCTCTCTACCAGCCCCTCCCTCACTCCCCTCTTCCTCATCGCCTTTACTAACACCTCCCTGTCCACCGAGTCAAAGGCCGCCTTTAGGTCGATGAAGAGCACCACCATCTTCTTTCCCTTCCTCGTCACCTGTCTGTTAATCAGATAGTTTAAAACATAGATGTTGTCTATACATCCCCTTCCTTTCCTAAAGCCGGCCTGACTCGGTGGCAGCATCTTTTTCCCTTCCACCTCCTCTCTTAGCCTCTCCGCCAACACAGACGCGTACACTTTGTACGCCGTCTGTGTCAGCGTCACCCCCCTATATTCTTCCACCCTCTTTCCGGTCCCTTTTTTCATCACTGGTATCACTACCCCTTCCTTCCATTCTTCCACCCATCCCTCCCCCATCCACACCCTGTTACATACCTCCCATAACCACTCCTCTACCTCTACTCCCCCATACTTCCAAACCTCGTTTGCTATCCCATCCCCTCCTCCTGCTTTCCCATCCTTCAGCTTCTTCACCACCCTTCTCACCTCCTCTATACTTAACTCCCCCTCTTCGTCCTCCCCTCTCCTTCTTTCCCCCCCTTTTCTCACCCTCCACTCTACTCCTCCCAATAACCCCCGAAAATATTCCTCCCACTCCTCAATTTTTATCCCCTCCTCCACCCTCCTTCTTTTCCTCCTCTCCCTATTTACTATTTTCCATACCTGTCCTTCCGTCTTCACCTCCTCCATCTCCTTTTCCCATCTTTCTACCTCCTCCTTCTTTTTCCCTTCACACATAATCTTATATTCCTTTTTCTTCCTCCTATATTCCTTCCCGTCTCCACCCTCCCTCCTCCATCTCCTCAACTCCCTTCTTAATTCCCCTTTTTCCTCCTTACACTCCTTATCCCACCACCCTTTCCTTCCTGCCCTTTCCCCCCCTTGCCCCACCTTCCCTATCACCCCTTTTATCCTATCACTCAACTCCCTCCACTCTTCCTGTATTCCCCTGACCCCTCCCTCTCTCTTACCGAATAACCTTATAAACTCCTCTCTCCCCTTCTCTGTCCAGATTCCCCTTGCTAGCCCTCTTCCCGCCCCCTTTTTCTCCCCTCCCAACTCCTCCCTCCCTTCCCCCTTCAGCCACACTACCACTGGTTGATGATCTGACTCTACTCTGTCTGCCACCTCCATTCTCTCCACCCTCTCCCTCAGGTCCTCATTCCCCAGTACATAATCAATGACCGAGTTCCCCCTTCCTCCTGTGTACGTCCATTCCCCCTCCTCATCCCCCTCCACTCCTCCATTCAATATCCCCCACCCCCTCTCCTCCAAGAAATTACAAAGCCTCCTTCCCTCCCCATTCACCTCCTTGTCCTTCGACCTCCTACTTTCCACTCTCTTCTCTTCCTCTTCTTCAATTCCCCCCACACCTCTCCCCCCTCCACCCCCGTCCTGGCGTTAAAATCTCCCCCTATCACCACCCTCACCCCCTCTTCCCTCCCTTCTACCCATTCCCTCAACTCCTCTAACTTCTTCTGCATATCCTTGTTCACATAAACCCCCACCACTCTCCACCACTCCCCCCCCCCCAACTTCACCTTCTTCATTATTATCCCCTCCTTATCTCCCCCGTCCTCCTCCCCAGTTTCTATCCCTTTCCTGACCCCCAACATCATTCCCCCTATTGCCCTCCCTCTCTTACTCTCCCTCTTTGCCCACTGCTTCTCCCATACATACCCCTTTGGTAGCTTGTTTCTCACCCTCTCCCAGTCTCTTTCCTCTACCCACGTCTCGCACAACACCACCACATCCCATTCCTCCAACCCCTTCCCGAACTCCACATCCTTATTCTTCACCCCCGCCACGTTCCAAAAAGCCACCTTATAACCCCCTCCCCCTCTTAGTCTTTCCCCCCTCCTCCTCCCTTCTCGTTTCCCTGCTCCTCCATCCATTTCTCTCCTATTTCATCCCACCTCCTCATTCTCCCATTCACCCACATTTTCATGTACCCTACCTGCACATTCATCCCCTTCCTCCTCTCCTCCTCTGCCTCTCTTTCTATCTTCCACTTTCCTCTCCTCTCCTCCTCCGTGAGGTCGTCCTCAATCCTTTCCTTCCCCACCTTTAGCTTTTTCCTCGCCTCCATTACTTTCCTCTTCTCCTCCCTTCCCTCTAACTTCACTATCACCATTCCTCGACCATCCCCTCCCGCTCTTCCTATCCTTGCCAGTTCTCTCACCCCCACCCCCTCCAACCCCAAACTCTCCCACAGCTTCTTCACCCCCTCCTCCACCTTCCCTCCTTCCCACTTCAATCCCCTTATTACCACATTATTCCTCCTTCCCTCTCTCTCTTTTCTGTCCTGCTTTATCTCTAACTTTCTCATCCTCAGCTTCCACTGCGTGGAGGTTATTGAAAGGCTGACTTTCCTCGGTCAGGAAAGTCCCTTCGTCGTCGTCGTCGTTTCCGAAAATTCCGCATGGGGCAAAAAATTTTACCGCTGGCCCTGTTTATGAGCGGGCCTGGTGTCCGTGGCCGCCGTCGCCGCACAGTGGGGCAAATCGGGTGGAAACGCGGTACAAAACATTTTCTGACTGAAATCATATTGTTACGTTTTGGGTAAGGCATAACGTGTATTTACTGAACAGCAACGACAACAGAACATAAACAAGGGTAACACAAGAACGGGTAACGAATACAATCAGTTAGCGCAAAGAGATATCGTGACGTCTGCAAGCAATGATGGCTGACTCTCGAATGACAGCTTGACAGGCGATCGATCCGATCGCCTTCTTCTCGCTGTCTCTTGTCCCGCTCGCGAGCTCCAGTGGGCCTTGGATTCCCATCCAAGGGGTGTTCGCAACACTGCTCCCCCCTCCGAGAAAGCGGTCGTCCCGGCCGCTGCAGTCTCCGCGACTCCTGCAACCGTACCCTGGTCCGGAAGGGTGGAAAAGACGCCGTGTGGCCCCTTCCGTCCGCTGCCTCGGCATTCGCCTTCCCGTCCAGGGGAAAACCACTCCAAAAACCCTGGGCAAGGCGTGGGTACGTGGGTCTTCGCGCCTCTGCCCTCCACTTGCGCCTTCAATCTTGTGGACTTCTTTCTTGCACGGCCTTCCTCTTCTCCGACGGCGCATCTTCTTCTTGGGCAGAGACAGGTGGGGCTTCCTGTTCTTCCGAAGGCCGGGACTCCTCGTTCCTTCAGCCGCCGGGAGACACGGCGTATCCCATGCGACGGCTCGACAGTCCGAGTTTCCCAGGTTTCCCTCGGCGGCAGCTCCTCCGGGGCTCCAACGGCGAAATCCCGCGACGCTCCGGATCATCCCTGGGCGGCTCCGCTCCGTCCGTCGCCCCTCAGCGATCCGGCCGCTCCTGCGCCGCAACCTGGCTCGACCTCGACTGCATCCTGGTCCGTCCTCGACGTACTTCCAACAGTCCTGCGCGACCCCTTGTTCTTCAAGGTTCCCTTGCAAAGAAAACGTTTCTCTCATTAGCCCGAGACCGAAGACAACCCGTTGGGGCTGCACGAGCCGGAAAACCAGAAAGGAGGACCGAGCGCGCAAGCAGAGGGTCGCAGCTAGTCGCAAGCATGCAAGCGGCCCAGCCCCCAGTCCGGTCACCCATCTCGTCAACCCCGGCTGACTTCTCTCTTCCTTCCTGCTCGACGGCCCCATTCCTCTTCTTGGCCTCAGGTGCTGAACCAGGGGACCGTCCTGTGCGTCCTGCCAGCGCTCCCGTCTTCGCGACACCGCCTCCAGCCGATCCAAGCAACGCTTGTCCGCCTGGTGGTTGGGGATGCCATTTCCCTCCTGCTGTCCACCCTCCTCTCCTACTTTATCCTGGGTACCCCGCGAGAACCACCATCCCGGCCGCGCCGGGGGCTCGTAGGGTCTCCTCCAGGGGGCTAGCGGGGCGCTTTCACGTATGTCCGCACCCCGTTGCGGACTGCCACGCTATTGTGGCACATTCGGGGAATTCGAGAGCGCGTGGCCAGGCTGCGGCGGCAGTCCCCCGACACCTTGTCCCTCGTCGTGGGGTCTCGTGAACCTGAAACAGAACCAAAGGAAAAGGGGCCGAGCCACGGAGGCAGCCTCCGCAACCCGGTCCACCGGATTAGCTTAATCTAATCTTCTTCCTCGGGTCCAAGTCCTGCGTCGTCTTCACTCTTCCTGCAGTGATCCCTCGTACTTCGCAAGGCGGCGCACGTGGACCACCTTGCACTTCTTCCTGCGTGACCGTTGGATCCTGTAGACGACGTCGTTGATCCTGTCCACCACTGTGTAAGGGCCTTCCCAATCCGCTTGCAGTTTCGGGCACTTCCCCTTCACTCTTCGTGGTTGGAACAACCACACTCGTTCTCCTGGCTGGAACTCCACCGCGTGAACCCGGTTGTCGTACCACGACTTCATCTTTGAACTGTAGACGTCCAGACGGCGTCGAACGAACTCGTGGATCTTCGTCATCTTCCCCCGAATCCATTCGGAGTATCCTTGCTCGACGTCCTCTTCCTGTTCAACTTCCGGGGGCAGTCCTCTCCATAACTGCAGGGGTAGACGTAGTTCCTGGCCGTACAGGATCATCGCTGGGGTCAGTTGTGTAGCCTCATGCCGTGCTGACCGGTAGGCGAGGAGGAACATGGGGATCCATTCGTCCCAGTCCCGCTGGTGCTCCGAAACGAACATTGCAAGATATTGGAGCAATGTCGTGTTCAAGCGTTCTACCAGCCCGTCGGATTGAGGGTGCAGGGGAGTTGTTCGTGTCTTCCTGACTCCAAGCAGCCTCAGCAGTTCCTTGAAAACGGAGGACTCAAAGTTCCTTCCTTGATCGGTGTGTATCTCCAAAGGTACACCATGACGACACACCACGTTGTGCAGAAGAGCTCTTGCCACTGTGACAGCTCGCTGGTCTGGCATCGCGATTACTTCCGGCCACCGGGTAAAGTAGTCCGCCACGACCAACATGTACCTGTTCCCGGCCTGGGACCTCGGGAGCGGACCGACAACGTCCAGGGCAAGCCTCTCAAACGGAGCTCCCACGTTGTACACTCTCAGGTTCCCTGCTCCCCGTTGACGTGGTCCCTTCTTCGCCGCACAGGTGTCACACCGCCGGCACCACTCTTGAACGTCTTGTCGACACGTCGACCAGAAGAACTGTTGGCGGATCTTCGCCAAGGTCTTGTTCACTCCGAAATGTCCAGCTGCTGGCGCATCATGAAACTCCTTCAGGACCTCCGCAACCCTCTCGCGCGGCACTACCAAAAGCCACGAGGCCGTTGTGCCGTTGTGGGACTCCCATTTCCTAAAAAGCAAACCCTCATGAACCTCCAGCGAATCCCAAATTGTCCAGTAATATTTCAACTGCGGGGAGAAACGAGCAATGTCCTCCCAGCCCGGCTTCTCCCCTTCCCCCTTCTTTTTAAGGATGAAACCAATCGCTTCATCCTTTTCCTGGCTTCGTTTCCACTCGTTCCGGTTGTCCTCGCAGAAGATCCTGTGAATTTTCTTCGTGGAAACTTCCACTCCAGCTTCTTTCTTCTCCAGTCGTTCGCAGTTCCTGCAGTCTTCCTCGATGCACGGTCTTCGCGACAGTCCGTCGGCATTCCCGTGAGCTCTTCCTGCGCGGTGACGAATCTCGAAGTCGTACTCCTGGAGTCGCTCGATCCAGCGGGCGACCTGTCCTTCGGGGCACTTGAAGGTCAGCAGCCAGCGGAGCGCTGCGTGATCCGTCCTTATAAGGAACCTTCGACCATAGAGGTAGTGGTGGAAATGCTCTACAGATTTCACCACCGCCAGCAGCTCTCTCCGCGTGACACAGTAATTCCTCTCTGCTTTTCCCAAGGTCTTGGAAAAATAGGCTACGACCTTTTCCTGTCCTTCGTGCTCCTGTGAAAGGACGCCGCCTATAGCGAAGTTAGAGGCGTCCGTATCCAGAATGAAGTCCTTGTCCGTCTCCGGGTAGGCAAGTATCGGTGCTCCGGTGAGTTTCTTCTTTAATTCCTGAAAAACTCCTTGGCATTCCTCGGTCCACACGAAGTTTTGTTTGGTCTCGGTGAGGCGATGCAGGGGCTTGGCGATTCTGGAGAAATCCTTTACAAATTTTCGGTAATATGTGCATAATCCTAGGAAGCTCCTCAATTCCGTGACGTTCTTCGGCTGCGGCCATTCCGAGATGGCTTTAATCTTCTCCGGGTCTGTCCTGACTCCGCTCTCCGTGACGATGTGGCCCAGATACTTTACTTCTCGGCAGAAGAAAGAACACTTCTTGGGGCTCATCAGCAGCCCAGCTTGACGTAAGCGCGAAAACACCGTCCGTAAGCGCTCGAGCTCCTGCCCGAAATCCTTCCCGTAGATAATGATGTCATCCAAGTACACCAAGCAGATCTTCCACGTCAGGTCTTGAAGCACGTCCTCCATCAGTCGCTCGAAAGTCGCAGGGGCGTTGCAGAGTCCAAAGGGCATAACCTTGAACTGCCACAGTCCCGTCCCCACGGAAAACGCGGTCTTCTCTCGGTCCCTCTCGTCCATGGAAAGCTGCCAGTAACCGCTCTGCAGGTCCACGGTTGAAAACCAGGCAGATCCAGAGAGGGCGTCCAGTGTATCCTCTATACGGGGCAGAGGATACGAGTCCTTCTTCGTGACTTCGTTCAGGCGACGGAAATCCACGCAGAATCGAATGGTCCCGTCCTTCTTCTTCACGAGGACAATCGGGGAGGACCACGGGCTCCGCGATTCCTCGATCACGCCCTGAGCCAACATCTTCCTGAGTAGCTCTTCCACTTCCGCTCGTCGGTGCAACGGCAGCCTCCTTGGTGCCTGTTTAATGGGCTCGCAATCTCCGGTGTCAATAGTGTGCTTGACCCGGTCGCAATTCCCAATCTGAGTCACGTCCTTGGCGAAAACGTCCTGAAATTCACGAAGTAACCCAGCAAAAAGTTCCTTTTCCGTTTCCGTCAAACCTGATGAACAGCGTGTGAACAGCTCTTCCAAATGCTGTGGGACGCCCGTTCCCCCTTCTTCTGCTGGTTCCCTCTCCTCGGGGGTCGGCTCCCCGAAGCGAATGTCCGATTTGCCGGGAAGGCTCAGCACCCCCCGAGCCAGATCCAAGCTACAGCGGTGCTTCTTCAAGAACGCCGCTCCTAGGATACACTTCTCCACCATCTCAACGACGTAGAAATCTTCTACGCTCGAGAGTCCTCCGACGCTGACCTCCAGGCTCTTCTTGCCGAACACCTTCATTTTCTCCCCCGTCGTGGAGCGGATATCGAGCCTCGCTCGAGCGATGCCCTTCGTCGCACACAGCTCCTTGTCCAGCAAGTTGATAGGCGAACCTGTATCGAGGATAATTTTACAAGGCTTTCCGCCGATTTTCCCACATACGTATATCTCGTCAGTAGGATTCCATTGCCGCCCAGTCGCCTCCCGCATCGCCACACTCTTGACGACCGGGGGACTGTTCTTCTCGGTCCGGCGTCTCCCCCTTACGCCGTCCTCTTCGAGTTTCCCTGGGGGGGTCTCTTCGGTGGAGCAGCTCCTGTCTGACCGTTCTTAGCCTGGAAGCAATCCTTCTGCAGGTGTCCAGTCTTGCCGCAAAGCCAGCAAGTCCTCGTCGGACCCGTTCGCTCCTCCGGTTTGGCGGGCCTCCTCCTCTTCTCGGGACACCTCGAATTTTCCGTGTGCTTAGCTTTCCGCTTTTCTACGTCCCTACTTCGCGATTCGGGCGCGGAGCCGCGAGACATCGCCTCCACGGCCTCTATTTCCAACGCCCTGGTCACTGCGGCTCTTAGGGTTGTGAACCCGCCGAGACGCAGTTCCCGTTGCATAACAGAGCTCGACAACGCTGTTACGAACTGGGACGCAGCGAGTTTGTCGCGGATCTCTACCGGACAATCGGCAAACGCGGACTGCGCTAAGCGCTCAATTTTGGTGGCGAGCGAAGAGATGCTTTCATCCCTTCGCTGCCGATGGCTCTGAAAGAGTACGTAGTTCAGATTCGAAAGATTCTTCGCCCCGTAGCGGAATTCGAGCGCGGAAACCAACTCCGAAAAACTCTCACACTGGGCGGCGATGAGCGTCGTCGGGACGCTCCTCGCCGCGCCCCCAAGGGAAGCGACCAGGGCCGTGGCCTTCTTCTGGTCGTCCCAACCATTCGCACGCGCGATCGTTTCGAACTGCACCTTGTACTCCTCCCACGAATTTTTCCCGTCGAATATCGTCGGCTTCACGGCGTACCCTAAGCTAAGGACGCTCAAACCCGATGAAGGGGCAGCGGCGGGCGCACTAGCGGGCGTGGGGACATGCGCTGGGGGTACACTATTGGCAACACTATTCTCACTGATTTCACTTGACACAACCTCCCCACCCCGAGGGCCCGCGCCGCTACCACCTGAGCCCTGGCTATTCTGTAATGAAGCGGTTACGACCTGAACCCGCTCCTCCAACCCCGCCATCCGCGCCTCAAAAGCCGCCTGCGCCTGTCGATCGGCAGCCTCCCTGCGTTGATCTTCCCTCAGCCGGCGGGCTGCATCGTCCCTCCGCTGTTCCTGCATCTGTTCGACGATGCTGAGCTGGAGGGTGGTGAAAAGCTCCCGCAGGGACGGATCGCCCGATGCTCCGGAAGAAGGGACCGCAGGAGCCGCGGAAGCGCGAGTGGGCATGCCGCTCCGGGCGGGCATCCCACTTCTGACACCAATGTTACGTTTTGGGTAAGGCATAACGCGTATTTACTGAACAGCAACGACAACAGAACATAAACAAGGGTAACACAAGAACGGGTAACGAATACAATCAGTTAGCGCAAAGAGATATCGTGGCGTCTGCAAGCAATGATGGCTGACTCTCGAATGACAGCTTGACAGGCGATCGGTCCGATCGCCTTCTTCTCGCTGTCTCTTGTCCCGCTCGCGAGCTCCAGTGGGCCTTGGATTCCCATCCAAGGGGTGTTCGCAACAATATATTTCTTTCTCATTTTTTCATTTCATTCAGTTAGGACGTATATTTGTGATGTTGTTGTCACTGAATAATTAATGAAACTTGTTTGTCTAACTGTATTTGTAAATCAATTTTTTGAGAATATTTTAAATCCTATAAAAGGCTATAGCCGGTTAAGATGGTCAAATGTGCCCCTAAACTGAATTCAAATCACGAACAGCTATTCCAAAGCTTATAAAAAAAGAACGATTTATTCAACTTTGTATCTCGACCCAGGGGGTAGTAAAGAGTAAAAATAGAAAATCAGGTTTTTCCCGAATTTTGCAGGTTCTATACCAGCAGATGAAAAATTTTGAAAAAATTCAGAGACGTATCTGTTATCGGTGCACATGTTACGGAAACGTTTCAGATTTTTAAATTGAAAAACCAAGCTGTCAAAAATAAAAACGCCAAAAAATTATGAAAAATGCCGGTTGTGTATCGAAGCAGTCTTAGTACTATAATTATATTTTTACTGTAAGTTCGTGTCATTGTTACTATTATCGTGAACTTTTTCCAGATTTTTCAAATTCGTGCGCCGCAATTAAAAAAATTAAAAACCGATTTTTTCGCCGTTTTTTCCGTGTCAGAGTAACTAATAGGTCGAACTTAAGTATATACTTTATGGAATAAGCCTTTCATGCAATCTTCAATGTCTTCACATGCAGCAAAACAGCGTAGGAGTTAAACGAACTAAACATGCTGTACCGTTACAGTCTAAAATGTCTATTATGTTTTCAATGGCGTCAATGGCGCAGCGGTAAAGTGTCCGACTGTTGAATCGTTACGAACTTTTGGAACGTAGATTCGAGCCTCGCAACTGTGAATCCCCCCCACCTCCGATAGGTTTATATTTTTTTTCACATTAATTATGTATTTTCTCGATTTCTAGCTATATGGCAATGATCAATATTTATATACAAATGTTTTAAAAACATATTACAAATATTTTAATACTTGAAATATACATACAAATGACTTGAGAAGATTTTGAGGCCACCGTTTCTCTGGTCAAGTATGCCGTCAATTATAGTATTGTTGTAACATTTCCTGCACTAAATTAATCTTATATTAAATTGGTTTTCTAATCTCTTACCTTTAACAATGGTGGATGGATTGCAGCAACAATCGTGTGTTGTTTTGTCATTATTTCGCCTCTTATTGTAGATCATACAACTCTCTCTTGTTTCCAGAATTCATAAGCTAAATAATGCTGTAATTGGCAGGATACCTAACAAGACTTGTCAAGTATTAAAATATTTTTAATATGTTTTAAAACATTTATATATAAATATTGATCATTGTCATATAGCTAGAAATCGAAAAAATACATATACAGTATCGTCTCCCTGAGGGCTCGCTGGTCGGCACCGGCGTTGTGCCTTCAGACTGCTCGACGCATGCGCGCGACGGTCAGATAGCCAGGCACGGCACGAGTATTTTTTGCGTCCTCGCAGAACTTATCCAATTGAGCCATTTATTGTAATGCATTTATTTGAGTTTATTGATGACCTTACTCTGAATTGTTATTTGTAGTTTAAAACAGTTGCAGTACAATTTGTAATATTTTATTTTAAAGTTTATTTTCAACAATAGCAGCAATGAAAATATTATTTTGCACCTCTTGTCAACCTTACGCCCTAGCAGTTGCCTAAGTTTACAGAGTAAACTCATAAATAATCTCTAATAAATGTATTATAATAAAGGGCGGAATTTGACAAGTTCGTCTAGGGCGCAAAAAAGACTTGAGTCGGGTCTGCGTCAAGATTTTGCGAAATGGTTCTTATGCTCACCGCAAGCGCTTCGGTTCAGGGGCACATTTGACCATCTTAACCGGCTATACCCTTTAATAGTTATAAAATCTTTATTTATGTTACATCGAAACTATTTCACACATATATATTTTAATTAATTTTAACAAATATTACAAGCCGCCTTCGTCGAATTTATTTTTATTTTTTGTTTCTTCTTCGTTGTTTTTATCAAAATAAAATTTGGTACACTTCCAATACGCACCTCAACACATAATCCCACCAAAAATTAGTTGAATAACAAGAAAGCTATAAATAACAATATTAATTGTGAAGAATTTTGAGGTTGTCCTCTTCAAAACCACGTAGTCGCGTTAAAAATTTTGAAATGTGAAAAAATTTAAAAAAAATTAAAACCGACTTAAAAAAAATAAAAGTAAAAAATAATTTTTTCCCTTACTCAATCTACGACTCTCATATTTTTTAAGTCGGTGCCTCATCATTTGCACTGTGTAAATCTGGCGCCGACTTAAAAAATATGAGAGTCGTAGATTGAGTAAGGGAAAAAATTATTTTTTACTTTTTATTTATATTTTTTTTGAAGTCGGTTTTAATTTGTTTAAAAATTTTTTATTTTTAACATTTTAGTTGTGTATATATATTGACACAACATGCTGAGGAGATATGCGCATACGTGCATAAACTAATAATAATTAAGGGGGGGTTCTACTTTGTGGGACCGAAAAGGTAGGTGATATTTAGGAATTTTTTATAAAAAAACCGTTGAATGGATTTATTTAAAATTTGACAAGTTGTTTCACTTGTACTTTGTAGTATTCTATCAAATTTTTATGAGGCCATACAAAAAAAAGGGCGTGTGTAGAGCGTCGATTGCAGAATGTTGAAAAAAAAAACGGCTCGTGCTGGCGTTGAAGAAAAGTGTCCTATGGCTTATCTGAAACACAAATAGGAATAGGGATTCTTAATCTGCATGGACATCGCTATCTATGGAACTAGAACAATTCAGAAAAATTAAAAATTGTGAAAATGGCAGCCTTTTGAATAAAAAATTCAAATGTTGTCCAAAAATTGCAAGGAATTATTTAAATAAAAAAAGAACGGTAACAGATACAGTCATAATCCTAGTTCCAGAGATAGCCATGTTCATGCAGATCAAGAATCCATTTTCCTTCTTGTGTTTCAAATAAACCATAGGACACTTTCCTTCAACGCCAGCACGAGCCGTTTTTTTTCAACGTTCTACAATCGACACTCTACACGCACACGCATTTTTTTTTTATAACCTCACAAAAATTAGTAATAATACTTAAAAGTACAATAAAACAACTTGGCAAATTTCAAATGAATCCGTTCAACAGTTATTTCTATAAAAAATTCGCAAATGTCACCTACTTTTCCGACCCCACAAGGTAGAGCCCCCCCCTTAAGTGACAATAGTCTTTATTATTAACCACAACTGGCAAAATATTGGGCCAATATTGATTCCGCGTAGGATGGGACCAACGGGGCACCATCCTCTTTCGAATAAAAAAAAGATCATCAAAATCGGTCCATATGCTGAGGAGTTATGAGGGGACAAACATAAAAAAAACATACAAACGGGTCGAATACATAACCTCCTCCTTTTTAAAGTCGGTTAAAAACAATCTTGCTACATTATGATCCAAATGTTCAATCAACAACCAGTAAAAAAGATTTACAGTATGCTGATTTTTTTGTAAAAAAATATGTACATATACAGTAATCTAGACCTACAATAATTATTATTGATAGCAATTAGGGAAAAGTCGATACAAGAATCAATTCTGGAACCTTTGTTGTAAAATGTCCGAAAATTTGTGTGAGCATTGCCAGAGAATGACCGGAACGTTCCGTGAGCATTCCCAGAGAATGCCCGGAACGTTCCGTGAGCATTCCCAGAGAATGACTGGAACATTCCGTGAGCATTCCCAGAGAATGACCAGAACGTTCCCCGAGCATTCCCAGAGAATGACCGGAACGTTCCATGAAGCTGCCAGGAAGATTCCATGTGGAATGTTCCACCGCAACATAGCTGGAATGTTCCAGGAAGATTCCTATGTCCTCACCGAGGGAACATTCCACAGCAACCCCCATGGAACCTTCCTGCTAGCTTCGGGTAATGGAGTGTGCTGTATGGGTAGTTGCTTCTTACATTCCTTCAAAGGAAAACATATGGGCCGATGCTGCGTCTAGAATTAAAAATCTAGACTCAGACTGGGAATTACCCCAGAGAGCATTTGAAAAAATAAAAAATGTGTTCGGCCCTGTCACTATTGATTTAGCCAAGAAAACCCATAGACACCGATTATCTAAAGGTGCTGTATATAAAAAAAAAAACAGCAACGAAATTCAAAATTCCGACCGGAGGGATCGATAGAGAATTTAATTGGGAAGAATTTAAAAAAAAGTCCCCAAGTTTACTATAAAATTACGACCTGTACGGTGATTTGAACAAAAAGTGTGATTATGTACCACTGTGTGCCGTTCGAACTACACGTTCCAGGTTATCAGTTCTGCGGACCGGGGACACATTTGCTGAAGCGATTGGCTCGTGGCGACGAAGATGTGAATCCTCTGGACGCAGTGTGCCGCGACCACGATATCGCGTACTCTAGTCAACGGATTTAGAGGGGCGACACGAGGCGGATCGTGCGTTAGCCGAACGAGCGCGAGAACAAATATTCGCGAACGCCGCGACCTTTGGTGAAAAAGCAGTCGCGACTGGAGTGTGGGCAACGATGAAGGCTAAACTCGGTATGGGTATGAGAAGGACGAAACGTAAACAGCGAAAGACTGGAAGGAAACATCTGCAACGGCGACGACGACATCGTAATCTACGAGTGGCCAAACGCGGTGGCTTTCTTCCCTTTCTTCCGTTCGTGCTGCCTGCTTTATCAGCTATCGGCTCATTGGCCGGTGGAGCGGCTGGTATAACCAAAGCGGTCAACGATTCGAAGGCCTCTCGAAAACAGCTGGAAGAGACTTTGCGTCATAATCGGGCAATGGAAGGGCGAGGGATGCATCTGACACCGTACAAGCGCGCCGCGGGCTTGAACCCGAGACGCCAACGACGACTGCGAACAAGGAAAAAAAACGCCGATCGCATAGGCGCGTGGCGACGGTGGCGACGGTGGCGGCGATAACGCAACAACCTTTTTTTTTTTCTCCTTTTTTTTCGTGCAGGAAATCCGGAACGGATACTCCGAACCTCGGGGGAGGCTCGGGGTTATGTTGGGCTCCAGCCAACTAAAACCTGCACGGTAACCGCCTACAGCGGAGGATCTGGCAAGGAAGATGGCCGTTCTTGCGCGAGATCAAACTAGCGATGCGTTCGCTAGGCCATCCTCCAAGACCCCGGATCCCCGCGCTCGTTTGCCAGAGTTGGCACTTTCCCAAGGGGGAGAGAAGCTCCCCGGGAGACTTCCCCGCTATCGCCAGGGTAACGCTGCGGGTCACACGCCAGCGCCACCCTCTTCCAGGGTCGCTGCTAAACTTGGGCGGGTGGTGCCCCCCGGCACCTCCGCCCCACGACCCCGCGACCGATCGCGCACTTCCCGGCGTCGACCCCGTGGAAACGAACCTCCGGGCGGGGGGCGTCGGCTAGCCGTAAGGACGCCCAAATACCACAAACCCCGGGGGGCCACAAACCGGTCGGGGACCCGAAGGTCAGAACCCAACCGGCCCCCGGTCGAGCGGCTGGCTATGCCAGAAGGGCAGCCCAACTGCCGAACTCGCCCCACGCGCGATCGATCGCGACTCCCCATCCCCCCCCCCTGCCGCAGCATGCACCCCGCCATAGTGCGATCACTGCGGCCACCGCGCCCTGTCCAGCGGCCCTTCACAGGGCCACTCCCACCCAGACGCACCCCCCTCCCCCGGAGCGATGGAAATGCGCGCGCGCGCCCCCCAGGAGAGGGGCAAGAGCCGGGCCCACGCAAGGCCCAGGCCAGACACGAAGCGAACGGGGCCGAGGGCAACGGGACCACGCAGACCGCCACAGCTGTCGCGGCAACATCCCCGGGCCCGGGCATCCCGCACGACCAGGAGCCGAACGGGCCACAGGGGGCCTGACCGACAGCTACCGCCCAGAGATCCGCGGGTCACGGCCACAGGGCCACCTCACGCCCGCGCGCACCCCACCCAGACCCAGCCCGGACCCAACCCCAACCCCGCACCCACGACGCGCGCACGCGCCCCCGAGGAGGGGGCGGTTGGTTGGCCGACCCTTAGCCAGGAAGGCAGCATCCTCCCACGGCCCCCGGGCAAGGAACAAAGTTCCTCACCCAGCGCCCGACAGAGGACATCGCCGCGTTCCCAGAGCCCCCTCACCACGCTCAAGGTGGTCGACCCTGGGGGGGGATAACGCAACAACCTTTTTTTTTTTTTTTTTGTTTTACTTCGTGGAAATCCCCACGGATACCCCCCGCCCGCGGGGGCGGGCAGGGGGTTATGTTGGACTCGAACCCACTAAAACCACCAAGGTGATCTACCTCGCGCGCGGAGCTGCGCGCCTGAGGGGAGGGATTTGGACGCGAGATCAATCAAGCGATACGTTCGCTACCCTCCCCCCTTGCGCTTCGGTGCAGCCCCGCGCTAGGTCCCCTGAACGGGGTCGTCCCTGGGGGAGTATTAAGACCTCCCCTAGCAATGTTCTCCGGGACTGGCGACTCACGATGGATCACGCGCCCGAGTCGCCCCTTCCGGGATCGCTGTTGCTAGGGCAGGTGGTGTCCCCCGACACCCCCGCCCCGCGACCCCGCGATCGAACTCCCAACCGCAATAATGGGTAGCGCGGCCGGACCGGGGTACTGTACCCCGGGGGGAGCACGATCGCTCAGACGGGAGCGGCGGCCGCCGTTCCCCTGGGGGGGGCTTTAACATGCCCCCCCCCCCCCCCCGTTCTCCGTACCTCGCGACGCCGCCGCGGCCCTGGCGAGTCCGATGCCACGACTCGTCGACCGCGGCGGCCACCCGTCGCTTCGTCGTCCGCGGCGGCCCTTCGTGACAACGAGGGCCGCCGCATTTCTCGACTCCATCCTGATGTCCCCCGGCGCGCGTCCCCCTCCGACACAGAGGGGGCGGCGCACCGGGGGCATAACGGCCGCGCCTGTTGCGCGGCGCGGCCCCGTCCCAATCCCCTATGGCGGGGAGTAGCGGGACGGCGCGGCCCGGGGCCTAACACCCTGGGGAGCGGGGCGACTTACGCAACTAACAAGGGGAGGACACCATGAGGCACACATCGATTTTGATGAGCCTTGGCACGATGAATCTATGTCGAAAATAAGTAAATACGTGTCCGAGCATTTCTGCCAATGGGCCTTAATAATAGAGATATTTACATGTTAATTATTAAACATTTCATAGCACTCGTATAAAACATAAAAGCCATTACCCCCACTTAAAGATATGCCGTGGAGCTTTCGGTATGACGTCGGCGTGGTGTTGTTGCAATCGTGAGTTCGATTCTGCCTGCGTCTTATACATTTTTTCATACTTTATTTTTTCACACTTTATTTTTTCCACACTGTATGAACAGTGAGAAAAAAGCTAACGGTAGTAACGTTCATTATTAATTCTTTTAAATGTATAATTAAAATTAAGGTTTTTTTTTATGGTGGAGAAATCTTTAAAAGACACCCCGACATACCTCCAGAGGGGAGTCCCCCGAAATCCAGGGGACCGTGAACTTTTTTCTCACTGTTCATACAGTGTGGAAAAAATAAAGTGTGAAAATATAAAGTATGAAAAAATATATAAGACACTGGGCGGAATCGAACTCACGACTGCAACAACATCACGCCGACGTCATACCGAACGCTCCACGGCATATCTTTGAGTGGAGGTTATGGCTTCTATGTTTTATACGAGTGCTATGAAATGTTTGATAATTTACATGTAAATATCTCTATTATTAAGGCCCATTGGCAGAAACGCTCGGACACGTATTTACTTATTTTCGACATAGATTCATCGTGTGAAGACTCATCAAAATCGATGTGTGCCTCATGGTGTCCTCCCCTTGTAAGTCGCCGCACGACCTCCCCCGGCCCCGGGTCATCTTCTTCTCCCGCGCCGCCTCCTCCTTCTCCAGCATTATCGCTTCGGAGAAGGAGGCCATGGCTTCCCAACAGTCCCGATCCCCCGCCATGCGACGCACGACCGTCGCCAGCGAGAGATTGGGACCCAGCTGCAGCTCTAGGACTCGGCGGTCGTCCAGCCACTCCGCGCACCTGGCCAGAGTGTGGTCCGCCGAGTCCACGTCGCCCCCGCCGCAGCTGTGGCACTGCGGCGTCTCCTCCCGCCCGATGCGACACAAGAAGTCACCGAAGCAACCGACTCCGGTGAGTATCTGTGTCAGGCGGAAGGTCAGCCTGCCGTACCTGCGCCCCACCCATTCACCGAGAATGGGCAGGAGCGCCCCGACGACGCGTCCCTCCCGATGTTCCGGGAGGGAGAGCCAGTCGATCCACCTGGCTCCCATGCGTCGCCGGGCCTGGTCCCGCGCGTCGGGTCCGACCGGCGCCAGGGGGTCCCTCGCTCCGCTGAGATCGTGCGAGGCGACGTATACCTCCGCCTCCATCTCAGCGAGCAGATGGAATGGAGGGGACCCACCCAGCGCCGACAGCTCGGCGTGTGACACCGTGCGGTAAGCCCGCACGGCACGGAGGACCGCGCGGCGATGAACCTTTGCCAAAAGGTCTCGCCCCACGCGACAGCCCTCCAGGTCGCCGGCCCAGACCGGCGCTCTGTAGAGCGCCATGGACCGGACGACCGTCACGTATAGTCGCCGAACTGATTCGTGCGGGCCTCCCAGGTTGGGCATGATGCGCCCTAGGGCGAACACCTGTCGCTCCAACCTGGGGCCCAGGACCCGAAAGTGACGCGCGAATCGCCAGTAGGTGTCCAGGGTCAGACCGAGATACCTCATCGATCGGCCAACTCTGATGCAGGCCTCCCCGACTCTTAGAGACGCTCCGACGGGAATGCCAGTTCCCACCCTGTCCGTGAGCCATACCGCCTCCGTTTTATCGGAGGCGACTCGCAGACCGAGCGCCTCTATCGCGGGGATGACGAGCCGCAGTGCTCTCTCCGCGAGGTCTAGTGCTGCCAGCCACCTCGGCCCGGAGGCCACCACCAGCGTGTCGTCGGCGTAGCACACGAACGACACGTCAGGCGATGGCAACTCCACCCGCAGCACCGCGTCGTACGCCAGGTTCCATAGCAGGGGCCCTAAAACGGACCCCTGTGGCACGCCGCGGTGCACGCGAGCCACCTCGTCCCCGTCTCGCCCGACGTAGGAGACCACTCGGCCACGGAGGTAGTCCCAGATCAGGCGGCGAAGGTAGAGCGGGACGCGATGGTATACCAGCGCCCGCTCGATCGCCGCCCAGGAGACGGTGTTGAACGCGTTGGCGATGTCTAGAGACACCGCCACGCTGACACCGCCCCCCTCGACCGCCCGGCGCGACAGCGACCGAACCAGTAGGACGGCATCTACGGTCGATCGCTGCCGCCTAAAACCGAACTGGCGGTCGGACAGATCCGGGAACTCCGCAGCTCCGAGATGGTCCATGAGGCGGGCAGCTATGATCCTTTCCAGGAGCTTGCCCGCCTCGTCGAGGAGACAGATCGGCCGATAGGCCGAGGGTGACTCTGCGGGCTTACCAGGCTTTCGCAGCAGCACCAGCCTCGCCTCTTTCCACGCGCGGGGAAACCTCCCGGTCCTCAAGGCCGCGTCGAAGACGCGCCTGAGGCCGCTCCCTAGGGCGCCCATCGCGCAGGCCCAGACACGCCCGGGCACTCCGTCCGGTCCGGGTGCGGCGTTCTTCGAACGCATTCGAAGCACCGCGGACTCGAGTTCCTCGTCCGAGACCCTCGGGGCATCCGCTATGTCGGTGCCCCATGCGAGCTCCGGATCTCCCGAAGCGTCGACGCCACCCTCCCCCGGAACCGGGGGAGGGGGGAACAGCGCCGACAAAACCTCCAGCAGAAACCGGGGCTCGAGGCCCTCCGTGACAGGGGGCGCCCAAGGTCCGAGTTTTACGGACACGGCCTTGTACGGGCGCCCCCAAGGGTCCCGATCGAGGGTCTCGAGGAACTCCTCGTGCGAACGGGTCTTGGCCCGTGTTACGTGAGGGCGTTGTTCAATTAACAAGTAACAAGTCAACAAAAATTGACTGAGGGAAATCCCACAACACTAAATGGTTGAATCAATAATCGTGTCTTGTTGTTAATTTTGAAAGAGACCGAGCGGTTGAGTCTAATTTCCTCAAGTAACGCTTAACGAATTTTAAAGGGAAAAGTTATAATTTTAACATAATCAGTGATTATTACGCAAAAATCAGGATTGTTTTGGGGCGCGGCTTTTGTCTACAACCCGTACAGGTTGTCCAATCAGGATGTGGTATTTTAGAGGAGACTGGTTCGAAACAAAATTAGACAATTTAAGGAATAATATACCATGTATTACAAAATAATATATATAAAAGGAGTTTTTGAAAGGTGGTACAAATTTGGGGAGAATTACATGGATTTGTGTTGTGCCTAATTATATATAAAACTCCAATTACAATGTGTAAAATCCTAGACTCGTTTACAAGAATTTGAACAGACCAACAATAATTGATCGAGGGGAAACCCACAACCCACGAAGTGGTTGGATCAATAATCGCGGTTTTCTTAATCTTATACATTCACTCGAGTTATTTGAATGATTAGTTTGGTCACAATTTATATTATTTGAAACAAGACAATTTTAAAACGCGTCACACGCCGAAGGGAAAGTAACAGCTAATTGAGGGTAAACCCATAACACACTAGGTGGTTGAATCAGCTGCTGCTTCCGTACAATACCATGGATGGATTGAATCACTCACCAATTCTGTATAAGAGATTTCTAATTCGTATTTTCAAATACTCTCTCTCTCTCTCTCTCTCTCTCTGTCTGTCTGTCTGTACGACTTCTCTCTCTCTCTCTGTACGACTTGGAGGGTCCCGCGTTCGAGATGGTGAAGCGCAGGAGGGTCGCACAACACACGAATGTCGAAAAAAGGTTCACAATGTTTTTGGTTACACGCGAGAATATTAAAGTTTAATTAAATAAAACGGTTTTAAAACAATTAAGGATTAAACTGGAGAAAAACGCAAAAGTATTAAAGTCTCTACGGGGACTGAGTCCTTCCACGCACTACAAGAAACACGGGAACTCCGGCTCAAGACTATTTTAACGAATAGTAATGTCCCTCGGACAGATCGACCACGCACTATGCGACTTAACAGGCGACTGCCACGAGCGTTTGCAGGGTAGGCCCGAGCACTCGGGACTTTGAAACAAGGACCGCCAAATTGCTGACTCTGCACCTCATGCACACGGGCCCAACCGTCCTCACCTCGGACCGTTCCCAGCCTCGCAGTGCTTAGGTTTTCGAGTGCTATCGCATCCGGCGTTCCAAGAACGTCGATGCTGATGAAAGATTTTCTCAAGGAAGAAACGCAGTGGCGTAACAACTTGCATTTAATTATTATTATAATTCAGTTTGTAGATCATTGACAATTGACCGAGGGAAACTCCCATAACTCGCAATGGTTGAATCAGTTGTCAATGACGGTGTAATGGAAATTTAGAAGAAAGTAAAATATAAATGGTCTACTACAATGCTTAAGTTTCCGAAACCTTATCGCAGCGCGCATTCTAGGAACGTCGACGGCGTTGAAAGAT
The DNA here is from genome assembly GCA_960531205.1 of Andrena bicolor. Lineage (NCBI taxonomy): Eukaryota > Metazoa > Arthropoda > Insecta > Hymenoptera > Andrenidae > Andrena > Andrena bicolor. The sequence continues at coordinate 705,266 of CAUIJW010000012.1, forward strand.
CGTTTATAATACTCTTTCGTGAGAACTTGCCGTGGCGTGACAGGCTTAAAGCTAATTTCGATTGCAACTATTAAGAATATTCACAGATAATCGGCAATTGATTGAGGGAAGTTCCCATAACACGTGATGGTTGAACCAATTGTCAATATCTTTAATTTTAAAAAAGTAGTCGGCACGTAACACCCTTCCCCCCTTGAAATCATCGTCCCGATGATAACTAGGTATAAGGACATTTAGAGTGCCGAGTATAATTTATAAAAACATGAAGTAACTGTCTGCCACGCCGGTGAGGCACCGCGTTTGTTCCGCCGACATAGATTTCGATTCGATGATTGTGAGGGTCGCCACGCAGGGCGGAGTATACGCATTCTATAAAAGGCCGTCCTATATGTACGCAGCCTTCTATGTTACACTATTGCTATTTTTGAACAATTTCTAACCAGACCACAATCATACACCCCGGTTATCCCTACAAGTCAATTCCCCGAGAAACGACAAGTCCTTAAGGAATCGAGCACCGACGTCCGAGTACAATAATTTCGCACACTGTTTCAATTCACTTAATGCATCCAGCACGAACTCTTCGCACGTTGGTACACCCGGCGATGTTAAGCCATGATGATGGGTTTTAGACGTTGGTCTCCTCGATGAATTCGTCCATTGTCCACCCATCCGCAGCATTTAGCTCCAGGACTCACGACATGAATTCCATCTGGACAGTCTGATGTTCGTTAGGCTCTGCAATGTATTGTGGTGGAGTTTTTCGGATGTAGGAAAATCGGTGCTCTTAACGCCAAAACTCTGTAGGTTCGGATTGGCAGGTTCCCTCAAGGAATTGACCTGCAGGTACTGCCAGCACCTGAAAGGCCGATGGTCATACGTGAAATGTTGTCACATCCGATCCTTCCAGCGCTGTACAGTTTTTCGCAACCAAGGTCAATAGCCGTGGCCATAGGTTCGTGGGAACCAATTCGTTATCTAAAACAATGTATCTTATAATAATGGCGCATCGCACACAAAGTACCCAATAGAAAGCAGTGATTGATACTATCCTGCAGAACTCAGCAATCCGTGGGTCGCAGTCCACAATTCATGGGCCACACTCCGGAAGGATGTAAGTTGCTGCAGCGGTGTTCGGCTTCATGACAACTGAAGAGCGACTCGGTAGATCCCGCCAGTCGGTGGTTGTCAAATCGTGATGAGCAATTTTTCGAAATACAATCCCAGAACGAATGAACTCTTGATGTTTCATGTGTTCTCCGATGGTTTGCGGAAGTTAGCATGATCCAGGTCATCACAGAGAGAGAGAAGTTACCAATTTTCTTAATTTAATTTGACTCTATTCTACAATTAGATCGGAAACTGAGGCCTAATCATTTCGGTGGTGTAGTAATAGTTTATCTGCATGCTTTACAAATCGTTCGCCAGATTTCTTCTGAAGTATAATGTTATTCTTTTCCAAAATTCCAACAATTTTGTAAGGACCGTGATATCGACTTCCAAATTTACCTTTCCTGACTTCTACTAAAACGCGTGCCATGTCGCCAATTTTACCTTGGAATGGTCGCGCTTTTTCGTCGTAGTATAATTTTGATTTATGTTTAGCCGATATCAAATTTTGTGCAGCCAACGTCTGCATCTCGGTTAATCGCGTTAATAAATCTCGAAGATAACCGTTATACGTTGGTAGAGATTCGTCTGTAGGGAATACACTAGGACAGCGTGCTGTTTCGCCAAATACTAATTCATGTGGAGTGAAATTTGTTCCTTCGTGAACAGACGTGTTGTACGAAAATATTGCAAATGGTACTATTTTATCCCAATCATCAAAATCATTTAGGTAATGTTTTATATATTCAGTTAGAACTATATGGCTACGTTCCAAAGCACCATTTGTTTGTGGGCGGTACCCAGAAGTAGTTACATGATTAATTTTGAAAACATTTGCCAATTCTTTTAATACTTTATTAATGAAACTAGTACCTTGATCAGTTAAAATTGCGCGTGGAGCCCCATATTGCAAAACCAGATGCGTGACCAGAGCATGAGCTACAGTTTCTGCTTTTATATCAGGTACAGGAACTGCAATGCAGTATTTCGTAAGATTATCTTGCATAGTTAAAATGTGTCGGTTACCGCTAGGAGTCAATGGAAGAGGTCCCACAGTGTCTAAGGATATTTTATCAAATGGCTTTAATGGTGTATCAGTTATAAGCATGGGTTCACGAGTTTTTGTCCTAACAAGTTTATTTTCTTGACAACTATTGCATGTTCTAATGAAATTTTGAATGTCATTACGCATCGATGGCCAATAAAATCTTTCTCGAATTCGTTGGTATGTTTTTGTTACGCCCTTATGTCCTCCTATTAAACTTTCATGTAGTTCCGAAATGATTTTCGGACGGAGTTCTTCGGGCGGTAACTGCACGTTTCCGGTGCACACTGTTATTTTGATATCGCTATCCGCAAAAATATTCAATAAGATACCAACTAGTGTACCCTGCGGAAGTGTATCAGTTAGTTCACCGGATTTCGAAATTCTAAAGGTTTTTATACCTGATTGTAAAAGTGTACCTTTTAGATTTTTCAAAGCATTACCTAATTTTGCGACGGAAGTATCATCATAATGCTTTTCTTTGATTACTACACTGAAAATTTTGTATTTACCTCGTGGCGTAACGAGTACTTGCCCTTCTTTTGGCTTTGTATTCCGCAGATTTTCTATGCTTATAGCTCCTATATCTGCGAGCAAACGACTTATTGGAGTTACCAATTCTACATCAGAAGAAATGAAATGAACATAATTTTCGCGAATGTTTGTTAAACTGTTTCGAGTAAGTTTAATATTCTCTCCGCGTGCGCTTCGGGAGAAGGTCGGTGAAGTTAGTATGTCGGGAAGTATACTTTCCGTTATTTGAATTCCCGGTCGATACTGGTCAATTTTGCTATGGTTCATTGATTCAGGAGCAAGTGAACGTTTGGGAGTGGAAGGTGGATCAGAAAGCGTTGTGTTCGTTTTCGAATAAGGTGTAGATAGTGCAAGCGGTTTGTTTGATGGTAACGGGGTTGGTATTATGGATCGGCGCGGTGGACGATGAATTAGGGTGTTATCAAATTTTGAGGCATTGTTTGGTTCTTCTTCTTCCTGTATGGATTCCAAATGAGGGGTCCCTATTTCGGATCTCGAAGGCCCTACTTCAGCGCCAGTCGCTTCGGCATTATCTTGACCTCGCGATTTGTATTGCGCCCACAAGTCCTCTGCGCGTTTGTCCAAATCTTCTAGGACCGAATCTTCTGTCTCTAGTTCTGATTCGTCGGATGAATTTTGCAGAATATCGCTATGCTCCTGCAGCGATTTGTCAAATCGGTCAAAAGATTTCTGAAGTTCCTGTAGCCTAATGGGTGGAGTAGTATCAAGGTGGATTTCATTATCGTCACTATCATTGGATGGAGGTGCAACCTCTATTGTTATGCCTTCGGCAGGTGTTGGTGCCGCGGCAGCTTCATCCTCTGTAGTGTCCAAAACCTCGGACTGGTCTTCTGATAGTACTTCTTTGGAAAGGGTGCGTTGAAATTCTTGAACCAATATTGGTGATTTGAGATTAGGAAGCACGCTTTTTCGACCTCGGAATACAGGTGGATCGGTTACCTCAGTAGGCGGTTCCTCTTCGGAATTTTGCGAGGATTCTGTTGTAGTTAATTCCGCGTAATTAATGGGAGGTTTTGATTTTCCCGGTTGCAATGCGGAACGTGTTCTTGTTGCAATTGCACTTTTATCTATTGGGAGTGTAGGCTTACTTTTTCTGATACTTGATTTAACAGGTGGTATGGATCTGGACGTACTCGGAGTTGGTAAAGTTTTACGAGTGGGAGGTTTCTTAATAGGCAAAATTTTTGAAATCCCAGTATTACATTCAGAATCGCTATCGGATGTGTCTTTAGAACTGGAATCGGAACTAGTATTAATTTCTGTTACCGGATTTCGAGACAGAGCATCGGCATTGGAATTTAGACGTCCAGGTTTATGTACGAATTCGTATTCATAATCGTGCAATTTTAATCTCCAACGCACTAATCGTTGTCCCGGATCTTTTATCGAATCTATCCATTTTAAAGGCTCGTGATCACTAACCAAAGTAAATTTTTTTCCGTAAAGGTATGGTCGAAAATGTAATATCGCAAAGAGAACTGCTAGGCATTCTTTTTCCGTGGTAAAATAATTTTGTTCCGGCTTCGTTAAATTTCTCGAAAGGTAAGCTACCGGTAAGTCGTGTCCGTCCACATTTTGACTGAGTACGGCTCCTATTGCGTAATCCGATGCATCGGTAGTTAATGTAAATGGTTTATCAAAATCAGGGTATTGCAATATAGGACTCTTGCACAGAGCTTTACGTAAAATTTTGAAACTATTTTTATGTTCTCTCTTCCATACAAATTTAGCATTCTTTTGCAATAATTCTGTAAGAGGCTTGGCTTTGGCTGCAAAATCTTTGATGAATCGGCGATAATATCCGGCTAGTCCAAGAAATTGTCGTACATTTTTTTGATTTTTAGGACGGGGAAAATATTTTACCGCTGTTAATTTCTTTGGATCTGGTCTTACTCCAGAACGACTAATAATATGGCCTAAATATGTGACTTCGGTTCTCAAAAATTCACATTTGTCCGGCTGAAGGGTTAATTTTGCATCATTTAATCGCGTAAACAGACGTCGGACTTTCTTTTCGTGTTCTTCCAAATTTTTCGCGTAAACAACAATGTCGTCAAGGTAGACAAATACTTCCACACCCTGTAATCCGCGCAATACCTGGTCCATCAGCCGTTGAAACGTCGCGGGAGCATTCTTAAGCCCTTCGGGCATACGAATATACTCGTAATGACCATTAGGTGTAGTAAACGCTGTTTTAGCGCGGTCTCGTGGATCCATTTCGATTTGTTGGAATCCACTAGCGAGATCAAAGGTGGAAAAGTATTTCGCTTCGCCTAAGTGATCTAAAATTTCAGTGATGTTAGGAAGAGGATATGCATCACCAATTGTTTTTTCGTTAAGATATCGAAAATCGATTACTATTCTCCACATTGGATTTCCTTCGGAATCAGGTTTCTTTGGTACTATCCAGATTGGTGAATTGTACGGAGAATTTGAAAGTGCAATAATTTTATCTGCCAATTTATTAGAAATTTGACGAGCTATTTCTTTTTGGTGGACTCGTGGAAACCGATATTGCCTAGTGTTAATTGGCAAATCATCTATTGTAGGTATTCGATGTTGTACTAAAGGAGTGGATTCTAATTTGTCACCTGGTAGACGAAATCGTTCAGGAAATTCTTCAATTAATTTAATTACGTGATCTTTTTCTTCGTCATTTAAATGATGTAAACGCAATTTTGATAAAATTCTGGTTACACGGTCCATTGATACCGGTGACTCTTGCTGTTCAGAGTCAGAATCGAAGTATTCGCGTTCTTCAGGAAAATTATGATATTCAAAAGGTAAAATTTCTTGAGGCGGTATTTCTATTTCAATATCTTTTTCCAAGGTATTTATTGCGAGAACATGGCACACGTTGTTTTTAACTTTTACCAGCGCTTCTCCAATATAAATTCCATCTATTGTTTTAATCAGTGGTAAATATCCTTCTTTCAAATTACAGTCGATGGTATCTATGGCGATTGCTTGTCGGGTACGACTACTAATACGATAAACACGCGGCGTACTATTTTTCGGAGGTGCTTCCTCTGGAGGAGTTTCGCCAACAAAATGAATCGGTCGAATTGGTTGACTTTGTGTAACTATTGTATTATGTGCAAATGAAATTTCAGCTTTTTCTTGCCTCAAATAGGCTTTTCCTAAAATACCGTCACTATGTATCGGAAAATTTGATCTTACTACATGAAATAGGACAGGTTGATTCAAAATCGATACTATTGTGGTTCCTAATGTTTCCATTCTTTCGTCCGTAATTCCTCTCATTTCGATAGAATCGCGTACGTCGACGGTTACATCCTCGTGCAATGCATTTAATTTTATTACATTTATGTCAGCACCAGTATCAATCAAAAATGTTGCAGTTTTATATCGTAATTGTTCCGCGGTTAATTTTACAACAGGCGATTCATCATTACATCCCAAATTTAATATTGTTGATCCCTTTCCAGAAATCTTACTGTCGGACGACGCTCTGAGGTTTGATTGTTCGACGGGCGACGCTCGGAATTTTGGTAACTCGTCGTCGCGTCTGTTCGAGGAGTTACTCGGGAGTTTAAATCCGAATTGTTTCGTGGTTCCGACGAATTTTGACTCGGCGAATATGATCGATTTTGATTTTGAGAATATGAAGGATTTTGGTTTGGCGAGTACGAGCGATTTTGATTTGAATTGTATGAAGAATTTTGGTTTGGTGAATATGGTCTGGACTCCCGAAATCCTACGGAATTCCGTGAATCGGAATTCGAATTTCTGAAACTATTTTGGAAATTTGAATTTTGATGTGTGATTTGCGTCGACTGGGGAATCGGACTCGTGCTCCGTGCCAATTGTGGAACCGTCGAATTTTGTGCGTACGGCGAATTTGACGGAAAACGCGGATCCGGTGGATACGGTGAATAGTATGGTGGATAAGGCATTTGATAAAAAGGTGGGTAAGCCATATAGGGAAACGGGGAATAAGCAGGATATCCATGTTCTGGATATCTACTCGATTCCGTGTTACTTCGCGGTGGTTTAAGAATACCTGTAGGAAATTTTGAATAATCTGAATTTCCAGTCGCGTTTGGACTCGGGCTTCGCGAACGAGAATCTCCATAATTTTGATTTCGCGAATCGCGATAAGTGAATAAGCTTTGACGCGAATTACTTTGAACAGGGGAATTTGAACGAGACTCATCCTGCCTTGAGAGAAATAATCTATTTGTATCTCCGGTCGGTATTACTCCAGACCTCATTCGCGTTTCGACTCGCGTCGCATGTTTTAGCGCGTCTTCTAAGGTTTTTGGATCGCGCGCGTCCACGGCCCTAGCTATCTCGTCCGGCAAGCCCCGAATAAATGCTTCTAGCGCACAATCCTTTATCGGGCGCAGCATCTTATCCGCGTCTTCGCCATACGAGTCTTCCAGCGCGAGTCGGGCTCCGCTAACCAAGATATTAAGCCGATCATGGAAATCATTTACAGTTTCGTTTCTGCGCATACGGATATTTTCAATTTCATGATGGTAATATGGATAATCTTTCCCGGGAGCGAATCGAGCTTTCAAATGTTTAATTAATTCGTTTACAGTATTAAAAGTTTTTCCGAAAGTACTATCGCGTGCAGCTCCTTGTAATTTTCCAAGCACTGCTTTTACGAACGGGCCTTCCGACGCAGGCGGCACGAAAACTGCACCGTTTTGCACATCTTGTAAGAAATCTTTCAAAGGTATATTTCTCCCGTTAAAGAAAGGAATATTCAATGTCCCGTGCTGTAAAGCAAAGCATTCCGCCATAGACGTCATCATCGCATTTGTAACTGATAAATTCGCGGACGCATTAGCAGTTTCGTTGGGGTTAGCCATTTTGCTAAAATTTTAGTATATAAATATATAAATAAGCTGAAAATAAATTAGAAGTCGATATCACGGTATTTTTCCTAAAACCTTCAAGCGAACAAAAATATAAAGCGTAACAATCAAATCACATATACCAATTTACATATGTACAGTATTGTATCTTGAACGTCTCAGAAAATACCACAACGGACGGGGTTGACAAAAGCAGTATCCCACTTCTGACACCAGTTTAGCTGTTACGTGAGGGCGTTGTTCAATTAACAAGTAACAAGTCAACAAAAATTGACTGAGGGAAATCCCACAACACTAAATGGTTGAATCAATAATCGTGTCTTGTTGTTAATTTTGAAAGAGACCGAGCGGTTGAGTCTAATTTCCTCAAGTAACGCTTAACGAATTTTAAAGGGAAAAGTTATAATTTTAACATAATCAGTGATTATTACGCAAAAATCAGGATTGTTTTGGGGCGCGGCTTTTGTCTACAACCCGTACAGGTTGTCCAATCAGGATGTGGTATTTTAGAGGAGACTGGTTCGAAACAAAATTAGACAATTTAAGGAATAATATACCATGTATTACAAAATAATATATATAAAAGGAGTTTTTGAAAGGTGGTACAAATTTGGGGAGAATTACATGGATTTGTGTTGTGCCTAATTATATATAAAACTCCAATTACAATGTGTAAAATCCTAGACTCGTTTACAAGAATTTGAACAGACCAACAATAATTGATCGAGGGGAAACCCACAACCCACGAAGTGGTTGGATCAATAATCGCGGTTTTCTTAATCTTATACATTCACTCGAGTTATTTGAATGATTAGTTTGGTCACAATTTATATTATTTGAAACAAGACAATTTTAAAACGCGTCACACGCCGAAGGGAAAGTAACAGCTAATTGAGGGTAAACCCATAACACACTAGGTGGTTGAATCAGCTGCTGCTTCCGTACAATACCATGGATGGATTGAATCACTCACCAATTCTGTATAAGAGATTTCTAATTCGTATTTTCAAATACTCTCTCTCTCTCTCTCTCTCTCTGTCTGTCTGTCTGTACGACTTCTCTCTCTCTCTCTGTACGACTTGGAGGGTCCCGCGTTCGAGATGGTGAAGCGCAGGAGGGTCGCACAACACACGAATGTCGAAAAAAGGTTCACAATGTTTTTGGTTACACGCGAGAATATTAAAGTTTAATTAAATAAAACGGTTCTAAAACAATTAAGGATTAAACTGGAGAAAAACGCAAAAGTATTAAAGTCTCTACGGGGACTGAGTCCTTCCACGCACTACAAGAAACACGGGAACTCCGGCTCAAGACTATTTTAACGAATAGTAATGTCCCTCGGACAGATCGACCACGCACTATGCGACTTAACAGGCGACTGCCACGAGCGTTTGCAGGGTAGGCCCGAGCACTCGGGACTTTGAAACAAGGACCGCCAAATTGCTGACTCTGCACCTCATGCACACGGGCCCAACCGTCCTCACCTCGGACCGTTCCCAGCCTCGCAGTGCTTAGGTTTTCGAGTGCTATCGCATCCGGCGTTCCAAGAACGTCGATGCTGATGAAAGATTTTCTCAAGGAAGAAACGCAGTGGCGTAACAACTTGCATTTAATTATTATTATAATTCAGTTTGTAGATCATTGACAATTGACCGAGGGAAACTCCCATAACTCGCAATGGTTGAATCAGTTGTCAATGACGGTGTAATGGAAATTTAGAAGAAAGTAAAATATAAATGGTCTACTACAATGCTTAAGTTTCCGAAACCTTATCGCAGCGCGCATTCTAGGAACGTCGACGGCGTTGAAAGATCGTTTATAATACTCTTTCGTGAGAACTTGCCGTGGCGTGACAGGCTTAAAGCTAATTTCGATTGCAACTATTAAGAATATTCACAGATAATCGGCAATTGATTGAGGGAAGTTCCCATAACACGTGATGGTTGAACCAATTGTCAATATCTTTAATTTTAAAAAAGTAGTCGGCACGTAACACCCGGGCAACGCAACAACCTATGACGAACCTGCAATTAGAACGTGAATGCGCTGTTACGCGCCGCGGCCTTTAGTGTTCGTGCAGCACGTTTTATACATGCAAATTCAGATTAGGGATATCCCACAGTCGGTAGACTATCGGAAGTTGCAGTATTAGATATTTTCGTTAGAAAAGTAAGGAGGCTCGCCGCACTCGTAACAGTCAATTATTTAATTTTAAATGTCCAAGTACCTTATCAGATGGATAAGGGGTAGATTTTGGGATCGTTGGTGCTCTAGTCCCGTACGGGTCTTTTCAATGGAATCAGATAGGTAATTGATGAGTAGAATTTTAATGGTAAATAAAGTTTTAATGATTAAATAATTAATGGATGTAAAACATTTGACAGAACTGAATAAATCGGTATAATTCCTGACTAGGGGAATCCCACAGTCGATTGACTGTCAGAAATTATCGTTAGGTACAAATTGATTATAACAATGTGTTAACGTGTACAGAAAGAGATAAGATGTGCAACTCACCAGACAGTCACAATAATCTAAATGACAATATGTTTTAAATTTCCTTTTTGAGGTTCAAATAGTTTCTTGTCGCTGATAAAACCTTGCAGCTTGTATAATTCTGAGTCGCTGATAAACCTGAATCAGAAAAGAGGATGAAACGCGAACACGCACACACTTGATTATCGTTTTGAATTGACGCGAGTTGAATCATGAAGTGAAACTGAATAATAATAATTTTAATTGAGCAAATCCGTTGAAAACTTAGAGTAAATCGTTAACAGAATAAATTAATTCGGAAGTTAATAGAATATTTGTTTAGAATAAATAGTTTCGAAGTTATTAGAAGAATTTGTTTCGCAAAGTCGAGTCTTTCACGCGGTTACACAGTAGACCGGAGAACTCTAGCTCTAAAACACTTGCGGACCCCAATGACACGCACATCACGATTTACCGTCACAGAGTGTCGCAGCTTCACGCTCTAGGCAGCGACCAGAGTGGGTCCGTACCGAAAATGCTTACGCCGCATTTCATCGCTTGGCCGCGTTACCATGGGCCCGTCTACTTAACGAGGCGGTGTGTGTGTGTATGCTCACGTCCATCCATCAGATTCCCGATTCAATATATGATCGATCTTTACGGAACATTCGTATGCACAGGAAAACATGACATTCCACATCTCGAAAACCATACAATTTCGCATAGCTGAGGGGCCCCTCCCTCAATGTTCATAATTTTATATACACAATTTCTGACTAGGGGAATCCCACAGTCGTTGGACTATCAGAAATTGTGTTGGATATTCAATTTTAACAACAATTTTTAATTAATTAATAATTCACACAAGCTCCGAAACGTGCGACAAAACCGTGGGAAGGCGCGGTTCCCTGCACCGGATGTAGAGTATACAATTCCGTCAGTCTTCTAAGAAATGATCCAGTCTGCGCATTCCCGCTGTAGCCGTTACTGATTATGTTACAATGTTTAACGCGGCGGTCAGAGGTGTTCTCAACGAGGGTTCTCCCACAATGATGCAAGTAGAGCTGTTCGGGTATTCGAATATTCGGGCGGCTTGAAGTTCGAGCCGAGCCGGGACACGGTTTTCGAGCCGAGCCGGATACCCGTCAAATTCGGGCGGCCCGAAAAATCCGAGTAGCTCGAATTTGTTTCGGGCGACTTGAAAAATCCGGGTAGTCCGAATCGTTTCGGGCCGCCCGGAAGAATCGGATAGCCCGAATTGCTTCGGGCCGCTCGAAAGAAGGGGCTAGCTGAAATTGTTTCGGGTGACTCGGACGCAACGCAGTCGGACTGTTTGCACCACGTTCAAGGCGTACGGATTTCCCCTTCTTTCGAGCGGCCCGAAACAATTCGGGCTATCCGATTCTTCCGGGCAGCCCGAAACGATTCGGACTACCCGGATTTTTCAAGCCGCCCGAAACAAATTCGAGCTACTCGGATTTTTCGGACCGCCCGAATTTGACGGGTATCCGGCTCGGCCCGGTCAGTCGAGCCGAGCCAGGCTTGGCTTGTTTTATTCGAGTACCCGAACAGCTCTAGCTGTAAGGAATTGTTGAAACGCACCCCTGTCGCTTACACAGAAGGAGAATCACTGGGTCTTTTAGAACGCGACTCTCTGGTGAGATCGCCGCTGCGTCAGCACCGCCTTATCTTTATCGCGGGACGGCAATACGTCGAGGCGACGACGCTCCAAGAAAAGGGGTTTTTGTTCTATCAAAAATATTATTAATTAATGGTCAGGAGTATGATCAACGAGGGGTTTCCCAAAAGCTAGGCGTTGTTGATGCATACTCCGATCAAAAAGAAAAATTGTACGTTCCGAACGTAACAGCGCCAACATCCCGTTCTTTCGAGGAGTGTTTATGCGCGACACGCTTCCCATGCGCGTACGAAGCAACGAATGCGGTATCGCGAATCTGGATGAGAATCGAGGCACCGCACAGTGGGGTATTCGCACCGAAAAGCCGGACATGACGAGTTTAAAATTTGTTCAATCTTTAAATTCCCATAACTTCGTCAAGATTCATCCAAAATGAATCAAACAAAAACCATTTTAATGTTTGCGTTGTCTACTTTTTGATTCTTTTAATTGCTTTCATCGTAATGGTATCTAAAAAGTAAAAATGGCTTTAAAGTGGAGTATATCGATATCTGTTAAGTTTACGGGTTGTAAACAATGGTCCTTGCAAGTTTTATCTCTACGATTGCAGAATATGATCGTTTATCTTTCATATAAGTTAAACTTAATTGCAAAAAGATGTTTTTTAATAAAGATATAGGCATTTAAAAGAACTAATGCATAATAATAACTAATTAAATAGATACTAACTAATATGGCCAAAAAATAATTAAATAAATAATAAATAAGTAATTACATAAGTCATAAATAATATACGAACCCCAATCCTAGCAAAATTTATAACAGTCAAAACTTCAATCGTCACAAACAAAAAGAAAAAGGCAGTGAAACTTGTAATATAAATATGCACTAAATATATACACAAAACAATACTTAAACTGAAAGAGAAACTAAAATATAAGATATAACTATGTAAAAGACACTTTGAATATATCGCTCTGCAGTCTCTGAAGGCACTGTTTCAACTGAATGCACGCAGAAAGAACAGGCCCAGGTTGAAGTCTTATTTGTAACGTATCATAAACATCGTATGGGTGTCCGTCTCTTTTTGTAAACAGATCCGTCGACGAGTTTCATAGCGCAGCGTCTCGCCGAAGCCCAGCGAAAGCAAACGTACAGGCCTACGTGAAATGCTGCAAGCACCATATCTACTTAACGAAATTAGCTATAAAAATTGAACTTGGACGAATATGGATCCAATTTTTTTTGCACCGGGATCACACATATTTACCAAATCTAATGACACCTGCAAAAGTATCGGGACGTGCTCGGAAGTATAACTGTTGCGGCCGAAAGCCACCTGTAACGTCCCACGGGGACTCGAACCGGTCCATACCGACCGTCGGTAAAACAGAATAGTACTACGTTACCACGCAACCAGCCTATGTTACCGCGCATACCTATTGTACAAACTTTTATACATTAATATTAAACCAAGCATAGATTAAGGAAACAAATATTATAGAAACATTAGAAATAATTAAATATAAGTACTGTCAAAAGCACAAAACAAAATATAATATAATAAGCGAGAAAACTGCAAATTAAGAAATATTGACTCACTGCGCATGCGCCAGCCCGCCAATTTTCCAGTATAAAAGGAGGCGCACGCAGCGGAGCGCTCAGTTCAAGGCTACATTCAAAACACGCTCTTTAGTTGACGAATGTTTAGACCTAGAGGAAGCTTAAGTTTCAACCAGTGAGATTGAGATCGCTCCGGAAACGGTAGCGGCTGATCTCCAGTGTATAAAAGTTACTGGTGCACCTCTTTGGACTATTTCATTTGAAAACTATAGCACCTTGCTCCTACAAAGGCATTGAGGTCGCTCTGGAAACGGTAGCGGCTGATGCACTTGGTAAAAGCGAGGTCTGTTAAGAGCATAGAACCAAAACTCTGTCAAAACAATTAGATCGCTCTGGAAACGGTAGCGGCTGTTCTTACTACAGACATTGCCAAGAGTTTACTAGATCGCTCCGGAAACGGTAGCGGCTGTGCTCTGCAATAAATACTTAGCCACGTAGCATATAATATAAGATAAAAAACGTAAAAAACACAAAAACATGAAATATATAATCGTAGTTGTAAGCAATATTATAATCATTATTAGTTTAAGTGTTGTTTTTCTAATAAAGTCATTGTTAAGTTTAAGTTGAATTTAAATTCTTTGTTCTACCAACGAACCCCCACCTATCCTATTCTCGAGGGACGCCGCTCTCCGCTCGAGAACCTGCTAACGCTAGTCGTCCCCGGACAACCGAACGTTACAGATCGGATATTTTTGGTGACAGCGGTGGGATATCTCGTTGAGAAGAATATTTTCGCTTAGTAAAATCACTCCAAAAAGTGAGTATTTTCTTAGAAAATTTTTCTTAAATTCCGTAGAAACTTAAAACTTTACAATGCCTGACACACTTGGAGAAAAAATGGATAATTTAGCAATCACAACGGAGACTCGAAGAGATCCCGAAAATACTCCAGAAACTTCAGAAACATCAGAAATTGAAAATATTCCAGGAACTTCAAATCCACAAATTAATATGAATACCACACATTAGCTTACGTGACACAGCCGACACAGTACCTTCTTTCGATGGTAGAAATATACCACTACACCAATTTACTAAAAGTTGTCGACATGCACGACGCATGGTAAATCCTAACGCAGAATACGGATTTGTACAACTCATAAAAAATAAGCTGTACGGACAAGCTTCAAGAGTAGTTTTAAGCGGAGAGTATAACACAATCAACGACCTTATATCTGTATTAACTTCACGTTTCGCTCCGTTACACACATCGATTCAATTATACGGTGAATTATCAAAAATCGCACAATTACCAAACGAAACAACGGTAGATTATAGCAGCCGCGTATCTAATCTACTTTTACAAATCAGACATTGTAACACAATAGAAGTACCTGCGCATGAAGCTCAATTTAATATAAATGCAGAACTAAATGCTGTTAAAGCCTTTCTAACGCGTTTAAGGATCGAAATATATAATAGAATACATGAATACAACTTCGGTAGTCTTGATCGCGCTATCAATTATGCTATCAAAGCAGAAGCAGAATATAACGAGTATCAAATAAGAACAAAAATAGCAACCGGAGTAACACAAAATAATCAATGCATAAACTGCCTCGGATACGGCCATGACGTCACCAACTGCAGTAGTCAGCAAACATCACGCACCGACTGGCGACAAAAAACCTGTCAACACTGTAAAAAAACAGGCCACACCATACAAGAATGTAGGAGCCTTAATAAAAACCAAAACGACACATTCTGTGACTTTTGCCGAAAGCCAGGACATATGACACAAGATTGTAGAAGTCGAAGCTACAATGGAAGACCTAACGAATATTGTAGCAGCTGCCAACGAACAGGTCACATGACGCAAGATTGTAGGAGCCAAGCCACCAGAGCCCCACAGTCCAACGAATATTGCAGCAACTGCCGAAGAACAGGTCACACGACGCAAGATTGTAGAAGTCAGAGTTACACGACCAGAACTCCTCAATCCAATATATACTGCGATTATTGTCGGAGACCGGGTCATACGGTACAAGAATGCAGAAACCGAGCATACGATAGCATATCCTGTGAATACTGCAAATTTCGAGGCCATACAATAGACCAATGCAGAAAAAAGATGTATTTTGATAAAAAAGAAAAAGAAGAGGCACAACCCCGTATGGTACGTAGACAGGCCATACTCAGACTCAAAACAGAACAAATAAGGAAACCACCTAGCATCCTTCTTTCTGATACAGGATTTAGCGGAGGACAAGCAACACTAATGATCGACACGGAATCAGACCTGATCGTATTCAAAAGATGTGCTGTTTCTCCCGATATTCCAATCCTCATGGACACCCTATTTGACTTAAATGGCATTACGGACGGTCTACTTAGCACCATAGATACATGAAAATAAGAACTTTAAATACAGAAATTATCATCCACGTCGTAGGGGACCTTCCTATCAGACAGGATGGAATATTAGGAACAGATTTCTTTCAAACCAACGGAGCAACTATTGATTACACAAGATCAGCAATAACTATTGGACAAGAAACTCTTCCATTCATCGATCCTGAAATGGTCACAATACCAGCCAGAACAAGAAGTCAAATATATGTACGAGTTCTTAATACACATACCACCACGGGATATATTCCCAAAATTAATATTCACCCTAATTTACATATGGGAAACGCAATTGTGTCAAATAATAACGGCATGGCATGTCTATTTGCAATAAATACATCCACAAAAGACATTAAAATTCCTGTACTATCGGTTGAATTAGAACCATTTATAGAAGTACCTATAAGGGAAGAAGATGCAGAAAAATATATAAAAACCAACAGAACTCACCAGTTGTTACAGTTATTAAGGCTAGACCATTTAAATTCAGAGGAACGAGCCAGTGTCGAGGAATTAATAAAAGAACATGCGGATAGATTTCATATTCCAGGAGAAAAATTAGAAGCGACAAATAAAGCTTACCATAAAATTATAACGGAAAATGATGTCCCCGTCTTTACAAAACAATATCGATATCCTCAATCATTCAAAGAAGAAGTAAGAAAACAAACCAAAGAATTACTGGAGAAAGGAATAATACAACCATCTTTATCTCCTTATAATTCACCGATATGGATAGTATTAAAAAAAGAAGACTCGGAAGGAATTAGAAAACCAAGAATAGTAATTGACTTCAGAAAATTAAACGAAAAAACAATTGGAGACGCTTATCCTTTACCAAATATAACTGACATACTAGATCAGTTGGGAAGCGCAAAATATTTTTCTGTGTTCGATCTTGCATCTGGGTTTCATCAAATTCCCATGCATCCAGATGATCGCCATAAAACAGCCTTCTCTACAATATACGGGCATTACGAATTCAATAGAATGCCGTTTGGACTTAAGAATGCACCAGCAACTTTCCAAAGGCTCATGGACCAAGTCTTAACTGGACTTCAAGGAGTAGAGCTTTTTGTATATTTAGACGACATAGTCATATACGCCAGCTCTCTGAAAGAACATGCAACCAAATTCAAACGATTAATGGATAGATTAAGAGAAGCAGATCTTCACCTTCAACCCGATAAGTGTGAATTTTTGAAGAAAGAAGTTATATATTTAGGACACATAATAGGAGAATACGGAGTCAAACCTGATCCACGGAAAATAGTAGCAGTTAAAGAATTCCCAACACCAACAACCGTCAAGAATGTAAAACAGTTCTTAGGACTGAGTGGATACTACAGAAGATTTATAAAAGATTTTTCAAAAATTGCAAGACCAGTTTCTAATCTCACCAAGAAGGATTATAAATTTGAATGGACAGACAAAGAACAAAGGGCATTTGAAACCGTAAGGGAAGCTCTCTGCAAAGAACCCATATTACAGTATCCAGACTTTGAAAAAACGTTCAATATAACGACAGACGCCTCAGGTATCGCTGTAGGTGCAGTTCTTAGTCAAGGAGAAATAGGGAAAGACTTACCGGTAGCCTACGCATCTAGAGTTCTAAATGACGCAGAAACTCGTTACTCACCGGCAGAACGGGAACTTTTAGCAATATTATACGCAGTATTCCATTTTAGACCTTATATTTATGGTAGAAAATTCTATCTTGTAACAGATCATAAACCGTTAGAATGGCTACAAACTCTTTCAAACCCGACGTCACGACTAATGCGATGGAAACTTAAACTTGCGGAATATGACTATAAAATTTTGTATAAACCGGGAAAATATAATACGAACGCGGATGCTTTATCCAGAAATCCGATAGCATTACCGTTAAACGCAAAGCGAGCACATTCAGAAACAAACTCACACGAGAACAAAAAACAAAAACAGTTTCATCAACATAACACGCGACAAAGAGAAACAACCGCCTCGACCTCAGGAAACCCAGCTCCACATAAACAGCATAAACTTAGTTCGACAGATTCCGACTCTTCATACGACGAAAGTGATGCAGTAGGAACAAAACGACAACAGTTAAAACGAAAAATAAAAAGAAATACTTCATCATCACAACCAGAAACAAAAAAACAAAGTATAGAAATTCCTCAAATACATACACCTATAGAAACGTATATACCCCCCCCCCCCAAATTACAGTACCTGTTGAAGTACATATACCCCCCCAAATTTCGGTACCTATAACTCCTCAAGAAAGAATAATACCTCAAGAACCAATACAAGACAACACACAAGCAATAAAAAAGCCTTATATCAAGAAACCTCAAGAGGACTTAATAGAAGAAATAGATGAGACAACTATAGTGCCAAGACACAATTATAAGGACCCTCCCAAAATCAATGCAGAGTCAAGCACAGATAAAAGTACCCACCATACACCTAAAAGAAAAAAACAAAAATTAAAATCAAGTACAGACACAGCTCCCATAACTCCCATTAAAAACAAACAAGGGAAAATACTTACCCCCCCTTCACCACCACCATCCCCGTTATTAACACTCCCACCATTATCCCTCCCACCATTGACTCCCCTGCCATTATCTGTGCCACCCACATCACCTCCACACCATACCACAGGCAAACCAAGAGTAATATCCAATATACCTATCAAAAAACAAAATATTGAAGTGGAAGATCATCTATGGATGGGAAACAATTTCATAATAACATTTATAAGTACAGAAGGCAAACCAATAGGACCAACAGGAGAAAATTTATACAAAGAAAGAAATATAAGAGCACACAAACTTCCATTTCCACTAAAAATTGGAGAGTCAGTAACGATAAAAAGTGGAAAACGTAGAATTGTTGGACTTGTCATATCAAATTATCCAACAGAAGAAGATATATATACATCATTAAAAACACTTTACACATACCTAACACTTAAACAAGCCACAAAAGTATATATAGCAGGAGAAGAAAATAAAATCTCGCTTAGACAATTACGAAATTTAATAGAATTAATATTCATAAACGAAGAAATTCAATTCATTTTTTGCAAAGGTACTCTTATAACTCCTTCTATACAAGATAGGCAACAAATCATTAAAGAAATCCATGAAACACCTATAGGAGGACACAAAGGAATTACTAACACATATCATCGAATAAGAAGCATATATTATTGGACAAACACGAAATACGAAATAGCACAATTCGTCAAGACATGTCTAGAATGTCAAAAAACCAAATTAGTAAGAGTAAAAAATAAGGAACCAGTGGTATTAACAGATACACCATTAGATGCCTTTGATAAAATTTCAATGGACATAGTAGGACCATTACCTTTTACAAAAAATGGAAACAGCTATATACTTACAATTCAAGACAACCTAACCAAATATTCTCTTGCAATACCATTAACAAACATAACTGCAAAGGACATAGCTAAAGCATTTACAGAACATTTCATCTGCAAATACGGAAGTCCTAAAGCAATTCTGACTGATCAAGGGCCAAATTTTATGAGTTCCCTTATGAAGAAATTAGCCAGGACATTCCACATCAAACAATATCGAACTTCTGCATACCATCCTCAATCCAATGGATCACTAGAAAGGAGTCATCACGTTCTTATTGAATATTTAAGACATTATGTATCAAAGGAAAGACAATGGGACCAATGGTTACCTCAAGCAATGTTCTCGTACAATACAAGCACTCATGAAGGCACGAAATTTACGCCTCACGAACTTGTCTACGGCAAAAAAGCACGTCTTCCTTCAAGTATGCCTCCAACAGATAATATCAAGACATATCCAGACTATGTCGACGAATTAATACACAAACTACACCACATCCGACAAATGGCGCGAAATAATTTAGAAGAATCAAAAGTTCGACAAAAACATTACTACGACCGGAAGATACAACCTCGAACATATGAAGCAGGAGATTGGGTTTGGTTATTAAATCCAAGGCGCGAAAAATTAGGACCCGAATATAGCGGACCATACCAAATAACTGAAATCATAGGGAATAGTAATCTGAAGATAGCAATAACTTTAAAACAAACTAGAATCGTACATATGAACAGGGTAAAAAAGGCCTATCTACCGGAGGAAATTCAACAAAATACCATTGCATAAAGAAGGAAAATAAAATCTTTTAATAAAACTTTTAAATAAATGAAATTAAATAAAAGTATAAACAAAAGAAGAGCATTCACATCAGTCCAGCGAAATTTATTACACAAAGTTGCAACCCTGCACAGGAGTCTATATAAGGAACGACGAACAAAGGAATCATTCATTCGACCAAAGTACCCAGTTATACTCAGTCAGCAAGAAAATTTTTTTTTAAAAATGGAAAACTACACGTGCCTGAAAAAAGTGTATGACCATGGAGTCTACTTCTATAAGAAAAGTATAGTGTGTGTTGTATGCACACAGAAAGTGAATATCCCAATTGAGGACGATTTTCCGCTAGAGCAGGCATGGAACTAAAGTGAACGCAGCGGCCGTTTTTCGGAGGCAACGCCTCCTTTCTCCCGCCGCGCGTCTTCGTCCCCGCGGCGGGCCTAGGAGCTTCGAGCGCCTCAGACCCGTACCATATGAACCGCGCGTGGCGCATTGGGGCGACATTGTATCAATAGGTTTCCACATCGACCCAGAGAGCACGATTGTCGATGCGTTTTTGTTTTGTCAACGCGCACGCGCGGTTCACGTGGTACGGGCCTGAGGCGCTCCACGAACCTGGGCCGCCGCGGGGGCCAAGACGCGCGGCCGGAGAAAGGAGGCGTTGCGTCCGAAAGACGGCCGCTGCGTTCACTTTAGTTCCATGCCTGCGCTAGAGAGTCACCTCACGTCAAAGACCAATAACATACGGTGGCGAAGATGTTTATTGTGCCATCGTATACTATATATTGGGCAACCAATCCAGAAATGCGAGTTGTGCAAAAAAGCAGACATACGTTTTTAAGGATTATCTCGTACATTACACACTACACTTTACAGTTACACACCACACACACACAAACAGAATGTAGTTAACACTTACACCTAGTTTTAAGCATTTATGTACATTTTTTTTAAATAAAACTTAATATTTTTTCTATTAATAATGACTTAAAAAACAAATAACCTATAAATAGCCTAAAATCCATAATCTCAAAGTAAACTAAAAATCCTAATAACCTAAAAAGTAGAAGAGTTGCATTATAACATAGTTGCGTAGTTATAAGGTTGCAAACGCGAAAATTTAAAAAAAAACGCTAGAGGGCGCCACCGTAAGAGACCCTGAAAAACAAGTTCAAACTCGCGCTTGCGCCATGTTTATTCATTTGTAACCAAAATGCCGAAACGATCAGGCAACCGACATTTTCGGAACAGAAAAAGCGAAGAATTAAACAAAATACTAAAGGAGATGATAGAGATTCCTCCCCTAATTACTCCACTCCCTGGATCACCCGAAACAATGGTAACATACCCTAAGAAATTCTAAATCTTTCAATAAAACTAAATTCTAAAAACTTCAATTTAAGAAACAACTACATACTCCGCCAACCACACCACCGGACACTCTTCCAACAACACCGGAATACCCGAAAACCCCGGACATCAAAATTCCATCAAAGCCGGATTTTGATTTTAAAATCCCGAAACCACCAGCACCAAAATGGCCAAGCCTAATACAAATCCACGTCCCCGAACCAGATTGGGAGTGGTATAGGACTCTCCGTAAAGAAGACCCCCGAAAAAGGATTTGGCGAATCTTGGGATTATTTGGAACGGGCGCAGCCAGCCCTTATAAACCGAGCGAATAAATAAATACACATATACCTAAAATAAATCGTTTATTCCGTTACCCGCCTCATACAAATCTCTCGAGGACGAGAGATCCCCCAGGGGGGGAGGTGTAACGTCCCACGGGGACTCGAACCGGTCAATACCGACCGTCGGTAAAACAGAATAGTACTACGTTACCACGCAACCAGCCTATGTTACCGCGCATACCTATTGTACAAACTTTTATACATTAATATTAAACCAAGCTTAGATTAAGGAAACAAATATTATAGAAACATTAGAAATAATTAAATATAAGTACTGTCAAAAGCACAAAACAAAATATAATATAATAAGCGAGAAAACTGCTAATTAAGATATATTGACTCACTGCGCATGCGCCAGCCCGCCAATTTTCCAGTATAAAAGAAGGCGCACGCAGCGGAGCGCCCAGTTCAAGGCTACATTCAAAACACGCTCTTTAGTTGACGAATGTTTAGACCTAGAGGAAGCTTAAGTTTCAACCAGTGAGATTGAGATCGCTCCGGAAACGGTAGCGGCTGATCTCCAGTGTATAAAAGTTACTGGTGCACCTCTTTGGACTATTTCATTTGAAAACTATAGCACCTTGCTCCTACAAAGGCATTGAGGTCGCTCTGGAAACGGTAGCGGCTGATGCACTTGGTAAAAGCGAGGTCTGTTAAGAGCACAGAACCAAAACTCTGTCAAAAGATCTGTCAAAATTAGATCGCTCTGGAAACGGTAGCGGCTGTTCTTACTACAGACATTGCCAAGAGTTTACTAGATCGCTCCGGAAACGGTAGCGGCTGTGCTCTGCAATAAATACTTAGCCACGTAGCATATAATATAAGATAAAAAACGTAAAAAACACAAAAACATAAAATATATAATCGTAGTTGTAAGCAATATTATAATCATTATTAGTTTAAGTGTTGTTTTTCTAATAAAGTCATTGTTAAGTTTAAGTTGAATTTAAATTCTTTGTTCTACCAACGAACCCCCACCTATCCTATTCTCGAGGGACGCCGCTCTCCGCTCGAGAACCTGCTAACGCTAGTCGTCCCCGGACAACCGAACGTTACACACCGATCAGCTGTCGCGCGGATTTAAATGTGCGTGCGAGAGCGTGTAAATACGATGACACATCGTACGGTAAGACGGTTACCTACGTCACCTGTTTTTGCCCGATTTGGAGCGTTGCGCGCTTCCAGGAATCCGGCAGTTAGTTCCTCGAATATCTCGAACGACAACATCACGTTCTCGCACGCCCAGATTGCAACCGTTTCGTCGCCCAACGACCCCAGATTACCTTCTTTAAGACGGCCTTTCGAGCCCTCGCGCCCAGCGCTCGTGTACATAGCTTGTACATATATCTGTTCGGTGTAATTGCGTGTTGTGAGTCGTGCTTGTTCGTCCTGTCTTTCTGTGGAGTGCTCGTCCGTTGTTGTAAATGACGCCCACATACGGCTAAATAAACGTGCCGTCCCACCAACTAGTGAAGTTGGCTTTAATCGTTGGAGTGCATCCCTTCCCTGGCCATACCAGTGGCGATCCACACGCCTTCACAAGGCATCCGTTTAAATAATAACAAAATCGTTAATAAAGTTTTACAATCGTCAAAAATGTTAGTAAAATATTAATTATCTTCAGATATTAATTTATATACTAGTATAGATGATAACAGCTTGAAAACTGTTCGAAACTGCTGTTTACGCGTACCTGAAAAGCTTCTACAATGACAAAGTTTACACAATTCCAGTAGAACACTTGAAAATCACGAATAAGCGAACGCTGTTTCAGAGAGTGGTTGGGATTGTAAAGTGTGCTATGAAATCTCTTGACTTTCGATTAACTATACTGCCTTGTGAGTGCACAAATTTAAAAAAGAATACTGATGTATTGTCCCTCAGGCACTCATCTACCTTTAATACTAAAAGTTTTACGGCTTACTCAAAATTTTTGAAATTCACTAATGTCCGGTTTTTCGGTGCGAATACCCCACTGTGCGGCTCGCAGTCAGTAGGTCGTCGCCAACAATGCATCTGGCTCTCGGTACTCTTTCTCACGATGCATCCTGCGTGGTGTGCTCCAAGGATCTGTTTTTGGTCCACTCCTATTCCTGATCTATGTTGCGGACCTTCTACACGTTCCTAAGTTTTCGGTCGCGTATATGTATGCAGATGATTTGCTGCCTATTACTGGTGGTAGCGCTGCTCATATCGACACATCTACCGCTGAACTCGAGCAGGAGTTAGGGGACATATTGACTTGGACCGAATCGCACGGGCTTTCCCTTAACCCATCTAAGACCTCCCTGATTATAATTGGTACCCCTACTCGGCTAGCTAAGCTCCCGCCTTTCTCTCTCTTCTTCGATTCAGCTAACATCGTCCCAAGCAGTTCTCTTAAAAGTCTTGGGCTCCGTTTCGATCCTCTGTTAAATTATGAAAATCATATCTCTGACCTTTGCCGTGCTGCGTATACCCGTCTCCGTATCCTTTACCCCTCACGATATCTCCTTACTACTCAACAGAAGCTTTTCCTTTCTCAATCACTTATCATCTCTCTCTTCGATTATTGTGATGTTGTGTATTGTTTGCAGTTAGGCGATAGAATTTCGTATGGGAAATAACAGCACTTCAGAGACACGTTTAAAACTTTAATAACGCACACTGAAATGTTCGCATTACACTAACAATTAAGAAATAGTATCCTTAGATATACGGAAATATAGAGTCGTACGTGACGCGGTGCGATTGAACTAAGATTGAAGATGGATTCCAGTACACTCTCCGAGGGAGCGATGTGTCAAAAAAAAATCTACATGTGTATTGGTGTCTCGTCTATGTGAGACACAGCTGACTCGAAACAGTGGCCTTAACCTGTAGAAGGTAAACAATAGGTACAACCATATGTTCCAGCCATTTACCGCTCCCGAGGTAATCAACAAAGATCGCGTATACTGAACATGTATGGTCCTTCTATCTGTCAGTCTTGCCTCCCGTGTCCAACTCGTTCAGAACTCCCGCCTCCGCTTCTCCTTTTGTGCTCGTAAATTTGACCACATCTCGCCTTTCCTGAAAAAATCCGGCTGGCTCTCAATGAGACAGAGATTGGATAGGTCGGATTCTCCATCTCTGTTGCATTATCTACAAAACCCTTCGCGATTGCTCCCCTCTTTACCTGTTTAACCTTATCCCTACGAACGCTTCCTTTCATACAGCTCATTCTACTCGTTCGGAAGACCAGCTCTCCATCCCCTACCACCGTACAAACTATCTTCGTGCTTTCTTCCCCTACGTCGCCCCCCATTTTTATAACTCACTCCCTTCCGAAATCCGCGCACTTCCGACTCTCTCCTCTTTCAGATGTTCGTGTAAATCTTTTCTGTTGCACCACCCGTTATAATGTCACATAGCCCACGTTGCGATCTGGTTAGTATGTTTTGTTTTCTGTATTCACTTCTATAATTCATTTTCCTGATTCATACTAAGTCTTGGTTTTGTTATTATTATTTTATATTAAGCCTAGGTTAGTATATTTTGTCTCCCGTTCTTATAGTACTTTTTCTTTCTCTGTGTATTATTTAAAACTAGGTTAAGTTACCGTTTCAGGTTAAGTTAAGAAACAGTCTCGGACTGAACTTCTCCTTGCTGTTCTCTGCTTGTGTTGTGCAATAACGACGTTTAAAAATAATACTAATAATAATAATAATATTATATTGCTAATTATGTTGTAGAACTCACCACCACCATCACCCCAATGGTCATCCGATTGGCGCTCATCACCGCTGTCGCCCTCGCCGCCCCATTCCCCACCTCCACCGCCTTCGCCGCCTCCACAGGTATGTAGGGGAAGGTGGGGCAAGACGGGGTAGATAAGGTTTGATGATGAATAAAACTCAGATTTTCATAATAAACTAATCAATTTTATGTCTGAACCATTCTTTGGTAATAAGTCTTTGAGTTTAACTGTGAATCAACCTAAGTTTTACAGGTTTCAATAGAATAAATAGAAAAATTCAGAAAAAGTCGTTTCTCCCCATCTTGCCCCACGGGTGGGATAAGATGTTGTACCAATTAACTAACAATATGAATAAAGTATATATATACAAAGTAATTATTTATTGGGTTGACAGAGGAGACACACATGTATGGCTTTGTTACATGGGCCCTTCAGGTCCATTCCGTGCTCGCTGTCCTCGCGTATTTTTCCTACGGCGATTCAGCAGAATCGCCTCGCGCGTGCCGGTCACGTTGTGACTAACGTGAAGCGAGCGGGTGGATACCGCGACCATGAACGGGTTCGGAAATTTCCAGAAGAAGGCGAGCGTACAATTGCCGACAGGGCAGTTTCCCCCATTCCTGGGGACGGTCCGAGGTTCGGCCCGCGACGAAGAGCCGCGGAATAGGGATTCGTTTTCGAGAGCTCGTGCTAGGAAGTTGCGACGAGCCAGCAGGCCGTCTAGATTTCGCGACCTCGCCTCCACGTAGATACCGCGACACACGTCCGGACGGTCGAGATCAGCCCTGGGTAACTCCTTCCGATATACCGCGAACGGCCTAGCCGGGAGAGCCCTTGTGCGCGATACGAACCGCCGTTGACTCCGCGAACGCGTGCGACGGATCGAGATACAGCGACACGACGGACTCTGATTGCGCCGACTTCCTGGTACAATCGAAGAATAAAGCGAGCGACCACGACCTGCGCTAGGGTGAGCAACCTAGAGAGCGCACGAAGCGATAGACGGCAAGCGTCCCGTCACCCGAACCACTGCGATAACAGGGACGGAGCGCCGTCCCTAGGGTATGTCATTACTTTAATCTATCATCCAGAATATATTTTATTGTATTGTTTCTCCCAAGAATCCCGAGTAACCGTTGATTTGACCCCTTTCATTCCCTATCTTTTTACGGTAAGTGTAGTCCAGGCGTGCCTTAGCACCTTGAGAGAGCAAGAGCCCCGCGAGTCACACTAGCCGCTCAGGGCGATTCGCCTAAAGTCCCTTCAGGACGTAACAGCTTCGTCGTCCTCATCTAGTACTGCGACGTCCCACGATTTTTCGCGCGTTTCTTATTCCATAAACCTCAAAATCACACCACCAAAGTCTATCGAACTCAACTCCTACCCCATCTCCTCAATCATTGATCACCTTGATGTTGCACCTTAGCGGTCAACAACACAAGGTGATCAACAGAAACCTCCACCTCGCTGATGTACCTTAGCGGTCCCCATCGCGAGATCATCGTTTCAAAACCCTCTTCGCCTATTCGTCCTACAAGGCACGAATCACTCCCTTTAAAACGAATTCAGACAAGTCCCTCGTTACAAAAACCTCTTAAATCGAGACCACGTCTCAATCCCCTCTTTACGACTCACAGAGTCCAAGCCACTCTAACCCCTTTCCTATAAAACACCCGAAATCCATTCGTTGAGTTGAGTATCTCTACCCCAGTTAAAACCCCACAAACCTAATTACGACGCATTTGGCGTACGTGACAAAATATATCTATTAATAGCCACACCGTTTATAAAAACCCCGGAAGTCATACTGCGTCTTAATTCCTAAATGTGTCCAGGTCTCTACCGCGCGAACCCCCGCAATACTCCTGTAGAAATACATAAATACGAGGTCCTGCGAGGCCTCGCTCTCTTTCATCGACAGACAATTATCAGTGTCAGAAGTACTATTATATAAAAGTATTATTTCAAAAGTGTTAAAATCAGTGATCTTCGACAATAACTGTGAGCCATTTATATTAACTAACATTATTGTGCATATCATCCTCATACCATATTATAAAACTACTTCGCTTATAATTGCTATTATTTTTCTTATAACTGCTTATTGCAGTCATATTATTCTATTATTTCGCTTATAACTGCTTACTGCAATCATATTACTCTACTATTTCGCTTATAATTGCTTATTGCAATCATATTACTCTATTATTATTAACGATCATTACTATTCCATGACTTATATTGTACCTCATGTCCATACTTATATCATAAATGTTATAATCATATTATAAATATTATGTGTGAATGCTAAAAGCCCCACGCACAATTACAATAACCGTTTCTACAAAGTTAATAAACCGTTTTGTTTAAAATCACGCTTCGAGTTATTTGTGTTCGCCCATTAGTAACGGACGTACTAAAATACGAACTAACGAGTCGGTGAAACAGCTGATCCCGGTTCGCGAACTCGAGAGCAGTGACAGTGTTTACCAACACTCCTTTGCATAGCCAGCGTATAGCTGCACGTATAGACATATTTCTCAGGAAATATTACGAGGAACTTTTTGTGCCTATGCAACGCTAAATACAAGTAGGCAAAACCAAAACAAAGTGCTAACGGTTGTCCCCCTGATCCCCCCGCTCTAGCCTTTAAACTTCCCTGGTCGGTTAGCGTGCTGGATTTTAGATTCGCGCCTAACGTTCCTTCAAATCCTTCAGTATGCTGGATTCAAGATTCGCGCCTGACATTCCTCCCTGTAAAAACGATTAGCGTGCTGGATTTTAGATTCACGCCTGACGTTTCTCCTTCAAAACCCTCAGTGTGCTGGATTTTAGATTCACGCCTGACTTTATCCTTCCCCATAGTCATCGTTCCCAAAGACCTCACCCGGGACGTAACAGTACATCAACAGAGGAGAAATGAGCCCATTTGCCACATATTTAACAGTGTATCGACATTTCCACAAGGGAATCAGTTCGTTTGGATTAATTAATAGAAAAAAAGTATCATTTTCCTCGGTTCGTTTTCCGTCTGTAGTTTCTAAACATCCTAGAAGAATCAGAAACTTTGATTTTTATTTTTAGGTTTGTGAGGGGCATGATGGGGTCCCTCTCATTTTCATTACCCCTTCGCGTCTCACGACAATCATGTGAAAACTGCTCGAAACACTATTTACAAAAGTATAAAATAACATACGTATCTTGTAGCCAGCTAAATTCTGTCTCAGATACACATACCTGTACCGGAGATCTTCTATATTATTATGTCACTGTCACAGATACTAAAAATAAGAAAAATGTAAGGAAGTCCCAAAAATGATAAATTCTGATCTAACTTCGTCACGTGTCCACATGTTTCACTGATTCGCTGCTCACTGACGCCGCCTATAGTGACGCATCTAACGCCTATGCTAAATTTTGATTACTTTGTTTGTATCACGAGATACAGGGGGTACCCTGTCTTGCCCGCCCGCCCCGTCTTGCCCCACCTTCCCCTACTACTACTTTACACTGATTTATGCGTTTGACGTGCGAATATTATATCGATGTTTGTGTCTTCTAGTCGCAGTCGCCCGCGTATGGGGCTGCGCGGCTGCACCCATATGGGGTACTGGGGGGCTTGCGATGGCCGCGATCCTCGACCCCGTCGCCCCCATCACCTCCATCGCCACCATCAAACCCTCCAATAACGATAACTGCGACGATGGAGATATTTAGATTCTTTTTTTTCTTATTATTATCATTGTTATTATTACTGTTACTATTATTATCATCATTATTATCATCATTATTATTATTATTAATATCACTATTATTATCATCATTATTATTATTATCATAATTATCATTACTTTGAAATTTTATGTTGTCACGTCCCGGGTGAGGTCTTTGGGGAACAATGACATGAAGGAGGGAAAACTCAGGCGCGAATCTTTAATCCTTCACACTGAGGGTTTTGCGGGAACTCAGGCGCGAATCTTTAATCCTTCACACTGAGGGTTTTGCGGAAACTCAGGCGCGAATCTTGAATCCTTCACACTGAGGGTTTGGCGGGAACTCAGGCGCGAATCTTGAATCCTTCACACTGAGGGTTTTGAGGGAACTCAGGCGCGAATCTTAAATCCTTCACGATGAGGGGTTTCGGGAGGGGATCAGGCGCGAATATTTAATCCGTCACTCTAATCGACCAGGGAAGGTAAATGTGTATTTAGAGAACACCCGTTACGGCACTTCGTATTTGTTTTGGTTTGTGAAATAGGATTTACCGTTGCATTTGTGTAAAAGAAACCACGTTCAGTTCTTCTGTATATTGCACGGCTCATGCAGCAGTGTGTTTATAAACACTGGGAGCGCTCTCGCAAATCAGCTGTTGCGGCAGCTTGGTTTCGTTGGGAATCTTTATGATTCGGGGATACACACATTAATTCGAGACGTAGTTGAAAACAAATAGGTTTATTAACTTTGTTGAAGCTTTAATGCCATTGATAATAATAATGCGTGGGACTTTTAGCATTAGCACATAACATATATAATTGGTGGTTATTGATAATAGAAGAATATAAAATGAAATACAGTAAGCGTTAGTAGAATTTATAATATGAAATGCAATAAGCGTTAACACAATGAAACGATATAAGTAATAAGCGATTATAAAGAAATATATATAAACAAAGCAAGCATAAACAATAATAATACAAAATAATGCTTGAATGCAACAAGCGTTGATATGTAATAAACATTATTAATATAAAGTAATATGAAAATATATAATATAGAAAGCAATAAGCGATAGTAAGACGAAATATATATATATATATATATGGACGCAGTAAGCGTTAAAGTGATAATACAAAATAATAAGTGAATAGCAATAAGCTTTAGAATGAGATAAATGTTATTAATATAAAGTAATAAGTAAAATTTATAATATAGAAAAGTAATAAGCGTTATTTATATGGAGAAATATAATGAGGGTGATATTCCTTAATAATAGTAATTATAATGACTTACAATGGTTGTCGTAGCACTGATTTGAACACTGTTTGAAAATCTTTTACATCGGTAAATGAACACTTTGCAATTGAATAGAATAGCGATGAAAGAGGACGAGGCCTCGCAGGACCTCGTATTTATGTATTTTCACAGGAGCATGAGGGGGTACGCGCGGTAAAGACCTTGACACATTTCGGAATTAAGACGCAGTAGGACTTCCGGGGTTTTTGTAAACGGTATGGCTATTAATAGCCATATTTTGTCACGTACGCCAAATGCGTCGTAATTAGGTTTGTGGGGTTTTTGTAACTGTAGTAGAGATACTCAACTCTTCGGTTGGATTTTGGGTGTTTGATAGGAAAGGGGTTAGAGTGGCTTGGACTTCATGAGTCGTAAAGAGGGGATTGAGACGTGGTCTCGATTTTAAGAGGGATTTGTAACGAGGGACTTGTTTGAATTCGTTTTAAAGGGAATGATTCGTGCCTTGTAGGACGAATAGGCGAAGTGGGTTTTGAAACGATCATCTCGCGATGGGGACCGCTAAGGTACATCAGCGAGGTGGAGGTTTGTGTTGATCATCTTGTGTTGTTGACCGCTAAGGTGCAACATCAAGGTGATCAATGATTGAGGAGATGAGTTGGGGTAGGAGTTGAGTTCGATAGACTTTGGTGGTGTGATTTTGAGGTTTATGTAATAAGAAACGCGCGAAAAATCGTGGGACGTCACAATGTAACAATATATTATCCTAAACATATTTCATTGTACTATTTTATTTATCCTTCTCTCCTCCAACTCTCCTGACCTAATTTTAAGATATTTATATATATACATATTGACTTCCGTTTCCGGTCGCGAGAGTGGCAGTGCAGTGTGAGAGTGAGCGAGTGATTGAGCGAAGGAATGGAGAGTGAGGTGGTGAGGAAGGGCTGGAGAGTTGATGTGAGAGAGAGTTGGGGTAGTGGGGAAGAGGGGAGGGGTATAGGGAAAGGGCGGGCTGTAGGGTGAGTTAGAGATACAGCAGAAATAGGGGGAGGTTAGAGGTTAGGTGTGCCGGTAGGTGAAACAAGGCGGGAAGGAAAGTGAAGAGCGGTAAG
Organism: Andrena bicolor; assembly: GCA_960531205.1. Classification (NCBI taxonomy): domain Eukaryota; kingdom Metazoa; phylum Arthropoda; class Insecta; order Hymenoptera; family Andrenidae; genus Andrena; species Andrena bicolor. The sequence continues at coordinate 736,567 of CAUIJW010000012.1, forward strand.
AGGTAATTGGCGACACAGTGAGGGAGAGGAGAGAAGTAAGACAGGAGTGCGACAAGGCGGGAAATTCAAGTGGGAGATAAGGCGCGAGGTAGGTAGGAAAAGGAAGAAGGTGAGAGAAGAGAGAAAGCGGGTGAAAAGGGGTAATAGGCCAGGGGAAGGGAGGGAACAGGTACAGGAAGGATGGAGGAGGGAAAGGAGGCTGAGAAAAGGAAGGGGGGTTACAAGGTGAGGATAAAAAGAGGAGGGACAGCACAAGTAGTGTAGGAAGCAGTGTGGGGAGTTTAGAAAGCTATGGGGGGAAAAAGAGGGAGAGAGAAGAGGAGAAAGAGGAATTAAGGGAGTGGAAGGGAGGGTTTAAGAGGAGCGGGAAGATAAGGAGGTCGCCGGAGAAAAGCGGAAAGCAGGAGGTGAAAGAAGGAGAGGAGGGGGTAGGGGGAAGGAATGGTAGGGATGATGAGAGAAATGATGTTAGAGATGAGGAGGATGAGGGAGGATATGAAAAGGGACAGAGAGGAAAGAAAAGAGCTGAGGGAGGAAATAAGGAAGGAAAGGGAAAAGAATGGAAAAGAAGAGGGAGGATAGAAGAAGGATGGAAGAAGAGTGGAGAGGGGAGAGGAGGAGGTGGGAGGAGGAGATGAGGGAGGAGAGGGTAAGGAGGGAGGGGTTGGTAGAAAAGTTGGGAAAGATGGAAGAGAGAGAGAAAAGGATGGACGAGGTGATGGAGAGGGTGGAGAGATGGGAAAAGGAAAGGAAGGGGGTGGAGGTGGGGGGTAGTGAGGTATCTGGGGATGAGGGGGTGTGGAGAATGAGAGTGAGAAAGATAGAGGTGATGCAGGACAAGAAGGAGAGAGAGAAAAGAAGAAATAACGTTGTGGTAAGGGGGTTAGGGGGGAAGGAAGTGATGTGAAGGCGGAAGTGGGGCAGCTTTGGAAAAGGATGGGGCTGGGGGGGAGGGAATAAAGGAGGTGAGGAGAATAGGTAAGACAGGAAGGGAAGGAGGGGGAATGGCGCTGGTGAGTCTGGAGGGAAGAGAAGAAAAGAGGAAAGTAATGGAGGCAAAAAGCAAATTAAGAGGAAGAAGAGAAAGGGTGGAGGACGACCTAACAGAGGAGGAAAGGAGGGCGAAGTGGAAGATTGAGAGGGAGGCTCAAAGGGAGGGAGAGAGGGGGGGAGAGTGCAGGTGGGATACATGAAGATGTGGGTGGATGGGAAGGTAGGGAGGTGGAACGAAATAAGGGAGAAATGGTGTGAGGAGCAGGGAAACCAGTGAAGGGGGAAGGGGGAGGGGAGGTGGGAAAGGAGGTCGAAAAGAAAATGGGGAAAGAAAAAGGGGGGAGTTGGAAAGTGGCCTTCTGGAATGTGGCGGGAGCGAGGAAGAAGGATGAAGATTTCTGGAATGGGACGTCATGATTCTGAGTGAGACCTGGGTCGAGGAGAAAGATTGGGAGCAAGTGGAAAGGAGGCTGCCCAGGGGATATGTATGGGAGAAGCAATGGGCCAGGAGGGAATACAAGAGGGGGAGAGCGATAGGGGGAATGTTAATGGGGGTGAGAAAGGGGCTGGAATTGGGAGAAGGGGGAGGAGGAGAGAGGGAGGAGATAATGGCGAAGAAGGTGAAAATTGGCGGGTGGAAAATAGTAGGGGTTTATGTTAACGGGGACCTGAAGGAGAAGCTAGAGGAGCTAGGGGAATGGATGGAGGAGAGGGAAGGGGGGTGAGGGTAGTTATAGGGGGGATTTTAACGCGCGTACGGGGGAGGAAGGAGGAGAAGCATGGGAAGGTGAGGAGGCGGAGGAGAAGGGGGAGGGAAGTAGGAGATCCAAGGATAAGGAGATAAACGGGGAAGGGAGGAGGTTGTGCAGGCACCTAGAGGAAATGGGATGGGGAATAATGAATGGGAATATAGAGGGGGACGAAGAGGGGGAGTGGACCTTCACAGGGGGCGGGGGAACACAGTAATAGATTACGTGCTGGGGAATGAGGCTACAAGGGAGAAGGTGGAGAAGATGGAGGTAGGGGATAGGATAGATTCGGACCACCATCCGTTGATTGTGTGGCTGAGAGGGGAGGGGTGGGAGGAGGGGGGAGGGGGAAAAAAGGGAGGAGAAATGGGAGGGGGCAGAGGAAATTGGACGGAAGAGGGAAGGATGGAATTTATGAGGAAGTTCGGAAAAAGGGTAGAGGGGGGGAAAGAAGTGGAGGAGGAATGGAGTGAGCTGCGGGATGGGATAAAAGGAGCGATAGATCAGATGGGGGAAGGGGGGAAGAAGGAAAAGGGGGGAGGGTGGTGGGATTCGGAGTGTAGAGAGGGGAAAAGGAAGGTGAGGAGAGAGCTCAGAAAATGGAGGAGGGAAGGAGGGGATGGGAGAAAATATAAGGAGTTGAAGAGGGAGTATGGGAGGCTGTGCGAGGAAAAAAGGAGCAAGGAGGTGGAGAGGTGGATGAAGCAGGTGGAAGAGGTGAGAACGGAAGGGGAGGTTTGGAAGGTGGTTAATAGGGGAAGGAAGAGGAAAGGGAGGGTTAATGAAGGGATAGCAATGGGAGATTGGGACGAATACTTCAGAGGTTTGCTAGGGGGGGTGGAATGGAGAGTGAGAAGGGGGGGAGAGACGAGGAGGCGGGATGATGGAGAGGCAGAGATAGGGAGGGAAGAGATTGGAAAAGTGATAAGGAATTTAAAGGACGGGAAGGCGGGAGGAGGGGACGGGATCCCGAACGAGGTGTGGAAGTACGGAGGTGTAGAAGTGGAGGAATGGCTCGGGAGGATGTGCAATAGGGTGTGGAGGGGAGAAGGGTGGCCGGTAGGATGGAAGGAAGGAGTGGTAGTCCCGGTGTTGAAAAAGGGGGGAGGGGGAAAGTTGGAAGATTACAGAGGGATAACCCTAACACAGACGGCATACAAGGTGTATGCGTGTGTGTTAGCGGAAAGGCTGAGGGTGGAGGTGGAGGAGAAAGGATTGCTGCCACCGAGTCAAACGGGGTTTAGGCGGGGGGTGGGGTGTATAGATAATGTGTATGTTTTGAACTATTTGATTAACAGGCAGGTGGGAAGGAAGGGGAAAAATATGGTGGTGTTATTTATTGATATGAAGGCCGCGTTTGACTCGGTGGACAGGGAGGTTTTAGTGGGGGCAATGAGAGGGAGGGGGTGAGAGAACAGCTAGTGGTGAGGTGTGAGGAAGTGCTGAGGGAAACGATAGGTAGGGTACGGGTAGGGGGAGAGGTTTTGGACTGCGAGAGGGGTGAGGCAGGGGTGCCCGCTGAGCCCGACCCTCTTCACGCTATTAATCGCGGACCTTGATCAGGAGCTGGAAAGGGGAGGATGGGGAGGGGTGAAGGTGGGGGGGGGGGGAGTGTACGCATTGGCGTACGCAGACGACGTGGCGGTGTTAGCAGAGGACGAAGAAGGAATGAAAGGATTGACGGGGAAGTTGGAAACATACGTGGATGGGAAGAAGTTGCAAGTGAATGTGGAGAAAACAAAGATCATGAGATGCAGGAGGGGGGGAGGGAGGTGGAAGAGGGTGACCTGGAGGTGGAAGGGTAAGGAACTGGAAGAGCTCAGGAGTTTTAGGTACTTGGGGTACACGTTGATGGGGAATGGGGGGCAAGAGGGACACGTGGAGGAGAGACTGGGGGCCGCGGTGATGGGAAAGGTATGGGGGATTGGAAAGAGGCTTTTTGGGAAAGACTGGGAAAAGAGACTGTGTCTATTTGACAGGTTGGTATGGCCGGTAGTGGGGTACGCTGCTGCGAAAGCCTGGTAAGCCCGCAGAGTCACCCTCGGCCTATCGTCTCTTCGACGAGGCGGGCAAGCTCCTGGAAAGGATTATAGCTGCCCGCCTCATGGACCACCTCGGAGCCGCGGAGTTCCCGGATCTGTCCGACCGCCAATTCGGTTTTAGCCGGCAGCGATCGACCGTAGACGCTATTCTACTGGTTCGGTCGCTGTCGGACCGGGCGGTCGAGGGGGGCGGTGTCAGCGTGGCGGTGTCACTAGACATCGCCAACGCGTTCAACACCGTCTCCTGGGCGGCGATCGAGCGGGCGCTGGTATACCATCGCGTCCCGCTCTACCTTCGCCGCCTGATCTGGGACTATCTCCGCGACCGGGTGGTCTCCTACGTCGGGCGAGACGGGGACGGGGTGGCTCACGTGCACCGCGGCGTGCCACAGGGGTCCGTTCTAGGGCCCCTGCTTTGGAACTTGGCATACGACGCGGTGCTGCGGGTGGAGTTGCCATCGCCTGACGTGTCGTTCGTGTGTTACGCCGACGACATGCTGGTGGTGGCCTCCGGGCCGAGATGGCTAGCGGCACTAGACCTCGCGGAGAGAGCACTGCGGCTCGTAATCCCCGCGATAGAGGCGCTCGGTCTGCGAGTCGCCTCCGATAAAACGGAGGCGGTATTGCTCGCGGACAGGGTGGGAACTGGCATTCCCGTCGGAGCGTCTCTAAGAGTCGGGGAGGCCTGCATCAGGGTCGGCCGATCGATGAGGTATCTCGGTGTGACCCTGGACACCTACTGGCGATTCGCGCGTCACTTTCGGGTCCTGGGCCCCAGGTTGGAGCGACAGGTGTTCGCCTTCGGGCGCATCATGCCCAACCTGGGAGGCCCGCACGAAACAGTTCGGCGACTATACGTGACGGTCGTCCGGTCCATGGCGCTCTACGGAGCGCCGGTCTGGGCCGGCGACCTGGGGGGCTGTCGCGTGGGGCGAGACCTTCTGGCAAAGGTTCATCGCCGCGCAGTCCTCCGTGCCGTGCGGGCTTACCGCACGGTGTCACACGCCGAGCTGTCGGCGCTGGGTGGGTCCCCACCATTCCATCTGCTCGCTGAGATGGAGGCGGAGGTGTACTTCGCCTCGCACGATCTCAGCGGAGCGAGGGACCCCCTGGCGCCGGTCGGACCCGACGCGCGGGACCAGGCCCGGCGGCGCATGGGAGCCAGATGGATCGACTGGCTCTCCCTCCCGGAACATCGGGGGGGACGCGTCGTTGGGGCGCTGCTGCCCATTCTCGGGGAATGGGTGGGGCGTAGGTACGGCAGGCTTACCTTCCGCCTGACATAGATGCTCACCGGAGTCGGTTGCTTCGGTGACTTCTTGTGTCGCATCGGGCGGGAGGAGGCGCCGCAGTGCCACAGCTGCGGCCGGGGCGACGTGGACTCGGCGGATCACACTCTGGCGAGGTGCGCGGAGTCGCTCGATGACCGCCGAGTCCTGGAGCTGCAGCTGGGTCCCGATCTCTCGCTGGCGACGGTCGTGCGTCGCATGGCGGGAGATCGGGACTGTTGGGACGCCGTCGCCTCCTTCTCCGAGGCTATAATGCTCGAGAAGGAGGAGGCGGAGAGGGACCGCGAGAGGGCGGGCCGGGGAGGCCCGAGCCAAGCGGTCCGGAGGAGGGGGCGCGGGAGAGGGAGATGACCCGGGGCCGGGGGAGGTCGCGCGGCGACTTAGTTGCGTAAGTCGCCCCGCTATAGGGGATCGGGATGGGGCCGCGCCGCGCAACGGGCGCGGCCGTTACGCCCCCCGGTGCGCCGCCCCCTCTGTGTCGGAGGGGGACGCGCGCCGGGGGACGTCGGGAAGGAGTCGGGAAACGCGGCGGCCCCCGTTGTCGCCAAGGGCCGCCGCGGACGACGAAGCGACGGGGGTGACCGCCGCGGTCGGCGAGTCGTGGCATCGGACTCGCCAGGGCCGCGGCGGCGTCGCGAGGCACGGAGAACGGGGGGGGAGCCGTCTTAAAGCCCCCCCCCCCCCCGCCAGGGGAGCGGCGGCCGCCGCTCCCGTCTGAGCGATCGAGCTTCCCCCGGGGTACGCAGTGTGCCCCGGCCCGGCCGCGCGCTACCAAGCATTGCGCGGCGACCGGTTGGGAGCTCGATCGCGGGGTCGCGGGGCGGGGGTGTCGGGGGACACCACCGCCCTAGCAGCAGCGACCCCGGAAGGGGCGACTCGGGCGCGTGATCCGTCGCGAGTCGCCGGTCCCGGAGAATATTGCTGGGGGAGGTTGTCATACTCCCCCAGGGACGACCCCGTTCAGGGGACCTAGCGCGGGGCTGCATTGAAGCGCAAGCGGGGAGGGTAGCGAACGTATCGCTTGTTTGATCTCGCGTCCAAATCCCTCCCCTCGGGCGCGCAGCTCCGCGCGCGAGGCAGGTCACCTTGGTGGTTTTAGTGGGTTCGAGTCCCACATAACCCCCGGGGGGTATCCGTGGGGATTTCCACCAAGTAAAACAAAAAAAAAAAAAAAAAAAGGTTAAGGTACGCCCCCTCTCTAGTATCGACCGCCTTGGCGTGGCGTGAGGGCTCTGGAGAAGCGGCGATGCCCCGCGTCGGGTGGTACGAGCGGGATTCGTCCCTATCTTACTGGCCGGCGGGGGGTGCTACTTCTCTAGCTAAGAGTCGGTTACCCAGTGGAGCGTGCGTGTGGGTGCGCGCTGCGGGCCCTGGGCGAGTCGGAGATTTGCCCCTGCCTCCTCGCTCTGCGAGGGGGTAGGCGGGGTTCTCCGGCTCGACCCGGGAACCGTATCGCGCGCGTGCTATCGTTCCACTTACTTTTATTTTCAGGATTCGTGGGAAGGGAGGGCGTAGGGATTTGGGGGGGGGCGGAACTCGCGGATAAGGGTGGCGAACGGCGGCCGAGTCGCGTGAATCGGCCGTTGTTGCTGGGGACTTCCGCGGACCCCGTATGGGGTGGGCGCGGGGTAGGGTCGATTCGGGGGTGACCTCGAATGTCAAAGGTCAGGGGTGGGATAGCCCCTGAGAGACGACGGGAACTCGCCCTCGGGGGACACTAGCTCGAGGGGTGAGTACACCGGTCAGGCGTACAGTCGCTGGGGGGCTCGGCTTCCGCGCCGCGGGGGCGGGTTGGTCGTTGCGGGGTACGTTTGGGCATCGTTCGCGGGGAGGGTAGGCGTTGGTCCTCCAGAGACGACGGGAACTCGCCTCTGGCTGGGAGTCACACCGTACCGTCGGATCGTCGCTGGAGGCCTCGGCTTCCGCGCGCTCGTCGTGAGGGTAATATAATTGCTGTTCCGTCGGGGGGTGGGCGCTGCGATACGTAGGAAATTTCGGCGGGATGGCGCGTAACCAATCGGTTCCCAAGGAGCCAGAAAACCTAGGGGGGAATTACTTTTCAGGTGCATGGATGGACGCGGGCACGGGCCCTGCGATGCTCCCGCGGTTCGGGGGGTTGGGGCCGCGACGGGCCGAGAACACGTGAACTGCTCGGGTACGGCGCCTTAGTAGGGAAACGCGATGGGAACGGCCCCGAACACGCGCCTATACGGCCCGACGACAGGTAGCCTTAGTAACGGCCCTGAGCGGCGCTGGCAACCCGGGCTTCGGGGCTAGCTGGGTTCGAGTAAGCCCGCGGAATAAGAAGTCGTGCAGGGAAAGAGGAGGGACTGACGAGGTCAGGATGCTAGCATAGGGAAGGGGGGAATCAGAATAGAAGTAGGCCGCTGGGCGCTCGGTGCAGGGGCCCGAGCGTCGCATGCTGAAGGGCGGAGGGGGTTGGGCGGGGGTGTTCGCGTGTCTGTGGCCAGCACCGGCACCTTGTGTAGTGTGCTCGCGGGGGACTCGCTCCCGCCGAGCAGGGAATCTTTGGCGCGGGACATGGGATCTGGCTCGGGTAGTCGTTCGGGTTCGCCCGGGCAGACCGGAGATGCACCGGCAGACCTTGATCTCGAGCTTGCCTATACTCCCGCGCATCGGTCACCGTGGAGGTTTTGTGGGGGGGTTTGTACCCAACCATCCCATAACTCCCAGACCTTCCCCGAGGTCGGGGGTGTCTAAGCCCAAGGACTTCCTCCACGTTAAAATAAAAAAATACGGGAGTAGATGGCTCTGGAAGTGCGCTCCATCGGCAGTCGGCTTGCCGGCATGTAGTCGATGGGGAACTCCGATGGGTTTCATGTTCTCTCAACCCAGTAGACGACTCTGGTGGTACCCCCGGGCCTTTTGGCCGCGGGGTGAGGATCCAGAGTCAGCTCGGAGCGGAGAACTTGGACAAAGTTGGAGGCCCGACCGGGGTAAGACCATGCACCGCACCTCCACGTCGGTGCTCCCGGGGTCCCTACACGACATAGTCGGGTAGGGGCGCGGACGCGGGCATGGCATTCATCGCCGCACGCCGGATCTCATCCGCATGCTGGGCAGGACCGCAGTCTCGGAGCGTTGTCCCTGACTGCGGTGTCTCCCCCAATTTATTGGGGAAGCCTGGAAGCGTATCGCTTCCGGGAGTATCGTAATCCGTGGCGGTGGAACGACGACCCCTCGTCGAGAGAGTCATCTCTCGCGAGGGTATGCGAAGCCGCCACGGACCGATGATCTTGCCTTAACCGACCGGGTCGCGAGGTAAGGAAAAACCTCTATAATCAAACCCCCAACCCTGAGCCCCAACGGTGGTGCCGGGGCACGTGGGCGGAGCGGGTATGCTCCGCCTAACCGTGATCCGGCTGGGGAAATGTCGCCCTCCAGACGTAGCCCGCGCCCTTAGGGGCCCGGGTATAGACTTCGCAACGGCAGGCCACCTCTACCGTTGCGCGACTCCCTTAAAGTGCTTTCTCGTGGGACACTTATGGAGTCATTACAAAACGGTGTAGCACACACACCACCGACTGGCGACCGGTCAACAACGCCCCCGACCGGCGACCGGGTAACGTCGCCGTCTAACGAGGACCGGTGTACGATCGCTTCGCGCGGGTCACCGGCCTCGAGCGAGGACCAGTCGTCGATCGCGGTTTCGCGGGTTGCTGGCCTCGGGGAGGGAGGAGAGGGGACAGGTCATGCGAATGACCTGCCCGCGGGAGAGGGGGCGTCTAACGTCCCCGCACCTGGGCGCGTCCAGTGCGCCGGAGACACCACCGGGGACGGTCGGGCTGGTGGCCCGAGCACCGTTGCATCGGGGTGCGCGTCGGGAGAGTACTCGATCCCGACGCAGGACCTGGGAGAAGGGGAATGGGAGGACATCCCCATCCCGAGCGAGGCTAAAGCCTCTGCCCCACGAGTCGGGAGCGCTCGGCGTACGGTGCCGCGTAACACCAGGGGTGCGCCGTACGTTAGGAGCGTGGAGAGCGTGACGGCGGAAGAGGCTTCCCGGCTGGGATGGGTCGGCTGGACCGGGGCGCCGTTTCGATCGCGGCTTCCCCGCGACGCGCGTCGCCGGCGGGGTCCGCCCGGTCGACGACGCTGGCGCCGGACGTCGAGGCTACGCGGTCGACGACGCTGGCGCCGGACGTCGAGGCTACGCGGTCGACGACACTGGCGACTGACCTCGAGGCTGCGCGGTGGCTCCCCCGCGTGGTCCTCGAGAGATGCGACGGGCCCGTCCCTGGGCCAGTCGTTATCTCCTCCGACGAGGAGAGGGAGGAGAGCAGACCCGGGACGAGCGCGGGTGCTCACGGGGCGGGGTCGGCGTCCATGGACGTCGACAGCGAACCCGTCCTGGGCCCAGCCCGGCGCGGGGGCAAGAGGGGGGTTGTTCCCCTGGTCGCGTCGGAGACCGAGGAGGAGGGACCGACGGGGGAGCGCCCCGTCGACGCCCCCTTACCGCCATCGTCGTCGGATGGTCTCACCGACGGGGGTGGGAGGCCCGGCTTCGTGCCGGGCAAGCGCGGACGCAAGCCGGGGGTCTGGACGGACCCGCGGAGGCTCGGCCCGGGCATGAAGGCCCTGCCAACGCGCTCGAGCCTCCGGGACTGGGCCGAGACGATGTCGGTGGGGGGCCTCGCCGGACAGGCGCAGCTGGAGTTGGACGCGGTCGCCGCGGTCGTGGGTGCCGCTGGCAATATGAAGACCACGGACATGCGTGCGATCCGCGTCGCCATAAGGCGCGCGTCGGCGGTGGCTGCCGAGCTCACCGGCAGGGCCGAGAGGGGCGAGAACCCCGATAGGCCGGCCAGGGAGGTGGTCTTCCGCCAGGGGCAGTGGGAGAAAAAGTCCCACAGCCTGGCGGCGCAGGTGCGGGCCCTGACGGAGCAGGCACACACCCTGGGAGAGTTCCTGCACGTCAGGGAGCGGGAGCTCGAGTTCCTGCGGGGGAAGTATACCCGCCTGGAGACGCGGGCGAGGGCCAAGGGCGTGGAAGTGACGGAGGCGGAGGCTATGCCCTTCCACCCGTCCGTCCCGCGGCGGCGCGGGGGGGGGGGGAAGAGGAGGAGGGAGCGTTCCCCCCTGCCCCTGACCACGATGTCGGGCCCGGCGTCCGGTGGCGGCGGAGCAAGCGCTCCTGCCGAGCAGCCGTGGGACGCAGTGCTGCGGCGGATGGAGGGTCTGGAGAGGCGCGTGGACGCGCGCCTCCTGGCCCTGGGCCGAGTAATGGTCGGTCCGACGCCCGGGCCGGCCGCTCAACCGACGGCCCTGGCCCTCCAATGGGCCGAGATTGCCGGGGGCGCCTCCACCGGGAGCGGGGTTTCCGCCCCGTCTCGCAGGGGGGGCAAGCCGGGCGGGACTGCGCGGGTCGCGGACGCTGCCGCGACTGCCGGTGGCCCTGCGGGTGCGCCCCCGCTTACAGCCGCCCCCCCGCCCCGCTCGACCTCGAAGGGGAAGAAGGGGACCGGTCCCTCGCTGCCCCCGGCTTCGTTGCCCGATGTCCGGGCGGAGACGGGCGCTCGCGGGCGAGGTGTTCGGCCCGCGACTGCGAAGGGTGGGGTGGGTTCTCCGCCCCAGCTCACCCCCCCCGCAGGGGAAGCAACGGCGCATGGGGGCAACCAAGAAGGCCGGGAAGGCAGGGGCAACTGCCCCCGCGTCGCCTGTAGCGTCGGGTACCCCGCCTCGGCCCCCGGCCCGAGCAGCGTCGCAGCGGAGGGCACCTGGGCACAGGTGGTGGGCCACAAGGCCAAGAGGGCCGCGCGGAAAGCGGCCGGGGCGGCCGCTATCGGTGCCGGTGCGGGGGCTCGACCGAAGTCGGCGGCCCCCCAACGGGCTCGCGCACCCGGGTCTCCCCCGGTTGCGATCCCGCGCGCTCCCAAGACGGCGGCGGTGACGATCACCGCCCCCGTGGGAGGGGAGGAAACGTTCTCCGCGCGGGTTGCCGGCGCGATGGCGGCGATCAACGTCGCCGACCTCGGCATCGCAGCGATGCGGCCGAGGCGCGCCGTGACCGGGGGGTTGATCCTGGAGATTCCAGGATCGCAGAGCTCGGCCAAGGCTGCCGCCCTGAAATCGAGGCTGGCGGAGCAGCTGGGGGGCACCGCCATCAAGGTGCAGTGCCCCCAAAGGCTGGCCGAGTTCCGGGTGTGCGGGCTCACCGAGCTCGCGACCGCGGAGACGGTTCGGGGGGCTATCGCGGCCCAGAGGGCCTGTTCGGCGGAGGACGTCACGGTCGGCGCTAGGCGACCGGACACCGCCGGACTCTTCTCCCTCTGGGTCCGCGCGCCCGTGGCAGCTGCTGCCAAACTGTTAAGGGCGTCCACCGTTGTGGTGGACTCCCTGATGGCCCGCGTGGTGCCGCTCGCGCAGCGGAGGCTACAGTGCTTCCGCTGCCTAGAGTTCGGCCACGTCAGGGCCAAGTGCAGCAACCCCACGGACAGGAGCGGCGCGTGCTACCGGTGCGGTGGAGAGGGGCACGCGGCGCGCTTCTGCGAGGCCCCCCCCGTCTGCCCGCTCTGCGCGGCGGCGGACCTGCCCAGCGGGCACAGAATGGGGGGACCGGCTTGTCGGCCCCCTCCCGTGACCCGCTCTGCGGCCCGGGGCCGTAGGGGCGCGAAAGCAACCCCGGCATCGTCGTCCGCCGGGGCGGTCCCGTCCGCGCCCGCGATCCCCGCGCCCTCCGTGTCTCCGCCCCCGGCGTCCTCGTCGGAGGCTATGGAGACCGCGCCGCTGGCCTCGGCTTCCGTGGCCGGTGCGGGCGCCGGAAAGAGGAAGGACCGCGAGGAGTCGGACCCTCCGACCAGCGGCCTCTCTTCCCCGGCTCGCGGGGGCTCCCCCGTGACAGGCGGGGGACGGAAGAAGAAGGGAAAAGGGGGAGCAGCCCAGGGCTCCCCCCGGCGTGTGCGCCGCCGGTCGGGAGGGAGGCCTTTCTAAAGGTCAAGGTGGTCCCTCCGACGGCGAGCGCGACGACGAGGGAAGAGGACGCGGCCGAGGCGCTGGAGTTGGCGCGCTCGGTCGCGGCCTCGTTGGGTGGTGGATCCCACTTCCCGGACGACGAGGAGAAGCGTCCGGCGCCCCCGATTGCCAACGGGGGCGCGGTCCAGCCAGAGGAGGTGTCGGTGGGGGCCGACCTTGAGACTTGCTAATGTCTCGAGGCCCCCCGATACTCCTCATGAACGCGTGCCACTCCATGCGAGCGCACGACCTGCTTGAGCAGGCTCGCGTGGAGATGGGCGTTGGGCTGGCCGTCATCGCCGAGCCGTATCCGCTGGCGGACCGATGTTCTCGGTCCACCAACCCGGATCGGCAGGTGGCGATGACGTGGGAAGTGGGAAGAGGAGCCCCGTCGTGCGTGGTCGCCCAGCACGGACGGGGCTGGATGGGCGCGAAATGGGGAAACCTCCTCGTGGTCGGCTGCTACCTGGCACCGAGCCTGAGCTTCCCGGAGTTCGAGGACCGGCTGAGCGAGGTGGGGGCGTTTCTTGCCCCCAAATTAGCTCGGCCAGTGGTCCTGCTGGGGGACTTCAATGCCCACGCTCGCGAGTGGGGCTCCCCCAGAACGGACTGCCGGGGCGAATTGCTCCTCGAGTGGGCGGAGGCGATGGGGTTCGTCCTTAAGAATCCCTACGCGGTCACGACGTTTCGCGGGTCGCGGGGCGAGTCGATAATCGACCTCGTCTGGGTGAACCCCGCGGCCGCGGCGTTGACGTCGGGCTGCTGGGTGGCGGAGGAGTCGGAGACTGGCTCTGACCACATGTACGTCATGCTGGCCACCTCCGCCGCCACGCTTCCTCCCGCTCGTGCCGGTAGACAGCCGCCGCGCTGGGCGCTCAAAAAGCTCGACGCTAGCGCGGCCCGGATGGCGTCCTCCGTCGTCGCCTGGCCTCCCTTGCCGGGCGACGTCCTCGACGACCCCTCTAACGGCGCCCTATGGCTCCGGCGGGCGTTGCAGCGAGTCTGCGACGCCACGATGCCGCGAGTCGGGCCGCCGGGTGGGGGTCGGAGGTCGGTGTACTGGTGGTGCGAGGAGATCGCCGATCTCCGCGCGACGAGCGTCCGCGCTCAGCGCCGGTACACCAATGCCCGCCGTCAGGACCGACGGCGGGTGACGGAGGACGAGCTGCAGGAGCTGCGCTCCGCGTTTTCCGCGGCGCGCCGAGAGCTCCGAGCAGCCATAGCCCGGGCCAAGACCCGTTCGCACGAAGAGTTCCTCGAGACCCTCAATCAGGACCCTTGGGGGCGCCCGTACAAGGCCGTGTCCGTCAAGCTCGGACCCTGGGCGCCCCCTGTCACGGAGGGCCTCGAGCCCCGGTTCCTCCTGGAGGTTTTGTCGGCGCTGTTCCCCCCTCCCCCGGCTCCGTGGGAGGGTGGCGTCGACGCTTCGGGGGATCCGGGGCTCGCATGGGGCATCGACATGGCGGATGCCCCGAGGGTCTCGGACGAGGAACTCGAGTCCGCGGTGCGTCGAATGCGTTCGAAGAACGCTGCACCCGGACCGGACGGAGTGCCCGGGCGTGTCTGGGCCTGCGCGATGGGCGCCCTAGGAAGCGGCCTCAGGCGCGTCCTTGACGCGGCCTTGAGGACCGGGAGGTTTCCCCGAGCGTGGAAAGAGGCGAGGCTGGTGCTGCTACGTAAGCCCGGTAAGCCCGCGGAGTCACCCTCGGCCTATCGGCCGATTTGTCTCCTCGACGAGGCGGGCAAGCTCCTGGAAAGGATCATAGCTGCCCGCCTGATGGAGCACCTCGGAGCCGCGGAGTTCCCGGATCTGTCCGACCGCCAATTCGGTTTCAGGCGGCAGCGATCGACCATAGACGCTATTCTACTGGTGAGATCGCTGTCGCGCCGGGCGGCCGAGAGGGGCGGTGTGAGCGTGGCGGTGTCATTGGACATCGCCAACGCGTTCAACACCGTCTCCTGGGCGGCGATCGAGCGGGCGCTACTTTACCATCGCGTCCCGCTCTATCTTCGCCGCCTGATCCGGGACTATCTCCGCAACCGGGTGGTCTCTTACGTCGGCCGGGACGGAGACGGGGTGGCTCACGTGCACCGGGGCGTGCCGCAGGGGTCCGTGCTAGGGCCCCTGTTATGGAACCTGGCATACGACGCGGTGCTGCGGGTTGAAATGCCATCGCCAGACGTGTCGCTGGTCTGCTACGCGGACGACACGCTGGTGGTGGCTTCCGGGCAGCGTTGGGCGGCAGCGCTAGACCTCGCCGAGAGGGCACTGCGGCTCCTTATCCCCGCGATGGGGGCGCTCGGTCTGCGAGTCGCCGCTGAGAAAACAGAGGCGATATGGCTCGCGGACAGGATTGGGTCCGGTGTTCCCAACAGAGCGTCCCTGAGGGTCGGGGATGCCTGCGTCAGGGTCGGCCGATCGATGAGGTATCTCGGCCTGACCCTGGATACCTACTGGCGGTTTACGCGCCACTTTCGGGTTCTGGGCCCCCGGTTGGAGCGGCAAGTATTCGCGTTCGCGCGAATCATGCCCAACCTGGGTGGCCCTCACGAGGCGGTTCGGCGACTATACGTGGCGGTCGTCCGGTCCATGGCGCTCTACGGAGCCCCGGTGTGGGCCGGCGACCTGGAGGACTGTCGCGTCGGGCGAGAACTTCTCGCGAAGGTGCATCGCCGCGCGGTCCTCCGTGCTGTGCGGGCATACCGCACGGTGTCGCACGCCGAACTGTCGGCGCTAGCTGGGTCCCCTCCTTTCCACTTGCTCGCCGAGATGGAGGCGGAGGTTTACTTCGCCTCCCACGGTCTCGACGGAGCGAGGGATCCGCTGGCGCCGGAAGAACCCGAGGCGCGGGGCCAGGCCGGGCGACGCATGGGAGCCAAATGGATAGAGTGGCTCTCCCTCCCCGAACATCGGGAGGGACGCGTCGTCGGGGCGCTCCTGCCCATTCTCGGTGAATGGGTGGGGCGCAGGTATGGTAGGCTTACCTTCCGCCTGACACAGATGCTCACCGCAGTGGGGTGCTTCGATGTCTTTCTGTGTCGCATAGGGCGGGAGGAAACGCCGCAGTGCCACAGCTGCGGCCGGGGCGACGAGGACTCGGCGCACCACACTCTGGCCAGGTGCCCGGAGTGGCTGGACGACCGCCGGGTCCTCGAGCTGCAGCTGGGTCCCGACCTCTCGCTACCGACGGTCGTGCGTCGGATGGCGGAGGAGCGGGACTGCTGGGCGGCCGTCTCCTCCTTCTCCGAGGTGGTGATGCTCGAGAAGGAGGAGGCCGAGAGGGACCGCGAACGGGCGGGTCTTCGACCCGGCCGCGCGGGCCCTCGTAGGAAGAGACGCGGCAGATAACCCGGGGCCGGGGGAGGCCGTGCGGCGACCTAGTTGCGTAGGTCGCCCCGCTCCCCCGGTGAACAAATCCACCATTGGCCCCGGGCCAAGCGTAGCCGCGTCCCCCGAGTGAGTGGAGCGGGAGGAACGGCCGCACCCTGCAATGGGTGCGGCGGCAAACCCCCCAGGGGGTTTTGGGAAGGGCGGCGGCTCCCCTCGGCGGGGGCCCCACGAAAAGGGAAGGTGAATAGGGGGCCCGCGAACAGGGCCCCCCACTCAGGAGTGGCGAAAAGAACGCCGCTCCCAATGGAGCGATCGAGCTCGCGGGGCTAGTCGGGTGGCCGAAAGTGGGCCTCCCTGCAGGCACGCTGCCAGCCGCACGCCCGGGGTGTCCTCCGGGGTTACACCCGGCGGCCTTTTTCAAGGCCCCCTCGGGACGCGGCGGCTTGGGCGGCCCTCAAGGCCGTCAACGCCCCGGCCCGGCCGCGCTACTTTCGTTGTCGCGCGGTCGGGTAGTAGCTCGATCGCGGGATCGCGGGACGGGGGTGTCGGGGGACACCACCCGCCCTAGTAGCAGCGACCCCGGAGGAGGCGGCGCGGACGCGTGGTCCGTCTCGCGTCGCCAGCTGAGAGAGAACATAGCTGGGGGAGGTAGGATACTCCCCCAGGGAAGAGCCCCCCCCTCCGGGGGGCTGTTGTGCGCGGAGTCGCACGAAGCGCAGGAGGGGAGGGTAGCGAACGTATCGCTAGATTGATCTCGCGGCAAGTCCCTCCCCTCGGGCGCGCAGCCCAGCGCGCGAGGTAGATCACCTTGGTGGTTTTAGTGGGTTCGAGTCCCACATAACCGAGTTTCCACCAAGTAAAACAAAAAAAAAGGACAATGACGAGAAAGGAGTTCTTGCCCCGTCGCCTCCAACGTACCGTCGCGCCCTAAGACCGGCCGGATTACGCCGCAATGGAGTAAACTGTGCGGGGCAGGTGGATTGGCTTTTTGGGATCGAGGAGGAAAAGAAGAGGTGTGTTTCGTCTTAGGACCGCCAGCCTGACTCATCAGTAGGGCTATAGCTGACGGCCACTTTTTTTTTGTTGTAGTTGGTGGAAATCCCCACGGATACCCCCCGGGGGTTATGTGGGACTCGAACCCACTAAAACCACCAAGGTGATCTACCTCGCGCGCGGGGCTGCGCGCCTGAGGGGAGGGACATGAATGCGAGATCAAACAAGCGATACGTTCGCTACCCTCCCCCCCCCCGGCGCATCGTGCAACCCCGCGCGAGGTCCCCTCAACCGGGTCGTCCCTGGGGGAGTATCACGACCTCCCCCAGCAATGGTCTCCGGGACCGGCGACTCGCGACGGATCACGCGCCCGAATCGCCACTTCCGGGGTCGCTGCTACTAGGGCGGGTGGTGTCCCCCGACACCCCCGCCCCGCGACCCCGCGATCGAGCTACTACCCGACCGCGCGACAATGAAAGAAGCGCGGCTGGGCCGGGGCGTTGACGGCCTTAAGGGGTCATGCTCAGTCAGGGGGCCGAAAAAAGGGCGGTCTTTGGAAATTTTCTTACTCAAAAACTATAACACATTTCTCAAAAAATCTTTTTCTCCCGTTAAGGATTGCATCTAGTACCGTGCATCGTAATTTTTTTATTTAAAAATATTTATCAATAACTAAGTTATTGTCCATCACTCAAAGGTTCTCTCAAATAAAAGGCTTCTGCGGTGATCAAAATATTTAAAAAACCATTCAACCGATTTACTTCAAATTTTACAAGCTTACTATAGGAACAATAAACTAGTCTTTGAACGAAGGATTTTTTTTTCCGATGCTTAGTTTTCTTTTAATTGACGAAAATCGGGCACGATTTATGATAAAAATTGAAACTTTTACTTTAAACATCAGCCATTTTTTCCGAAATCAATATTTCGAAAAAACCTTCGTTCAAAGACTAGTTTATTGTTCCTATAGTAAGCTTGTAAAATTTGAAGTAAATCAGTTGAATGGTTTTTTAAATATTTTGGTCACCGCAGAAGCCTTTTATTTAAGAGAACCTTCGGGTGATGGACAATAACTTAGTTATTGATAAATATTTTTAAATAAAAAAATTACGATGCACGGTACTAGTTGCAATCTTTAACAGGAAAAAAGATTTTTTGAGAAATGTGTTATAGTTTTTGAGTAAGAAAATTTCCAAAGACCACCCTTTTTTAGGCCTCCTGACTGAGCATGACCCCTTAAGGGCCGCCCAAGCCGTCGCGTCCCGAGGGGGCCTTGAGAAAGGCCGCCGGGTGTAAACCCGGAGGACACCTCGGGCGAGCGGCTGGCAACGGGCCTGCAGGGCGGCCCACTTTCGGCCGCCCGACTAGCCCCGCGAGCTCGATCGCTCCATCGGGAGCGGCGATGGATTCCGCCGCTCCCGGGGTGGGGGGCCCTGGTTCGCAAGCTCCCCGTTCTTCCTCCTAATTCGCGGTGCCCCCACCAGAGGGGGCCACCGCCCTTCCCTAAACCACCCGCACCCGCACGCTCACCCCCTCACGGGGGCGGCACACGGGGGTTGGGGGGTATGTCGCCGCCCCCGTTGCGGGGTGCGGCCCTCCTTCCCACTCCAGTAGACACAGGAGACGCGGCTACACGGCCCGGGGCCAATGATGAATTTGTTCACCGGAGGAGCGGGGCGACTTACGTAACTAAGTCGCCGCACGGCCTCCCCCGGCCCCGGGTTATCTGCCGCGCCTCCTCCTGCGAGGGTTAACTGACGTTAACTGACTAATGTTAACTGATGTTCGGATGTTTCAGTAAGTTTATACACTATGTCCGATTTATTCGTATATTATTTTTCACACGCTGTTATTTTACTAACTATTGGGGAACGTCCCACGATTTTTTCGCGGGTTTCTATTCCAAATTCCATTCGTAAACCTCAAAATCACTCCATCAAACTCTATCAAACTCTATCAAACTCAACTCCTACACCATCTCCTCAATCGCCGATCATCTTGATGTTATACCTTAGCGGTCACCAACACAAGATGATTGATACAAACTCCACCTCGCTGATGTATCTTAGATATCCCCATCACGAGATAATCGTTACAAAACCCTCTTCGCCTATTCGTCCTACAAGGCACGAATCATTCCCTCTGAAACGAATTCAAACAAGTCCCTCGTTACAAATCCCTCTTAAATCGAAACCACGTCTCTATCCCCTCCTTACGACTCACAGAGTCCAAGCCACTCTAACCCCTTTCCTATAAAACACCCAAAAATCCATTCGATGAGTTGAGTATCTCCTTTCGCAGTCATAGAAACCCCAGAAATCTTATTGCGACGCAAATTTGGCGTACGTGACGGGGAGTATGGGTATTGATGATCTGAGAATACCTTGCCTGGCCACGCCAAGTATTTGACTTCCAGGCCGCGGACATCTTTTTTTTGTCTTTTATTGTCTTACATAGTGTCGCCTTTGTACGCTGCGGGAACGCACCATTATGTACTTGCAGCTCATTCTGATTTCACATATTTTTTTACTTTGTATTTATGAGTATTATTTTCTTTATTTTGTGATTTACTTGATTTCATGTACTTGGCGTAATTTTTTTACTTTTTTAAAGTTTTTTGGGGGGTATCATTTTCTTGTGTTAACGCTTATTGCATTTCATATATTATCATCGATTTATTCTCATGTATTTCATGTTCATATTCTTATATTGCTAATAACTACCATTTATATAAATGTTATCTGTTAATGCTAAGAATCCCAAGCATTGTTATAAACGCTCTAACAAGGCTAATAAACCGCTTTGTTTTCAATCACATTTCGAATTATTGTGTGTATCCTCGAGTCATAAGCGTTCCAAACGAAACCAAGCTGTCGCAACAGCTGATTCGCGCTCGTGAACGCGAGAGCGCTCCCAGTATTTATAAACACACTGTTGCATGAACCGTGCAATCCATAGAAAAACTAAGCGTGGTTTCTTTTACACGAATGCAACGGTAAATCCTACTACCAGAACCAAAACAAATACGAAGTGCTATAATGGGTGCTCTCCAAGTGTATATTTACCTTCCCGTGTCGATTAGAGTGACGGATTTAAGAATCGCGCCTGATCACCTCCAGAAATTCTTACAGTGACGGTTTTAATATTCGCGCCTGAGTTCCCTCAAAACCCTCAGTGTGAAGGATTTAATATTCGCGCCTAAGTTCCTTCAAAATCCTCAGTGTGACGGATTTAATATTCGCACCTGGTCTTCCCTCAAAACCTCAGAGTGCTGGATTTTAGATTCACGCCTGACTTTTCCCTCCTTCATGTCATCGTTCCCAAAAGACCTCATCCGGGACGTGACAATTGAAAAACCAAAAAATGTTTCATATGAAACGTTTTTTTATTTGATCGAGAAAACTGAATAGTATAGGAGGGGAAAGGAGTACGGTATTTAGAATGCAAGAAGTGAATATACTTAAGGTTTGGAATACATAATGTGCTCGACACGACCGTCCTATGCGAGCGACTGCAGGAGACCAAAGATTTCCAACAAATTATTTGAAATAAAAATTTGTGTACGAAATTTTTATTTCAAATAATTGTTTGCCCATCTCTGCAGGAGATAGCCTTCGTCGGCCGCCGATCGTCTCGTTCTTTTGTCCATGTCGAAAGGATCGACGTCGCATTTCTGCCGCGTCCAACAATGCGTTTGCAGACCTCAGAATCTATTGTTCTGGTTTTCTCGACATCAAAAAAATAAAAATGCGATAGAAAGTAAAAAAAAGATGTATGTACTATGACACGCAACTTTTTTAAGTCGGCGCCAGATTTACACAGTGCAAATGATGAGGCACCGATATAAAAGAATTGAGTGTCGTAGATTAAATAACGAACAAAATTATTTTATAAGTTTTAACGCATTTTTATTTTTTTGAAGTCTGTTTTAATTATAATTTTCCATTTTATGCAACGATGCATCATTATTGTAACTTTTACACGCAGGTGGCGAAAAATCTCTCCGTACAGGGGTACAGCGCCGCGGTCAACCCTATCGTAGCCAAAAGTTTTGAAATTGAGACGGGTACGAGGCCAGTCGACAATGTTTTCAAACCTCATTATAGTAATTTGGGGTGCGAGTGGTAAATCGATCATAAAAGCGGAGCGCGCGGCTCGCTTACCTGGGCTGAGAAATTCCCAATACCGTAAACTGGGGTGACTTTGCCCGCCGGGCTGACATTGCCCACTTTTTTACTCTGACTGAAAAATTACCATATGATTGAATTCGCTATTTTTTTTTTCGTTTGACCTGGGAGAAATTATTGCTATCGATTACAAAACACCATATGCTCTAATTACTTCACAATAAAATAAAATAAAGTCTTTCCGAAAAATGGGCAATGTCACCCCGGGCGGGCAAAGTCACCCCAGTTTACGGTACCTCTTTGCCACGTGAATTTGAAAGAGACCATCCCATAATTTTCGAAGCTCCTTTTTCCTCCAGTGTCGGATCTGTATTCGTACTCAGAAAGTTAATATTCGATGGCCACGACATTCTGGCCTTTCACTGTACGCTCTCTTGAAATCGGTTGAACGGTAACGCGTATACCTTTTTTTACGACCCCGATGAGTTCTTAGGTAATATTTTTCGAACGACGCGGCTCGGGGGTCATAAACGCTAGGGTAGTGGCATAAGGACAAACTCAGCAATAGGCCATTCAGTAATGAGTATGCAAATTTCTATCATGGAAGTATTACTACTGGATTACTAGTGTTTTTTTTTATGAAAATGACACCAAACTTGATATAATCCTGATTATTTTTAATGACTGTAATGGAAAATACTTGGAGTAAAGTAATTGAGGAAAGTAATGAACGGTACCGGAATTCTACGTGAACTGAGACGGAACTGATATGTGTGCTCAGATCTTAACGTAAGGCTTAAACGCTCGTAAGCGATACCTACGCTCGTGTCCTAACATCGTAGATTTTTTTTATAATTTTTAAATCCATTCAATAATTAATAAGGACAGAGCCAATCAATTTGTAATGAAACGTAGGGATTCAGGGGCCTCAGGTCCCAAAAACTACGAATATAAATTTTACAAAAACGGTTCAATTCCTTATTTTCAATGCTTTTTACGTGTCGTAGAATGGGCACTGACTATTTAGACACGCGTGAAGTGCAGATATTTGCGGAAATGTTAGTAATAGTGTCAATTTTTAATATTTTACGGCGTACGACACGTGAAAATATTAGTTAAATGTTCCCCTATACGTAAAACACTACCAATCAATTTCATCTTACAATTTATAGCTTGTATAAACTCTCCAGAAGTGCCATATTTCAGCGCCATATAGGCTCCTGCTCTCCGAAATAGATTTTCAGAGAGAAATCCGGCGTGAGTCGTTGACAAACCGAGTCAAAGCGTAGCTTAGCGAAAGCACGCCCTCTACGTTAAACTCTCCCTCTAAACAAGTCACATGTATACAAGCACCCACACATCTTTCAGTATTTCAACACATTTCAGAGTAGTTCATGAGTTGGACGCTGTTCATGAACAGAGGTCGCTAAATTCAGTCCTCCAATTCTGGGTCGGTAACACAGTTTGGGCGGTGACACCAAGTCCCATAAGGTGATATGTCTATTCTATACCTCGTCTGTGTCCTAACGCTAAGTCGGTAATTAAGAATATCGTTTATAATTGAGTTGTTAATCAATACGATATTCTTAATTACCGACTTAGCGTTAGGACACAGACGAGGTATAGAATAGACATATCACCTTATGGGACTTGGTGTCACGGCCCAAACTGTGTTACCGACCCAGAATTTGAGGACTGAATTTAGCGACCTCTGTTGATGAACAGCGTCCAACTCATGAACTACTCTGAAATGTGTTGAAATATGGTACGATACTAAATCGTTAGTTTGATATAAAGTCTCTACGCGAAGTCGGTGTTTATGGTAGAAATGACGCTAGGTCGATTTGAAATGTTGAAGTGAGAATTTAAGAGGGTTCCTTCTCTCAGATTGGAATGGCTTCCACTTGCCTATCAGCTTGCCCACGCTTTCTAGGATGGTAGCCGAGTATCCAGTTAAAGCGTCCTCGGATGGTAGCCAGGTAGCTGGTTAGGGCGACCCCAGATGGTAGTTGAAATAGTGGCTTCCTTCCTTCGGATTTGGTCGTAGCTTCTGGTGCCTATCAGTTGGCCCACGCTTTGGAGGATGAGGTGTTGAGGGGGCTAACTAAAGCGACCTGGAATGGAAGTTGAGGGGGCTAAGTAAATCGATCTCGTATAGGTTTTGAGGGGGCTAACTAAAGCGACCTTAGTCTCGTAGGTTCGGTTCCAGAACCAAGTCTGTCTTTCTGCTTTTTTTTTTTATTTATTTATTTATTTAGAATGGTGTGAGTAGAGGGGGAGGAGTTACCCTGGAGCCCTCTTTTAAACCGTACCTATGAGCATCAGCCCATTTACCGGTTAAATAGTGTGGTGGTATTACCGATCGGGAGTCTTGAGATAACGATGATGTGTTTAGAGCGGGAAAGTTTAAAAAAAAAACGCTATTTCTGAAACAAGCAAGCATAGTTAAAGGGCGGCACAAACATAAAAGGAAGAGAGGGTTGTGTGAGCATGAAGAACAGTATAGTCCGAGTGCAGTAATGAATTAAAGTCCAAACGTAGTAAAGTAAGATAATGCATCGAGCGCAGGGTGATAAGTGCAGCAGTGTCGGGTATCCTGCGGTGTCGGGAATTTAAGACAGGAGTGAGGTGGCTAAGAGCCAAGTAGTGCTTAACCAAGATCATCGAGACATAGGAAATGGGATTTTTGTTTTCTAAGGTATTTTATTTAAATCATAAGTGCCAGTTTGTCGTGCTAGCGGATTAATATGATTACTGACGTCGTAAGGAGTTATTAGAGTGTTGATATAGGCGTGAATGAGGGGTATATTAGCGTCGACATGTAAGGCACGGTTAGAATATCTATTGGGTGGATGTAAAATGGTGCGTAGTATTTTATTTTGGGTGATCTGTACCCTTGAACGGTTTGTAGAAGTGGTTCACCACCATGCTTGAGTACCGTAAGTAAGAACCGGTCTATTACATGACTTGTAGATATTGAGTCTTAAAGAGAGGTTGAGAGGAGATTTGTGGGAAATATAAGGATAAAGGTGAGAAGCCATTTTTAGTGTTTTGGCTATTCGATCTTCAATAGCTAGATTCCAAGACATTTTGTGATGTAATTGCATACCGAGGTACTTAACTTGATCCTGCCAAGGAACAGGTGTGCCAAGGATTTGAATTTTAAGTTTATTCCTGGAAGCACAAATTTTTTTACGTCTAGTAAAAAGGATGGCGTCGGTTTTTTCGGAATAAATTTTGAGCTTCCAATTTTCAAAAAATGTTACGATATCATTAAGATAGGATTGTAAGCGACGAATGAGAGTAGATAGCTGCCAGGATGATGAAAAAATAGCCGTATCGTCAGCATAGAGTGCTAGTTCACAGGTGTTAATCTTAGGAATATATATATATATATATATGTGTGTGTAACGGCAGTATTGACGACATTTTGTACGATGGATCGGCAGTTTTGACGACAGTTGGCAGTTTTGGCGCCCGTCGTCAAAGCTATCGCGGTGCAAAGGCTGTTTTGGCGACAGTCGTCAAAACTGCCTTTGTACGGTTTAGATTATAACTTCCGTATATACATGAAGCATGTAAAGAAAATAATGGTGAAAATGCACCGATAAGCAATTGTCTTATTTTATAACGTTATAAATTAACGTCATGACGTTATAAATTTAATAAAAACTATAAAAAAAAGGACTTGCTGCAACCGAGGATCGAACTCATTAATTTCAGATTTGCGATCATATGATGCGTCTCCACTAGGGTGGCTCTTATTTTCAACTTTTGAATTTTCATCGCCCCCCCCCCCCCTAGTTTCAAATTATAATAAAAAATTTGTGCAAAAGTTGAGCCCGATCGGGTAAGGAGAAAAGGGGCCCCTGCGCCCTTGAATATTTAAATTATTTAACAGCTCACAAAATGGATTTTATATAATTATTATCCAAGGTATTGATTACATAAAATAACATGTCAAACAAAAGTTATAGATCCAGACAAGGATCATCTTTTATGTTGTATTACTTTTTCTCGTGGGACAAACGGTTTTCGAAAAAAGTCAGAAAAACTGAGACAAAACTTATCTCTTATATCCTCGATATTTTTGCGCATTTCGGTCCCAAATTTTCAGGAATCATTAAAAAAATCCCCCAAAATTGATGAAAAATGGTTAAAAAATAGTCCTCAAAATTAAAAATTACTATCTTTTCCCCCTTCATAAATAAAAAGTGTTGGACAAGGATTTAAACTTTCAAAATTTGGAAAAAGAAATTGTTTTTTGTTTCAGTTTTTCAAACCTTTTTCGAAAACCGTTGTTCCCCCGAAAAAAAGTAATACAACATAAAAGATGCTCCTTGTTTGGATCTATAACTTTTATTTGACATGTTTTTTATGTAATCAAAAACTTAGTGGGTAATTATATAAAATCAAATTGTGAGCTCTTAAATAATTATTTAGTACATAGATAATGAATAAAAATTTTATTCTTCGATGTAATAATTTCAAAAAAATATTATTTGGCCATGAATGAAAGTTGTACATTAAATAAACAATCCCCCAAAAAAACTTTAAAAAAGTAAAAATATTACGCCAAGTACATGAAATCAAGTAAATCACAAAATAAAGAAAATAATACTAATAAATACAAAGTAAAAAAAGATGTGAAATCAGAATGAGCTGCAAGTACATAATGGTGCTTTCCCGCAGTGTGCAAAGGCGACACTGTGTAACACAATAAAAGACAAAAAAAAGATGTCCGCGGCCTGGAAGTCAAATACTTGGCGTGGCCAGGCAAGGTCAAGGTGTCGCTGAATAAGAATTATTTAAAAAGGCAAAATAATGAAAACGTATTCATACTGTCAGAGTTTAATATTGACAAATTATGTGAAAGGTTGTGAGAGGAAAACTATCGGTATGGATGAATGATCTTACAATTATTTTAAAACGCAATATAATGAAAATGTACTCATATTGTCTGAGTTTTAAATGCACAAATTTTCTGAAAGCCTGCGAGGGGGGAGGGGGGTATGGTATTGATGATCTGAGAATACCTTGCCTGGCCACGCCAAGTATTTGACTTCCAGGCCGCGGACATCTTTTTTTTGTCTTTTATTGTGTTACACAGTGTCGCCTTTGCACGCTGCGGGAAAGCACCATTATGTACTTGCAGCTCATTCTGATTTAACATCTTTTTTTACTTTGTATTTATTAGTATTATTTTCTTTATTTTGTGATTTACTTGATTTCATGTACTTGGCGTAATTTTTTTACTTTTTTAAAGTTTTTTTGGGGGATCTCACTTCTTTTTACAAAGATAATTTGCATAGGAATTGACTTCAGATAATTTTTAATTTGATCCGATTTATATTAAGTTTTTTTTATGGGGTTTTACAATTACAGCATAATAATTATCAGTTGTTGAAATTTACAATTCCATGAATCTGAAAGCACGTACAAGTCCATGAATCTGAAAGCACGTACAATTCCATGAAACTGAAAGCACGCACAATTTCATGAATTGTTTTATCAAATCGAGAAATGTTTTTCGTGGTTAGAAAATTAAAATTTCCATTCATAACGTCATTTTCTGAGTATATTTCATGGAATAGTATTTTTTAAATTAATTTGTTTACGTTTACCAAATTCATGCGTTTTATTGGACTCTAATTGATTTTAGTATCAATTTTCATTTTCATGTTTACAGATTTCTGTGCTTAAAGGGGTTATCGCTAAATTTAGCACGAATTTTCGTTTATTCAGATTCATGGAATTGTACGTGTTTCCAGATTCATGGAATGGTATGTGAGACTGCATTTTGATTGCAATTCAATGGTACAACGATAGCATTTTGATTGCAATTCAATGGTACAACGATATATATTTGTAAAAACACGTGGCATCTCAAATTTTGTATATAACCTGACTGTAAGCTGTCAAAATTTGGAGTAGATTGCATAGTGAAGATAGGAATTGATGAACGAAACATGTATTAGTTCGTTTTGACTGAAGGTGTGCGTATAATAACGCGTATACGTATTATGTCGACAAAAATTTGAGATTGAAGAAGAATCAGAAGAAAAATCTACCGTTTTCGACAGATCCCTGAGACGATATTACGATATCTCTGTCATGCGTGGACCGATTTTATTGAAATTGGTCTTATTCGAAAGCCGATATGCGGTTTACATAAGAAAAATGCCTTTAAATTTACAAAATATTGCAGGCGTGATGAGATATTAATGTATAAATGTCAGAATCAGGTTAAAGTGGCTCCGCCACGAGTAAAGGCTCGTATAGACTGGGCGATAATCGCCGGCAACTTTGTCGCCAGCGACTCCAGCGGGTCGCCTGGCAACTCGCTGGGATCCATCGGCTTGTCTCCAGCGACTTTTACCGAGCGGCTGGTATCCAGCGACTTGGGTCCGGCGACTCGGCAACTTGTGTCCCCCATCTTATGACAGTCCTTCGCAGTGCCTCGTCCGATTTTTATGGCTTTTTCCGGAAAAAGGTACGAATCCTGGGTCGAGCGTAACGAATTAGTGTCGAACCCCCGCAGTCGAGGGTGTAATATCCATTACAGCGTATTAAGAAATTATTTTCTTCATCGTATCGAAAGGGAAATGACGCCGATGGATTCCTTATGTTTTTCCGATGAAAATCATACCAAATATCTTGTAAATCGGACAACTTTTACACAGAGAATAAAAATAGGTTGTGTCAAAGTAGTCCGATCTGCATGATATTTGGTATGATTTTCATCGGAAAAACATAAGGAATCCATTGGCATCGCTTCCGCACAGATCTGATGAGAAATGAGGAATTCGAAGATTTCTCATTTCTTAATAGGTACTCCAGCCCCTTCGACGGTCGAAAGCCTTACCTTCGGAGAGACACCACGGGGGGTTGACCTCGTCACGGTTGCCAGGCGGATCAGGTGTACCGAGCCAATCATCCTGTAGATTCGGGACGGGTTCCCTCGAGAATTTCCCCCACCTCGCGCACACTACGCCGGAGCTGCGTGTCCGTGGGTTGGACTCCGAAGCGCCGAGCTCACGGATACGCTGCTCCGGCGTAGTATGTGCGAGGTGGGGGAAATTCTCGAGGGAACCCGTCTCGAATCTGGCCTCACTGACCAAGACCCTTCTTCGTCGTTCATTGCAAATTCTATTTAGTAGCCATGGATCCGTCAATAGCTATGGGTGTTGGCGCCGCATTCATTGTAATAGCATCGACCGAAAGAAAAAGAAAAAGGCGTTGGTGGAAAAAGGCGTTTTTGAGAAATGGAGAACATTACGGTGCTGATTTAATGTCACAGTTTCTATTAAACGACGGAGGTAGTTTTATTAATTTTGTCCGAATGACAAAATCTGATTTTGAAGAGCTCCTGACTTTAGTGGCTCCAAAAATTGCAAAGAAAGACACAAATTGTCGTCTTGCAATTCCGCCCACCATACGATTAGCTGTCACGCTTAGATACTTGGCTACAGGTGATTCTTATGCCAGTTTAATGTATCTATTCAAAATATCAAAACAAGTCATATCATCGATTGTGCCGGAAGTGTGTGAGGCGATCATCGAAGTTCTTCGACAATACTGTCGGGTAAGTAAAATACACAGAAATATTTATATATAAAATGTTTTTAATTAATGTTAATAAATCGGTTAATGTTCCTTAAAATTACTTAACATTACACAACACAATCTATACAATACATTCAGATAGCACACTCATACAACATACAGAAAGCAGGGGAAGCAGAAGCACGATCGGAATGCCCGTTTACCCGTAAGCACATCGAATGTATCCCAGACCCACTGTCCAGAAACTGAACCATTTCGCAAATATTTAACAAAATTAAAGAAAAGTGTACATAGGGTAAAAATGTGTCAGACAAAAGAGAAATGGTTTCAGGGGGTAAGTATTTCCTATGTGGACGCGTAGAGGACATATGCAGGTCAATTTTCTTATTTTACATGGGATCATATGCTTTTTAATACATTATTCGTTGCAGCTCGACATTCTCTATAAAAAAGTATTAAACTATGTATATCGAAAAGCTCTGTACTATGTATACATAATTTAATACTTTTTTATAGAGAATGCCGAGCTGAAACGAATAATGTATTAAAAAGCTTATGATTCCATGTAAAATAACAAAGTTGACCTTCATATCTCTTCTACGCGTCCGCACAGGAAATACTTACCCCTCCAAACCATTTCAATTTTGTCTGGCACATTTTTATCTTATGTACACTTTTCTTAGCGTTGTTCTTCAAATAGAACATAATTTGTTAGTTTATGTGTTCAGTTTCCGGGCGATGTGTGGGGGCTACATTCGGTGTGCTTGCGGGTAACGGGTATTCGGATGGTGTTTCGTTTGTTGCTTCAAGTCCTCCTATTTCAAACTGAAAGAGCAAATTGTCTATCTTATTTTTCAAAATTGCCGTATCGCGACTATTTCTTTTGGCACTACGCATCCTCCTTCCGACCACTTCTCCATACGCCGCATAGTCGTCCCGCTCCTCCATCGCGTCCCCCACACTTTTCATAAACGAATACGCCTCATCCACTCTGGAATCGGTTCTCTGCCGTTTCCTCGAGCCGTTCGAGCCGTTCGAACCGTTCGAGCCGTTCGAGCCGTTCGAGCCGTTCGAGCCGTTACAGTCGTTAGAGTCGTTGGAGCCGTTGGAGCCGTTCGAACCGTTTGTTTACTCCACACCGGGAATAATAATTTCATCCTCAAGAGCAGCCACTACTGTTGTGGATGACGTTGATGCTCCTGCAGTGCTCGGAGGCACCTCCGTATCGTCCTGAAATTTCAGATAGATAATGAAATATTTACTATGGATTAACCATTTGCGAAAAACACACCTATATTCACACACAGATATACATATGCTCCTGTACATACACGTGTATATATATTGTATCTTGAATTTTTGCAGATACCAGGATCAGAAGAGGCATGGTTGGAGATAGCGGAAGGCTACAAGAACAAATGGAATTTCCCCCATTGTATTGGTGCGATCGACGGGAAACATATCCAAATTGAAGCTCCTCGAAATAGTGGAAGTATATATTTCAACTACAAGGGGACATTCAGCATTGTGCTTATGGCCATCGTAGATGCAGACTACCGCATTATCTATGCTGATGTGGGATCACAAGGCCGAATTTCCGATGGTGGAGTCTTCCATAACACCAAATTTTATGAAAAATTAATAAGAGGCGAGCTAAATATTCCACAGCCGAGATCACTGTTAGGAGGAACAATTCGTAGTCCCTTTGTTCTAGTAGCGGACGATGCTTTTGCGTTAAGCCACCATTTAATGAAACCATTCCCTGGTTCGCATGAAAGCGGTTCGATTGGAAGAATTTATAACTATAGATTAAGCAGAGCTAGGCGAGTGGTGGAAAATGTGTTTGGTTTGCTAGCTACGGTGTTCAGAGTTTTTCGTAAACCAATACAATTGGAACCCGCGAAAGTTGAGAGTATAGTGCTGGCGTGCGTACACCTTCACAATTTCTTGAGACGGAATTCAGAATCAAGGCAACTGTACACACCGCCAGGCACATTTGACTCTGAAAATTCAAATAGGGGTGACATTATGCCAGGTAGTTGGCGCGAGGGTACAGAAGGCACAGGCTTTCTGAACCTTCAAAATATAGCCAGGAGGCCACATGGAGGCTGCAAGGAAATTCGAGACGAATTTGCCCGATATTTTATATCACCAGAGGGGAGCGTACCATGGCAAAATGAAGTTTCTTGAAAATGCTTAAATTATTAATATAATTCAAATAGGAGGAAAAGTACTATTGCCCGGCCGAAAGAAGATCCCTAGCAGGCGGTCTCGGGCGATACAGTCCGTCGCTATGACGATTGGTCGAGTCACCTATTTGGTCACACTTTTAAAGACGGGGCACACGTATTTTGGTTATTGGCTGAAGTAGGCACATACGTTGTCGCACCGCGCGACGAAGAGAGTGAACAAAACACATCGAGATCGAGTGGGATAGGGCGATCTGAACGACGAACGGCAAAGAAATAGCGTAGGCATCTCAGATGGTTAATCATTAATATATAATAACATAAACATTTCCTTATTTTTCACAATTTGTTCAGGAAAGTATTATCATTGGTTTGGCATCAGGATAATACTTTCCTAAACATATTGTGAAAAATAAGGAAATGTTTATGTTATTATATATTAATGATTAACCATCTGAGATGCCTACGCTATTTCTTTGCCGTTCGTCGTTCAGATCGCCCTATCCCACTCGATCTCGATGTGTTTTGTTCACTCTCTTCGTCGCGCGGTGCGACAACGTATGTGCCTACTTCAGCCAATAACCAAAATACGTGTGCCCCGTCTTTAAAAGTGTGACCAAATAGGTGACTCGACCAATCGTCAGTTATCGTTGTAAGCACAACGTGACCATTGACAGCCCGGGCTCCTATATTTTCATAATAAGCAGCGATCGACAGGTGCCGACGAGGCGATTCCCTTATCGATTTCGGTAGCGCAAAGCGCGGGCCTCAACCGGGATTTCGAAGCGAGAGTCGTGATTTGGAGTTCAATCTAGGGAGTAACGACGAGCAGACGGCCGTTTAGAGCTCGCGACCTCGTCTCCGCGTCTATCTCGCGAATCGCGCTCGGCCGATCTGGTTTAGGCGAATTGTATCTCCATCCGTCAGACCGAGAAACGGCATGCACCGGGAGTGCCCGTACGCGCCGATACGGACCACCGCGACCGCGAAGACGTGCGATATAGCGAGCGAGCGAACGAAACGACAGACGTCAGGTTCACCGACTTCTGTGCGCTACCTGAGAACAACGCGAGCGAACACGAACTACGATAGGTTCAGCGACCCATTAGCGTCAGTGGAGGCGGAGCGCCGTCTCCAGAGTATGTAATCATTTATTTGCTTTCTATAAGAATATATATCATACTTCATTGTTATTCCTATAATTCCTGCGTACAGTCTTATTCAAACCCCCTCTTATCTTCCCATTCCGCGGCAAGTATAGTCAAGGTGGGCCTTAGCCCTTTGATAAGAGCAAGAACCCGGTAAATCATTCCAACCGCTTTGGGTGATTTACGGAAAGCTCTCTTCAGGACATAACAGTTATTTACCTTTACTTCCACTTATTTCTTTTCCCGAGAGGGCCGTTTCACACGAACTCAGACACTCTTTGGAGTAACATTTCGGATTTTGTTGGAACTTGGTCTTTGAATTTTTCAAAATTTTAAAAAATGTGAATCTTACGGCTCTTTGAAATAAATAGTGTTGACCTTATTTCAATAAATTAAAAGACACATTAAAAAGACTATGGACACTTTAAAAAAAAATTGGCCAAATGAAAATGAATTATTAAGAGTATATGTTCCTTTAGTAATGTGTGCATGTTTGAGATTCCATTAGTTCCTTGCTCCGCCGCACCCAAGCTCACCGCAGCACCTACCGGGCAGCGGTACACGCCGCTGATCGATATTCGATCAGCCGATCGATACTCCTAGGCGCCTGCTCAGCCAATCACCGATCACCACGCACAGCGAGCGGCCCAATCACGACGCGTACTTTCTTGATCGATTCTCGAGGATTGTTCGAGAAGACGCTCAACGGTTTTCCGCGTCCCTTTGTTCACTCTCGTTTCATACCGCGTGTCGCAATAACGTGTTCACCATTGTTCATTTCGCAACGTATGAAATCTATTGTTCTTGTGTGCTCTGTACAAAATTCATCTCACGCGAGTGAATCTTATTGTTGTGCTCACCCCACAATCCATTTTAATAAACTGACACGGTCAATTTGACTACAAAGGTTCTCGCACCACGTGGCTTTCTTACCGCTTCTCCTCAATCACTTTCCAGCGTGCTCTCCTACCTCAATTCTAAACATTTTGGTCCTTCGAGCCGGATTGCGGTGAAAGTGCGTGTTGTGCGTGTAGTGATTGTAGTGATCTACGTGTTGTGCGCATCTCAATAATGGCAGACAAGGAGGCCCCCAAGATCGTCAAGGAGGTCATGGCCGCCGACGCCCCCAAGATCATTAAGGAGGTCAAGGCCGCCGACGCCCCCAAGATCGCCAAGGAGGAAAAGGCGTCCTCACTCACCGTCCCCACGGAGACGAAGACGGCCACCACTGCTCAGGACAAGGGACGGCCACGTTCAGCGTCCCCGACGGCGCTCCCCTCGCAGCTCATCATCAAGGCGAGGGCTCAGGTGGGTCGTTTGAAGTCTCTGGCCACTCTCAAAACACAGCTGCCGTCTCATGCGCACTCAACTTCCATAGACGAAGTGCAATTGCTCGTGGCTCAGGTCGAGGAAATACACCAAGTCTTTTGCCGAGAGGACGAACACCTCGAATCTGTGTGGCCGGCAAAATTCCTCGACCACGAGTATTATGCCACCGACGTGGCTGTACAAGAGCGGCAGCTAGTGTGGGAGATGAAGCTCCACCTGAGCCGCCTCAAGGAGGACGTCCAGGTCATCTCCGACCTCCGTGCTGCTCCCGCCAAGCCAACGCCTGGACGCGCAGGAAAGCTGCCAGAGATTGAACTGCCAAAGTTCTCTGGCAGCTACGCTGAATGGCCTACGTTCAGTGAACTTTTCACGTCGCTGATCATCCAAGATGCTCAGCTCATGGAGATCGATAGGCTGCACTATCTCCGCTCAAGCCTGAGTGGAGAACCGGCGAGGCGCGTCAACGCCTTTCCTCTCAGGGGCTCTTCGTTCCAGGCGTGCTGGGATATGTTGACGAAGAGGTTCGCCAACAAACGCCTGCTCATCAACGAGCAGTTGGACAAGCTGCTCACCTTGCCTGCCATCACCACACGCACAGCATCATCGTTGAAGGACTTGGCTGCGACAGTGCACCAAGTCAACGAGTCCTTGGTTGCGCTCAAGGCCCATGAGGAGATGCATAACTGCATACTCGTGCACACACTCACCAACTCTCTCGATAAGGTGACGAGGGAGGCGTGGGAGACATCGTTGGCCAACACCTCCGAATATCCGAGGTATGAGACGCTCTTGGCTTTCATCGAGGCCAAAAGCTCAGCGTTGGAGCAAACAGAGAGCTCAACGAAGAAGACCGCCTCCACACCAGCACGCTCAGCTCAGAAGAAGACGACCAGCCACGCCTCGACTAGCAGCAAATCCGAGAGTGCGCAGCCTGCTCAGCGGTCAAGGGCCACGGCGTACCCCTGCGACGTCTGCAAAGGAGACCACTTCATGGTCATGTGCCCGCAGTTCAGGGGCATGACAGTGGAGTCAAGGCGCAAGGTGATCACCACCAACAACTTGTGCCGGAACTGCTGCGGTCGGCATCAGACTAATGTCTGTAAGTCGACGACCAGGTGCAAGATGTGTGGCGACCAGCACCACACGATGCTGCATCTGCACAAATCGCAGTCTTCTGCTCCAGCCGGCACCAAACCATCTGCGCAACCACAAGCTGCTCAAGACGCAACGCAGTGAAGCGTCGGTGCAGTCGTCGCACCAACCATCAGCTCAACAGGTCTTCAACTCATCTCAACAGGTCAGTCAGCATTTGTGCATTTAGCAGCCAAGTCCACCAGCGCTTCAACCACACTGTTGGCAACCGCCAACGCTCAGCTCATCACATCGGTGATGTCCATACCAGTCAGGATGTTAATCGACACAGGCTCCGAAATCACCTTCATCAAGGACGAGCTTGTTACTCAGCTCAAGCTCCAACGTATCCATTCAACAATTTCTGTCTTCGGCATTGGAGGTAACAAAGCTACTCAGACTCGAGGAGTCGCACTAATTTCGCTTCGCTCCAATTACTGCCCAGCAACTGTGCACATACAAGCACACATACTCAGGGCACTGACGTCAAATCTGCCATCGGTGGAATCACCTCATCAAGAATGGCCACACATCACCGGTCTTCAACTGGCCGATCCAGACTTTCTGACGTCAAGACCCATCGACATTGTCATCGGCGCAGATACCTATGGGCAGATCATCAAGCCCAATATTAGGAAGGGCGATTCTTCAATGCCAATTGCTCAGCTGTCAATCTTTGGGTGGCTCGTTCTTGGACCAATCACCGTTGATTCAATTCAACTCCGCTCCTTGCATCACTCTGCCACTGTGCAGCACAAGGACAACGCACTTCAAGATCTACTGGCCAAGTTTTGGATTCAAGAGGAACTCCCATTGGACACACCGACTCTACTCACACCTGAAGAACAGGAATGTGAAGATCACTTTCGAGCGACACACACTCGTGATTCTACAGGACGTTACATCGTACGCATCCCCCTCAGATCATCTCCGAATCTACTTGGTAATTCCTATCAGACTGCACATGCTTGCTTGAAACGCACACTCAACAAGCTCAACAGGGACAGCGAGTACTGCAATCTGTACCAAGGATTCATGAGGGAATACGTGGAGCTTCAACACATGGTAAGAGCACCATCCATTTCACCTAACACTCATTCTGTCTTCTATTTACCACACCACGGAGTGATCAAGCTCGACAGCGAGACGACAAAGTTGAGGGTCGTCTTCAATGGATCAAGCCCGACGACATCTGGGCACTCAATCAATGACCTCATGCACACTGGCGCCAATCTTCTTCTCAACATCACGGATGTGCTACTGTGGATCCGTCAGCACAAGTTCATTTTTGCCACGGACGTGACAAAGATGTATCGTCAAGTCAAGGTGCATGAAGATGATCAAGACCTCCAAAGGGTGCTCTGGATAGATGACAACTACAAGGAAGTGCCTTACAAGCTCACCACAGTCACATATGGTACAAAGGCTGCTCCATTTCTGGCTGTACGAGCTCTCCTGCAATTGGTGGAAGACGAAGGTCATCGCTTTCCACTCGCAGTGCCATGCATCACCCATGCCAGATACGTTGACGACATCTTCGGCGGCGCTGACACAGGTGAGAGACTGATTACAATTGCTCAACAATTAAGAGACCTGTGCAACGCGGGAGGTTTTCCACTTGCCAAATGGCATTCGACATACCCTCCGTTGCTTGAATCAATTTCAAAGACCACACGGGCCCATGGCTCAATCATTTCACTAGACGACTGCGATACCAAAATACTCGGTTTACACTGGAATGTGTTCAATGACAACTTTTCATTCTCCTCAAAAGCAACTTCAACCTCAACGCTCTCTAAACGCCTCATCCTTTCAGAAGTAGCAAAGATATTCGATCCGCTAGGATTTTTGTCTCCTGTCATCATTCGAGCGAAGACACTTTTGCAAGAATTATGGCTGCACAAAATCAGCTGGGATGAGCCTCTGCCATCCCAAGTCACATCCAATTGGCTCACCATCAGAGAAGATCTTACAAGCCTGGCCAGGCTCTCAATTCCAAGGTGGTTTCACACTCTCAGCAATTCAACGGTGGAACTACATGGATTCTCTGACGCTTCTCAACTCGCCATGGCAGCGGTAATTTATCTTACCGTAACCTCACCGTCCACTAATCACAAAGTGTCGACACTAGTGTGCTCCAAGACGAAGGTAGCACCCCTCAAGAAACTCACAATCCCAAGGCTCGAGCTTACTGCAGCATTGATGGTTGCGAAGCTCATGAAGTATGTTCAAGCAACCCTGCAGCTCAACATTGCTACAACACATCTGTGGACGGATTCTCAAGTGACATTAATCTGGATCAAAGCACACGCTTCACGCTGGAAGGACTACGTACGGAATCGTGTCTCCCAAATTCAAGAACTCACCCAAGATGCACACTGGAGACATGTTCCAGGGAAGTCAAACCCAGCTGATTGCGCATCAAGAGGCTTAACAACAGCTCAGCTTGAACAGCACGAGCTGTGGTGGATGGGACCATCATGGCTCACTCAACCCAGTGATTCATGGCCACCTCAACCAGTTTTGAAGGACGACTCGAGTGCACTAGAGGCTCGTCCAGGAATTTCAAATCTACTCAACGTTCAACAAATTAAATACCACTGGGACCTCATTTATAAATACTCTTCTCTTAACAAACTTTATCGCATCACTTCAGTTTGTTTCAGAATCCTCACTAGAATGAAGAAGTTGCCATTATCTCTGCCAATCATCTCAATCCTGCCAGAAGACATGGAATGGGCCAGGAACTTTTGGATCAAGGCTACACAAGCAATCTACTTCTCGACTGAGCTCAAGGTCCTCAGCTCCGGAGCTTCGATGCCAACATCCCATGTCTTCAATCGACTCACAGCCTTCATCGATGAAAAGGGAATCATTCGAGTTGGAGGCCGACTCAACAATGCCCACATGGTGTATGAGAGTAAGCATCCAGCAATCTTACCTCGCCATTCACGTCTGTCTACTCTGATTATAGACCATGCACATCGACAAACTCTGCACGGAGGGACCCAGCTCACCCTCGCTCACATCAGAAACAGTTATTGGATCATCGGAGGGCGAGCGCCAGTCAAGACTCATGTGCTACGGTGTGTTGTGTGTGCTCGACAAAGGGGGATCCGTGCCCATCAACTGATGGGCCAACTACCTCTTTCGAGAGTTGCACCCTCACGACCATTCACCCACACTGGCATTGACTACGCGGGTCCCATCACTCTCAAGACGTGGAAAGGGCGAGGTGCAAAAACTCAGAAGGGCTGGATCTGTGTTTTTGTCTGTCTTACGACCTCAGCTGTACACTTGGACATTGTCACAGACTACTCGACAGAAGGATTCATCGCTGCCTACAGGAGATTCACCTCAAGACGAGGAATCCCAACCAGGCTCCACTCAGACTGCGGAACGAACTTCGTCGGAGCAGACACCGTTCTCAAGAGTATGTTCATCCAGGGCACACAGGATCATCGTCAACCCAGTCAGCTGTTTGTCAATGACAACACTGGCTGGTGTTTCAATCCACCAGCAGCTCCTCACATGGGAGGCAAATGGGAAGCCGTCGTGAAGTCGATCAAACACCATCTTCGGCGAACCGTCAGTGAGACGGTACTCACCTACGAAGAATTCTGCACACTTCTTACCCAAATAGAAGCCATGCTAAATTCACGACCGCTCGAGCCTCTCAGTGATGACCCTGAAGACATCTCCACCCTCACACCGGCTCACTTCCTCATCGGGCAGCCTCTTACAACGCTACCAGAACCATCTGTCGAGCATGAAATCATCTC
The DNA here is from genome assembly GCA_960531205.1 of Andrena bicolor. Taxonomy (NCBI): domain Eukaryota; kingdom Metazoa; phylum Arthropoda; class Insecta; order Hymenoptera; family Andrenidae; genus Andrena; species Andrena bicolor. Next base: position 774,208 of record CAUIJW010000012.1, read on the forward strand.
ACCATCAGCCAGGTGGCGGCTTATACAACAACGGACTCAACGTTTTTGGACTCAATGGTCATCACACTATCTCCAACGTCAACTCTCCATCTCGAAGTGGCACCACCGATCGAATGAGATCAAGATTGGATCCTTAGTGCTCATCACTGATGAACGGTTTCCACCAAGCAAGTGGCCACTTGCTCGAGTCGTCACCCTTCACCCAGGAAAGGATGGGCTCACCAGAGTGGTGACGCTCAAGACTGCCACTACGACACTAATCAGGCCAATTGCAAAATTGGCAATTTTGCCTGTTTCAGATTCTACATCAACATCATCGAACAGCTGTTGATGGCGGGAGAATGTTTGAGATTCCATTAGTTCCTTGCTCCGCCGCACCCAAGCTCACCGCAGCACCTACCGGGCAGCGGTACACGCCGCTGATCGATATTCGATCAGCCGATCGATACTCCTAGGCGCCTGCTCAGCCAATCACCGATCACCACGCACAGCGAGCGGCCCAATCACGACGCGTACTTTCTTGATCGATTCTCGAGGATTGTTCGAGAAGACGCTCAACGGTTTTCCGCGTCCCTTTGTTCACTCTCGTTTCATACCGCGTGTCGCAATAACGTGTTCACCATTGTTCATTTCGCAACGTATGAAATCTATTGTTCTTGTGTGCTCTGTACAAAATTCATCTCACGCGAGTGAATCTTATTGTTGTGCTCACCCCACAATCCATTTTAATAAACTGACACGGTCAATTTGACTACAAAGGTTCTCGCACCACGTGGCTTTCTTACCGCTTCTCCTCAATCACTTTCCAGCGTGCTCTCCTACCTCAATTCTAAACAGTGCATGACATTATTACTGAATGTGTAATCGTGTTTGGTTGCGGCACGATTATCGGTGGGACGGAGAAGGAAAATGTGCCGACTCAGTCGGTATGGCCAGGTTCGGCGAATGAGTACGAAGGTGTTTTGGTAACAATAACAGTATTTATTGTGTGCTGTAATTATGTTTACATTTGTTTCCGGTCGCGGCGGAAGAGCTACGGTATAGCGGCGCGTCGGCTTCGCGGCGGCGGCGACTTGGCGGCGAGACGGTCAGGAATTAGGATGCGGAGTTTGTGGAACGTTCTGCTCGGAATGGCCTTAAGGGGCACGTTCGTACGAGAGTCGTATAAGAGAGGTTCAGAGTGCAATAGGGTTCCGGCCTAATGGGCGCGGAGGTACCTCTCTGACGTAGGCGGGACGCAAGATAAATCTCGGTCTATTTCGGATAGAGGCTGGTAACGGTACAGTGATGGCGATGGCCGATCACTGACACACCTCACGGTATGCAAAAATTGAGTCTCTTGGGTACTTGCGTGAAGCGGTAGGCGACATGCACAAGAGCTCCTGATTCCGCTCGCCGCGGCTCTTATATCTGGAGCCCGTACGGTTTCGCGAGCGAGAACCGGCGCGAGGTCGCGGCCGCCTAGCGGGCGCGGCGCGAACTAAGTCCTCTCGTCTCGGCGCCGGGCGTTCGCGCGGCGCGTGACGTGACTTCGTCACAAATGACATTATTTTCTAACGTATATACCGCAGAAACTATTTATAGAACAGGTCCAACCAAGTTTTGCTCTTGCCTTCGAAGAGCAACCGCGGGGGGTTGCAAGCGATTGGGGAAAAAGTATAAGGTCTTTAAATAGTGTTTTTGCTTTAGTTTAGCATTTTTTTTTAGTTTTTAGTTCAAAGTGAGTCTCCGACTTATATTTTTATTTTTTGTTAAAGAACTCATGCTTTCCTTTCAATATTATATACCAAAAAGAAATGGTTTAATAAATCTTTGTTGATTTGAAGTGTGTTTCTACCCCATGCAATGGACTTTTTGGACAAACATTTGGGGTATAACTCAACAGAAAATAACAGTATCAGCAAACGAACTTCTAGTACTAAATTTTACATAGATTTATACGACAAACGGCACTTTTAGACTGACCCTACCCTACTAGCAACGGCTATATCTACTATTCTCAAACAGTATTATCGCAAATGGTAAGTATTTGTAGAAAAATTAAAGAGGGAAACTTTTACTGATTTTTATACCCAACATAATAAGGTATGTCAATTTTTCGTGTTCACAAGATATTCCTTGAAACGAGGGCGACCTATAGGTTTTTCATTGGAATGCTATGTATTTGATTACCCAATATGAAAGCGACTGTCAAGAGCTGTTAAGATCCGTATTTTTAAAATTTTGAAAAATCCTTCGACACACGTTTATATATCACCAAAGACTACAACATATCCAAGTTCCAACAATATCCGAAATGTTTCTCCAGAGTGTCCGAGTTCGCGTGGAATGGCCCGAGAGTGTAACAAAGGAAATTGTATATTTAAAATAGTAATGCTTACCTCCATAGTACTGCGACTGCCCCTCGAGGTGTTGTTTTTTCCAAGATATTGCAGTGCCTGGAACGCAAACCACTCCTTCTTATTTGACGTCCCGGCTCCACTCCTGCTCTGCTCTTTTTTTTTCATTCAGGGCCCTCCCGAATTGGGTCCTGATATTTTTAATTTTCTTCACCATGGCCTCCGAATCCATCCCAAAATGCGCAGCCACTACTGCCAACGCGTCGTCTTTTATGCTTTTCGTCCTGTACCCATGGCATGAAGCATCCCATAATGCTGGCATGCCTTGCAGCATCTCCGCGAGCTCTAATGTGTCCTTAGCAGACCACATTTTAACTATCAACAAGTAATACACATGAATGTATTAATTTAAATAATCACAATTAACATTGTAGTATTGTGTACAAATAAGAAAACACCAATTGTGATAGTAATAATATTGTAAACTTACCTTTCTGTATGTCGCGTGCCGCACGAATTGCTCTGACGTCTTTGCTGCTTGGTAAAAATGTACACGGGGCACACTGACTGTTTGCAAGGAACTGACATTCCGATCCACCGATATGAAAGGTTATATAGGTACTCAGGCATGTCTTTTCAAGGAGGGGGGACTTTTCCACCTTAATTTCGCGTCGGGGTAATTAACCGAAGAAATTTTGAACACCTTCGTCGATCAAAAAAAAATTCACCGCGTTGCCAGGGGCCGCGGTTTATGGCACCACCATGTCACGATGTCGGTAGTGGTAAAAAGGTACACGGTGGTTTGAAGTGGCTAGGTATATGGACCACCGGCAACAAAGCCATAAACAGATTAACGAAGGGCAGGGTATTGTCCACAGCGGAAAACTGCGACATTATTTTAAATAGGCCCTGCCTGCGTCGACTTCCCTTCGAATTGGAGACGCTCGAATATGAAAAGAAAAGGACGCACGACATATCGGGTGCAAGCGAAGATGGACCACAGAAATGTCATTATGGGTGCGTTCCAGTTATTACGCCCAAATCGCCCGCAGCGCCCGTGATTTCCATTACATATTGCAACCGTGCGGGTGCTTTGGACGTAAGTGGAACGCACCCTACATATACCAGAACTATTCGGACCTGCATTCCTTTCAGACGCGAGGTTTCCACCTCTTTATAGTGATATCTCTTCCGCGAGGTCAATCTTGTCTTGCACCCAATACGTCGCGCGTCCTACTATTTCGATATTCGAGCGTGTGTTTACACCCGAACGATAAGGGACCTATCTCCAATTCGAAGGGACGCCGACGCACGCGGGGGCCACGCGCACTCAGAGGATTACCCCTTTTGTTCCCGTGTTCCTCTGCAAGATATGTTGCCACCTTTGCACAGCAGGATGGTCGTAAAATCGGTATCAACACAAATATGACGTGATAAGGACTTCGGCCTCTTTTTGGATTAAACGGTCGTCATCTTGTTACACGAATTAGCGCCGCTGCTGGCCGCTTCACTGTACGACCTCGCAAATGTTCTCTTTGCATATGTATACCTATCACTTGCATATGTGTAGGATTAGGTGGGGTACAGTGTAAAAAAAAATTACTAATGATTGTAGACAACAGAATGTATGATAAATCAACTTTTCTTTTGTACTTAAACAATCAACAGTCTTGATCCTTGAAATCAGAATTAGTAAATGTTAACAATTATCCTTAAAATCTAATCAATTTGGCACTTTACCGAGATCACACAGTTGTTATAGTGTTACAGTGTGACCCAGATCTGGGGTACAGTTTGAATTTCGACTTTGTAGTAAAAACTTAATATACTATATTGAACTCGCTACGCATATGGAACGGGAACCTCAGGTATACATTATCATAAACGATGTAAAATTGTATCATATTTCAGGCCCAAGGCAAACCAGTTGTTTCCGAAAAACTAGCCAGGTTAATCGGCCAGAACGTCTCATCAGAGTCGCGGTTTATGATCGTATTATCCCGCACTTCGCGAGTGGACAACGGTGCGTACGGGTACGAAGTCACCATCTATACCTACTCACCACTCGCCGACACAGCAATAAACGGATTAACAAAAAGGCCGCTTTATATTCTATTTTCAAATTTTATTATATTTTGGGCCTTTATATTGTGCTCTGTATTTTGCCTTTATGTTGGGTACTTAATTATCCCAAACGAAGCGGGCTCGGGGAGGTAACAGTTGAGAGCGAAGCGAAAACTCATTTATCGTTTATTGGTGGGCAATTCCGTATTTCCCAAGACAGCTTCACCAACATCTGGTTGCCAGATTTTCAAAGGGCAATCAATTTTATGGGGTCTTTAAGAATTTTAGACATTATTCAGTCCGTTTAATCCGTATATTGCTCTGTCATCGGGGAGTACGTACGATGGCTTCGGACCCGCACGTAGGTACTGTTGTTAATCGCCACGCAGACTCGCGGGACAATACGGCCATAAACCGCGACCTGAGCGAAACGGTCCGGCCGATCGGCCCTGGTAAGTTTTTGGCAAGCAAATGTGGTATTTCTCCCCTCTACTTCGTCAAGGGTGAGAGGGTTCCTCCTCTACGAACGAATTCACTGAAGGAAGGTCCCCCCTTTTCGAGGAACGGTGTTCCCAATGTGTGTTTCATAATTATATTAAAACTACAATTACTTTCATGCATATGAAAAAGATGTCACCAATATAGGAATTAAAAAGTATTGTCCACCATCAATTCGCCACCTGCAGGCTTGGGTGGACGCCTGGTTTCCGCCTGCGCCGTCTTCCCTTCAAATTGAAGACGGATCCCATATCTTTCGAGTAACCACGCGCCCCAATATCAAAACAAGAACAGGCACAGGCGTATACACTGCGAGAAAGGGTGATGCATAGGGGGGGGGGGGATTATCTTATGACCAATCGGATCTGCATTCGTTGCAGACGCAACGTTTTCACCTCTTCATAGTAATATTTTCTCTTTATAGCCCACGTTTTCTCGCAGCGCATATGTCAGTGCGTACTTTAGTAGTAAGGCTAAGGGGATTCTAACCCAGGTCCTCTGAGGGGAGCGCGGGGGCGGGGGGAAGTGAGGGCGCGCGGGGGAGCGCGGCGGAGGGAAACATGGACGCGGGGCCTGCGGGGAGTGGAAGGACGGTTGCGCGCGCACGAGCCGCGGAGTGGGGGAAGCCGCGATCGTGGAGGGGATCACTCCGGGCCGAGCGGCCGCGGAGACCTCTCCAGACCGGACCCACCGTCGGAAATTTTTCAGAGGAGGAATGACCTCCGAAAAAAGTCTTTTTCAGACATGACCCGCCCTCAGAAATTTTTTTCCCCTAATATTTTTATTCCTCCAACAATCATGTGAAATATTCATACAGCAATATGATGTTTTGCAAAATATAAAATAACTTTTATTGGTGATCAAATAAAGGAGGGAAAGAGGCAGCGTGGCGAGGAGAGAAGGAGGGTAAATGAAATGGTACAATTAAATACGTTTAAGAATATATATTGTTACAATAATCCCACTATTTATAATACAATAATTCCACTATAAATGAAAAAAAATTATGGCCTCGGTGATGGCGGTGATGGCGGTGATGGTGGTGGTGTGTCCCACCACGGCGGCGACGGCGGCGGCGTCGGTGGCGGGTACCATACATTTCTATCAATCGCCTGCACACAGATACAAACGTCGATATAATACTCACACATCAAAAATGCATAAATCAGTGTAAAGTAGTATTACATACCACTGGAGGCGGCGATGGTGATGGCGATGACGATGGCGACGATGATGATTGGGACGGAGTTATCAATCCCACTCGATAACATCATCATCATCATCATCAAATAAAGCGGTTAAAGCTAAATCCGCAGGAACTTGCACAGGATCAGTTTGAACTTCAGCAATGCCAGCCCAAAGCCCCGATATTTTATTTTTATAATCATTGTTATGATCAATCACCGTATTTACGTTTCGCCAAACCACACGCGTTGGAAACGTCAGATGACGATTCCGCATAAAAGTCTCAAAATCACAGTCTAATTGTATGTCATCTACATGTCGATCCAGCCAATATTTCTCGTCATTGTAGTTGTGATGCTCATTCGCTGGGTTACGAAATACTTTTAAATAACTGTCGGCATCATGATTAGCTTCTGCCTCACACAGTTCCGCACATCGAATTTCCTCCGTTTGAACCTCGACATTTCTACATACGACATACAATTTCGGGCTATAAGAATGGAAAATAGTCGCAGCAGCGGTGATCGTAGCGGAAGCTGGTTTATCGGAATTGATTGACAACGACGTAATCTGAAATCGATTTCTATTATAATTCTCAAAGTTACTAACACAACGATTCACTAAAAATATGGTAATGGAAACTTACGGTATTAATCGATTGTTCTCCTTCCATAGCAATCTTCAAAGCAATTTCACTTAACATAAACAAAAAAAAATGAAAAAAGTGTTTCAAAAACTGTCCCAGTTCGACTGTGTATGCGACTATTGAGCGATTGATTGAATGGTATCCGAGAAACTGGCCTAAATAGAGGTGCAATTGCTTCCCCCGCCACCACATTTTATTATAAAGCTACCAATTTTTCCATAATGTGCTGAAATCTTAACGTCGTAGCATATGTAATTTGAGTCCCCGAGGATAAAAGTCTCGACACGTGCTGAACGTAATATAATATTTCTGGGAACGCCGAATCATAGAATAATGCAACGTTAGCAGAAACGCCGAATCTTAAAATTAGGTGGCGAGGAGGAAGACGAGTAAATGAAATTGACAAATAATATGTGTTTAAGAAATTTATTTAAAATTAAAAGAATATAATTTTAACATTTTTTCCTACGAGCATCAGCTAGAATATCGTTGATGGCGCATGCTACCAGTTCGCAATCTACATAATAATCCTCACAGTAATGTTCGCTTTCACGTATGATTTTAGCAGCACGACGCGCATCTAATGTTTCGCAGGCAATACCGCTTTGCTGTAGCACTTTAACAAAAGTTTCAAATTTCGTCTGCACATCTCTTACATTTTGATAAAGCCGCAGATACACATAGTCTAAACATGGTTCAAGATTTAATAAAAATGTTACCGTATCCGGTTTGAAATACAGCGACTTATTATGCAGTGCCATCCTTACAATCGGGGAATTATAGATTTCACAAAAATCCACCATTAATTGGCCCATTTGCATCGAAGGTGATTCAGGTAGTCGTGCACGTTCTTCAATGGTCGTACGACTGCCGCATAGCGAACCCCATGTACCCCATGGTAACGTGAGAAACATCCCACGATTGTCGCCGAGAACCATTTCTACATCAATCGTAGGTCGTACTCTGATCCCAATTTCCAGGTATTTGCTGCCCGTGGATGTTAATGCGTATCTTCTGACCATGATACGCGATGTTCGGTGCGGGCTAAGAGAACGATCAAAGCTATGAAATTGCTCGCGCGTATTAGGAATAAACATAAAAATTTTAAGATGTGAAAATTAACCCTTACCAAACAACTGTATCCTCCCCGCATTGAGCCACGCCATCATCTCGCACGATCGGAACGTAATAATTTATGCGTTCAACGTTTCCTTCGGCACCGGTACTGCACATTTTGCTTTCAGAGCACAATTTGTTCCGTTGAAAGGCACTGAGACTATTGAGCGATTGATTGAATGACATCCGAGAGATTGGCTTAAATAGAGGTGCAATTGCTTCCCCCGCCACCACATTTTATTATAAAGCTACCAATTTTTCCATAATGTGCTGAAATCTTAACGTCGCAGCATGTAACTTGAGTCCCATCCTCAAGGATAAAAGTCTCGACACGTGCCGAACGTAATATAATATTTCTGGGAACGTCGAATCTTAGAATTATGCAGAATCAGCAGAAACTATGTCGGATGATCATGCCCGCTAATTCCTCATACGCGTGAATCGTAGAAAGAATTATGCTGTATCAGCAGAAACTAATGCATTGGGGAGTGGCACGCCAAAAAGAATGAATTATACAGTATTAGCAGAAACTAATACATTCGATGGAGGGGGTGCGCTAAAAGAGTTAGACAGAGATATCAAATCATGATGAGGATATAAATATATGCTCTAAACTGTAGAAAGCCTTAAATCGTTGCAACGTATTGCGTGGAAAAAGTCACATTACATTTTCGTTCCATTTACGATCATGGAAAAATTCGCGCAAGTAGAACGCCAATTGTTGGATCAATCCACGCGATTGATTTCTCGGGAAGAGTACCTCGCGTGGGAAGAACGGTGTAACGCATGCATCGAATCGTTGGAAGAACAAAGTCGCGTGAAACGCCCACGATTATCGATCGGTGTTCAACAATCGCTGATTGCTCGAATCGCGAGGCTCGAAGGACTGAAACATTCGTTGCGCGGACGTTTCGTGCGCGAAGGTGCCGGTCATTCGAGTACGGGACTTTTGTGGCGCGAAATAGACACTGCGTTCGATAGCCGCGTATTAACTGGTGCAGTGCTAAATTTGAACTACATCGAGCCGCGCAACTTCCTCCAAGATGCAGGGACCATCGTGCTGGAGCATGTGCGGGACGCTTTGAGGAAACATCGAAACCTCAAAGTGAACACTGTGTTCAACGGCGAATTTGTGGCGGGTGACAAGCATGCTTGTAAAAGCATCAACACCCGAAACTGCGAACTCTTCCACACATCCGATCTGCAGGAGTGGTACCAACGATGCGTCATCGAACCCACCCTGGCATCGCTGGAAGAGTTCCAGGAACGCGACAGTGGATGGGCATTGACGCGAATCCTCAACCTGACCGTCAATGTCAACAAGTACAATCCGCTGCGCGCGGGATGTTACGTCAAGTTGCCGCGAGTATTGTCTTTGAGGAAAGCCACAATTAGCGTGCAATCCCAGGACAATGCGTGTTTCGCGTGGGCAGTGGTCGCCGCTCTCCATCCTGCGGAAAGACATCCCGATCGCCCAAGTTCGTACCCGCCTTATGCTTCCGTGCTAAATCTCCAGGGCATTGAGTTCCCAATGTCCCTGGAGCAAATAGGGAAGTTTGAGCGGCAGAACAGCGTCTCCGTCAACGTGTACACCTTCGACGAGGAGAAAGGGTCGACGGTCTTTTCGCTGCACCTCACCAGCCAAAAGAGGGATCAGCACGTCAACTTGCTCTACACGCCGAATCAAGAGCACGGTGATGTAGGGCACTTTGTGCTAATCAAGAACTTATCCCGACTGGTGGGCATGCAGCTGAGCAGACACAAGGAAAAGAAATTCATCTGTGATCGGTACGTATAGAATACTTGTGAAATATTGAAATGTCTCGCGAAAAAATTAAATAAACAAATTTTGTGTTTACAGGTGTATGCATTACTTCGGATCTGCCGAGAAGCTGGAGAACCATTCGCTGGACTGTGGGCAGATGAACAACTGCGCCATCCTGCTGCCCAGCGAAGGAAAAAATTTCCTCAGCTTCGAGAACCACTGCAGGAAGGAGCGGCTCCCCTTCGTGGTGTACGCAGATCTCGAGTGCATCATCGAAAAAACCGAGGACAATCGAGTGGGTGATCTAGATAATAAGTTACATACGTATCAGCACCATAAAGTGCATAGTATTGCATATTATATGCATTGTTCCTACGATACATCGCTATCGACGTATCGATGTTGCCGCGACGCGGATTGTGTTTCATGGTTCGTATACGAACTAAAAAAATTTGCAAATTTCGCCAAACCCATCTTGACCAGTAATGTTCCCATGCTGGATTTAACTCTGGAACAGTTGACGACATTTCGCGATGCAACACACTGCCATATTTGCGAAGAACCATTCAAGGCTGACGATGTACGAGTTCGCGATCATTGCCATCTTTCCGGACGGTTTAGAGGCCCGGCACATTCGGAGTGCAATTTAAATTATAAAAACGCGTTTTACATCCCCGTAGTTTTCCATAATTTATCCGGCTACGATTCGCATTTCATTATCGAGGAAATAGCTACCGCTTTCGAGGGTCACGTTGATGTATTACCCATAACTAAAGAAAAATATATTTCATTCACAAAAAATGTTGAAGATACGGCTGAATCAGACTCGCGAAATAATATTAAATTACGATTCATCGATTCGTACAAATTTCTCAATACCAGTCTCGATAAATTAGCATCTTTCCTTAGCACAGATCAATTAAAAATTTTACGATCCAAATTTGAAACATTATCCACCGAGGATTTCAATTTATTGACGCGAAAAGGTGTCTTTCCGTACGAATACCTTGATTGCGCGGACAAGCTGCAGGATCCATGCTTACCGCCGCGCGAGTCATTCTACAGTTCGTTAACGGGCGAGACTGTATCCGAGAGCGATTACGCGCACGCTGAGACTATCTGGCAGCGTTTCGGGATTAGAACCTTGGGCGAATACAGCGACTTGTATTTGAAAACTGATGTCTTGTTATTGGCAGACATTTTTGAAAATTTTCGCGAAAGTTGTATCAAGAGTTATGGACTAGATTCGGCGCATTATTATACTCTACCAGGTTTCACGTGGGATGCAATGCTAAAGCATACCAAAATTACATTCGAATTGCTCACCGACGTCGATATGGTCATGTTTATCGAACGCGGTATACGTGGGGGTTTAAGCCAATGTTCCGGAAGATATGCACATGCCAATAACAAGTACATGCCATCTTACAACGCATTGGAAGAGTCATCGTACTTGATGTACTTTGATGTGAATAATTTGTATGGGTGGGCAATGTGTCAGCCCCTACCATACGCTAAATTTCAATGGGTCGAAGATGTTGCAAAGTTTGATGTGTCTTCAATCAAAGTCGATTCGCCCACGGGGTACATTCTCGAGGTAGATCTGGAATATCCGCAACGTCTGCACGACGCTCATGCCGATCTACCGTTCTGCCCGACGCGTGCCAAACCACCTGGCAGCAGGCAGGACAAATTACTCGCGACGGTATACGATAAGCAGCGTTACGTTATCCATTACCGCAACCTGCAGCAGTGCACGCGTCATGGTCTTCGTATTACAAAGATACACCGCGTGCTCCAATTCGCTCAATCTCCCTGGCTCCGCGATTACATCGAACTCAATACACGGTTCAGAACAAGCGCGACAAATGACTTTGAAAAAAATTTGTACAAATTGATGAACAACGCGGTATTCGGTAAAACTATGGAAAATGTACGAAATCACGTGGATGTAAAACTTTTAACACGTTGGGAAGGGCGATATGGCGCGGAGGCAATGATCGCGAAACCGAATTTCCACAGCAGAAGTGTTTTTTCGGAAAATTTAATAGCTGTTGAATTGCGAAAACTCGAGGTGAAATTCAACAAACCGATATACGTGGGTATGTGCATTGTGGACATATCGAAAATTTGTTTGTATGAATTTCACTACGAGTACATGTCTCCCAAGCACGGACCAAATTGTAATATTCTATACACCGACACAGACAGCCTCATTTATCATATTCGATGCGACGATATCTACGAGACTATGAAACACAATATCGGTAGATTCGACACAAGCGATTATCCTATCGACAATCCATATAATATGCCGCGCGAAAATAAGAAGGTTCCAGGGCTGATGAAGGACGAAAATAACGGTGCGATAATGACCGAATTCGTGGGTCTTAGAGCGAAAATGTATGCACTTCGCGTAGACGGCAAAAGAGATACGAAAAAGGCGAAAGGCGTCAAGACCAACGTCATAGCCAGAACGATAACTTTCGACGAGGCGTTTGCAAAGGGAGATCGAAATGGTTCGCAGACAATCATGTATACGGTCTAAATATCATAAAGTGTACACCATTTCGGAATCTAAAATCGCTCTAAGTCCATACGACGACAAGCGGCATATCGTACCCGATTCGACCGACAATCTGCCCTGGGGACATTATAATATCCCATTGTAAAATATAAATTATTGTATTATAAATAGTGGAATTATTGTATTATAAATAGTGGGATTATTGTATTATAAATAGTGGGATTATTGTATTATAAATAGTGGGATTAATGTGTTAAAATAAAAAAATTGTTTACACATTTATATATATGTATCATTGTATTATAAATAGTGGGATTAATGTGTTAAAATAAAAAAATTGTTTACACATTTATATATATATATGTATCATTGTATTTATTGAGTTATGCATTATTAATTTACAATACATTATTTTTATTTATCCACGAATTGTGTGATTTATCAAACCCCAGCCACTTGACATATACCTTATCCCCCTTTCTACGCAGCACTTTTTCCACTAGATGCACATCAGGATCGGTGACGCGTTGCAGCTCCTGTTCATAGAATCCACCGGCAACAGGTTTTCCACAGGAATCGGCGAGCAGATACGTTGCAGGATTAGTTGCCTGTACTTTGACTATCTTGAACACCTCCGTTGTCCAATTCGGCGTATAGCCTTTATCGAAGATGGTTTTAAATTTGCTCACGCGCACAAACTCGCCCAACTTGAATCTCGCTGGAGCAGCGATCTTTATGTTGCTGTACACGGTGGCTAGCAGCCTGTCGGCGATCGCAGGGGTAACATCGCAAGGACGCATTCCGATGGTTCTATGTTTTCGTGCGTTATACTCTGCAAGCAGACGCGGTAGCGCATCGGTCCATCTATAGGTTCCATTGAGCGTAAACAATTTCCACATATTGTTCTTCAAAGTTCGATTGAAACGTTCTACGACGGAGGCCTTCATCACCGAATACGTCGAATAATGATTAATATCATGCTTTGTCAAGAGTTTCTGCATATCGGCGTTGTAAAATTCTTTTCCTTGATCGGTTTGCAAATTTTTCGGATATCGATCTCTAAATATCTTTGCGAACGCTTTAGTCACCTCAGCACCACTTTTAGTCTTGAGCGGCACCGCCCATGCATACTTGCTCAACACATCGATGACGGTGAGTATGTAGTGGTGACCCTGGTTGAAACGCGAGTATGGACGCATTTCTACAATGTCAGCTTGCCACAAATCATCGTATCCGTGCACCACGACGCGTCTCCGCGGGAAATGTCTTCGAGCTGGAGCGTGCAATTCCTCAACGAGTTGTAGCTTCTTGTAGCCATGGTTTTCTTCTTTACTCTTGGATTTCGATAATGGTTGCATGTTTGATCGCAGAGGTGTCTTGGACACGAATGATGTGATAATTATCGCGTACATTTATTATGTGCTTCTCGTCGGTCCGAGGAAATTCTGGACAAGTTGCTGCTCCGTAGCAAAAGCGGTTATAGCCTCTTTAACTTTACGAGTTTCGTTGTCCGGTTGTGGGATAGAATTCAACGCCTCCGATATCTTTTGAACGCTGTTTTGCAACGTCAGCATATCTTTCTGAAACACAACCAGCTTCCTCTCTAATTCTTCCTGCTGCTCTCTCAAAAGTTTAATGTTCTTTTCCACGTATAATTTATTGACGACATCGGTGTCGGCCACCGGCTGAGCTACGCGTCGTATCTTGCGTGATTTCGCATCAAAGTCGGCACCAGCCACGCAAAGGGCGTTCTCTCGCATGTAATTTCGTAGCAAACCGTTCCATTTGTAATAGTCCATTCTAGCTGCTCCACTCTTCTCGAGCGATACCCCAAATTTGTTGATCGGCATCTCGATGCATACTGTGTGCATCGTCGGCGCGCGGATTTATATAATGAGACCTACCTCACGGAGTTCCTCGATAACCGATAGAATTTCGGGATCGTGAGAGTTGTTACCCGCCTGACGCGACGCTTCCAACAAACGCAATCGATCCACCAACTCGTTGGGATCGTTCCAGTGTACGTAATCGATCTTGTTATCGTTTACCACCATGGCGCGCGGTACCGTTAGACCTTTCCCTGCCCTGCTAGTCGATGCGCGAGGGAGTAGCGGTGCAATTACATATTTGTACTTGTGTCCCTTGTTGCTCAATATGGGATTTTTAGCACCATGACCGCGTCTGTGGGCGTTCGTCGCCAACAGTATACTTTTATATTTTTGTTTATCGGCATCGGTGTATACAGCATCATCGGGAATTCTCTTGAAAATCAGTTCGTAAAGACCGGGTGTTCCTCTGTATTTTACACCATCTATGATTATATTATCATCCATGTCTATATCGAAAGCCTTATCCCCAAGCCTCGTTCCACTATTGCCAAAGTATACGCCGTACACATAGTCCATCGTTGTATCCTTATCGCCACTTAAGATCGCACTCATGTATTTTTGCCCCAGCGGGCCGAAATGATTGCGAAACGTCTCTTGTCCCTCGGATGTTTGGAATTGCTGTCTAATAGATGTTACAAACGACTCATTGGGGCTAGTTTCGAAAACGTCATCATCAACGATTGAGAGCGATTGCATATTGGGCAATGTACTTATTGGCGTGGGTGGAGCCGGAGAATCGCTTGATACGACATTCTGTCGTTTCCGCTTCGATTGAACTGGTGTCGAGGTTATGGGTGAATATTCCGTTGACATGTGCTCTTTCCTCTTTCTCTTGCGCGATGTGTTCCCTTTCAGAAGGATTTTTTAGGCGTTAATGTTTCATTTCCTTCAACGTCTGTGCTCATCAGCGGTGATGTTTCAGCTTCCATCTCTGCGGTATTTTCCACAATATGTTTTAGTGGTTCGACGATAGGTTTGAAGTATTTCTCCAACGCGATATCTTCCTCCATCTTGCCAGTCTTCAAAGCCTGATGTTTCCGACGAATGGCTTCGCTGGTTTTTGCAATTTCCTTCGCTATTCTCTCGCGATCCTTAATCTCCAGAGTATCGATATCGATCATCGCTGTACCGCGGACGTTGCTTTCCCACCGACGTGTTGACGACGATTGATCATCTCATGGTATGGCAAACTCGTTAAATCCCTTTCTATAACGTCCATTGGACATCGCGCTATCCTTGTCTATCACCACGAAACCATAATCCCGTTGCCAACAATTACGACACAAAGCGCAGAAATCCTCGTAAGACATGTCGGTGTTTACGTGATCGTTGTACACATGTTTCAAGTTGGTACCATCCTGCTTAAACAGAATCAACAGATTCGCATTGTCGCGTATAAGATGTTTGGGAATCTTTGCATACGTCTGACAGAGATAGAAACAGTCAACGTTCGAGTGGCGTCCCATTGCAAAGTACTCTCGTATCGTATCTTGCTTGTCGCATGCCACGTCATCAAAAATAAAAATGGAATTCGGAAGCGATTCGCTCGGTGGGATGACATCACTGTTATTCGAAAACGTAAAGTAGCCAATTTCATCTATCGGAGTCAATAAATTCTCCAAGTACTGATATTTCGGCTGTTGCAACGACTTGGAATACACGTACACGTTCTCGAAGTGGACGCCGTGAGGACTTTCCAACAAGCTGATCAGCACGTTGGTCTTTCCACAATTTGATGGACCACAAATGAGGCAGCGGATAGTGTTTGGTAGCATGCTACCATGTCTGCGTCCTGTTTTCGAAGACATCACTCGTGATTTATCATCAAAATTTGTCACGCGTATGGTTACAGGTTGTCGCACGAATCGCATCCTCCCCGCGAACCGTGAACAATGATTTTGATACGTCGAGGCGGTGATGCACCCTATTTATAGGTCCACGTCGAAACATGACGGCTCAGTATTCAATATGCTTCTGATCCTGTCGGATATTCGAGACCTAACCTCTGAACAATTGAAATATATACCAAAGATTATTCTACTGCGAGAGTTTGGCAGACACATTGATCGGTTGTGGGACAGGCTCCCCGAGCATATAAAAGCCGATTCCGAGGTTCGACAGTATCACCGGTGCTTGGAACATTATAATCGCCCTTGGCAGCGAACGCATATCGATGGTCCGGCACCATTGATTAAAAACTGTAGCGAATGTCACCGACGACAGTAAAGAAAGGTCGTGGTTTGTTAAATCGGGCGATAAACGCGTTACCAATCGAATTACACATTCCGGGATATCAGTTTTGCGGTCCAGGAACTCATCTTGCAAAACGATTGGCTAGAGGGGATCGAGGTATCAATCCGTTGGACGCAGCGTGTCGCGAACACGATATTGCGTATTCGCGTAGCAACGACCTAGGCGAAAGGCACGCGGCAGATAACGTTCTCGCTGACAAAGCGCGAAAACGCATCGTTGCGCGAGACTCGACTCTGGGTGAAAGAGGTGCTGCTACAGCTGTTTGGGCAGCTATGAAGGCCAAGACGAAGATCGGAATGGGGATGAAAACAAAAACTCGCAAAAGGACTCCAAAGAGAGCATCGCAAAAGCGGATTCTTCCGGTGGCAAAACGGGGTGGTATATTACCACTTTTACCGCTGTTGGGTGTTCTCGGATCATTGGCTGGTGGAGCGGCGGGGATCGCCAAGGCGGTAAACGATAATAAGGCGGCGCAACGTCAGCTGCAGGAAATGCAACGCCATAATCGCTCCATGGAAGGTCGCGGACTTTATCTCGCGCCATACAAGCGCGGACAGGGAATATCTAAACGAAAAAAAAAAACGTCGAAAAGAAAATAAAAATGCCTGTGGGCGTAACTACCGATGTGCAATTGGAGGAGTTGGCAAAACGTATGCGTATTCCATTCTTTAGAGGTGTTTTTATGCGCAACGCGTTACCAGCTGGTGGAGTACGTCGAAACGAGAGCGGTATCGTAAATTTGGACAATGCCGAGGGGCCGGGGACTCATTGGGTGGCGTATGCGAAGAGAGGGTGTCGAGCTATATATTTCGACAGCTTTGGGAATCTTCGACCGCCTATGGAATTGGTAAAATATCTGGATAAGGATGCTGTAAAAATTGAATACAATCGAACGTCTTATCAGAAGTACGATCAGAGCAATTGCGGACAACTATGTCTACGCTTTCTACAAACGATCGGTGCCAAATTTAAGGATTGATTTCCCACCACTCTGATTCAGTACTGGTCGAGCAGTTCGGGCGGAATATGTCGTTAACATTCACTCTAACCGGCAAGAGTAGCACCCTCGCGGTGAGCTACTTTCCACCCATAGATTTAAGCGACGATGATTACGAGCTTGGTCTAACAACCTTTGAAACTTATCACACAATACCGAACATCGACTCGAGCAACGATAAATTCTACTTCATCGTAAACAACAGCCCCGACAGCGCTAATGAATACATTACGATTCCCCACGGCTCCTACGAACTAGACGCCATTGCCAAGTACCTGAAGCAGCGATTACTCGAGCGGTATCCTAAAAATCTTGGTGGCACCGATGATGACAACGATGACGGTGACACCGATCTGTATCCTATAGTGTTGCGTCCCAACAACAATACCATGAAAAGCGAGCTGTACTGTCGGTTCACCGTAGACTTTACAAAGCCCAACAACATTGGATCGCTACTAGGATTCTCGACGAATCGGGTATTAGCACCAGAACGATGGCATGAATCGGACGATCCAATTAATATCATGAACGTGAACATTATTCGCATAGAATGTAGCGTGACCGCTGGTGCGTACAACAATGGGAGGCGTGTACATACGATACATGAATTTTCTCCGAGAGTTCCACCAGGATATAAGATATCGGAAACGCCTGCACAGATCATTTACCTTCCAATCACCGCACGGGTCGTTACGGATCTGACGATACGCGTTGTGGATCAAGACGGACGGTTGCTCGATTTTAGAGGTGAAGAGATTACAATCAGACTGCACGTGCGACGACGATAATACGTGTGGCGCGAAAGAAATGCTTGTATTGAACGACTCCAGAAACCCGTTTGTTCCAAGTGAAATTGTTTACAACACCAACAACTGCAACAGCTCTGATCACGCTAAAAAGAAGAGGCTCAGTGCTGCGAACATTGCATTTTTGAAATCTTTGGGATTCATTGTGCGCATTTAAGTTGAAAAAATGGCTGATATTCTAAGCATTGGAGGGAAGCCGACGTTTGATGATCGCATCGTCAAGCTCGAGACTCACACATACAACCCATACGTCAACACAACGTTTGGATACAGCGATGAGATAAGAATACCGATACAACAGCAGGATTTATACACATTACCGTGTGAAAGTTTCCTCTATGTGGAGGGGAAATTGAAGATAAATAAGCCAAATGATGCGTTAACGGTGATGTTGGGAAATAATTGTGTGGCGTTCTTATTCGATGAGATTCGATACGAGCTGAATGGCGTGGAGATTGATCGCAACAGAAACGTTGGAATAACTAGCACGCTTAAAAACTATGTATCGCTGACATCGGACGAAGACAAAAATATGGAGAATGCCGGATGGGGCTTGAAACGACGCGATGGGTCAATAGTCAAAAATCATTTCAATTTTTGCATCCCACTCAAATATTTGCTAGGATTTTGTGAGAACTACAAACACATGATTATTAATGCGCGTCACGAATTGATTTTAATACGGTCGCGCAACGACAACAATGCTCTGATAGGATCATCGGTGTTGGAACCAGAAATTAAATTATTTAAACTACAATGGCGGATGCCTCATGTGACGCTGAACGACATTAATAAGCTATCGTTGCTACGTACTTTGGAAAGTGGACAAAACCTAAGCATTTGTTTTCAATCGTGGGATCTGTACGAGTATCCTATGTTGCAAAACACAAACAAGCATTCGTGGGCCGTAAAGGCATCCGCACAGCTGGAGAAGCCACGATGCGTGATCCTTGCTCTACAGACTGGTCGAAAGAATGTGACGAGCGAAGACGTTACTAAGTTCAACAACTGTAAATTGACTAATGTCAAACTTTTTCTCAACTCGGAATTTTACCCATACGATGACATGAACTTGGACTTTGACAAGAATAAGCATGCCATCTTGTATCACATGTATACGCAATTCGGTAAATCGTATTATGGACATAGTTGCAACGAGGCATTATTCACCGTGGCTGAATTTTTACAATTTGGTCCCATCGTGGTGATTGATTGTTCGCGACAAAATGAGTCGATCAAGAATGGCACCGTGGACGTGCGCATAGAATTCGAGTGTAAAGAGAATGTGCCGGCAAATACTACAGCCTACTGTCTGATTCTGCACGATCGGGTGGTTGAATACAATCCACTGACAAATGTAGTGCGCAAAATGAATTAAATTGCCACGCTACTTGCGCGCCATCTCCTGTGTCAAATTCATACAAATTTTCTTCGTGAAAATCGAGATGCTTTACGAGAAAGACTGCATTCTCCCGTCTGTCTTGGAAACGAACGGACCTCTAAATTGTACCGATAATGGCTGTACCAACATTCGTTGACCTGCAAGGGTTCATCGTCGATGGAAGATTTGTCGCGAAGGAAGTGGCTGTCCTACGCAAGGGAACAGTTCTCTCGCACTATATTTTTGGGAGTCCTATGTCACAATTCCTTCTTACGAAATCGGACAAATCAAGCATTCGGTGGTTGACGGCAAAACACCACGGACTACGGTGGAACGATGGAGACGTTCCGTACAGTATGGCTAAGCAGCTAATTACGAAAGCTGTAGCTGATGCGATCGACGAAGAAGATGACACATCCCATATAGTATACGTTAAAGGGCTGCAGAAACGCGACTGGCTTGCGGATTTCCTCGACGAAAATACCAGAGCGGACGTAATCATCGAGACGCTGGACATTGACTACGAGGATATCAAATCCCTAAATAAGCTAAATGTAGTTGATACTCTGCGATGTGGCAGACACGCAAAGCACTGTGCCTTGCAAAATGTATTTAAAATATTCAACTGGTGGTCTAAACACCAGAGGGAAATGCTTAAATAAAATATAACCAATTTTTAATACATAAATGTTTTTTTTCTTCACCCTCCCCAACCTCTTGCATGTACGCTAGATTAAGACGATAGTTTTAATTATTATGTAGAAACCGTTCGATTCGCGTTCAAAACCGTTCGATACCCGTTCAATACCGTTCGATACCCGTTCAAAACCGTTCGATACCCGTTCAATACCTGTTCAATACCCGTTCAATACCGTTCGATTCGCGTTCAATACCTGTTCAATACCCGTTCCATACCGTTCGATACCCGTTCAATACCGTTCGATACCCGTTCAAAACCGTTCAATACCCGTTCCATACCGTTCGATACCCGTTCAATACCGTTCGATACCCGTTCAAAACCGTTCAATACCCGTTCCATACCGTTCGATACCCGTTCCATACCGTTCGATACCCGTTCCATACCGTTCGATACCCGTTCGATTCGCGTCCAAAGCCGTTCAACATCGTTCAATACACGTTCAAAGTGATATGGTCTAGCTGAATGATGTGTCAAAGAAGAAGGGAAAGAAGACGCGTGTGAAAAAGGAGAGGATGGGCAGTGATGAAGATAAGTGCTGGAGGATAATCAGCGAAAAAAAATGTAGGTGGGAGAACGAAGACATTCTACTTTTGCAAAGCTAAGCACTTCCCGATTTCGAGTTATGAGTTTAGATGCGAGAGCTTGGAGATGCAGCGAGACCAGTTGCATTCAAAACTTCCATAGACAAAGTTCAGTTTTTTTTGTGCGTGACAGTTTTTTGAGTGAAACATGGGAATACAACGCATCGCACCCGAGTGGGATGAGGAGCCATGCTCCGACGTCTTTGAGGTATGTACTTTAAAATATATTTTAACATTTATCGCGTTTAACCGTTGAAATCGAGCGAGATCAAATCAGACGGCTGTTGTGTTAGTGTTATATCGTGGGTTCTATTTTCCAGAACTCGCCACCGCCAACGCCGACGCCGACGCCGTCGCCATCGCCGTCACCGTCACCGTCGCCGTCGCCATCGCCGTCACCGTCACCTCCAATCGTATGTAATACTTTGTATTTTTTTCTTTTTTTTTTATCCGTTTTGAAGTATTAATATTATATCGACGTTTGTGTACTGATTCTAGGGCAATGAATTTGTTCTGCGGCAGTTGGGGATGCTGGCGCGGATGCTGGAGGATGTGGCATCTGCAGCCCCCAATGAGGAGGAGATGCGACGACGGGCGGGGTTGGCGGTCGGTCCAGCCATGGTCGAAAGACTAAGGCGGCCATGGGTGCCCTACAGGCAGGTGGGGCCCCTGCGGCGACCGCGGCCTCAATCACCACAAGAGACATCGTGGATTGATGTCAGCAGGCCGCAGTCGCTGCAGGGGTGGGTGATGACGCCTCCGGGGTCAACATCGCCACCACCCATGATGTGGACGCCGGGGTCGTCATCATCGGCGGCGTCGTCATCGCCATCATGTAGCACACCACCACCCTGGTGGCCTCCGCCGACGCCGTCGACACCGTCCTCGCCCCCATCGCCGTCCTCGCCGCTGTCGCCCCCATCGCCGACGCCGTCCTCACCGTCGCCGTCGCCGTCGCCATCGCCGTCACCGTCACCGTCGCCGTCGCCGTCGCCATCGCCGCCGTCCTCACCACCGCCGACGCCGTCCTCGCCCCTCGAGTGGTTCGGGGGTATTTTGACGCCGCGACCGTCACCACCCCTTGATCCGCTCAGGGGGCTTTTGATGCCGCCACCGCTGCGGCCCCCTGAGTGGTTCGAGGGGTTGTTGCCACCATCGCCCCCATCGCCACCACCCGAGTGGGCGGAGGGCGAATTTACGCCGCCGCCGTCGCCCCCATCGCCACCGCCCGAGTGGGCGGACGGCGAATTTACGCCGCCGCCGTCGCCATAATTTTTTCAATTTTTTTTTTTATTCTTTTATTTTTTATTTTTTATTTTTTATGTTTTTTTACAATTTTAATTGTAACAATATATTTTTAAAACGTATTTCATTGCACCGTTTCATTTACCCTCCTTCTCTCCTCGCCACGCTGCCTCTTTCCCTCCTTTCAAAGGAAGAAATTTCCGACGGTGGGTCCGGTCTGGAGAGGTCTCCGCGGCCGCTCGGCCCGGAGTGATCCCCTCCACGATCGCGGCTTCCCCCACTCCGCGGCTCGTGCGCGCGCAACCGTCCTTCCACTCCCCGCAGGCCCCGCGTCCATGTTTCCCTCCGCCGCGCTCCCCCGCGCGCCCTCACTTCCCCCCGCCCCCGCGCTCCCCTCAGAGGACCTGGGTTAGAATCCCCTTAGCCTTACTACTTACTTTGGTTCTGATATTGTAGCACGTGTTTATACTGAAGAGATAAGGGATCAGTCTCCAATTCGAAGGGAAGACGTCACAGGCGGGATCACGCGCAGTCAGCGGACACCTCATACAGGGTGATTTGCTCGGTACACCTGATCCGCCTGGCAAGCGTGACGAGGTCAACCCCCCGTGGTGTCTCTCCGAAGTTAAGGCTTTCGACCGTCGAAGGGGCTGGAGTACCTATTAAAAAATGAGAAATCTTCGAATTCCTCATTTCTCATCAGATCTGTGCGGAAGCGATGCCAATGGATTCCTGGCGTTCCGTCGATTAAAATCATACCAAATATCATGCAAATCGGACTACTTTGACACAAACAACTTGTATTCCCTATGTAAAAGTTGTCCGATTTACACGACATTTGCCATGATTTTCATCGGAAAACCCCAAGGAATCCATCGGCGACACTTCCATATCCATGCGATAAAGAATAAAGAATTATTGTATTTCTTAAACAGATGCAGGGTAATTCTGGAGCAACGCCCGTCAAGGAGATGCAGCCCCTGATACCCCGTGGCGGGGACAGTCCTTCGCAGGGCCTCACTCGATTTTTATGACTTTTTCCGGAAAAAGGTACGAATCCTGGGTCGAGCGTAGCGAATTAGGGTCGAACCCCGGCAGTCGAGGCGGTCACATCCCTTACAGCGTATTAAAAAATTATTTTCTTCGTCGTATCAAAAGGAAAGTGCCGCCGATGGATTCTTTATGTTTTTCTGATGAAAATCATACCAAATATCTTGTAAATCGGACAACTTTTACATAGAGAATACAAATAGGTTGTGTCAAAGTAAGCCGATCTGCATGATATTTGGTATGATTTTCATCGGAAAAACATAAGGAATCCATCGGCGACACTTCCATATCCATGCGATAAAGAATAAAGAATTATTGTATTTCTTAAACAGATGCAGGGTAATTCTGGAGCAACGCCCGTCAAGGAGATGCGGCCCCTGATACCCCGTGGCGAGGGCTACCCTTCGCAGGGCCTCACTCGATTTTTATGGCTTTTTCCGGAAAAAGGTACGAATCCTGGGTCGAGCATAGCGTATTAGGGTCGAACCCCCGCAGTCGATGATGTAATACCCATTACAGCGTATTAACAAATTATTTTCTTCATCGTATCGAAAGGGAAATAATGCCGATGGATTCCTTGAGGTTTTCCGATGAAAATCATACCAAATATCTTGTAAATCGGACAACTTTTACATAGAGAATACAAATAGGTTGTGTCAAAGTAGTCCGATTTGCATGATATTTGGTATGATTTTCATCAGAAAAACATAAGGAATCCATTGGCGGCACTTTCCCTTTCGATACGATGAAGAAAATAATTTTTTAATAGGCTGTAATGCAGATTACACCCTCTACTGCCGGGGAACGACCCTAATTCGTTACGCTCGACCCAGGATTCGTACCTTTTTCCGGAAAAAGTCATAAAAATCTCACGTGTTAATGATATTCCAAACCCTTCGAGGACCGAAAGCCATAAAATTCGATGGGCACTGCGGGGTGTTGTACTCGCCACGGGATGACAGGCGTAGCTAGAGAATTACCCTCTATCTTTTTATAAAATAAAATAATTCTCTATACTTTATCGTATGGATATGGAAGTGTCGCCGATGGATTCCTTGGGGTTTTCCGATGAAAATCATGCCAAATATCGTGCAGATCGGACTACTTTGACACAACCTATTTGTATTTTCTATGTAAAAGTTGTCCGATTTACAAGATATTTAGTATGATTTTCATCAGAAAAACATAAGGAATCCATCGGCGGCACTTTCCTTTTGATACGACGAAGAAAATAATTTTTTAATACGCTGTAAGGGATGTGACACCCTCGACTGCCGGGGTTCGACCCTAATTCGCTACGCTCGACCCAGGATTCGTACCTTTTTCCGGAAAAAGCCATAAAAATCTCACTTGTTAATGATATTCCAAACCCTTCGAGGGTCGAAAGTCATAAAATTCGATGGGCACTGCGGGGTGACGGGCGTATCTGGAGAATTACCCTGTATCTTTTTATAAAATAAAATAATTCTTTATTCTTTATCGTATGGATATGGAAGTGTCGCCGATGGATTCCTTGAGGTTTTCCGATGAAAATCATACCAAATATCATGCAAATCGGACTACTTTTATATAAGGAATACAAATAGATTGTGTCAAAGTAGTCCGATTTGCATGATGTTTGGTATGATTTTCATCAGAAAAACATAAGGAATCCATTGGCGGCACTTTCCCTTTCGATACGATGAAGAAAATAATTTTTTAATAGGCTGTAATGCAGATTACACCCTCGACTGCCGGGGCACGACCCTAATTAGTTACGCTCGACCCAGGATTCGTACCTTTTTCCGGAAAAAGCCATAAAAATCGAGTGAGGCCCTGCGAAGGGTAGCCCTCGCCACGGGGTACCAGGGGCCGCATCTCCTTGACGGGCGTTGCTCCAGAATTACCCTGCATCTGTTTAAGAAATACAATAATTCTTTATTCTTTATCGCATGGATATGGAAGTGTCGCCGATGGATTCCTTGAGGTTTTCCGATGAAAATCATACCAAATGTCATGCAAATCGGACTACTTTTATATAAGGAATACAAATAGATTGTGTCAAAGTAGTCCGATTTGCATGATGTTTGGTATGATTTTCATCAGAAAAACATAAGGAATCCATCGGCGACACTTTCCCTTTCGATACGATGAAGAAAATAATTTTTTAATAGGCTGTAATGCAGATTACACCCTCGACTGCCGGGGAACGACCCTAATTCGTTACGCTCGACCCAGGATTCGTACCTTTTTCCGGAAAAAGCCATAAAAATCGAGTGAGGCCCTGCGAAGGGTAGCCCTCGCCACGGGGTACCAGGCCGCATCTCTTCGACGAGCGTCGGGCGACTCCTGCCCGAGAGGAATACGATTTACTTTAGTTATAAGACATGTGTGTTTTGTAATGAAATGTTTCTATCCTCTTCTGAATTCAATAACTGACATCCAGACATCTACGCTCCTACAATCCACCGCCAATACTCCTCGTGGAGAGACACAGGAAGAAAAGGTGTAGCCCGCTGTCCACGCGTGGTCCTCTCGAGTATAAACACGAGCTTCGATATCAAAACAAAAGCATGCGTCGACGTATTCCGTGGGAGAGAAGGTGGGCCTTGGGGAGGAGATATTGCTGTGAAGAGGGCCTCTTGAGGACAGTGGCCGTTCGGCAGGGATGCCGGGCAGATTGGTTTGACTAGGGCCAATCGGACTTCAAGCCCACCGTCTCTCGCACGGAATACGTCGACGCGTGCTTTTGTTTTGAAATTCGAGCGCGTGTTTAGACACGAGAGCTAAGCAGGCCGGATTGGTTAGTTTGTGGCCAATCGGACCTCAAGCCCACAGTCTCTCGCACCGAATACGTCGACGCGTGCTTTCGTTTTGAAATTCGAGCGCGTGTTTAGACACGAGAGATAAAGGATCCGTCTTTAATTTGAGGGTAGGACGAAGCAGGCGGGACTACGCGCAGTCAGCGGAGTACCCCTTCTTTTCCTGTGTCTCTCCGCGAGACGTATTGAGGCTGGATAATACACTGTAATTTTTAGTTCTCCAAAATTAATCAGGCTGATCAGCCAGAGCATTTCGCCAGGGTCGCGGTTTATGACCGTATTGTCCCGCCAGTCGGCGGTAGAGAACGGTTTCCTATAGTTTCGGATAATTTATGACTTAATTGGTTCCGCCTCGTAGTAGACGTGAACTCAGGGTGTCGGAAAGGGGAAACAGGAATGATATGCATTTTCTTCTTTATAGCAACTCGAAGACTTTCTGCGCCTCTTCCCTTCGGACCCCTTCGAACCGATACACGTGGTGTCTGTTTTCTATCTCGAAGCAATGGGTACATTGGCAGTAGAAGGACGAAGCGCGGGCTTTTGTGAAAGTTTTCGTTGCACTTCTGCAAAAGACGTGTGTTCCGAAAGTGTGCTGGCTTCTTTTTACCTAAAGCCTCTTGGCCTGGTGGGAGTTAACTCATAATGGAAACAGAGAAGCTACTTGGGGGTAGCGGAAGTTGCTTGGAAAAAATCCTGTCAGTCAGCTAGAAATCGCCTCGCAGAAATGTTCACTGCCCAGGAGTACTACCGAATGTTCTGGGTGTACGCGCGAAACGACGGGAACGCAAGTGCTGCTGTGCGAGCATTTGCGCTAGAATATCCTGGTATCGAAACACCAAGCGAGGAGACGTTTCGTCGGTTAGCGTCGAGGCTTTTCTCGACGGGGTCCATGATGCCGCGAGGCAGCGAGGTGGGCAGACCCGCTGCAGCGCGAAATCCGGGCACCATCGAGAGAATCCTCGACGCCGTTGAAGCCGACCCAACCATCAGTGTGCGCATCTTGAGCCGTCGCCTAAAGTAAGTCACAGTTCAAGATAACTGCAGCAATTATTAATTAAGAAAAAAAAAGTTATCTAATAGTGGATGTTTTTGCATTTTGTTCTACATAGTGTCAGCAAGGCGACGGTACACCGCATTCTCAAGGATCGGGAGTTGCATCCGTACAAATATGTACGGGTGCAACATTTGCACGCCGGGGATTACATCCAGCGGGTTCAATATTCCCGGTGGCTGTTGGGAGAAGTGCTAAGGAATCCGTCGTTTACCACATACATATTGTGGACGGATGAAGCAATTTTCAACAGGGGAGGTTGCTTCAATGCCCACAATATGCATGTGTGGAGCGACGAAAATCCCTTAGCGCTTCGTCCACGTGCAGCACAAGTCCGTTGGTCGATCAACCTATGGGCCGGCATTTGCGGCGAATTTATCGTTGGGCCGTACATTATGCCAGACAGGCTGGACGGCCCAGCGTATAAATATTTTTTAGAACATGTTCTGCCGGATCTTATGGACGATATTCCATATGAGATCCGACAGAACATGTACTACCAACATGATGGAGCTGGGCCACACTATGCCGATAATGTCTGCGCCTATTTAGGTCAAACCTTCCAGGACAGGTGGATCGGCCGCGGCGGGCAAGAGGTCCACGTTGCGTGGCCCCCACGGTCACCGGATATGAATCCGCTGGATTTTTTCTTCTGGGGCTACCTGAAGGTAATTTAATTATTGCTGTTACTCTTTACTTATTCCTGTTGTAGATAATTTTTTTTTTTACTTACGTTTTGTATTTGTTATACAACAATCATTTCAGAATGAGGTGTATCGTCAACCGGTGGACACTCCTGAAGAAGCAGTAGCGCTTATCCACGCAGCGGTGGAAAACATAACGCCCCAAACGTTACAGGGCGTGCAACGCCAATTGATTCTCCGCGCGCAAGCATGCGTCGACAATGACGGTCGCCATGTGGAGCAATATTTCAATTGAAGACAATCGGCCCCTTTCGGGGCCACCAATTTTTAAAACGTAGGAACAACAGGTTCCATAAAAAGTAAATAAAGTGATCAGTGTTAGTAGCCGTGCAGTGAAGTGAATATTCGGCACGTTGACCTGGACGCACCTGACATTGCGACCCTTAACTTTGGGTAGTGTCGTATACCTGGGATCAGCTGTGCACTGGGCTCGTCCATCGATGACCAGGATCGGTTCAGTGACCCTGTGACACAGATTTCCAAGCTGCAGGTGAATTTCCAACAAGGGTGAGTTTTAGTTACCATTCATTTTTAAATTTAACGCAAGCGATGACTTATTTACGGCGATAATTCTCAAAATTCTCGTACGAAAACATTTATTCGGGCTTTTTAAACAGACTTATTCGTTATCAGCAACAGTGCTGGCCGTTATTGAATTACGGATTTTTATCACAATAACGAACTACGATCACTTTTCGTTAATTTCCAGGTTACATTACCTTTTCGTGGCTACGTTATTAACACAAGGAAATTTACGTATTCCTTATCCTCCCACTTCAAATAATTATTATTTTCGAATCTTCTAAAAAAAAACTGTGTATTCGTCTTTTTACGTTACACGTGATTTTCATCCATTTATCCTTTATTCATTATTCACATTAAATAACAAACAAACCATGACAACGCGTTCTATTTCATTTGTTACGTCTTTTTCATTTGCCATTCTACGAAATTTTCTTCGTTGCATGCCGAGTTGCTTGTTCACACTCGCAGCGCGGCGCGTAGCCACGCTAGCGCGGGAACTCGGCCGTCAGACTCGCGCTCTGATTGGTCGGTTCTTTTTGTTAATATCTCGTTAACGAAACATCGGAGAACTTTTTCGCAAAGGAAAAAGTTGTTTACAATCACCCCCCGAATCACCCCCTTTAAGGACCCACAGCATTTTTGGGACACCCTGTATTTTTATACAAATAAATATTTTAATACGAATAAATATTTTATTCAAAATAGTTGGCGCTGCTCTCGGAATTGG
This sequence comes from Andrena bicolor, assembly GCA_960531205.1. NCBI lineage: Eukaryota > Metazoa > Arthropoda > Insecta > Hymenoptera > Andrenidae > Andrena > Andrena bicolor. The sequence goes on from CAUIJW010000012.1 coordinate 803,058, forward strand.
TGTTGCTAAACTGAATAAATATGTCTGAATCAATAAGTCTGGCCTTGTTTTATTTATTAACCAAGACACTTAACATTTTTTTCAGAGAGCAGCGCCAACTATTTTGAATAAAATATTTATTCGTATTAAAATATTTATTTGTAGAAAAATATATCTGTTTACTATTATTTGATACATTTTTTTGTTTGTATAAATAGTCATTGCGATAATTGGCGCAATTGGTGTATATCATTAGTTTTGTAAAGCTATTATATTAATTTACGACAATGTTTTTAAATGGGATCCTTTTTGATGGGATTATATACTTGGCGCTCTTTTTTGTACCTTTTTTTGAAAAATATAGAGTACAGAGATAAGTTTAGGTGTAAGGAATAGGTTAAGTAGAGTTAAGAAAAGCGGAAAGCCGGAACGGAAGTTCATGTAACCCCAAGGGGAACATTAAAGATACATTACATTACATTACCTACATCAGACGTAAGGGATAACTAATGGGACGTGTCTTTGATTGTAGCGGTGTTTGAATTTTTTTCTGGAATTTTTGTGTTTGAATGTTTTAGCTACTCAACGCCACGCCTATACCGGCTTCCGTTAATGTCATTTTTTGGAATGATTTGCCATTATTGTGGCTTTTACAAGCAGGTGGCGAAAAATCTCTCCGTACAAGGGTATAGCGCCGCGGTCAACCCTGTCGTAAGTAAAATTTTTGAAATTGAGACGGGTACGAGATCAGATGACATTATTTTCAAACCTCATTACAGTAATCTGGAGTGCGAGTGGTAAACCGATCGTAAACGCGGAGCGCGCGGCTCGATTACCCGGGCCGGGATATTCCCAATACCTAGCTCTTTGCGACGCTAAATTTTTCGAACCTCGGGTAACACTCCTGTCCATCGGTCGCTGGCAGCCCTCCGCTGGGCCGGTGCATGGTTGTAGTGGAATGCGTCCGTGAGCCGGTGTTGCCATTTTACAAGTTCGCGCGCGCGTGGGTTGCAGGATTAAACAATGACCCTGTATTCGGGAAACCTTGACATTCGAATGTCATTTTAAATTAGGTAGGGTAGACTGGGGCGAATCAGATCACTTTGTGTTTGATGGCAAAAAGATAAAAGTCAAACATTAAAAAACTAATTTTTTATTATACATTCGTGACCAATACACCTTTGGCTTTAAACATTAATATATAAAAATTGAAATTAAACATAAAAATCTTTTATTTGTAAACAAAAAACGAAAAAGTGAGAAATATCCGATTCATTTGAGGCGAAACGGATAACCCAGAAATCTCTGAAGAAACTGAAATTTTCATAACAAAATCTTTAGAATCAACTTAAACAAATTTAATTTAATGACCCAGTAATGAAGTCAAACTGCACGCTCGTCAAAATCGCTTACTTCTCTCCCTTGTCACGCAATGTACTATTATGTATGTATATCTACCTATCGTTAACATTGACCGGCCCCTCAGAACAAAAAAACTGAGCAATGACTGTTTCGTGCTATCCTCTCGAGAATGCTATTGCGAGTTCTGCCACATGTAGGTACCTAAGTACCTGCCCATCCCAACATTTGAACACTAGTAAGCAACAGATGTCTGCAGGTTAGAGCCACGGTTACTTTCCCTACCTATCTTTCGTTCCCTTAAAAATTTCTTTAGAGTTTAGTGAAAGAGGAAGGCCACTCAAAATTTCTAACTGGTCACAGTCAACTCCACATTTTAGTTGGGAAAGTACGTATGTATAGGTATAGCTACTATAGCACACACGGATGTCTTAAAGTTTCTTCTACGTTGATTTCTTGGTTGCAACGATTTTTTAAATCATCCATTATGTTAACTGTTTATTAACCCTTCGAGTACGGGACTTTGAGTCCTGAGTCAGAATTACACCGATAGTTCACTAATACATATTCACGGTCGCTCGAGACCCTGACCGAGATACTATGTAACGGGGTGGAAGGGGTTTCGGGATTACGTTTGGATATTTGTTGTACATATACGAAAAAGTAATAAGCTTGGGAATTATAAAAAAAATTATGTTTATTCAATACTTGTGTTATTGCATGTATTATAAATAATAATAACGATAACAACGATAACGATGATAACAATGAAAACAACAAAGCCAACATAACTAAAATAGAAACTGTAAGATAACGAATGCAAAACCACGAATATGTACTCGTATATCGTTTATTCATCGAGAAAGCACCGAAGCGTCGTCGTCGTGGCGAGGACAACCCATCGCAGTGCCTCACCGAATTGTATGGCTTTCGTCCCTCGAAGGGGTTGGAGTGCCTACTAAAAAGTGAGAAATCTTCGACTTCCGCCTTTCTCATCAGATCTTTGCGAAAACGACGTCAATTGATTCCTTAGGCCGCGTCCAGATCTGAACCGAAACCCGACCGAACGCCACTTGAGACTCCCTAATGCCACTTTCCTACGTGTGGAACGTATATTTCTAGCGATATTCGCCAGTTTAGACAGTCTCGTGGCTCGCGACAGCTAAAGATTGAAGGACAGAGAGTGTTCAGAATAGTGCAGACGAAAGGTTTGCCTGCCATATGACACCAAGGAAGGGACCTGGGCACCCTCGACCAAAGGAGAGTCAGGCTCCGTCTACAATTTGAAAGAAAGACGACGCAGGAGGAGTCGCGCGCAGTCAGTGGACTATCCGTTTTCTCCCTGTGTCCTGTCTCCACGAGGCGTATTGATGGTGGATAATACATACTTTTTAATTGCTATACCTATTCGTGGCATCTTTCTCACGTGCGTCGAGACAAAACCGGGTTCCGAGATCGGCGAAAATTCTTTCGATCTTTACAATCGATAATTTATTATTTTTCCAAGGACGTTTCGACAACATTTGTTTCCCAAATTTCTAAAGGCTAATAAAAAAATGGGTGACATTGTTCAATCCAAGCTAATCTATATATTGCTCTGTAGATAGGTAGTATGAGAACCCACACGTACCGTGCTCTTCCGCTGGATCGCGCGACAACACGGGACCCTCTCGGAACGCTTTGGCCGATCACCGTGATTAATTTTTGGGAACCAGGTATGGCAGACAAGGCAGCCCGTACAGTTTTTCCCTCCATGTGTTTGATTTTTCTTCCTGCCCCCCCCCCCCCCCGCAAGACATCTTGCCAGTTTGGAAAGTAGAAAGGTCGTGAAATCGGTATCATGTTAAAACAAACATAGGGTAAACTCGGATAAATCCGTGGTACAGGTTATTCCGTAATACTTCCGTGAGTCCCGTAGACATTTCGAACCGTAGGCGTAGGTACATTGGAAAGGTCTGTGGGACACTCTTCGTTTATTACCACCTTGTCTTGCTTCTTTAAACTACTTGACACCCCCAATTGTAAGGACGACAACAAGTCATGGTGGTGTGAGGGACAGGGATGCACCACTACAGTTGTTTACCCCATGTGGGTGAGCCATTCCTTTGATGGTGCGGGACTTTACTGACATCGGCTGGGAAGAGTCCGAACATCGCGGCGAGCCTGACTTTCCATTGGTCGAGGGTCCCGAGGTCCCTTTCTTGGTGTCATATGGCAGGCAAACTGTCGAAACTGGCGAAGATCGCTAGAATATACGTTCCACACGTAGGAACGAGACATTAGGGAGTCTCAAGTGGCGTTCGGTTCGGGGTTCGGTTCAGATCTCGACGCGGCCTTAAGGTGGAATCAGACGGCGCGTGGCTTGGCGATCTTGCTCGGCTCGTCTTGCTCGCCAAGTCGGCTTGGCGAACCTGGGCGAGCCGAGCCATGACCGATCAGACGGCGCGTGAATCGCCGATTCACCCACCTTTATGTTTCGCCGATGAAACTGACACCGAGAAAGGCGTAATTCGAAAAATAATGAAACAAATTCCATAAAAAATTCATTTCCATAACCTCAAGCTGTTTTCCTTAATAATAGTCCGATTTACATGATATTCGGTACGATTTTGATCGGCAAAACATAATGAATCCATCGGCATCACTTCCATATCAATACGATAAAGAATAAAGAATTATTTTTTTCTGAAACAGGTATGGGTAAATGTTTACATTAGGGGAGGATTCTTCGATTTCAATGACCTTGACATATGTTGTGTCGGCTTTGGTTTGTGACGAAACGTCACGAAGCGAGCGAAGCCGACCCGAGCCGAGGCGCAACGGCCCACGGTGCCCCCCTCCCCAACGCGATTCGCGCTCGGTACACTTAGTACACCACGCGCCACTAGATCGCGTCCGCTTCTCGCAAGTGGAATTCATGGCGCACTAGGATATAAGACCCGCGGCGACCGAAGACAATTATCCGAGTGGGGATTAAGGAGCCCCCTCACCACACCAATCGAAGGACTGGAGATTGCCCGGATTCGCATTGTGTGTGGACGCGAATAGCGTGACTCCCCCGTAACCAAATCGCTTCGGTGGAGTGGCTGGATGTTGCCCACGCTCCCCGAAACTGTTCCGTACCTCCGTACCGCCAACAGAGAGCGACTGGACGTTGCCCGGGCTCTCTGAAGGCGCCTCCGACCTTCCCGTACGTAGACCGAGGGGACTGGACGTTGCCCGGACCTCGACCGACCGTACCTCCGACCCGCCGACAGAGAAGCGGCTGGACATTGCCCGGGCTCTCTGAAGGCGCCTCCGACCTTCCCGTACGTAGACCGAGGGGACTGGACGTTGCCCGGACCTCGACCGACCGTACCTCCGACCCGCCGACAGAGAAGCGACTGGACGTTGCCCGGGCTCTCTGGAAGCATCTCTCCCAACCTCGTCGTAACATAGTCAATAGGCAAACGGACACGCTCCGAGCCTCGACCGACGGCGACTCTTCGGCACCAAGCCCGCGATACTCTCCGGCCAATAGCCGCGCACCAATAGTAATAGAATAATAGAATAATCACCTAGGGATAAGGATTGTCCATAGTAAATAAATACAGCTAACTGATCAAGGCTTGAAACGCTCTGAACCCTGTGACTCGGCTGAGTTATTCGATGAGTCTTTCCCGATCCCGCGTGACGCCCACGCAGAGTGGCCGTCACAGGTTTACGAGATATTTACAAAAAACTTTACTTAACACTAGAACTGCCGATCGACGGTTTCACAGCCGACGGTATTAGTATTGGTCGGGGCTAGGTAAGGGCGGGGGGCGCGCGCCCGCTTGCGTGCGCGTAAAACAAGGAGTCTGTATAGGCAGATTTCAATGTACAATTATGCCAAGTTTTTTGTAAATATCTCGTAAACCAAAGCCGAGCGCCAAAAAGTTTAGAGGGGAATGTCGTTCAGAATGATGACCTTGACAATATATGCCAAGGTCCTTGCAATCGGAGAATCCTCCCCTCATGTAAACATTTCCCAGGTATGAATCCTCGGCCGACCGTAGCGAATTGAGGTCGGGGCCCGCAGTCAAGGGGTGAAAGTGTGAAATGTATCCATTTCAGCTTATTAAGAAATTCTTCATTCTTTTATTATCGATATGAAAGTGACACCAATGGATTCCTGGCGTCCTCCCGATTAAAATTACACCAAATATCATGCAAATGGGACTACTTTTACAAAAGTAATTTGTATTCCTTATGTAAGAGTAGTCCAATTTACATGATATTTGCTATGATTTTCATCAGAAAAATATAAGAAATTCATTGGTGATCTCCATTTCCTCCAATACGTTCCTCCGTCGTGCTGCGGCCAGCTTGAAAAGCGCGCAGAGATATCTAAAATCGGAATATTGCTTCTATAAATCTCATCCGGGGGGACTCGTTGTAAAATGCATCAACTTCGGCCGCAGCGACCTTGAAATCGAAAAACGTTTTCTACTCTAGTTCCTAAAGTAGGTACTATAAGGAAATTCAATCGCGAGTACGTTCCTGCAACATACGGGGGACAGCTTGAAGAGCGCGTAGAGAGATTTGAAATCAGATTATTGCTTCTATAAGTCCAGTCCGAGGGGACTGCTTGGAAAATGCATCGATTTCGGTCGTCGCGATCTTGGAGTCCGGAGGGCGTTCTTTGTTTTATTTTTTACAGTTGTTTGTAGGTAATGGGTTCTCTGCTGTGTAGCCGGAGCCTAGTTTTGCGGGCGAGCGAAGCGTTGTCCGCCTGGGGCACATGTTATTTGATGCTCGTGTGTGATGGGACGTGTGGATTCTGTACGCTGGCGCGTGTGTTTGTCGCTGTCTTGTCCGCGGGTTGTCCGTGGTGGATATCTCGCGGGTCACCTTCCACGTGTTTAGTCCCTTGGTGCCAGGTCTCCTACTTTCCCTGGCTTATTGAGGTTATTTCCCGAGCGGCGGTCAACTCCGAGGCCTCATTGAATCTATTGTTCCCTGTTTCGCTATTTAGCGTTATATTGGGATACGACCCCTCAAGCCGTTCTTATGGAGGTCTTTCGTTTCGCGGATGCTGCACGTGCGCCTCATGTTGCCGTGACCGTTACTCGTGGACTTTTAGTCCATTGTGTTGGCGCGATTTGGGAAAGTCCCCCGTTCCCTTTTTTAGTTAAGGATAGCTAGCCGAGTCGGCTAATTTATTCTGACGAAAACCGGCGCGCGAGGGTCCCCCGCGTCCGTCCCAAGTTGACGGTATCGGCCTTGCCTACCTGCGGCCCTCGCGCCTCGCTCCTTTATTTTTGACGATCGTGAATGTGGTCGGCGGGGGGGGGGGGGAACCTGCTGTCGCCTCTTACGACAAGCCCTTGGTGCAGAGGGTGTATTCTGCCACCCACCCTCTGGGGGGGAACACTAATCGGGGATAACCCTGATACCCGGGACAAGTTGGAAAGTGGAATGCGTTGCGTCGGAATAAGTCAAAAGCAGTTTTTCGTAAATATCTCAGAAACAAAGGCCGAGCGGTGGTAACATGTATACTTTACCTATAGGGAAGAGTTGTTCAGAATGGTGACCCTGACAACATATTTCAAGGTCATTAGAATCGGTGAAGTGTACACTTTTATGCATAATTACCGGAATTCTTCAATCTGGGTTGATCCATATTTTGCTCTGGAGATGGTACATACGATGACAATTTGGACGCGCAGTTATCGTCGTCAATCGCCAACTCGCGGGACAATACGGTCATAAACCGCGACCACCCCTGGCGAGACAATCTGGCCGACTAGCCTGAGGAATTTTTCAGAGCGAAACGAAAATTCATTCGTTCTTTACGATTGGTAATTTCATATTCACCTTCCAAAAAACGTTTCGATCTATACCTACTCAATCTACTGCCTTCGAAGAGGACCGAGGTCCTCATGCGACGCTGAAAACGCGCAGAAAAAAAGGGGCGCGAAAAGTCACCGGAAACAGAAAACTGACCGCTTCCACTGCAAAAAGGACTGACCTGCGCGAGATTGATTGCCAGATGTGTAGCTTGGCTATACATAGCTCGACCTGGTCAGGACCTCGGGGGAAAAACCGAGAGTTTCAATGAATGGCCTGCATGAAATAATCCTAGAAGACTTGCAGGAAAAGTCACGCAGGTACTCGTACAAGTAGAACACAATCTATTTATTCAAAAAAAATATTAGTACGGTTTAAATAAATTCGATAACAGCCAAACGATAACAAGTATCTACTCGTTTCATGCGTGGTCGACATCAAATCACATTTTCATGCAAGTTCTTGAAGACGAGACGCAACGTCAAAAACGTCGTTTGTAATTCTAACAATCCTGTTCTTATTCTCATTTTTAATGTTTATTCGTACCCAAATGAGAAAGGTCCTCGTCGCTCGTCCCTCAGCATTCCATCAGTGAGCACATAGTACTTGACGCGCCATGCCCCACCGATTCGAAGGACAAAGGAACGCAGTGCACAGTGAAGGTATGCGCCTTGGAATGAACGTTGGAATAAACGGTACGTCGCTACGGATGAGAAACGCTCTTCGAATAATGAAAATTTCTTCATTCTCATCGAATGAATTCATTTATTTGCTTATTTTTTAATTGTTATTCGAAAGAACTATGTCGCGACGAAGGGGTAGAGGAATAGGCGGCATTTGTTTATTACATCTATATGGGTGGGCAGCAGGAATCCGCGAGGAGTACCGAGAGGCCCCCGACCTTTAGCTGAAATTTTACAATCCTGTCATACGAGGGGCTAAAAGGAAATATTAATGGGATCTTTTAATGATTGTACATACCTGGACATACGGCCCATTTTATATAGGCAGTGTTACAACTGGGAAGGAGCTCCCTCGTCAGACGAGGGTCTCGATTCGCCTAATGACAGCCAGACCCTTCAGCTTCGTTGTTTCAACAAACATACATACACGTACCAATAACACACGACACAATTATCGCGCTGCTTTGGAATACAAAATTATTCGTCACTCTTCAATAACTGTTTCATAGTGTTTGTGAAAGCACGTGATAGGGAAGGAGATGAGTCTAAGACAGGTTAGGAAGCACAGAGACACAGTTTGCGGTGTAAAAACTTTGTCAGTTTATTTGAAATCACACTATTGTCAATACGCTTGATGCGTTTTACCACCGTGATACTATTTATCACTGTTTTTGAGAAGATAACGAGAAGATACTTGAAACTACTCGCGTGAGTGCCACGTGGCGTTCGCGGAATTGAATTAATTCGCGAGGCGAGAGTTATTTTTAAGCGCTGCCTTTTTTAACAATGAGGAATGGTGAGATGAGATGACACAATAACTGTACTTGAAAAGAGCGTGGGATTGCAAGGAAATTGCTGAAATCGCGATGCGAGAAAAACAACGTTCCGTTTGGTACAATTCGCACACAGAGAGTGAGGTAATGGCGGACGAACGCAACCGCGTCTTCTCCGTTCTTCTAGAACCCCGACGCGGCCCGCTGATTGGTTCATCGATCTCGGCGACGGTTGATCGATGGCCGCTGATTGGCTGCTAGCCCAGCGATCCGCGTTGCTGGATCGCTGTCCGTGAGGTGCTGCCATGAGAATGCGTGGCGGCGTGAGAAACTAATTCCATTCTCAAACACATAGGTATTCCCAATTGTTATTCGAAGGTTACTCGAATAAAACTTTATACGGATAACGCCCAACTCTGCTTGTTATACGTAAAGGTGTGTTTAAACCAAACGAGCGAGTGTTCGTTCGCCCCCCCCCCCCCCACACACACACATCGACAATGAAAAGTTACAAGTGAAGATTGCCGTTTACACTAAATGAGCATGTATTTTGTCGAAATGTTCGTTTGGTCTAAACGCACCGTTAGAGAAATCTATACGTATTTATATGTTGGCATAACCAAATTTAAGGGGGGAGACCACTGTAAAAAATCTGAAAAATCGATTTTTTCTTTTTTACATTTTCCCAAAGACGCAGGTTTCAAGAATGCTGTCTCCAAATTTTATGAAGAAATTCGCAAAATTAACGGCGATATGGTGTTTTCCGTGAAGCGGTGTCAAGCACGCGACTGAGCCGAGCGGAACTTTGAATGCGTTTTCCTCAGAATGACATTTTTCAACCGCGTTGACAGTCTACAGAGAAAACTATACGTCCAATTAATATGATCAAGGACATTTATTGTACGGAAAACCCGTCGCTATTACGTGACGATCAGTTTTTTTCAATTTTCGACCTGCTTCTATTTTTTTCTTAACATTTCCCCAATTTTGTACTCCGAAAACATGAGTTTCTTTTTCAGTGGTCCGCCATTTTGTAATTTTTTACAATTTTGACTTTTTTTGATCGTCACATCTAAATATTAGTTTTTTTTTTAAATCAGATTAACCATATGGCCTGGGCACTGTCAACACGACTAGCATGTTTTTGCCGCAGCGCAAATTTTGACGACGAATATACAGGAAACGGATTTACGAATTTGATTGAAAAAAAAATTTTCTTACCCTTCGATATGTACACTATTAACTATACTGAGCAATAAATTGATTTACTTGCGTTATTTGGTTGAAATAAATTCCCGAAAACACCCTTACATTTCGGACCGTCACAGTCGTCTCCCCCCTTAAGGGTGAGGTCGAGGGCGGATGGTCCGATGCTGTCTTGCCTTCAAGAATTTTATGGCAGGAACTTAAGTTCTGCGCACACATATCTGTTCCGTATCAGTTGCGTTCTGGCGTGCCAGTGGTAAGAAGAAGAGACCCACTACGCCCCTCTTTTTCTAACCACTGGCACGCCGGAACGGAACTGACACGGAACGGATATGTATGCGCAGACCTTTAGCCTGCGTGCCGTATCGATAGACGATATTACACCTGATTACGTACAGACCTGGGGACGCGACGTGCGATAGCTGATGACCACGTTGGGTCTCCTACATAGCTATCGGGTGTCGAAGGATTGATTGTAGAGATCCCGCCGTAGAATGTGTATTGAAGATACACTTGTACACGTGTAGTAAAAATATCCGTGTTCTAATTCGTGTATTTCTTAATACACGGGTACACGGGTATTGAAATACACGTGTAGGTACACGTGTATCGAAATTCACGGATCGTAGTATCCGTGTACCCGTGTACTGAAATTCACGGGTACAGGTGTATCGAAATATACGGTTACACGTGTATTAAGATATCCATATTTAATTTTTTAACTAAATATCCGAATGTCCAGATGCTTAAGCAAATCTTATATTATGTTCGGCAAGCGTCGGAAACTTTCCAGTGTAGCCGAGCAGCATTATCCAATGAGGAATGGTTTTGAAAATGCGGCTTGCTGTGTTTGCGCGGTATTCCCCCTTATTCGTCTTTACGCGCCTATCAGTAGCACGCGCTATTCTAAAAAATGGCAAAGAACAGTAAAAAAACACTACAGCGATGTAGAAAAACGTTTATTTGTAGAATTATTAAAGGAATACGGGCCTATCATAGAGCAGAAGAAAAGCGATGCTAGTTCTATTAGCGCTAAAGAAGAAGCGTGGGACAATATATGCCAGAAATATAATGCTTCGCATATAATATCCGCTAAGGTAAGGGAAAAATATATATAAAAATGTCAATGAAATATATACCCGAACGTAATTATAATAAAGAATTGCAAAATATAGTTAAAAAAAGTTTCATAGCGTGTGTTTTAAGAAAGGTTATATATTTTAAGAGCTGAAGGTGGTCAATTTTGAAGGAAAGAAAGACGTTCAATTTTTTATAAGAACGTCCAAAGTTCGGTACCTCGCACTGCCCCTGCACTGGTGCCAGAAAGTAACTTGGATTGGTTGTTTCTGATAGAAACGAAGAAGCTCTATAAAGAATCAACCAATTCAAGTCATTTTCTGGCACCACTAAACTAGAAAACTGAATTCTCTATGTGTAGAATAAGACGTAGTAAATAGCTTAACTTTATTACGTTCATTTAATAAACTATTTTATAGAATCATTGCAGAGAACAGTTCAGCAACTGAGAAAACTATGGAGCAACATAAAAACTGCACAGCGGGGGCTGCTAACAAAAGAAAGGCAACAATGGCAACAGGTGGTGGCCCAGCACCACCACCCGTTGTCATTGGCCCAGATGTTGCGGAGGTAACGCCTCATTTGTTATATAATGCTCCAATATTATTCTCCTCAAATTCAAACGAGGAAACCAGAAACGGTTAGTAATGTTATGACATTAATAAAATGCTAATGAAATTAGTCAAAATGAATAATGATTGTTTTGATGAGAAGAGCGACAACACATAATGTTTAGTGCCAACGAAGTGGCAATAGAAACCATGGTAGAAGAAGGACTGGTGGAGTCCCGTGCTGAAGCACACACATGCCTACCTACAGACACATTAGAAGTTACGCAAACTAATGGTAAAATATGTATTTTTTTTATCTTGAGAAGAGTATAGTAGGGAACATAATTTTTTGTAAGTTCATTATCTCATTTCTATTATTTTCAGGTCCTGTGGAAAAAAAGAAAAAAAAAACACCCGCTAATTCTACCCTTGAAGAATTAAAACTTGATAGAATCAAGTCAATGATCGACGCTGAGAAGAAACTTGCACTTCTGATTTATGAACACCAGGAATTAAAAAACCAAAAGGAAATGGAATTTCTGACAAAGAAATACGAATTGGATTTGCGGAAATCGGCCGCGGAAGCGGAATTAGCGGAGAGGCAATTACAAAATATTTAATAGTAAACTTTTTATTACATACTTTTTATTAATGTTAAAATTGCTCAATTGTTTTTAAGTTTTAAATGTGTTTATTTTAATGTTATAAAAGAAGCTATTTTATTTGCTTTAAATAGAGCATCAACGTTCAACTAATGATAGTGCTTGCCGCGCCTGCCTATAGCCATAATGTTGCTACCAATGTATTATTTTGTTAGCGTGCGCAACACCTTGTAGTGGTTTCGTTTAAAAATAAATCATTATTCTCAGGAAATTTGAATCGTGAGTGCAAGTCTATTAATAACGATAATAAGATGAGTAGTTTATAAAAAATCGCAATATAAAAGTGTGTATTGTATAAATAGTCATACAGAAATTGTATTCGAGTTTCTGGTTTTGAAGAAAAAGAAATTAAAAGATATACTTTTGTTTACTGATAATGGAAACTTTTATTTTGTATAATAGTTGGTCTACAGTATTACATAATTGTGTTCCTATTTCCTAATGATAAAAGTACTATTAAACATGATGTACCTGCAAAATGTTTATTATTAAATGATGACATTTAGTTAAATAATCCGAATTCACTGTATTAAGTATCAAAATTGATATGCCGCCGGCATTAGCATTACCCGATGTACACCACGAGGAGGTTGCTCGGTCGGACTTTGTACATCATGGTGGCTCTGAAAAGAGCCGATTTGTGTGTACGTGTGTACTCAGTTGAAAAGTCGAGCAATTAGGGCCTCACGGACAGCAAAGCCATTGGCATTTCCTACATTTTGCGCTTCAACCACTGGTACATCTTCATTATCCTCATCATTGAAATCATCATCTTCTGGCAATACGTCATTGAAGATTAATGACATGTTGTGCAACACAGCACATGCCACAACAGTTGATGTAGAAGAAATCAGTTTCGTCATTAATCCTCGCGACAAACATGGGAACCTATGTTTCCAAACGCCAAAAGTACGTTCTACAATTATGCGCGTTCTGCTTTGGATATTGTTGTAGCTGCAATGGTACAACAGTCAATAAATATAATCCTTTTTTCATACTGAAAACCTTAATAATTCTAAAAAAAAAAATAGAATACTATTTGTTCGTCTGTTTGTGGATTTGGAAGTGGTGACATTAGAAAGCGTAAGCAGGGATACCCTCTATCACCAACAAGTATGCCATCCAGTTGTCGTTCCAAGTACCGCATATACAGTGCAGAGTTTTGAAATATGCGGCTGTCATGAGCACTACCCGGCCACTCGGGTACTATGTCCAAAAATTCCATTCTTGGACCGACAACAGCCTGCAACAAAGATCATAATTTTAAAAATGAAACGAAACCTTGGAGATTAAAAAAGAAAGTGATATTCAATCATAGGCGATTAACCAAAATATTTTAATCATGAAATAAAAAAATTGATGAAAACCTACTTGCACATTGAGTGAAAAGTATCCTTTTCGATTCCTAAATACTTCGGCGATATTTTGGAATCTCGTGTTCACTAATCGCACGTGCGTGCAGTCGATAGCTCCATCGACACCGGGTAACCCGATAGCGCCATTTCCTTTCCCAAGATCAAGGAATAATCGTCGATTCTCCATGCGAGCGTCCACATCTCTCGGCATTTTAATAAAATCCGAGATTAAACTTGCAAGTAAACTACTTACACGAAAAATAATTTTGGACACTGTTGGTTGGGAGATCTGCATGGAGTCACCTAGTAGTTGCTGCAAATAGATGTATTTTAAACAATTTTCCTCGTGCACACTCTTTAATTATGTTACGTCCCTACTTTTTATTCGGGGCTGCGTTTTTAAGGGAGTTTATATTTTTGATTCGCTTTCGAGCTAGTCCAGGGACTTACGCTCTGGGATAGTTGAGTACGACACATTATAGATTATAACACATTTTAATTTGGTAATTACCTTAATTCACCCGCGGTGATGAGATATCAATTGGAATCAACCTCCACTCAATGGGTCCTGATGGTAATCCGTTGATTTCAGGTGCGTCGTTTTGTTTGGGCACTGCCCAGGGTCCTGCTTCGACTGTTTTCCCGAAGGGTTGATAACCTTGATTATATAAAACCGCCGGTTGCGCAGGAACTCCTAATAAATGTATGGTTTCTGCTGGTGCGTTTCTGAAGGCGAACGCCAATTTTCGTAACTGATGTTTTCTTCCTGCTCTGTAACCTCTGGGCATCGCCACCTTTTAATTGGTGGTTCGTTTTACTTAGTTTCTTTCTTTCCCGGGATCATGGTTTACGTCCAATTTCCAGTGACACCGTGGGCGGCTGTCCTGCTTATTAGAGTCACTTTCGACAAGCGCAAAACATGATCACTCGTAAACCATTTTGGGATTAATTAAACACGCGTATCGCTCTTTATAACCACTGTTTGATGACCCCGTGGGCGGCTGTCCTGCTTATTAGAGTCACCGCCAATGGAAACAAATTGCGAATGTTTAAGAAATATTCATCGGTAGAGTTCTTAATCGCGGAAATCGCATTTTACTCCCAATACCCGATGACACCGTGGGCGGCTGTCCTGCTTATAAGTATCATCCTTGACGGGCGCAAATCACGATTAACTTTGTTCATTTTTCACGATTTATAAAATTGATGATAATAAAAAGGTGTTGATGCCCAAAGTAAGGAATAAGATCACTAAGGTAAAACTTCACTCACTTGTTTGGGTTTTACTAACACTTTTATTATTTGTAGTAGTTCCAAAGGTTTGGCGATTGATCGTTCTGAATTATAAGTCAATTTACGGCTGCCGTCTCAGCCGGCGTTGAATGTGTGCGTACGCTCACACAAGCTAGAACAAGCGTGTACGTATACGCGACGTAGTAAACAATCCGTTTCAACCGTCTTACGTCGTGGAATCGGCAAGAAGGAAGGTTTTGCGGGTACAGTTGCCTTCAGTAGACATCTGTGCAGGGTGGTCTGGTGCGTTTGAACGCTAATAACCACCGTACGTTGAGATAATAATGAATTTCTGAATCGAAAACTGACAGAATGAAACTTCAAGGCTTCTCCGTTGATGGCGCTAATGGTGAACTGCAGCCATGTAGCACATTCCGTCAGATTTCGATTCATAAATTCATTATTATCTCAACGTACGGTGGTTATTAGCGTTCAAACGCACCAGACCACCCTGCACAGATGTCTACTGAAGGCAACTGTACCCGCAAAAACTTCCTTCTTGCCGATTCCACGATGTAAGACGGTTGAAACGGATTGTTTACTACACAGATTCGAGAAATGACAGAATGAAGCTTCAAGGATTCTCCGTACCAGCGCTGATGGTATATTCGTGCATTGTACCATCAAAACCGGTGGAAGTCCAATCTAGCCGATAAATGTAGGAAAGACATAGTTGCCGAGACGTATCGAGAGTCGAATCGCGCTGTTGCCGCATTTCCCCTATTACTATTTTGTCGTCAGGGAGGCTTGAATGAATCGCGGCGAAGCGGTTGGAGAACAGAGATGGGCAAAGATAATATCTGGATATACTCAAATAAATGATATTACAGTATTGTCTCATTACGGTTTTGTGTACTTGATGTGGACTTTTTGCTATCCCCATCACTTCTGTCTCGCTCTTGTCCGGCGAAGGCGAGAGCGAGCGAGGACGGTACGAGACAGACGACGCGTTCATGTTTTGTCTCGCTCCGTCTTTCGGACGCCGTGACACTCCGTCGTTTGCGTTCGCGCCCGTCGCTAGACGGGCTCAACGCCACACAGTGAGGCAAAGTGACGAAGTTTGTGTCAAAATCAAAGAACTTTTGATAGAAATGAGATAGAGCGATGATTTTTTTTTTTTAAATTAAAGCTGAAAGATTGCAGAATAAGGGAAAATTAAAGAAATTATGGTACGAACGTTTTTTAACTTTGAAAATCTGTATTAAACTTGAAATCGATTTTTTCCAAAATCCTGAGGTAGTAGCCAAATTTTGCGAACGGATTTGAAATCAGCGTGACAAAATCTACAGGAAATGATGTACAACATATCAAGAAAAAAATATAACCGTACATGGTATTGAATAAATCACAATTTTGTTGTAATATTTCAAGTTTATCACAGATTTTCAAAGTTAAAAAACGTTCGTACCATAATTTCTTTAATTTTCCCTTATTCTGCAATCTTTCAGCTTTAATTTAAAAAGAAAATCATCGCTCTATCTCATTTCTATCAAAAGTTCTTTGATTTTGACACAAACTTCGTCATTTTGCCGCACTGTGCGCCGGTCCCGACCAGCGAGGACTTGAGCTTTTCGGCGGCGGCTTGTAATCACGGTTGAAGAGGCATACAGTGTTGATAAAATGTAAAACGTGACGTTTTCAGTATTCAGTAACATACTGCTGAGATATTCCAGATTAAAATGAGTCAAACACGGTATAAATCGGATTATTTCTAGAACTGCATTTGATAATTAAATATAAATGTAACATTTCTAATCTAAAAATGCTAAAAATAATCCGATTTATATCGTGTTTAAATTCATTTTCATCTGAAAAATCTGAGCAGTATATTACTGAAACGTTCATGCCGATACTATAGAAAATGTGACAGTTTTACATTACGACAATCATTGAACAATCGTATTGTTTCTATTATATAAACTTTATTGTATTTCATGTATTTCAATAATTATTAATTATGATGGAGCGGCCTCCTCCACCACCTCCTCCACGGCGCCCTCCTCGGCGCCCTCCTCGGCGCCCTCCGGCATATTTTAGGCGCTTTAGTTCCTTCTTCATCTGAAACAGTAGCATAAAAATTACATTTTCTAGTTCTACCCGTATAGGCTGAGCGCTGGCTACATAGGGGTCAACGTGACTCAATGCAGTCATAATTCTTATT
Organism: Andrena bicolor; assembly: GCA_960531205.1. NCBI lineage: Eukaryota > Metazoa > Arthropoda > Insecta > Hymenoptera > Andrenidae > Andrena > Andrena bicolor. The sequence continues at coordinate 819,968 of CAUIJW010000012.1, forward strand.
TAAAAATGTTGGATTAATGTTGCCGAATACGAAATCGCTGTTCTGTCGCGTCAGTGCAGGGAACTAACGCGGGGGTGGATGGTCAAATAGGTAAAATTTCTAGCGTAATAACGTCATTCTTGCAGTTCTGAAATTTCATATACTTATTGTTTACGCATTTAATGAACGATATGCAAAATGGCAGACCACCAAGTGGGAGATAAGATCTTGGCAGACGTCGATGAAAAGTGTGATACGTGGCTCGCGCGCTAGTGTAAGTGAGAAACAGATGTATACTTTTCTCTTACACTAGCGCGCGAGCCACGTATCACGCTTTTCATCGACGTCTGCCAAGATCTTATCTCCCACTTGGTGGTCTGCCATTTTGCATATCGTTCATTAAATGCGTAAACAATAAGTATATGAAATTTCAAAACCGCAAGAATGACGTTATTACGTTAGAAATTTCACCTATTTGACCGTCCACCCCCGCGTTAGTTCCCCGCACTGACACGGCAGACCGGCGATTTCGTATTCGGCACCACTAATCCAACAGTTTTAAATAAGAACTGTGACTGCATTGAGTCACGTTGACCCCTATGTAGCCAGCTCTTAGACTAGTACATATGGGCCGTTATTTTTGAAAGTGGTATTATAAGTAAAAATTTTAAAGAAAATAAGCGATTTTTTAGCTACAGATCGACTTATACCACGTTCAATAATAATACACAAACATTCAACATAACTTACTTTCGCCATATTTTTTCGCAATTTCTCCGCCTCCTCCTTCTCCTTCTCTCTCTCTCTTTCTTCTCTCTCTTTCTTCTCTCTCTTTCTTCTCCCTGTTCAAAGTTTCTTCCTCCTCAGACACCGTCGGGAGGGCATCTTTCATCTGGAAATGAAATGATGGATGTATTATTTTATGGCAAATGGTAAGATTGTACACAGAGATGGGCAAGAAATTATTTCAAATAAAAAATTGATTTCGAATAGAAGACAAAAATTTTATTCGAGACTCATAAATAAATATAAAAATAACTCTGGGTTATTTTTATTTGATGACAAATAAAGATAAAGTCTCTTTTATATGATACGTTATTTAAATATTTTTTTATTTAAATAATGCCCATCTCTGATTGTACAGCGTGATTTTCTCGCTAGACCCTTCAAAGACAATGCCGCGAATAAGCCGCGCCTGGCTGAGTTTCGTGGAAGTGACGAATTTCACGTTCTGCATTTCTCATCACGACGTGCGTCACGAAAAGAAGCACGTTTCAATTTTCTTACGAAAAGTAGCAAAATGTCCCCGAAGAATAGCACGTTTTGGATTTTACAGCAGACTACAGAAACTATCACGTTTCAGCGCGTGGTCAGTTTAAAATGAAAATATGAAAATTTTAATCACGTGGCAAACCGTTCAAACGTGTTAGTTTTCGTAAGAAAATTGACACGTGCTACTTATCGTAACTGGCGTCAATCGATGTGGTGGCGATGAAAATGGTACCACGCTAAATTCATTAAAAATAGTCCGATTTACATGACATGATTTTAATCGGGAGAACGCCAAGAATTCATTAGTATTACTGCCATATCGATGCGACGAAGAATAAAGATTTTTTTAATACGCCGTAATGAATCTCGTCGCGAGCTTTGACGTCCACTAGCCAGAGAATCACTCTGTATAATAGTATACAATATAATACTTACATTTTCTAGATTCTGCATTGTTGTAGATTGTCGTTCCTTGCCTGGCTGTAACGGATTGACGGGCAGGAATCGGCAGGCCCCCGTACCGCTGATGGAGGGGGAAACACTTACTGAGCAGTGGTTATGTGTGCATGAACTGCGCCTGCGTCAGTCATGCACACATAACCACCGCTCCTGTAGGTGTTTCCCCCTCCATCAGCGGTAGGTCGAGCCCCGCCAATTCTCGGTTATTTAGGAGCCCGCGACTATCCCCACAATTTCTTGGAATTCTTTTGTCGAGAATGAGAGAATCCGGGAACGAGCGAGAACGGATCAAAAAGTCAAGCTATGCGTGCCCCATAGATGGGCATTATTACCTATTGAATACTTCAATCATGGGGATTCAACTATGATTGTCAACGATATTACACATAAAATTTATTTGCAGAATTGAAAGTCCCGTTTCGTTAAAAGTAATGCAATTTAAATTGGTGTCACTTTCATATTGATCCGATGAAAAATAAAGAAATTCACTTTCCGTATAATCGATCACACATCGCCAATCAACTCGAGTCGCCAGTTTAGACGGCTGAACGATACAATGTCGCTCGGCTCGGGGCTCGCGCGGCAACGATCAAAGGCTCTCGCGAGTCTCGAGGCTCGCCAAGGTTAGTCGAGCTACAATCGACTAAAATACGATTGAATACGAGAACACTGTTCATTCATCATGATTGAATCCCCATGATGGAAGTATTCAATCATGGCCAACGATTAGGTTGCCATCCGTACTTTAAAATAAAGTATCTTACATTATTATAGGTAAATGTACTTTATACTTTTGAGTAACAATAAAGTACGCGAAAATACTTTATTTCACAATTAATGATATTACGTGGAACGTAACGCAATATTATTATCTTCTATCTTTTCCCGCTACTTGAGCATTTACTGAGAGAGTTTTCTCTGTCATGAATGTGAAGTGGCGGGATGAAAGAAGCAAGGCCTCTCTCAATCTAATAAAAAACGAATTATTTATATATTTCAATATGAATATTGAGTGCAATGATGCCATTGAGATATTTCAAAATAATAAAAATTTACTCTATAATGCTAAAAGCAATAGAAAATATGCTTGAAAGAAATAAAAACTAATAAGATTAAAATGTACTTTTAATTTGTTGAGCGGACTTTTTTGTATACCCCACGAAAACAAATGTACGTTATTTTTCTGTAAAAAAATGTGGCAACCCTACCGAGGATTGAATCCCCTTCATTTCAATCATGAGCGCTTCGATTAAAAACTAACTCGGGTTAGTCTTATTCATGAGTCTTCAAATAATTTTCTGCCCATCTGTGGCGTACGCGGCGGGCGAACGCGTTCCCGTGCTCACCGTAAGCGCTGGCGACTATCGCGCACGCCCGTCGCGCACGCAAAGGACGGAGTGACACGGCGTCCGAAAGACGGAGCGAGACAAAACATCGTCTGTTTCGTAGAGCGTCATTTACTTATTTCGGAACGCATCACAGACGAATCTTCGGATTCATGTTTTACGTTCACGGTTCGCGTTTACGTTTATTTGTAACGGGTAGAAGGATTTTCAGTTGTGTTGGGTTGTGTTGTATTGTGTTTGTGTTGTGTTTGTTGGTTTAGTGTAAAATGAGTGACACCCTAAATGTGAATATGCAGGATGTGGAAAAAGATATGGACAATAAATCTCCGTTTCGTCCGCGAAAATTACGTCCGTACGCAAAGAGATTATCGAAACGGAAAGTTAATCGCGAAAAGAGAAGACCCTTGACCCTTCAGAAAAAACAGGAAAGGGCAAAAATGGCAGACGACACTGCCGTAGGACAACATTTGGAAGTGGCCGAGGAACGTATGGAAGAGGAACCATCAACATCCGATGGACGAAAACATACGTCCCAAGAGATAATGTACTCGCCACCCGATGAAGACACCGATACGGCCAGTTCGGGAGAAACTGAAGAGGCGCTTGAAGACTTTGATATACAAAGTAACGAAGAAGAAAACTTCATTATAGAAAAAGTTGCGAGGAACGAGCCGCAAGAGCAATCGCCTCTCCTAAATAGCAACGATATAATGAATTTCCCAAATGTGCTTGCTCAATTGCAAAAAATAGGTAAGCATGCAAAAGATAGGGAAGACTGTGGTATTGAACACCTAAGAATAACTGGTGTGAAACGGCGTGGCTTCAAGAGCATCTTCAGCGTAATGTGCACTTTATGCCATTACAAAGATGAAATCTGCAATCAATCGGACGAAGCCGAACAAGTGGATTGCAATCAGGGCGCTGTTAATGCAACAATTTTATGTGGAGGCAGCTATGCCCACTTGGAACACACTTTGGCGGGAATGAACATACGTTGCATGTCGAAGAGAGACTTTGTGAAAAATCACGATGAATTCGTAGTAGTATGTCTGGGACAGTTCTAACCCAGGTCCTCTGAGGGGAGAGCGGGGGCGGGGGGAAGTGAGGGCGCGCGGGGGAGTGCGGCGGAGGGAAACAAGGGCGCGGGGCCTGCGGGGAGAGGAAGACAGGTTGCGCGCGCACGAGCCGCGGAGTGGGGGAAGCCGCGATCGTGGAGGGGATCACTCCGGACCGAGCCGCCGCGGAGGCCTCTCCAGACCGGACTCACCGTCGGAAGGGGGGAATGACCCTCAAAAAATCTCTTTCAAAACCTTGACCCACCCCAAAATTTTTTTTTCAGAGTGAAGGGACAACCCCTAAATATTTTTCCAAATCATTATGCGATGGAATTGTTTAATAATTGTTTCGGACAATGTCGGGAAAGACCAGCGTTTTCACACCGCGTCTTCAGGGAGGGAAAGAGACAGAGCATTACTTTAAAGTTAAAATTTGGAGGAGGGAAAGAGACAACACTACATAGGGGTACAACCGCTTTCGTTCTAAAGTTAATAGTATTCTAAAGCATTCCGATTTAGCGTCGCTGCGTCTCGCGCGATCGTGTGTAATTTGACTCCTCTGGAGCAGCCGTGCAAGGTGACGTCATTTTCACGGCACGAAGAACGCTCGAACGAAATAAACGCTGAATCTTAAAATTATGTGGCCAGGAGAAAGACGGGTGAATAAAATTGACAAATAATATGTGTTTAAGAAATTTATTTAAATTTAAAAGAGTATAATTTTAACATTTTTTCCTACGAGCATCAGAATATCATTGATGGCGCATGCTACCAGTTCGCAATCTACATGATAATGCCGCGCATACATATAATTATGCTGTATCAGCCGAAACTGTATCGGATGATTTTGTGCGCTAATTCGTCATACGCATGAATCATGGAAAAAGAGGAGACAAGGAAGACGGGTAAATAAAATTGAGACATTATATATGTTTATAATATATATATTGTTACAAATAATGTACTAATTGTACAATTTAACATTCGCTACGAGCGGCGTCGACAATATCATTCATGGCACATGCCAGTAGTTCGCAATCGATAAGAGATTCACCATCGAAATATTCGCTGTCGCATATAGTTTTAGCGATGTGACACGAATCTAAAGTTTCACCGGCGACATCATGCCGTTGTAACACGATGACAAAATTTGAAAATTTCTCATGGACAAGATGCGTATTTTCAGAAAGCCGCGAATACATGTGGTCGATACAACGCTCGAGATTAAATAAAAACTTTATAGTTTCTAATTTGAAATATAAAGACTTATTTTGTAGCGACATCTTCACAATTCGCGACTTATACATTATACAAAATTCTACCAACAATTCGCCAATCCATAGCGGTGCTGATCCAATTAATTGTGCATGTTTTTCGATGTCTGTGCGTTTTTCCATTAGTGTTTTCCATGTTGGAAGATCCAACAACAATTGATTCCCACGATTATCACCAAGAACAATTTCCACCAGTGGTATAGATTGCACGCTGATGCCAATTTCCAGATATTTATACGATGCAGGCGTTAGCGCGTATCTTCTAACCATGATACGTGATGTATGATGCGATCTAAGAGTCCGATCATGAAAATTACCGTTTATCAGGAAAACACATAAATAAATAACGATGATATGGTATGAAAAAATTAAATCTTACCTGTTGGATGTGTTCTTCCTACATGGCGATACATCATCTTGCATGATCGGAACGTAATAATTCGCAACACCGGTACTGTACATTTTTTTTTTTTTTCTCGAAGCACTGTGTGTATGTCGAAAGTCACTGAAAGGCTCTAGAGCGATTAATGCAATAGCGTGCGAGGAGCTGGCTTAATTAGTGGTGCTATGCACCACCTCTACCATCTACCCCTCCTAATAAAAGTCTCGACATGTGTCGAATGTAATATGATACTTTTGGGAACGTCGAATCTTAGAAAATAGGTGTCAGCAGAAATTGTGTTGGATGATCTTGTGGACTAATTCGTCATATGCGTGAATCATAGAAAGAATTATGCTGTATCAGCAGAAACTGCATAGAACCATGTTGGGGCGGATCGCCATTTTTTTTTTTTTTTGCATGCAATGCATTCGAGGGAGGGAGTACACCAAAAGAGTTAGACAGAGATACCAATTCATGATGAGGATATAAATATGCGCTCTAAACTGCACAAAGCCCTAAATCGCTGCAACGTGTTGCAAGGAAAAAGACATACTGCATTTACGACCATGGAAGAATTCGCGCAAGTAGAACGCCAATTGTTGGATCAATCTGTACGATTGACTTCACGGGAAGAGTACCTCGCGTGGGAAGAACGGTGCAACGAGTACGTCGAATCTTTAGCAGAGCACAGCCGCGTAAAACGCCCGCGATTATCAATCGGTGTTCAACAATCGTTGGTTGCTCGAATCGCGCGGCTCGAAGGACTGAAACATTCGTTGCGCAGACGTTTCGTGCACGAAGGTGCAGGACATTCGAGTATGGGACTTTTGTGGCGCGAGATAGACACGGCGTTCGATAGCCGCGTGTTAACTGGTGCAGTGCTAAATTCAAACTATATCGAACCGCGCAACTTCCTTCAGGATGCGGGGACCATTGTGCTGGAGCATGTGCGGGGCGCTTTGAGTAAACGTCGAAACCTCAAAGTGAACACGGTGTTCAACGGCGAATTTGTGGCGGGTGACAAGCATGCTTGTAAAAGCATTAATACCCGAAACTGCGAACTCTTCGGCACATCCGATCTGCAGGAGTGGTACGAACGATGCGTCGTCGAACCCACCCTGGCATCGCTGGAAGAGTTCCAGGAACGCGATAGCGGATGGGCATTGACGAGAATCCTCAACCTGACCGTCAATGTCAATAAGTACAATCCGCTGCGCGCGGGATGTCACGTCAAATTGCCGCGGGAATTGTCTTTGAAGAAAGCCACAATTAGCATACAATCCCCGGACAATGCATGCTTCGCGTGGGCAGTGGTCGCCGCTCTCCATCCCGCGGAAAGGCATTCCGATCGCTCAAGTTCGTACCCCGACTATGCTTCCGTGCTAAATCTCCAGGGCATTGAGTTCCCAATGTCTCTGGAGCAAATAGGGAAGTTTGAAGGGTTAAACAACATCTCCGTCAACGTGTACAGCTTCGAGGCGGAGAAAGACTTGACGGTCTTTCCGCTGCGTCTCACCAGCCACAAGAGGGATCAACACGTCAATATGCTCTACACGCCGAATCAAGAACACGGTGATGTAGGGCACTTTGTACTAATCAAGGACTTGTCCCGGCTGGTGAGTGCACAGCTAAGCAAGCATGATGGAAAGAAATTCATGTGTGATCGGTACGTATAGAAAACTTGTGAAATGTTGAAATGTCTCACGAAACAATTAAATAAATAAAAATTTCATGTTTTTGCAGATGCATGCACTACTTCAGATCTGCCGAGAAGTTGGAGGCGCATGCAGTGGACTGTGGACAAATGAACGATTGCGCCATCCTGCTGCCCAGCGAAGGTAAAAATTTCCTCAGCTTCGAAAACCACTGCAGGAAGGAGCGGCTCCCCTTCGTGGTGTACGCAGATCTGGAGTGCATCATCGAGAAAACAGAGGACAGCGACCGAATTGATGACAACAAATTACACACGTATCAACATCACAAAGTTCATAGTATAGCCTATTATATGCATTGCTCGTACGATACATCGCTATCGACGTATCGATGTTGCCGCGACGCGGATTGTGTTTCATGGTTCGTATACGAACTGAAAAAATTTGCAAATTTCGCCAAACCCATCTTGAGCAGTAATGTTCCCATGCTTGATTTAACCAACGAACAGTTGACGACATTTCACAATGCAATTCACTGTCATATTTGTGAAGAATCATTCAAGGCTGACGATATACGAGTTCGCGATCATTGTCATCTGTCCGGACGGTTTAGAGGACCGGCATATTCGCAGTGCAATTTAAATTATAAAAATGCGTTTTACATCCCCATAGTTTTCCATAATTTGTCCGGCTACGATTCACATTTCATTATCGAGGAAATAGCTACCGCTTTCGACGGTCACGTTGATGTATTACCCATAACTAAAGAAAAGTATATTTCCTTCACAAAAAATGTCGAAGATACGGCTGAATCAGACTCGCGAAATTATATTAAATTACGATTCATCGATTCGTACAAATTTCTCAATACCAGTCTCGACAAATTAGCATCTTTTCTGACCACAGATCAATTAAAAATTTCACGATCCAAATTTGAAAAATTATCCACCGAAGATTTCAATTTGAAAAATTATCCACCGAAGATTTCAATTTGAAAAATTATCCACCGAAGATTTCAATTTATTGACGCGAAAAGGTGTCTTTCCGTACGAATACCTTGATTGCGCGAACAAGCTGCAGGATCCATGCTTACCACCGCGCGAGTCATTCTCCAGTTAGTTAACGGGTAAGACTGTATCAGAAACCGATTACGCACATGCCGAGACTATCTGGCAGCGTTTCGGGATTAGAACATTGGGCGAATACAGCGACTTGTATTTGAAAACAGATGTCTTGTTATTGGCAGATATTTTTGAAAATTTTCGCGAAAGTTGTATCAAGAGTTATGGACTAGATTCAGCGCATTATTATACTCTACCTGGTTTCACGTGGGATGCCATGCTAAAGCATACCAAAATTACATTTGAATTGCTCACCGACGTCGATATGGTCATGTTTGTTGAACGCGGTATACGCGGGGGTTTAAGCCAATGTTCCGGAAGATATGCACATGCCAATAATAAGTACATGCCATCTTACGACGCATCGGAAAAGTCATCGTACTTGATGTACTTTGACGTGAACAATTTGTATGGATGGGCAATGTGTCAGCCCCTGCCATATGCTAAATTTCAATGGGTCGAAGATGCTGCAAATTTTGACGTGTCTTCAATCCGTGTCGATTCGTCCACGGGATACATTCTCGAGGTAGATCTGGAATATCCGCAATGTCTGCACGACGCTCATGCTGATTTACCGTTCTGTCCGACGCGTGCCAAACCACCGGGCAGCAGACAGGACAAGTTACTCGCGACGGTATACGATAAGCAGCGTTACGTTATCCATTACCGCAACCTGCAGCAGTGCACGCGTCACGGTCTTCGTATTACAAAGATACACCGCGTGCTTCAATTCGCTCAATCTCCCTGGCTCTGCGATTACATTGAACTCAACACACGATTTAGAACAAGCGCGACAAATGATTTTGAAAAGAATTTATACAAATTGATGAACAACGCGGTATTCGGTAAAACTATGGAAAATGTGCGAAATCACGTGGACGTAAAACTTTTGACTCATTGGGAAGGGCGATATGGCGCGGAGGCAATGATCGCGAAACCGAATTTCCATAGCAGAAGTGTTTTTTCGGAAAATTTAATAGCTGTTGAATTGCGAAAACTCGAGATGAAATTCAACAAACCGATATACGTGGGTATGTGCATTCTAGACATATCAAAAATTTGTTTGTATGAATTTCACCACGAGTACATGTCGCCAAAGCACGGGCCAAATTGCAAAATTCTATACACCGACACAGATAGCCTCATTTATCACATTCAATGTGACGATATCTACGAGACCATGAAACACAATATCGGTAGATTCGACACAAGCGATTATCCTATCGACAATGCATATAATATGCCGCGCGTAAATAAGAAGGTTCCAGGGCTGATGAAGGATGAAAATAACGGTGCGATAATGACCGAATTCGTAGGTCTTAGAGCGAAAATGTATGCACTGCGCGTAGACGGCAAAAAAGATACGAAAAAGGCGAAAGGCGTCAAGACCAACGTCATAGCTAGAACGATAACTTTCGACGACTACGCGCAGTGTTTGCTAAGGGAGATCGAAATGGTTCGCAGACAATCATGCATACGGTCTAAATTGCACAAAGTGTACACCATTTCGGAATCCAAAATCGCTCTAAGTCCCTACGATGACAAGCGGTATATCGTACCCGATTCGACCGACACTCTGCCCTGGGGACATTATAATATCCCATTGTAAAATAGAAATTATTGTATTTATTATAAATAGTGGAATATCACACGCTCGCAAAATTTGAAAACTTCGTATCGACATGTTGTATAGTTTCATAAAGGCGATGGCGAAAAGTATATAATGAGAATAGGATTTTCGGAAGATTCATGTGGCGGTAAAGCCAATCATATCCATTTTTTCTATAAATTCCCTGAATGTAATGAAGAATTATGTATCTTTCTTTGCTATCCATGGGCTAGTAAATAACGATACATAATTCTTCATTACATTCAGGGAATTTATAGAAAAATGGATATGATTGGGTTCACCGAGACATGAATATTCCAGAATCCTATTCTCATTATATGTTTTTCAACATCGCCTTTATGAAACTTTAGACTCATGCTGCGATGTTGAAAAGCATATAATGAGAATATTTCGATGATAAATCTCTGGTTGATTGCAAACTGATGGCATGTGCCTTTGAATGATATTATCGACGTCGCTTGCAGCAAAATGTTAAATAAATTATTATTGTATTTATTAACTCATTCATATAAATAGTGGAATTAATGTGTAAAAAAAAAAAAAAAAAAATAAAAATTTTTCACACATGTATATGTATAATTGTATTTATTGAAGCATGTATTATTATTTTACAATACATTATTTTTATTTATCCAAGTATTGTGTGATTTATCAAAACCCAACCACTTGACGTACACCTTATCCCCCTTTCTACGCAACACTTTTTCCACTAGATACACATCAGGATCGGTGACGCGTTGCAGCTCGTGTTCATAGAATCCTCCGGCAACGGGTTTTCCACAGGAATCGACGAGCAGATACGTTGCAGGATTAGTTGCCTGTACTTTGGCTATCTTGAACACCTCCGTTGTCCAATTCGGCGTATAGCCTTTATCGAAGATGGTTTTAAATTTGCTCACGCGCACAAATTCGCCCAACTTGAATCTCGCTGGAGCAGCGATCTTTATGTTGTTGTATACGGTGGCTAGCAGCCTGTCGGCGGTCACAGGGGTAACATCGCAAGGACGCATTTTGATGGTTCTATGTTTTCGTGCGTTATACTCTGCAAGCAGACGCGGTAGGGCATCGGTCCATCTATAGGTTCCATTGAGCGTAAACAATTTCCACATATTGTTCTTCAAAGTTCGATTGAAACGTTCTACGACAGAGGCCTTCATCACAGAATACGTCGAATAATGATTAATGTCATGCTTTGTCAAGAGTTTCTGCATATCGGCGTTGTAAAATTCTTTTCCTTGATCGGTTTGCAAATTTTTCGGATATCGATCTCTAAATATCTTTGCGAACGCTTTAGTAACCTCAGCGCCACTTTTAGTCTTGAGCGGCAATGCCCATGCATACTTGCTCAACACATCGATGATAGTGAGTATGTAGTGGTGACCCTGGTTGAATCGCGAGTATGGACGCATTTCTACAATGTCAGCTTGCCACAGATCGTCGTATCCGTGCACTATGTCGCGTCTCCGCGGGAAATGTCTTCGAGCTGGAGCATGCAATTCCTCAACTAGTTGTAGCTTCTTGTGACCATGGTTTTCTTCTTTACTCTTGGATTTCGATAATGATTGCATGTTTGATCGCAGAGGTGTCTTGGACACGAATGATGCGATAATTATCGGGTTCGTGCATTATGTGCTTCTCATCGGTCCGAGGAAATTCTGGACAAGTTGCTGCTCCGTAGCAAAAGCGGTTATAGCCTCTTTAACTTTACGAGTTTCGTTGTCCGGTTGTGGGATAGAATTCAACGCCTGCGATATCTTTTGAACGCTGTTTTGCAATGTCAGCATATCTCTTTGAAACATAACCAGCTTCCTCTCTAATTCTTCCTGCTGCTCTCTCAAAAGTTTAATACTCTTTTCCAAGTACAGTTTATTGACGGCATCGGTGTCGGCCACCGGCTGAGCTACGCGTCGTATCTTGCGTGATTTCGCATCAAAGTCGGCACCAGCCACGCAAAGGGCGTTATCTCGCATGTAATTTCGAAGCAAACCGCTCCATTTGTAATAGTCCATTCTAGCTGCTCCACTCTTCTCGAGCGATACCCCAAATTTGTTGATCGGCATCTCGATGCATACAGTGCGCATCGTTCGCGCGCGGTTTAATTTATAATGAGGCCTACCTCGCGGAGTTCCTCAATAATCGATAGAATTTCTGGATCGTGAGAGTTGTTACCCGCCTGACGTGACGCTTCCAGCAAACGCAATCGACCCACCAGCTTGTTGGGATCGTCCCAGTGTACGTAATCGATCTTGTTATCGTTTACCACCATGACTCGTGGTACCGTTAGACCTTTTCCCGCCCTAGTAGTCGATGCGCGAGGGAGTAGCGGTGCAATTACATATTTGTACTTGTGTCCCTTGTTGCTCAATATGGGATTTTTAGCACCATGACCGCGTCTGTGAGCGTTCGTCGCCAGCAGTATACTTTTGTATTTTTGTTTATCGGCATCGGTGTATACAGCATCATCGCGAATTCTCTTGAAAATCAGTTCGTAAAGACCGGGTGTTCCTCTGTATTTTACACCATCTATGATTATATTATCATCCATGTCTATATCGAAAGCCTTATCCCCAAGCCTCGTTCCACTATTGCCAAAGTATACGCCGTAAACATAGTCCATTGTTGTATCCTTATCACCACTTAGGATCGCGCTCATGTATTTTTGCCCCAGCGGGCCGAAATGACTGCGAAACGTTTCTTGTCCCTCGGACGTTTGGAATTGCTGTCTAATAGATGTTACAAACGACTCATTGAGACTAGTTTCGAAAACGTCATCATCAACAGCTGAGAGCGATTGCACATTGGGTAATGTACTTATTGGCGTGGGTGGAGCCAGAGTATCGTTTGATCCGACATTCTGTCGTTTCCGCTTCGATTGAACTGGTGTCGAGGTTATGGGTGAATATTCCGCTGACATGTGTTGTTTCCAATTTCTTTTGCGCGATGTGTTCTGTTTCGGATGGATTTTTTTAGGCGTTAATGTTTCATTCCCTTCAATGTCTGTGCTCATCGGCGGTGATGTGCCAGCTTCCGCCGCTGCGGTATTTTCCGCAATATGTTTTAGGGGTTCGACGATAGGTTTGAAGTATCTCTCCAAAGCGATATCTTCCTCCATCTTGCCAGTCTTCAAAGCCTGATGTTTCCGACGAATGGCTTCGCTGGTTTTTGCAATTTCCTTCGCTATTCTCTCGCGATCCTTAATCTCCAGAGTATCGATATCAATCATCATTTTGTTGCAAACGTTGCGTTCCCACCGACGTGTTGACGACAATTGACCATCTCATGGTACGGCAAACTGGTTAAATCCCTTTCTATAACGTCCATTGGACATCGCGCTATCCTTGTCTATCACCACGAAACCATACTCCCGTTGCCAACAATTACGACACAAAGCGCAGAAATCCTCGTAAGGCATGTCGGTGTTTACGTGATCGTTGTACACGTGTTTCAAGTTGGTACCATCCTGTTTAAACAGAATCAACAGATTCGCGTTGTCACGTATAAGATGTTTGGGAATCTTTGCATACGTCTGACAGAGATAGAAACAGTCAACGTTCGAGTGGCGTCCCATTGCAAAGTACTCTCGTATCGTATCTTGCTTGTCGCATGCCACGTCATCAAAGATAAAAATGGAATTTGGAAGCGATTCGCTCGGTGGGATGACATCACTGTTATTCGAAAACGTAAAGTAGCCAATTTCATCTATCGGAGTCAATAAATTCTCCAAGTACTGATATTTCGGCTGTTGCAACGACTTGGAATACACGTACACGTTCTCGAAGCGGACGCCGTGAGGACTTTCCAACAAGCTGACCAGCACGTTGGTTTTTCCACAATTTGATGGACCACAAATGTCGCAGCGGATAGTGTTTGGTAGCATGCTACCATGCCTGCGTCCTGTTTTCGACGACATCATTTGCGATTTATCGTCAAAATTTGTCACGCGTATCGTTACAGGTTGTCGCACGAATCGCATCGTCCCCGCGAACCGTGAAAAATGATTTTGATACGTCAAGGCTGTGATGCGCCCTATTTATAGGTCCGCGCCGAAACACGGCGGTTCAGTATTCAAAATGCTTCTGATCCTGTCGGATAATTACGATATGCGAGACCTAACCTCAGTTAGCAGTTGAAATATATACCAAAGATTATTCTACTGCGAGAGTTTGGCAGACACATTGATCAGTTGTGGGACAGGCTCTCCGAGCATATAAAAGCCGATTTCGAGGTTCGACAGTATCGCCGGTGCTTGGAACATTATAATCGCCCTTGGCAGCGAACGCATATCGACGGTCCAGCACCATTGATTAAAAACTGTAGCGAATGTCGCCGATGAGAGTAAAGAAAGGTCGTGGTTTGTTAAATCGGGCGATAAACGCGCTACGTATCGAATTACACATTCCAGGATATCAGTTTTGTGGTCCAGGAACTCATCTAGCAAAACGATTGGCTAGAGGGGATCGAGGTATCAATCCGTTGGACGCAGCGTGTCGCGAACACGATATTGCGTATTCGCGTAGCAACGACCTGGACGAAAGGCACGCGGCAGATAACGTTCTCGCTGACAAAGCGCGAAAACGCATCGTTGCGCGAGATTCGACTCTGGGTGAAAGAGGCGCTGCTACAGCTGTTTGGGCAGCTATGAAGGCCAAGACGAAGATCGGAATGGGGATGAAAACAAAAACCCGCAAAAGGACTCCAAAGAGAGCATCGCAAAAGCGGATTCTTCCGGTGGCAAAACGGGGTGGTATATTACCACTTCTCCCGCTGTTGGGTGTTCTCGGATCATTAGCTGGTGGAGCGGCGGGGATCGCCAAGGCGGTAAACGATAATAAGGCGGCGCAACATCAGCTGCAGGAAATGCAACGCCATAATCGCTCCATGGAAGGTCGCGGACTTTATCTCGCGCCATACAAGCGTGGCCAGGGAATATCCAAACGAAAAAAAAAAACGCCGAAAAGAAAATAAAAATGCCCGCGGGCGTAACTACCGATGCGCAATTGGAGGAGTTGGCAAAACTTATGCGTATTCCATTCTTTAGAGGTGTTTTTATGCGCAACGCGTTACCAGCTGGTGGAGTACGTCGAAACGAGAGCGGTATCGTAAATTTGGACAATGTCGAGGGGCCGGGGACTCATTGGGTGGCATATGCGAAGAGAGGGTGTCGAGCTATATATTTCGACAGCTTTGGGAATCTTCGACCGCCTATGGAATTGGTAAAATATCTGGATAAGGATGCTGTAAAAATTGAATACAATCGAACGTCTTATCAGAAGTACGATCAGAGCAATTGCGGACAACTATGTCTACGCTTTCTACAAACGATCAGCGCCAAATTTAAGGATTGACTTCCCGCCACTCTGATTCAGTACTAGTCGAGCAGTTCGAGCGGAATATGTCGTTAACATTCACTCTAACCGGTAAGAGTAGCATCCTCGCGGTGAGCTACTTTCCACCCATAGATTTGAGCGATGATGATTACGAGCTTGGTCTAACAACCTTTGAAACTTATCACACAATACCGAACATCGACACGAGCAACGATAAATTCTACTTCATCGTAAACTATGATATCAACAACAGTGCCGACACCGCTTATGAATACATTACGATTCCCCATGGCTCCTACGAACTAAACGCCATTGCCAAGTACTTGAAGCAGCGATTACTCGAGCGGTATCCTCAAAAAAAAAATCTCGGTGGCACCGATGACAGCAGCGATGACGGTGACAACGATGCGTATCCTATAGTGTTGCGTCCCAACAACAACACCATGAAAAGTGAGCTGTACTGCCGATTCGCCGTAGACTTTACAAAGCCCAATAACATTGGATCGCTATTGGGATTCTCGACGAATCGGGTGTTAGAACCAGGACGATGGCACGAATCGGACGATCCAATTAATATCATGAACGTGAACATTATTCGCATAGAATGTAGCGTGACCGCTGGTGCGTACAACAATGGGAGGCGTGTACATACGATACATGAATTTTCTCCGAGAGTTCCACCAGGATATAAGATATCGGAAACGCCCGCACAGACCATTTACCTTCCAATCACCGCACGGATCATTACGGATCTGACGATACGCGTTGTGGTTCAAGACGGACGGTTGCTCGATTTTCGAGGTGAAGAGATTACCATCAGACTACACGTACGACGACGACGATAATACGTGTGGTGTGAACAAAAGAGATGCTTGTATTGAACGACTCCAGAAACCCGTTTCTTTCAAGTGAAATTGTTTACAACACCAACAACTGCAACAGCTCTCATCACACTAAAAAGAAGAGGCTTAGTGCTGCGAACATTGCATTTTTGAAATCTTTGGGATTCATTGTGCGCATTTAAGTTGAAAAAAAAAAAAAATGGCTGATATTCTAAGCATTGGAGGGAAGCCGACGTTTGATGATCGCATCGTCAAGCTCGAGACTCACACATACAATCCATACGTTAACACCACGTTTGGATACAGCGATGAGATAAGAATACCGATACAGCAGCAGGATTTATACACATTGCCGTGTGAAAGTTTCCTCTATGTGGAGGGGAAATTGAAGATAAATAAGGCAAATGATGCGTTAACGGTGATGTTAGGAAATAATTGTGTGGCGTTCTTATTCGATGAGATTCGATACGAGCTGAATGGCGTGGAGATTGATCGCAACAGAAACGTTGGAATAACTAGCACGCTTAAAAACTATGTATCCCTGACATCTGACGAAGACAAAAATATGGAGAATGCCGGATGGGGCTTGAAACGCCGCGATGGGCTAATAGTGAAAAATCATTTCAATTTTTGCATCCCACTCAAATATTTGCTAGGATTTTGCGAGGACTACAAACACATGATTATTAATGCGCGTCACGAATTGATTTTAATACGATCGCGCAACGACAACAATGCTCTGATAGGATCACCCATGTTGGAACCAGAAATTGAATTACTTAAACTACAATGGCGGATGCCTCATGTAACGCTGAACGACATTAATAAGCTATCGTTGCTACGTACTTTGGAAAGTGGTCAAAACCTGAGCATTTGTTTTCAATCGTGGGATCTGTACGAGTATCCTCTCTTACAGAGCACAACCAAGCATTCGTGGGCCGTGAAGGCATCCGCACAGCTGGAGAAGCCGCGATGCGTGATCCTTGCTCTACAGACTGGTCGAAGGAATGTGATGAGCGAAGACGTTACTAAGTTCAACAACTGTAAATTGACCAATGTAAAACTTTTTCTCAACTCGGAATTTTATCCATACGATGACATGAACTTGGACTTTGACAAGAATAAGCATGCCATCTTGTACCACATGTATACGCAATTCGGTAAATCGTATTATGGACATAGTTGCAACGAGGCATTATTCACCGTGGCTGAATTTTTACAATTTGGCCCCATCGTGGTGATTGATTGTTCGCGACAAAATGAGTCGATCAAGAATGGCACCGTGGACGTGCGCATAGAATTCGAGTGTAAAGAGAATGTGCCGGCAAATACTACAGCCTACTGTCTGATTCTGCACGATCGGGTGGTTGAATACAATCCGCTGACAAACGTGGTGCGCAAAATGAATTAAATTGCCACGCTACTTGCCCGCCCTCTTCTGTGTCAAATTTCATCGTGAAAATCGAGATGCTTTACGAGAAAGGTTGCATTCTCTCATCTGTCTCGGAAGCGAACGCACCTCTAAATTGTACCGATAATGGCTGTACCAACATTCGTTGACCTGCAAGGGTTCATCGTCGATGGAAAATTTATCGCGAAGGAAGTGGCTGTCCTACGAAAGGGGACAATTCTCTCACACTATATTTTTGGGAGTCCTATGCCACAATTTCTTCTTACAAAATCCGACAAATCAAGCATTCGATGGTTGGTAGCAAAACATCATGGACTACGGTGGGACGATGGAGACGTTCCGTACAGTATGGCTAAACAGCTAATTACGAAAGCTGTAGCTGATGCGATCGACGAAGAAGATGACACATCCCATATAGTATACGTTAAAGGGTTGCAGAAACGCGAATGGCTTGCGGATTTCCTCGATGAAAATACCAGAGCGGACGTGATCATCGAGACGCTGGACATTGAATACGAGGATATCAAATCTCTAAATAAGCTAAATGTAGTTGATACTCTGCGATGTGACAGACATGCAAAGCACTGTGCCTTGCAAAATGTATTTAAAATATTCAACTGGTGGTCTAAACGCCAGAGAGAAATGCTTAAATAAAATATAATCAATTTTTAATACATAAATGTTTTTTTTTCTTCACCCTCCCCAACCTCCTGCATGTACGCTAGATTAAGACGATAGTTGTAATTATTATGTAGAAACCGTTCAATACCCGTTCGATACACGTCCAATACCCGTTCAATACCCGTTCAAAACCGTTCAAAGCCGTGCAATACCCGTTCGATTCGCGTTCAATACCCGTTTAAACCCGTTCAAACCCGTTCGATACCCATTCGATTCGCGTTCAAAGCCGTTTGTTCAAACCCGTTCAAACCCGTTCGATACCCATTCGATTCGCGTTCAAAGCCGTTTGATACCCGTTCGATACCCATTCAAAGTGATGTGGTCTAGCTGAATGATGTGTCAAAGAAGAAGGGAAAGAAGATGCGAGCGAATAAGGAGAGGATGGTCAGTGACGAAGATACGTGCAAGAGGATGGTCAGCGAAAATGCGGGTGGAGAACAAAGGCTTCTTACTTTTGCAAAGCTATGCACTTCTCGATTTTAAGTTATGACTTAGATGCATGAGCCTGGAGATGCAGCGAGACCATTTGTCATCATACTGTGGCAGCAGACAGTTGAAAGTAGTTTCAAGCAAAGTATTGAAAGAAGAAGAAAATGGGTGTAACCAGGATTGCTCCGGAGTGTGACAGTGAGGTATGTACTTATCAATATTGTAGCATTTATCGCGTTTAACCTTTTAAATCGAGCGAGATTAAATCGTAGGTTTCTATATTCTAGCGTTCTCCACCCGAATCGCCAACGTGGTCGGCGGATTGGGGCTCGCCACCGGCGTCGCCGCAATCATCGTCCTCGCCGCCATCACCGCCCTCGCCACCAGCATCGCCATCTCCACCTCCACAGGTATGTAGTGCATTATTATTTTTTTTTTCTTTTTTTTTAAAAATGTATCAGTGTTATATCATCGTTTGTGTCTATGTTCTAGGGTATACACCTTCAAGATTTGGTGGAGTGGCTGGCGAACTTGGAACGCATAGCGCTCCAGGTTGCACCGCTGCATGTTTTCATACAGCGGTCGGGGCCGGTGATCGGCCCAGTGGTCGACGCGAGGGTGTCACGGCGGGCGCCGCGGCAGGCCCCCTACTGGATTCCACGGCCAGCATCCCACCCATCGTCCCCAGCACCCTCATCGTCCCCAGCACCATCATCGCCCCTGTCGCCCCCCTCGCCTCCCTCACCCTAGAATAGTTTTTATTTTATTATTTTATTTTTATAATCTATTTTATATTTTATATTCATTTCTTTTTTATTATATTTTACATTTCTATTTTTATATTTATATTCTATTTTATATTTATATTTCTATTTTATATTTTATATTTTATATTCATTTTTTATTATTATTACATTTTATATTTCTATTTTATATTTATATTCATTTTTATTATATTTTATATTTCTATTTTTTTATTTATATTCTTTTTTTTATGTTTATTATCATAAATATAGTTTTTGTAACAATATATATTTTAACCACATATTATTTGTCAATTTTATTCACCCGTCTTCCTCCTCTCGCCACATAATTTTAAGATTCGACGCTGCATAATTCTATTTCGCTCGAGCGTTCTTCACACCATGAAAATGATGTCACCCTGCACAGCTGCTCCATAGGATTCAAGTTACACGCGATCGCGCGTCCCTCCCCGAAGACGCGGTGTGAAAACGCTGATCTTTCCCGACATTGTCCGAAACAATTATTAAACAATTCCATCGTATAATGATTTGGAAAAATATTTGGGGGTTGTCCCCTCACTCTGAAAAAAAAAATTTTTGGGGTTGGTCAAGGTTTTGACCGAGATTTTTTTGAGGGTCATTCCCCCTTCCGACGGTGGGTCCGGTCTGGAGAGGCCTCCGCGGCGGCTCGGCCCGGAGTGATCCCCTCCACGATCGCGGCTTCCCCCACTCCGCGGCTCATGCGCGCGCAACCTGTCTTCCTCTCCCCGCAGGCCCCGCGCCCATGTTTCCCTCCGCCGCACTCCCCCGCGCGCCGCCACTCCCCCCCGCCCCCGCGCTCCCCTCAGAGGACCTGGGTTAGAACTGTCCTAGACATACTACTATTCGTCAAGTCCGCAATTACCGCTGCAGAAGAAGAGATGCTAGCAGCGGCTGAAGAAGAAAAACGTTTGGCGATTGAAAGAGGCGACGTTCTTCCCGGATCAGGAACCCCTCATATCCCCGTTGTGGCCGACGGAAGCTGGATGAAGAGATCCTACCGCAGTGGATGTTACGATTCTGCGTCTGGAATCGGCGTGATAGTTGGCTATCACACGAAGAAAGTTTTATTTTACGGCGTGCGGAATAAAGTTTGCAGAATTTGTCGGATTGCTGCAAAAAACAAAAAAGAACCTCGAAAGCACGCATGCTTCAAAAACTGGAACACATCTCGAGCATCGACTGCTATGGAAAGTGATGCTATAGTAGAAGGATTCAATACTAGCGTAGAAAAACGTGGGCTCCTTTATTCTACTTTGATTGCTGATGGGGACAGCAGCGTATATAAGAAAATTATTGATGCTGACCCATATAAGAGACAGATTCGCGTAAAAAAAATTGAATGCACGAATCATCAGTTGCGAAACTTCTGCACAAAACTGAAAGCGATTGTGAAGAAGACTACACCTGGACCATTGAGGCAAGCTGTGAAAAGTAGCATTCGCCGGATACGCACGGACATCGTAAAAGCCGCAAAGTTTAGATACGATCAGAATGTATCGATCGACGAAAAAACGAAGAATTTGCACGGCGACATAGAGAATGTTCCGAGCCACGTGTTTGGTGAACACAAAGAGTGTGCACAACTCAAATATTTCTGCGATGGAAAGAATAAAGAGAATGAAAGAAACATCGTTCCAGAATTGATGAAAATTGGAGTGTACCAGGACGTGAAAGAAATACTTCGTCCACTGTTAGCTCATGCAGAGAGCTTACTCTACAACACCAATAATAACGCTGTGGAAAGTTTGAACGGAATAATTGCCAAGTACATCGGCGGAAAAAGATTAAATTATTCCGAGAGAGGATCGTATACAGGAAGATGTGCTGCTGCTGTCGTGGAGTACAACAGTAACCAAGTGCACTCGCGATTGAATGCGATAATGAAGAAGAAAACGCCCGAGGTTGTGCGCCAAATGGAAGAAAAGAAGAAGAAAGAAAAGGAAAAGAGAACTGCAAAACGGAAGGAAACGAAGACTGCGCGATATGTACGCAAACAATTGCCCTCGCAGAAAGATTCCGATTATGGACCAAATGCCCAGAAGCCAGACATGCCATCTGAAATGTATGAACTGGAGCGGAAAAAGCATATGCAAATGCTGAGTGATTGGCAAAAGCAAAGACATGCCATTGAAGACGAAACCATCGGACAAGCGAAGAACCGCAGATGGTTGCACTACAGGTCCAAATTGTTGACAGCTTCCAATTTTGGAAAAGTGTGCCGTCGCCGACCTGACACGCTATGCGCAAATGCAGTGAAGTCATTTGTGTATCCGAAGATAATTAGTGCACCCGCGGTGGAATACGGGAAAGAATGCGAGAAAATTGCTCGCGAAGAATTGAAGAAGCAATACAAAGATATTGCGGAATGTGGAATTTTCATCGACAGCTGCATCCCCTTCTTAGGAGCTTCACCGGATGGAATCATCGGTCAAGATGGTATTTTGGAAATTAAATGCCCCAAATCAGCGGAGAACTTTACGCCGGAAGAAGCTATAGAAAAAGTACGCGCTGTCAAGAGCATGTTCACATGCAATAAAACAGGTATTTCAATGAGAAAAACGCATCACTATTATTATCAAGTACAAGGTCAGTTACATATTACTGACAGAAAGTACTGCATATTTTGCGTTTGGACCCCGAAGGGGCTAAAAACTATAAAAGTAGAGAGAGATGATGCGTTTTGGAAAAAAGAAATGGAGCCAAAACTGGTGCAATTTTATTTAGAATGCATGCTACCCGAATTCATAGATAGTCGGCACAATAGATGCATGCCTATTCGGGAGCCACAATTTATACTAGCAGAGAGAGCGAAAGAAAAAACGAAAAGCTTGAAAAAGCGAAAGAGGTCTCCCTCCGAAAATAGTTAAACTATTGCATCGGTCCGGCGTCGCACCCCGCTGTAAAGCGCGGTACCACTGACTCTGTCAGTGGTCACAAGTGCCAGCAATCGATCGACGCCGCCGTCGCTTCCTCAAGAAAATGACGGAAGAAATAATAAATATGATCGATCAGGCGTCGCATCGCTGACTCTGTCAGCGGTAACAAGTGCCAGCATTGGCACTTTTACTCGCGGATCTTACGATCACGCGAGTCGATCGACGCCGCCGTCGCTTCCCCAAGAAAGTGACGGAGGAAATAATACATATGATCGATCAGGCGTCGCAGCGCTGACTCTGTCAGCGGTAACAAGTGCCAGCACTGGCACTTTTACTCGCGGATCCTACGATCACGCGAGTCGATCGACGCCGCCGTCGCTTCCCCAAGAAAGTGACGGAGGAAATAATAAATTGAATTCACCCTTTAATTTTTTCAGACACATTTCTAAGTTTACAGGAGCAGACAGACGGAATCCGGTTCGGTCAAAATGCGCCAGGCTGATACATACGGGCGTCGCAGGTATGCATGATGTTCGACGAAATATTGAAACAAACTTTTACTTTTATACCAAACTTCTCGAAATGTCTGCGATTATTTGTTACAGGCGGACTTTTTACCAAATTACTGCAAACATGGTGTATGGGACAGTAATGCCAGGACAAATGGATTAATAAGTACCATATTTCAGGTAAAGTTTAACAGCTTATAAATCTATAGTAAAATTTTGTACGCTTATAAAACAATCCTATTTCCTAATGTATTTCATAATGTGTTACAGATCCACACTGCCTACGCCATCATTCGGTATGGGCGACCTGGCAAAATTGTAGGAAGACCGTCAATGGAGAAGAGGAATTACACAGAATGAGAGAAGATAATATTACAGTATTCTCTCGTTAGCGGATCGCTGGTCGGGACCGGCGCGGGCATTGAGCCCGTATCCTGAACAGAGCCCGAATTCCCAGTGTTCGTTTCTCGCTTCTTTCTGGCCGAAGGGTGGAGCGAAATTGAACGCTTTGCCTGCGAGACCGGCGCGAACGCAAAGGACGGAGTGTCAGGCGTCTGAAAGACGGAGCGAGACAAAACATCATTCCGTCGTCTTTTTTTCAGTAAATCATAGCTATGAAAGTAGTATACGGATGGAGATGAGCTTTACGGTGCTTATAGAGAAGACATTGAAGTTTTAAGAAAAAATTATTTTAGTTTAAAAAAATAAAAGTTTGAACCATTTATGTGCAATTATTTTAAACAAATGCAGTTTTTTAACATCGGGCGCGATTTTAAAAATCTAAAAAAAAGGAGAATATAGTTCTATCCTTCCCCTTGATGGAATAATTTTCAAAAGTATGGACATTTTAAAATTAGCCCTGTAAAAATTTCCGAAAGTTGACGCTGCGTCAAATCACACCGGCTCGACTGGTGGGGTACACGCAGCGGCCAAGTGCTATTCTTATACAGTTTTCTCTAATACGGCAAGTATTTGTAAAAAAACTGAAGAAGGAACACTTTTACTGTTTTTTATACACAACATAGTACGGTAATTCAAATGTTGGTGTTCGCAATATTTTCCTTGAAACGAATGTGACACTCAGTTTTTTAAATGGAATGCTATATATTTGATTATCCAATATGAAAGCGACTGTCAAGACAAGTTCAACCATATGGTATAGTATGATCTTCAAGCCTACACATGGTTAGGAATTAAATAGATATATCGCACTATTTATCTAGTACCTAGATTGAATTTCATCTTTCATTCCTAGCCATGTGTAGGCTTGAAGATCATACTATACCATATGGTTGAACTTGTCTTGACAGTCGCTTTCATATTGGATAATCAAATATATAGCATTCCATTTAAAAAACTGAGTGTCACCTCCGTTTCAAGGAAAATATTGCGAACACCAAACATTGAATTACCGTACTATGTTGTGTATAATAAACAGTAAAAGCGTCCCTTCTTCAGTTTTTTACAAATACTTACCGTATTCGAGAAAACTGTATAAGAATAGCACTTGGCCGCTGCGTGTACCCCACGGCTCAGCCAGTCGAGCCGGTGTGATTTGACGCAGCGTCAACTTTCGGCAATTTTTACAGGGCCAATTTTAAAATGTCCATACTTTTGAAAATTAGTCCATCAAGGGGAAGGATAGAACTATATTCTCCTTTTTTTTAGATTTTTAAAATCGCGCCCGATGTTAAAAAACTGCATTTGTTTAAAATAATTGCCCATAAATGGTTCAAACTTTTATTTTTTTAAACTAAAATAATTTTTTCTTAAAACTTCTATGTCTTCTCTATAAGCACCGCAAAGCTCATCTCCATCCGTTTCCTACTATCATAGCTATGATTTACTGAAAAAAAGTTAGCACTTACTTTCAAACAGCTGTAAAATCGACCATTTCTCAAAATTTTTAAAAATCCTTTAATCTATTAAAAAAATATCTTTTATTGCTGTATGCAGATTAATAGTTTACTTGAACCATACAGTGCTAAAAGTTCGTAAAGAACGCGAGTGGTCGATTTTAAGCAGTGAACCGAGGAAATGCTATGATGCCTGAGGAATTAGCGGTGGGGGTAAGCCTCTGAGGAATTAGCGGTGGGGGAACGTCGAGTTCATCAACGCCAAGATGGGAAAGGAAACGGCGCTACCGTCGAGCCAAGCCGAGCCAGGCCAATCAGAGTCGTCGCGGACTCGGTTGTCGACGCTGGCAAGTAAGGCCGCAGCCAACCAACATCGACAACCGAGTCTGCGACGACTCTGGTTGGCCTGGCTTGGCTTGGCTCGACGGTGGCGCCGTTTCCTTTTCAATCTTGGCGTTGATTGGCTCGACGTTCTTCCCCCACCGCTAATTCCTCAGAGGCGTACCCCCACCGCTAATTCCTCAGGCATCATAGCATTTCCTCGGTTCACTGATTTTAAGTCGATTGAATTTGTGGTTATGGGTTACTATTTATTGGTAACTGGGTAATTTTGTCATCCCCTTGGGTTTTTTTCAGAATTATGTATTGTCATCCAAACTACGCACCCCTGCAAAGTTTCAAGACAATTGGATGGTTGGAAGTGGATTAAAATTGAGTTTCCAGATTTGAATCAAACATACAAACAAACAGGGGATCGTAGCTGAATAAAATCGTTTAATGAGACATTCCAAAATATACGTATTGTTAGTACTGATCTCTAGTTTATATTGATAAATTTTACAATCTTGGAAGAACAATTC
The DNA here is from genome assembly GCA_960531205.1 of Andrena bicolor. NCBI lineage: Eukaryota > Metazoa > Arthropoda > Insecta > Hymenoptera > Andrenidae > Andrena > Andrena bicolor. The sequence goes on from CAUIJW010000012.1 coordinate 845,714, forward strand.
CGAAGAAAAGCATGTACAAAAGTATTAAATTGAAATATACTTTTGTCCAAATTGATGTTTTATAAAAATGATTACGTTATTAAATTTGTATTCAAACAACAGACAATTCTTGTTGATAAAAAAGATAATTTGATGTATAGTTATATAGAAAAGAAATCGTCATATGTTTTTAGATGAATTATAGCGTTTTAGATTTCATTATGATCAGCATGTTACACTTCGGTGATGTACCTATATTCAAATTGTATGCTTTGAAATTGTACATTGATTATACAAAATATTACATCCTTCTACGTATAAATAAAAACTATTGATACGCAAATTAGTATTGTTTCATTTACATGTTTCCTAACTTCACTACCCAACCTCTCTATCTTTCATTATTGCTATCCTCCTTTACGTTCAGTGAGACTCTGATGCTAGACGCAGCAATCGGACGCGCTACATCTACAGCTGATGCAGGGGCTAACACCTACGGGAGCGGTGGTTATGTGTGCATGACGCTCGCAGTCACGTACACATAACCACCGCTCCCGTAGGTGTTCCCCCCTCCATCAGCGGTAGTTGAAGCCCGCTGATCGCTGCCTAGACGCAGCTCTCGTGCCGTATTCGTCCAAGACTTCTCAGTAGAAGGAGCTGTGGCAACAGCGCGGCGGAGACAGGGAGAACCGAAAATGTGGCAACTATGCGTCAAAAATTCGTCTACATAGAGTACCTGGAGATGTCACCTCTGTACAACTTCTTTTTACCGACCGCAGTAGTTTCATTAGCGTCCGTCTGTTTACTGAGGACGCCACGGTCGATTCGGACCATAACAAACTTGAGACGGCAGCCTTAACGATCAATTAATAATCATTGATTGATTGAATATTCACATAATAATCATCGCTCCGCGGGTGGTCCGATCCCTTTTTATAGGGCAGTCGGTCACTCCTTCTCCAGGTTTGTCACATGACAATTTAGACGGTGGGAGATGAAATCTTCCAATCATCTGCCGTGGGATCCACCTGAAGAATTCTTTCCAGAGGGCTATCCGAGAGTTTTGTTTACTGCAGAATTTGAGCTATTGCACGCCTATTTCGGTGTCTTCTGACTTACTTAAGACGTATTTCTGCCGTTATACGAAACTCTCAGCAGCGTCGATAGTTAGATTCTTAGTTTAATTCATTTTTTAGATGCTTACGCTATTGGGTTTTCGATGTGCTCTGTACGATTGCTTTCGTACAGCCCACATACTAGGGATTGAAGTTAATGTACATCGGTTCCGTATTGGAGCTCGATTTACTGGATATTAAGGGAGGGCAAATTTGTGGCGATGATCAGGAGCACAGCTTCGTGAAGGTGTCGACTCCGCAGGCGGAAGGGGCCTCTGACCCATCAGCTGGCGTCTACTGGTCCCCTTGGTGTGCGCGGTTGGCTAGCTGGTGTGCAGCTAGTCAGTGTGTGGCTACCTCCTTCGTGCTGGTTCTCCTGCTCACTGTTGCCGTTGATGATTCTTGACTTGGTTTTCTTATCGCGAGTTTCGATTTTAATGCCTTTTCGGCTATGTATTATATTGATAACTTATTAAAGATGGTTATAAAATACTAAAGTATGAAATAGTAAGTTTGAATGTTTTAAAGGATTAAATAATAGTAGATTCCACGTCGCGGGACGTGACAATTATCAATATTTCGGACGTGAAAAATAGAATACATATTTCTAAATTACCTGAAAACTGGAAGTTGCAAAATACCGTAAGGTCGCGAGCAATTGAAATTGCGGTGGAATTGGTAAGCCACGATTTTTGCAAGCCCTTCAATAATTTTCGGCAAAATACCGTGTAACACCGATTCCTTATTAAACCTGAATCGCATTTTAAATTCGTCGTCGTCGTACTGCTCGAAAGGATTTTGCCTGTCACGAATATAACGTCTAATAGCAGGCGTATTATCCGCTTCATTGTCAGTCGTATCATCGATATCGCTAATATTATTAATATCCATATCAATGAAATCAAAATCTAAATCCATTTTTACAAGGTTCACTTTTTCGGCAAATTCCACTCGCTTCCTTTACCCAAATAATGGCGGTGAATGGCGTATAAGACGGACTTAAGTCATCTAAAAGGTTGACTTGAAAATATAACCTCACTTTGGAAGAATAAGGTCGTCTTAAGACGTTCTTATTTGACTGAGAATACATACGGACTTAAGCCATGCTTAAGAAGCGACTGAGAATCTCGAATAAATAAGATTTCTTAACAAAGTAAATGCTTGAGTCGATGCTTAAGTCGATGCTTATTTGCCGACTGAGAATCTAGATGGGGTCTTAAGCAAGTGCTTAAGGCGGACTTAAGAATAAGCAACGACTGAGAATACCGCCCTCAGGTGTTAACATTTTCGCGCAGTCAGGAGACTACGGGCGGTATTCTCAGTCGTTGCTTAAGCATACGCTTAAGCATGTCTTAACTAAGTCCGCCTTATTCGAATAAGACGAGCTTAAGACTTCATGTATTCTCAGTCCGAACTTAAGATTTGCTTAGTGAAGAAGACGGTGCTTAAGGCTTGCTTAGCTAAGTAAATGCTTAAGCAAATCTTATATTACGTTCGGCAAGCGTCGGAAACTTTCCCGTGTAGCCGAGCGGAATACCCAATCAGGAATGATATTGAAAATGCGGCTTGCTGTATTTGCACGGGTATTCCCAGTTATCCCTCTTTACGCGCCTTTTATTTCCACGGGCAACCACGTGTTTTTTCTTTACCAAAAATGGCAACGAAGAATGTGAAAAAACATTATAGTGATGTTGAAAAACATTTATTTATGGAAATTCTAAAAGTATATAGCAATATAATTGAACAGAAGAGGAGTGATTGTAGCAGCCTGAGCCAAAAAGAAGAGGCGTGGGACGAAATTTGCAGCAAATATAATGCTTCGCACCTTATATCGACCAAGGTAAAGGATTTGTGTATTTGGTCTATATTTTATGATTTATATATGTGTTCAGAAAATATTGCATCTTAACGCCATCTTCCAGGCCCATCGATAATTAGGCCATGGCGACTGCGCGCTGACTCGTATGGAGCGTCGATCACTGCCCCTTCCATCGACTTACGATCGATGGAAGGGGGACTCTTCCTTCCAGGAACTCGGGCCGACTTCCTGGATCCTCTCGGTACACGTGTCTACTTATCGACGAGCCGTCTAATAAGTCGTGTCGCTTCGCTCTACCTTAACGCTTCGCTTATATCTTCGCTTGTTCACTTGTTCTGGATTCAGACCGAATCCACGTGCTTTACCGCCGCTTTATAAAATCCTACCGCGTAGGGAAAATAGTGCCGTTACTTTAGAATACTATTATTGTACATTCAACTTTCTTTATTGTAAAACTGTAAATAGTGTATTGTGTTAGGATTAAAGTTAGTGCTTAAAATTACTCGACCCCCCCCTCGCAAGAACCCGATCCTGCGACGTGCGCGATCCGAAACTTTGCTAACAATATGAAAATGGCAATGAAACTTTACCCGGACGTAAAGTATAACAAAGAAATGCAAAATATAGTACAAAATAGTTTCATAGTGCGCGTTTCAAGAATGGTATTTATTTTAAGCGGTGAAATTGGTCAATTTTGAAGGAAAGAAAGACGTTTAATTTTTTATAAGAACCTCCAAAGTTACTTAGAGATGGATCATATTGACCCTTGGTCAGTGGCGGGTAGAAAATAGCTTAACTTTATTACATTCATTTAATAAACTATTTTCAATAATCATTGATTTAATAAACTATTTTCTATAATCATTGCAGAGAACTGTACCTCAGTTAAGGAAATGGTGGAGTAATATTAAATCTGCCCAAAGAGGCCTATTAACAAGAGAAAAGCAGGCGACGATGGCAACGGGTGGTGGTCCACCACCACCACCCGTTGAAATTGACCCCGATGTGGCGCAGATAGCGCCTCATCTTGATTTGTCAGCCCCAATTTTATTTTCCTCGAATGTAGACGAGGAAACCACACATGGTTAGTAATGTTATAATATATAAAAATGCTAATGAGATTATATGAAATGAATAATGAATGTTTTGATGATTAGAGCGACAAGACATAATGTTTAGCCATAATGATATGGACATAGATGTCATGGTACAAGAAGTGGAGGAGACCAGCGCTCCAGCAGAGATGTGCCAACCTGCGGGAACATCACAAGTTATGCAAACTATTGGTAAAATTGTATTTTTTTTATTTTGAAAAGAGTATTTATATTAGGAACATAATTTTTTGTAAGTTCATTATCTCTTATTTCTATTATTTTCAGGTCCTGTGGGAAAACAAAAAAAAAAGCCACTGGTGATTCTGAGCTCCAAGAATTAAAACTTGACAGAATCAAATCAATGATGGAGGACGAGAAAAAACTAGCGCTTTTAAATTATAAACACCAAGAAATAAAAAATGAAAAGGAATTAGAATTTCTGACCAAAAAATATGAATTAGACTTACGGAAATCGGCCGCGGAAGCGGAATTAGCGGAGAAGCAGTTAACATATTTTTAATACTAAATTTTATATTACATTTTTTATTACATACACTTTTTATTAATATTAAAATTGCCAAATTGATTTTAGGTAGGGGCCCACACAGCACAACGTCCCTGGGACCCTGCCGGACGTTGTGCTGTGTGGGTTGTTGCAACAAGGGGTGTGTTCCAATTCACGCATACTGCGCATGAAATTGGTGGCATCGTACGATTCCCTAGAATTTCTCTCACTTGCCACCAATACGATGCCACTTCCGGTGCAGCGAGCGGTGCAGTGACTGCTTTTCCTTTGAAATTCTGCGATTGCTGCACCGCTCGCTGCACCGGAAGTGGCATCGTATTGGTGGCAAGTGAGAGAAATTCTAGGGAATCGTACGATGCCACCAATTTCATGCGCAGTATGCGTGAATTGGAACACAGCCAAGGTAACAAACTTTTCTATTGTTTCTTTCATTTTCTTGGGTTACCACATGTCTGCACTGAAAAAATATTTAATTATCTAAACGATAAAGATTTAAGAACTTTAATGGGCGCTTGCAAATCTATAGTATTAATAATGTGATAATTAATTCTAACATATCAAAAATATCATAGTTTAAGTTAAGGAGCAATGTTCAAAAAGGCGAGGAGAGTCAGTTTTTGTCAAGTTTTAAATGTGTTTATTTTAATGTTATGAAAGAAGCTATTTTATTTTCTTTAAGGGGTAATGCCACTGTAGAGACCAGAAAGGCAGCCTGATTTTGAGATTTCTTTATGCGAGTATAGTGAAAAGAATACAAAATTTGACTGAACGCCTTTATTGTACATATCTTGAAGTATGACCTCAATTTTTTTTAAATTTTGTTAAAACAAAATGGGGCCCCACAGTTCAACAAAAGATGCTTCTTCTGTAAAACAGTGTTTCGCGGCCGGAAAGATTTCTCCTTCAATTTCTGATGTAAAACAAAAAACCGAAAATTCTTGACTTCTATATAAGATTGTCTCGGGAAGTACACAAGGAAAATACAAAATATTGTCTTTTTGTACATGATGTACCTGAAAAAATGTTTATTATTAAATGTTGACATTTGGTTTTAACTTTTATTTGTTTTAACTTGAACAGATTAAACTGCTCTATCCTGCTTTGTACAACACTTCCTACAGCTTTCTTTCGTTTCGATGCTCTCTGTATAGACTTTATTTATTATTATCTAAACTCGCACGCTTCGCATTCCTTCACAAGCATACTGATCACTCTGTGACGTCACGCAGTGGTGTCACTACGCGAGATGCCCGAATTACTTTTAACATTAAATTTGTGTTACTTCGCATAAACCATTATGGAGATACAGTGGATTCCGTTTATTTGAGCCACCGGTTACTCCAGGCAGCCGTTTATTTAGGATGAAGTGCAAACAACAGAAATAGTTTAATCGGACCAAAGGACGCTAGTCGCGATGTGTTCCAAATAATCAGAATTCACTGTATTATGCATCAAAATTGATATGCCGCCGGCATTAGCATTACCCGATGTACACCACGAGGAGGTTGCTCGGTCGGACTTTGTACATCATGGTAGCTCTGAAAAGAGCCGATTTGTGTGTTTGTCTGTGTCTGTTAATTGAAAAGCCGGGCAATTAACGCCTCACGAACAGCAAATCCATTGGCGTTTCCTACATTTTGCGGTACATCCACTGGTACTTCTTCATTGTCATCATTGAAATCATCATCTTCTGGCAGTACGTCATTGAAGATCAGAGACATGTTGTGCAGCACAGCACATGCCACAATAGTTGAAGTAGAGCAAATCAGTTTCGTCATTAATCCGCGTGACAAACATGGGAACCTTCGTTTCCAAACGCCAAATGTACGCTCCACAATTATGCGCGTTCTGCTTTGGATATGGTTATAGCTGCAATGATACAACAGTCAATAAATATAACGCTTTTTTCATACTAAGAACTTTAATAATTCTAAAAAATATAATACTTACGTCATTTGTTCATCTGTTTGTGGATTTGGAAGTGGTGTCATTAGAAAGCGAGGGCAAGGATACCCTCTATCACCACCAAGCATGCCATCCAGTCGTTGTTCCAAGTACCGCATATACAACAAAGAGTTTTGAAATATGCGGCTGTCATGTGCGCTGCCCGGCCACTCGGGTACTATGACCGACCACAGCCTGCAACAAAGATCATAATTTTAAAAAACGAAACGAAAATCTTGGAGATTAAAAAAGAAAGTGATATTCAATCATACACGATTAACCAAAATATTTTAATCATGAAATAAAAAAATGGATGAAAACCTACTTGCACGTTAAGTGAAAAGTATCCTTTTCGATTCCGAAATACTTCAGCAATATTCTGGAATCTCGTGTTGACTAAGCGCACATGTGTGCAGTCAATAGCGCCATCAATACCGGGTAACCCGATAGCTCCATTTCCTTTCCCAAGCTCAACGAATAATCGTCTATTCTCCATGCGTGCTCCCACATCTCTCGGCATTTTTATGTAATTCAAGATTAAACTTGCAAGGAAACTACTCACGCGAAAAATAATCTTAGAGATTGTTGGTTGGGCGATCTGCATGGAGTCACCTAGCAGTTGCTACAAATAGATGCATTTTAAACAATTTTCCTCGTGCACACTCTTTAATTATCAATATTTCGGAATTGAAAAATAGAATACATATTTCTAAATTACCTGAAAACTGGAAGTTGCATAATACCGTAAGGTCGCGAGCAATTGAAAATGCGGTGGAATTGGCAAGCCACGATTATTCATTTTAGCAAGTCCTTCAATAATTTTCGGCAAAATACCGTGTAACACCGTATCCTTATTGAATCTGAACCGCATTTTAAATTCAGCGTCGTCATATTGTTCAAAAGGATTTTGTCTGTCCCGAATGTATCGTCTAATAGGAAGCCTATTATCCGCTTCATCATCGGACATATCATCGATATCGCTAATAGTAATGTCCATATCAATGAAATCAAAATCCATTAAATCCATTTTTACAGGTTCACTTTTTCGCTCACTTTTCACTTGCTTCCTTTTAGAAGTAATGGCGTCGAATAGCGTATAAGACGGACTTAAGTCATCTAAAAGGTTGACTTGAAAATATAACCTCACTTTGCGCGAATAAGATCGTCTTAAGACGTTCTTATTTGACTGAGAATACATACGCACTTAAGCCATGCTTAAGAAGCGACTGAGAATCTCGAATAAATAAGATTTCTTAACAAAGTAAATGCTTGAGTCGATGCTTGAGTCGATGCTTATTTGCCGATTGAGAATCTAGATGGGGTCTTAAGCAAGTGCTTAAGGGGGTAGACACGTCACGTGACACGTGTAATGCAATGCTCTGTAATACCGACAATCTAACCTCAAACATGGGTTTGGAATTTTTCGTTTTTCGTCCTTATATGAGCAGATTTCGGGCTGGGCGAGGTCTCATTCGAAAGAGGCAGATTCCATGCGGAGCGCTCTGCTCACCGTTTGAGTCACAAAACTCTTTTAGTGGCCTAAAAATACTTAAGGAGGTAAACACGCCACGTGACACGGGTAATGCAGCGCGCTGTATACCAACACAATCTGGCCCGAAACATGGGTCTGGGATATTACGTTGTTTGTCCTTATATGAGCAGATTTTGGGCTGGGTGAGGTCTCATTCGAAAGAGGAAGCTTCAATGCAGCCCGCTCTGGTCATCGTTTGAGTCATAAAACTCTTTTAGTGACCTACCAATACTTGGAATTTGCGAGTGTATTTTGTCGATTTTTTCTCTACTTTGGACACTCATATTATCAGATATCAACACAATCTCGTCGAACCATGACCAGAGCGGGCTGCATTGAACCTTCATCTTCCGAATGAGACCTCGCCCAGCCCAAAATCTGCTCATATAAGGACAAACAACGTAATATCCCAAACCCATGTTTTGGGCCAGATTGTGTCGGTATACAGCGCGCTGCATTACCCGTGTCTACCCCCTTAAGGCGAACTTAAGAATAAGCAACGACTGAGAATACCGCCCTACCCCTCTTCTTCTTGTGTCTCTCCACGAGGTGTATTGATGGTGGATAATACTTTTTAATTACTATATTGGTGGCATCTTTCTCGCGTGCGTTGGGACAAAAGCGGGCTCAGAGATAGGCGAAAGTTCATTCGTTCTTTGCGATCGATATTTTATTATTTTTCCAAGAACGTGTCGACAACATCTATTTGTCACATTTCTAAAGGGCAATAAAAAATATAGCAATTGTTACGCGCCGCGGGCTTTAGTGGTCGAGCGGCACGTTTTATACATGCAAATTCGGATTAGGGATATCCCACAGTCGTTAGACTATCTGAAGTTGCAGTATTGGATATTTTCGTAAGAAAAGCAAGGGGCTCGCCGCGCTTGTAACAGTCAATTTTTTTATATTTTAAATCTCTAAGTACCTTATCAGATGGATAAGGGGTAGATTTTGGGATCGTTGATGCTCTAGTCCCGTACGGGTCTTTTCAATGGAATCAGATAGGTAAATGATGAGTAGAATTTAATAGTAAATAAAGCTTTAATGATTAAATACTGAATGAAAGCAAAAACATAACAATGGAATAATAAAGTATGGAGAATTTCAATATATCGTTGTAATCGGAGATAACTCCTGACTAGGGGAATCCCACAATCGATTGATTGTCAGAAATTATCATTAGATACGAATTAATTATAACAGTGTAATAATGTGTACAGAAAGAGGTAAGAGGTGCAACTCACCAGACAGTCACAATAATCTAATGGACAATATGGTTTAAATTTCCCTTTTTTGGTTCAAATAATTCCTTGTCGCTGATAAACCTGAAGCTTTTATAGTTCTGAGTCGCTGATAAACCTGAATCAGAAAAGAGGATGAAACGCGAACACGCACACACTTGATTATCGTTTTGAATTGACTTGAGTTGAATCATGGAGTGAAACTGAATAATAATAATTTTAATTGAGCAAATCCGTTGTGTTTGAGATTCCATTAGTTCTCTGCTCCGCCGCACCCAAGCTCACCGCAGCACCTACCGGCAGCGGTACACGCCGCTGATCGATATTCGATCAGCCGATCGATACTCTTAGTCGCCTGCTCAGCCAATCACCACGTAAAGCGAGCGGCCCAATCACGACGCGTACTTTCTCTGTTGTGCCCTGCGTGATGGCTCGCAAGGCTGGTACGGGGTTTGGTGATATCGTAGGTTCGGGAGTGAACAAAAGATTAGGATCTACTGGGTGAACTACACCAAGTTGGTTAAATTTAGAGACTAAGTCTTTATTCAGAGACTAATTAATACTAGACTGAGGTTTACAGAAGTGTCAGCCGTGTTAACAGGTCGAGTGTCAAGTCTAGAATTCTTCTCTTTGTGGAATCGCATTGGTTTTATATCCTTCTTGGGCGTGGTACGCGTTACTATGCTCGGTCGCAGCGAGGCGTTCACGTGTTGCTGACATTGTAAGATTGGTCGCTAGCCGTCTTAGCTTCGAAACATCTCGAACGTTTATATAACGTAATATAATATGTGTAATATGTCTAACACGTGGGCTTGGGCGTTGCCTGGGCACAACATCCCTTCCCCCTAAGGGAGGAAAAGCCATAGCTTTTTCTTACGATACGTCTTAACAATATTTGTCTACATTTGACTATAATATATTTGTATACAATGGTTATGATGTGTCAAAGGGAACTGGTGGAAGAAGTTCCTTCCTTACTAACTATATTAATTATCGCTTCGGGTTTTTGCGTGGTTTTGTCGTGACTTGTGTTTTCCGTTTTACAATGTCGCGGTGTTCTCGCTTTGAAGTGTACAATACATTTATAGAGTGCAATGATACATAATGTAATTGTTATGAATCCCGTTATCGACGATAGCGTAAAGAAGCTGTAGTGATACTCGGTTGGTATAATCTCGGGTTTTTCTAGGTCGTTTTGTAAGTCGTCTAATTTTTTGCTAACTTTATTCAATTCTTCTGGGTGTTTGATTATTCTTTTTAGCTCGAAATTTGTGTTACGATATGAATTTACAGTGGTTTGTGGCAGTGTGAATTCGTCTAGTGATAAATTGTAACCAGGTAAGTAGTTCCATATTTTTTCTATACCGTATTGTTTTCCGGTTTCTATCGTAAATTCGGCCGTAGTGATAGTACATTTATTTCTTATTGTTATTATACCAGAGTCCTTAATACTATACATATTTGTGCCTTTATCGTCGCAAGTCGCTGCTAATTGTATCGGTTTTGGTGTGACGTAAATCCATGCGCCTGGTTGTTGTAATTCTATTAGGATTGTATGGTTCAAAGTCATGATTCGTATCTTACAATTGTTCGGTTTTTCTGTTAGTTTGGTGTACAACTGTACTTCGCAGGGTCCGTATGGTATCGCTTTGAATATCGGGTGGTTAGATGTGCAGAGATATAAATCGTTTATCGTTTTACATTTCGATAAGTCCTGTTCGCTTAACTGTATATAATCTTGCACCGAGGTGTCAAGTACTACGTAGGAATTGAGGGATTCTATGTACGCGTAGAATGATTCGTTTATCTTAGTGGGTACTGGGTGTACTTTGCTTAATTTGAATTTTTCGCGTTTAGTAGTGGGATATCTAATATTACAGTAATTGATTTAGTGTCCGAAAATGCAGAGAGTGTAAGGATTTCATATAAAACGTGCATGTTTTCTAATTTTATACTTATGGGGAAGTCTAGTCCTTGCGGTATATAAGCTAGTGCAGAAGTGAGGTAGGTTATGATTTGCGCTGGTGGTATTAATCGGGGGTTTAAAATCCCTTTCTTTATATCCATTATCAATTCTAGTAGGTCTTGTGTGTCGCGTAGGAGTGTTTCTGCCACGCTATTTATTAATATGAGGTTTTCGTCTATGGTTTCTCGAAATCTAGTTATGTCGGTCGTCTGTTGTAGTAAGTATTGAATTTGCCAAGTCGCGTTTAAAAGGGTTTTTTCGTTTTCCTGTATGTTGTATATAGTCTCGTTTAAGAGGTCGGTGTTAGCTCTTACAATTTGCATTTGTCCTTTGATCGTATTTTTCAATCTAATGTCTTGTCGTTTGAGGAATTCTATTTGGTCATTGATTTTCTTTCTATCTTCGGAATCCATTAATCCGAAGAGTGATTTACCTATGTAACCTAATCCGTCTATCAGTCCGCGACGCTGTTTTGGTGCGGAGCTTATGGTCTGTTGGACGTAAGTTATGAGCTTAGCTACTCGGTCTACTTTGCCTTGAATTTTTGTACCGAATGTTTTACAGAATTTTTGTAAGTTGTCCGTAGAAGGTGTTTTACATTGAGACAGTATGTCGTGTAGTGTTTCCTGGAGGTTTGTTTCTCGTCGGTAAATGTGGGATATATCTATGTGTAGTATTAGTTTCCAACTATCTCGGTAGATTTGTAGGTCGCCTATGTTTTCGAAGTAAATGCCTGGGTGATCTTGGAATTCTTTTATAGCGAAGTCTGAGTCGGGGGTCGTCCCTCCTATTACTAGTATCGTCATTTGTAGGGCGGTAATCCTGCAAAATATAATTATGAGGTGTAATTGTCGTTACGTTTCGTCGGTTGCGAAGTCTTTCTTGTGCGTGCGCGAGATAAATTTTTGCTGCGTGGACAGTCTGTCCTTCTTATCTGCTCTTAGGTTGAAGTGGGGGTGAAGTGCATAGGACTCGATTTTCTCTGTAGCCTCTTGTTACGTTTTAGTCGCCAACATGATTTCCATCATGGATGTCCCTTACGAGATCGTGTTATTTTTATTGGTGGGTCTGTTGGTGTTGTGTATCTTTATGCTGAGCGCTGGGTGTGAGAGTTCGTGCCTTCTTTCTTTTTCAGAGCTTGGAACATCCGGCTCCGCCGGGATTTGTCAGTATTGGCTATCGGCGCGTTGTGCGCGAATATCGGGCAGATCGGCGGCTTTTTTTCAAAAGAATGCGTTATGGATGGTCTTCGAAGACTCGTGGGGGATACGGGACTTGTTTGGTAAGTTTTCTAGTGCTTTTGTATTTCAGTGTTGTTCGTCCCTGGTTGTATACCCTATTTTAATTCTTTCGTGTCTGGTTATTGTTCCAGCACGCCACGGGGATATTTCTGTAGTGGCCGCCTCTTCCCGCGTTTCGTGGGGTCTTCCTGACTCGTCGGACGACGAGTTCGAGCCCGTGCTACACACGCCTTAGTGCTTGTACCTCTTTAATATTCTAAAAGAATATATTTTTATTCGTTCTTTTAACCCTACACCTGTGTTATGCTTAGAGTAAATTTTTATTTCCTTCCTTTCGTCCCATTCCTGTCCTATTCTATGAAGTGTTTAAGTCGATTTGCGTGTACGCGAAGCGTTTTTCGTCCTTTAATTATGGTATAGTTATTATTATCATGTACGCCTTGGATCGTGTAAGGACCGATCCAAGCGGGGGTTAATTTCTTTGATCTTCCGCGTCTCACGGTCTCGTCGTGTAATAGTATTTGGTCTCCTATCTTGAAGGATTTTTCTGCTGTCTTTTTATCGTATTGTCTTTTAGATTTGTCTTTGTTAATCTCTAAGGTTTCGCGCGCAATGTTGTTTGTGGACCGTAGTCTTTCGCGTAGTTCTTCAGCGTATTTGTCATACGTATACGTTAGTTGCGGTGCCTGGTTTAGTGAGGTCGGCAACGTTGCTTGTCTCCCGAATACGAGTTCGTAGGGTGTGTAGCCAGTAGACGAGTGTGGGGTTGTGTTGTAAGTAAACATTGCATACGGTAGCCATTCGTCCCAATCGGTCTGGTCTTCTGTGATAAAGTTCTTTAGGTATTCTGCTAGCGTACGATGGCTTCTTTCTAGGGCTCCGTTTGATTGAGGGTGATATGCCGTGGTTTGTATTTTTTCGATTTTAAGCAATTTACATACGTTTTTGAACACTTGGCTAAGGAAATTGGTTCCTTGATCGGTTAACACTCGTTGTGGAATTCCGTATTCGCAGATTATTCTTGTGACGAATTCTTTTGCTACTGTGTTTGCTTCCTGATCTTCGAGGGGTATAGCTTTGCTGAATTTGGTTAACAAGTCTTGAAAGGTTAGTATGTATTTGTTTCGTCTACTTGTCTCGGGTAAAGGTCCTACTATGTCCAGTGCGCATTTTTCGAATGGTTCTGTGGGAGTGTCTGTAATTACCATGGGGGCTTTGGTTATTCTTGTTAATTTATTTTTCTGACATTTTTCGCATTTGGAGATGTATTTTTCAACGTCTTGGCGCATTCCTGGCCACGAATGATTTAATTTTATACGTTCCAGGGTTCGTTTTATTCCTAAATGTCCGCCTAAGGGAGTGTCATGAAATTCGCGCAGTATTTGATTTTTATCGTCCTCCGTATATGTTATATCGCTCTTTTCTTCTTCTGACTGGGATTCGTTTTCTTCGTCGGCGTTTTCGCTGGCGACGGCTAGTGTTTCTGTGTTGAGTTTTCGCTTCGTCCCTCGCGTAATCGCGAACATTCTACTGAGGGCGTCTGCGTTTTTATTTGTCTTTCCCGCTTTGTATTCTATGGTGTAATCGTATTCTGCTAGCTTCAATTTCCATCTCATTAATCTTGAGCCGGGATCCTTTACGTTAAAAAGCCAAGTAAGAGGTTTATGGTCTGTTACGATTTTAAATTTTGTGCCGTATACATAAGGTCTAAAATGTTGCGTTGCCCATACTATGGCCAACAATTCTTTTTCTATGGTGCTATAATTTTCTTCTGCCTTATTTAGTATTCTACTTGCGTATGCTATGGGTAGGTCTTGACCTATCTTTCCCTGTGATAATACTGCTCCTATTGCTTTTCCGGAAGCGTCTGTTGTAAGAACGAATGGTTTCGTGAAATCGGGGTATTGCAGTATCGGTGCTGTTGTTAACTTTTCCTTTAATATCTCGAAGGCTTCCTGCTCTTGTGCAGTCCATCTGTATGCTTGGTCTTTCTTTAATAATTGCGTCAAAGGTTTCGCGATTTGTGAAAAATGTTCTATGAATCTCCTATAATATCCGGCTAGGCCTAAGAAGGATTGTATATCTTTAGTTCTTTTGGGTATCGGAAAGTTTTTTACCGCGTCGAGTTTCGTAGGGTCTGGTTTGATACCGCTTTCACTTATCACGTGACCAAGGTATATCGTTTCCTTTCGTAGAAATTCGCATTTGTTGGGTTGAAGTTTCAGGCCACTCTCGCGTATACGTTCGAATACTAGTTCTAGACGATCTTGGTGTTCTTTCAGTGAACGTCCATAGACGACAATATCGTCTAAATACACGAAACATTTTATTCCTTGTAATCCAGATAATACGTGTTTAGAATTGAGGTAGGAGAGCACGCTGGAAAGTGATTGAGGAGAAGCGGTAAGAAAGCCACGTGGTGCGAGAACCTTTGTAGTCAAATTGACCGTGTCAGTTTATTAAAATGGATTGTGGGGTGAGCACAACAATAAGATTCACTCGCGTGAGATGAATTTTGTACAGAGCACACAAGAACAATAGATTTCATACGTTGCGAAATGAACAATGGTGAACACGTTATTGCGACACGCGGTATGAAACGAGAGTGAACAAAGGGACGCGGAAAACCGTTGAGCGTCTTCTCGAACAATCCTCGAGAATCGATCAAGAAAGTACGCGTCGTGATTGGGCCGCTCGCTTTGCGTGGTGATCGGTGATTGGCTGAGCAGGCGCCTAGGAGTATCGATCGGCTGATCGAATATCGATCAGCGGCGTGTACCGCTGCCCGGTAGGTGCTGCGGTGAGCTTGGGTGCGGCGGAGCAAGGAACTAATGGAATCTCAAACATTCTCCCGCCATCAACAGCTGTTCGATGATGTTGATGTAGAATCTGAAACTGGCAAAATTGCCAATTTTGCAATTGGCCTGATTAGTGTCGTAGTGGCAGTCTTGAGCGTCACCACTCTGGTGAGCCCATCCTTTCCTGGGTGAAGGGTGACGACTCGAGCAAGTGGCCACTTGCTTGGTGGAAACCGTTCATCAGTGATGAGCACTAAGGATCCAATCTTGATCTCATTCGATCGGTGGTGCCACTTCGAGATGGAGAGTTGACGTTGGAGATAGTGTGATGACCATTGAGTCCAAAAACGTTGAGTCCGTTGTTGTATAAGCCGCCACCTGGCTGATGGTGAGATGATTTCATGCTCGACAGATGGTTCTGGTAGCGTTGTAAGAGGCTGCCCGATGAGAAAGTGAGCCGGTGTGAGGGTGGAGATGTCTTCAGGGTCATCACTGAGAGGCTCGAGCGGTCGTGAATTTAGCATGGCTTCTATTTGGGTAAGAAGTGTGCAGAATTCTTCGTAGGTGAGTACCGTCTCACTGACGGTTCGCCGAAGATGGTGTTTGATCGACTTCACGACGGCTTCCCATTTGCCTCCCATGTGAGGAGCTGCTGGTGGATTGAAACACCAGCCAGTGTTGTCATTGACAAACAGCTGACTGAGTTGACGATGATCCTGTGTGCCCTGGATGAACATACTCTTGAGAACGGTGTCTGCTCCGACGAAGTTCGTTCCGCAGTCTGAGTGGAGCCTGGTTGGGATTCCTCGTCTTGAGGTGAATCTCCTGTAGGCAGCGATGAATCCTTCTGTCGAGTAGTCTGTGACAATGTCCAAGTGTACAGCTGAGGTCGTAAGACAGACAAAAACACAGATCCAGCCTTTCTGAGTTTTTGCACCTCGCCCTTTCCACGTCTTGAGAGTGATGGGACCCGCGTAGTCAATGCCAGTGTGGGTGAATGGTCGTGAGGGTGCAACTCTCGAAAGAGGTAGTTGGCCCATCAGTTGATGGGCACGGATCCCCCTTTGTCGAGCACACACAACACACCGTAGCACATGAGTCTTGACTGGCGCTCGCCCTCCCATGATCCAATAACTGTTTCTGATGTGAGCGAGGGTGAGCTGGGTCCCTCCGTGCAGAGTTTGTCGATGTGCATGGTCTATAATCAGAGTAGACAGACGTGAATGGCGAGGTAAGATTGCTGGATGCTTACTCTCATACACCATGTGGGCATTGTTGAGTCGGCCTCCAACTCGAATGATTCCTTTTTCATCGATGAAGGCTGTGAGTCGATTGAAGACATGGGATGTTGGCATCGAAGCTCCGGAGCTGAGGACCTTGAGCTCAGTCGAGAAGTAGATTGCTTGTGTAGCCTTGATCCAAAAGTTCCTGGCCCATTCCATGTCCTCTGGCAGGATTGAGATGATTGGCAGAGATAATGGCAACTTCTTCATTCTATTGAGGATTCTGAAACAAACTGAAGTGATGCGATAAAGTTTGTTAAGAGAAGAGTATTTATAAATGAGGTCCCAGTGGTATTTAATTTGTTGAACGTTGAGTAGATTTGAAATTCCTGGATGAGCCTCTAGTGCACTCGAGTCGTCCTTCAAAACTGGTTGAGGTGGCCATGAATCACTGGGTTGAGTGAGCCATGATGGTCCCATCCACCACAGCTCGTGCTGTTCAAGCTGAGCTGTTGTTAAGCCTCTTGATGCGCAATCAGCTGGGTTTGACTTCCCTGGAACATGTCTCTAGTGTGCATCTTGGGTGAGTTCTTGAATTTGGGAGACACGATTCCGTACGTAGTCCTTCCAGCGTGAAGCGTGTGCTTTGATCCAGATTAATGTCACTTGAGAATCCGTCCACAGATGTGTTGTAGCAATGTTGAGCTGCAGGGTTGCTTGAACATACTTCATGAGCTTCGCAACCATCAATGCTGCAGTAAGCTCGAGCCTTGGGATTGTGAGTTTCTTGAGGGGTGCTACCTTCGTCTTGGAGCACACTAGTGTCGACACTTTGTGATTAGTGGACGGTGAGGTTACGGTAAGATAAATTACCGCTGCCATGGCGAGTTGAGAAGCGTCAGAGAATCCATGTAGTTCCACCGTTGAATTGCTGAGAGTGTGAAACCACCTTGGAATTGAGAGCCTGGCCAGGCTTGTAAGATCTTCTCTGATGGTGAGCCAATTAGATGTGACTTGGGATGGCAGAGGCTCATCCCAGCTGATTTTGTGCAGCCATAATTCTTGCAAAAGTGTCTTCGCTCGAATGATGACAGGAGACAAAAATCCTAGCGGATCGAATATCTTTGCTACTTCTGAAAGGATGAGGCGTTTAGAGAGCGTTGAGGTTGAAGTTGCTTTTGAGGAGAATGAAAAGTTGTCATTGAACACATTCCAGTGTAAACCGAGTATTTTGGTATCGCAGTCGTCTAGTGAAATGATTGAGCCATGGGCTCGTGTGGTCTTTGAAATTGATTCAAGCAACGGAGGGTATGTCGAATGCCATTTGGCAAGTGGAAAACCTCCCGCGTTGCACAGGTCTCTTAATTGTTGAGCAATTGTAATCAGTCTCTCACCTGTGTCAGCGCCGCCGAAGATGTCGTCAACGTATCTGGCATGGGTGATGCATGGCACTGCGAGTGGAAAGCGATGACCTTCGTCTTCCACCAATTGCAGGAGAGCTCGTACAGCCAGAAATGGAGCAGCCTTTGTACCATATGTGACTGTGGTGAGCTTGTAAGGCACTTCCTTGTAGTTGTCATCTATCCAGAGCACCCTTTGGAGGTCTTGATCATCTTCATGCACCTTGACTTGACGATACATCTTTGTCACGTCCGTGGCAAAAATGAACTTGTGCTGACGGATCCACAGTAGCACATCCGTGATGTTGAGAAGAAGATTGGCGCCAGTGTGCATGAGGTCATTGATTGAGTGCCCAGATGTCGTCGGGCTTGATCCATTGAAGACGACCCTCAACTTTGTCGTCTCGCTGTCGAGCTTGATCACTCCGTGGTGTGGTAAATAGAAGACAGAATGAGTGTTAGGTGAAATGGATGGTGCTCTTACCATGTGTTGAAGCTCCACGTATTCCCTCATGAATCCTTGGTACAGATTGCAGTACTCGCTGTCCCTGTTGAGCTTGTTGAGTGTGCGTTTCAAGCAAGCATGTGCAGTCTGATAGGAATTACCAAGTAGATTCGGAGATGATCTGAGGGGGATGCGTACGATGTAACGTCCTGTAGAATCACGAGTGTGTGTCGCTCGAAAGTGATCTTCACATTCCTGTTCTTCAGGTGTGAGTAGAGTCGGTGTGTCCAATGGGAGTTCCTCTTGAATCCAAAACTTGGCCAGTAGATCTTGAAGTGCGTTGTCCTTGTGCTGCACAGTGGCAGAGTGATGCAAGGAGCGGAGTTGAATTGAATCAACGGTGATTGGTCCAAGAACGAGCCACCCAAAGATTGACAGCTGAGCAATTGGCATTGAAGAATCGCCCTTCCTAATATTGGGCTTGATGATCTGCCCATAGGTATCTGCGCCGATGACAATGTCGATGGGTCTTGACGTCAGAAAGTCTGGATCGGCCAGTTGAAGACCGGTGATGTGTGGCCATTCTTGATGAGGTGATTCCACCGATGGCAGATTTGACGTCAGTGCCCTGAGTATGTGTGCTTGTATGTGCACAGTTGCTGGGCAGTAATTGGAGCGAAGCGAAATTAGTGCGACTCCTCGAGTCTGAGTAGCTTTGTTACCTCCAATGCCGAAGACAGAAATTGTTGAATGGATACGTTGGAGCTTGAGCTGAGTAACAAGCTCGTCCTTGATGAAGGTGATTTCGGAGCCTGTGTCGATTAACATCCTGACTGGTATGGACATCACCGATGTGATGAGCTGAGCGTTGGCGGTTGCCAACAGTGTGGTTGAAGCGCTGGTGGACTTGGCTGCTAAATGCACAAATGCTGACTGACCTGTTGAGATGAGTTGAAGACCTGTTGAGCTGATGGTTGGTGCGACGACTGCACCGACGCTTCACTGCGTTGCGTCTTGAGCAGCTTGTGGTTGCGCAGATGGTTTGGTGCCGGCTGGAGCAGAAGACTGCGATTTGTGCAGATGCAGCATCGTGTGGTGCTGGTCGCCACACATCTTGCACCTGGTCGTCGACTTACAGACATTAGTCTGATGCCGACCGCAGCAGTTCCGGCACAAGTTGTTGGTGGTGATCACCTTGCGCCTTGACTCCACTGTCATGCCCCTGAACTGCGGGCACATGACCATGAAGTGGTCTCCTTTGCAGACGTCGCAGGGGTACGCCGTGGCCCTTGACCGCTGAGCAGGCTGCGCACTCTCGGATTTGCTGCTAGTCGAGGCGTGGCTGGTCGTCTTCTTCTGAGCTGAGCGTGCTGGTGTGGAGGCGGTCTTCTTCGTTGAGCTCTCTGTTTGCTCCAACGCTGAGCTTTTGGCCTCGATGAAAGCCAAGAGCGTCTCATACCTCGGATATTCGGAGGTGTTGGCCAACGATGTCTCCCACGCCTCCCTCGTCACCTTATCGAGAGAGTTGGTGAGTGTGTGCACGAGTATGCAGTTATGCATCTCCTCATGGGCCTTGAGCGCAACCAAGGACTCGTTGACTTGGTGCACTGTCGCAGCCAAGTCCTTCAACGATGATGCTGTGCGTGTGGTGATGGCAGGCAAGGTGAGCAGCTTGTCCAACTGCTCGTTGATGAGCAGGCGTTTGTTGGCGAACCTCTTCGTCAACATATCCCAGCACGCCTGGAACGAAGAGCCCCTGAGAGGAAAGGCGTTGACGCGCCTCGCCGGTTCTCCACTCAGGCTTGAGCGGAGATAGTGCAGCCTATCGATCTCCATGAGCTGAGCATCTTGGATGATCAGCGACGTGAAAAGTTCACTGAACGTAGGCCATTCAGCGTAGCTGCCAGAGAACTTTGGCAGTTCAATCTCTGGCAGCTTTCCTGCGCGTCCAGGCGTTGGCTTGGCGGGAGCAGCACGGAGGTCGGAGATGACCTGGACGTCCTCCTTGAGGCGGCTCAGGTGGAGCTTCATCTCCCACACTAGCTGCCGCTCTTGTACAGCCACGTCGGTGGCATAATACTCGTGGTCGAGGAATTTTGCCGGCCACACAGATTCGAGGTGTTCGTCCTCTCGGCAAAAGACTTGGTGTATTTCCTCGACCTGAGCCACGAGCAATTGCACTTCGTCTATGGAAGTTGAGTGCGCATGAGACGGCAGCTGTGTTTTGAGAGTGGCCAGAGACTTCAAACGACCCACCTGAGCCCTCGCCTTGATGATGAGCTGCGAGGGGAGCGCCGTCGGGGACGCTGAACGTGGCCGTCCCTTGTCCTGAGCAGCGGTGGCCGTCTTCGTCTCCGTGGGGACGGTGAGTGAGGACGCCTTTTCCTCCTTGGCGATCTTGGGGGCGTCGGCGGCCTTGACCTCCTTAATGATCTTGGGGGCGTCGGCGGCCTTGACCTCCTTGACGATCTTTGGGATCTCCTTATCTGCCATCGTTGAGATGCGCACAACACGTAGATCACTACAAGCACTACACGCACAACACGCACTTTCACCGCACTCCGGCTCGAAGGACCAAAATGTTTAGAATTGAGGTAGGAGAGCACGCTGGAAAGTGATTGAGGAGAAGCGGTAAGAAAGCCACGTGGTGCGAGAACCTTTGTAGTCAAATTGACCGTGTCAGTTTATTAAAATGGATTGTGGGGTGAGCACAACAATAAGATTCACTCGCGTGAGATGAATTTTGTACAGAGCACACAAGAACAATAGATTTCATACGTTGCGAAATGAACAATGGTGAACACGTTATTGCGACACGCGGTATGAAACGAGAGTGAACAAAGGGACGCGGAAAACCGTTGAGCGTCTTCTCGAACAATCCTCGAGAATCGATCAAGAAAGTACGCGTCGTGATTGGGCCGCTCGCTTTGCGTGGTGATCGGTGATTGGCTGAGCAGGCGCCTAGGAGTATCGATCGGCTGATCGAATATCGATCAGCGGCGTGTACCGCTGCCCGGTAGGTGCTGCGGTGAGCTTGGGTGCGGCGGAGCAAGGAACTAATGGAATCTCAAACAATACGGTATTCATTAGTCTTTGGAATGTCGCGGGAGCGTTTTTAAGCCCGAACGGCATTCTATTATATTCAAAATGGCCGTATGGTGTCGAAAATGCCGTTTTCTCACGATCTTCCTTTTTCATGGCTATTTGATGGAATCCTGACGCTAAATCTAAGGTTGAGAAATATTTTGCTCCTCCTAATTGATCTAGAATGTCCGTTATATTCGGTAAGGGGTATGAGTCGCCTACCGTCGCGTCGTTCACTTGCCTCAAATCTGCTACTACTCTGAGTTTGCGTTTTCCTGAAGCGTCTGGTTTTTTAGGAACTACTAGCAATGGGACGTTCCACTGGCTGACGCTTGGACTAATTATTCCTTCTTCTACCATTTCCTGAACTTGTCTATTTACTTCCTCTTTATGCGCTTGAGGTAATCTATACGGTTTTACGTATATAGGTTTAGTATCTGGGATTAGGGTAATCGAATGCTCTGCCATCGTGGTGTATCCTAATTTGTCTCCTTCTAGGCAGAATATTTCATTATACTTCTCACATAGCTCGAGTAAGCTGGTTTCTTCTTCTTTATTTAGGTGATCTGTTCTAAGGTTTTCGCGCAGGGTTTGCATCCTATTTCTCCCGTGTACTGCGTGTACTACGTACGTCGGCGTGTCGCGCTCCTTGTCGCAATTCGCGTCAGTCGGGTCAGTTTCATAGCTCGTCAGTGTTTGTAACGTCACTGTTGGCATATTGATAAGAACTTCGTCCGCGGTAGTGTTCATTACGCTTATTGCACATTTCCCGTTCTGGCCTACTGGTAACGAGTTTCCTATAAATACTCCTGGTTTAATAGATTGTCTTTCCACTATACCTTCGCCTTTATCAGTTGTTCTAGCTAGGAGAATGGTTTCAGATCGCGGTTTTAAAACTACGTTCCTTCCTGAGTAGGGGAATTGTATTCCGTATATCTCTATTCCTAGGTTTGCCCGGATGCATACTTCGTGTTTAGCCATAAAATCTTGTCCTAGGATTCCGTCTGCTTCTAATGGGAAGTCGTCTTTAACTAATCGGCAAGGATGCGTTACTGTTTTATTTCCGATTTCTATGTTTAATTGTACTAGACACAGCGTTTTGATTTCCATAGGGGTTATTCCTCGCAAGGATACTATTTCGTCTTCGGCTTGAACATCGCCCTTTACTTTACCTATCTTTATTAATGTAATATCGGCTCCTGTGTCTACTAACATATTCGCTCTTTCCTTTTCTAGTTCCGGCGCTCTAATTTCGATCGTATTTTCGAGTTGGGATGTCACTACCATATTTGCTCGGTACGATTCTACCCTAGATCCTGCGTTTGTTTGTCTGTCATCAGCTGTCCCGCGGCTCGTGGTAGGGAAATTTTGATTTTCGTTAGATGGTTCTCGACCCGGAGTTCTATTAAAATTCTGTCTGGTATCTTCGCGTCTGTAATTCGTATTCGTATAGCGCGGTCTGTAGTCTCGTCCGTTTGCTCTTTCCCTAGCTCTGCATTCTTTGATTAGATGTCCCGGTTTTTTACAGTAATGGCAGACCATGGTGACGCGCTGAACTTCCCTTTTTACTGTCGTCTGTTGCGTCGGGGAGTTTTCTCGAGGCATACTTAATCGCGTATAGCAATTTCTTGCTAAATGTCCCAATTTATTACATCGATCACAGCGCGGTACGTTTGATCCTTCCCTTCCCTTGGGGTGATTACCGAATTTCCTGTAATTTCGCGAGGTGTTTAAACCCATCGCTTGTTCCTCTTCTATAGCGGCGGCTATTGCTGCGTTCAACGTTGCATAGTTACGAGACCTTATGATCGTTCTCAGTTTTACATTTAACCCGAGGGTGAAAACGTCTAGGGCGCGCTCTTGTACTGATTCTGTTAACGCGTTATTTACTTCATCGCTGTTCCCTGGTTTTACCGATAATTCAGATAGTTCTCCAGCTAATTCTTCTACTCTACACGCGAATAATTTTACGCTTTCGCCTTCTCGTTGGTGGCAGGCATGGAATTCTGCCCCAACTGCTCCTATGGACCTTTTGTCTACGAATAAGGAAGTTAGGATGTCTTTTAATTTATCAAAAGTATCTACTTCTTTGTACTCTAGTACCTTGGCTGCTTTGCCTTTAATTTTCGTACCTATCACCGTTTTCAAGAATCTTGGCAGATCATTCTCGGGCACAAATTCTGCGGCACTTGTATAAGACTTCAGAAATTCTGCTAGCTCGTCCGACGATTTTCCTATGAATTTATCTACTAACGACAGCGCGGTGGATAATCTTTTTACGTCCGGTAGTGGAACCAAGAGGTTGCTTCCAGCATTTAGTGACATTTTTCTATCTTCTGTCTCTTCTATATCTAACAAGCTAAAGTCCGCTAGCACTATCGGGAATTCTCTATTCGGCGTTACAAAGTTTTCTGGGGACGATTCGGCACTTGAATCGTCGTTTTTCTTAACGCTTAATCGTAACGGCGACGGTCGTCGTGTTCGGCGAGACGGTCGTGAATAGTCTATAGAAGGTAGGAGATCTAGTTCCTCTCGTATGAAGGTTAGTTTTTTATCAAAAAATGATTCGAATGATCTTGACAAGCTTTTCTGACCCGGAAGTTTGAATTGATTTGCGCGTTCGTCTTCTATAGACATGCATGTACCGTTTCTATATTTTGATAGGACTCTGGTTTACAATAATTAGTTTCACGGTATTCGGTTACTCACAACGCTACTCTTTTCCACATGTCGACAGCTCGGTCAGGCGTCCTCTCGTCCGCGAACCGTAGATGGTGATAAGAGACGAATCGGACCCAGCAAGGTCGATCCGTACAGCTGTTCACTGCGTGCTCCGACGGCTGCTTCCTTCGCACGGCTCTCCGTCCGTCCTTCAGGTGCGGCTTCGACTCGTTCCTCGGTCCCCAAAGTACTTCTCGTGCGTCCTGGTCCTCGGATTTGCGACGTCCTCGAAGATGGGTTTGGTGTTAGTCTAATGGTCAATTCACCCGTTCACTCTCAGGCTGATTTTACTCGTCACTAGGCTCGTCGGCGTTCGGACTGCGTCGAACGTTTCTCCCAAAGGCCGTTCCTCGGTCCTCTGTACTACCTCGGTAGAGACGATTGCCAGTTCTAGCCTGTTCGATTGCGATGATCAAATAATATTGTCGGAGGTAGTTCAACCTCTGTCGACGTTGATCAATCGGTTGCGTCAAGGCTTGGTAAAATTTTTTACGATGCACAGTCCCACCGCTGCCACCAATTTGTTGTGCCCTGCGTGATGGCTCGCGAGGCTGGTACGGGGTTTGGTGATATCGTAGGTTCGGGAGTGAACAAAAGATTAGGATCTACTGGGTGAACTACACCAAGTTGGTTAAATTTAGAGACTAAGTCTTTATTCAGAGACTAATTAATACTAGACTGAGGTTTACAGAAGTGTCAGCCGTGTTAACAGGTCGAGTGTCAAGTCTAGAATTCTTCTCTTTGTGGAATCGCATTGGTTTTATATCCTTCTTGGGCGTGGTACGCGTTACTATGCTCGGTCGCAGCGAGGCGTTCACGTGTTGCTGACATTGTAAGATTGGTCGCTAGCCGTCTTAGCTTCGAAACATCTCGAACGTTTATATAACGTAATATAATATGTGTAATATGTCTAACACGTGGGCTTGGGCGTTGCCTGGGCACAACATCTCGATCGATTCTCGAGGATTGTTCGAGAAGACGCTCAACGGTTTTCCGCGTCCCTTTGTTCATTCTCGTTTCATACCGCTTGTCGCGATAACCATTCAAACTGTTCATCTCGCAACGTGTGAAATCTTTGTGCTTTTGTGTGCTCGGTTTACCATTCAATTCACGCGAGTGAGTTTTGTTGTTGTGCTCACCCCCACATTTCTCTTTTTAAATAAAGTGACGTAGTCAACTGACTAAAATTTCGCGCACCGCGTGGCTTTCTTACCGTCAATCCTAACCTCACATCCAGCGTGCTCACCCACCTTAATTCTCAAACACGTTGAAAACTTAGAGTAATTCGTTAACAGAATAAATTAATTCGGAAGTTAATAGAATATTTGTTTAGAATAAATAGTTTCAAAGTTATTAGAATAATTGTTTCGCAAGGTCGAGTCTTTCACGCGATTACACAGTAGACCGGAGAACTCTAGCTCTAAAACACTTGCGGACCCCAATGACACACATCTCACGATTTACCGTCACAGAGTGTCGCAGCTTCACGCTCTCGGCAGCGACCAGAGTGGGTCCGTACCGAAAATGCTTACGCTGCATTTTATCGCTCGGCCGCGTTACCATGGGCCCGTCTACTTTACGAGGCGGTGTGTGTGTGTGTGTATGCTCACGTTCATCCATCAGATTCCCGATTCAATATATGATCGATCTTTACGGAACATTCGTATGCACAGGAAAATATGACATTCCACATCTCGAAAACCATACAATTTCGCACAGCTGAGGGCCCCTCCCTCAATGTTCATAATTTTATATACACAATTTCTGACTAGGGGAATTCCACAGTCGTTTGACTATCAGAAATTGTTTTGGATATTCAATTTTAACAACAATTTTTAATTAATTAATAATTCACGCAAGCGACAAAACCGTGGGAAGGCGCGGTTCCCTGCACCGAATGTAGAGTATACAATTCCGTCAGTCTTCTGAGAAATGATCCAGTCTGCGTTTTATTATTTTATGTGAGCAACGCGGAACATCCCTGGACCCCGGACAGGTCATGAGTTTTGGGAAAAACCCACGCTGTTACTAACAACCCCCTAAAATTAATCAATCCTGCGTGCATTATGTACTCGTATATTTTAAACATTGTGTTTCCATTTGATATGAATATTGACTGTAGATTCACATATCGCTGACTTGCCTTAAGTCAGGTATCGAAAAATTTCTGGAACTTTTCAATAGATTCCACTTAAAACATGGACAGCGGAACTTTCTTAAAAATATTCTCACATTATAAGTTCCCAGTAGAATCGATAAGATAAAAGTTCTTGAAAATGAAGGTTCCAGTTGGAATGGAACTTATAAAATATAAAAATAAAAAATTTCTATAACAGGATCAGATATTTTGTTCCCCAATATTAAAAAAGTTTTCCATCGTTGTAACAAATACTGAATACTAGATATCGACAGGTGAATTTTTTAACTGTCTGTCAAAAAGGTGATCCCACTTAATTGCGAATATCGCGTGTTGTAAATGACCGATATGGTCGAAAAGTATCTCAAATTAAAGATAATTGAATCACCAACAAATCTACCTTACAACATTTTTAAATCGTGTCAGTAGTTCGGGTGCAATCGCTGGAAATATGGAAAAAAGCATTCTTTTCGACCGAAATTGACAAGACAATTCATTTAATCATCTGAGAAAAATCGAAATCGCAAAAATGGGCCCAATATCTCATTTCTTACGTAGGTCTGCACTTTTACGAAGAAAACAAGGTGCTACTGAAGAAAATCTATGGATAAGGGCCCCTGCACACGAGCGACTGTATCGCTGCAGAGGGGCATCTGAAACCATTGGCAGCGACTGCATCGCGTTGTATCGCGACTGTATCGTTACTAAAAGTCGCTCGTGTGCAAGGGCCCTAAACACTGAAGCTAGAGATAATTGTGTGAAAACACTAAAATTCCATTTTTTTATCGGTTTTTGTGTTTTTTCATTTTCTTGTGTTATTTCAATTTAAACATAGGAATACCACTAATAATTGCATTTTTTATCCTCAAGATGCAGTCGAGGCAAAGAGTTTAGCTGCTCAAGTCCACTTCCCCCACCTCAAATCCTTCCAAACTCACCTCTACCAGTTTTTACACCCTATCCTTCCTTCAAACTCACAGGCCTTCCAAATAGACCATAACAAACAAGTACAAAATAATTACAGTGTAACGTTCGGTTGTCCGGGGACGACTAACGCTAGCAGGTTCTCGAGCAGAGAGCGGCGCACAGTGGGGCAAAGTGACGAAGTTTGTGTAAAAATCAAAGAACTTTTGATAGAAATGAGATAGAGCGATGTTTTTTTTTTTTTAAATTAAAGCTGAAAGATTGCAGAATAAGGGAAAATTAAAGAAATTATGGTACGAACGTTTGTTAACTTTGAAAATCTGTGATAAACTTGAAATATTACAACAAAATTGTGATTTATCCAATACCATGTACGGTTAGATTTTTTTCATCACATGTTGTACATCATTTCCTGTAGATTTTGTCACGCTGATTTCAAATCCGTTCGCAAAATTTGGCTACTACCTCAGGATTTTGGAAAAAATCGATTTCAAGGTTAATACAGATTTTCAAAGTTAAAAAACGATCGTACCATAATTTCTTTGATTTTCCCTTATTCTGCAATCTTTCAGCTTTAATTTAAAAAAAAAATCATCGGTCTATCTCATTTCTATCAAAAGTTCTTTGATTTTTACATAAACTTCGTCACTTTGCCCCACTGTGAGGCGGCCCCACTGCCGACTCGCCCCAGAGTCTCGAATTCTGCGGGACCCCCGGTCCTCCCTCCCCAACACCGCCGCTGCGGCACGCGCACCCACCGCCACGGTGCGACCACAGCGACGGCCGTGACGATTAGTTCGACGGCCCACTATGCTACGCGTGGCCGCCGAACCCAACTCCTCGTTCGTGCCAGCTCGCACATACCCCCCCCAAACATCAGGGGGGGCAGCTGACACGACAGCCCCACGTACCTTTTTTTTTTTTTTGTTTTACTTGGTGGAAATCCCCACGGATACCCCCGGCCCGCGGGGGCGGGCAGGGGGTTATGTGGGACTCGAACCCACTAAAACCACCAAGGTGATCTACCTCGCGCGCGGGGCTGCGCGCCTGAGGGGAGGGATTTGGACGCGAGATCAATCAAGCGATACGTTCGCTACCCTCCCCCCTTGCGCTTCGTGCAGCCCCGCGCTAGGTCCCCTGAACGGGGTCGTCCCTGGGGGAGTATTACGACCTCCCCCAGCAATGTTCTCCGGGACTGGCGACGGATCACGCGCCCGAGTCGCCCCTTCCGGGGTCGCTGCTACTAGGGCAGGTGGTCTCCCCCGACACCCCCGCCCCGCGACCCCGCGATCGAACTCCCAACCGGTGCCGCGCAATAATTGGTAGCGCGACCGGACCGGGGCACTGTACCCCGGGGGAGCTCGATCGCTCAGACGGGAGCGGCCGCTGGCGAGTCCGATGCCACTCTTCGTCGACCGCGGCGGCCACCCGTCGCTTCGTCGTCCGCATTTCTCGACTCCTTCCTGATTAGATGTCCCCCGGCGCGCGTCCCCCTCCGACACAGAAGGGGCGGCGCACCGGGGGCATAACGGCCGCGCCTGTTGCGTGGCGCGGCCCCGTCCCAATCCCCTATGGCGGGGAGTAACGGGACGGCGCGGCCCGGGGCTTAACACCCGGGGGAGCGGGGCGACTTACGCAACTAAGTCGCCGCACGACCTCCCCCGGCCCCGGGTCATCTTCTCCCGCGCCGCAGCCCCACGTACCGGACAACCTCGCATGGGAGAACCTCGCGCGGCAGCACCACGCACGGCACTACATCGCGCGGTGTGCAAAGCTCATGTTTAATGTGTCCATCAGTTAGTATATAAATAGTATCTCTTTGACAGAATTGATTCTCATTTTCAGATACTATTTCTGGAAGCCCCACGCACAGGAGAGCCTCTCACGAGAGAACCTCGCACAGGAGAGCCTCTTACGAGAGAACCTCGCATAGGAGTATCTCATATAGGAGCATCTCGCGCGAGAGAATCTCGTACGGCATCACCTTGCCCGGCATCACCTCGCCCGGCATCACCATGCCCTGCATCACCTCGCCCAGCATCACCTCGCGCGGCATTACCTCGCGCGGCATCACCTCTCACGGCATCATTGGTAATTGCTAATATATGTATTTGTGTGAAGATAGTGTGGGCGGAAATTCTTTTTTATCATTGAAATGTAATAAATAATTTCTAGAAAACGAGAGCCCCGGATGTTGCAAACACTGCAAGTTTTTGACAACTCAGGTGCATATGTTTCGAGAAATTCTGGTGGACAACGCCAAATTGTTAAAGTATATTGTAGAAAAAATTGAAGGGAACGCCCCCCCAAAAACCCGAATATGCATTATGGAAAAATATGAAAATCTTGAATTTTCATTGAAATCGGTAAACGATTTCAAGATGCTGGAGGAGGTATTACAAAATCGACAGGAATTTGAAGATGCGGTAAGTAAAATATTTACATATATCGTGTTTAAAATTATTTTCGTAAAAAATTATGGTGGGAATACGTTATCCTATTTTGCAGAAAATATATAATGCAGCAAATATCTAAAGTTTCAAGTTGATTTAAAAATTGGTTTTCGGTATTTCTTCGAAATGACTTTATATTTACTTTGTTAATGCTACGTTGTGAAGACAACCAATAAGATTATTTTTTACGTTGGCAATGGTTTGCAGTTGGCAACCTTGGTGACTGCTTGCCTTTAGAACAAAGGAAGCTGGCCCCCGCTTTTTAGTTATTTTTCGTTACGAGAAGAACCCATGCGCTTGTGCGTTTCTTTGTACCTTAAAGAGTTCCTCAGTTTTTACTTTTCTTGTAGTCTTCGCCAAATAAATAAGTATTTCGCTTGAACCTGACATCGGAACCCACTCCTTTTTTACATCAGGTTATGGGCCCAGTACGGCTAAAAAGTGTGTATAAGGAAATTACGGTTTGGTCGGCGTCAATGTAAGAATACCGCTAACCTGAGACGGAAAAACACAGAGTCGCAGTGAAAAGGGTATATACAGCAGCGTTGAAGTCAGACAAAATGGGTAATCAGGTAGCTACAAATGTGGTGAAATTTAGTGGCAAGAACTGGACCACGTGGAAGGTTCAAATTGAGGTTATATTGAAATCTAAGGGCTATTATCAACAGACACGGTAGTGTCTCGCGCCAAGTATATAATAAATATACATATATATATATATATGCGCAGCGCGAACACGGAGTGTATCTATTACGCCACAACTTGCTATCAAGAACCCTGAGATTTCCGAATCTCAATAACGGCTGATCCGATTAGGTTTTGAATGGTCTTAATGGATAGCTTGGGTTTGATTTACATAAGAAAAGTGTCTTCGTTTTGTTCCTACGGGCCTTATGAGCTGAGATATTTCGATGTAAAGTTGCAATTTGCTGAATTTTATGTTATTAAAATTCAGCATCGTCCCCGTCGTCGTCGTCATCCTACACTTCTAGGCAAGAGGGGAGTATGAAAGGGTGAGGAAATGTCCCTCAGGCACGTCGTTCATTGGATGCGGGTTTCGGCCAATCGCGTAACAAATTATTATCATGTGACAGCTAGCAGACAGAGAGTAGATCTGTCGAGGTAGTGTTAAAACAATTATAATCTGCAAGTGTTAAATGAGGAGGCCTGTCAAAATGTTTGAAATATCACGAGGTTTTACAACATATAGGACACTGAATTATTGTCTCAATTAACAAGGTAAGTCACCAAAATTTTTTAATAGATGATTTATGTAGAGCTTATTGAAACGAAGTGGACACACAGACTTGGAAGGTGTCCGGAGAAGGTTCTACAGTTCTACAATATATTGTTTTTATACCAGCAAACTATTTTTACATTAGAGTTTTTATGTAAAGCTTATAGGAATGAAGGAGACACGTGGGCTTGGATAGAAATGAAGCGGGCGCACAGGCTTGGATAGGAATGATGGTGATGCACAGGTTTGGAGGTTGTCCAGAGAAGGTTATAGATACACAGAGGAACATCTTGTTTCGCACAAGTTTCTGAAAATTTGTTAAATAAGGTAAATTGACAAAATTTGTCAAATTAGCTTAGCATTGAGAATTAAAAAAATTATAGCATACTACTTACAACATAGAGCAAGTCACATTATTGAAGAAAGTACGCTGAACACACATCTCCCTTAATACTTTTCAATCTTTTGTGAATGATATTCCTAATACTTTATTAAAATCCACAGTAGATCCCTCGCTATTCATTAATTTTATTAGTTTCCCATTAACAATATTCCAATTCACCAATAAAGATAGTACATTAATTTTATACCAACACCAATAAAATGTGCGTTAAAAATATTGGATTTCTTTGTTCATTTTCAATAAATTACCATTCGCATTTAAATTTCCTCCAACCAGACTTTCTGCCATACGCTCTCCCCTCTTTCGGACACATTATGTAGTCTCTACACTTACTATAGGAAAAGTCCACCCTTCTTCTATAAGTTCTAAGTTATGTTGTAACTAAAATGTGGATTTTATATATTTACAGATAATCGAAGCACAAGATGATGCAGTGTGATCTACGTCAGAGAAAAAAATTTATTGTGATATTGTATTATATTAATTAAACTTTAATTAAACTTTTATTCAGCTTCGATCCTCTGTGTGCTTCTTGTATGTTTGTTTCATATCTGGAAACTCAAATTTAAACCAATTCCACCAATCCAATTGTCTTGTAGCTTTGCAGGTGTGTGTAGTTTGGATGACAATATAATATATTGTTAATTAAAAAAAATAACCCCGCGGGGGTGAAAAATTTATCCAGTCACTAATAAACACTACAAAATGTGTGAAATCCCCACAAAATTACCTCTTTTAAAAAAAGGTACAAAAAAGCGCGCCAAGTATATAATCCCATCAAACAGGATACCATTTGAAAACTTTGTCATAAATTAATACCCATCAAAAAGACTCCCATTTAAAAAAATTGTCGTAAATTAATAGCTTTACAATACTAATGATATACACAAATTGCGCCAATTATCACAATGACTATTTATACAAAGAAAAAATGTATTAAATAATATTAAGCAGATATATTTTTATACAAATAAATATTTTAATACGAATAAATATTTTATTCAAAATACTTGGCGCTGCTCTCGGAATTGGTGGTGCTAAACTGAATAAATATGTCTGAATCAATAAGTCTGGCCTTGTTTTATTTATTAACCAAGACAATTAATATTTTTTTCAGAGAGCAGCGCCAAGTATTTTGAATAAAATATTTATTCGTATTAAAATATTTATTTGTATAAAAATATATCTGCTTAATATTATTTAATACATTTTTTCTTTGTATAAATAGTCATTGTGATAATTGGCGCAATTTGTGTATATCATTAGTTTTGTAAAGCTATTAATTTACGACAATTTTTTTAAATGGGAGTCTTTTTGATGGGTATTAATTTATGACAAAGTTTTTAAATGGTATCCTTTTTGATGGGATTATATACTTGGCGCGCTTTTTTGTACCTTTTTTTAAAAGAGGTAATTTTGTGGGTGATATAGTTACTGGAATAGTCCCAAGACCGCCTCAAAATACCACTGAATGGGATAACAAAGACACAAAAGCCCAGGAGGTAGTAGTAACCAGGCTCGACGAGAAGGTACTAACTCACATCTTAACATGCACTTCTTCGGCGGAAATGTGGACCAAGCTCAAAACAGTCTACGAAAATCAGTCCCAAGTAAGCGTGCATTTATTGCAACAAAGATTCTTCTCATTGGAATACGAAGAGGGTAACGCAGCAGGGTTCATATCTCAGATTGAAGAAATAAAAGGAAATCTAGGACATCTAGGCGAGAAGATAAGTGATAAAATGGTTATTACCAAAGTACTAATGTCACTCCCAGAAAGTATGAAGCACTTTGTATCTGCTTGGGAGTCTACACCCTCCGAAAGTCAAACGTTGGCGAATTTAATGTCAAGGCTGATGGTTGAAGAAAAAAGAAACAAAAGTGCAGAGAAGTCAACAGCGTTAGCAACTAAATCAAAATGGTGTAAGCATAAAAAGGACATAAAATGTTTTGAGTGCAATAAACTAGAACATGTTAAAAGGAGGTGTCCGCGTTTAAAATCTAAAGTTTGTTCTTTTTGTAAAAAACATGGGCATCTGAGTCAGGATTGCTGGTCCAAGAAAAAGAAGGAAACAGAAGAAAAAGACAACACTGAAAGTGATAATAAAGTGAAACAAGCAATGGTAACTGTTTCGAGCATTTTAAATCACACTGAGAGTGCAGCATTGTTCGGTGATGATCATCCTAACAAACATGATTGGTGGATGGACAGTGGTGCAACTGAACACATGTGTTTCGACATTAATCAATTCGAGTCGGTTAAAAGTATGGAAGGAAACCGACAAGTCCGAGTGGGTAACGCAACATTTGTTGATGTATGCGGAACTGGAACGGTGCAAGTACAAGCTTGGAATGAAAGCGAATCGATCGAGACGGATTTGAATAACGTTCTACTGGTGCCAAGTTTAGCGGTTAACCTTTTCTCCCTAAGCACGGCTCTGGACAAAGGGTTTGAAATGATGTCAAATAAATCCAAGTGTGAGTTTCTGGGCAGAGATGGCACGCTGAGAGCAATAGCGGAACGGCTTGGTAACCTGTACAAAATGAAATTTAAAATGGAGGAAAAACTCTCACAGTGCAATGCAGTGCAGAGCTTGACAGAATGGCACCGCAAATTGGCACATATCCATTATGGTCAAGTTAGAAAGATGCTGAAGGAAAACAAACAGTATTTGATGATGAACACAATCCGTTCTGTGCAGATTATCTAATAGGAAAACAGCACAGGTTGCCGTTCCCTATAAGTGATTCGAGGGCTACAAAACTGTGTGAATTGATTCATGCCAATGGGTGGACCTTTTGAAGTACCCTCGCTTGGTGGAGCAAAATATTTCTTGCTCTTAAAAGATGACTATTCTGGATATAGGAAAGTATATTTTTTGAAAAACAAATCCAAAGTCAAAGAAAAAATTGAGAACTTTCTTCCATTAGCCAAAAACGTTACAGGAAATAAAATAGTGACGATACGCACAGATAATGGAACCGAGTTTAATAATCAAGAAATGTCCAAGCTATGTGAAAAAAGGGGAATCCACCAGGAGAAAACATGTGTCTACACTCCTCAACAAAACGGCCGAGCAGAGAGGGAAATGAGAACTATTGTGGAAGCAGTAAGAACCATGCTGAATTCTAAAGACTTAGACAAAGTTTTTTGGGCAGAAGCTGTGAATACAGTAGTATTTACATTAAATAGAGCCGGAAGTAGTCCACAAAAGCATAAGACACCATACAAGGCTTGGTGTAACAAAGACTGTGACTTGGAGATATTCAAGGAATTTGGGGCAAAGGTCGGAGTTCACGTACCTAAAGAGAAAAGACGCAAGCTGGACCCAAAGAGCGAAACAGGAGTATTTGTTGGGTGCAGTGAGGAAGTAAAAGGATACAGTGTGTAACCTCGCTTCGTCGAGGTTAGCTACCGGAAGGGTAGTCGGGGCGGTCGGGTGAATGAGGCGCAGTGATCTGTTGCACGGGTCTTTATTCTTAAGGCTAAAGTACAAGCTAGCCCGGCCAGGTCTGTGCTGGCTAACAGGGTCTGTGCGGCTTAGTCTAACGCGGCGTTTATCGCGATGGTTCGCAGTCGGCGCGTCGCGGTCGCGGTCTCGCAACGTTTCGGCGGAGGCAGGAAAGGTGAGTGGTCGTACAGGTGCCCTGGCTGTGGTCTCCACCAATGGCCCTGACCGGGAAGCCTTGAGTCCGCTCGCCCAGTGGGTAAAACCCGCGGGAAAGACGGAGGCTGTAGGATGTCCTCCGGGACAGACAAAGCCTGACCCTAAGATTGACAGCGGATATCGACTTGCGTCTAGAAGTCGGCGAACTCGCGTTCTTCTAGGGGCCGTGGAGGTAGAGGAGTGCAAAAATACGCAGTAATACAGCTTGTGCTACAAGTGATCACTGGGAGAGCTCTGACCGTTCGCCTGTAACGCTCGTGGTAAAGTCTGCCTGACGGGCCCGTCGCGCCGGCCTATATGGGCCGCCGCGCCAACTTCGCCAGCGAGAATGTCGCTCGGCGCGTGGCCATCTCGCGGCCGCGCTCGGTAGCGGCGGGCCGCGCCAGGCGCGCGTGGTGGGGGGAAGACTCGCGTCCACCCGTAACTAGTTCGTTACAAGTGTTTACTTACCTCACAAGGAAGACGTCGAAATTCATAGAGATGTGGTTTTCCTACCCAAGGTGAAAACAACCGAAGAAACCAAGAATGAAATTGTCTCAGAGGAAAAAGTGGTAACATTGGATGTTCAGACCGAGGACCACGAAGCCGAATTGCAAAACGAAGAAGTTCCAGACATCGACAACTTCCCCGAAGAGGATAACGACATGGATGGATCAGTACATGACACAGCTGAGGCGGCTCCTGACAGTGACACAAGTGATTCTTTTGAGGACGCATATGATACAGTAGTATGTCTAGGCCGGTTCTAACTCAGGTCCTCTGAGGGGAGCGCGGGGGCGGGGGAATGTGCGGCGGAGTGCGGCGGAGGGAAACATGGACGCTGGGATAGCGGGGAGTGGAAGGCGTTGCGCGCGCACGAGCCGCGGAGTGGGGGAAGCCGCGATCATGGAGGGGATCACTCCGGGCCGAGCCGCCGCGGACGCGGATCGGATCATGGAGCTGCTCAGACCGGACCCATCCCCAAAAAAATTTTATACCCCCCAACACAGAAATTGTATAATACATTATCCAAAATTGTTTCGAACAATGTCAGGAAAGATCGGTGTTTTCACACCGCGTCTTCGAGGACGGAAAGAGGCAGATCATTATTTTAAGGCTAAAATTCTAGGGAGGGAAAGAGACAGCACTACTTGGCGGTACAATCGCATGCATTCTAAAGCTAACAAGTTTTTTAAAGCTAACAGTATTCTAAAGCGTTCCGATTTAGCATCGCAGCGTCGCGCGCGATCGTGCGTAATTCGAATCTTCCGGAGCAGCCGCGCGGGATGGCATCATTTTTGCAGCGCGAAGAACGCATGAATGAAATGAAATACTTTTTTCGGAAACGTTGAATCTTAAAATTAGGTGGTGAGGAGAAAGGGAGGATGAAGGGTAAATGAAATAGTACACTAAAATACATTTAAGAATATATATATATTGTTACATGAATTATCCCACTCGATAACATCATCAACAAATAAAGTACTTAAAGGCAAATCCACAGGAATTTGGGCAGAGTCAGTTTGAACTCCCAAATAGCGAGCGTGAAGCCCCGATATTGCATTCGCAGTAACTGTGGTATAGTTAATCTTTTCGGCTTCGACGCCTTTTCGCCAAACCACACTCTGTGGAGTATCCACGCGATTCCACCGATGCATATTTGCACATGTATGACCATTATAATCATCTTCATCATCTTCATCCAAATATTTTCGCTGCGCATGACGATTTAATCAAAACTACTCCTCCCCGTAGCAATCATCTGACTGTACACCGACTGTGGTGTCGGCATTATGGAATACTTTTAAATACATGCCTCCATTGTGATTAGCTTCCGCCTCGTGAAGTTCTGCATCACGAATTTCTTTCGTTTGAACCGCGGCATTTCGACATGTGACATACAATTTCGGACTGCAGGTGTGAATAAGTATCACAGCAGCGGTGATCGTAGTGGAAGCTGGACGATTCAATTGCACGGGTACTGACATAATCTGAAATCGATGTTTCTTATAATTCACAAAGTTACTAACATAACGAGTAGTAAGGCTAGGAGAGTTCTAACCCAGGTCCTCTGAGGGGAGCGCGGGGGCGGGGGAAGTGAGGGCGCGCGGGGGAGCGCGACGGAGGGAAACATGGACGCGGGGCCTGCGGGGAGTGGAAGGACGGTTGCGCGCGCACGAGCCGCGGAGTGGGGGAAGCCGCGATCGTGGAGGGGATCAGTCCGGGCCGAGCCGCCGCGGAGACCTCTCCAGACCGGACCCACCGTCGGAAATTTTTCAGAGGCGGAATGACCCCCAAAAAATCTCTTTCAGACCTTGCCCCACCCCAAAAAAATTTTTATACCTAACCGAGGGAGGGGACGACCCCCAAATAATTTTTCCAAACCATTATGCGATGGAATTGTTTAATACATTATCCAAAATTGTTTCGGACAATGTCGGGAAAGATCGGCGTTTTCACACCGCATCTTCGGGGTGGGAAAGAGACAGAGCATTACTGTAAAGCTAAAATTTTGGAAGAGGGAAAGAGACAACACTACATAGTGGTACAACCGCTTTCGTTCCAAATCTATCAAGTTTTTTAAGCATTCAGATTTAGCGTCGCAGCGTCTCGCGCGATCGCATGTAACTTGAATCCTCTAGAGCGGCCATGCAAGGTGACATCATTTTCGCACCGTGCAGAACGCTCCAGCGAAATAGAATTATGTGGCGTCAGCAGAAATGCTGTTTCTTATTTTAGGTGGCGGGGAGGAAGACGGGTGAATAAAATTGACAAATAATGTTTTAAGCAATTTTATTTTAAAATTAAGAGAATAGAATTTTAACATTTTTTCCTACGAGCATGAGCTAGAATAACATTGATGGCACATGCTACCAGTTCGCAATCTACATGATACTCCTCGTCGAAGTGTTCGCTATCGCATATGATTTTAGCAGCACGCCGCGCATCTAATGTTTCGCAGGCAATACCGCTTTGCTGTAGCACGTTAACAAAAGTTTCAAATTTTATCCTCACATCTCTTACATTTTGATACAGCCGCAGATACACATAGTCTAAACATGGTTCAAGATTTAATAAAAATGTTACCGTATCCGGTCTGAAATACAGCGGCTTATTATGTAGTGTCATCCTTACAATCGGAGAATTATAGATTTCACAAAAATCCACCGTTAATTGGCCCATTTGCATCGAAGGTGATCCAGGTAATCGTGCACGTTCTTCAATGGTCGTACGACTGCCGCATAGCGAACCCCATGTACCCCATGGTAACGTGAGAAACATCCCACGATTGTCGCCGAGAACCATTTCTACATCAATCGTAGGCCGTACGCGGATTCCAATTTCCAAGTATTTGCTGCCCGTGGATGTTAATGCGTATCGTCTGACCATGATACGCGATGTTTGGCGCGGGCTAAGAGAACGATCGAAGCTATGAAATTGCCCGCTCGTATTAGGAACAAACATAAAAATTTTAAGATGTGAA
The DNA here is from genome assembly GCA_960531205.1 of Andrena bicolor. NCBI lineage: Eukaryota > Metazoa > Arthropoda > Insecta > Hymenoptera > Andrenidae > Andrena > Andrena bicolor. The sequence goes on from CAUIJW010000012.1 coordinate 884,126, forward strand.
AATTAACCCTTACCAAACACCTGTATCCTCCCCGCATTGAGCCACGCCATCATCTCGCACGATTGGAACGTAATAATTCGTGCGTTCAACGTTTCCTTCGGCACTGGTACTGCACATTTTGTTTTCAGAGCACAATTTGTTCCGTCGAAAGGTATTGAGACTACCGAGTGATTGATTGAATAGCATCCGAGAAACTGACTTAAATAGAGGTGCAATTGCTTCCCCCACCACCACATTTTATTCTAAAGCTACCAATTTTTCCATAATGTGCTGAAATCTTAACGTCGTAGCATATGTAATTTGAGTCCCATCCTCAAGGATAAAAAGTCTCGACACGTGCTGAACGTAATATAATATTTCTGGGAACGTCGAATCTTAGAATTATGCAGAATCAGCAGAAACTAATGCATTTGGGGAGGAGTAGCGAAGAACGCTCGAACGAAATAGAATTATGCACTGTCGAATCTTAAAATTAGGTGGCGAGGAGGACGGGTGAATAAAATCGAGACAGAACATACGTTTAAAAATATATATATTGTTACAAAAAAATGATAATATAAAGTAAATAAAAAGTAAATAAAATAGTAATAATAAAAAGTAAATAAAATAATAATAAAAAGTACATAAAATAGTAATAATAAAAAGTAAATAAAATAATAATAAAAAGTACATAAAATAGTAATAATAAAAAGTAAATAAAATAATAATAAAAAGTACATAAAATAGTAATAATAAAAAGTAAATAAAATAATAATAAAAAGTACATAAAATAGTAATAATAAAAAGTAAATAAAATAATAATAAAAAGTACATAAAATAGTAATAATAAAAAGTAAATAAAATAATAATAAAAAGTACATAAAATAGTAATAATAAAAAGTAAATAAAATAATAATAATATTAATATAGAATAATGAAAAATACAAAATAAAAGAAAAAATATATAACAATTAGAAAAATATAAGAATAAAAGAAAATAAGAGAAAAAAATAGAAAATATAAATCTATATAAATCGCCCCCTTCTGGCAACGACAGCGCGGACGACATTACTAATAGTATCAGCCAGCGCTGGGAGCATTTCCCAGTCCATCTGGGGCGGTGGTGGTAGCGGTGGTAGCGGTGGCAGGTTCTAAAAACGCGTTAACCCAATGTAATATTTATACATTCCACACAATATCCTATCACAGCATCACTTACGGCGAACACATCACCATAACCATCGTCATAATGGTTGTCATCATCATCATCATCGTCATCATCGTCGTCGCCGGTGTCATCATCGGCATCTTCGGTGACATCGTCGTCATCATCGGTGGTGTCACCACCGGTGTCATCATCATCATGGCCGAATGCACCTTGCAAATCCTAGAACATAGAAACCATGATATATCGTGGCAACACTTAAAAAAAACATAAACATAAACTAAAACGAAAAAATGAAAAAAAAAACGTGTGAAACTGTCACGTCCCGCGACGTGGAGTCAACCATTATTTAATCCTTTAAAACATTCAAACTTACTATTTCGTACTTTAGTATTTTATAACCATCTCTAATAAGTTATAAATATAATACATAGCCAAAAAGGCATTATAATCGAAACTCGCGATAAGTAAAGAATCATCAACGGCAACAGTGAGCAGGAGAACCAGCACGAAGGAGGTAGCCACACACTGACTAGCTGCACACCAGCCAGCCAACCGCGCACACCAAGGGGACCAGTAGACGCCAGCTGATGGGTCAGAGGCCCCTTCCGCCAGCGGAGTCGACACCTTCACGAAGCTGTGCTCCTGATCATCGCCACAAATTTGCCCTCCCTTTATATCCAGTAAATCGAGCTCCAATACGGAACCGATGTACATTAACTTCAATCCCTAGTATGTGGGCTGTACGAAAGCAATCGTACAGAGCACATCGAAAACCCAATAGCGTAAGCATCTAAAAAATGAATTAAACCAAGAATCTAACTATCGACGCTGCTGAGAGTTTCGTATAACGGCAGAAATACGTCTTAAGTAAGTCAGAAGACACCGAAATAGGCGCGCAATAGCTCAAATTCTGCAGTAAACAAAACTCTCGGATAGCCCTCTGGAAAGAATTCTTCAGGTGAATCCCACGGCAGATGATTGGAAGATTTCGTCTCCCACCGTCTTAATTGTCGTGTGACAAACCTAGAGAAGGAGTAGCCAGCAGCCCTATAAAAAGGGACTGACCATCCGCGGAAACCAGTTTTTGAAGAAATTTATGATTAACATATTCAAACCTACAACCGTGATACAAAAGACAACCTTACTCACGCCAGTAAATTAAAAAAGCTGGTGATTGAAATTAAGTGACTATTGTAAGTGAAGTTTTATTTTATACTAAAATAAAAGTGTTAAAATCAAATTCAGTGTTCAAGTGTTTTATTAGTCGGTTTCTGATGTTTTGGGCGTTTGAAGTTTTATTAATGTACTACCGAAAAATTGAACATAAAGGAAAACAGATTCTCCTTCGTTGAAAGCGTCATTGGCGAGCAGTAACCTGCCCACTATACCACTGAATACTAGAGGTCAATCTGTTTACGCGGTCAAAAGTTACTAATAGATATTTTTTCAAATCATTAATAATTTAAATAAATTAATGAAATACGTTTGAGCTGATTTTCGGAGTCACTGGCGCGCATAACCATGCCCACCAGTGTCCTCTGGAGTCAAGTACAGAGCGGGTTCCATTAGAATCGAATTCAAAGATTAATTTAACCATCAGATGCCCAAGAGCAACAGAGCCGGCCGAAAAGTGCAATTGCGTAGACTCTTACAAAATTACCAGTGTGCCCCAGCTGCGCCAGAAACTTTGTTGGGAGTCTACATAAAACCAAGAGTCGTTTTCCATCAACGATTCATCGACGCAGGACCCTGGGTTCTCCCAAAACCCAACGCTGCGTTGGAAATCGACGGAGTCAGCGAGATTCCTATTCCCTGGCGACTCATATCAATTACCAAATAAAGGGTAAATATCATAAAATTTCATATGAACACATTAACCCACAACCCTCAACTAACCCAGAGCGAAAAATCCCAGGATTTGCTCGAAGCGGATTGATAATATAAATTCCTAAAAACACGGCCCTAAATAGGAAGTAGGGACGTAACAGAAACATTGCTATGTACATACCTCAGGAATGTTCAAACGTTGTATGGAGTCTTCCTCCGGGGTAACTCTATAAACTCCCATTATATTTTAATGCCTGTTCACTATTACGATTGAAGTGCAACTGGTCTCGCTGCGTCTCCAGGCTCTCGCATCTAAACTCTTATCTTGAAACCGAGAAGTGCATAGCTTTGCAAAAGTAAGATGCTTTTGTTCTCCACCTGCATTTACGCTGACCAGTCTCGACTTCTTCGAATTATTCACTGGCCATCCTCTCCTTATTCACACGCGTCTTCTTTCCCTTCTTCTTTGACACATCATTCAGCTAGACCACATCACGTTGAACGGATTTGGCCGCGAATCGAACGGGTATCGAACGGCTTTGAACGGGTTTGAACGGCTTTGAACGGCTTTGAACGGTTTTTGAACGGCTTTGAACGCGAATCGAACGGGTATTGAACAGGTATCTAACGGCTTTGAACGGTTTTTGAACGGTATTGAACGGAAAACGAACGGGTATTGAACAGGTATCGAACGGCTTTGAAAAAAATTTGTACAAATTGATGAACAACGCGGTATTCGGTAAAACTATGGAAAATGTACGAAATCATGTGGATGTAAAACGTTTAGCACGTTGGGAAGGGCGATATGGCGCGGAGGCAATGATCGCGAAACCGAATTTCCACAGCAGAAGTGTTTTTTTCGGAAAATTTAATAGCTGTTGAATTGCGAAAACTCGAGGTGAAATTCAACAAACCGATATACGTGGGTATGTGCATTCTGGACATATCGAAAATTTGTTTGTATGAATTTCACTACGAGTACATGTCTCCCAAGCACGGACCAAATTGTAAAATTCTATACACCGACACAGATAGCCTCATTTATCATATTCGATGCGACGATATCTACGAGACCATGAAACACAATATTGGTAGATTCGACACAAGCGATTATCCTATCGACAATCCATATAATATGCCGCGCGAAAATAAGAAGGTTCCTGGGCTGATGAAGGATGAAAATAACGGTGCGATAATGACCGAATTCGTAGGTCTTAGAGCGAAAATGTATGCACTTCGCGTAGACGGTAAAAGAGATACGAAAAAGGCGAAAGGCGTCAAGACCAACATCATAGCCAGAACGATAACTTTCGACGATTACGCGCAGTGTTTGCAAAGGGAGATCGAAATGGTTCGCAGACAATCATGCATACGGTCTAAATTGCACAAAGTGTACACCATTTCGGAATCTAAAATCGCTCTAAGCCCATACGATGACAAGCGGCATATCGTACCCGATTCGACCGACACTCTGCCCTGGGGACATTATAATATCCCATTGTAAAAAAAAAATATATAAATTATTGTATTATAAATAGTGGAATTAATGTGTTAAAATAAAAAAATTGTTTACACATTTACATATATGTATCATTGTATTTATTGAACCATGTATTATTTTACAATACATTATTTTTATTTATCCACGAATTGTGCGATTTATCAAACCCCAGCCACTTGACGTACACCGTATCCCCCTTTCTACGCAGCACTTTTTCCACTAGATGCACATCAGGATCGGTGACGCGTTGCAGCTCCTGTTCATAGAATCCGCCGGCAACAGGTTTTCCACAGGAATCGACGAGCAGATACGTTGCAGGATTAGTTGCCTGTACTTTGGCTATCTTGAACACCTCCGTTGTCCAATTCGGCGTATAGCCTTTATCGAAGATGGTTTTAAATTTGCTCACGCGCACAAACTCGCCCAACTTGAATCTCGCTGGAGCAGCGATCTTTATGTTGCTGTATACGGTGGCTAGCAGCCTGTCGGCGATCGCAGGGGTAACATCGCAAGGACGCATTCCGATGGCTCTATGTTTTCGTGCGTTATACTCTGCAAGCAGACGCGGTAGCACATCGGTCCATTTATAGGTTCCATTGAGCGTAAACAATTTCCACATATTGTTCTTCAAAGTTCGATTGAAACGTTCTACGACGGAGGCCTTCATCACCGAATACGTCGAATAATGATTAATGTCGTGCTTTGTCAAGAGTTTCTGCATATCGGCGTTGTAAAATTCTTTTCCTTGATCGGTTTGCAAATTTTTCGGATATCGATCTCTAAATATCTTTGCGAACGCTTTAGTCACCTCAGCACCACTTTTAGTCTTGAGCGGCACCGCCCATGCATACTTGCTCAACACATCGATGACGGTGAGTATGTAGTGGTGACCTTGGTTCAAACGCGAGTATGGACGCATTTCTACAATGTCAGCTTGCCACAAATCATCGTATCCATGCACTACGACGCGTCTCCGCGGGAAATGTCTTCGAGCTGGAGCGTGCAATTCCTCAACGAGTTGTAGCTTCTTGTAGCCATGGTTTTCTTTACTCTTGGATTTCGATAATGGTTGCATGTTTGATCGCAGAGGTGTCTTGGACACGAATGATGCGATAATTATCGCGTACATTTATTATGTGCTTCCCATCGGTCCGAGGAAATTCTGGACAAGTTGCTGCTCCGTAGCAAAAGCGGTTATAGCCTCTTTAACTTTACGAGTTTCGTTGTCCGGTTGTGGGATAGAATTCAACGCCTCCGATATCTTTTGAACGCTGTTTTGCAACGTCAGCATATCTTTCTGAAACACAACCAGCTTCCTCTCTAATTCTTCCTGCTGCTCTCTCAAAAGTTTAATGTTCTTTTCCACGTATAATTTATTGACGACATCGGTGTCGGCCACCGGCTGAGCTACGCGTCGTATCTTGCGTGATTTCGCATCAAAGTCGGCACCAGCCACGCAAAGGGCGTTATCTCGCATGTAATTTCGTAGCAAACCGTTCCCTTTGTAATAGTCCATTCTAGCTGCTCCACTCTTCTCGAGCGATACCCCAAATTTGTTGATCGGCATCACGATGCATACAGCGCACATCATCGGCGTGCGGTTTAATTTATAATGAGGCCTACCTCGCGGAGTTCCTCGATAATCGATAGAATTTCGGGATCGTGAGGATGTTTGGAATTGCTGTCTAATAGATGTTACAAACGACTCATTGGGGCTAGTTTCGAAAACGTCATCATCAACGGTTGAGAGCGATTGCACATTGGGCAATGTACTTATTGGCGTGGATGGAGCCGGAGAATCGCTTGATACGACATTCTGTCGTTTCCGCTTCGATTGAACTGGTGTCGAGGTTATGGGTGAATATTCCGTTGACATGTGCTCTTTCCTCTTTCTCTTGCGCGATGTGTTCTGTTTCGGATGGATTTTTTTAGGCGTTAATGTTTCATTCCCTTCAACGTCTGTGTCCATCGACTGTGATGTGTCAGCTTCCATCGCTGCGGTCTTTTCCGCAATATGTTTTAGGGGTTCGACGATAGGTTTGAAGTATCTCTCCAACGCGATGTCTTCCTCCATCTTGCCAGTCTTCAAAGCCTGATTTTTCCGACGAATGGCTTCGCTGGTTTTTGCAATTTCCTTCGCTATTCTCTCGCGATCCTTAACCTCCAGAGTATCGATATCAATCATCATTGTACCGCAGACGTTGTTTTCTCACCGACGTGTTGATGACAATTGACCATCTCACGGTACGGCAAACTCGTTAGATCCCTTTCTATAACGTCCATTGGACATCGCGCTATCCTTGTCTATCACCACAAAACCATACTCCCGTTGCCAACAATTACGACACAAAGCGCAAAAATCCTCGTAAGGCATGTCGGTGTTTACGTGATCGTTGTACACATGTTTCAAGTTCGTACCATCCTGCTTAAACAGAATCAACAGATTCGCATTGTCGCGTATAAGATGTTTGGGAATGTTTGCATACGTCTGACAGAGATAGAAACAGTCAACGTTTGAGTGGCGCCCCATTGCAAAGTACTCTTGTATCGTATCTTGCTTGTCGCATGCCACGTCATCAAAGATAAAAATAGAATTCGGAAGCGATTCGCTCGGTGGGATGACGTCACTATTATTCGAAAACGTAAACTAGCCAATTTCATCTATCGGAGTCAATAAATTCTCCAAATACTGATATTTTGGCTGTTGCAACGATTTGGAATACACGTACACGTTCTCGAAGCGGACGCCGTGAGGAGTTTCCAACAAGCTGACCAGCACGTTGGTCTTTCCACAATTTGATGGACCACAAATGAGGCAGCGGATAGTGTTCGGTAGCATGCTACCATGTCTGCGTCCTGTTTTCGAAGACATCACTCGTGATTTATCGTAAAAATTTGTCACGCGTATCGTTATAGGTTGTTGCACGAATCGCATCCTCCCCGCGAACCGTGAAAAATGATTTTGATACGTCGAGACGGTGATGCGCCCTATGTATAGGTCTGCGCCGAAACACCACAGCTCAGTATTCAAAATGCTTCTGATCCTGTCGGATAATTATGATATTCCAGACCTAACCTCTGAGCAATTGAATGGCTGTTCAGCACCATTGATTAAAAACTGTAGCGCATGTCACCGATGAGAGTAAAGAAAGGTTGTGGTTTGTTAAATCGGGTGATAAATGCGCTACCTATCGAATTACACATCCTGGGATACCAGTTTTGTGGTCCAGGAACTCATCTGGCAAAACAATTAGCTAGAGGGGATCGAGGTATCAATCCGTTGGACGCAGCGTGTCACGAACACGATATTACGTATTCGCGTAGCAACGGCCTCGGCGAAACGCACGCGGCAGATATCGTTCTCGCTGACAAAGCGCGAGACTCGACTCCAAGTGAAAGAGGTGCTGCCGCAGTTGTTTGGGCCGCTATGAAGGTCAAGACGAAGATCGGAATGGGGATGAAAACAAAAACCCGCAAAAGGACTCCAAAGAGAGCATCGCAAAAGCGGATTCTTCCGGTGGCAAAACGGGGTGGTATATTACCACTTCTCCCGCTGTTGGGTGTTCTCGGATCATTGGCTGGTGGAGCGGCGGGGATCACCAAGGGGGTAAACGATAATAAGGCGGCGCAACATCAGCTGCAGGAAATGCAACGCCATAATCGCTCCATGGAAGGTCGCGGACTTTATCTCGCGCCATACAAGCGCGGACAGGGAATATCTAAACGAAAAAAAAAAACGTCGAAAAGAAAATAAAAATGCCTGCGGGCGTAACTACCGATGTGCAATTGGAGGAGTTGGCAAAACGTATGCGTATTCCATTCTTTAGAGGTGTTTTTATGCGCAACGCGTTACCAGCTGGTGGAGTACGTCGAAACGAGAGCGGTATCGTAAATTTGGACAATGTCGAGGGGCCGGGGACTCATTGGGTGGCGTATGCGAAGAGAGGGTGTCGAGCTATATATTTCGACAGCTTTGGGAATCTTCGATCGCCTATGGAATTGGTAAAATATCTGGATAAGGATGCTGTGAAAATTGAATACAATCGAACGTTCTATCAGAAGTACGATCAGAGCAATTGCGGGCAACTTTGTCTACGCTTTCTACAAACGATCGGCGCCAAATTTAAGGATTGACTTCCCACCACTCTGATTCAGTACTGGTCGAGCAGTTCGAGCAGAATATGTCGTTAACATTCAATCTAACCGTCAAGAGTAGCACCCTCGCGGTGAGCTACTTTCCACCCATAGATTTGAGCGACGATGATTACGAGCTTAGTCTAACAACCTTTGAAACTTATCACACAATACCGAACATCGACTCGAGCAACGATAAATTCTACTTCATCATAAACTATGATATCAACAACAGCGCCGACACCGCTTATGAATACATTACGATTCCCCACGACTCCTACGAACTAGACGCCATTGGCAAGTACCTGGAGCAGCGATTACTCGAGCGGTATCCTCAAAAAAAAATCTTGGTGACACCGATGGTAGCACCGATGATGGTTACAACGATGTGTATCCTATAGTCTTGCGTCCCAACAACAACACCATGAAAAGCGAGCTGGACTGCCGGTTCGCCGTATACTTTACAAAGCCCAATAACATTGGATCACTATTGGGATTCTCGACGAATCGGGTGTTAGAACCTGGACGATGGCACGAATCGGACGATCCAATTAATATCATGAACGTGAACATTATTCGCATAGAATGTAGTGTGACCGCTGGCGCGTACAACAATGGGAGGCGTGTACATACGATACATGAATTTTCTCCGAGAGTTCCACCAGGATATAAGATATCGGAAACGCCCTCGCAGATCATTTACCTTCCAATCACCGCACGGGTCGTTACGGATCTGACGATACGCGTTGTGGATCAAGACGGACGGTTGCTCGATTTTCGAGGTGAAGAGATTACAATCAGACTGCGCGTACGACGACGACGATAATACGTGTGGCGCGAAAGAAATGCTTGTATTGAACGAGTCCAGAAACTTGTTCCTTCCAAGTGAAATTGTTTACAACACCAACAACTGCAACAGCTCTGATCACGCTAAAAAGAAGAGGCTCATTGCTGCGAACATTGCATTTTTGAAATCTTTGGGATTTATTGTGCGCATTTAAGTTGAAAAAAGTGGCTGATGTTCTAAGCATTGGAGGGAAGCCGATGTTTGATGATCGCATCGTCAAGCTCGAGACTCACACATGCAACCCATATGTAAACACGACGCGTCATGACGCGTTTAGACGTCTTAGTCTCTTTCGGTCGTCTTTGTTTGGGTTCTGGGATCACAATTTCGAATTCTTCCAATTCAACAGTAGGTACAGTGATTGTTGTGTTCATTTCATTAGAATTTATAACTTGTAGGTACGCCTTGCCATCCTGATTACGGACAAGGGCGTTACCTGCATGAATTCCAGTGCCTAATTCTAATCTAGGTAAATATCCTTCTTTTATATCTTATTGTGCCTGGGCGCCTGAGGTCGAGATTCTGGGCACGAATCTCGGGATGCTCCTGGGCGTCCTTGGCGTTTGTCGTCCACGGGTTCCGAAGGGTCGGCGATTAGGCCGGGACGAAGGGATTCGGGTTGAACCCGGAGGTAGGGGATCGTTGCGGGTCGAAGAGTTAGAACTCACCGTAAGGATAACAAAGTTTATTCTGTCCCGATCTGGGTGACTATTACACTTGTGCCTACTTGGGCATGAGTCTTGTATTAACGTCGGGTGTTGTTCCCGTTACAATTCGATATCAAGTCTGAGCCCGCATTGCTCGTACATATTCTTATAAGGTAGTCGGGGCGAAGCGGGGACCATCGGTGCCTCCGTCTTTGGCCTGGTTTTGGTGTTTCGCCATGTGCTGATGGTCTCTGCGCGTTTCCGAGATCGCTTACTCGGTTGTGCCGGATTTCGGCCGCTCGATTGTGGCAATCGGTATGTGCGCGGTGTCGACACGCTTGGGTGTCGGTCCGGTCAAAACATCCCCCCCCCCCCTTACGGGAAGGGTGCTTAGGGGAATTTTTTACTCCTAACGGTTTACAAAATTCCCGGTACCCTATATCGTCAATGCTCCGGTGTATTCGCTTTCCTCGGCTGGTCTTTTTCGCTTCGTCGCTTTTGGTGGTGTAGGGATTTGTATTTTACGGCGCAGTTGGTAATCGCGTGTTAACAAATATATGACTAACATGGTAAGTATTACTAGTACAATCGTTGTTGTTGTTGGATGCACGATTTGCCAGGTCGCTAGTCCTGGTTGAGGGTTATTATTCTCTAACTCACTTCCTACTTGGTTAAGTTGGTCATATAGTGCTGAAAATTCAGATGGATTTTTCAGGAGCTTATCTAGCTGAAACCGCGAGAGGGGTTGCGTTGGTTCGCCCCTTTGTGTCGCATTTAACGCTGCTATTATGTCGTACCGTGGTGCTGTTGGTACTTCGAAATCTTGACTGTATGTTGTTCGACGCTTCTTTAGTACTACGCCCCTACTTCGGATATTACAATTTCCCGTAATTTTAAGGATCCCTGTCTTATCTATATTGACGTGCTCAGGTTGTCGTTCATCACACTGTATGGTCAGTGTTTCGGGTTGATGCGTCGCAAAAATCCATGTGTCCGCGTGTGAGGTACCTATCCACATTGTGTGGTTTGCCGCAATGGACTTTATCTCGCAATTTATTGGGGCTTTATCCGCGGGTTGCAGCCATAGGCTTGCTTCGCATTCGAGATCGTTATTTACGTTGTGTGTCAGCATCGGTTGTTCGCAGTAATATTGCGCAGCTACCCGTTTACATTCCCTTAGCTCGTCTTGCTCGGTGAGCACGTATTGATTACTGCTTGCATCGATGACGAGTATAGGCGTTCTTATAATTAACACCGCGTATGAGTTTCCGTGAATGTGGATTGGGGCTGGCGTTGCCTCGATCACTGTGAATGTTAGTGCGGAAATGAGGGGAACGGTTATTACTGCGATCAACGTGGTCCTATCGAAATACGCGGTGACCGATGACAATTTTTCGATCACGTTAGTATTTTCTAGACTAGGTGCTATTGGGAACGAGAGTCCATTCGGGAGGTGTTGTACCGCGGTTTGTAGTAACCTAATAATTTGCGCGCTCGATAGTACGTTTGTGCTGACGATTCCTCCTTTGAGGCCGGTGTAGTATTGCAGCACATCGTCGACGTCCGGAGTCAGGTCGGTTAGTAGGTCGTTTAACGTAATGAAGTGATCTACTACGTCAGTTCTTTGTGTTTGTTTTAGTATGGTCGTTTCTATCTGTGTACGTAATAAGCTCGTTTGTTTCGCTAGTATCTGCTCGTTATGCTGTATCGTTTTTTCCGCGTCGTGTAAATGATGCAGCGTGTTATTCGTTATTTGGACCTATTTTTTAATGGCGGTCATTAATGTATTCTGTGTTCCGTCTAACTGTGATAAGTGTTTGTTAATTTGTTCGGCGTCGTCTGCGTCCATAGTCCCGAATATGATTTTCGCTAACAACCCTAATCCGTTGATTAGTCCCCGTCGTCTGTTTGGTACGTACGCGGGCATCTCCAACACTTGATCTACTCTTTTGTACAGTTTTTCTGCCCTTCTGAGTAGAGGGCCCAGGTGTTCCCCGCAAGTGGGTCGGATCGCGATTTCGTTTTCACAGCGACGTTGTAACTGATTCACGTAAGAAGTCAGCTGCCGATTCCATTCGAAGAGGGTGTCCGTTTTTAGGTGGGTCACGATCTTCCATGAATTGGTTACCATATGCAGTTCTCCGAGGTGCGTAAAGTGGATACCTGCTTTATGCCCGATCGGTGATATCGTATACGAAACCTGACTACCAGTCGGCGCTGCTTTGGTTAGGCCTCCCGCCAGAGCGGTCAACCTGGAACAGTAATGTCCAATTCTATCCCCTCCTATTTTGCTAATTCGCGCCTACTATATATATTCGTTCGGTCGCGAGTTTTCTTATTATAATCGTTTGCCGATTAATCGTGTTGGTAGTTATGTATCCCGAAGCTTTGCGTGCGGTAAGTATCGTTACTTGTTTTAGTTTTCCATTTTGTTACTTCCTTTATTTGTGGTTATTAATTCCTATTTTACTGCTATTTTGTTAGATGTTTGCCCGCCGACAAATTATGGGATATGTGTATATCCGGGAGATGTGTGCCCTCCGGCTGGCGCGGTTATTGTGGCGCCGTTCCCTTGCTATGATGTGGGAGGAAGGTTATCCGGATTATTACCAGACGTCAGACATATTTAATTTGAGACGGCTTTTTGGGGAACCCCCTATGAGGATGGAAATGAGTAGTTTTCCTTTTGCGTGACATTTTACCGGCACCCTCTGTTGTGTTTCTAACAGACCTCTTTTCTCTTTTTGTTTTCTAGCTGGAGGATGAGGACTGGGGCCAGTAAGGCTGTTTTCTTCTTATTGTATTTTATTTCGTTTCATCTTGTTAATATACTAAGTTTTACCTGATATTTGTGTATACCTATTTATTTTCCTTTTATACCAGTTCCTTGCTCCCGCCTGTATTATTTAAGATTCGTCATCGTTTTATTTTTTCCGAGGCGTTTTTCCTTTTTATTGTTATTCGATAAAGTGTTTGAGTCTATTCGCGTGAGTGCGTAGGGTTTTCCGTCCCTTTTTAATGGTCACGTTGACTTTTGAGCCCTTTTCTATGATCACGTAGGGGCCTACCCATTTGTTGTCTAGTTTTTTTTTGCTTCCGCGACGTACCGATTCGTCGAAAAGCCATACCTTGTCGCCTACCTTCAATTCTATTTCGCGCGCTTTTTGGTCCTATCCCTTTTTTGCTTTCTCTTTTGCTCCCTGAAGTCGTTCCCTGGCTGCTGCATTTGTTACCGTGATACGTTCCCTTGTTAGTTGCGCGTAATCTTCGTAATTGTACGTTAGTTTAGATGGGCGTAACATAGCGTAGGGTAGCCATTTATCCCAGTCAGACTGGTCGTTATCTATGTAGTGTCGCAAATATTCCACGAGGGTTCTATGCGATCTTTCTAGTGCTCCGTTAGACTCTGGGTGGTACGCGGTTGTCTGTATCTTCGTGATTCGGAAAAGTTTACATATGTTTTTAAACATTTCGCTTAGGAAATTCGTCCCCTGATCCGTTAGAATTTTCTCGGGTGCGCCGTATTCGCAGATAATTTTCTCGACCATTGCTTCCGCTATTGTGGCCGCTTCCTGGTTTGGCAGGGGGATCGTCTTACTAAATTTTGTGAGAAGATCCTGGAAAGTTAGTATATAGATATTTCCTTGGTTGCTCTCTGGCAGGGGCCCTACTATGTCTAGTGCTACTTTTTCGAAGGGGGTCCGTGGTGTATCGGTGATTTCCATTGGGGCCCTAGTTTTGTTTCCTAACTTATTTTTCTGGCAGATGCTACATTTTTGTATGTACTCCTCAATATCTGTATTCATTCCTTCCCAGTTGTATCTTAATTTTATCCTGTTTGTGGTCCTTCTGATACCTTGATGTCCTCCTATGGGTGTGCAATGGTATTCATAAAGAATTTGTTTTTTGTTTCTTCGTCGTAGACGTTGGTTGTCTTTGTCTCGTCTTCCTCGTCTTGCAACGTGTGTACGTTTCTGCGTAGCGCGTCCGCGTTCGTATTGTTCTTTCCTGACTTATGTACGATTTCGTAGTCGTACTCGGCTAATAGAATCCTCCATCTTATTAATCTGGATCCTGGGTCCTGTACCCTAAATAGCCATATAAGTGCTTTGTGGTCTGTGACTACTTTGAATGGGGTACCGTAGACGTACGGTCGAAAATGTTTAACTGCCCAGACGATAGCTAACAGTTCCTTTTCCGTTGTACTATAATTTTTCTCGGCTTTGTTTAGTACTCGGCTCGCGTACGCGATTGGTTTGTCCTCCCCTATTTTCCCTTGTGACAATATCGCTCCTAATGCTACATCCGATGCGTCGTTTGTTACTATGAATTCTTTTGTAAAATCTGGATAAATTAATGGGGGTGCCGTCGTCAGTGCCTCTTTTAGTGTGTCGAAGGCGTTCTGCTGCTCGGCTGTCCAGATGAACTCAACTTTGCTGCTCGTGATACTGGATAGGGGTTTAACTATTTTCGAATATTCCGGGATGAATCTGCGGTAGTATCCTGCTAATCCTAGGAATGCTTGTAGTTCCTTTAGTTTGGTTGGAATAGGGAAGTCTTTCACCGCTTTGGTTTTTTCGGGATTTGGTTTAATCCCTTCAGGGGTAATTATGTGCCCCCAAAATCCCACTTCTTTTCGTAAAAATGCACATTTTTCCGGTTGTAATTTTAAGTTGTTTTTCCGGAGAGTGTCTAGAATTTTTCTCAGTCGTGTGTTATGTTCCTTTAGACTGGCTCCATAGATAACAATATCGTCAAGGTAAACGAAACAGTCTATCCCCTGTAACCCGATAAGCGCAGCGGTCATTGCTCGCTGGAATGTCGCTGGTGCATTTTTCAGTCCGAAAGGCATGCGATTGAATTCGAAATGTCCTTGGGGAGTTGAAAATGCTGTCTTGCACTTATCGCGTTCGTCCATAGGAATTTGATGGTATCCTGATGCCAAATCGAGGGTGGTGAAGTACAGCGCTTTTCCAAATTGATCTAGTATGTCCGTGATATTGGGTAGTGGGAATGAGTCGCCTATGGTGACTTCATTGAGTTTCCTATAGTCGACTACTACGCGGTATCTTCTATTTCCCTCGTTGTCGGTTTTTTTTGGTACTACTAATAAGGGTGCGTTCCAAGGGCTGGCGCTATGTCGGATGATGCCATCCTCTAGCATTTTCTCCACCTGTTTCCGTACTTCTTGCTTGTGAATTTCGGGTAATCTATAGGGCTTGATATTACAGGGTGTCGTGTCGCTTTTTACGCGGACTCGGTGGCCGGATACTGTGGCTGTTGATAATCGGTCTCCCGGTAAATGGAACGTGTCATGATATTCCCTGCATATTTCCTCTATAGCTGCTTTTTCCTCTTTATTCATGTGCTTAAGGTCTACGTGTTCTACAACTCGAGCGATGCGCGTTGTCAGCGATTCTTTCGCGGTCAATGCCCGAACAGCTGCGGCGCTGTCGTTGCCGGGAATTATTTTGTTAGCTGGTATTTCGCTTAATGGAATTCGCGGCACGATCACTGTTTTAGTTTCTGTGGTTGTGTTTATAATACAGGCCACGCATTTTCCTTCTTTGGGTCTTGTCAGCCCCTCCCCTAAGTATATGCCCTCGGCTAGTCGTTGTTTCTCTATTATTCCGTCTCGAGTGCTATCTGTAGGGACCATTATTAGCTGTTGTGTACGTGCGGGTATTGCTATTTGCATGCTTCTATTTAACGTTTTCCAGGGTTTTCCGTTTACTAGTAAGCTTTGCTGGGGGTAACTAATGGTTACTCCGTTATCTTTAAGAAAGTCTATTCCTAGTATCCCGTCCGCGTTTGTTAAGGAACTTCCCTCTACTACGTATAATGGGTGTACTATTCTCTTCCCATTTATTTTAAATGTGGCATTTATTTTTCCTAGTGTTCCCGTTTTTTCCCCCGAGAATGAAACTAGCATAATGCCGGATTTTTTATTTCGATGTTGTCCGGGAGGGCTCTCCTAGCAATTAGGGATACTTCCGCCCCGTTATCTATTAACATTACCGTTTGTTTGTTCTTGCTATTTTTTATTTCTACTTCTATCCTATCCGAGGTATGCCCATCTTTGGAGAGGGATCCTATTTTAACCATGCGGTAGGTTTTCGCAGTTTTTTGGGTAGAAGAGTCGCGGTCCGGTGATTCGGAGCTGTCGCGGCTGCTCTGAGTGGAATGTGCGCTGTCAGTGCTTCTGTGTCGCGGCTGGTGTCTTTCCTTAGAGGTCGGTCGTTCACTCTCTGGTTTACGCCCTGTTGATTTCTCGTTTTTCCCCTTGCTCGTTACTGTCCACACTTGACGGTTGTTTTCCGGAGAAAATTTTTTCTCATTTTGCTTATCCCTATCTTTGTTTTTCCAACACTCTTTAGTGTCGTGCCCTGGTCGTTTACAAATGTCGCAGTAACGCGATGCTGTTTTGTTTTTATTTTGCGTGGAAGGGTTTGTCCCGCGCGTTGTTGGACGTTTTGTGATGGATCGTTCCTCATCTATGGCTATCGTGATCGCTTCCTGTAGGTCCGCGGGTCTCTGTGATTTTACTAGGACCTTTAGGTCATCGCGGAGCCCGTCCTCGAATATAGTTAACGTATGTTTTTTGAATACCTTTACGGTTGCATTTTTTTCTATCAAACTGTCTTTGTCATCGATTCCGGTCGATATTAATTCCCTTAATAATTTCGATACACGATTACCGTATTGATGCGCGCTTTCGTTGGGGCCCTGCCTACTATATAGCAGTTCCCGTTGTACAGTTGAGGCTGTACGTGGGGGTTTGTAAACTGAAGTTAGTACGTCTTCTAAGTCTTGCATGGATAATATGCGGCGCGTCTGTACTTCTTCTAGGGCGTCACCTCCTATTCGTAGCGAGATTATCCCCCGTAGGATCTGGGCCTTTTCTTCCGCTGTGCGGTATGTGTTGTACACATATTTGCAGGCGGTCAGAAAACCCGGTAATTCCTTGGGGTCTTTCCCGTTGAACAGGGGTAAGGTTTTTATGGTGTGGAATATTTCTCGGGTGCCTGTTACGTTTGGTGCGTAGGTTAGGTCGTTTACCTCGAGATTAGTGGGAACGAATCGACTAGAGCGCCTGGGTTCTTCCTCCGGCTCACGGGGATTTCCGAAGTGGACCGTGGTCCTGCCTGAGGGGCCGGGCGTTGCGTGTGTCGAGTTCATGGTTTCCCTTAGTCTACTTATTTCTCTATCTATCGAGTCCTGGGGTAGATCGTCCCTTGCCTCTATTGCTCCCAACCTATCATTTATCGCTATCATTCCCTCGGCTATGCTAGCTAAGGAGGTCGTTAGCTCCGTGATTAGTTTTTCTAAATTTGCTAGTCGGTCTACGTTTCCTATGGGGTTCTGTTCCGCGTTTTGGTTCGCAGTTTCCGAAGGAGTGAGCGGCATTTTGGTTTCGGTCGCTAGGGCTCCGCTTAGGATTAAACTATAGTCTGCCTCGTCCTACGGGTATAGTCTCCGGGCGGTTAAGTGTCCGGCGTGATTTGACGTAGTTGGTAAGTCGGTCGGAATGCTACGTTCCTCGCTGGTTTCTACGTCTAGAGCAAGTTGCGTACGTTCTCCGATTTCACGAAGTGCTTCGAAGGTTGCGTCGAAGATAGCTTCGCCGGAGGGTTGGTTCGTACGGACTTTAAAGAATCTACGCGGGGCACTTCGGCGAATTGCTCTAGGCGAAAGAATTTCTTTTCGCTCGGCTAATTCTAAATCGCGCTTGTTGTATCGTGAAGGTGAATAATATACACGTACTCTTTAGGATATTCCTATACTGTATAAACTTCTTAATATATTTCCTTAATATACGTGTTGCTGCCATGAGGCTTGAATCGGAACTGCCTGCGTAGTTCCCGCTTACATTAGCGGCCGCTATGTCGCGTGCCCAGCGCGGAAGTCTTTGCCTATTGGCGCTACCTTGTTTACGCCCGTTAACAGCGCTCGATATCCTTGTCTAAAGATTTTGCTCGGCGCATGAGGTTTGCGGCGTGCGGCCTGAATTTGCTGAGAGTGGTATATTGAACTTACAGTACATAGAACAGGTGATGCATCGCTCGTCAATGGTGTGTGCTGTAGACTGTCCTGGCGGCGTCCTCTGCTGACGTCCGTCGGCACTGCGGAGTGTCTGGCCCTCTGGTTGAGGGGATTGTTGTCTCCGCTAAGTCCTGTTGTCACCGTCGGTCAGGCTTGGTCCTTACGTTGGCAGTATCCCACCGCTGCCACCAATTGTTGTGCCTGGGCGCCTGAGGTCGAGATTCTGGGCACGAATCTCGGGATGCTCCTGGGCGTCCTTGGCGTTTGTCGTCCACGGGTTCCGAAGGGTCGGCGATTAGGCCGGGACGAAGGGATTCGGGTTGAACCCGGAGGTAGGGGATCGTTGCGGGTCGAAGAGTTAGAACTCACCGTAAGGATAACAAAGTTTATTCTGTCCCGATCTGGGTGACTATTACACTTGTGCCTACTTGGGCATGAGTCTTGTATTAACGTCGGGTGTTGTTCCCGTTACAATTCGATATCAAGTCTGAGCTCGCATTGCTCGTACATATTCTTATAAGGTAGTCGGGGCGAAGCGGGGACCATCGGGGTCTCCGTCTTTGGCCTGGTTTTGGTGTTTCGCCATGTGCTGATGGTCTCTGCGCGTTTCCGAGATCGCTTACTCGGTTGTACCGGATTTCGGCCGTTCGATTGTGGCAATCGGTATGTGCGCGGTGTCGACACGCTTGGGTGTCGGTCCGGTCACAACAATCTGAATTTGATATATTTACAAAATAGATCGTTTTTGATCTGGCGGGTAATACGAGTTGATATCTATTTACAAACGGAATAGAGTTTCCTTTGAACTCCAACTGTTTCTTTGAATAGTGAATTGAAGCATTCTGCTTTACAAAGAATTCAGTTCCAAGTATTCCGTGTGGTTTGATTGGGAAATCATCTTCAACTACATGAAATGTGACGTTGTTGCCCAATAAAGTTATGGTTATTGTTCCAAGGGTGTAGACGAGTTCTTTAGCGGTGGTTCTTAATTGCACCTGTTGGTTGATATTTATATCTCGAGGTTGTTTTAATGTATGAATTTTCAATGGATTGACTTCAGACCCGGTGTCAATCATTAATTCTTGGGCCATAATAAAATCCGGTGATTGAATAATTACGGACGGGGCTTCTTTGACGGCATTCACCCATGCGGTGGCGATTCTAGTTCTGTTATTCCTGAATGTAACTGATCCCGCTTGTATTGTCATCGGGCGCGTTGCTGCCAGGGACTTAATACCGGTATGATTTGGATACCGGTATTACGCCAGGGACTTCGTACCGGTATGGTTTGGATACCGGTATTACACTATACCGATACCGATATATTACCGAAAACCGAAATAAATACCGGTATTTTTTCGGTTTTCCTCTTATAGAAATGGTAGGTCAAGATTAAGACAGGTTTTTCTTTTTCAATAAAACAATAAAATATTAAAAACAATCAGGACTTCCGTTTCCGGTGTGATTGAGTGAGGAGAGTAGGAGTGCGTGTGCAGCGAGAATTGGATGTGACGTCCCACGATTTTTCGCGCCTTTCTATTCCAAATTCCATTTATAAACCTCAAAATCATTCCACCAAACTCTATTAAACTCAACTCCTACCCCATCTCCTCAATAGCCGATCACCTTGATGTTGCACCTTAGCGGTCAACAACACAAGATGATCAACACAAACCTCCACCTCGCTGATGTACCTTAGCGGTCCCCATCACGAGATGATCGTTTCAAAACCCTCGCCGCCTATTCGTCCTATAAAGCACGAATCATTCCCTCTAAATCGAATTCAAACAAGCCCATCGTTACAAAATCCCTCTTAAACCGAGACCAAGTCTCAACCCCTCTTTACGACTCAAAAAGGTCCAAACTACCCTAACCCCCTTCCTATTAAACACCCAGAAATCCACTCGAGGAGTTGAGTATCTCCTTTCGCAGTCATAAAAACCCCGGAAGCCTAATTGCGACGCATATTTGGCGTACGTGACAACAACATGTCTATTAATAGCCATATTGTGTACAAAAACCCCGGAAGTCCTACTGCGTCTTAATTCCGAAATGGGTCAAGGTCTTTACCGCGCGTACCCCCGCGCTACTCCTGTAAGAATACATAAATACGAGGTCCTGAGAGGCCTCGCCCTCTTTCATCGCTATTCTGTCCATTTGACAAGTGTTCATTACCTGCATTAAACTCTCTTTCTTCACTATTCTGTCCACGCGACGAGTAATTAGCTAAGTTAAAAGTGACAAGTGTAATTAACCGCGTTAAACATTGTCAAATCAGTGTTCAACGACAACTATTGTAAGTAATTATTATTACTATATCACCCCCATTATATTCCCCGCATAAACAACGCTTATCGCATTTTAAAGCTTATTGCTATTCACTTATTATTTTATATACTATTTCTTACTATTATTGTCTATCCAAGCTTATTGCGCTCATTTATTACTCTCGTATTACTGACATTTCTATTACTTTGCATTATCACTTTAATGCTTATTTTGTTTATATGTATTTGCCTTATAATCGCTTATTATCTTATATCGTTTTCTTGCATTAACGCTTACTACAGTTCATATTATAAACTTACTGAAGCTTATTGCGCTTATTCACACTCACCAGTACCTGTATATAATTTCAAATGGTTATGAACTTCATATTGTGCTTTATAAAAATGTGCTAACAAAGCTAATAAACAGCTTTGTTTTCTACCAAGTTTCGAATTATTGTGTGAATCCTCGAGTCATAAAGATTCCGAACGAAACCGAGCTGCCGCAACAGCTGATTCGCTCGTGAGCACGAGAACGGTTCTAGTGTTTACAAACATATGATCGCACGAGCCGTGCAATCCAAGAAATATAAGCGTGGTTTCTTTCGCACGAATGCAAACGTAAATGCTATCCCATAAACCGAAACTAAATACGAAGTGCTATAACGGGTGTTCCTCAAGTGTACATTTACCTTCCCTGGTCGATTAGTGTGACGGATTCAATATTCGCGCCTAAGTTCCTCTCAAACCCTAGTGTGACGGATTCAATATTCGCGCCTAAGTACCTCACAAACCTCAGAGTGACGGATTCAATATTCGCGCCTAAGTTCCTCTCAAACCCTAGTGTGACGGATTTAATATTCGCGCCTAAGTTCCTCCCAAACCCTAGTGTGACGGATTTAATATTCGCGCCTAAGTTCCTTTCAAACCCTAGTGTGACGGATTTAATATTCGCGCCTAAGTTCCTTAAAACCCTCAGCGTGACGGATTTAATATTCGCGCCTGAGTCCCTCAAACCTCAGAGTGCTGGATTCAAGATTCGCGCCTGTCTTTTCCCTCCTTCATGTCATTGTTCCCCAAAGACCTCACCCGGGACGTGACATATTTTTGGTGACAGCGGTGGGATACGTTTGCTGTTAATAGAAATACAATCTCTACTATACGGTACCCACTAAGGCTTATTAAGCATGTACTTAGAACACCCCAGCCGGTGTCAACCATCATACCGGAGCCGCAGACTACAAAGTTTGACGGCATATTTGAATGCGCTGACCTGCATTTCGGGAGGCGTAGCGACAACCATTGACGGTTTGATAATTATCAATAACGAAAATAACAGACCCTAAACATGTCCGTGTACGGCGAAACCGAGGACTCTAGCGTAATGGATCGAGACGCGGGCCCTCCCACTAAAACTGTAGAAGCCGCGACCGCCGAAATAATGGAACAATTACAAAAATTACGCGAGAAACGAGCCGAGCTCGACAATTTGCCCGCGAGAATTTCGGAAAACCTTGAAACTAAAACGCATACGGGCGTAGGCACCGGACCACCCGAACCCACGTTTAAAAGCCTGTCCGATAAAATGCAGAGTATCGAAGCAATGATAAAGAAACTTCTTGCACCCCCGCCAGTCGCGGATAATTTTGCCACACCGGCTTCCTCCCGTTTTGATAGAAAACCGGTATTGAATTTCAATAAAACTCCTGAGGCATTGAATAGTAATAATGTTCCGGATCAGGGTCCATCGCCCCAGATCAAATTAAAGGACGCTATAGAAACGGTTCCAAATTTTAACGGTCATAATATGTCCATTTTGCAATTCGCGAGAGCCTGCAATAGGGCTAAGGCTTTGGTTCCCTCGCATGCTGAACCTCAGCTAGCGAGGTTGTTGACAAATAAATTACAAGATCATGCATACTTGGCGGTTGAGGATCGGGTCTTCGACTCCGTAAATGATTTGATAAAACAACTTAAACGTACCTTCTCCCCTGCGAAAACGTCGGACCACTATCGTGGAGAACTCGCCAACGTCATTAAGGGAACCAACGAACACATGTTGGAATATATTTCACGCGTTAAGGATCTCCGATTCGCTATCTTAGAAGAGGACAGCGAATATTATCGTGACTTTACGCAGAATCGCCTCGAAGACATAGATCGGTTGACGCTAGACTCATTTGTGGATGGCCTTCCTCCGTATATACGAAATAGGTTTCTCCAAAATAATTTCGAAACGCTCGAGGAAGCCTTCGAGTTAGCTATACTCGTAGACAAGAAAATAGAAAAGGATCGACAAAGGTTTTCAGAACAGAAGGCCCCAAAATTAACGTGTCAACTCTGTAATAAAACAGGACACGATGCGCGGACTTGCAGAACTTCACAAACTTCCGAAAGGTACTCTCCAAATCGCGCTGCAGGATATAGTAATCAGGCGCCTAACCCATTGCTCCCTTACTGGGACAAAAACCGACCTCCTCCCTCAAGGCCTACGGAACTACGTATTTGCGCGTATTGTAAAAAACCCGGACATCTAATCTCAGAATGCCGAAAACGCATATTTAATCGTAATGAGGGAAACCCTGGAACCTCCCAAGAACGGTACTCGGGAAACGCTCTGCCCCTACGGTCAACAGCGGACGCGTACCGTGGAACGGGCCAAACAGCAGCGCGCCCGATGACAATGCAAGCGGGATCAGGAATAACAGAACTAGAATCGCCACCGCATGGGTGAACGCCGTCAAAGAAGCCCCGTCCGTAATTATTCAATCACCGGATTTTATTATGGCCCAAGAATTAATGATTGACACTGGGTCTGAAGTCAATCTATTGAAAATTCATACATTAAAACAACCTCGAGATATAAATATCAACCAACAGGTGCAATTAAGAGGCATCGCTAAAGACCTCGTCTACACCCTTGGAACAATAACCATAACTTTATTGGGCAACCACGTCACATTTCATGTAGTTGAAGATGATTTCCCAATCAAACCACACGGAATACTTGGAACTGAATTCTTTATAAAGCAGAATGCTTCAATTCACTATTCAAAGAAACAGTTGGAGTTCAAAGGAAACTCTATTCCGTTTGTAGATAGACATCAACTCGTATTACCCGCCAGATCAAAAACGGTCTGTTTTGTAAATATAGCAAATTCAGTAAAAGAAGGATATTTACCTAGATTAGAATTAGGCACTGGAATTCATGCAGGTAATGCCCTCGTCCGTAATCAGGACGGCAAAGCGTATTTACAAATTATAAATTCTAACGAAGTGGACACAACAATCACTGTACCTACTGTTGAATTGGAAGAATTCGAAATTGTGATCCCAGAACCCAAACAAGGACGACCAAAAGAGACTAAGACGTCTAAACACGTCACTCCTATCAAGTCCCTCTTTCCCCAGGATCCGTCGATCCATCATTCAGAGGTATCCGCGAAGGTACACTCGCTCTCATCCCCAAGGCATGATGCCGAAACAACCCTTCCCCTAGAATTCCAGGAGTCTCTTACTATGGCGTCGGGTGAGGAAATACAAACAATTTCTGAAGAAACCGCGACAAGAATGGAACAAGTGTTCAAATTAATCTCAACGGAACACATGTATCCGGAGGAAAAATTGCATGTCCAAGGAATATTATGTAAATACCATGACCTCTTCCATTTACCAGACGAGAAGTTAGGCCATACAAACGCTATCCAACATGGGATCCAAATAACGGACCCAGTGCCCGTAAATTCCAAACAATATCGCTTCCCTCCTGTACATAAGAAGGAAATAGACAAACAAGTAAAAAGGTTACTTGAAAACGAAATAATAAAGCCATCACTATCACCCTATAATTCGCCTATTTGGATCGTGTCCAAAAAACCGGGACCTGATGGGGAACTCTTGTGGAGAATGGTAATTGACTTCAGGGACTTAAATGAAAAAACCGTTCCTGACGCATACCCACTCCCAAACATTAATGAAATACTAGACCAATTAGGAGGAGCAAAATACTTCTCCGTATTCGACCTTGCTTCTGGATTTCACCAAATCCCCATGAAGCCGGAAGATGCACCTAAAACGGCTTTTTCTACACCTCATGGACATTATGAGTTTGTCAGAATGCCGTTTGGACTATGTAATGCACCAGCAACTTTCCAACGTCTAATGGACCACACACTTACGGGACTACAAGGCACGGAAATGTTCGTATATCTGGACGATATTGTCCTTTACGCAAGTTCCCTTACGGAACATTTAATAAAATTTAAAAAACTTGCTCAACGCCTAAGAGAGGCGAATCTTAAACTTCAGCCTTCAAAATGTAAATTTCTACACAAAGAGGTCGCATATTTGGGTCACATAATCACCGAGCAAGGGGTAAAACCGGATCCAGGGAAAATTGAAGCCGTCCGAAACTACCCACCACCAAGTACAGCAAAAGGAATCAAACAATTCCTCGGTTTGACCGGATATTATAGGAAATTCATCCCAGACTTTTCTAAAATAGCTCGTCCGTTGACCCAACTGTTGAAGAAAGATACCATATTCGAGTGGGGACCGTCCCAGAAAACGGCTTTCGACCACTTAAGATTAGCATTGCAGAAAGAACCTATCCTGCAATACCCGAATTTTGACCTGGAATTCCACGTTACCACTGACGCTTCTGAATATGCTATAGGAGGAATATTGAGTCAAAATATCGATGGAAAAGAGCTACCAATCGCTTATGCCTCCCGTCTCTTAAATAAAGCAGAAATAAACTACGCAACCATAGAAAAGGAACTTCTAGCCATTGTATATTGCGTTAGACATTTCCGACCCTATTTATATGGGAAGAAATTTATTCTATATACTGACCACCAACCCTTAATCTGGTTACATAGGGTAAAAGACCCAACGTCACGCCTCGTCAGGTGGCGTTTAAAATTAGCAGAATATGACTACGACATTCGCTACCAACCAGGGAAGAGCAATAAACTTGCTGACGCCCTATCTCGTAATCCTCCTGCAAAGAGAACGTGTCCCATACGACCACGTGAAGAAACCGATGATGATTGGGAGCCTAGCAAAAAGCCTCGAATTGCTAAGGAAACTAACACCCGCCCAAAGGCTAAACCCACGAGGATCCAACCACACCGAAAGGCACGCAAAACCCCAACACCTGTAATTATACCACCCGACGTCACCCCAGAAAGCGCGTCAGAACCCATGAGTGGCATAGAAAATGAAATCCAACAGGAAGAAGAACAGGAATTAAATATTCCACGTCAAACCGTGTCACCTCCACAATCTCCAATACCACTGGAACTGGAAGACTCTGATTCCGAAGTAGAATCTAACGCATCAGACGAATCAACTACTGACTCAGAATCGTCGTTAATCGAACTGAACAATTCTCCGGAAGGAACATATGAAGCGGATCCCAATAGGGACATTAGGACAGTACCAATAATTAGTCGCGACCCGTTGTCTTTACGAAAAGAAACGCTTGTCTTCCTCTTAAGCGCAGATGGGAAACCTTGCGACAATGGGGCCAAGCAACTAATAGAAACTGGAGCATTAAAAGAAACGAACGAACTCGCCTTGGGAAAGGCCCATGTAACGTGTAATAAAGGACGGTTTCTTATCGGGCTAGTCATAAAAGAAACGCAGAATACTCCCCTAACCACCACAACCTGGGGCGAAGCGTTATCTTCCCTCAAAAATACAATAAATGAACTCGTAATATATTCATTTAGTATAGCTAAAACAGCGAATATCGACCAATTGACCTGGCAAGATATTATTACGGACATTCTCGAAGTCATCGACGAGGAAGACATTGAAGTCACGATATGTTTACAAATAGTCCAAATCCCCGAAGAATCAAAAAGACAAAACATCATTACAGAACATCACGCATCTGCATTAGCCGGACATAAAGGAGTGACCAAAACATATAATCGCATTAGACACTACTACTTTTGGAAAGGAATGAAGAAAGCTGTAGAAGATTATATTAGAAAATGCGAGGATTGTCAACGAAAAAAACTCGTCCGTGTCAAAACTAAACAACCAATGATTCTTACTGACACGCCTGGACGAGCCTTTGACAAAGTTGCGTTAGATATAGTGGGACCATTACCCACTACCAGAGAAGGAAATACCTATATATTAACGATCCAGGATTTATTAACAAAATATTTCGTGTGCGTACCCCTTACACAGTCGACGTCAATAAAAGTCGCAGATGCGTTCATTAAGAAATTCATCTGCCAATTCGGAGCTCCCAGAGCCATTCTCACCGACCAAGGAGCAAATTTCACTAGCAAATTCATGAAAACTATTGCACAAAAATTCAAAATCGAACAATTTCGAACCACAGCCTTTCACCCACAGACAAATGGCTCTTTAGAGCGATCGCACATCGTCTTAACGGAATATTTAAAAATGTATATCAGTAAATATGATGACTGGGACGAATGGACCGACTTGGCCGCGTTTTCTTATAATACCAGCGTCCACGAGGGCACTGGTTACACCCCACACGAATTAGTATTCGGGAAAATAGCCCGGGTACCCAGCCGAAAACGAGTACCCGAAGACTTTGAAAACGAAACCTATAACCAATACCTCTCGAACTTGAGTACGAGGGTGCAAGAATTACAAACCGCCGCTGCGGATAAATTAAATCAATCAAAGCTTCGATATAAAAAGTATTATGATCGACATATAAACGAAGAGACTTTTAAACCGGGCGATCCTGTCTTCGTGTTAATAGAACCAAAGAAAGGGAAATTTGGAGACCAATACTCCGGTCCGCATACGATATTGGAAGTTATCCCTTCGCAAAATCTAAAAATATCGTGGAAAGGGAAAACGAAAATTATACACGCGAACAAAGCGCGTCTTGGTCGATTACGCGAGGATCCCGGTTGACCCTAATCAAAATATAAAACATGTATTAATTCTTTCATTTCCTAGGAAATCAAAATGCCACACAAAAGGGCCCACAAGCCCAATGGGGCTAAACCCAAAGGAGCAGGCCTCAAAAGGAGACTGGGCCACATCAAGTGGATGCGCAAGGAAGCCATCAGGGAGGGCAGAAGCCTTTCGCCCCTTCTCCCAAGGATCACCTCATCAGTGATCATCAGGGAGGCAGCACCAACGATCCCAGTCATCGTCATTGACGACTCCCCCCCTGCCTCACCAATGGACATGGAGGCCATTATGGAGGCCGTCACCCCGCCGCCGCCGTATTGCCCTCCATCAGGAAGCAAGGAGGTACTCGCCAGTTCCTCTCCCCAACCCTCCACCTCCCAAGCTCCTAACACCATCCCTCCACCTCCAGGTGTCGTGGACATCCTGGACACGGTGTCAGAGATTCAGATTCCGAATCCCACAGAACTGACACCCGCGTTCCTAAGGTGGTTCGATGACCGCTACCAGGACGGTTATGACCTTGCGTACATCCTGGACGATCCCATGTTCCAATTCCTTGAATATTCCTTTCCTCCCTATTAATCCCTCAAAAATTCCTTCCTTCCTTTAATCCTATCCTCCCTTGTACATATTCCTTGTATATAATCCCTTACCCTGTAAATATCCCCTTATAAATATTTCTTATTTTCTATTTTTTTTTATATATATAGATATTCCATTTATTTCTTTTGGACCCCATTCGGAGATCATTTTGTTTTTATTATTATTACTATATATATATCCTTTTATTTTTCTTTTCCGCCAAACAGGCCAAACATTTTATTTTCGTTATTTCAAACAACATATTTTATTTTATTATCTCTTTCTTTCCGCATTTCAAAACACCCTTACCCTGTGTTAAGAAATGCTACGCATTTCTTCATATAAGGGGGGAGGTGTGACGTCCCACGATTTTTCGCGCCTTTCTATTCCAAATTCCATTTATAAACCTCAAAATCATTCCACCAAACTCTATTAAACTCAACTCCTACCCCATCTCCTCAATAGCCGATCACCTTGATGTTGCACCTTAGTGGTCAACAACACAAGATGATCAACACAAACCTCCACCTCGCTGATGTACCTTAGCGGTCCCCATCACGAGATGATCGTTTCAAAACCCTCGCCGCCTATTCGTCCTATAAAGCACGAATCATTCCCTCTAAATCGAATTCAAACAAGCCCATCGTTACAAAATCCCTCTTAAACCGAGACCAAGTCTCAACCCCTCTTTACGACTCAAAAAGGTCCAAACTACCCTAACCCCCTTCCTATTAAACACCCAGAAATCCACTCGAGGAGTTGAGTATCTCCTTTCGCAGTCATAAAAACCCCGGAAGCCTAATTGCGACGCATATTTGGCGTACGTGACAACAACATGTCTATTAATAGCCATATTGTGTACAAAAACCCCGGAAGTCCTACTGCGTCTTAATTCCGAAATGGGTCAAGGTCTTTACCGCGCGTACCCCCGCGCTACTCCTGTAAGAATACATAAATACGAGGTCCTGAGAGGCCTCGCCCTCTTTCATCGCTATTCTGTCCATTTGACAAGTGTTCATTACCTGCATTAAACTCTCTTTCTTCACTATTCTGTCCACGCGACGAGTAATTAGCTAAGTTAAAAGTGACAAGTGTAATTAACCGCGTTAAACATTGTCAAATCAGTGTTCAACGACAACTATTGTAAGTAATTATTATTACTATATCACCCCCATTATATTCCCCGCATAAACAACGCTTATCGCATTTTAAAGCTTATTGCTATTCACTTATTATTTTATATACTATTTCTTACTATTATTGTCTATCCAAGCTTATTGCGCTCATTTATTACTCTCGTATTACTGACATTTCTATTACTTTGCATTATCACTTTAATGCTTATTTTGTTTATATGTATTTGCCTTATAATCGCTTATTATCTTATATCGTTTTCTTGCATTAACGCTTACTACAGTTCATATTATAAACTTACTGAAGCTTATTGCGCTTATTCACACTCACCAGTACCTGTATATAATTTCAAATGGTTATGAACTTCATATTGTGCTTTATAAAAATGTGCTAACAAAGCTAATAAACAGCTTTGTTTTCTACCAAGTTTCGAATTATTGTGTGAATCCTCGAGTCATAAAGATTCCGAACGAAACCGAGCTGCCGCAACAGCTGATTCGCTCGTGAGCACGAGAACGGTTCTAGTGTTTACAAACATATGATCGCACGAGCCGTGCAATCCAAGAAATATAAGCGTGGTTTCTTTCGCACGAATGCAAACGTAAATGCTATCCCATAAACCGAAACTAAATACGAAGTGCTATAACGGGTGTTCCTCAAGTGTACATTTACCTTCCCTGGTCGATTAGTGTGACGGATTCAATATTCGCGCCTAAGTTCCTCTCAAACCCTAGTGTGACGGATTCAATATTCGCGCCTAAGTACCTCACAAACCTCAGAGTGACGGATTCAATATTCGCGCCTAAGTTCCTCTCAAACCCTAGTGTGACGGATTTAATATTCGCGCCTAAGTTCCTCCCAAACCCTAGTGTGACGGATTTAATATTCGCGCCTAAGTTCCTTTCAAACCCTAGTGTGACGGATTTAATATTCGCGCCTAAGTTCCTTAAAACCCTCAGCGTGACGGATTTAATATTCGCGCCTGAGTCCCTCAAACCTCAGAGTGCTGGATTCAAGATTCGCGCCTGTCTTTTCCCTCCTTCATGTCATTGTTCCCCAAAGACCTCACCCGGGACGTGACATGGAAGTGCGGAGTGTGAGAGTGAAGTGTAGAGGAAAAGGAGTGGGGAAGGTGAAAGGTGGAGTTGCAGGAAGGTGGAAGGGCCTCAGGGGGAGGATTAGCAGAGAGAGGGAGACGGGGGACAAGGGTAAGAAGAGCGATTTGGAGGTTAGGGAGAAGAGCTGGAGTGTAGGAGCAGAATAGGCGCGAAGAGGAAAGATAGTAGGCGACACCTGGTGGAGAAAATTACAAAGAAGGAGATAAGGAAGAGAGTCGAAAGGAAAGAGGAAGGCGTCGATAAGGTAGAGGAAGGAAGGGTTAGGCGAAAGACGTAGGAGGTAAAAGTGTGGTCGGGGAAAGTGGAGAAGGGCAGAAAGGAATGGGAAACTAAAGAAAGGAAGTAGAAGAGAAGGGAGAGGAAGACAAAAAAAAGAAAGGTAGGCCGACGAGCGCAGAAAGATTTAAAATGGAGAGAAGGAATAGTACGGGGGGAATAGAGGAGTTATTAAGAAGAAAAAGGGAGAGGCAGGAAGACGAGATAGTGTTAGAGGAAGAGAAGGAAAAGGCATTCAGGACAAGTAAGAAAGTAGCGAGATCGCCAACAGGGAAAGGCGGTCAGGAAGGGTGCATAATGGAAACGTTAAAATGTATGAGGGAAGAGATAGCAGAAGGTAGAGAGGAGGCAAGGGAAAGGGCGATAAGGCAGGAGGAGTGGCTCAAGGGGGAGATAGAAGGGCTAAAGGAAGAAATGGGGAGGATGGGGGAAAAATGGAAAAAGGAAAAGGAGGAGTTAAAAAAGGAAGTACGAGAACTGGGGATGAGGGTAGAAGAGGTAGAGAGATTAGGAGGAACGGGAGGGCGGCGGCTGGAGGAGAGGATGGAAAAGCTGGAGATAAGTGTGGAACAGAGGTGGATAGGAGGTGTGAAGGACGGAGGGGAGGGGATGGGAAGAAGGTTGAGGGAGCTGGAATGGAAGATGGAGGAGAAAGAAAGAGAAGAGAGAAGGAAGAACATTGTGATAAGGGGAATGGAGGAGAAGGGAAAGACAGTCGAAGAGGGAGTGGAGGAGCTATTTAGGATCATGGGGATACAAGAAGGAATAGAATCGGCCAAAAAGGTAGGGGAAGGGGGAGAGGTAGTGGTCGTAAAATTAAAAGAAGAGGAAACGAAAAGAAAAGTGATGCAGGAAAAGAAGAAGCTAGTTGGTAGGAAAGAGAGGATAGAGGCAGATTTAACGTGGCGAGAAAGGAGGATGAGGAGAAAGCTAGAGGCAATAGCGGAGGGGGAAAGAAGGAGGGGGAAAAGGGTATGGGTGAGATATAGTAGGGTAATGATAGAGGGATGTTGGTGGAAGTGGGACGAAAGAAACGAGGTGCTAAGGGACATAAGGGGGAGGGAGTGGGGAAAAGAAGGAGCAAAGGAGGAGGAAAAGGGGAAGTCGGGGGAAGGAAAAGGAGGGCCACAGGAGAAGGGCGGTTAGGAGGGAGTAGGAAAGAAGGAAGGACGGCAGGGAAAGGGGAGAGAGGAAGGAAGGGGTGGGAGGTAGTATGGTGGAACGTAGCGGGGCTGGCAGGAAAAGATACGGAATTCTGGGGAAGGATAAGAAGATGGGACGTGATAATAATGATGGAGACGTGGGTGGAAGAGAAGGGGTGGGGGGCGATAAGAGGGAAGCTGCCGAAAGGATTTGTATGGGAAATGCAGGCGGCAAGGAGGGACAACAATAAGGGAAGGGCGAAAGGGGGAATGTTGGCGGGGGTTAGGAAGGAGCTAGTAGAGGGAGGCAAAGGGGGGATAACAATAGGAGAGGAAGGATTAATAGAGGTGAGGACAAGAATAGGAGCAGAGGGGTGGAACTTTGTAGGAATATACGTCAGCGGGGACCTCGAAAGAAAGCTGGAAAGAATGGAGGAGTGGGCAGAAAAGGGGGAAAAAGAGGGGGAGACGCTGATAGGAGGAGATTTGAATGCCAGGACGGGTACAAAAGGAGGGGGGTCGTTAGGGGAGGAGGAGGAGGGGGTGAGGAACTCGAAGGATAGAGCAGAGAACAAGGAGGGGAGAAAATTGGTGGGGTGGCTGGAGGAGAGAGGATGGGGGATTTTGAATGGGACGATGAAAGGGGACGAGAGGGGGGAATTCACTTATACAGGGGCAAGGGGGGAGACGGTTATAGATTATGTGTTAGGGGAGGTAGGAGTAGTGGATAAGATAGAGAGCTTAGAAGTAGGGGAGGGGGTAGAGTCGGACCACCACCCACTAATAGTGAAGATAAGGGAGGAGGGAAGAGAAAGAAATAGGGGAAAGGGAAACAGAGGTAGGACAGAGAGGGGCGGGTGGAACGAGAGGGGAAGGGAGAGATTCAGAGAGGAGGTGGCGGGGATAGGGGAGGAAAGGGGACTAGGACTAGAGGAGGAGCTACAGGAGGGATTGCGGAGGTTGAGAAGGGGGCTAGAGGAGGGAGGGAGAGAAAAGGAGAAGAGAAAAGTGGGGTGGTGGGACGAGGAGTGCATGGTTGCGAAAAGGGAGGCAAGAAAGGCGCTGAGAGGATGGAGAAGGGGGGGAGCGAAGGTAGACGAGTACAGGGAGATGAAAAGACGGTATAAGAAAAAATGTGAGGAAAAGAAAAAGGAAGAGGCTGACAGGTTCATAAAGGAGGCAGAGGAAGTAAGAAATGAGAAAGAGGTATGGGAGATAGTGAACAGGGGGAGGAAAAGGAGGAAGAGAGTAAACGAGAAGATAGAAATGAAGGAGTGGAAGGAGCATTTCATGAGGTTACTGGGGGGAGTAGAAAGGCGAGTAGTGAGGGGACAAGGAGGGAGGAGAAGTGGGGAAGAAAGGGATGAGATAGCGTGGGAGGAGGTGGCAAAGGTATTGGGAAAGCTGAAGGATAATAAGGCAATGGGGGGGGACGAAATACCAAACGAAGTGTGGAGGTATGGAGGGAGGGAAGTGCAGGGGTGGGCATGGGGAATGTTAAACAGGGTATGGAGAGGGGAAGGGTGGCCGGAAGAATGGAAAGAGGGGGTGGTGGTCCCGATCGTGAAAAAGGGGGAAGGAGTGGGGGTAGAGGAGTACAGGGGGGTGACGGTGATGCCAACACTATACAAGGTGTATGCGGCGGTATTAGCGGAAAGGCTGGTGGTAGAGATGGAGGAGGGTAGAATGGTGCCGGAGAACCAGACGGGGTTTAGGAGAGGTATGGGAACGATGGACAACGTATACGTGCTAAACTACCTCATAAATAGAAGGACGGAGAAGCCAGGGGGAAAAATGGTAGCGTTGTTCATCGACCTAAAGGCAGCATTCGACTCCGTGGATAGGGAGGTGTTATGGAGAGCGATGGAGGAGAGGAGGGTAAGTGAGGACCTGAGAAGAAGGATAGAGGAGCTATATACGGAGACGAAGAGTAGGGTAAGAGTAGGAGAAGAGGAGGGGGAGAGCTTCTGGACTGGGAGAGGGGTAAGGCAGGGGTGTCCCCTGAGCCCTCACCTGTTCAATGTGCTGACGGCGGACCTGGAGGAAGAGTTAAGAAAGGGGGGATGGGGAGGAGTAAGGATAGGAGGAATAAAAATAAGATCTCTCGCGTACGCGGATGATGTGGTGTTGGTGGCAGAGGATGAAGGGGAGTTGGGGGGAATGA
This sequence comes from Andrena bicolor, assembly GCA_960531205.1. Taxonomy (NCBI): domain Eukaryota; kingdom Metazoa; phylum Arthropoda; class Insecta; order Hymenoptera; family Andrenidae; genus Andrena; species Andrena bicolor. Next base: position 917,873 of record CAUIJW010000012.1, read on the forward strand.
TAGGAAAGTTGGAGAGGTACCTGGACAGGAAGAAGCTTGAATTGAATGTGGAAAAGACGAAAATTATGAGATTCGCGAAAGGAGGGGGGAGAAGGAAGAAACTAAGCTGGAGCTGGAAGGGAAGGAAGATAGAGGAGGTGACGAAGTTCACATATTTGGGTTACGAGATAGGAAGGAATGGAGGGCAGGAGGGACAAGTGGCAGCAAGGGCAAGAAAAGCGGCAGTGGCAATGAGGCAGGTATGGGGGATTGGGAAAAGAAAGTTTGGGAACGACGTGAGGAGAAGGCTAGCTCTATTCGACTCGCTAGTGTGGACGGTGGGGAGTTATGGGGTGGAGTTATGGGGGTGGAGGGAAAGGAAAGCGATGGAGGCGATGCAGGAGAGGTTTATAAGGTGGGTGTTAGGGGTGGAGAGGGTAACACCGGGGTACTTGGTAAGGAAGGAGGTGGATAGGGAGAAGATGTGGATAAAATCAGGAAGAAGGGCGTGGAACTTCGAGATGAGGCTGGAGGAGGGAAGAGGGAGTGGGTTGGCGAGAAAGTGTTGGGAGGAAATAAAGAAAAGAGAAGGAAAAGAGGGAAGAGTGTCCGCGTGGGAGGAGGAAAGGAGAGGTTTTTTCAGAGAGGTAGGACTAGACATAGAGGAGGTGAGGAGGTTAAGGGAGAGGGGGAGGGAGGGGTTTGGAGAGATAGAGAGAAGGGGTAGAGAGAAAGACGAAGGACAAACATGGGAAAAGATAAGGGAGTCCAGATACAACAGGTGGTATAAGTGGGCGAGGGGGGAGGGGTTTCCGGAGTACCTGAGAAAGGGGTGGGGGGAAAGCAGGTGGAGGAGGATTGCAAGGTTTAGGTTGGGAAGCGAGATAAGGGAAGGAAGGTACTGGGAGGGGGCAGAGAAAAGGATATGTAGAGTCTGCGGGGGGGAGGAAGAAACATGGGAACATGTTTGGGAAAGATGCAGGGACAGGGGGGACAAAAGTAGTTGGCAGGAGAAAGTAAGGGAAGTATTGGGAGAAGAGGGAGAAGGGGAGGGGTGGCTAAGAGCGCTGGAGGAGGAGAGGAACAAGAGTCAGGGGGAGAATGGGGAGAAGGGGGAGGGTAGAGAGTGAGAGGGCAAGGGAAGAGAGAGAGAGAGAGAGAGGGAGAGAGAGAGAGAGAGAGAGAGAGAGAGGGGGAAACGGAAGGAAGGAAGGATGAATGGGGAGAGGGTAATGTAAGAGAGAATAAGCGGGGGGGATAAAGAGGGGACGAGTGGGGGGAGGGCGAGGGGCGGGCCAGGGCGGAGAGTTGCGAGTGAGAGGCGAGAGAGAGAGAAGAGCGGCGAGCGAGAACGTCGAGCGGCGAGCGAGAGCGACGAGCGGCGAGCGAGAGCGACGAGCGGCGAGCGAGAGCGACGAGCGGCGAGCGAGAGCGACGAGCGGCGAGCGAGAGCGACGAGCGGCGAGCGAGAGCGACGAGCGGCGAGCGAGAGCGACGAGCGGCGGGCGTGAAGTGCGAAATTGTAGATAGTGTAAATAGTGTATATAGAGTAGAGAGATAAGTTTAGGTGTAAGGAATAGGTTAAGTAGAGGTAAGAAAGGTGGAAAGCTGGAACAGAAGTTCATGTAACCCCAAGGGGAACATTAAAGATACACACACACATACACATATTAAAAACAATCAGACAAATTGTAACGTAATGGTGACAGGACATATTTTGATGAAAAAAAAATCATTCGACACTAACTTGGGTTGGCGGCACTGCTAACGCTCCACGTTCTCGTCATCGATCTCGAGAACAAATCTTCATTTGTTTATATTCCGCCTCCACTTCATTGCTGAGCCTCTCTGTTATCCCTTTCTCACATGAGGGACGTAAGGGAGACGATATATAAGACGGCATCAAACGACATCGCTATACTTGGCGTTTGAAATCGACGTTCCGACGAATGTAACATTGTAACATCTTATTCTCTTTCACTCGCGATCACACTATACATATTACCAGAAAAATGCTGGTAATTCCTTTGGTTTCGGTATTACAGCGATTTCGGTACTATATCGGTTTAGATATAATTTTGGTAACATAATAGCAGTAATCAAATAATACCGGTTTTAAATCTCTGCTTATAAATATCTTGAAAATTGTAATAGAATAAGAAAACCGAAAAAATTACCGGTAAATATAGGTAAATATACCGGTATTTTCACATACCGGTATGATCTCATACCGGTATTTTTGTATTTCGGTTTCTATAAGGGTTACGATGGTACAACCGAAAAATACCGGTATAATACCGGTTTTTACGTACCGGTAGGAGTCCCTGGTTGCTGCTTGGCCCGTTCCACGGTACGCGTCCGCTGTTGACCGTAGGGGCAGAGCGTTTCCCGAGTCTCGTTCCTGGGAGGTTCCAGGGTTTCCTTCAGTGCGATTGAATATTCGTTTTCGGCATTCTGAGATTAAATGTCCGGGTTTTTTACAATACGCGCAAATACGTAGTTCCGTAGGCCTTGAGGGAGGAGGTCGATTTTTGTCCCAGTAAGGGAGCAAAGGGTTTGGCGCCTGATTACCATATCCCGCAGCGCGATTTGGAGGATACCTCTCGAAAGGTTGTGGGGCGGTATTTTGATTATTTCTGCAGGTCCGCGCATAGTGTCCTGTTTTATTACAGAGTTGGCACGTTAATTTCGGAGCTTTTTGTTCTGAAAACCTTTGTCGATCCCTTTCTATTTTCTTATCCACGAGTACAGCCAGTTAAAAGGCTTCATCGAGCGTTTCGAAAGTACGTTGGAAAAATATTGTTCGTATATGTGGAGGAAGGCCATCCACAAACGAGTCTAACGTCAAACGATCCAGATCTTCGGGGTGATTTCGTGCGAAGTCGCGATAATATTCTCTGTCTTCTTCCAAGATAGCGAATCGGAGATCCTTAACGCGTGAAATATATTCCAACATGTGTTCGTTGGTTCCTTTAATGACGTTGGCGAGTTCTCCACGATAGTGGTCCGACGTTTTCGCAGGGGAGAAGGTACGTTTAAGTTGTTTTATCAAATCATTTACGGAGTCGAAGACCCGATCCTCAACCGCCAAATATGCATGATCTTGTAATTTATTCGTCAACAACCTCGCTAGCTGAGGTTCAGCATGCGAGGGAACCAAAGCCTTAGCCTTATTGCAGGCTCTCGCGAATTGCAAAATGGACATATTATGACCGTTAAATTTTGGAACTGTTTCTACGGCGTCCTTTAATCTTATCTGGGGCGATGGACACTGATCCGGAATATTATTACCATTCAATGCCTCAGGAGTTTTATTGAAATTCAATACCGGTTTTCTATCAAAACGGGAGGAAGCCGGTGTGGCAAAATTATCCGCGACTGGCGGGGGTGCAAGAAGTTTCTTCATCATTGCTTCGATATTTTGTATTTTATCGGAAAGGCTTTTAAACGTGGGTTCGGATGGTCCGGTGCCTACGCCCGTATGCGTTTTAGTTTCAAGGTTTTCCGCAATTCTCGCGGGCAAATTGTCGAGCTCGGCTCGTTTCTCGCGTAATTTTTGTAATTGTTCCATTATTTCGGTGGTCGCGATTTCTATGGCGCTTTTGGAAGGCCCCGCGTCTTGGTCTATCACGCAGGGGTCGTCGATATCGCTGTGTTCAGACATTTTGAATTTAGTAAAATCTGTTATTTTAGGGTGATTTAGGAGGTTTCTATATTTAGCATCCGGCAGTAGCTACTCAAAATCTATGGTATTCTCTACCCGGGTAGTTTAGATCAAATCTGTTGAAACTTTTCCTTATTTGACGGGTTTTTTCTGTGCACGCGGCACGATTGTTGTTAGGCTGTAGTTTAAATAGAAGGTTTTTGCAACGGGAGCATGCGGGGAATGTATCGTTAGGTTGGTGGTAGTGCACTTGATATATCTCGTCTACCGGATTTGAATTAAAACAGTTTAGGCAAATTTTTCTACCTTCCGTGGTCGTTGCTACGCCTCCAGACACACAAATCAATCTATTTGAGTCTGATAATACGGCCCGTAGTCTACGGCTTGGGTAATATAACGTGTTTTGAATTTGACGGGTATTGCTCATGTTAAATATCGGGTATTTCTAATACCGTACGTTAAAAGTCTATAAATTTTGGCGATAGGTGATGATTATGGTTTTAGTTTCTATACAAAAGGAAATATCGCTCGGTGCACGCGACACAGTTAGTTGCGGGACGTGTTTATAGCAAGGCCGTGTTGCACCGAGGGCAATTAGAGAACGTATAAGGCGTTTGATAATAATGGATTTGATACGTTGTCACTGCATTTGTTGGGTCTCGTAGGGAACAGTCTAAGCAAATTTCTTCGTCTTCGTTATTCGCTACTATGGTCCTGTAAACACAGATCATCCACTGTATGGATTCCGTCAACCTTTGTAATTGGCGGCTCTGGTATGCTGGTTTCCACGGGCTTACGCGTTCTAAGTACATATTAAGTGTCGGGACTTTCTATCCTCACTATTAATAGTTATCGAACCGTGTATAGCTCCGATTAGAGAGGAGGTAGCTTTCAAAACACTCGGTGCAATTTCTTATGGGGCGTTTTGGAATTATTGGCTTTCTGCACCGAGGACAATAGGCTGTTGTTCTATATGTGTAATAATAGTGCGTCCAATACACTTCTACGGTGTCTGCGGGCGCTATGTTAGAGCAACTTAGACAAATTTCGCTGCCGTCAGCGGTGGTAGCTATGCCTCCAGAAATACAAGTCAGAGCATTCAAGTATGCCCAAATGCTCTGTAGCCTACGGCTGCCGTAAGATGGTTCACGCCGTCTGGGGTGTTCAATACACATGCTTAATAGGCCTTAGTAGGTACCGTATAGTAGAGATTTTATTTCTATTAACAGTAAACGGATCCCACCGCAGTCACCAAAAATATGTCACGTCCCGGGGAAGGTCTTTGGGAACGTCGACAATGGGGAAGGAAAAGACAGGCGCGAATCTAGAATCCAGCACTCTGAGGTTTTGAGGGACTCAGGCGCGAATATTAAATCCGTCACTCAGTAGTAAGGCTAGGAGAGTTCTAACTCAGGTCCTCTGAGGGGAGCGCGGAGGAGCGCGGCGGAGGGAAACATGGACGCGGGGCCTGCGAGGAGTGGAAGGTCGGTTGCGCGCGCACGAGCCGCGGAGTGGGGGATGCCGCGATCGTGGAGGGGATCAGTCCGGGCCGAGCGGCCGCGGAGACCTCTCCAGACCGGACCCATCCCTGAAAAAATTTCTGAGGGCGGGTCATGTCTGAAAAAAGTCTTTTTCAGACTCGATCCGCTCTCAGAAATTTTTTTCCCCCTAATATTTTATTCCCCCAACACAGAGAAATAATACTTTTTTACAAACCATGTACTTGGAGGAGGGAACAACGCGAAGAATGAAATATGTATTGAAACGCAGAATCTTAAAATTAGGTGGCGAGGAGAGAAGGAGGGTAAATGAAATGGTACAATGAAATATGTTTAAGAATATATATTGTTACAATAAAAAAACTAATAATAATAATGATAATAAAAAAGGAAAAATAAAATAAAATAAAAAAATAAAAAAATTGAAAAAATTATGGCCTCGGTGATGGCGGTGATGGCGGTGATGGTGGTGGTGTGTCCCACCACGGCGGCGTTGGGGGCGACGGCGGCGGCGTATCCCACTCAGGTGGCGATGGGGGTGACGAGGACGGCGTCGGCGGCGTCGGCGGAGGCCACCAGGGTGGTGTGTTAGATGACGATGATGACGACCCCGGAGGCGTCCACACCATGGATGGTGGCGATGTGGACGACCCGGGGGGCGTCATAACACACCCCTGCAACGACAGCGGCCTGCTGACATCAATCCATGATGTCTCTTGCGGTGATGGAGGCCGCGGTCGCCGCAGGGGCCCCACCTGTCTGTAGGACACCCATGGTTGCCTCAGCCTTTCCGCCATGGCAGGGCCGACCGCCAATCCCGCCCGTCGCCGCATCTGGTCCTGATTAGGGGCTGCAGATGCGATGTCCTCTAGCATCCACGCCAACATCCCCAACTGCCGCAGAACAAATTCATTGCCCTAGAACATACACACAAACGTAGATATAATATTAATACTTCAAAAGGGGAAAAAAGAAATCGCACTCGGGTGCGATGCGATTGATTCCCATTTTTTGGAAACAATTGTTGCACAAAAAAAAAATGGTAAAACTAAACTGCATTCAATGAATATGTGAATGCGACTGGTCTCGCTGCGTCTCCAGGCTGTCGCATCTAAACTTATACCTTGAATTCGAGAAGTGCATAGCTTTGCAAAAGCTATGTTCTCCACCTGCATTTTCACTAACCATCCTCCTTGCACTTATCTTCGCCTCTAGCCATCCTCTCCTTATTCACACGCGTCTTCTTTCCCTTCTTCTTTGACGCATCATTCAAATAGACCATATCACTTTGAACGGCTTTGAACGGGTATCGAACGGTTTTGAACGGCTTTGAACGGGAAACGAACGGGTATCGAACGGGTATCGAACGGGTATTGAACGGGTATTGAACGGCTTTGAACGGGAATCGAACGGGTATCGAACGGGTATTGAACGGTATTGAATGGGTATCGAACGGTTTATACATAATAATTACAACTATGGGGAGGGTGAAGAAAAAACATTTATGTATTAAAAATTGATTATATTTTATTTAAGGATTTCCCTCTGGCGTTTAGACCACCAGTTGAATATTTTAAATACATTTTGCAAGGCACAGTGCTTTGCGTGTCTGCCACATCGCAGAGTATCAACTACATTTAGCTTATTTAGAGATTTGATATCCTCGTAGTCAATGTCCAGCGTCTCGATGATCACGTCCGCTATCGTATTTTCATCCAGGAAATCCGCAAGCCAGTCGCGTTTCTGCAGCCCTTTAACGTATACTATATGAGATGTGTCATCTTCTTCATCGATCGCATCAGCTACAGCTTTCGTAATTAGCTGTTTAGCCATACTGTACGGAACGTCTCCATCGTCCCAGCGTAGTCCGTGATGTTTTGCCGTCAACCACCGAATGCTTGATTTGTCGGATTTTGTAAGAAGGAATTGTGACATAGGACTCCCAAAAATATAGTGCGAGAAAACTGTTCCCCTGCGTAGGACAGCCACTTCCTTCGCGACAAATCTTCCATCAACGATGAACCCTTGCAGGTCAACGAATGTTGGTACAGCCATTATCGGTACAATTTAGAGGTCCGTTCGTTTCCGAGACAGACAGGAGAATGCAGTCTTTCTCGTAAAGCATCTCGATTTTCACGATGAAATTTTGTATGAATTTGACACAGGAGAGGGCGCGCATGTAGCGTGGCAATTTAATTCATTTTGCGCACTACGTTTGTCAGTGGATTGTATTCAACCACCCGATCGTGCAGAATCAGACAGTAGGCTGTAGTATTTGCCGGCACATTCTCTTTACACTCGAATTCTATGCGCACGTCCACGGTGCCATTCTTGATCGACTCATTTTGTCGCGAACAATCAATCACCACGATGGGACCAAATTGTAAAAATTCAGCCACGGTGAATAATGCCTCGTTGCAAGTATGTCCATAATACGATTTACCGAATTGCGTATACATGTGATACAAGATGGCATGCTTATTCTTGTCAAAGTCCAAGTTCATGTCATCGTATGGGTAAAATTCCGAGTTGAGAAAAAGTTTGACATTAGTCAATTTACAGTTGTTGAACTTAGTAACGTCTTCGCTCGTCACATTCTTTCGACCAGTCTGTAGAGCAAGGATCACGCATCGTGGCTTCTCCAGCTGTGCGGATGCCTTCACGGCCCACGAATGCTTGTTTGTGTTTTGCAACATAGGATACTCGTACAGATCCCACGATTGAAAACAAATGCTCAGGTTTTGTCCACTTTCCAAAGTACGTAGCAACGATAGCTTATTAATGTCGTTCGGCGTCACATGAGGCATCCGCCATTGTAGTTTAAATAATTTAATTTCTGGTTCCAACACCGATGATCCTATCAGAGCATTGTTGTCGTTGCGCGACCGTATTAAAATCAATTCGTGACGCGCATTAATAATCATGTGTTTGTAGTTCTCGCAAAATCCTAGCAAATATTTGAGTGGGATGCAAAAATTGAAATGATTTTTCACTATTGGCCCATCGCGTCGTTTCAAGCCCCATCCGGCATTCTCCATATTTTTGTCTTCGTCCGATGTCAGCGATACATAGTTTTTAAGCGTGCTAGTTATTCCAACGTTTCCGTTGCGATCAATCTCCACGCCATTCAGCTCGTATCGAATCTCATCGAATAAGAACGCTACACAATTATTTTCCAACATCACCGTTAACGCATCATTTGGCTTATTTATCTTCAATTTCCCCTCCACATAGAGGAAACTTTCACACGGTAATGTGTATAAATCCTGCTGCTGTATCGGTATTCTTATCTCATCGCCAAATTTACGATACCGCTCGCGTTTCGACGTACTCCAGCAGCTGGTAACGCGTTGCGCATAAAAACACCTCTAAAGAATGGAATACGCATACGTTTTGCCAACTCCTCCAATTGCACATCGGTAGTTACGCCCGCAGGCATTTTTATTTTCTTTTCGACGTTTTTTTTTTTTCGTTTAGATATTCCCTGTCCGCGCTTGTACGGCGCGAGATAAAGTCCGCGACCTTCCATGGAGCGATTATGGCGTTGCATTTCCTGCAGCTGATGTTGCGCCGCCTTATTATCGTTTACCGCCTTGGCGATCCCCGCCGCTCCACCAGCCAATGATCCGAGAACACCCAACAGCGGGAGAAGTGGTAATATACCACCTGTTGAGCGTGAAGAGTTTTACCATATTGCAAGCATTGTTACTAAGCACTTGGCCGGCACTTGGTTTGCTTACCTGGGACTGACGCATCGGGACTCAGTTATTTACGACCGGGGCAATAAATTAGGGACCGTTGAGCTGAGTCAAGGGTTTTCTGGGCGACAGTAAACAAACGCTTCGCGCCGTTCGGTACAGTGCGTGGGAATCGTACTTTCCCTTTCTTGTTTCTTCCGTCATTTCACAGCCAGTTTCAGCCAATAGGAATATTTTCCATTTCCTTTAAGACACTCCTTCAAGGGTTTGAAGGTTTCGTAGGGCCTCAGGAGATGCAAGATTGGCAGATCGAAGCAAGCATTCAAGCTGGCAACAGCTAGCGACCACCTCTCTGTATTTTTTTGTTATCGTTTAAATATACCATCATTATTGTTTAAATCCACATGTACAAAGCCTTAATAACCTGTACAGTTACGCTTACGGTCTGGCAAATAAGTCAAGCATTCGCGTACTCAACACCACCCCGTTTTGCCACCGGAAGAATCCGCTTTTGCGATGCTCTCTTTGGAGTCCTTTTGCGGGTTTTTGTTTTCATCCCCATTCCGATCTTCGTCTTGGCCTTCATAGCGGCCCAAACAGCTGCAGCAGCACCTCTTTCACCCAGAGTCGAGTCTCGCGCAACGACGCGTTTTCGCGCTTTGTCAGCGAGAACGTTATCTGCCACGTGCCTTTCGCCGAGGTCGTTGCTACGCGAATACGCAATATCGTGTTCGCGACACGCTGCGTCCAACGGATTGATACCTCGATCCCCTCTAGCCAATCGTTTTGCAAGATGAGTTCCTGGACCACAAAACTGATATCCCGGAATGTGTAATTCGATTGGTAGCGCGTTTATCGCCCGATTTAACAAACCACGACCTTTCTTTACTGTCGTCGGTGACATTCGCTACAGTTTTTAATCAATGGTGCCGGACCGTCGATATGCGTTCGCTGCCAAGGGCGATTATAATGTTCCAAGCACCAGTGATACTGTCGAACCTCGGAATTGGCTTTTATATGCTCGGGGAGCCTGTCCCACAACCGATCAATGTGCCTGTCAAACTCTCGCAGTAGAATAATCTTTGGTATATATTTCAATTGCTCAGAGGTTAGGTCTCGAATATCATAATTATCCGACAGGATCAGAAGCATTTTGAATACTGAGCTGTGGTGTTTCAGCGCGGACCTATAAATAGGGCGCATCACCACCTCGACATATTCAAAATCATTTTTCACGGTTCGCGGGGAGGATGCGATTCGTGCGATAACCTGTAACTGATGTCTTCGAAAAGAGGACGCAGACATGGTAGCATGCTACCAAACACTATCCGCTGCCTCATTTGTGGTCCATCAAATTGTGGAAAGACCAACGTGCTGGTCAGCTTGTTGGAAAGTCCTCACGGCGTCCACTTCGAGAACGTGTACGTGTATTCCAAGTCGTTGCAACAGCCGAAATATCAGTACTTGGAGAATTTATTGACTCCGATAGAAGAAATTGGCTACTTTACGTTTTCGAATAATAGTGACGTCATCCCACCGAGCGAATCGCTTCCGAATTCCATTTTTATCTTTCATGACGTGGCATGCGACAAGCAAGATACGATACGAGAGTACTTTGCAATGGGGCGCCACTCGAACGTTGACTGTTTCTATCTCTGTCAGACGTATGCAAAGATTCCCAAACATCTTATACGCGACAATGCGAATCTGTTGATTCTGTTTAAGCAGGACGGTACCAACTTGAAACATGTGTACAACGATCACGTAAACACAGACATGTCTTACAAGGATTTCTGCGCTTTGTGTCGTAATTGTTGGCAACGGGAGTATGGTTTCGTGGTGATAGACAAGGATAGCGCGATGTCCAATGGACGTTATAGAAAGGGATTTAACGAGTTTGCCATACCATGAGATGGTCAATTGTTGTCAACACGCCGGTGAGAAAGCAACGTCTGCGGTACAGCGATGATCGATATCGATAGTCTGGAGGTTAAGGATCGCGAGAGAATAGCGAAGGAAATTGCAAAAACCAGCGAAGCCATTCGTCGGAAACATCAGGCTTTGAAGACTGGCAAGATGGAGGAAGATATCGCGTTGGAGAAATACTTTAAACCTGTCGTCGAACCCCTAAAACATATTGCGGAAAATACCGCAGCGGCGGAAGGTGACACATCACAGTCGATGGACACAGACGTTGAAGGGAATGAAACATTAACGCCTAAAAAAATTCATCCAAATTAGAACACATCGCGCAAGGCAAAGAGGAAACAGCACATGTCAACGGAATATTCACCCATAACCTCGACACCAGTTCAAGCGAAGCGGAAACGACAGAATGTCGTATCAAACGATTCTCCTGCTCCACCCACGCCAATAAGTACATTTCCCAATGTGCAATCGCTCTCAACCATTGATGATGATGTTTTCGAAAGTAGTCCCAATGAGTCGTTTGTAACATCTATTAGACAGCAATTCCAAACATCCGAGGGACAAGAGACGTTTCGCAGTCATTTCGGCCCGCTGGGGCAAAAATACATGAGTGCGATCCTAAGTGGTGATAAGGATACAACAATGGACTATGTGTACGGCGTATACTTTGGCAATAGTGGAACAATGCTTGGAGATAAGGCTTTCGATATAGACAAAGATGATAATATAATGATAGATGGTGTAAAATACAGAGGAACCACCCGGTGTTTACGAACTGATTTTCAAGAGAATTCCCGATGATGCTCTATACACCGATGCCGATAAACAAAAATATAAAAGTATACTGCTGGCGACGAACGCCCACAGACGTGGTCATGGTGCTAAAAATCCCATATTGAGCAACAAGGGACACAAGTACAAATATGTAATTGCACCGCTACTCCCTCGCGCATCGGCTAGTAGGGCAGGGAAAGGTCTAACGGTACCGCGCGCCATGGTGGTAAACGATAACAAGATCGATTACGTACACTAGAACGATCCCAACGAGCTGGTGGATCGAATGCGTTTGCTTGAAGCGTCACGTCAGGCGGGTAACAACTCTCACGATCCCGAAATTCTATCGATTATCGAGGTACTCCGCGAGGTAGGCCTCATTATAAATTAAACCGCACGCCGATGATGTGCGCTGTATGCATCGAGATGCCGATCAACAAATTTGGGATATCGCTCGAGAAGAGTGGAGCAGCTACAATGGACTATTACAAATGGAGCGGTTTGCTTCGAAATTAAATGCGAGATAACACCCTTTGCGTGGCTGGTGCCGACTTTGATGCGAAATCACGCAAGATACGACGCGTAGCTCAGCCGGTGGCCGACACCGATGTCGTCAATAAACTATACGTGGAAAAGAACATTAAACTTTTGAGAGAGCAGCAGGAAGAATTAGCGAGGAAGCTGGTTGTGTTTCAGAAAGATATGCTAACGTTGCAAAACAGCGTTCAAAAGATATCGGAGGCGTTGAATTCTATCCCACAACCGGACAATGAAACTCGTAAAGTTAAAGAGGCTATAACCGCTTTTGCTACGGAGCAGCAACTTGTCCAGAATTTCCTCGGACCGATGGGAAGCACATAATAAATGTACGCGATAATTACCGCATCATTCGTGTCCAAGACACCTCTGCGATCAAACATGCAACCATTATCGAAATCCAAGAGTAAAGAAGAAAACCATGGCTACAAGAAGCTACAACTCGTTGAGGAATTGCATGCTCCAGCTCGAAGACATTTCCCGCGGAGACGCGTCGTAGTGCAGGGATACGATGATTTGTGGCAAGCTGACATTGTAGAAATGCTTCCATACTCGCGTTTGAACCAAGGTCACCACTACATACTCACCATCATCGATGTGTTGAGCAAGTATGCATGGGCGGTGCCGCTCAAGACTAAAAGTGGTGCTGAGGTGACTAAAGCGTTTGCAAAGATATTTAGAGATCGATATCCGAAAAATTTGCAAACCGATCAAGGAAAAGAATTTTACAACGCCGATATGCAGAAACTCTTGACAAAGCACGATATTAATCATTATTCGACGTATTCGGTGATGAAGGCCTCCGTCGTAGAACGTTTCAATCGAACTTTGAAGAACAATATGTGGAAATTGTTTACGCTCAATGGAACCTATAGATGGATCGATGTGCTACCGCGTCTGCTTGCAGAGTATAACGCACGAAAACATAGAACCATCAGAATGCGTCCTTGTGATGTTACCCCTGTGATCGCCGACAGGCTGCTAGCCACCGTATACAGCAACATAAAGATCGCTGCTCCAGCGAGATTCAAGTTGGACGAGTTTGTGCGCGTGAGCAAATTTAAAACCATCTTCGATAAAGGCTATACGCCGAATTGGACAACGGAGGTGTTCAAGATAGCCAAAGTACAGGCAACTAATCCTGCAACGTATCTGCTCGTCGATTCCTGTGGAAAACCTGTTGCCGGCGGATTCTATGAACAGGAGCTGCAACGCGTCACCAATCCTGATGTGCATCTAGTGGAAAAAGTGCTGCGTAGAAAGGGGGATAAGGTATATGTCAAGTGGCTGGGGTTTGATAAATCACACAATTCGTGGATAAATAAAAATAATGTATTGTAAAATAATACATGGTTCAATAAATACAATGATACATATATGTAAATGTGTAAACAATTTTTTTTTATTTTAACACATTAATCTCTCTATTTATATGAACGAGTTAATATAATGATACATATGCAATAATTCCACTATTTATAATAAATACAATAATTTATATATTACAATGGGATATTATAATGTCCCCAGGGCAGAGTGTCGGTCGAATCGGGTACGATATGCCGCTTGTCATCATATGGACTTAGAGCGATTTTAGATTCCGAAATGGTGTACAGTTTATGATATTTAGACCGTATACATGATTGTCTGCGAACCATTTCGATCTCCCTTTGCAAACACTGTGCGTAATCGTCGAAAGTTATCGTTCTGGCTATGACGTTGGTCTTGACGCCTTTCGCCTTTTTCGTATCTTTTTCACCGTCTACGCGAAGTGCATACATTTTCGCTCTAAGACCTACGAATTCGGTCATTATCGCACCGTTATTTTCATCCTTCATCAGCCCTGGAACCTTCTTATTTACGCGTGGTATATTATATCCTCACAAAATTACCTTTTTTAAAAAAAGGTACAAAAAAGTGCGCCAAGTATATAATCCCATCAAAAAGAATCCCTTTTAAAAACATTGTCGTAAATTAATAGCTTTACAAAACTAATGATATACACCAATTGCGCCAATTATCGCAATGACTATTTATACAAACAAAAAAATGTATCAAATAATAGTAAACAGATATATTTTTATACAAATAAATATTTTAATACGAATAAATATTTTATTCAAAATACTTGGCGCTGCTCTCGGAATTGGTGTTGCTAAACTGAATAAATATGTCTGAATCAATAAGTCTGGTCTTGTTTTATTTATTAACCAAGACAATTAACATTTTTTTCAGAGAGCAGCGCCAAGTATTTTGAATAAAATATTTATTCGTATTAAAATATTTATTTGTATAAAAATATATCTGTTTACTATTATTTGATACATTTTTTTGTTTGTATAAATAGTCATTGCGATAATTGGCGCAATTGGTGTATATCATTAGTTTTGTAAAGCTATTAATTTACGACAATGTTTTTAAAAGGGATTCTTTTTGATGGGATTATATACTTGGCGCACTTTTTTGTACCTTTTTTTAAAAAAGGTAATTTTGTGAGGATTTCACACATTTTGTAGTGTTTATTGATGACTGGATAATTTTTTCACCCCGTCAGGGTTATTTTTTTTAATTAACAATATATTATATTGTCATCCAAACTACGCACACCTGCAAAGCTACAAGACAATTGGATTGGTGGAATTGCTTTAAATTTGAGTTTTCAAATATGAAGCAAACATACAAGAAGCACACAGAGGATCGAAGCTGAATAAAAGTTTAATTAAAGTTTAATTAATATTATACTATATTACAATAAATTTTTTTTCTGACGTAGATCACACTGCATCATTTTGTGCTTCAGTTATCTGTAAATATATAAAATCCACATTATAGTTACAATATAACTTAGAAGTTTTAGACGAAGGGTGGACTTTTCCTATAGTACGTGTAGAGACTACATAATGTGTCCGAATGAGGTGAGAGCGTATGGCAGAAAGTCTTGTTGAAGGAAATTTAAATGCTAATGGTAATTTATCAAAAATGAATGAAGAGCTCCAATATATTTAACGCACAATTTATTGGTGTTGGAATAAAATTAATTTAATATGTTCATTAGTGAATTTAAATATTGGTAATGTGAAACTAATAAATTAATGATTAGCGTGGGAACTACTGTAGATTTTAATAAACTATTACGAATATCTTTCATAAAAGATTAGGAAGTATCGAGGGAGATGCATTTTCAGCGTACTTTTTTCACTAATGTAACTTACTTTACACTGCAAGCACTACGCCATAATTTTCTTAATTCTTAATGCTACGCTAATATGAAAAATTTTGTCAATTTACCTTATTTGACAGATTTCCAGAAACTTGTGCGAAACAAGATGCTTCTCTGTCTATCTAACTAAATGTAAAAATAGTTTTGTTGTATAAAAACAATATATTATTTTGTAGAAACTTGTGGGAAAGAAGATGCTTCTCCGTCAAACCTTCTCCGGACAACTTCCAAGTCTGTGCGTTCCCTCCGTTTCTATAAGCTCTACGTAAATAGTCTATTGAAAAATTTTGGTGACTTACCTTGTTAATTGAGACAATAATTCAGTGTCCTCTATGGTGTAAAAACTCGTGTCACTTAAAAATTTTTAACTAGTTTCCTTATTTCACACTTGACAGGTTATAACTGTTTGACACTAGCTAGGTTACGTGGACTAGCAACCTGAACGTAGATGCTTTTTGATCTTTTCGTGCTGCGTGAATTGGCGGTACATTTCCTCACCCTTTCATGCTCCCCTCTTACCCACACTTGACGATGGAGAAAAACGTAAAATTCGCCAAATTGGAACTTTGCATTGAAATATCTCAGCTTATAAGGCACGTAGGAACAAAACGAAGACACTTTTCTTATGTAAATCAAACCCAAGCTATCCATTAAGACCATTCAAAATCTAATTGGATCAGCCCTTATTGAGATTCGGAAATCTCAGGGTTCTTGAAAGCGAGTCGTCGCGTAATAATAGCCACTCCGTGTCTCGCGCTGCGCATATATATATATATATACTTGGCACGAGACACTACCGTGTCTCTTGATGCATTGTCTCGAAGCCGAGGAAATTTTTTCCTTCGCTGGGCAGCAGGATGGCACAGTCATTCATCTGCCCGCAGACCAGCGAATGGCTCTCCAGCGTCTCGACAGATCCGAAGTAATGCATACACCTGTAAACACAAAATTTTTTTTATTTAATTTGTTTTCGTGAGACATTTCAATATTTCACAAGTATTCTATACGTACCGATCACAGATGAATTTCTTTTCCTTGTGTCTGCTCAGCTGCATGCCCACCAGTCGGGATAAGTTCTTGATTAGCACAAAGTGCCCTACATCACCGTGCTCTTGATTCGGCGTGTAGAGCAAGTTGATGTGCTGATCCCTCTTTTGGCTGGTGAGGCGCAGCGGAAAGACCGTCAACCCTTTCTCCTCGTCGAAGGTGTAGACGTTGATGGAGACACTGTTTAACCGCTCAAACTTCCCTATTTGCTCCAGGGACATTGGGAACTCAATGCCCTGGAGATTTAATATGGAAGCATAGTGTGGGTACGAACTTGGGCGATCGGCATTTCTTTCGACAGGATAGAGAGCGGCGACCACTGCCCACGCGAAACACGCATTGTCCGGGAATTGCATGCTAATTGTGGCTTTCTTCAAAGACAATATCCGCGGCAACTTGAAGTGACATCCCGCGCGCAGCGGATTGTACTTGTTGACATTGACGGTCAGGTTGAGGATTCTCGTCAATGTCCATCCGCTGTCACGTTCCTGGAACTCTTCCAGCAATGCCAGGGTGGGTTCGATGACGCATCGTTGGTACCACTCCTGCAGATCGGATGTGCGGAAGAGTTCGCAGTTTCGGGTGTTGATGCTTTTACAAGCATGCTTGTCACCCGCCACAAATTCGCCGTTGAACACAGTGTTCACTTTGAGGTTTCGCTGTTTCCTCAAAGCATCCTGCACATGCTCCAGCACGATGGTCCCTGCATCTTGGAGGAAGTTGCGCGGCTCAATGTAGTTCGAATTTAGCACGGCACCAGTTAATACGCGGCTATCGAACGCAGTGTCTATTTCGCGCCACAAAAGTCCCGTACTCGAATGTCCGGCACCTTCACGCACGAAACGTCCGCGCAACGAATGTTTCAACCCTTCGAGCTGTGCGATTCGAGCAACCAGCGATTGTCGAACACCGATTGATAATCGTGGGCGTTTTACGCGGCTGTGCTCTTCTAAAGATTCGATGCACTCGTTACACCGTTCTTCCCACGCGAGGTACTCTTCCCGAGAAATCAATCGTGTGGATTGATCCAACAATTGGCGTTCTACTTGCGCGAATTCTTCCATGGTTGTAAATGGAATGTAAATGTAATGTGACTTTTCTGTGCAATACGTTGCAACGATTTAAGGCTTTGTACAGTTTAGAGCATATATTTATATCCTCATCATGATTTGGTATCTCTGTCTAACTCTTTTAGCGCACCCCCTCCCTCGAATGCATTAGTTTCTGCTAATACTGTATAATTCATTCTTTTTGGCGTACCCCTCCCCAAATGCATTAGTTTCTGCTGATACAGCATAATTCTTTCTACGATTCACGCATATGAGGAATTAGCGGGCATGATCATCCGACATAGTTTCTGCTGATACAGCATAATTCTAAGATTCGACGTTCCCAGAAATATTATATTACGTTCAGCACATGTCGAGACTTTTATCCTTGAGGATGGGACTCAAATTACATATGCTGCGACGTTAAGATTTCAGCACATTATGGAAAAATTGGTAGCTTTATAATAAAATCTATAATTCTCCGATTGTAAGGATGGCACTACATAATAAGTCGCTGTATTTCAAACCGAATACGGTAACATTTTTATTAAATCTTGAACCATGTATAGACTATGTGTATGCGCGGCTGTATCAAAATGTAAGAGATGTGCAGACGAAATTTGAAACTTTTGTTAAAGTGCTACAGCAAAGCGGTATTGCCTGCGAAACATTAGATGTGTGTCGGGCTGCTAAAATCATACGCGATAGCGAACATTACTGTGAGGATTATTATGTAGATTGCGAACTGGTAGCATGTGCCATCAATGATATTCTAGCTGATGCTCGTAGGAAAAAATTTTAAAATTATATTCTTTAATTTTAAATAAAATTTCTTAAACACATATTATTTGTCAATTTCATTTACCCGTCTTCCTCCTCGACACCTAATTTTAAGATTCAACGTTCTTCGCGTTGCTAAATGATATCATCCTGCACTTTTACTTTGCAAAGCTATGCATTTCCCCAATTTCACGATAGGAGGGGGTTTTCACTTCACGATAGGGTTTTTTTTTATATATATGCGAGCTTGGAGATGCAGCGAGACTAGTTGCATTCAAATCGTGGTCGATGTGCAGCCAGTTTGACAGTTTTTGAAACACTCGTGAAACTGCTTTGAAGGATATCATCAATCGTTCAACGCATAGAAGATACAATCGAATAATACCGTAAGTTTCCATTACCATATTTTTAGTGAATTGTTGTTTTAGCAACTTTGAGAATTATAATAAAAATCGATTTCAGATTATGTCGTTGCCAATCAATTCCAATCAACCAGCTTCCGCTACGATCACCGCTGCTGCGACTATTTTCCATTCATACAGCCCGAAATTGTATGTCGTATGTAGAAATGTCGAGGTCCAAACGGAGGAAATTCGATGTGCGGAACTGTGTGAGGCGGAAGCTAATCATGATGGCAACAGTTATTTAAAAGTATTTCGTATCCCAGCGAATGAGCGTGACGACTACAATGATGAGAAATATTGGCTGGATCGAAATGTAGATGAAGTACATTTAGACTGCGATTTTGAGACTTTTATGCAGAATCGTCATCTGTATTTTCCAACGAGTGTGGTTTGGCGAAATGTAAATACAGAGATTGATCATAACAATGATTACAAAAATAAAATATCGGGGCTTTGGGCTGGCGTTGCTGAACTTCAAACTGACCCTGTGCAAGTTCCTGTAGATTTCCCTTTAAGTGAACTATTTGTTGATGATGATGATGATGTTATGGAGTGGGATAATTGATGTAACAATATATATATTTTTAAACGTATTTCAGTGTACCATTTCATTTACCCTCCTTCTCTCCTCGCCACCTAATTTTAAGATTCAACGTTTCAGAAAAAGTAAGTATTTCATTTCGTTCGTGCATTCTTCACGGTGCGAAAATGATGCCATCCCACGCGGCTGCTCCAGAGGACTCAGATTTTGCACGATCGCGCGCGACGCTGCGATGCTAAATCGGAACGCTTTAGAATACTGTTAGCTTTAGAAAACTCGTTAGCTTTAGAAAACTCGCTAGCTTTAGAATACTGTTATCTAAAGAACAAATGCTATTGTACCGCCAAGTAGTGCTGCCTCTTTCCCTCCCGCAGATTTTAGCTTTAAAATAATGCTCTGTCTCTTTCCCTCCTCCAAGTACATGGTTTGTAAAAAATTATCATTTCTCTGTGTTGGGGGAATAAAATATTAAGGGGAAAAAAATTTCTGAGAGCGGATCGAGTCTGAAAAAGACTTTTTTCAGACATGACCCGCCCTCAGAAATTTTTTCAGGGATGGGTCCGGTCTGGAGAGGTCTCCGCGGCCGCTCGGCCCGGACTGATCCCCTCCACGATCGCGGCATCCCCCACTCCGCGGCTTGTGCGCGCGCAACCGACCTTCCACTCCTCGCAGGCCCCGCGTCCATGTTTCCCTCCGCCGCGCTCCCCCGCGCGCCCTCACTTCCCCCGCCCCCGCGCTCCCCTCAGAGGACCTGAGTTAGAACCGGCCTAGCCTTACTACTTTAGCGGGCTCGCGCCGTCGACGACCCTACGATTTCCTGTCTCTGCTTATTGTCACCCCCCTGTGACTCAGGTCGTTGCCAACACGTGCAACGCAGATTTGCGGAAAAGACTGTCGGTCACTGTGAGGTGAAAGTTTTAAGACTCAACCCCCTGACGCACAAACTCCCCTTAATTTCACGTGAACAACGTCATATTCGATTTTCAACAGAATCCCAGATATCGAATTAAAAAACTGATCAATATGGCGCGGCATTAGGCACTCTAAAGGCCGCCATACACGCTCATTCCTGCCCGTTCGATTTACAGATTTGCATACAGTCAAAAGTTGTAATGCAACACGGAGCGCGTGTGTCAATTGTCTGGCATGAACGCAATAACCGCGAGGGTGATTTATCTGGGTTTCGATTTGCCGCAAATCAAAATTAACGGGAAGTGTGGACCACTGGCAGACAGATTTAAAATTATTGACATGTGTAATTTGCTGAGAGAATTTATCGAATTGTACAAAGAAAATCAATGCATTTGGAAAATTAATTCTAAAGATTGTTTGGATAAAAATTAAAAAAAAATGTTTATAATATATCAATAAATAAATTAAAGGAATTAGATCAGGATATAAATAAAGATGCAGTAGTAATTCTGCTATTTTCAGTAACGGCACTCTCTTCTTTGACCACTACTGTACTCGAGATCATTGCTTCTTTTTATTAGCGTTTTTTCCGGGTTTAAACGGCCGTTTTTTAAGCCTGTTTGAGAATTAAGGTGGGTGAGCACGCTGGACAGTGAGGTTAGGGATTGATGGTGAGAAAGCCACGCGGTGCGCGAATTTATAGTCAAAGTTGACCGAGTCACTTTATTAAAAGCAAGAATTGAGAAGAGCACAATTACAAACACATGAAGTGAGAATTGAGCACAAAAGTAATGTACAAAAGAATTTCACACGTTGCGAGATGAACAAAGGCTAGTACGTTATCGCGACAAGCGGTATGAAACGAGAATGAACAAAGGGACGCGGAAAACCGTTGAGCGTCTTCTCGAACAATCCTCGAGAATCGATCAAGAAAGTACGCGTCGTGATTGGGCCGCTCGCTTTACGTGGTGATCGGTGATTGGCTGAGCAGGCGACTAGGAGTATCGATCGGCTGATCGAATATCGATCAGCGGCGTGTACCGCTGCTGTTGCGATGCTCGCTGGTATGTTGCCTGATCGCGTAAATGTAGCTACAGAAATGTATAAATCGATAGGTAAATCAAGAGCGAAATTTGAAAGCAGATGTATGCGCGTGGTTGAGAAAGAATTATTATTAAGGATGCGCGATGCGGGTGGCATACGTGGGAAAGATCTTAGGCAGAACTCGAAACAGGAAGAGGACACCAATTAACAGACCCGAAACGAATCACGAGTTTCTTCTAAGTCACGTAACCTCTTCAGAAGGCCTTGTCCTTTGTTAGTCTTTAGCAATGTCAATTGACTCTTGAAGTGTTGGCGACACGAAGGAAGTCATAAATTTCTTTCAAGGGTTGTACGCTTGATCCTCGGAGCAGAGCCTAACTTTCTCTTCCCACGTGGGCACCCCGTGGTGTAACGGAAAAGCGCGCTTCCACCGAGTTTCCACCACCACCCGAAGACGGAGGGAAAGATGGACGTCGATTCGCGGGGGCGGACGGACATCCACGACACAGCCTACCCTTTGGATCCGGCTCATCCCTTATCCTGATTGGCCTAAGGACTAGGAGGACGCCCAAGAATGGAAGGGGCATCCCGTTCGAGGAGGGAAGGAACAACGACGGAGGACTCCGGGAAGTCAGAACGATCTTGACTCTAAATCGACAAAGTCAAAAACTGTTCTCATCATTCAAAGATATCTTAAAATTAGAGGAAAATATATTTACGTTTTACCAGTGACTAATTTTATTTTATTTAAACTCCCACACATTTCGCGAGCAGGGTGCTTCAGCATCCCACGGGCACCAACCCGCGTTCTGTTCATAAAATCACCGCGAAAACGCGCAACAAAACTGGTGACAGCGGTGGGATATTCAAAAGTAATTGAAAGACTATTTAGCCAATTAACTTTGCCGGCTCGCGAGTGTATCATTGGTGATAATAAAGACTAATAGTGCGAAAAGACGCTGAATTTAGAATAGATATTATTTCTAAAAGGTGTGTCAACAAGTACATCCCCTCTCTTAAGGGTTTTTCACGGTTTCCCCGCGAGCAAAGGGCGAATGCCAGAGGTGGGTGGTTTTCAGTGGCCGTGTGAAAATTCCCTGAAACCACATGTACAATTCGATTGGAATTTTGCACAAATCACTTCTTAACAACGGACCGCAGACGAGCTTTTGGGAGGATCCTAAGGACAACAAAAACTGCGTGGACAAACTACGAGCAGTATCAACAAGGGCTACAACACCAAACGGGGCAAGCAGATTGGGCGAATTTACCTGGATATAACGTGTGAGACGTAAAGAACTTATTGGAATTTATTGGTTTATGTGTTTGCGATTACATTTAAGATAGGGTCGATAGGTATTCTAATCGTAAGTCAGTTTATATTATAAAAATGTGGCGTAGCCGGAACGCTATGAGGAAACGCTGGAGGGAGAAGACAAATGCAGAAAGTATTCAGGACTTTGAAACTGAGAATCTATCAACAGAAATCCCTCGAGCACTGTCTTCTCCTGATTCTACTTGTTTTAATAACTTGAGTTTGTTACGCGCGAGTAGTCCTATACCTGCTTTACCAATGGAAGAACTGCCTTGTTCCAGTACGGCTAATCTTGTTAGCTTGCCAAGCATTAGTCAGTTGGAGTATATGCCTTTCAAGTCCGCGACGGAATTGATTCCCCGTTTTGATGGGACAACTTGCTCTTTAACGTCCTTCATTAATCAATGTCGAGATATATATTTCAAAGTCAAGCCAACAGCCCGGGTAAATCTTCTGACTGTAATGAGGTATAAAATCGAGGGTGAAGCAAAATCATTAATAGAAACCCACGCAACCCCGAATACGTTAGAGGAGTTTATTAGTTTGCTAAAGACAACATTTGAACAAACCTTCGATCTTGGTCGCATCCAGGACGAGTTGAAGGGGGTGAGTCAAAGACGGAACGAAACCATTAGACCCTTTGGAGCACGTATTTCTGAGATACTTTCGCGTGGCTTAGAGGCCGTTAGGGTAGAATCTATTGCTGAACAGCTTGCCGGAAATTTAGGTACCTTTGAACGGGATGCTGTTAGGGCTTTTAGACAGGGTCTCTATAGCGAAGTTGTACGAGTTCTTGTTCGCAAGGAACGATTCGATAAGTTAGAAACTGCGATTAAATTTGCCAGTGGATTGGAGCCTGCAACAAATGAATATTCTGCAACACAATCATCGCCCCAACCTCTTATTTCAAGCGCCAAGGTTTTCTCAAATTCTGTCCGTGATATTAAATGCTTCGAGTGTAATGAAATGGGACATATTCGTAATAATTGCCCTAGTATCAAAAGAAAATTTACAAAATTTCCAGCCCGTGATTCTATTAGATGTAGCTACTGCAGAAAATCAGGTCATCTTGAGTCTCGTTGTTACAAAAAACAAAACGAAAATATTACTCAAATCCGTAACGATAATACCTCAGTAATGAAAGTTGATAATTTAAACTCCGAGGGGGCTTCTCAGAGTGCGACACGAAGCGATCCCCTGATTGCACACGCCCAGTCCAGCACGCTTGCTTTAGAATAAATTTTAAAGAAGTGAGTCGGTTGCCCGTGTTTTCCTTGATGCATAGTAATTTCCGTGACGGGACAGCTGATTTCCTTATTGATACGGGTTCTCAGCTTAATCTGATAAAACAAAACCTCGTGATTTCAGATAAGGAAATAGATACAAGTGTTATTTACAATCTTACCGGTATAGATTCAGGAAATATTCCCACTAAAGGAGAAATTTTTATGCAAATTCACGGTGTTGATGTAGGGTTCCAGATTGTTGATGATAATTTCCCCATCACAGAAATGGGAATTTTGGGAATGCCATTTCTGGAAAAATTAGAAGCAAAATTAATATTCCGAAATTCTATATCGAATAGCCTTCGGTTTGGTAATATGGAGTTTCCACTCCGAACATCGTTTTCGTATAATTTACCTCCACGAGCAAAGACTTTTATCAGTATTCCAGTAAAAAATACGGAAAATAAGACTGGTTATATTAGGAAGTTGGATACGGAACCGGGTGTGTATGTGGGCGAGGTCTTGGTCACACAGGAGAGTGGATTCGCCAGGGTTTTAGCGATTAATACTACGCCTAATCCTGTTACCATTAACGTAGCTCCGGTCGAGTTAGAAGAGTTTATAGAGGCTTTACCTGCATCTCGCTCAGCCCGAACAGGGGATCCCGGTGTAGGTCAAGCAAGGGCCGATGCTCATAGATTGGTTGAATTGTTTAAGACTCTTGATTTAGGTGGTCTTAACGATGTCGAGCGAGCTAGTATTTTAGAGATTATAAATGCATTTCCATATCAATTTTATCTTCCTTCGGACAAATTAGGTTCAACCGGTGAAATTCAGCATAGTATAATTACTATGGATGAGATACCCATAAATACAAAGCAATATCGTTTTCCTCAAGTTCATAAGGAGGAAATTAAAAAGCAAGTAAATTCATTATTGGAAAATGGAATAATTCAACCATCCTCATCACCGTATAATTCACCTGTTTGGATTGTTCCGAAAAAGCCTGGTTCTGATGGTGTGCCTCGTTGGCGTGTCGTAATAGACTATCGGAAATTAAATGAGAAAACTGTTAATGATGCTTATCCCCTTCCTAATATAATAGACATATTAGATCAACTGGGTTCGGCTAAATATTTTAGTACCCTCGATTTAGCTTCTGGATTCCACCAGATACCCGTAGATTGTGCATCGAAATCAAAGACTGCTTTTTCAACTCCTCATGGGCATTATGAGTTCAATAGGATGCCTTTTGGTCTCAAGAATGCCCCAGCAACGTTTCAGAGATGTATGGATTTAGTTTTGTCTGGATTACAGGGAGTTGAACTCTTCGTATATATGGATGATATAGTCATATATGCTGATTCCCTGGAAGAACATGCCCGGAAATTGAAAGTTCTCCTAGCTAGATTACAAAACGCTGGTTTAACCTTGCAACCTGACAAGTGTCGCGTCCTTAGACAAGAACTTACATACCTGGGTCATATTATTTCTGTAAATGGTGTGAAACCTGATCCCGAGAAGATCAGAGTAGTTAAAAAATTCCCGATTCCAAAAACCAAAAAGAACATCAAGCAATTTTTAGGTTTGGTAGGATACTACAAACGATTTATTCCCAATATGGCCAAACTTGCTAAACCTTTGACTCAACTTTTAAAAGCAGCTGTTCCGTTTGTTTGGACTAAAGGATCTCAACTTGCTTTCGAAAATTTAAGAGATATTATATGCTCAGAACCCATACTTCAGTATCCAAATTTCAAACAACCCTTTATTGTAACTACCGACGCTTCTGATTATGCTGTTGGAGCAGTGTTAAGTCAAGGCTCTATCGGAAAAGATCTTCCCATTGCTTACGCATCTACGACCTTGAATGACGCTGCGACTAGATATTCTACAATAGAAAAAGAATTATTAGCTGTTATCTTTGCTGTCAAACATTTCCGACCTTATTTATATGGTCAACAATTTATTCTTGTCACTGATCATCGTCCGTTGGTTTGGTTACATAACGTAAAGGATCCAACCTCGAGACTCATGAGGTGGAGAATTAAATTAGATGAATATGATTATGAAATAGTCTATAAACCTGGGAAAATCAATTCTAATGCTGATGCGTTGTCCCGTAATCCTCCGATTTCCGACAAAGAATTTTTCCCACAATTCCAAGCTTCCGAGACGAATGACATTGACCACTCTCCTTCGAAGCGTTTGCAAAGGGTTGTCGTAGGCGCCAACGACTTGCCAATTGCATATTCTGAGAAGGATGAGGATACTGATTTAGACGAATTTGTAGGTAATGACCCTGAAAAATTGGTGGCCGGCGTTTTTTTGACGTATGGAAAGAATTGCGAACATCAACCTGAGGTCACCCTTGATAAAGTTTGTATTGACGTTGATTTAACTGACAGTGACAGTGACGAATATTACACAGCTGATGAGGATGAAACTCCCCATTCTTGTAAGAGAATATTCTCTGGGAATGTGGGAACATCTTCTCAGTCTGGTGGTAAATTTTGTAGAGACTATGTAATGGCTGGAGGATCGAATTTGAGGGGTATGAGAGATTTGCGCCAACTCGGTAGTCTGTTGGTTAACGGAAGGGCCAATATTAAAGGCACCCCGCTTCAGACGCTGCTCGGGGATGTTTCCGTACCTCGTGGGAACCAGGCTCTGGCTGGTTTGTTGGCTAACGGGAAGGTCTATATGAAAGACTCCGCTCAGATTGCTAACCTGGGGTCCACTGTCCGTGTTGGGGCTTTGGCTGAGGAGCCTGTTTTTGGGAGTGTTGGTGTGGTACAGGCTGACGAGCCTAGTGTTTTGGAGATTAAGCATGGTGATGCTTTGACACGATCCTCCGTAGGAACGACCTCAGAGAAAGATGATTCACTTAAAAATGGTAGAGTCAAAATATTAGCGACAAATACTTTATTACCACTTCAAATATCCCATCTTTCACTCCTACCTTCCATCATTTATATTAAAGATCATCTTCATATGCGAAAGGATAATCTTATCCATTTCTTCACGCTTAATTGTCAAATTGTATCGCAAGTCAGTAAGGATTTGTTCAGCCAAAGTAGATTTTCTGTGGAACAAGTTAAACAACATCTTATTAACCTTGGTGAGGCAATGGTTTTCCCTGGTAAAAAACATCTAATCTTTAATCTATTTTCTAAGACAGTCCCTACAGAACAACAAACTATTGCACATTTAAAGTCTTCTATGTTATCTCTTAAATACCTTATGGATTCTTTGAATGTGAAGACTATCAGTATTTCGAAGTTCCGCAACAATCTCGCACCCATCGAATGGATTTCCATAGAGCAGTTACTAAAAGAAATTTTCAAAAGCTCTCAGTACGTTATTACCGTTTGTACCGGCGAAATTGTAATTCCACCAACTTTAAGAAGACCTACCATTATTCAGGAGTACCATGAATCTGTGGTGGGTGGTCACCAAGGAGCTTTTCAGCTTTACAAACGTCTTAGGGAAGACTTTTATTGGTTAGGTATGGGAAAAGAAATTTCAAATTTCATTCGCACTTGTTCAAGTTGTCAACGAAACAAGATGCTTTCGGCTAAGACAAAACAACCTATGCGTATTACTGATACTCCCGAAAAGGCTTTCGAAAAGGTACAGATGGATATTGTTGGTCCATTGCCTGTAACAGAAAAGGGAAATAAGTACTTGCTAACACTCCAGGATAATCTGACAAAATATTCAGATGCTATTCCATTACCTACTATTGATTCCATATCTGTCGCAGTCGCTTTAGCTGAGCAATTCATCAGTCGGTTTGGTTGTCCTCGAGTTATTCATACAGATCAAGGGAGTAATTTTGTTAGCGCCATAATGAAGAATTTCTGTAAAATCTTCAAAATACAGAGGATTACTTCTACCGCATTCCACCCACAGTCGTTGGGGTCCTTAGAGCGGGCTCATCGTGTCTTCATTGATTATTTGAAGCACTATTGTGTTAAGACTGACTGGGATAGTTGGATTAGATTTGGAATATTCTCTTATAATACCTCTGTACATGAAGCTACTGGTTTTACACCACATGAGCTGGTTTTTGGTAGGAAAACCACCATTCCTTCAGAATTCGCCAAGCAGGAGGTACCCCGGACATTTGTTCAATATTTAGACCAACTCTTTACAACAATCACTACTACTCAAGCTACAGCAGCAGCCAATCTGGAACAGGCAAAAGAAAGGAGTAAATTATATTATGATAAAAATGTTAATCCTCGTAAATTTAATGTAAACGACGATGTGTATTTGCTTAGAGAACCTAAGACTTCTAAGTTCGATTCTAACTGGACTGGTCCTTATAAGATTATTCGAATGCATGACGATCTAACTATAGAAATAGCAATAACTGCACAGAGATCTAAGATAGTACATGCGAATAAGTTAAAGTTAGCGTATATAAGATTAGATCCTTCTTAAGTAGCTTTAATTGTGTGTGTTGTAAGCGTTATGTCAATTAATATGGGTTATGATCACTTGGAATTGGAAAGGTTATGACGATTCATATGGAATGTTTGAATAAGTTTAATTTGTAGCACTTAATTATTTCTGGGTACCCGTGCTGTGTTATCGAGTAATCATTTTGGGTATTGGTTAATGATAAAGTAATGATATTTTACCATATATTGTAGTAATTTTCTTGTATAATTGATATCTTTTATTTCGTGTTTCCTGCGGGAATACGGGTGGACCGAGTAGCTCGTTTACCGCAGGATTGACGCGGAAGAAAAAGATTTAGATAAAATATGTAATCACCTATAATTATGTATGTAGAATAAAATTAAATTTAGATTAGTATGAATGGCTATATGGTTTATGTTGTAAAAGCTGTTTCTGTTGGAAACATCTTTTTCTGTATGGAGGGAGGTGTTGCGATGCCCGCTGGTATGTTGCCTGATCGCGTGAATGTAGCTACAGAAATGTATAAATCGATAGGTAAATCAAGAGCGAAATTTGAAAGCAGATGTATGCGCGTGGTTGAGAAAGAATTATTATTAAGGATGCGCGATGCGGGTGGCATACGTGGGAAAGATCTTAGGCAGAACTCGAAACAGGAAGAGGACACCAATTAACAGACCCGAAACGAATCACGAGTTTCTTCTAAGTCACGTAACCTCTTCAGAAGGCCTTGTCCTTTGTTAGTCTTTAGCAATGTCAATTGACTCTTGAAGTGTTGGCGACACGAAGGAAGTCATAAATTTCTTTCAAGGGTTGTACGCTTGATCCTCGGAGCAGAGCCTAACTTTCTCTTCCCACGTGGGCACCCCGTGGTGTAATGGAAAAGCGCGCTTCCACCGAGTTTCCACCACCACCCGAAGACGGAGGGAAAGATGGACGTCGATTCGCGGGGGCGGACGGACATCCACGACACAGCCTACCCTTTGGATCCGGCTCATCCCTTATCCTGATTGGCCTAAGGACTAGGAGGACGCCCAAGAATGGAAGGGGCATCCCGTTCGAGGAGGGAAGGAACAACGACGGAGGACTCCGGGAAGTCAGAACGATCTTGACTCTAAATCGACAAAGTCAAAAACTGTTCTCATCATTCAAAGATATCTTAAAATTAGAGGAAAATATATTTACGTTTTACCAGTGACTAATTTTATTTTATTTAAACTCCCACACATTTCGCGAGCAGGGTGCTTCAGCATCCCACGGGCACCAACCCGCGTTCTGTTCATAAAATCACCGCGAAAACGCGCAACACTGCCCGGTAGGTGCTGCGGTGAGCTTGGGTGCGGCGGAGCAGAGAACTAATGGAATCTCAAACAAAGCCGATTTCGTGATCTCTTTTCTAGGCGACGACGAAAGATACGACATTGGTACCTCGTAACCTACACTTTTATTCGTTTAGAAAATAAATCGTTTAGATAATTCGATGTTTAGAAAATATTTACCTGATTTTTGTAGTGGCGGTAGCGACACTCATAAGGATTAAAAAACCTTTGGTTCAATTTTTTCTGCTTTTCTGCTTTAAGGGGACATTCTACTCTCTCGGCCTCATAAAATTCAATTTTTTTGCTGAATTCGGAAGAATGCACCTTCTACAATATCCTCCAAAATTTTTGGAGCGAAATTCGATGTATTTTCAATGTTATAGGTATCTGTAGCGTCAGCGGCCTGGTTCTTTCCACCGCGCCGGTTGAATACTCAAAACTTTAAACGCGTTTTTCTCGAAACAGCATTTTCTTGGTTGGCGGATGCGATAAAAAAAAACTCCATGACCAATTAATCCAAAATTTTAATATGTTATTCTACACATTAGTGGCTTTCTCGCTTAGCACAACTATCTTAAGATTTTTTAATATTTTCTCACATTTTATATCTATTAGACAGAAAAGAAATTCCCTTTTCTGTACTTTCAACTTCGATCGACCGCCATTTTAATAATTTTGGTCCAAAATTGTTCTTTCGTGGTAAACGCGATAACCATACTCCTGCGAATTAAACATATGTTTGGTTTTTTTATTTCTGATGATCCAGTCGTCAGAAATTTCAACCGCCAGCAATTCTGATGCCGCCAACTTAACTGTGAAATATTTGTGCAAACAAATGAAATAAACAAACAACAATGATTTTTTCTTGTATTTCAAGAGTGGTAAAATATACCCCCAGAAATTCGAAAACATTAAGTGTTTACTTCATTATAAAAACCATCACCGTAAAGTGGCCGATTTTTTGGCCAAGAAAGTAGAATGTCCCCTTAAAGAGCTTCTCTGGCAAGTCTTCAGAGGAATATCCGTTGGCAGGATGGGGGTTGTGCCGCGTAGTGGGGGGTGGCAAGGTTTCCTTGGAGCCTACAGGTAGCAAGGAAACTGCAGCAGTTATCGCAGAACCATCGCAGGGGACGCACGCTAATTTCCGCTACTTTTCTTACGTTTTTCAAATATTTGTTTCATTTTATCGTTAGTCTGTAGTTTATTCCTATTTTTTTTCTTATTACTTTACATAGTTAGTTTTAGTAATTTTATATTATTCTTATAGTGTGTTTTATCGTATTTTTATAGTGTTATTTATCGTGTTTTTTATCTTATTTGTATCGTGTTTTTATCGTATTTTTATAGTGTCATTTTTCGTGTTTTTATCTTATTTGTATTGTATTTTTATCGTGTTTTTATCGTATTTTTAGTGTTGTTTATCGTGTTTTCATAGTTTTTTGTGTGTGTTTTTATAATATCCGTATTGTGTGTTTTTTTTTTTCAAGTATTAGTCAACGTGTTAGAAGTTAGTAGTCTTTAGTGTGTAACTTTGGTGTTTGGTTTTGGACCACATCCGTATATTCTCCAGGTAAGTTCTAGATATGTATATTTCTGACACCAGTGTTGCATTTTGTTTTTCCTACATTGCAGTCAGTTTATTTCTATATTCTTCATTACTTTAATAATGACTGGCAAATTGAAATTGAATAAGTACTATATGCGTGCTAACAGGATCACTTAATCCTTCCGTTCGGAAACCCAGAACATCATTAGATGCTAGTTCTTCACATTTAACATCTGCAATCCATTTTGTTAGCACCCCACTAGTGAAATTTAATCTGGAATTAGTTCACAATCATTTTCACATTCAACACCTTGTCTTTATCTTCTCATTACCAATACACTTATATGTTTCACCTGGCACAAGTTCGCAATCTTCTTCCAATATCACCGCAAGTAATGTAGAATTTTCTCCAAATTTAGAAGATATTCAGAATTTTGCCTCCTTCGAAAATTCACAGACTTCTCAAGAATTTTCAACTGAATTGAGTAGTCCTAATTCAGCTTCTTCATTGGCAGAGTGGGTTGTATCACTGCAAATTTCACATCGAACAATAAATAATGTACTCCACATTTTAAAAAGATCAGTTGCCAGCACTTTACATGCCAGAATCCAGAGCCCTTTCAAAAACAGCCACAAACGTAGAATTAAACGTATCAAAACAGCTAATTATCACCATTCTGGATTGAAAAATAGCATTTTAAAACTCATTAAATCTATAGGTGTATCCCCGTATAAATCTTAAAAATTAGTAAATTCCCTTTCAGAAGAATGCAATTTGGGTCCTTCTCTACTTTTTAATGTCGCAGAAATAGCATATAAATGTGTGAACTTAGAATATGCTCATTCAATGTTTGTACTGTCTTTAGAATGTCTTTATGACGATATTAATGATTCAGGTTTTGATTTTTTCTGTTCTCAATTTTGCTATACCTTTCAAGCTAAGAATACACGCTAGCAAATTTCTAAATATGTTTTGTTTCACGAATACTTGTGTATACAGGATTAGAAATGGCACACACAGGTTGGGTTATCGTGGAATTCATTGTCGATGGATCGGTGTCCGAAGTACCCTCGGATTGGGTAGTAGGAGGCGGAGTATGCTATTGGCCACCATATAAACCCAGCCATATGACAGTGGTAATCAAAAATTGCGAGGTGCGCCATGATTCGTGGAAGAAGCTCGCCGTTTCGGTATTTCCCGGTGGAATCTATTGTACGTTGAAATTATTATTATATTTACTTATTAATTGTAGTACTAATTAGTGACTAATTATTATACCCATTAATTACTAATGTGTTCATCCAGATGATTATGCCACGGCGAGGATAAAGGCTAGAAAAGCCGAAGAAACAAGCGACCTACAGTCGGACATGGATGCCGCAAGAAGATAGCGTAAACCGGGAAGATATTCAAGCAGTGACGAGTCAGCGGCGAACGACACAGCGCTGATGTCCTCGCCTCCACCAACGTCGCTGTTACCCCACCTCCAAAAATGAGGAAACCAATCATACGATCAGGTGTGTAAATATGCTACATAAAAATTACGATTACCTAATACAGTCTTCTAATTTCCTTTAAGCTACTTTGCGCTCAGTTTCATCATATTATTTCTGTTTACAGTGGCGTGCAAAAGTTCCCGGCCAGATGGTTTTTTCAATTTTTCTTCGAAAAGCAAAGTCTAAAGATCTTTTTATTATTATTGCATATAAGGATATATTGTGTAAAAAAAAACTATAAAAGAAATTAACGCTGTTTGTTTTTTATACGTGTTTATTTCAATAATTACTAAATTAACATGTTCAAAAGTTCCCGGCCAGTCTCGATTCTACGTCTTTAAAAGCTAAGTATTTCGAATACTAACGAAAGCTGTTTCGGTCAGTTGACACAAAGTCATCAAAACAACAACATGGCTCGGAACACGTCGGTTGAAGTACGCAAAAGAGTCATAAAGTTGTCAACAAACGGGAAGTCTTCTCGTGAAATTGCTTCATTATTATCCATCGGGAAATCAACAGTAAATGATATAATTAAAAAGTATCGTGCTGGTTATGGTGTAGAAGATCTCCCACGAAGTGGACGACCCCGAAAGACAACACAAAGAATTAATCGTATTATTAAGCGTAAGTCAATGGGAGATCATAAAAAGACTGCTGTGGATATTGCAAATGAATTACACCAAGAAAATATTGTCAAAGTTAGTCGCTATACAGTGACGAGAAGATTGCATGAAGTTGGACTTTTTGGGCGAGTTAGTAGTAAAAAACCCCTAATCTCAAAGAAGAATAGGATGGCCCGATTAAGGGAAGAGGTCACTGAAAAAATCGCGATTTCGACCATTTTTAAGAATTTTTTTTTTTTGCATTTTTGGCAAGTCTGAACCCTTGTTCAACCGTACACAACGTGGTTTGACATTCAGTGTTGCCTTTCTACCAGAAAAACCTATTTTTCTAAAACCTTGCGAAAGAGCTGAAAACCAAAACCTTCGTTTTTCGGTATATTTCTCTATTATTTATCTCTTTGAGTATGTTCAATCGCTGACTAGTGTTTCGGGAAATCTAAATTAACTGCGTGGCCTTGACATTGTTTATTTTCACCAATGGCCAAAATGCGTTTCACAATTCTAAAACGCACGCGTGCTCTGTAACAGAATCCATTGGACTCCGCCTACTAAACTACGAACGCTTTCTTACAAAGTACAGTATGTGATTGAGTTCGTGGTCAGGCTGCATATCCCTCAGCCATCTGTAACGCGGCCAATAACTCCGCCATGTACAGTAGGTAAATCTCTAAGCGGGCCCAAAAGGGTCAGTGGCTGCCGACAGAGGTCAGTCTCTCTGGGCGCTAGACACCATATTTTTTTAAATCTTTCAAAACTTCGGTTTACGTGAGAATACAGAGTGAGATTTTATGGTGCAGTGAAATTAGCTGGTATAAAACGAGTGAAATGGACCTCATTAGCCGAAAATATCGCAAAAGTAAGAGTAGAGTGAAGCGTGCTATTATTATAGGTTATAAAGTGATTGCAGAAAACATATGTATATTTTATCAATTTGATATTTTCTGTCGGGTTGCAAAATTTACTTCTAGTGTTACAGAAATGCTATTGTAAAAAATATGCCAAATGTAAAGGCCATGGAAGATGCTGTGATGGCTACTTTAGATCACTGTAGCTTTGTAGACAGCAATCCTAACCATGCCAGATGTCCTAAGGGCAAGCAACCAAAGTGAAACCCTGATACGAAACACTGTCAAATGAAAATTTGATGGCAAGGTGCTGTAAGGGAGGCACTCAAAATGCAAATTAATCTCTCCATGCAAAAGTGTGCAGATTCTGCCCGAAGACAACATTTGTATCGGAGGCAAGACTTGAAGTAGCTGTGGCATGTGCTGTTTCAGAATTTGATATGGGTTATGTACGCTCATTGACAGTGAGGAAACAAACAGCTGGGCAAGTTGTTCTAAAACAGCTATAAGTATAGCAAGAGACAGAGACAACAGAAGAGAAACCTGCAGTACATAACAGCAATCCAGTACAAGAAAGCGCTTTAAGAAGAAACAAAACATAAAGAGACGCAAGATTGATGAGGATGTGTATCAACCAGGTGGATTTTAGACTATACAAAAAGGGAAGTGGTCTGGAATTTACTCTTTAGATTTAAAATGCAATTATCTCAAAACTTACTTTTTTAATATATTTAATGTTCCTTGCGCAAAACTGTTGGTCCGATTCTCTTACAGCTTGGCGTGCTTCAAGAGTAACATGAAAGCAAAAAGATTGTGTATCGGCATGAAGAAATCTGCAAAACTCTTTGCGCTGTGCTTGCTTTTCCTCAAAATTTTGATGAAACTTTGCATTTTTTACGTTTAATAAATTCAATCATTTTTAGCTTAAAAAGTATGAGACGTAGAAACTTCTCGATACACAATTTTTTACTTTACTATGGACCCTTCTTCGCTGTAAAACCTGGAGGTTGTGGCATCACACACTTTGCGCAAGAAGGTTTTTGAAGTTATGCTTGATTTTTGTAACGTAATGTAAATTCTATGAAAACCAGTGATTAAAACTGTGTCAAAATTGGCATAAGGGCTTTACTTCAAACCTACTTCCTTCCCTTAAGAGGAATTCCGCATGTCTCAAATATTTTCGGATTTCAAAATTTCAGTGACCTCTTCCCTTAAAGTTTGCCACAAAATACCGGAACTGGACTTTTGAAGATTGGAAAAAAATAATTTTCTCTGATGAATCTAAATTTAATTTATTTGGAAGTGACGGAAAACGTTATGTTCGCCGCCCGATTGGCTCCAGAAATGACGTCAGATATCAAACACCAACTGTAAAGCACGGTGGAGGCAGCATCATGGTGTGGGGAGCTTTCTCTGCTCAAGGAGTTGGTCCCTTAATACAAATTGAGGGTCTTATGACCAGCGTTATGTACAGAGATATTCTTAACTCTCATTTGCTACCTTATGCTCGAAGTGATATGACTCGAAAGTGGATATTTCAACATGACAACGACCCAAAACACACATCCAAGCTGGTCAAAGGGTGGTTGTCTTCAAAGAAAATCAAGGTTTTAGACTGGCCTGCGCAATCCCCCGATTTAAATCCAATTGAGCACCTCTGGGCAGAAGTAAAGAGCCGTATTGGAAGATATAAAAACTCGAATAAAGCAGAATTATTCCAAATTTTAATAGATGAATGGAAGAAAATACCATATGATTATATTACACGATTAATTGAATCCATGCCTCGCCGTTGTGCTGCTGTCATTGCTGCAAAAGGCATGAATACCAAATACTAATCATAAACATTAATTAAGCTATTCAGAAATTGTTATAACATGCATTGTGAGTATTATTTTCTTCGTATAACGATCTGGCCGGGAACTTTTGAACATGTTAATTTAGTAATTATTGAAATAAACACATATAAAAAATAAACAGCGTTAATTTCTTTTATAGTTTTTTTTTACACAATATGTCCTTATATGCAATAACAATAAAAAGATCTGTAGACTTTGCGTTTGGAAGAAAAATTGAAAAAACCATCTGGCCGGGAATTTTTGCACGCCACTGTACGTTATCTTCTGTCCGAGGCGTTTTGTGTAAAAAATTGTGTTGCTTCACAGATTCCCTTGTTAAAAATGCCTCTTCTTCCATAATACTTTATGTACAAATTCCATCTTGCAGCGATGTGGTTGCCAGCATCTGCCCTTGTGGATTAGTAACAATACATTTTTCACATTTTTCTTACGCTTTATTTACAGTAGATGCGTTTTGGATGCGTATGCAATTCTGCTTCCTTACCTCGAGAATTATTATGTTTGCTTTCGTACTAGGCCCTTCCTTCGACGCAACCCCACAAGTTCTCGCTTTATAAATACGCTTGCACAGCAAGGTCTAAAGATTTCGAACTGCCGTAATTTTCACGGCCAATTACCTTGTCCTTAGAGGGGTTCTATATCGTAAGCAGTTTGTTTGCACGTCTTTGTATTTGAAACTAAAGTCCAGTTCAAATATATTGGCCGGTGAGTTTCGTTTCGCGAGCAGCGCGCGAGGAGAAATCAGCCACCACCACCTGACGATCATGGATTGGCAGTTGAAGTTGCTGGGTAGCCGAGGGGTATGGGGGGGGGGGTAACGGGAATGGTGTTCGACTCCGCCTGTCGTCACAGCTACGTTAGCTGTGGGGCTGTTGTTTATTCTTAGCGTAATAGTTGTGTGCATTACGAAGCTATGCGCAGACCAATAGGAAATGAAGCTAACGAGGAAGAATGACCAATATAGCTCCTGAATTTCTTCGGAGCGAACGCACACCTATTCTGATGTGTGTAAAACCATTTCTGTCTCACTCTTGCCCGGCGAAGGCGAGAGTGAGCGCGAGGCACTGAAAGCGAGCGAGGACAGGACAAGCCAGATAACGCGTTGATGTTGTGTCTCGCTTTGTCCTTTGGGCGCCGTCACACTCCGTCCTTTGCGTGCGCGATGATCGCAAGGGCATACGGTGAGCACGGGAACCGCTTCGCAGAATTTTGACGCAGACCCGATTCAAGTCTTTTTTTGCGCCATAGGCGAACTTCTCACATTACGCTCTTTATTATATAATACATTTATTTGAGATTATTTATGGCTTTACTCTGAGAAATTAGGCAACTACTAGGGCGTAAGGTTGACAAGAGGTACAAAATGGTCTTTTCATTGTTGGCATTGTTGAAAATAAATTTTTAAATGAAATACTACAAAATTGTACTACAACGGTTTTAAACTACGAGTAAAAATTAATATGAAGAAGCTCAATTAAATGTATTATAATAAAAATGGAGGAATTTGGCAAGCTCTCCTAGGACGCAAAAAAGACTCGTGCCGTGCCTGGCAATCTGATTGTTGCACGCATGCGGCGAGCAGTCACGAATTCACGATTCCATCTGAGCGTTCGCGCCCGCCGCGCACGCCGTGAAGCATTCCATCTCGCTCCCCCCTTCGGCCAGAAAGGAGCGAGAAATGACCGCGCGGAATCGTACCCGCCGTCTATGTGCTCAAAGTGGTGGGGATGCTTCGCTGCATGTGTGCGTACCTCATGGACACTAATTCCCACCGGGCAACGAGTAGGCATAGCCCTAGAGAGAGCGAGAACGCAGAGAAAAGGAGCACCGAGGCAGGCAAGCGGTGTGGTGGGAGAATACCCCTCGCGAAGCTCACCGGCCAATATATATGAACTGGACTTTAAGTACTTGTGTCAGCGCTGGCCAGCGTAGGGGCCCCTCACGCGCCAGCTTCCCCTTCCAATCTTTCTCTCGCACAGCGTGCCTTCCGTCGTCAAAGAGACCGCGCGACGCTAAGAAGGCCATGACGGGCTAGCGTCTTCGCGGTTAGGGGGGATAACAAAAGACGAATAATCCGAAATTCGCGGGAAGTAGTATCATTGGCTGGCTGTGACGGTGCGTGTCACTAATACACATGTCGTATCGGGCGTCCGAGCTCGCTCGACGACGGACGCGCTGGTCTGTCATGGTCGCCTCTTTAGCGTCGCGCGGTATCCCTGACAACGCGAACGAGAGTGGGAGAACCCCGGGCTCACGCGTGAGCGACCTTGAACAGCGCTGACTTGTGTAAATAATTCCTAATACTACCCTAATTCTTGGGTACCGAATTTAATGCAGTAGAAAGTTTCCACACAAAACCGATGTAATTTTTGCACGTGCTAGAACTAGAAAATGTACGACAACTCTTCCTTGCCAAATATACTCGAAGAGTTAAATACATGCAAGGCGCTTTCGTTAAAACCGGGGTTGCCAGAGATACATAGGGACGCACTCACGCAAACAGATACGCGCTACGTCATAAGTCATAACTCGCCCCTGCTTTTTTCCACCTGAGATACCCCTGATTAAAACACTGACCAAAGAGGAGATATAACAAGAGGCGTCACACCGGGTCGAACCTGTCAAGTCCTTACTTGACCTTGGCATTTAAATTGGTTGTCTATTCGAGCGGGATATTCAAATCGACTAAATGTACCTTACCGCAGTTTGCTGATTATTGCCGAAGTTTATCGATCATTGCCGAATGGGCATTTAAATTGGTTGTCTGGTGATTTCCCTAGTTTATTTCTGTCCTTGTCGAGTGACGCCTCGTATTGTATCTCCTCTTTGCACTGACGAGGGCGCGAGATATAAAATATATATACGTTTAATGTTTGCAGCAGAATTCTTTAACAAAAATAATTTTGATTTTTAGACGAAACAGTATCCTCCAGGATTAGCTATGGAATCCAGGAGGGGAGTTTTCATGACAACATTGAAATTGGTAAGTCGATATATGTGTTTAAAGATAATTCTATTCTATGCGGAGATAGTTTTTTATCATGGAAAGTTACAGTGAAAAAATATAAAATGTAATAAATAATTTTCAGAGAACATAACTCCACGGCCCAGTGGAAGTGGCACAGACGCCAACAACCATGCAGATACCAACCTCAAAACTATAATCGAGCAAAACACCAAAATTATGGCTCAGAACCAGACAATAATAGCCCAGAATAATTTGTTAAAACAATTACTAATTGAAGCAATGGAACGAGTAAAAAACCTAGAAAAAAACAAGGACCTGCAGTGCTGGAAAAGAAAGAATCGTTTATGCCGAAATTTAATTATATAGAATTTCCATTGAACTGCACAGAAAGAATGAAGGAACTGGAAGAAATTTTAAAAGATGCCAATAATTTCAAAGACGCTGTATGTAAAATATCATATAGATATAATGAAGAAATTGTTAATGTTTGTTTTTACTTAATTCGTTTTGATAATTTTTTAATTATAGCTGAACGAATTTGCAAAGTATGGAGGTTCGAACTGCTACGACTTTGTAAAAAGGGTGCTGTCATGCATCGTGGCCAACGACTTGGCCCTGTAGTACAGCTGGCTGGGGCGACAAGGCAAACAGGCCTTCTATAAATTAAAAATATCAGAAGTCGTTGCATGTAATTATCACCCAAATTTCACCATGGCTAATACTGATTAATATAGAGTTCAATATAAATATATATAATGTGTTATTGAATTTTTTGTTCAAGGTGCTGCGGAAACAGGAAAGATGGCGCCCAATAAGAAAGAAGTGGAATCAGCGATGCAGAAATGGCTAAAACGAGCCTGCGACCGCAAAGCTGCCCAAAAATGAGTTTCAGGGGGTTTCGGTTTGTAGGGAGTATGTTCCCTCTCCCGCTTCCGAGGTCCGTGGTCCGCCGACGACGCACGAAGCCCGACGAGGAGCTCGTTCCCCCTCTCTAGCGTGAGAGAACAGGCAAGCGGCGTCCATTCCATTGTGTACCGTCTTACCAAACGGACCATCATTATATTATTGAAAGAATAAAATAGTTATTATTCATTTAATACACTGTATAATAATTCCGTGTGATACCTAATTTGTTGTGCAGAGTAGGGCTGCAATCATTGCACAGGATGCAAGGAAATAATACCCATCCATGGGAATCCCTACATTGGTGACCCCGACGTGATTTCTGCGTCGCACGGAAAGAAGCTACGTCGCTGGACGAGGTCCTAATTATCTTCCACGTACGAGTTCTTGCACCAGCGTCAGAGCCTGGCTGGTGGCAAAAGTTTAGCCATAGGTGTTGCCTGATTTTTCCGGCCATTTTCGTCGTGGGGAGTCGAGGGGCAGCGAGGACGCTATCCCTCGCCCCAACAAACATCGCCATTAAACCAACGTCCCGGCATCGTCTTCAGGTGGATTCGAATGGGTAGCTGAGGCATCCTAAATTTGGATCATCGTTGGACAAGGTCTACGCAAGGCATCAGCGCCAGCGACATAGGTGCGTCGTGATCGAGTGATAGTCAACCACGTGGCGACAGTGTGCGAAGGTAACGGTCAAGCGGCCATTGTGGAACAATAAGCGCGCGCACGTGTTTTGGTACATCGTACGGTTATACTCGCGTCAAGAAGCAGCTTCGCAAAATGGCCGACGAACTGCGTAATGAATTAGACAATATGCGTGCGATCATAGAGCAGCTACGAGATGGTGCGGAAGCTAGAGCTAACGTGGGGCCTGCGAATACCCACGCAGCGCGGGCGGATTCATACCGCGTCCCTAAAATACCGAGTTTCTTTAAAAGCGATCCCGCGCTATGGTTCATTCAGGTGGAATCGTCGTGCCGCAATGCGTGTATTTCGAAAGACAACACTAAGGCCGACGTCGTAATAGCAGCACTAGACTTTGAAGTAATCGCGTGCATTAAAGATATCATATCTGATACCGAATCAAACGATAAATTTGCCCGTATTAAGGAAAGGATAATAGCAACGTATGCTAGCTCTGCGGAAAGTAGGTTAAGACAACTCCTCAAAGGGGAGGTATTAACTGACGGAAAGCCGTCACAAATCTTGTGCCGTTTAAGAAATCTTAACGATAGTGGCTGCGATGACGCAGTGATCAGATCAATCTTCCTGGATCAGCTGCCTGCGGAGTGCAGGGGAATTCTGGCAGCGGCTAATGTAATTGAATTACAAAAATTGGCCGAGTTAGCAGATCAGGTACTTGAAGCAACCGGGTCTTCGCCGGGTCGCGCCGCGTTCGCGGTTAACAAACAGAGTGACGAATCTCCCGATGCAATTACGTTGGAAAAAGTCGCTGCGGGATTGACTGCGCTCAATCTTAAAGTTGATAAATTGTTTACGAAAGTAGGTAAACTGACATCGCGACAGAATTCTAAAACGAAAAACAAACGCGATCGTTCCTCTAGTGCCAAGCGCGATTCAACATTGTGCTGGTTGCACCGCAAGTTTGGTGAAAAAGCACACCGTTGTGCTGATGAGGCGTCATGCACGTTTAAGAAACCGGAAAACAAGTAAGGCCTTCGATAGCAGCGACGGGCATCGAAGGTCGAGCAATGGGCAACCGTCTACAGGTATTAGACCGATACTCAGGTCGTAATTTCTTGATCGACTGTGGTGCAGACATTTCGCTTCTGCCTGTTAACAGTAAGAGTAGACAGAAGTCCACTGATTTTAAATTGTACGCGGCTAACGACACCTTAGTAGACACGTTCGGTGAAAGGCTCTGTGTCTTAAATCTGGGGCTTCGCCGCGACATTTCATGGAATTTCTGTATTGCTGCAGTTCCGTATCCGATTATCGGAGCGGATATTCTTGCCCATTATGGTCTTGTGGTTGATTTAAAAAGGCGTCGATTAATCGATACTCTTACTAAGGTTCATACTTTGGGTGTATCAAGGCCTTCTGCCGTTCCTGCGATCAGCACTGTAAAGGATCCGGGAGATAGTCGTTATCTTCAGATTTTGGGAGAATTTCCAGAAATCACAACGTTACCACAGCTGGCTCCGTGGGATTCATGTGATGTGAAACATTACATATCCACTAATGGTCCTCCTGTGGCGCAGCGTCCACGGCGCCTAGCGCCAGATAAGCTGGCTGCAGCTAGGAGGGAATTCAGGGAAATGTGTACTGCTGGTATCTGCCGTCTTTCCAGTAGCCCTTGGGCTAGTCCAATTCACATGGTAATGAAACCAGACGGGACCTGGAGAATAGTGGGCGATTACCGCCATTTAAATGCTGTGACAATACCAGACAAATACCCAGTTCCGCATTTGTATGATTTTACCGCGGATTTATATGGAAAGACCATATTTTCTGCCCTGGATTTGCATAGAGCTTTCCACCAAATACCTGTCGCTCCCGAAGACGTGGAAAAGACCGCAGTAATTACTCCTTTTGGACTTTATGAATTTTTGGTCATGACATTTGGTTTGAGAAACGCCGGTCAGACATTCCAGCGTTATATTCATCGAGCCCTTGCTGACCTCGATTTCGTGTTTGCGTTTGTAGATGATATACTCATAGCATCCTCGTCTCCCGAGGAGCACGAGAGACATCTTCGCATTGTGTTCGAGCGGTTAAGAAAATTCCACCTGCGCTTGAACATTGATAAATGTAAATTCGGTCTTTCCAACATTCAATTCTTGGGCCACGTCGTTAGCCGCGACGGAATTAGACCCACGCCAGAAAAGGTTGAGGCCATTCGCAATTTTCCTAAACCACGAACTGTGGCAGAGTTGCGTCGCTTTTTGGGCACTGTAAATTTTTATCGAAGGAGCATTCCTCATGCGGCCCAAGCTCAAGCCCCGCTAAACGAATATACGCGTGACTCGAAAAAGAAGGACAAGCGCGAAATTATATGGTCTGCAGAAGCTAATAAGGCTTTTGAAACCATCAAAGAAGAAATAGCGCATGCCACATTGCTGGCTCATCCTTGCATCGGGGCGAAGACACGCGTTGTAACCGATGCATCAGATTTTGCTATGGGAACTGTCCTCGAACAGATGGTTGAAGGATCGTGGAAACCCTTGTCATTTTTTTCGAGAAAATTCACTCCCGCTCAGTTAAAATACAGTGCGTATGATAGAGAACTTACTGGAATATTTGAATCCATTAAATATTTTAAATATTTTTTAGAGGCTCGTGAGTTTGTGATCATGACTGACCACAAGCCTTTAATTTACGCGTTCATGCAACGCGCGGATAAAGCGTCACCGCGTCAGTCGCGACAGCTCTCATTTATTGCACAATTTACTACGCGTATCGAGTACATTCCGGGTGTGGAAAACGTAGTGGCGGATCCATTGTCTAGAATTGAAACCATACGCCTACCGGTTGAAATAGAGCTCAATGAGCTCGCTGAGTTGCAAAAAAGTGACGCAGAGTTAAAACAGTTACGCGCGTCCACTGAGTTTTCCACGTCTTGGAAACAAGTTCAATGGGGACCAACACACACTACTTTAGTATGCCATATTTCAGATGAAGTCATTCGCCCGTATATCCCTCTTGCACTCCGTCGGCGAGTATTTGATCTTTTTCATAACATTGCTCATCCTGGTTCCAAGGTGACCGACCGGCTGATTCGCCAGCGGTACATCTGGCCTAATATGCACAAGGAGATTGGCGCTTGGTGTAAAACCTGCGTCCACTGTCAGCAATCGAAGGTGTCTCGTCACGTCAAACACCTTCCGTCTAAAATTGTTGCTCCGAATAAGCGCTTCGAGCATGTTCACGTGGACATTGTCGGTCCACTGCATGAGGACAATGGGTACCGATATATTTTGACAATGATTGACCGATTCACTCGTTGGCCAGAGGCTGTACCCATGAGAGATATTGAAGCCAAAACATTAGCTAGAGTCATGTATGATACTTGGATAGCTCGATTTGGAGCACCAAAAATAGTCACTACTGACCAAGGATCACAATTTGAAAGTCAGTTCTTCAATGCACTCTTATCTTTCATCGGTTGCCGCCGAATTCGGACAACGGCGTACCACCCAACCTCCAATGGGTTGGTTGAGCGTTGGCACAGGTCACTTAAGGGAAGAGGACACTGAAATTTTGAAATCCGAAAATATTTGAGTCATGCAGAATTCCTCTTAAGGGAAGGAAGTAAGTTTGAAGTAAAGCCCTTATGCCGGTCTGGACTCAGTTTTAATCATTGCTTTTCATAGAATTTATATTACGTTACAAAAATCAAGCATAAGTTCAAAAATGTTCTTGCGCAAAGTGTGTGATGCCACAGCTTCTAGGTTTTGCAGCGAAGAAGGGTCCATAGTAAAGTAAAAAATGGTGTATCGAGAAGTTTCTACGTCTCATACTTTTTAAGCTAAAAATGATTGAATTTATTAAATGTAAAAAATGCAAAGTTTCATCAAAATTTTGAGGAAAAGCAAGCACAGCGCAAAGAGTTTTGCAGATTTCTTCATGCCGATACACAATTTTGTTGGTCCCATGTTACTCTTGAAGCATGCCAAGCCGCAAGAGAATCAAACCAACAGTTTTGCGCAAGGAACATTAAATATATTAAAAAAGTAAGTTTTGAGATAAATGCATTTTAAATCTAAAGAGTAAATTCCAGAGCATTTTTCCTTTTTGTATAGTCTAAAATTCACCTGGTTGATATGCATTCTCTTCTGTTGTCTCTGTCTATAGCGATACTTATAGCTGTTTCAGATACAACTTCCCCAGCTGTTTGTTTCCTCAATGTCATTGAGCGTACACAACCCATATTAATTGTGCAACCCGACAAGAAAATATCAAATTGATAAAATATATGTTTTCTGCAATCACTTTATAACCTATAATAATAGCACGCTTCACTCTACTCTTACTCTTGCGATATTTTCGGCTAATGAGGTCCATTTCACTCGTTTTATATAAGCTAAGTTCACTGCACTGTAAAATCTAACTCTATATTCTCACGTAAACCGGAGTTTTGAAAGATTTAAAAAAATATGGTGTCTAGCACCCGGAAAGATTGACCTCTGTCGGCAGCCACTGACTCTTTTGGGCCCGCTTAAGGCTGCCGTTCCAATGAGCGGCTGGCGACTGCGGCTGGTGACGCTTCCACTAGTGCAAGGGAGAAGTATGTATCTGTTTCTCCCTTGCACTAGTGGGAG
Source organism: Andrena bicolor (assembly GCA_960531205.1). Taxonomy (NCBI): domain Eukaryota; kingdom Metazoa; phylum Arthropoda; class Insecta; order Hymenoptera; family Andrenidae; genus Andrena; species Andrena bicolor. Next base: position 962,758 of record CAUIJW010000012.1, read on the forward strand.
CGTCGCCAGCCGCTCATTGGAACGGCAGCCTTTAGAGAGTTATCTAACCGAAAAACGAAGGTTTTGGTTTTCGGCTCTTTCGCAACGTTTTGGAAGAATAGGTTTTTCTGGTTGACAGACAACACTAAATGTCAAACCATGTTGTGTACAGTTGAACAAGGGTTCAGACTTGCCAAAAATGCAAAAAAAAAATTCTTAGAAATGGTCGAAAATCGCGATTTTTTCAGTGTCCTCTTCCCTTAAGGCAGCGATTATGTGCCACACTGACAGCGCCGAGTGGACGCGTGTTCTTTCCACTGTAATGCTGGGTCTGCGTACCCAGGTGCGTCTTGACACTAACGCGTCTCCATCCGACTATGTATATGGTGCCACGTTGAGAATTCCCGGGGAATTCTTCCTTCCGGATATCTGCGAGGCAGAATCGCAACCGTTTCTGCAGGAATTCCGCGAATTTATGCGACAGGTCCGCCCGATCCCTGTCGCGCATAAGTATAAGAAGCGTGCATTCTTCTGTAAGGACCTTGCGTCATGCACACATGTGTTTTTACAAACCGGAGCGGTCAGGAAACCTCTTGAGCGTCCGTACACGGGCCCGCACAAGGTGCTTAGTCGCGAGTCTGAGCGAGTTTACAAGATAGAAGTGAACGGTGAGACGCGTAGTGTGTCAACTGAGCGCCTAAAACCAGCGTATTCCATACTGGAAGAAACAATTGTAGTTCCTGGCACCAGCAACGGTGCGTCCGTCCAACGTCCTGTGCTCAGGACGTACGCGCGCAAGAGTGTAACTTTCGTTGCACCGTAGTATTAAATCATGCAATCGGATAACGCTACCAGAGAAAAACCGATCAAAGTCATGTAAATAGTAAGTTAAGAGCGGGTATATATATATATATATATATATATATATAAATTATATTTTTGTATTCTTCCTAATCGTAAGTAATATATCAACATATAAAATATCGTTAACACTCGGGGGGGAGTATGTAGGGAGTATGTTCCCTCTCCCGCTTCCGAGGTCCGTGGTCCGCCGACGACGCACGAAGCCCGACGAGGAGCTCGTTCCCCCTCTCTAGCGTGAGAGAACAGACAAGCGGCGTCCATTCCATTGTGTACCGTCTTACCAAACGGACCATCGTTATATTATTGAAAGAATAAAATAGTTATTATTCATTTAATACACTGTATAATAATTCCGTCTGATACCTAATTTGTTGTGCAGAGTAGGGCTGCAATCATTGCACCGGGTGCAAGGAAATAATACCCATCCATGGGAATCCCTACAGGTTTAGTATTTGCGCGCTCTCTACGTTATTAGAGATTCTTTTGAACTAAAATTCAATATGGCGGCTCATGCCGGGAAAATTAAATATACTCAGAATCTGCGTATTGTAATATGTAGAATAAGGGCGGTATTCTCAGTCGTTGCTTATTCTTAAGTTCGCCTTAAGCACTTGCTTAAGACCCCATCTAGATTCTCAGTCGGCAAATAAGCATCGACTCAAGCATCGACTCAAGCATTTACTTTGTTAAGAAATCTTATTTATTCGAGATTCTCAGTCGCTTCTTAAGCATAGATTAAGTGCGTATGTATTCTCAGTCAAATAAGAACGTCTTAAGACGATCTTATTCGCGCAAAGTGAGGTTATATTTTCAAGTCAACCTTTTAGATGACTTAAGTCCGTCTTATACGCTATTCGACGCCATTACTTCTAAAAGGAAGCAAGTGAAAAGTGAGCGAAAAAGTGAACCTGTAAAAATGGATTTAATGGATTTTGATTTCATTGATATGGACATTACTATTAGCGATATCGATGATATGTCCGATGATGAAGCGGATACTAGGCTTCCTATTAGACGATACATTCGGGACAGACAAAATCCTTTTGAACAATATGACGACGCTGAATTTAAAATGCGATTCAGATTCAATAAGGATACGGTGTTACACGGTATTCTGCCGAAAATTATTGAAGGACTTGCGAAAATGAATAATCGTGGCTTGCCAATTCCACCGCAATTTCAATTGCTCGCGACCTTACGGTATTATGCAACTTCCAGTTTTCAGGTAATTTAGAAATATGTATTCTATTTTTCACTTCCGAAATATTGATAATTAAAGAGTGTGCACGAAGAAAATTGTTTAAAATGCATCTATTTGTAGCAACTGCTAGGTGACTCTATGCAGATCGCCCAACCAACAGTCTCTAAGATTATTTTTCGCGTGAGTAGTTTACTTGCAAGTTTAATCTTGAATTACATAAAAATGCCGAGAGATGTGGGAGCACGCATGGAGAATAGACGATTATTCGTTGAGCTTGGGAAAGGAAATGGAGCTATCGGGTTACCCGGTATTGATGGCGCTATGGACTGCACACACGTGCGCTTAGTCAACACGAGATTCCAGAATATTGCTGAAGTATTTCGGAATCGAAAAGGATACTTTTCACTTAACGTGCAAGTAGGTTTTCATCCATTTTTTTATTTCATAATTAAAATATTTTGGTTAATCGTGTATGATTGAATATCACTTTCTTTTTTAATCTCCAAGATTTTCGTTTCGTTTTTTTAAAATTATGATCTTTGTTGCAGGCTGTGGTCGGTCATAGTACCCGAGTGGCCGGGCAGCGCACATGACAGCCGCATATTTCAAAACTCTTTGTTGTATATGCGGTACTTGGAACAACGACTGGATGGCATGCTTGTTGGTGATAGAGGGTATCCTTGCCTACGCTTTCTAATGACACCACTTCCAAATCCACAAACAGATGAACAAATGACGTAAGTATTATATTTTTTAGAATTATTAAAGTTCTTAGTATGAAAAAAGCGTTATATTTATTGACTGTTGTATCATTGCAGCTATAACCATATCCAAAGCAGAACGCGCATAATTGTGGAGCGTACATTTGGCGTTTGGAAACGAAGGTTCCCATGTTTGTCACGCGGATTAATGACGAAACTGATTTGCTGTACTTCAACTATTGTGGCATGTGCTGTGCTGCACAACATGTCTCTGATCTTCAATGACGTACTGCCAGAAGATGATGATTTCAATGATGACAATGAAGAAGTACCAGTGGATGTACCGCAAAATGTAGGAAACGCCAATGGATTTGCTGTTCGTGAGGCGTTAATTGCCCGGCTTCTCAATTAACAGACACAGACAAACACACCATGATGTACAAAGTCCGACCGAGCAACCTCCTCGTGGTGTACATCGGGTAATGCTAATGCCGGCGGCATATCAATTTTGATGCTTAATACAGTGAATTCTGATTATTTGGAACACATTGCGACTAGCGTCCTTTGGTCCGATTAAACTATTTCTGTTGTTTGCACTTCATCCTAAATAAACGGCTGCCTGGAGTAACCGGTGACTCAAATAAACGGAATCCACTGTATCTCCATAATGGTTTGTGCGAAGTAACACAAATTTAATGTTAAAAGTAATTCGGGCATCTCGCGTAGTGACACCACTGCGTGACGTCACAGAGTGATCAGTATGCTTGTGAAGGAATGCGAAGCGTGCGAGTTTAGATAATAATAAATAAAGTCTATACAGAGAGCATCGAAACGAAAGAAAGCTGTAGGAAGTGTTGTACAAAGCAGGATAGAGCAGTTTAATCTGTTAAAGTTAAAACAAATAAAAGTTAAAACCAAATGTCAACATTTAATAATAAACATTTTTTCAGGTACATCATGTTTAATAGTACTTTTATCATTAGGAACACAAATTCAGTCTTGTTGCATATATAAAATATTTATAAAACATATACTAACGTATATATAATAAATTATAGAATACCTTAATATATAAAGCAGTTTACTAAAACCGGGTTAAGTGTAGTAGTACAGAATGTAGTACAGTTCCATGTTTTGTTCAATCACGCACCATTCGTACAAAAGACAATATTTTGTATTTTCCTTGTGTACTTCCCGAGACAATCTTATATAGAAGTCAAGAATTTTCGGTTTTTTGTTTTACATCAGAAATTGAAGGAGAAATCTTTCCGGCCGCGAAACACTGTTTTACAGAAGAAGCATCTTTTGTTGAACTGTGGGGCCCCATTTTGTTTTAACAAAATTTAAAAAAAATTGAGGTCATACTTCAAGATATGTACAATAAAGGCGTTCAGTCAAATTTTGTATTCTTTTCACTATACTCGCATAAAGAAATCTCAAAATCAGGCTGCCTTTCTGGTCTCTACAGTGGCATTACCCCTTAAAGAAAATAAAATAGCTTCTTTCATAACATTAAAATAAACCCATTTAAAACTTGACAAAAACTGACTCTCCTCGCCTTTTTGAACATTGCTCCTTAACTTAAACTATGATATTTTTGATATGTTAGAACTAATTATCACATTATTAATACTATAGATTTGCAAGCGCCCATTAAAGTTCTTAAATCTTTATCGTTTAGATAATTAAATATTTTTTCAGTACAGACATGTGGTAACCCAAGAAAATGAAAGAAAGAATAGAAAAGTTTGTTACCTTGTTGTAACAACCCACACAGCACAACGTCCGGCAGGGTCCCAGGGACGTTGTGCTGTGTGGGTCCCTACCTAAAATCAATTTGGCAATTTTAATATTAATAAAAAGTGTATGTAATAAAAAATGTAATATAAAATTTAGTATTAAAAATATGTTAACTGCTTCTCCGCTAATTCCGCTTCCGCGGCCGATTTCCGTGTTACGTGCCGCGGCCTTTGTGTTCGAGCGGCGCGTTTTAGATGGCCAAATTCTGATCAGGGGTATCCCACAATCATTCGATTATCAGAACTTGTCGTCTTCATCTAGGTAATGGCAAGGAGGCTCGCCGCACTCGTAACAGTCAATTATTTTGTTTAATTATCTAAATACCTTATCAGAAGGATAAGGGGTAGATTTTTGGGATCGTTGGTGCTCTAGACCCATACGGGTCTTTTCAAAGGAATCAGACAGGTGATTAATGAGTATAATTTAATGGATAATAAAGCTTTAATCTTAAATATTGGACGAACGTAATGCATATAACATAACTGAATGTGGACAGTCAATCAATAATTTTACAAATATAGGGTACTCGTGGTTTTAGACAACCTCTGACTAGGGAAATCCCACAATCATTTGACTGTCAGAAATTGTCGTTAAACACGCAGTAATTTTAACAGAGATAAACGAAATGTACAGAAGAGGTAAAGGGTGCAACTCACCAGACAGTCACAGTAATGTAAATGACAATATAACTTGGATTCCGTTTCCTTTTTGGATTTTGGATAATTCTGATAGCCGGTATACCTGAATCAGAAAAGAGGATGAAACGCGAACACGCACACACTTGATTGTAGATAAAACACACGCAAATTGAACTATAACATGGAACACAATTTGAAGTTAGAATAAATCGTTTAAAAGAATAAATTATTTCACAGAGTTTAGTATAAGAAGTGTTTCAAAAATTAATAAAAAGAATTGTTCCGCAAAGTTAATAAATGATTTTTGTTTCGCAAAGTTAATAAATGATTTTGTTTCGCAAAGTCGAGTCTTTCACGCGGATTCACTATAACCCGGGAACTCTAGCTCTAAGACACTTGCGGACCCAGCGACACGCACCTCACGATTTATCGCCACAGAGTGTCGCAGCTTCACGCTCTCGGCAGCGACCAGAGTGGGTCCGTACCGAAAATGCTTACGCTGCATTTTATCGCTCGGCCGCGCTACCGTGGGCCCGTCTACTCAACGAGGCGGCGTGTGTGTGTTCGCGCGTCCATCCATCAGATTCCCGATTCCAATACATGATCAATCTCTACGGAACATTCGTACACACAGGAAAACATGACATCCCACATTCTGCAAACCATACAATTTCGCACGGCTGAGGCTCTTCCTCAATGTTCATAATTTCATATACACAATTTCTGACTAGGGAAATCCCACAGTCGTTGGACTATCAGAAATTGTGTTGGGTATTTAAATTTAACAACAATTTTTAATTAATTAATAATTCGCACGTGCGACAAAACCGTGGGAAGGCGCGGTTCCCTGCACCGGATGTAGAGTATACAATTCCGTCAGTCTTCTAAGAAGTGGTCCAGTCTTCGCATTCCCGCTGTAGCCGTTACTGATTATGTTACAATGTTTAACGCGACGGTCAGAGGTGTTCTCAACGAGGGTTCTCCCACAATGCTGCAAGGCATTGTTGAAACGCACCCCTGCCGCTTGCATAAAACGGATTCGGCACAACAGGAGAACCACTGTGTCTTTTCGAACGCGACTATCTGGTGAGAACGCCGCTGCGTCAGCACCGCTTTATCTGTATCGCGGGACGGCAATGCGTCGAGGCGACGACGCTCCAAGAAAGGGGTTTTCATTACAGAAGAATATTATTATTTAATAGGCAGGAGTATGACCAATAAGGGATTTCCCATAACGCTAGGCGTTGTTGGTCCATACCCTGACCAAAAAAAAAAGAAAAATTTTACGTTCCGAACGTAACATCCGTAAGTCTAATTCATATTTTTTGGTCAGAAATTCTAATTCCTTTTCATTTTTTATTTCTTGGTGTTTGTTGGACTTTTCACTGTAAGTGTATTTAGAAATATATATAAGGATTGAGGATTTACACGAGACTTTCTATTTCAACGTCCTTCTCGATAATGATAACCGGGCTCCGCTCGTTTGCGCGCTGCGTCGCAACCACTCAATGCGCAGCCGCGAACCGACCCTCACATGCTTTCGTCCATACCCACACACACACAGGCATGCCCGCGGCCAAGCACGCTGAACACCAATATCCATTAGTACTTTATTGTAATGTTAACACTTCCACCGTTCGAGTGCTTAGCTGGCATCAAGTTTGCTATGCCCAGTTTTTCTCGAAGTTTATGAAATTGAATATTTGGTAGCGGTTTTGTGAATATGTCCGCGAGCTGTGCATTCGTCGGTACATATTGTGTCGCGATTTCGCCGCTTTCTATTTTTTCTTTGATAAAATGAAAACTTACATCTATGTGTTTTGTCCGTTTGTGCAATATTGGGTTTTTCGTTAGGCAAATTGCACTTTGATTGTCCATGTGAATCACGGTTGGTTGTTCGCCGGGTTGTCCATAATCCAGTAATAGTTTCCTTAGCCAGATAGCTTCTCTGGCTGCAGTCGATGCTGCCACATATTCGGCTTCGGTCGTACTTAACGCTACATGTTTTTGCCTCCTCGAGTTCCACGTAACTATTCCGTTTGACAACATAAACGCGTAGCCTGTGGTGGATTTTCTGTTTTCAATGTCCCTAGCGAAGTCTGCATCAGCGAATCCTACTAATTCACTGTTTCTTCCACCACGATATGTTATACCGAAGTCTACTGTGTTAATTAGGTATCGAATGATACGCGTTACTGCTTGCCAATGCGCATTATTATGATTCTCAAGAAATCGACTAACTTCGTTGACCGCGTATACGATATCTGGTCGAGATACAATGGCCAAAAACATGAGTGAGCCTACTGCCTCGCGGTACGGTTTATTTGTTATTCTATCGCATTCACACTCATTCGGCATTAATACAGTTTTTGGTTCTGCAGGCACTCTCATCCCTTTTCCATCCATCATTCCGTAACGCTTAATTAATTGTTTTGTATACGCTGTCTGATGTACGAACAATGTGCCTGTGGCTCTGTTCCTCTCAATTTGCAGACCTACAAACTGTCTGCCATCTGCTATAGTGATTTCAAATGTCTTTTTCAAATGTTCGATAATTGTGTTGTTCACTTTGCACGAACTGGACGCAATCATACCATCATCAACAAATAACGCAAGATATACATCAACATCATTCATCCTTCCATGAAACATACACTTGTCCGCACCACTTGCACTGAGGTTAAATTTGCTCAAGAAGGCACTGAATTTTTGGTTCCAGCAACGCGGTGCTTGTTTTAAACCATACAACGACTTCACTAGTTTGCACACCACACCATCTTCCTTGCTGATGCTTCTCAGACCCTCGGGTAGTTCCATGTAGACACTCTCCTTCAGCTCACCGTACAGGAACGCCGTCTTGACGTCGAACTGCGTCAATTCCAAGTTTCTCTTCGCCACCAATGCTAAGAAAACTCTCAGGGTGTCATAACGGATGACTGGAGCAAATGTTTCTGAGTAGTCGATACCATATTGCTGCATGAAACCTCGTGCACATAATCGCGCTTTGTATCGTTTTATTTTTCCTTGTTCGTCGTGGTACACTTTGAATACCCATTTAGAGTCTATTGTTTTTTGATGTGGTTTTCTCTGCGTGAATTCCCAGGTCCCATTTTTCTCATGAGCCCCTAATTCATCATCAATTGCCTGCTTCCACCCGTGCGCTTCTGGGCTGTTGATGGCTTCACAGTAGCTGTTGGGTGGTTGGTACTCGGCGTAGTTCGCGACATACCAGTCTGGTGCACATATCTGGGATCTTCTTCTGAGTTCCCGTAGTTGAGTTTCATCTTCGTTACTCTCGTTCATGACTACGTCGTCTCCTTGTGTTGTTTTGTCCAGGTCCGACCCTTTTGGTTTGTCGTGCACAGCCTCTCTATCTTCACGATCTTCAGTTCCTCCTGTGGGTATTCTTGTCACGTCGTCTTGTGCATCCTTTTCAGACGATGCATTTTCGTCGAATATCACGTTCTTCGACACTTTCACTGTCTTTCTGATCGGATCGTACACTCGGTAGTTGGCAGACTCACCCTCGTATCCTACTAATTGTACTTTGAGTGCTTTCTTGTCCAGTTTCCGGCGGAACTGATCATTGATGTGCATGTAGCAGACTGATCCAAAAATCCGTACGTGTTCGAGTGAGGCCCTCTTTCCCGTCCATCCTTCAAATGGTGTCGACTGCCTGTTTTCGCTTGTAGTGGTTCTATTAAGTATGTAGACTGCCGTACTCACTGCTTCCGCCCACAGGAATAGTGGCAGGTCTTTCGCGTGCAACATGGTGCGCGAGCTTTCCACTATGGTTCTGTTGTCACGTTCCGCTTTGCCATTTTGTTCTGGTGTATAAGGTGCCGTGTTTTCCATCCGTATCCCTTTTGACGTCAAGTAACTATTCAGTTTTCCGTTGCAATATTCGCGTCCATTGTCTGCCCGGAGTACTTTGATTCGACGACCGCACTGTGTTTCGACCAATTGTGCAAATTCTCGAAATCTTTCGAACACATCCGATTTATGTTTTATAAAGTACACTTGCCGGTATCCCGTGGCCTCGTCTTTGAACAGTACGTAATATCGCGAACCTCCGATGGAGTTCACAGAGAAAGGCCCACATACATCGCTGTGTATGAGTTCCCCCGGTAAGTACAGTTTGTCTTTCTCTGTTGATTTGAACGTTGCCCGATGGATTTTGCCATATGAGCACGCTTCACAGAAAAACTCATTACTTTCGGACATTTCAATGCCTTTCAACATGCCTTTATTCACCATGTCACGAATTGTCTGAATGTTTACGTGTGCTAGCCGCTCGTGCCACTTTTGCAGCGTCGTTGTTGTCACATTTGCTTCGAGTTCACTGTCCGGTGTTTTCACGACAAAACACATCTTGTAGACGTTATTGTCTTGTTTGATGCCTTGTGAGGATAATTGACCATTCGAGTTGATGTACACGTATTGTCCTGTGAACCGTACGTCATAACCTCTCTTTGTGCATACACCGACCGAGAACAGATTCTTGCGTAACTCCGGCACGTATAGTACGTTTTCGACCGTTGCGTCTAGCCACTCGCCGTTCACCAGTCGTCTTATTTCGACTGTGCCCGTGCCTATCACGTCACACTGTTTATCGTCGCCTAGCGCCACCTTGCTTCTGGTTGATCGATAATCGATTAGCCACTCGCGCCGATACGTGATATGGCATGAGGCACCACTGTCCAAGATCCATGAGTCAGCTGACTTCATGTTGGTAAAAAAAACCCCATCACTTATTGCCGCGTAGGCACACTTTCCCGCCGCACCGTTTTCGCGCGATGGACCCGTTGTTTTCGTGTCTTTTTGTTTCTTTCGGCACTCCCGCGCATAGTGTCCCATTCTTTTACAATGAAAACACTGGATGTCCTTCTTATTCCACTTTTTCACGGGTTTTTCATCATTTTTCGTCTTGTTACCACTGGGGTTCGTGGTGGTGTACGCACTTGCTTGTTGTTCATCATACGCACTTAACCGTTTCTCTTCCTTAATTAACCTCTCTAGAAGAATAGGGATTGTCTGATGCTCTGGATCCACACTGTCCCATGCTGTGGCCAATGCGCTGTACTTGGCCGGAAGCGTGCACAGTATCTTCGCCATTATGGCTGTGGGCGACATCTTTTCGCCCAGTTCCGCTACTTGAGCCGCCATATTTTGCACTCGAGCCACGTGTTGTACCGTGGTATCGTTTGCGCCCATGCGGTATTCATGAAACTTTTGTAGCAATAAAAGTTTATTCGTTTCTGATGTTAGCTCGTGGATGCTGCACAGTGTTGACCACATTTCTGCTGCAGTGGTACACGTCAGCAGGTTCTCGAGTTGCGTATGATCCATCGCCACAGCAATAACCGACATTGCCTTTGCATCGTCCTTCCTCCATTTCTTTACGGCTTCGGTGGTCTCGGCTCCCACTGGTCTTGCTTCCGTACCATCCACGTGGCCGGTCAGTCCGTGCGACGCTATAATGTTTCTAATTTGAAACTTCCACGACTGGTAGTTTGTCCCGTCGAACTTCGTAACGTATTTGGAGATTTCGTCCGCCATTACGTCTGATTATCTTAACGTACACGACAACAATGTCTGTCTCAATATTCGACGATTCCTCTCACGCCGCTTCTCAATCACTGTAATTTTCCGATTCTAAATACTACTCGCTTCGCGCACTGGGCCCATAACCTGTTGGACTTTTCACTGTAAGTGTATTTAGAAATATATATAAGGATTGAGGATTTACACGAGACTTTCTATTTCAACGTCCTTCTCGATAATGATAACCGGGCTCCGCTCGTTTGCGCGCTGCGTCGCAACCACTCAATGCGCAGCCGCGAACCGACCCTCACATGCTTTCGTCCATACCCACACACACACAGGCATGCCCGCGGCCAAGCACGCTGAACACCAATATCCATTAGTACTTTATTGTAATGTTAACAGTGTTTATAATTTAAAAGCGCTAGTTTTTTCTCGTCCTCCATCATTGATTTGATTCTGTCAAGTTTTAATTCTTGGAGCTCAGAATCACCAGTGGCTTTTTTTTCCCCACAGGACCTGAAAATAATAGAAATAAGAGATAATGAACTTACAAAAAATTATGTTCCTAATATAAATACTCTTTTCAAAATAAAAAAAATACAATTTTACCAATAGTTTGCATAACTTGTGATGTTCCCGCAGGTTGGCATATCTCTGCTGGAGCGCTGGTCTCCTCCGCTTCTTGTACCATGACATCTATGTCCATATCATTATGGCTAAACATTATGTCTTGTCGCTCTAATCATCAAAACATTCATTATTCATTTCATATAATCTCATTAGCATTTTTATATATTATAACATTACTAACCATGTGTGGTTTCCTCGTCTACATTCGAGGAAAATAAAATTGGGGCTGACAAATCAAGATGAGGCGCTATCTGCGCCACATCGGGGTCAATTTCAACGGGTGGTGGTGGTGGACAACCACCCGTTCCCATCGTCGCCTGTTTTTCTCTTGTTAATAGGCCCCTTTGGGCAGATTTAATATTACTCCACTATTTCCTTAACTGAGGTACAGTTCTCTGCAGTGATTATAGAAAATAGTTTATTAAATCAATGATTATTGAAAATAGTTTATTAAATGAATGTAATAAAGTTAAGCTATTTTCTACCCGCCACTGACCAAGGGTCAATATGATCCATCTCTAAGTAACTTTGGAGGTTCTTATAAAAAATTAAACGTCTTTCTTTCCTTCAAAATTGACCAATTTCACCGCTTAAAATAAATACCATTCTTGAAACGCGCACTATGAAACTATTTTGTACTATATTTTGCATTTCTTTGTTATACTTTACGTCCGGGTAAAGTTTCATTGCCATTTTCATATATAAATCATAAAATATAGACCAAATACACAAATCCTTTACCTTGGTCGATATAAGGTGCGAAGCATTATATTTGCTGCAAATTTCGTCCCACGCCTCTTCTTTTTGGCTCAGGCTGCTACAATCACTCCTCTTCTGTTCAATTATATTGCTATATACTTTTAGAATTTCCATAAATAAATGTTTTTCAACATCACTATAATGCTTTTTCACATTCTTCGTTGCCATTTTTGGTAAAGAAAAAACACGTGGTTGCCCGTGGCAATAAAAGGCGCGTAAAGAGGGATAACTGGGAATACCCGTGCAAATACAGCAAGCCGCATTTTCAATATCATTCCTGATTGGGTATTCCGCTCGGCAACACGGGAAAGTTTCCGACGCTTGCCGAACGTAATATAAGATTTGCTTAAGCATTTACTTGGCTAAGCAAGCCTTAAGCACCGTCTTCTTCACTAAGCAAATCTTAAGTTCGGACTGAGAATACATGAAGTCTTAAGCTCGTCTTATTCGAATAAGGCGGACTTAGTTAAGACATGCTTAAGCGCATGCTTAAGCAACGACTGAGAATACCGCCCTAAGAAATATGTTTGAGATTCCATTAGTTCTCTGCTCCGCCGCACCCAAGCTCACCGCAGCACCTACCGGGCAGCGGAACACGCCGCTGATCGATATTCGATCAGCCGATCGATACTCCTAGTCGCCTGCTCAGCCAATCACCGATCACCACGTAAAGCGAGCGGCCCAATCACGACGCGTACTTTCTTGATCGATTCTCGAGGATTGTTCGGGAAGACGCTCAACGGTTTTCCGCGTCCCTTTGTTCTCTCTCGTTTCATACCGTTTGTCGCGACAACGTATCTGCCACGCAACGTGTGAAATTCTTGTGTTCATAATTTGTGCCCAATTCTCTTCTCAAATTCACACAAGTGAGTTTGTTTGATTCTTGTGCTCATCCAGCACATTATTTTAATAAAGTGACTCAGTCAATTCTTGACTCAAAATTCTCGCACCGAGCATTACTTTCTCACCGTTATTTCCAACCTAACATTCCAGCGTGCTCACCCACCTCAATCTTAGAAATTTTGGTCCTTCGAGCCGGATCGACGGTGAAAGTGCGTGAAAGTGCGTGCAGTGATCCACGTGTTGTGTGCTCATCTCAACGATGGCCGATAAGGAGGCAGTTAAGAGCAGCGCCAAGGACGCCAAGGCCGGCGAGGCCGCCAAGACCAGCAAGGAGGCAAAAATCGCCGACGCCGCCAAGGCTACCAAAGAGGAAAAGCCGTCCACGGCGCCCACGCTCACCGTCCCCATGGAGACGCAGACGGCCACCGCTGCTCAAGACAAGGGTCGGTCACGTTCAGCGTCCCCGACGGTGCTCCCTTCGCAGCTCATCATCAAGGCGAGGGCTCAGGTGGGTCGTTTGAAATCTTTGTCCACCTTAAAGACACAGCTGCCGTCTCACGCTCACTCAACCTCACTAGATGAGGTCCAACTGCTCGTGGCGCAGGTTGAGGAGACTCACCAGATCTTTTGCCGAGAGGACGAGCATCTGGAATCTGTGTGGCCGGCAAAATTCCTCGACCACGAGTATTATGCCACCGACGCACAGTGGGGCAAAGTGACGATGTTTGTTTCAAAATCAAAGAACTTTTGATAGAAATGAGATAGATCGATGATTTTTTTTTTAATTAAAGCTGACAGATTGCGGAATAAGAGAAAATTAATGAAATTATGGTACGAACGTTTTTTACGTTTTAAAATCTGTGTTAAACTTCAAATTTTAGAGCAAAATTATGTTTTATCCAATACCATGTCCGGTTAGAAGATTTTCTTGACATGTTGTACATCATTTCCTATAGATTTTGTTGCGCTGATTTCAAATCCGTTCGCAAAATTTATCTACTACCTCAAGATTTTGAAAAAAAAATCGGTTTCAAGGTTAACACAGATTTTCAAAGTTAAAAAACGTTCGTACCATAATTTCTTTAATTTTCCCTTATTCTGCAATCTGTCAGCTTTAATCTAAAAAAAAATCATCGCTCTATCTCATTTCTATCAAAAGTTCTTTGATTTTGACACAAACTTCGTTACTGCAGCGTAGACGCACAGTGGGGCAAAATGACGAAGTTTGTGACAAAATCAAAGAACTTTTGATAGAATTGAGATAGAGCGATGATTTTTTTTTTAAATTAAAGCTGATAGATTGCAGAATAAGGGAAAATTAAAGAAATTATGGTACGAACGTTTTTTAACTTTGAAAATCTGTGTTAACCTTGAAATCGATTTTTTTTTCAAAATCTTGAGGTAGTAGATAAATTTTGCGAACGGATTTGAAATCAGCGCAACAAAATCTATAGGAAATGATGTACAACATGTCAAGAAAATCTTCTAACCGGACATGGTATTGGATAAAACATAATTTTGCTCTAAAATTTGAAGTTTAACACAGATTTTAAAACGTAAAAAACGTTCGTACCATAATTTCATTAATTTTCTCTTATTCCGCAATCTGTCAGCTTTAATTAAAAAAAGAATCATCGATCTATCTCATTTCTATCAAAAGTTCTTTGATTTTGAAACAAACATCGTCACTTTGCCCCACTGTGCGACGTGGCTGTGCAAGAGCGGCAGCTAGTGTGGGAGATGAAGCTCCACCTGAGCCGCCTCAAGGAGGACGTCCAGGTTATCAGCGATCTCCGTTCTGCTCCTGCCAAGCCAACGCCTGGACGCGCAGGCAAGCTGTCAGAGATTGAGCTGTCAAAATTCTCCGGCAGCTACGCTGATTGGCCGACATTCAGCGAGCTGTTCACGTCGCTGATTATCAAAGATACGCAGCTCATGGAGATTGACCGCTTCCACTATCTCCGCTCAAGCCTGAGTGGCGAGCCGGCGAGGCGCGTCAACGCCTTTCCTCTCAGGGGCTCTTCGTTCCAGGCCTGCTGGGACATGTTAACGAAGAGGTTCGCCAACAAAGGCCTGCTCATCCAGGAGCAGTTGGACAAGCTGCTCACCCTGCCTCCCATCACAACACGTTCAGCAACATCGTTGAAGGACTTGGCTGCGACAGTGCACCAAGTCAACGAGTCCTTGGTTGCACTCAAGGCCCACGTAGATGCACAACTGCATCTTAGTGCACACGATCACCAACTCCCTGGACAAGGTGACGCGGGAAGCATGGGAGACGTCCTTGGCCAACACCTCAGAATATCCGAGGTATGAGACACTCTTGGCTTTCATCGAGGCCAAAAGCTCAGCGTTGGAGGAAACAGAGGGCTCAACGAAGAAGACCGCCTCCACGCCAGCTGCCCGCTCAGCTCAAAGGAAAGCGACCAGCCACGCCTCGACGAGCAGCAAAGCCGAGAGTGCTCAGCCTGCTCAACGATCAAGGGCCACGGCGTACCCCTGCGACGTCTGCAAGGGAGATGTTACGTCCTGAAGGGACTTTTGGCGAATCGCCCTGAGCGGCTAGGGTGACTCGCGGGATTCTTACTCTTTTAAGGTGCTAAAGCACGCCTTGACTAAACTTACCGTGGGAGGATAAGGAGAAAAGGGGATTAAATCAATGGTGACACGGAATTGAAGGGAAAATAACATAGTAAAATATATTCTGAATAAAAGGTTAAAGTAATTATAAAGACATACCCTAGGGACGGCGCTCCGTCCCTGCTATCGCAGTGAGCTCGGGTTTCGGCACGCTTGCCGATTATCGCTTCGTACGCTCTGTCGGTCGGTCAACCTAGCGTAGGTCGTGGTCGCTCGCTGTGCTCTCGGGTAGCACACGGAAGTCGGCACAATCGGTGTCCGTCGATGATCTCGCTATCTCGTTCCATCGCACGTCTTCGCGGAGTCAACGGCGGTTCGTATCTCGCTCAAGGGCTCTCCCGGCTAGGCCGTTCGCGGTGTGTCGGATGGATATACCCAGGGCTGATCTCGACCGTCCGGACGGGTGTCGCGGTCTCTACGTGGAGGCGAGGGCGCGGTTTCTAGACGGCCCGCTGGCTCGTCGCAACTTCCTAGCACGAGCTCTCGAAAACGAGTCCCTGTTCCGCGGTTCTTCGTCGCGGGCCGAACCTCGGACAGTCCCCAGGAATGGGGGAAACTGCCCTGTCGGCAGCTGTCGATTGCTTCACTAATTCTTTGATGCTTGCGAAATATCCGTGGCCCGGGCCGAGCGCGGTCGTTGCCACGGGCTAAGCGCAACGCGATTGACACGCGCGAGGCGATTCCGCTGAATCGTCGTAGGAAAAGTACGCGAGGACAGTGAGCACGGGATGGACCTGAAGGGCCCATGTAACAGAGACCATTTTATGGTTATGTGCCTGCAGTTCAGAGGCATGGCAGTGGAGTCAAGGCGCAAAGTGATCACCACCAACAACTTGTGCCGGAATTGCTGCGGCCGGCACCAGACAGATGTGTGCAAGTCGGCGATCAGATGCAAGACGTGTGGCGCTCAGCACCACACGATGTTACATCTGCATCAACCTTCTGCTCAAGCCGGCAGCAAACCCTCTGCGCAACCTCAAGCTGCTCAAGACGCAACGAAGTGAAGCGTTGGTGCAGTCGTCGCATCAACCCTCAGCGCAACAGGTCTCCAACTCAGCTCAACAGGTCCACCAGCATTTGTGCATTCAGCAGCCAAGTCCACCAGCTCTTCAACCACTCTGTTGGCAACCGCCAACGCTCAGCTCATCACATCGGTGATGTCCATACCAGTTAGGATGTTAATCGATGCAGGCTCCGAAATCACCTTCATCAAGGATGAGCTTGTTACTCAGCTCAAGCTCCAACGTATCCATTCAACAATTTCTGTCTTCGGCATTGGAGGTAACAAAGCTACTCAGACTCGAGGAGTCGTGCTAATTTCGCTTCGCTCCAATTACTGCCCAGCAACTGTGCATATACAAGCATATACATACTCAGGGCACTGACGTCAAATCTGCCATCAGTGGAATCACCTCATCAAGAATGGCCACACATCACCGGCCTTCAACTGGCCGATCCAGACTTTCTGACGTCAAGACCCATTGACATTGTCATGGGCGCAGATACCTATGGGCAGATCATCAAGCCCAATATTAGGAAGGGCGATTCTTCAATGCCAATTGCTCAGCTGTCAATCTTTGGGTGGCTCGTTCTTGGACCAATCACCATTGATTCAAATCAACTCAGCTCCTTGCATCACTCTGTCACAGTGCAGCACAAGGACAACGCTCTTTAAGATCTACTGGCCAAGTTTTGGATTCAAGAGGAACTCCCTGTAGTAACCCAGTGTTGTGATTATATGTATACACCGTCGGGGAGCCGAACGAGCAGTGCGTGTTCGGCTAGAGACAAGTCAACACCATGTACAGGTGCGCGAGACACACCGAGAATTACTGTATAATGTTTTGGTTGTTCATGTGTTACTAATAAAATCTAAAGGCTGAACAGTCAATGTTCATCCTAAATTATAAGAATCAAAGAGTACTGTAGTGGCGACGAGGATAAAACAACAATAAATTATAAGACCCAATAACACGTGAAATTAAACGTGAGAAAAAGTAGTAAATGAGTGACATACAGTGGGATGAGATAGAACAATTAATTACCAGTGGTGCAACACCGTGGATTCAAAAATTAACAAAACATCAAATTGAAAGAGTGTGCGGAAAACATAAAATTCAGTTTGAGGACAACCGTTCGCTAGATCAGTTAAGAGCTCTAGTCAGAAAATTTGTTAAAGATAAAAATAAAACAAAAGATAACGCGCAATCAAAGGATAACGGAAAAGACAGCAAAAACACTAAAATAGAAGAAACAGACACGGTTAAAATGGCTACATATTTAGGAGAAATAGAGCAATTCAAAAAGGGACAAAACTGGACCGCATTTTCAAGTCAGCTGGAAGCCTTCATATTGTTGAATGACATTGAGGAAAACAAAAAAACAGCCGTTTTATTAACAAGCATTCGTCAATTCAGTTATACGGAGACATGTCCAGAATCGCTCAGTTGCCAGATGAAGCGACTGTCGATTACAGTAGCCGCGTGTCGGAAATCCTTCAACAGATAAAAACGTGTCACGAAACAGAAGTCCCCTTGAGTGTCGTACAATATAATCAAACTGCAGAAATCAATGCTATTCGGACATTTTTGACAGGATTGAGACCAGAGGTTTACGCGAGAATGCGAACAGTTGACTTCCCTAATTTAGATAGTACTATTAGCGCCGCGATCAAAGCCGAGGCAGAAAATCAGGAGAATTTAATGAGAAATAGATTTGCTGAAGGCCTCTCGTATTCTGTACGGTGTACTAATTGTTCGGGTTATGGGCATACAACAGCGAATTGTAGTAGTAAACTCCCCGAGAGACAAATATCACAAGTATCCTGGCAGTCGAAATTCTGCGATTATTGCCGAAAAGTAGGGCATACTATCCAAGAATGTAGAATCAAAAATCGACAGAATAATCCGGTATCGCGACCCACAACGCAAATAGAATGTAGGTATTGCAAAATCATTCGTCATACTATTGATCAATGCCGTAAAAGAATATATAACAATAATAAAAACCGCGAAAGAATTGCGAATCAGAAACCAGAAATGTCCAAAACTTCAACTAATACACAACAAACTTCACCACAGAAACAAGGTACACTTAATTTGCAAAAGTTAAGAATTGGAAGATCACCGAACCTAACTTTATCAGGGCCCGAATTTAACAAACCCGAAATTCAAATGATGATAGATACAGGTGCCGACCTGAGCGTAATTAAACAAGAATCTATTTCAACCGACATCCCAATTTATACAGATGCTGTGTATGAATTGAAAGGAATAGCTGATAGTATTCTTCCTACTATAGGATATATCAAAGTTAAATTTCTAAACGCTGAAGTAGAGGTCCATGTTGTCAAAACATTGCCGCTTGCACAAGATGGATTATTAGGTACGACCTTTTTCAAAGAAATTGGAGCCAAAATAGACTATTCTAACTCAGCCGTGGTAGTAGGAGACTATATCCTACCATTTGAAAATTGTAAGGTAACTATACCAAACCGATCCAGGTGTCAAGTACAAGTTAAGGTTCTCGCTTCAGACCTTAAAACCGGATACGTACCTAAATTAGAATTGCATCCCAAGATTCTTATGGGAAATGCCCTAATTACCAATAATAATGGGTTCGCTAATCTTTATGTGGTTAATACATCTAATAAGGATATAACATTAGCAATACCTCCCATACAAATAGAACCTTATGAGGAAGTAGAAATGTCAGAAGTTCTCGAAACCCCAGAGCACGTTGAACAGGTATTGAAATTACTTCGTACTAATCATTTAAATCCCGAAGAAAAAGAAAATATAGAAAAATTAATTAGACGATATTCCGATAGATTTCACCTCCCTGGAACAGGACTAGAAGCCACAAATATAATTACACATAGAATAATCACAAAAACCGAAATACCAATAAATACTAAACAATATAGATACCCGCAAGTGCATAAAGAAGAAATCAACAAACACATATGCGAATTGTTAACTAACGATATCATCAAACCTTCATTTTCCCCTTATAACTCTCCAGTATGGATAGTCGAGAAGAAACCAGATAGTAAAGGAAACAAAAGATGGAGAGTAGTAATAGATTTCCGTGAATTAAACGATGAAACAATTGGAGATGCATATCCGTTACCAAATATACTAGACATATTAGATCAACTTGGTAGTGCCAAATATTTCTCAATATTCGATCTAGCCTCAGGATTCCATCAAATTCCAATGCATCCAGATGAAAAACATAAAACCGCATTCTCTACTCCCTATGGACACTACGAATTCAATCGAATGCCGTTTGGATTGAAAAACGCTCCTGCTACATTTCAAAGATTGATGGATCAGGTTCTTACAGGACTACAGGGTATAGAATTATTCGTGTACCTAGACGACATAGTAATCTATGCTCGCTCACTTCAAGAGCATGCAATCAAATTCGAAAAGCTAATGAAACGACTCAGGGAAGCAAACTTAAGTCTACAACCGGATAAATGCGAATTCTTGAAGAAAGAAGTAGCTTATTTAGGACATATTATTAGCGAAAATGGAGTTCGACCAGATCCAAGAAAACTAGAAGCTGTCAAAGATTTCCCCTTACCCAAAACAATAAAGAACGTGAGACAGTTCCTAGGGTTGGCTGGATATTATCGTAGGTTTATAAAAGACTTTTCAAAAATAGCTAAGCCATTATCAGATTTAACAAGAAAGAATAATAACTACAATTGGACGAGCAAACAACAAGAAGCATTCGAAATATTAAAAAACGCGTTATGCAGCGAACCTATATTACAATACCCAAATTTCGATGATCCATTTATTATAACAACAGACGCTTCTGGATACGCCGTAGGAGCCGTCCTCAGTCAAGGAGAAGTTGGAAAAGACCTTCCGATCGCATACGCTTCCAGAGTCCTAAACTATGCTGAAACACGTTACGCACCGACCGAGCGTGAATTACTAGCACTAGTATACGGCATGGAACATTTTCGACCCTACGTTTACGGCAAGAAATGTAAATTAATAATGGACCATAAGCCCCTAGAATGGCTGTACAAATTAGCAAACCCAACTTCAAGGTTGATGCGTTGGAAAATTAGGTTAGCCGAGTACGACTATGAAATCATTTACAAACCCGGGAAAAATAATACCAATGCTGACGCCTTATCAAGAAATCCAATACCAACTCTTCCTCTACAAGTAACTGAGAAACGAACTCGAGCACAAATGTCAACCAATACAGGATCCGGAAATCCAAGACCACTAAAACAACCCAAGGGAGATGCTTCATCATGGAACTCTGATGACTTAGACGACTCTGAAGATCCAATGATGTACGATTATCAATTAAAACGAAAACTAAAACGGAAACACCAAACAACAACAACCTCACCACCAGGTCGACCAAATCAGAAGAAGCCAAAACCAGGTGATACAACCGACACAGATGACTCAACCGACTCTGATGAATTGATATTAGATAATTATCAAATCAAACGAAAATTAAAAAGAAAACATCAGACTACGACGACCTCACCGACAGGTCGACCAGTCCGAAAACAGATAAAAGGAGAAGACCTACTAACCAAGGAATCCTTAAGAACTGAACAGTCCACAGACAGCTATGAAGTGAACAAAGATATTCAAGTGACAGTAGAAGTACATCCTCCCCCTAAACCAATTGCTAGACAAGAAAGTCCTGAAGAACCTAGAATGGAGGTAGAAATAATATCACCCGCAAATCAGCAACGACAAGGCGCAAAACCAATAGTAAATGAAGATGAAATAATGGAAATAGACGAAGGTGTGGAAGTACCTAAAACCCACGTATATCGTGATCCTCCCAAAATAAATTCTTCTGGCAGCAGCAGTAGTAACATCAGACTCATCCCTCGTAAAAAAGAGAAACCCTTAGAATCCAGTGGAACAGAATCAGGACGAGTATCACCATTAACATTAAAAGAAGAAGGAAAAGGAAGTTATAAAATACTCCCTAAAACCCCTAAATCCCCTAAAATAAAAAATAAATTTATTAAACCTATTAAACCGGGAAAAAGGAATATCAAACAAAAAAGACTACCTAGGATAGTAGATAACGTTCCAATCACATGTAAAGTTATAGAGATAAATGACCACTTATGGATGAGAAGAGAAACGTTAGCAGTATTCATTAATACAGAAGGCAATCCAGTAGAGAAGTCAGGAATAGAATTGAAAGAAAGAAAGATGTTAAATATTACTTCCGAAATCCCATTCGATGTAGGAGCAGTGAAAAGAATTTCAGAAGGGAGTCAATTAATCTTAGGAATGGTAATACAAGATCCTCCAACAATACAGACATATGCCACTGTACTGGGAAACTTATGCCATAATCTCATGGAATGGGGAATTAAAAAAATATCTCTACCTAAAGGAAGTAATAACGCATTATGGGAACAAATAAAAAATATAATCAAATTAAAATTTGTACAAACCAATATTACAATAACTATTTGCAATGGAACCATACAATTACCTATGGACCAGGATAGAATAATAATAATAAAAGAAAATCATGAATTACCAGTAGGAGGCCATAAAGGAATAACAAAAACGTACGAGCGCATCAGATGCTTATATTATTGGAAAAATATGAAAAAGGATATTAAGGAGTATATTAAAACCTGCATGAGTTGTCAGAGACAAAAATTAGTGCGAGTAAAAACAAGAGAACCTATGGTGATAACAGACACACCATTGGACGCGTTTGATAAGGTATCTATGGATATTGTAGGTCCATTACCATATACACGAGCAGAAAATAGCTATATACTCACAATACAAGACGATTTAACGAAATATTCATTAGCCATACCATTAGTTTCATTCACGAGCGAAGAGATAGCCGAAGCATTTATGAAAAATTTTATATGTCAGTATGGTTGTCCTAAAGCGATTTTAACAGATCAAGGATCTTCGTTTATCGGATCTGTTATGAAAAAATTTGCCAAGGTCCTCAATATTGAACAGTACAAAACGTCCGCATTTCACCCTCAATCGAACGGTTCGCTAGAAAGAAGTCACCATGTATTAATTGAATATTTAAAACACTATATTACAAAAGAAAAACAATGGGATCAATGGTTGCCACAAGCTATGTTTTCTTACAACACTAGTGTACATGAAAGCACCAAGTTTACTCCATACGAACTCATTTATGGTAAGAAAGCTAGACAACCTTCTAAAATAGCACCGAATGATTCACTTAACACATATCCAGATTTTGTCGACAATTTGATGAATAAATTAATAAATATTCGCGAAATAGGAAGGCGTAACTTAGAAAATTCAAAACTGAGACAAAAATACTATTACGATAGAAAAGCATCATCCGTTCAATATCATAAAGGTGAAAAAGTAATGTTATTAAAACCGAAGAGAAACAAATTTAGTAATGAGTATGACGGACCGTACACCATTATAGACGTTCTCGAGAATAACAACGTGAAACTGGCAAT
Organism: Andrena bicolor; assembly: GCA_960531205.1. NCBI lineage: Eukaryota > Metazoa > Arthropoda > Insecta > Hymenoptera > Andrenidae > Andrena > Andrena bicolor. The sequence goes on from CAUIJW010000012.1 coordinate 985,846, forward strand.
AAATCCCCGTGTTACTACAATAGTACACCAGGACAGGATTAAGAAAGCTTACATTTCACCAAATCCTAATAATACTAGAAACCATAATCAGGCTGGTAACAATGCAAACACGTGATTTCGAAAGGTGGGGAGATCCGCGAGATTAATTAAAACGAAATCAAATTCAAAAATTTAGTGCGTATTGAGATTCCGAATCCTAAGGAACCAAGACCAAAACGTGATTACCAGTAGAAGTAGAAGCAAATTATAGAAAAGAAAAGTGAGTAAAGAATCAATAAAATAACCAAAATTGATAAATAAATAAGATTAATAAAACGACACCTTCCATTTTTACTCAAAAGAATGCCGGTATTCCATTCACGGGCGTTCTGTCCTACCGATATGGACGAGGAGTATTACGGGCCATTGGACGGAATACTACCAGAAAACTACCCAACAATTTATATAAAATTGTTGCGGCTCGTGTGTCTTCAAGGACCTGGAGTGATTCGCGAAGACCGCTACGATATTTTTAAACGGAAAGTGTGCAGTGACTGTTTTCGACGATTCTCGAATAACCAAGAATTTTTCTACCCCCGGGCCTTTAATCACCTCCTCACCCTGGAAAATAGCGCTCTCGCGTTTAGAGACTGTAAATTGTGTGAAAAAACCTTGTACACCGTACACTACGCGCGTCGATGCCCAGAATGCATTGAAATGTATTTTGGCTTCGACGAAGGAGGTAGGGACGATGATCTGCTCCGACGGGGGCATGCAATAAACGTGATCACCGAATGGTGATCACAAAATAATAAAATCGAAAATTTTACTATCCTTCCTAACTGCGCAGTGAATCTCCGTGTCAATCCTGTCAATAGGGAAGAAAAAGTTAGGTCGCGAGAGAACAGGTCATGGAGATGGGGGAAACAATACAGGAACAATCAGTATTACGCGTACTATGGTAATCGACAGTCGCTGCTACGAAATCAGATACGGATCAACAACGAAATTACCGTAATTTCAAACTTTAAATCAATTACAACTCCATTCAAAACATAATTATCATAATGACAAATCATCGTGCGGGCAGGAAAAGAATAAAAACAAAAAGAATGGAAACTCAATGGCGGGAATTAAACAAAATAGACATCCCTGAAGTCAATTGGTGTGATTATGTCAAATTATCTCCCTCTGACCCTCGACAACGAGCATGGAAGTACATTTTCCTCTTTGGCTCTGGACACGCACCACCTCCAACAACGGGAATAAGATCACCGACGGTGGATGATAACGATGTCCAAGGATTCCAGTACATGGACGAAGAAATGGACTGCCCAAATCCTCCCCTTGACCCTTTTGAAAATCCCAATTCCCAAATCTCTGTCTCTCGAGGACGAGAGATCACCCCGGGCGGTGAGGTGTAACAAACCCCCAAAAAGCCCCTTTTCTTTTTTTTTTAATAAACCTAATTAATAATTCATAATTACTTAAATACTTATATTTTCATTACATCCTTATTATTCTTACGTTATAAAGAGTGCTAGCATTAAAGTTGATATTAGTTCAAGAGATACGAGTGTAATGAACGAGAGAATGAGTGAGTAAATCGAACACCTGTCGATCAGCGGATCGACGAGAGCAAGGATCCAAAAGAATGCTTGTGATTGGTGTGTGGCGAACGAGAGAGGGAACCAAGCGTTCCACGCGCGCACCTGCGCACTAGTCAGTCGTGCAGTAGACCGACGAGCGAACGGATCGAGCGAGACCGAGAATAATCGACGCGCAATAACCGATCTCCATTCCTATTGGTGCGCTCCCGATTCCTCGAATATGTATAAATACGGGCGAGAAAGCCCAGAGAAATTCATTCTTACTCATGAACTCAGACAGCCTTTGTTTACGAATCGTTAAGGCTATAAGCTGGTTCCAACATAAGGTTAGGCTTCAACTTTGGAAGCCGCTTCGCTGGCCCCTGGGTATGTCGAACGTTCTGACCAAGGCCATAGTCGCCTGGTTTGACGACGCATCTACCTTGGAAGCCGCCTTGCAGGCCCCTTAGTTGTCAAGCTAGAAATATCTATTATCAAGAGACACGGACTGGCTATTATTACGCGACGACTCGCTTTCAAGAACCCTGAGATTTACGAATCTCAATAAGGGCTGATCCAATTAGATTTTGAATGGTCTTAATGGATAGCTTGGGTTTGATTTACATAAGAAAAGTGTCTTCGTTTTGTTCCTACGTGCCTTATAAGCTGAGATATTTCAATGCAAAGTTCCAATTTGGCGAATTTTACGTTAAAAGATTTTTCTCCATCGTCAAGTGTGGGCAAGAGGGGAGCATGAAAGGGTGAGGAAATGTACCGCCAATTCACGCAGCACGAAAAGATCAAAAAGCATCTACGTTCAGGTTGCTAGTCCACGTAACCTAGCTAGTGTCAAACAGTTATAACCTGTCAAGTGTGAAATAAGGAAACTAGTTAAAAATTTTTAAGTGACACGAGTTTTTACACCATAGAGGACACTGAATTATTGTCTCAATTAACAAGGTAAGTCACCAAAATTTTTCAATAGACTATTTACGTAGAGCTTATAGAAACGGAGGGAACGCACAGACTTGGAAGTTGTCCGGAGAAGGTTTGACGGAGAAGCATCTTCTTTCCCACAAGTTTCTACAAAATAATATATTGTTTTTATACAACAAAACTATTTTTACATTTAGTTAGATAGACAGAGAAGCATCTTGTTTCGCACAAGTTTCTGGAAATCTGTCAAATAAGGTAAATTGACAAAATTTTTCATATTAGCGTAGCATTAAGAATTAAGAAAATTATGGCGTAGTGCTTGCAGTGTAAAGTAAGTTACATTAGTGAAAAAAGTACGCTGAAAATGCATCTCCCTCGATACTTCCTAATCTTTTATGAAAGATATTCGTAATAGTTTATTAAAATCTACAGTAGTTCCCACGCTAATCATTAATTTATTAGTTTCACATTACCAATATTTAAATTCACTAATGAACATATTAAATTAATTTTATTCCAACACCAATAAATTGTGCGTTAAATATATTGGAGCTCTTCATTCATTTTTGATAAATTACCATTAGCATTTAAATTTCCTTCAACAAGACTTTCTGCCATACGCTCTCACCTCATTCGGACACATTATGTAGTCTCTACACGTACTATAGGAAAAGTCCACCCTTCGTCTAAAACTTCTAAGTTATATTGTAACTATAATGTGGATTTTATATATTTACAGATAACTGAAGCACAAAATGATGCAGTGTGATCTACGTCAGAAAAAAAATTTATTGTAATATAGTATAATATTAATTAAACTTTAATTAAACTTTTATTCAGCTTCGATCCTCTGTGTGCTTCTTGTATGTTTGCTTCATATTTGAAAACTCAAATTTAAAGCAATTCCACCAATCCAATTGTCTTGTAGCTTTGCAGGTGTGCGTAGTTTGGATGACAATATAATATATTGTTAATTAAAAAAAATAACCCTGACGGGGTGAAAAAATTATCCAGTCATCAATAAACACTACAAAATGTGTGAAATCCTCACAAAATTCCCTTTTTTAAAAAAAGGTACAAAAAAGTGCGCCAAGTATATAATCCCATCAAAAAGAATCCCTTTTAAAAACATTGTCGTAAATTAATAGCTTTACAAAACTAATGATATACACCAATTGCGCCAATTATCGCAATGACTATTTATACAAACAAAAAAATGTATCAAATAATAGTAAACAGATATATTTTTATACAAATAAATATTTTAATACGAATAAATATTTTATTCAAAATACTTGGCGCTGCTCTCTGAAAAAAATGTTAATTGTCTTGGTTAATAAATAAAACAAGACCAGACTTATTGATTCAGACATATTTATTCAGTTTAGCAACACCAATTCCGAGAGCAGCGCCAAGTATTTTGAATAAAATATTTATTCGTATTAAAATATTTATTTGTATAAAAATATATCTGTTTACTATTATTTGATACATTTTTTTGTTTGTATAAATAGTCATTGCGATAATTGGCGCAATTGGTGTATATCATTAGTTTTGTAAAGCTATTAATTTACGACAATGTTTTTAAAAGGGATTCTTTTTGATGGGATTATATACTTGGCGCACTTTTTTGTACCTTTTTTTAAAAAAGGTAATTTTGTGAGGATTTATCATTACTCTCAGGTTAGCATATTACTCCTGAGCTACGAGGGAAAAGACTATCCCAGGTTGCAAATATCGCGCCTGATGAATCCGAGAAACGACAACAAACGTTCTCGACTTTAACATATTCAATCTCCTAAATCCATATTCTAAATCCTAAGTTTATAAGCAAACTCCTATATTCATAAACAACTCCTATATCGACCGAGCGTCATTATTCACAAAATCTCATCATTAGCTTTAATTTCTATCAATCTAAATCGATCATTAAAACGGATTTCTTTTGTACCGACTGAGTGTCGCAACCCAAGATGATCAACTGTACCTTTTGTACCGACCGAGTGTCGCAACGTAATTAATTTAGTTAATTTCTTTTATACAAAAGCGTTAATTTCTCATTTTGTATCATTTAGAAGTGTTTTCATAAATAAACACTATTAAGTTAAATTCTTGTTCTTGAATATTAATTCTTTATCGCACGCCACACGAACCAATCCCGAAATCCTGTAAAAACGTGTCGAGTCACGCGTAGAAACTTTACAACGGCGAAAACGGTTGAAATGGCTAGTGAAAAAGCACCGGGCTTCGTCTTGGGAGTCAATCCAAGTTCATCACATCACGATACAACAGAATTCCACAGCGTGAGTACAGCACGCAAGACCATAGGCAGAGCAGTTCAACATGGGTATTATCGGCAAACAGGAAATAGAGGAGAGACGAGGCAGCAGCGGACACCAAACATAAACAAATCGCAAACCCACACTGAAGACTCATCGAGACAATGTTATTGTTGCGGTAAATATAATCACTTGAAATTTCAATGCTCGTTACGATTCAAATATTGCAGTGAATGCGGAGAAAAAGGGCACATTTACAAAATGTGCAAAGAAAAAAAAAGTATCGCAAATCCACAAAGCAACAGCTCATTAAAAAAAATCGATGAGGACATTGAGATTTCAAGTGATATGTTCTTAAACAATATGGAAGCTTGCGACAGCTCCGATGAAAGAGAGGATGATAGATATGCGACGGACTTTCACGTAATTAACAATAACAATGCGAACCTAATGCAAAATGAGGACGTACCTCCTTGTTTCGAAACAATTTACGTGAATAACGTACCGCTCTCGATGGAAGTTGATTCGGGCGCACTCATATCCGCTATTTCGTTAAACATTTACAGAAAATATTTTGCAAATATACCAATTAACAAGTCGGAATTAACATTGCGGGCATATGACGGAAATGTCATTGCTTCATTGGGTGCAATAAATGTTTCAATAAAACGGGATAAATTAATAGAAAACCAAACGTTATATGTAATAAATAAAGGGGGAAATCCAATTATTGGTCGAGCGTGGTTGAAAAAACTTGGTATGTGGCCTCCAAGGTTTTCACAAAACGAATCAAAACAAATACATAAGATAGATAATTCAAAGGACAAATTAGAAAGGTTACAAACGAAATTTAAAAATGTTTTCGAACCAGGATTTGGTCTTTTTCCAAAAGGATCTTTAAAACTAGAATTGAAACCTAACACAAAACCAAAATTTGTTCAACCATACAAAGTGCCTTTCTCATTAAAAGAAAAAGTAGAAGCAGAATTAAAACGTTTACAAAATAATTCGATTATCGAACAAATAGAGTACAGTGAATGGGGAACGCCAATAATTCCGCTATTGAAAACAGATGGGTCAATCCGTATAGTAGGGAACTTCAAGGTAACAATTAATCCATATTTAATAATAGATCATTTTCCTTTACCTAGGACAGAATACATTTTTTCCATACTAGCAGGGGGGCTAAAGTACACTATAATAGACTTTTCGGAAGCTTTTCTACAAATTTCAGTAGATGAAGAATCACAAAATTTTTTAGTAATTACGACACATATCGGCTTGTTTAAATGTTTAAGGATGTTGTACGGAGTAGCTACAGGACCAGGTTCTTTTCAACGAAAAATAATAACATTATTAATGGGCATATCTGGTGTCGCCGTTTTACTTGATGATATTGTAATCACAGCGCCGAACGAAGAATTACATTTCGAACGCTTATATGAAGTTTTTAGAAGGTTAAATGAAGCGGGATTGAAAGTAAACCAAAACAAGTGTAAATTTTTCCAAGATGAGATCATATACCTAGGGCATAAGATAAACAAAGACGGTATTTACCCAATAAAAGAAAAAATAGAAAGCGTACAAAATGCCACTCGACCGACAGACGTGTCGCAATTACGAAGTTTTCTTGGATCAATAAATTATTATTCGAGATTCTTACCGGACTTAGCGACGCGATTAAAACCATTGTATGAGTGCTTAGAAAAACGAAACGGTTTCAAGTGGACAGATCAATGTGAAAAATCATTCCAGAATATAAAATAAAATCTCACATCAGATCAAGTTTTAATACACTTTGATCCAAGCAAACAATTAATTCTTACATGTGACGCTTCGCCATACGGAGTCTCAGCAGTATTAGCGCACAAATGGGAAAATAATATTGATCGTCCCATACAATATGCTAGTCGAACTTTGAATTCTAGCGAACGTAATTACTCACAGTTAGATCGTGAGGGCCTCGCTATAATATTCGGGGTTAAAACGTTTCACGAGTTTTTGTGGGGATACGAGTTCATATTACAAACGGATAATTCTGCTTTGACTCGAATACTTAGCCCGGAGAAGGCTATACCGACCATAGCGGCAGCACGCTTGCAGCGTTGGGCAGCATACCTAGCAGCGTATCGATACAAAATAAAACATATTAAAGACAAAGACAATTATGCTGACTGGTTAAGTAGGATGCCAATAAGCAACAATGAAAGAAATAACGATAAATTCCCAATTTTAAAAGAAATCCCCGATGTGTATCTAAAATTAATAAAGTCGTATGATTTTGCTAGTCTAGATTGGAAAAAAGTACAAAAATTAACGCGAGAGGATAACATTCTATGTAAAGTGATAGCGTATTGTAAAAATGGATGGCCCGAAAAATAACCTGACAACGACGAGTTAAAAACTTTTTGGCAAAAGAGAGATGCTCTATCAGTAGAATGCAATTGTGTACTTTGGGGACACAGGGTCATAATACCAAAACAATTGCAAGAATTAGTTTTAAAAGAATTGCATTTTAGTCACTTCGGAGTTAGTAAAATGAAAGCTTTGGCCCGAGGTTTTGTGTGGTGGCCAAGCCTAGATAGCGATTTAGAAGAAACAACACGTTCATGCTTAATATGCTTACAAACAAAAAAAAATCCAGTTAAAATACCATTAACACCTTGGGTATGGCCAACAATGCCATGGCATAGAGTTCACGCAGACTTCCTAGGGCCTATCAATAATAAAATGATTCTGCTTCTTATCGATAGCCACTCAAAATGGCCTGAAGCTTTCATCATGTCAAATATGACAGAAACTCAAACTATTCAAGTGTTTAAAGAGTTATTTTCTCGTTATGGTTATCCACCACATTTAATCACAGATAACTTTCAAACATTTGTAGGGCAAAAGTTTCGCGAGTTTGTAAAAAAATTTGGGAATTAGGCATAGCACGAGCCCACCTCATTGTCCAGCCACGAATGGCGCGGCAGAAAACTTAGTCGATACTTTTAAACGCAAATTAAAATGTATAATGAGCGACGGAATTGATTTGTATGATGCGAGTAAACAATTTTTATTAGATTACCGTACCACGCCGCACAGCGCTACGAACCAAACCCCAGCAAGGTTATTTTTAGGTCGGGAATTGAAAACACGATTCTCTCTGTTGCGTCCTCGAGAAACTGACGAACGCCCTTATCGAACTATTTTGTCGCTTCTGTTTCATTTAAATATCTTAATTAGATAGTAACCGAAAAAAAAAATAATAACGATAAGGGCGTTTACCCCCGTATTACCCGCAAACGGGGGGGGGGGGGGGATAGTGATCTAAAACTATACATAATGGTGTTTCAGTCTAGGAGCATTGTTTAAGAAATAACAACTCCAAGAATCGCGTGGGGGCCATTGGCCCATGTTTACCCTGCTAGACCCTGTTAATATCTGGAAAATATTCGTATTTAGCGTACGCGCGTTGTTCCACAGCTACCTTCACCGTCACAATTCGATCTCCCAAACGAACCGCAATCGCTTCTTCCATTCGCATTTAAATGACACGTGCTTAGGCTGGCGACAACTACTCTTTCTCGTCGCAAAACCCCTCATATTTAAAATATAATGGTCTTCTTTAAATTATTTAACTATGTTCCACCATCTCGACAATTTTGAGGATTTTTTAAATAATAGTTCGATAATAGAGCATTATTCTTGATTTTTTTGGAGGTTGTCACTCAAAGGGTTGTTTCGAAAAACCACCCCCAAAAAATTAATTATTTTTTTTTACCCTTAATAATTCAATTAAACTTCTGAGAAAAATATATGAAGCACAGTTAGTAAGTAGTTATATTTTCGTTTTCTTTTCATTCAAATATCTTAAGTAGTAACCGAGATAAAAAATAATAACGTTAAGGGCGTTTACCCCCGTATTACCCTTAAACGGGGGGGTAGCGATCTGAAACTTTACACGATGGCTATTCAGGCGAGGAGCATTGTTTAAAAAATAACAACTGCAGGAATCAGGGTGGGGGCCGTTTGCCCATGCTTACCCTGCTAGACTCTTTGGAATAGGCGACCCAGTCGTAGTAAAGGATTATCGAGGGGGGAGGGAATCGTGGACCGAAGCACGAATAGTGCGAGAGCTGGTCTCAGGGGTGACCTACTTAGTCGAAGTCACGCCAGAAATAATCTGGAAAAGACATAGCAATCAAATAAGAGAGCGTAGCGAAAATATGGCGAAATCAAATAATACATATTCTAAAGACGAGGTACAGGCGGAAGGCCGGTCGATTGTTGCGGCTACAGCGCCTCAATTGCGTCGCTCAGAACGTTTGCGACACCAAAAGTAATAATCTGGTAAATTTGCGCCCATTGACATCCAGCGATTTTTGTATGACTGTTACGAATGTTACGAGTGCAACGTATTGCATATGTGGGGGAGACTGTAGTAACCCAGTGTTGTGATTATATGTATACACCGTCGGGGAGCCGAACGAGCAGTGCGTGTTCGGCTAGAGACAAGTCAACACCTTGTACAGGTGCGCGAGACACACCGAGAATTACTGTATAATGTTTTGGTTGTTCATGTGTTACTAATAAAATCTAAAGGCTGAACAGTCAATGTTCATCCTAAATTATAAGAATCAAAGAGTACTGCACTCCCATTGGACACACCGACTCTACTCACCCCTGAAGAACAGGAATGTGAAGATCACTTTCGAGCGACACACACTCGTGATTCTACAGGACGTTACATCGTGCGCATCCTTCTCAGATCGTCTCCGAATCTACTTGGTAATTCCTATCAGACTGCACATGCTTGATTGAAGCGCACACTCAACAAGCTCAACAGGGACAGCGAGTACTGCAATCTGTACCAAGGATTCATGAAGGAATACGTGGAGCTTCAACACATGGTAAGAGCACCATCCATTTCACCTAACAATCATTCTGTTTTCTATTTACCAGACCACGGAGTGATCAAGCCTGACAGCGAGACGACAAAATTGAGGGTCGTCTTCAATGGATCAAGTCCGACGACATCTGGGCACTCAATCAATAACCTCATGCACACTGGCGCAAATCTTATTCTCAACATCACGGATGTGCTACTGTGGATCCGTCAGCACAAGTTCATTTTTGCCACGGATGTGACAAAGATGTATCGTCAAGTCAAGGTGCATGAAGATGATCAAAACCTCCAAAGGGTGCTCTGGATAGATGACAACTACAAGGAAGTACCTTACAAGCTCACCACAGTCACATATGGTACAAAGGCTGCTCCATTTCTGGCTGTAAGAGCTCTCCTGCAATTGGTGGAAGACGAAGGTCATCGCTTTCCACTCGCAGTGCCATGCATCACCCATGCCAGATACGTTGACGACATCTTCGGCGGCGCTGACACAGGTGAGAGACTCATTACAATTGCTCAACAATTAAGAGACCTGTGCAACGCGGGAGGTTTTCCACTTGCCAAATGGCATTCGACATACCCTCCGTTGCTTGAATCAATTTCAAAGACCACACGAGCCCATGGCTCAATCATTTCACTAGACGACTGCGATACCAAAATACTCGGGTTACATTGGAATGTGTTCAATGACAACTTTTCATTCTCCTCAAAAGCAAGTTCAACCTCAACGCTCTCTAAACGCCTCATCCTTTCAGAAGTAGCAAAGATATTCGATCCACTAGGATTTTTGTCTCCTGTCATCATTCGAGCAAAGACACTTTTGCAAGAATTGTGGCTGCACAAAATCGGCTGGGATGATCCTCTGCCATCCCAAGTCACATCCAATTGGCTCACCATCAGAGAAGATCTTACAAGCCTGGCCAGGCTCTCAATTCCAAGGTGGTTTCACACTCTCAGCAATTCAACAGTGGAACTACATGGATTCTCTGACGCTTCTCAACTCGCCATGGCAGCGGTAATTTATCTTACAGTAACCTCACCGTCCACTAATCACAAAGTGTCGACACTAGTGTGCTCCAAGACAAAGGTAGCACCCCTCAAGAAACTCACAATCCCAAGGCTCGAGCTTACTGCAGCATTGATGGTTGCGAAGCTCATGAAGTATGTTCAAGCAACCCTGCAGCTCAACATTGCTACAACACATCTGTGGACGGATTCTCAAGTGACATTAATCTGGATCAAGGCTCACGCTTCACGCTGGAAGGACTACGTACGGAATCGTGTCTCCCAAATTCAAGAACTCACCCAAGATGCACACTGGAGACATGTTCCAGGGAAGTCAAACCCAGCTGATTGCGCATCAAGAGGCTTGACAACAACTCAGCTTGAACAGCACGAGCTGTGGTGGATGGGACCATCATGGCTCACTCAACCCAGTGATTCATGGCCACCCCAACCAGTTTTGAAGGACGACTCGAGTGCACTAGAGGCTCGTCCAGGAATTTCAAATCTACTCAACGTACAACAAATTAAATACCACTGGGACCCCATTTATAAATACTCGTCTCTCAACAAACTTTATCGCATCACTTCAGTTTGTTTCAGAATCCTCACTAGAATGAAGAAGTTGCCATTATCTCTGCCAATCATCTCAATCCTGCCAGAGGACATGGAATGGGCCAGGAGCTTCTGGATCAAGGCTACTGTACTGGGAAACTTATGCCATAATCTCATGGAATGGGGAATTAAAAAAATATCTCTACCTAAAGGAAGTAATAACGCATTATGGGAACAAATAAAAAATATAATCAAATTAAAATTTGTACAAACCAATATTACAATAACTATTTGCAATGGAACCATACAATTACCTATGGACCAGGATAGAATAATAATAATAAAAGAAAATCATGAATTACCAGTAGGAGGCCATAAAGGAATAACAAAAACGTACGAGCGCATCAGATGCTTATATTATTGGAAAAATATGAAAAAGGATATTAAGGAGTATATTAAAACCTGCATGAGTTGTCAGAGACAAAAATTAGTGCGAGTAAAAACAAGAGAACCTATGGTGATAACAGACACACCATTGGACGCGTTTGATAAGGTATCTATGGATATTGTAGGTCCATTACCATATACACGAGCAGAAAATAGCTATATACTCACAATACAAGACGATTTAACGAAATATTCATTAGCCATACCATTAGTTTCATTCACGAGCGAAGAGATAGCCGAAGCATTTATGAAAAATTTTATATGTCAGTATGGTTGTCCTAAAGCGATTTTAACAGATCAAGGATCTTCGTTTATCGGATCTGTTATGAAAAAATTTGCCAAGGTCCTCAATATTGAACAGTACAAAACGTCCGCATTTCACCCTCAATCGAACGGTTCGCTAGAAAGAAGTCACCATGTATTAATTGAATATTTAAAACACTATATTACAAAAGAAAAACAATGGGATCAATGGTTGCCACAAGCTATGTTTTCTTACAACACTAGTGTACATGAAAGCACCAAGTTTACTCCATACGAACTCATTTATGGTAAGAAAGCTAGACAACCTTCTAAAATAGCACCGAATGATTCACTTAACACATATCCAGATTTTGTCGACAATTTGATGAATAAATTAATAAATATTCGCGAAATAGGAAGGCGTAACTTAGAAAATTCAAAACTGAGACAAAAATACTATTACGATAGAAAAGCATCATCCGTTCAATATCATAAAGGTGAAAAAGTAATGTTATTAAAACCGAAGAGAAACAAATTTAGTAATGAGTATGACGGACCGTACACCATTATAGACGTTCTCGAGAATAACAACGTGAAACTGGCAATAAATCCCCGTGTTACTACAATAGTACACCAGGACAGGATTAAGAAAGCTTACATTTCACCAAATCCTAATAATACTAGAAACCATAATCAGGCTGGTAACAATGCAAACACGTGATTTCGAAAGGTGGGGAGATCCGCGAGATTAATTAAAACGAAATCAAATTCAAAAATTTAGTGCGTATTGAGATTCCGAATCCTAAGGAACCAAGACCAAAACGTGATTACCAGTAGAAGTAGAAGCAAATTATAGAAAAGAAAAGTGAGTAAAGAATCAATAAAATAACCAAAATTGATAAATAAATAAGATTAATAAAACGACACCTTCCATTTTTACTCAAAAGAATGCCGGTATTCCATTCACGGGCGTTCTGTCCTACCGATATGGACGAGGAGTATTACGGGCCATTGGACGGAATACTACCAGAAAACTACCCAACAATTTATATAAAATTGTTGCGGCTCGTGTGTCTTCAAGGACCTGGAGTGATTCGCGAAGACCGCTACGATATTTTTAAACGGAAAGTGTGCAGTGACTGTTTTCGACGATTCTCGAATAACCAAGAATTTTTCTACCCCCGGGCCTTTAATCACCTCTTCACCCTGGAAAATAGCGCTCTCGCGTTTAGAGACTGTAAATTGTGTGAAAAAACCTTGTACACCGTACACTACGCGCGTCGATGCCCAGAATGCATTGAAATGTATTTTGGCTTCGACGAAGGAGGTAGGGACGATGATCTGCTCCGACGGGGGCATGCAATAAACGTGATCACCGAATGGTGATCACAAAATAATAAAATCGAAAATTTTACTATCCTTCCTAACTGCGCAGTGAATCTCCGTGTCAATCCTGTCAATAGGGAAGAAAAAGTTAGGTCGCGAGAGAACAGGTCATGGAGATGGGGGAAACAATACAGGAACAATCAGTATTACGCGTACTATGGTAATCGACAGTCGCTGCTACGAAATCAGATACGGATCAACAACGAAATTACCGTAATTTCAAACTTTAAATCAATTACAACTCCATTCAAAACATAATTATCATAATGACAAATCATCGTGCGGGCAGGAAAAGAATAAAAACAAAAAGAATGGAAACCCAATGGCGGGAATTAAACAAAATAGACATCCCTGAAGTCAATTGGTGTGATTATGTCAAATTATCTCCCTCTGACCCTCGACAACGAGCATGGAAGTACATTTTCCTCTTTGGCTCTGGACACGCACCACCTCCAACAACGGGAATAAGATCACCGACGGTGGATGATAACGATGTCCAAGGATTCCAGTACATGGACGAAGAAATGGACTGCCCAAATCCTCCCCTTGACCCTTTTGAAAATCCCAATTCCCAAATCTCTGTCTCTCGAGGACGAGAGATCACCCCGGGCGGTGAGGTGTAACAAACCCCCAAAAAGCCCCTTTTCTTTTTTTTTTAATAAACCTAATTAATAATTCATAATTACTTAAATACTTATATTTTCATTACATCCTTATTATTCTTACGTTATAAAGAGTGCTAGCATTAAAGTTGATATTAGTTCAAGAGATACGAGTGTAATGAACGAGAGAATGAGTGAGTAAATCGAACACCTGTCGATCAGCGGATCGACGAGAGCAAGGATCCAAAAGAATGCTTGTGATTGGTGTGTGGCGAACGAGAGAGGGAACCAAGCGTTCCACGCGCGCACCTGCGCACTAGTCAGTCGTGCAGTAGACCGACGAGCGAACGGATCGAGCGAGACCGAGAATAATCGACGCGCAATAACCGATCTCCATTCCTATTGGTGCGCTCCCGATTCCTCGAATATGTATAAATACGGGCGAGAAAGCCCAGAGAAATTCATTCTTACTCATGAACTCAGACAGCCTTTGTTTACGAATCGTTAAGGCTATAAGCTGGTTCCAACATAAGGTTAGGCTTCAACTTTGGAAGCCGCTTCGCTGGCCCCTGGGTATGTCGAACGTTCTGACCAAGGCCATAGTCGCCTGGTTTGACGACGCATCTACCTTGGAAGCCGCCTTGCAGGCCCCTTAGTTGTCAAGCTAGAAATATCTATTATCAAGAGACACGGAGTGGCTATTATTACGCGACGACTCGCTTTCAAGAACCCTGAGATTTACGAATCTCAATAAGGGCTGATCCAATTAGATTTTGAATGGTCTTAATGGATAGCTTGGGTTTGATTTACATAAGAAAAGTGTCTTCGTTTTGTTCCTACGTGCCTTATAAGCTGAGATATTTCAATGCAAAGTTCCAATTTGGCGAATTTTACGTTAAAAGATTTTTCTCCATCGTCAAGTGTGGGCAAGAGGGGAGCATGAAAGGGTGAGGAAATGTACCGCCAATTCACGCAGCACGAAAAGATCAAAAAGCATCTACGTTCAGGTTGCTAGTCCACGTAACCTAGCTAGTGTCAAACAGTTATAACCTGTCAAGTGTGAAATAAGGAAACTAGTTAAAAATTTTTAAGTGACACGAGTTTTTACACCATAGAGGACACTGAATTATTGTCTCAATTAACAAGGTAAGTCACCAAAATTTTTCAATAGACTATTTACGTAGAGCTTATAGAAACGGAGGGAACGCACAGACTTGGAAGTTGTCCGGAGAAGGTTTGACGGAGAAGCATCTTCTTTCCCACAAGTTTCTACAAAATAATATATTGTTTTTATACAACAAAACTATTTTTACATTTAGTTAGATAGACAGAGAAGCATCTTGTTTCGCACAAGTTTCTGGAAATCTGTCAAATAAGGTAAATTGACAAAATTTTTCATATTAGCGTAGCATTAAGAATTAAGAAAATTATGGCGTAGTGCTTGCAGTGTAAAGTAAGTTACATTAGTGAAAAAAGTACGCTGAAAATGCATCTCCCTCGATACTTCCTAATCTTTTATGAAAGATATTCGTAATAGTTTATTAAAATCTACAGTAGTTCCCACGCTAATCATTAATTTATTAGTTTCACATTACCAATATTTAAATTCACTAATGAACATATTAAATTAATTTTATTCCAACACCAATAAATTGTGCGTTAAATATATTGGAGCTCTTCATTCATTTTTGATAAATTACCATTAGCATTTAAATTTCCTTCAACAAGACTTTCTGCCATACGCTCTCACCTCATTCGGACACATTATGTAGTCTCTACACGTACTATAGGAAAAGTCCACCCTTCGTCTAAAACTTCTAAGTTATATTGTAACTATAATGTGGATTTTATATATTTACAGATAACTGAAGCACAAAATGATGCAGTGTGATCTACGTCAGAAAAAAAATTTATTGTAATATAGTATAATATTAATTAAACTTTAATTAAACTTTTATTCAGCTTCGATCCTCTGTGTGCTTCTTGTATGTTTGCTTCATATTTGAAAACTCAAATTTAAAGCAATTCCACCAATCCAATTGTCTTGTAGCTTTGCAGGTGTGCGTAGTTTGGATGACAATATAATATATTGTTAATTAAAAAAAATAACCCTGACGGGGTGAAAAAATTATCCAGTCATCAATAAACACTACAAAATGTGTGAAATCCTCACAAAATTACCTTTTTTAAAAAAAGGTACAAAAAAGTGCGCCAAGTATATAATCCCATCAAAAAGAATCCCTTTTAAAAACATTGTCGTAAATTAATAGCTTTACAAAACTAATGATATACACCAATTGCGCCAATTATCGCAATGACTATTTATACAAACAAAAAAATGTATCAAATAATAGTAAACAGATATATTTTTATACAAATAAATATTTTAATACGAATAAATATTTTATTCAAAATACTTGGCGCTGCTCTCTGAAAAAAATGTTAATTGTCTTGGTTAATAAATAAAACAAGACCAGACTTATTGATTCAGACATATTTATTCAGTTTAGCAACACCAATTCCGAGAGCAGCGCCAAGTATTTTGAATAAAATATTTATTCGTATTAAAATATTTATTTGTATAAAAATATATCTGTTTACTATTATTTGATACATTTTTTTGTTTGTATAAATAGTCATTGCGATAATTGGCGCAATTGGTGTATATCATTAGTTTTGTAAAGCTATTAATTTACGACAATGTTTTTAAAAGGGATTCTTTTTGATGGGATTATATACTTGGCGCACTTTTTTGTACCTTTTTTTAAAAAAGGTAATTTTGTGAGGATTTATCATTACTCTCAGGTTAGCATATTACTCCTGAGCTACGAGGGAAAAGACTATCCCAGGTTGCAAATATCGCGCCTGATGAATCCGAGAAACGACAACAAACGTTCTCGACTTTAACATATTCAATCTCCTAAATCCATATTCTAAATCCTAAGTTTATAAGCAAACTCCTATATTCATAAACAACTCCTATATCGACCGAGCGTCATTATTCACAAAATCTCATCATTAGCTTTAATTTCTATCAATCTAAATCGATCATTAAAACGGATTTCTTTTGTACCGACTGAGTGTCGCAACCCAAGATGATCAACTGTACCTTTTGTACCGACCGAGTGTCGCAACGTAATTAATTTAGTTAATTTCTTTTATACAAAAGCGTTAATTTCTCATTTTGTATCATTTAGAAGTGTTTTCATAAATAAACACTATTAAGTTAAATTCTTGTTCTTGAATATTAATTCTTTATCGCACGCCACACGAACCAATCCCGAAATCCTGTAAAAACGTGTCGAGTCACGCGTAGAAACTTTACAACGGCGAAAACGGTTGAAATGGCTAGTGAAAAAGCACCGGGCTTCGTCTTGGGAGTCAATCCAAGTTCATCACATCACGATACAACAGAATTCCACAGCGTGAGTACAGCACGCAAGACCATAGGCAGAGCAGTTCAACATGGGTATTATCGGCAAACAGGAAATAGAGGAGAGACGAGGCAGCAGCGGACACCAAACATAAACAAATCGCAAACCCACACTGAAGACTCATCGAGACAATGTTATTGTTGCGGTAAATATAATCACTTGAAATTTCAATGCTCGTTACGATTCAAATATTGCAGTGAATGCGGAGAAAAAGGGCACATTTACAAAATGTGCAAAGAAAAAAAAAGTATCGCAAATCCACAAAGCAACAGCTCATTAAAAAAAATCGATGAGGACATTGAGATTTCAAGTGATATGTTCTTAAACAATATGGAAGCTTGCGACAGCTCCGATGAAAGAGAGGATGATAGATATGCGACGGACTTTCACGTAATTAACAATAACAATGCGAACCTAATGCAAAATGAGGACGTACCTCCTTGTTTCGAAACAATTTACGTGAATAACGTACCGCTCTCGATGGAAGTTGATTCGGGCGCACTCATATCCGCTATTTCGTTAAACATTTACAGAAAATATTTTGCAAATATACCAATTAACAAGTCGGAATTAACATTGCGGGCATATGACGGAAATGTCATTGCTTCATTGGGTGCAATAAATGTTTCAATAAAACGGGATAAATTAATAGAAAACCAAACGTTATATGTAATAAATAAAGGGGGAAATCCAATTATTGGTCGAGCGTGGTTGAAAAAACTTGGTATGTGGCCTCCAAGGTTTTCACAAAACGAATCAAAACAAATACATAAGATAGATAATTCAAAGGACAAATTAGAAAGGTTACAAACGAAATTTAAAAATGTTTTCGAACCAGGATTTGGTCTTTTTCCAAAAGGATCTTTAAAACTAGAATTGAAACCTAACACAAAACCAAAATTTGTTCAACCATACAAAGTGCCTTTCTCATTAAAAGAAAAAGTAGAAGCAGAATTAAAACGTTTACAAAATAATTCGATTATCGAACAAATAGAGTACAGTGAATGGGGAACGCCAATAATTCCGCTATTGAAAACAGATGGGTCAATCCGTATAGTAGGGAACTTCAAGGTAACAATTAATCCATATTTAATAATAGATCATTTTCCTTTACCTAGGACAGAATACATTTTTTCCATACTAGCAGGGGGGCTAAAGTACACTATAATAGACTTTTCGGAAGCTTTTCTACAAATTTCAGTAGATGAAGAATCACAAAATTTTTTAGTAATTACGACACATATCGGCTTGTTTAAATGTTTAAGGATGTTGTACGGAGTAGCTACAGGACCAGGTTCTTTTCAACGAAAAATAATAACATTATTAATGGGCATATCTGGTGTCGCCGTTTTACTTGATGATATTGTAATCACAGCGCCGAACGAAGAATTACATTTCGAACGCTTATATGAAGTTTTTAGAAGGTTAAATGAAGCGGGATTGAAAGTAAACCAAAACAAGTGTAAATTTTTCCAAGATGAGATCATATACCTAGGGCATAAGATAAACAAAGACGGTATTTACCCAATAAAAGAAAAAATAGAAAGCGTACAAAATGCCACTCGACCGACAGACGTGTCGCAATTACGAAGTTTTCTTGGATCAATAAATTATTATTCGAGATTCTTACCGGACTTAGCGACGCGATTAAAACCATTGTATGAGTGCTTAGAAAAACGAAACGGTTTCAAGTGGACAGATCAATGTGAAAAATCATTCCAGAATATAAAATAAAATCTCACATCAGATCAAGTTTTAATACACTTTGATCCAAGCAAACAATTAATTCTTACATGTGACGCTTCGCCATACGGAGTCTCAGCAGTATTAGCGCACAAATGGGAAAATAATATTGATCGTCCCATACAATATGCTAGTCGAACTTTGAATTCTAGCGAACGTAATTACTCACAGTTAGATCGTGAGGGCCTCGCTATAATATTCGGGGTTAAAACGTTTCACGAGTTTTTGTGGGGATACGAGTTCATATTACAAACGGATAATTCTGCTTTGACTCGAATACTTAGCCCGGAGAAGGCTATACCGACCATAGCGGCAGCACGCTTGCAGCGTTGGGCAGCATACCTAGCAGCGTATCGATACAAAATAAAACATATTAAAGACAAAGACAATTATGCTGACTGGTTAAGTAGGATGCCAATAAGCAACAATGAAAGAAATAACGATAAATTCCCAATTTTAAAAGAAATCCCCGATGTGTATCTAAAATTAATAAAGTCGTATGATTTTGCTAGTCTAGATTGGAAAAAAGTACAAAAATTAACGCGAGAGGATAACATTCTATGTAAAGTGATAGCGTATTGTAAAAATGGATGGCCCGAAAAATAACCTGACAACGACGAGTTAAAAACTTTTTGGCAAAAGAGAGATGCTCTATCAGTAGAATGCAATTGTGTACTTTGGGGACACAGGGTCATAATACCAAAACAATTGCAAGAATTAGTTTTAAAAGAATTGCATTTTAGTCACTTCGGAGTTAGTAAAATGAAAGCTTTGGCCCGAGGTTTTGTGTGGTGGCCAAGCCTAGATAGCGATTTAGAAGAAACAACACGTTCATGCTTAATATGCTTACAAACAAAAAAAAATCCAGTTAAAATACCATTAACACCTTGGGTATGGCCAACAATGCCATGGCATAGAGTTCACGCAGACTTCCTAGGGCCTATCAATAATAAAATGATTCTGCTTCTTATCGATAGCCACTCAAAATGGCCTGAAGCTTTCATCATGTCAAATATGACAGAAACTCAAACTATTCAAGTGTTTAAAGAGTTATTTTCTCGTTATGGTTATCCACCACATTTAATCACAGATAACTTTCAAACATTTGTAGGGCAAAAGTTTCGCGAGTTTGTAAAAAAATTTGGGAATTAGGCATAGCACGAGCCCACCTCATTGTCCAGCCACGAATGGCGCGGCAGAAAACTTAGTCGATACTTTTAAACGCAAATTAAAATGTATAATGAGCGACGGAATTGATTTGTATGATGCGAGTAAACAATTTTTATTAGATTACCGTACCACGCCGCACAGCGCTACGAACCAAACCCCAGCAAGGTTATTTTTAGGTCGGGAATTGAAAACACGATTCTCTCTGTTGCGTCCTCGAGAAACTGACGAACGCCCTTATCGAACTATTTTGTCGCTTCTGTTTCATTTAAATATCTTAATTAGATAGTAACCGAAAAAAAAAATAATAACGATAAGGGCGTTTACCCCCGTATTACCCGCAAACGGGGGGGGGGGGGGGATAGTGATCTAAAACTATACATAATGGTGTTTCAGTCTAGGAGCATTGTTTAAGAAATAACAACTCCAAGAATCGCGTGGGGGCCATTGGCCCATGTTTACCCTGCTAGACCCTGTTAATATCTGGAAAATATTCGTATTTAGCGTACGCGCGTTGTTCCACAGCTACCTTCACCGTCACAATTCGATCTCCCAAACGAACCGCAATCGCTTCTTCCATTCGCATTTAAATGACACGTGCTTAGGCTGGCGACAACTACTCTTTCTCGTCGCAAAACCCCTCATATTTAAAATATAATGGTCTTCTTTAAATTATTTAACTATGTTCCACCATCTCGACAATTTTGAGGATTTTTTAAATAATAGTTCGATAATAGAGCATTATTCTTGATTTTTTTGGAGGTTGTCACTCAAAGGGTTGTTTCGAAAAACCACCCCCAAAAAATTAATTATTTTTTTTTACCCTTAATAATTCAATTAAACTTCTGAGAAAAATATATGAAGCACAGTTAGTAAGTAGTTATATTTTCGTTTTCTTTTCATTCAAATATCTTAAGTAGTAACCGAGATAAAAAATAATAACGTTAAGGGCGTTTACCCCCGTATTACCCTTAAACGGGGGGGTAGCGATCTGAAACTTTACACGATGGCTATTCAGGCGAGGAGCATTGTTTAAAAAATAACAACTGCAGGAATCAGGGTGGGGGCCGTTTGCCCATGCTTACCCTGCTAGACTCTTTGGAATAGGCGACCCAGTCGTAGTAAAGGATTATCGAGGGGGGAGGGAATCGTGGACCGAAGCACGAATAGTGCGAGAGCTGGTCTCAGGGGTGACCTACTTAGTCGAAGTCACGCCAGAAATAATCTGGAAAAGACATAGCAATCAAATAAGAGAGCGTAGCGAAAATATGGCGAAATCAAATAATACATATTCTAAAGACGAGGTACAGGCGGAAGGCCGGTCGATTGTTGCGGCTACAGCGCCTCAATTGCGTCGCTCAGAACGTTTGCGACACCAAAAGTAATAATCTGGTAAATTTGCGCCCATTGACATCCAGCGATTTTTGTATGACTGTTACGAATGTTACGAGTGCAACGTATTGCATATGTGGGGGAGACTGTAGTAACCCAGTGTTGTGATTATATGTATACACCGTCGGGGAGCCGAACGAGCAGTGCGTGTTCGGCTAGAGACAAGTCAACACCTTGTACAGGTGCGCGAGACACACCGAGAATTACTGTATAATGTTTTGGTTGTTCATGTGTTACTAATAAAATCTAAAGGCTGAACAGTCAATGTTCATCCTAAATTATAAGAATCAAAGAGTACTGCACTCCCATTGGACACACCGACTCTACTCACCCCTGAAGAACAGGAATGTGAAGATCACTTTCGAGCGACACACACTCGTGATTCTACAGGACGTTACATCGTGCGCATCCTTCTCAGATCGTCTCCGAATCTACTTGGTAATTCCTATCAGACTGCACATGCTTGATTGAAGCGCACACTCAACAAGCTCAACAGGGACAGCGAGTACTGCAATCTGTACCAAGGATTCATGAAGGAATACGTGGAGCTTCAACACATGGTAAGAGCACCATCCATTTCACCTAACAATCATTCTGTTTTCTATTTACCAGACCACGGAGTGATCAAGCCTGACAGCGAGACGACAAAATTGAGGGTCGTCTTCAATGGATCAAGTCCGACGACATCTGGGCACTCAATCAATAACCTCATGCACACTGGCGCAAATCTTATTCTCAACATCACGGATGTGCTACTGTGGATCCGTCAGCACAAGTTCATTTTTGCCACGGATGTGACAAAGATGTATCGTCAAGTCAAGGTGCATGAAGATGATCAAAACCTCCAAAGGGTGCTCTGGATAGATGACAACTACAAGGAAGTACCTTACAAGCTCACCACAGTCACATATGGTACAAAGGCTGCTCCATTTCTGGCTGTAAGAGCTCTCCTGCAATTGGTGGAAGACGAAGGTCATCGCTTTCCACTCGCAGTGCCATGCATCACCCATGCCAGATACGTTGACGACATCTTCGGCGGCGCTGACACAGGTGAGAGACTCATTACAATTGCTCAACAATTAAGAGACCTGTGCAACGCGGGAGGTTTTCCACTTGCCAAATGGCATTCGACATACCCTCCGTTGCTTGAATCAATTTCAAAGACCACACGAGCCCATGGCTCAATCATTTCACTAGACGACTGCGATACCAAAATACTCGGGTTACATTGGAATGTGTTCAATGACAACTTTTCATTCTCCTCAAAAGCAAGTTCAACCTCAACGCTCTCTAAACGCCTCATCCTTTCAGAAGTAGCAAAGATATTCGATCCACTAGGATTTTTGTCTCCTGTCATCATTCGAGCAAAGACACTTTTGCAAGAATTGTGGCTGCACAAAATCGGCTGGGATGATCCTCTGCCATCCCAAGTCACATCCAATTGGCTCACCATCAGAGAAGATCTTACAAGCCTGGCCAGGCTCTCAATTCCAAGGTGGTTTCACACTCTCAGCAATTCAACAGTGGAACTACATGGATTCTCTGACGCTTCTCAACTCGCCATGGCAGCGGTAATTTATCTTACAGTAACCTCACCGTCCACTAATCACAAAGTGTCGACACTAGTGTGCTCCAAGACAAAGGTAGCACCCCTCAAGAAACTCACAATCCCAAGGCTCGAGCTTACTGCAGCATTGATGGTTGCGAAGCTCATGAAGTATGTTCAAGCAACCCTGCAGCTCAACATTGCTACAACACATCTGTGGACGGATTCTCAAGTGACATTAATCTGGATCAAGGCTCACGCTTCACGCTGGAAGGACTACGTACGGAATCGTGTCTCCCAAATTCAAGAACTCACCCAAGATGCACACTGGAGACATGTTCCAGGGAAGTCAAACCCAGCTGATTGCGCATCAAGAGGCTTGACAACAACTCAGCTTGAACAGCACGAGCTGTGGTGGATGGGACCATCATGGCTCACTCAACCCAGTGATTCATGGCCACCCCAACCAGTTTTGAAGGACGACTCGAGTGCACTAGAGGCTCGTCCAGGAATTTCAAATCTACTCAACGTACAACAAATTAAATACCACTGGGACCCCATTTATAAATACTCGTCTCTCAACAAACTTTATCGCATCACTTCAGTTTGTTTCAGAATCCTCACTAGAATGAAGAAGTTGCCATTATCTCTGCCAATCATCTCAATCCTGCCAGAGGACATGGAATGGGCCAGGAGCTTCTGGATCAAGGCTACACAAGCAATCCACTTCTCAACTGAGCTCAAGGTCCTCAGCTCAGGGTCTTCGATGCCAACATCCCATGTCTTCAATCGACTAACAGCCTTCATCGATGAAAAAGGAATCATTCGAGTTGGAGGCCGACTCAACAATGCCCACATGGTGTATGAAAGTAAGCATCCAGCAATTTTACCTCGCCACTCACGTCTGTCTACTCTGATTATAGACCATGCACATCGACAAACTCTGCATGGAGGGACCCAGCTCACCCTCTCTCACATCAGAGGGCGAGCGCCAGTCAAGACTCATGTGCTACGGTGTGTTGTGTGTGCTCGACAAAGAGGGATCCGTGCCCATCAACTGATGGGCCAACTACCTCTTTCGAGAGTTGCACCCTCACGACCATTCACCCACACTGGCATTGATTAAGCGGGTCCCATCACTCTCAAGACGTGGAAAGGGCGAGGTGCAAAAACTCAGAAGGGCTGGATCTGTGTTTTTGTCTGTCTTACGACCTCAGCTGTACACTTGGACATTGTCACAGACTACTCGACAGAAGGATTCATCGCTGCTTACAGGAGATTCACCTCAAGACGAGGAATCCCAACCAGGCTCCACTCAGACTGCGGAACGAACTTCATCGGAGCAGACACCATTCTCAAGAGTATGTTCATCCAGGGCACACAGGATCATCGTCAACTCAGTCAGCTGTTTGTCAATGACAACACTGGCTGGTGCTTCAATCCACCAGCAGCGCCTCACGTGGGAGGAAAATGGGAAGCCGTCGTGAAGTCAATCAAACACCATCTTCGGCGAACCGTCAGTGAGACGGTACTCACCTACGAAGAATTCTGCACACTTCTTACCCAAATAGAAGCCATGCTCAATTCACGACCGCTCGAGCCTCTCAGTGATGACCCTGAAGACATCTCCACCCTCACACCGGCTCACTTCCTCATCGGGCAGCCTCTCACAACGCTACCAGAACCATCTGTCGAACATGAAGTCATCTCACCATCAGCCAGGTGGCGGCTTATACAACAACGGACTCAACGTTTTTGGACTCAATGGTCATCACACTATCTCCAACGTCAACTCTCCATCTCGAAGTGGCACCACCCATCGAATGAGATCAAGATTGGATCCTTAGTGCTCATCACTGATGAACGGTTTCCACCGAACAAGTGGCCACTTGCTCGAGTCGTCGCCCTTCACCCAGGAAAGGATGGGCTCACCAGAGTGGTGACGCTCAAGACTGCCACTACGACACTAATCAGGCCAATTGCAAAATTGGCAATTTTGCCTGTTTCAGATTCTACATCAACATCATCCAACAGCTGTTGATGGCGGGAGAATGTTTGAGATTCCATTAGTTCTCTGCTCCGCCGCATCCAAGCTCACCGCAGCACCTACCGGGCAGCGGTACACGCCGCTGATCGATATTCGATCAGCCGATCGATACTCCTAGTCGCCTGCTCAGCCAATCACCGATCACCACGTAAAGCGAGCGGCCCAATCACGACGCGTACTTTCATGATCGATTCGGCTCCATATCAAAACTACACAGTACAAAACTACGCGTGCAATTTAGGACACATCAGAATAGTGCACAGAAAGTAGTGCACATACAATTTAGAACACATGAAATTTATAGTGCACATACAATTTAGGACACATGCGACTGAGGACACATACAATTTAGGACACATGCGATTTAGGACACATTCAATTTAGGACACATGCGGTTTAACGCACATTCAATTTAGGACACATGCGGTTTAACGCACATTTTTTTAGTGCACATCAGGATAGCGCACAGCAAGATTTCACGCGCAACCATCTTCTCGTCGCCATCGACTGTTTCACAGCCGACGGTATTAGTATTGGTTGGGGTTAGTTCAGGGCGGGCGGCGCGCGCCCGCGTGCGGGCGCGTAATGCATGGTGGTGAACCGATGTGAATTTGGGGATTTCCAAAATGTGACTGCGGTTACAAGTATCGCGTGATGGGGTCAATATCGCCATTGCTGTCAAGGTCATCATTCTGAACATTTTCCCTTAAACTTTTTGGTAGTTGGTTTTGGTTTACGAGATATTCGCAAAAAACATAACTCAAAATTACAATTACCGAGTTTAACACGTACCCACATCGGTTCGCTACCATGCTTTACGCGCCCGCAAGCGGGCGCGCGTCCCCCGCCCTGATCTAACCCCTACCAATATTAATACCGTCGGCTGTGAAACAGTCGATGGCGACGAGAAGATGGTTGCGCGTGAAATCTTGCTGTGCGCTATCCTGATGTGCACTAAAAAAATGTGCGTTAAACTGCATGTGTTCTAAATCGCATGTGTCCTAAATTGAATGTGTCCTAAATCGCATGTGTCCTAAATTGTATGTGCACTATAAATCACATGTGTTCTAAAGCGCATATGTCCTAAATTGTATGTGTTCTAAATCGCATGTGTCCTAAATTGTATGTGTTCTAAGTTGCATGTGTCCTAAAATGTATGTGCACTATAAATTTCATGTGTTCTAAATTGTATGTGCACTACTTTCGGTGCACTATTCTGATGTGTCCTAAATTGCATGTGTAGTTTTGTACTGTGTCGTTTTGATATGGAACCTTTGTCGCGACAACGTATCTGCCACGCAACGTGTGAAATTCTTGTGTTCATAATTTGTGCCCAATTCTCTTCTCAAATTCACACAAGTGAGTTTGTTTGATTCTTGTGCTCATCCAGCACATTATTTTAATAAAGTGACTCAGTCAATTCTTGACTCAAAATTCTCGCACCGAGCATTACTTTCTCACCGTTATTTCCAACCTAACATTCTCGCGTGCTCACCCACCTCAATCTTAGACAAAATACATTTATTGGCTCGTTAAGAAGATTTAGATATGAAATTCAGGTGTTGGGGGAAATATTTAATTAAATTTAATTAAATATTTCACATTCACGTGAAGTTTCTTATCTAAACCTTCCCCATCTCTTCAGTTATTATTGGCATAATTGGACATTATTTTGCCAACAATAATTGATAATGCCAACAAATGTATCTCTTACCCTACTTTTTGTATAAGATACTTAAATGTAAAAAATACAAGTAGAGGTAAGGAACAGTGAGTGGCTCAGATTTTTCTTTGAAAAATGTTCCTTATATTGAATTTAACAGTTTGCTTAAATACTATAGTGCTAAGTAATTATTGTTCACTCCTTGCCACGTTCTAAGGGAAGCTGTGTCTCTTTATGCTGCTGTTTGAAGTACAACTTGGCACTACGCATCACCAATGTTCCGTTGGTCCTCTCCGTCCTCTCTTTCTATCTAACAAAATTTATTTTTGTAGCTGTTAATAGCATTTAACGAGTGCATTCCAAAAATAAAAGTTTTAAGTTTAGGAAATCATTTTTAATAATTTTTATAGTAAATTGAAAGTTTTTGATAATAGATTTTATAACCTAAAAATACAAAAACATCACGAAAATTCAAAAAAACAAGTGTCTTAAATGTAACTCGAACCGTACATAAAACTTTCTTACCTGTCACCGTCTTTGCAATTGCTCCATTCTTCTGCACATTCATTTTAAATGAAACAGTAAACACAAGTAAATACCTAATACCTAGCGTTTCACTCACGTTTTATTTGGTTTCACTTATAAGACTGTATAAGTCTCAGCCAATCGTGTATGTACAGACACAAACACAACTATACCGCGACACTAGTACCCTCTGGGGTATAAGAGATTTTCCCTTCCTACCTAAACGCTATCCCGGAAGTTCCCTATTAAGTTTCCACCCACTGATGAGTTTTCGCACACAACTATGTATTACGCTAAGAATAAATAACAGCCATACGGCTACGTTCAGGCGGAGCCGAGCAGCATTCCCGCTACTCCACTATACCCTTCGGGGACCATGCAATTCCAATTGACAAATCCACGATCGTCAGATGGTGGTGGTTGGTTTCCCCTCGATCGCTGCTCGCGAAACGAAACTCACCGGCCAATATATTTGATACCGACCTTAGTAAAGAATGCTTAAGCATTTGCTTAAGAATAAGTAACATTACTGCCGCTGTCCGTTTGGAGAGAATACTGGCACGCGACCACCGTCCGCATAGAGAAATTGTTAAATTCAGTGCCGTCGCTGAAGCGTTAAGTGGCTTTATATGTATATTCTGTACTGTTAATGCTTAAGGTTTCTCGTACATTAGTCTTATTGAGATGTTTGAATCGCGCGTTCTTGAGTCGGCCATGTTTTGGATTCTGACTTAACTTGAAGCGGCGCTGGAAGCAAGAGCACGCCTCCTACCTTCTCAGTGTCGATCAAGACGAGAAAGCAAATGTATCTAAGTAATTGTCAGTCAGTCGTTGTAGAGAGGCAAAAAATAAAAGTTATATTTTAATCTTTTGCACATACTAAACAGTATTATATTTACTAACAAAAAAAGTAGAGCTAAAACTGTGCTTCAACAGGTTATGGGCCCAGACCATTGAGCTCCTTTCTGCGTGGAAATACTCTCAGAATCTAAAACGTGCTGTGTGACGGCCATTTTTCTCCTGTATGAAACCGCGTGTGTGACTAGAAAATTTGCATCCATCATGTCGGACGACATCTCAACAAGAAACGTCAAGAAATTTGACGGAAATAACTTCCAAGCGTGGAAGTTTCAGCTGAAACAATTATTTCTTGCTAACGGCATTGATGATATAGTGAATGGTAAGAAGGCAATGCCGGCCGATCAAGCGACAATGGAGGCGAAAACTTGGAGGAAGGAAAACGCAAAAGCAAGTTTCTTGATTTCCTCATTGTTGGAACCAAAGAAATTGGATCCCCTTCTGGTATGCGTATCGGCGAAAGAAATGTGGGATAAGCTGTGTTTGCTGCACGAGCAAAGGGCAGAGGCAAACAAAATGGAGATGCTGCAAAAATTCCATGAATACCGGATGCCGTCTGGAGATTCAATAGAGCAGCATATAGCTACCGTGGAAAATATGGCAGCCGGATTGAAAGATCTGGGCGAACAGATCTCTGATAAGGCTATAACGGCGAAGTTGCTTGCCAGTTTGCCATCTAAGTATAGCACCTTCAGAACTGCGTGGGACAGCGTTGAACCTGCTCGACAGACGCTTGAAAATCTTCAAGCGAGATTAATCAGCGAAGAAGCGAGACTGAGGGTGGATTGTGATGACGGTACTAGTGCCCTTGTAGCATCGAGTAAAGTTTCTGACAAAAAGAAGAAGAGACGTCCAAGAAAGGACATCGAATGCTGGAAGTGTCATAAAAAGGGACATTTCGCAAATAAGTGCAAGACAAAACTTGCACGAGAAAAGTGCGAGAAAAATGAACAAAACGGAAGTGACTCGTGTGATTGTGCGTTTATTGCGCAGGAAAACGGAAGTGACGGAAAGTCAGGGCATGACAAGTGTGCAAAAGCAGTGTGCAGGTCGGTAAAGAAATTACTTGAACTGGAGCAAAAAGACGTATGGCTTACCGACAGTGGCGCGTCGGCCCACATGACTTTTCGTCGTGACTGGTTCACCGAGTACCGTGAGGATCCGTATGGTGGCACTGTGATGCTTGGTGACAATGATAAGTGCGAAGTTGCCGGAAAAGGAACAATAAATATTGAGAAACTCATCAACGGTGTGTGGATAAAATCCAAAATCAACGGTGTACTATATGTGCCGAGACTAAAGAAGAATCTGTTTTCTGTTGGAGTGTGTGTAGAGCAAGGCTATAAAGTTGTCTTCGACAAAGGACCAGTAAGCCTGGAGCGTGATGGTGTAACCGTTGCTTCTGGAATTGAACAGAATAATAAAATTTATCGAATGTTGTTCAAGGTGGAGCAAGCGAAGGAAACAGAAGAAGCTAACCTCACAACCGCGAGCCTTCGTGTCTGGCACGAACGTCTGGAACACATAGGAAAACGTGCCATAAGTGATTTAATCAAGAATAAATTGGTTAATGGTGTGTCCATGACGGATGAAACAGATTTCTTCTGTGATGCATGTCAACTTGGAAAATTGCATCGCCTACCGTTCAACAAGTGTGTTCTGAAAGCAAAAACACAACCAGGTGAGAAAATACACACAGATGTGTGTGGGCCCATGTCGGTAGACTCGCTGGGAGGTGCTCCATACTTCCTAACCTTCAAGGATGACTCAACAGGTTTTCGGCATGTGTATTTTATTAAACATAAGTCAGACGTATATGATATGTTTAAAGAATATGCACAGCTGGTTGCAAATAGGTTTGGAACTGAGATCAAGGTATTGCGATCAGATAATGGCCGTGAGTTTCTCAATAAGAAAATGAACGAATACCTAGCTGCTAAGGGCATAAAGAAGGAAAATACTGCTCCATACACGCCGGAGCAGAACGGCAGAGCCGAACGGGATAACAGAACAATAGTAGAGAGTGCTCGTTCAATGCTTCACGCAAAAGCGTTGCCAACCTTTCTGTGGGCCGAAGCTGTCAATACAGCAGTTTACGTGTTGAACAGATCGACCTCCTCTGGAAACAAGGCAACACCCTATGAACTATGGGTCGGAAAAAAACCCAGTATTGAGCATCTACGTATATTTGGATCCAGAGTGTTTGTACATGAGCCAAAACAATTTCTAAAAAAACTGGATGCCCGGGCTAAATCAAGGGTCTTCGTTGGATATCAAGAAGACTCCACTAACTACAGGGTCTATGATCCAGAGACAAAGACAGTGACTGTGTCACGAAATGTGATTTTCAACGAGGAGACTGGTACACCAAAGATAACCTCCGAGTGTGAAGAAGATAATATGATCGTGCTGAAACGATCAAACACCCCAGAAGAGGACTTGGAACTGCATCCTGAGACTGAAGTCCTGGAGGAGCTAGAGGATCAGTTTGGGACTGATACAGTGGAGGAGTTACATCAAAACAATCAAATAGCAAATGAGACGTCACAGCGAACTCTAAGGAATAGAACAAGTTTGCGTGTACCAGCTAGATATGCAGATGTTGCTGAGTATATCGCCCCAGACTTATTTGAGAAAGCCATGAGCAGCAGAGATGCCGCGCAGTGGGCACGTGCTGTTCAGGAAGAACTGAAAACGCATGAGCGGAACCAGACTTGGATGCTAGTCCCAAGAACACCAAGTCAGAAGCTCATTGACTCAAAATGGGTATTCAGAGTCAAAGAAGATCCTGAGAATAAAACTCCAAAATTCAAGGCAAGGCTCTGTGCGAGAGGATTCAAGCAGAGGCAAGGCATTATCTTCACGGAAACGTTCTCACCTGTAGTGCGCTACGACTCTCTCCGCGTGCTGCTGGCAATGGCAGCAGAAGAGGATTTGGAGCTGCAACAGTTTGACGTGCAGACTGCGTTTCTCTATGGAAAGCTAAATGAAGAAATATTCATGGAAGTTCCTGAGGGACTCAATGTAAGAGGAAGTGTTGTGTGCAAGCTGGTGAAATCTCTGTACGGGCTCAAACAAGCACCTAGGTGCTGGAATAAACAGTTTGTAAAGTTTCTGAGCCAATACAAGTTTGAACCAAGTAAAGCGGACCAGTGTATCTTTGTTGGAAAATTTGAGAATGACATAGTGTATCTTGCGTTGTTCGTAGACGATGGTCTACTGGTTGCAAAGACACAAGACACTTTAGAGACAGTGATAAGCGAATTGAAGAAAACGTTTAGTATTACAATTGGTGATGCGAAAACCTTTGTAGGACTACAGATAATGCGTGATAGGCAAATGAAAACGCGCACAATACACCAATCAATGTATGCAAAGCGAGTTGTCAAAAGATTTGGCATGAGTGAGTCAAAGCCAGTTAGTATTGGCAAAGGAATCCACCACCGCGGGAACGGTGGCGCTAGTGTAACATAACAAATATGGACGACGCAAGTACACCTTTTACTGTATGTTTAGATGGATCCAGTAGTATAAAAGTTTATTTCAAAGTTATTTCTTATAGTAAAAATGTTGACAATACATTTGGACACAATTTTAGAATATGTCAAAGTATGTAATGTGAACAATTTTAGTTGCTCCACTTTTTGGCACTTTTATGAAAACTTAAATTGAGATAATTGTTCATTGTGGCGTTACAATTTGTTATACAACATTTTTTTCTGCATACAATTCATCGATATTGTGAAAATTGGTAGACTGCAATAAATGGTATGCTTGCGTCGGCCATTACTACTAGTTCGCGTACCGACCGCTAGTGTCGCATACTAATGTTCTACTCCCAATATCCACATGCGAGTCTTTTACCTACTAATCAGGAGATAAAACGAGTGCCATACAGGGAGGCTGTTGGCTCCTTAATGTTTCTCGCGGTGGTGAGTCGGCCAGATATTGCGTACGCGGTGAATGCTGTGAGCAAATTCACGAATTGTCATGATGAATCTCACTGGCGTGCAGTAAAAAGAATTATTGCGTATATAAATAGTACTAATCAATTCAGCATAGTGTACAAAAGCGGCGGTAGAGAATCAGGTCTTATGGGATATTCAGACGCGGATTTTGCAGGTAATGTGGAAACTAGGCGATCAACGACAGGTTACGTATTCTTTTTAGCAAGCGGTCCAGTCACCTGGTCTTCACAGCGACAGAAGATGGTTACACTGAGTACTACCGAGGCAGAATACGTAGCAGCAAGCGCAGCCACTAGAGAAGTCGTTTGGCTCAGAAAGCTGTTAGATGATTTAGGTCATGGAAGTACTGGTGCAACAACACTGTATGTAGACAACCAGAGCACCATAAATCTTATGAAAAATGCGGAGTTTCATAAGCGCTCTAAACATATAGACATTAAATATCACTATATAAGGGA
The DNA here is from genome assembly GCA_960531205.1 of Andrena bicolor. Taxonomy (NCBI): domain Eukaryota; kingdom Metazoa; phylum Arthropoda; class Insecta; order Hymenoptera; family Andrenidae; genus Andrena; species Andrena bicolor. The sequence goes on from CAUIJW010000012.1 coordinate 1,018,556, forward strand.
AAAGTTCGAATCTAATGATATATGTATAATGTATGTGCCTTCTGAAATGCGGCGCGCGGATATCCTAACGAAAGCTTTACCAAAAGGACGATTTGTGGAACTTAGAAATAGCTTGAGTATAAAGAAAGTCAACATGTACTGTGCCCCGATGGAAAGAAGAGACGTGAGAAACTCTAGAGTGAGGCGGTGGGAGCGTAGAACCCCTCTCGCCCCCCTGACATTTCGAGTTTCATCTTTCCATCGGAGCACAGTACTCAAACGGCGGTAGTGTTAATGCTTAAGGTTTCTCGTACATTATTCTTATTGAGATGTTTGAATCGCGCGTTCTTGAGTCGGCCATGTTTTGGATTCTGACTTAACTTGAAGCGGCGCTGGAAGCAAGAGCACGTCTCCTACCTTCTCAGTGTCGATCAAGACGAGAAAGCAAATGTATCTAAGTAATTGTCAGTCAGTCGTTGTAGAGAGGCAAAAAATAAAAGTTATATTTTAATCTTTTGCACATACTAAACAGTATTATATTTACTAACAAAGAAAGTAGAGCTAAAACTGTGCTTCAACATGTACATTTTGTATAATTTGCATACTTACATGTGCATGACCTATCTATACTTCTCATGTAAGTAAATTCAAGAGATTGAATTCCGTCGAATTTATCGAACAACAATGACAGTTTCCCGGTTCGTTCGTGGAGTTCTCGCACGGGTGCAGAACTGTCCAACGAATCAAAATACGTTTTGAAACGAGTGAGTCCGGCTTTGACCTGACCACGCTCTTTCACTAACTCTCTCAACGATGCTTCCATATTAAATGCGCAAGATAATCACGAATCGTGCAAGAAAAAACCGTAAGGAAATGAAAGATACTTAAGGAATCGGTGCGTTGATCTCCTGCCTCCACTGCGCCAGTCTTCGGAATAGAGGTGCAGCTACGGAATCTCGTGCAGGATGTTGACACCGCCACCTTCACGACGAAAGTCCAGAAGACGCCAAGAAATCACCAGTTCAGTAGACGCCAGCAAGAACAGCTTCTGGTGTCCCAATGGCGATCCTCGTCAGCAGATCCAAGTTGCAGGGTGCTGACCGGCGGGTCCGTGGTACTGATCAGGATTGTTGATCACACACGAATGTATTCAAGTCCGTGGATACACGTGACTCAACTTCTCACAAAGTCCGAGATGTCACTTGAATTCTGGTACACTGAACACGAATACTCCGGCTCGAAGGACCAATGTTGGGAGCGTGATGGTTCTATGTATAACCGCTGGTTCAATAACCACGCTCGATTTTAAAAACGATAATATTTATTATAAATGACCGTTACTATGGTCGACAAGAGTCAAGTACAATAAGTAAAGATGTTGGTATATGTATGGCCGTTTCTAAGGCCGACAGGAGCCGAGAACCTTTCGTTTCGTTAAGTTTTGAGTTCTAATTTTCCTCCTCCGCGCACCCTTTAACGAGACCTCAGTTTGCCCCACCACCAACCTTTGCTACGGAAGTCCGTTCAGGGTGGAAATCTACGTTCACCAATCAGTCCTTAAGGTGACACGTTGGGCGTTTTCCTGGTCTCTGTCCACACTCCGCCCACCTTTCTGCATAAACAAAATGCAGTGGGGGAACATCGTACCGGGACCCCGGGAAAGGCCCAAGGTCCCGCGGAAAGAAACGACCCCTCACGTGCGCGACCTGTCCAGGGGTTTATGACACGTCAATCGCTATTGAGCCTCCAAGGGGACCCGTCATAACAGGGATTTGGAGTTTTCCCCTGTTTATGATGCCAGATGTTTAACAGCCACAGCAATCGCGCTAATGACATTCCTAAACTCAAAAATAGCGAAAAGAGCACGTCCGCATCATAAACCCCGTGGCCTTTCGAATCCTTAACAACCTTCATACATCATACACCCTCCCCTCTTTTTCTCTCTCTTCCTCATTATTCCTTACATACAGTCATCAGTCATCATACTTATTTTATACTATATATCTCTCTTAATTATACTCAGGTACTCCGTTATTTTCTTTGCTGCAGCTCTTCTGTCTCCTCTAACCGCATCTGCTATGTCATCTCCCTCCTGGATCCCCAATTTCTCCAGCTCCATCATCAGTCTATCTCTCTCTCCAATGTATTTATCACAGTCCCAGAAGACGTGATTTATGTCTTCTACCCCTCGCCCACATTCACAATCAGGTCTCTCCACCATTCCCTTTCTATAAAGGGATTCAGCTAAATTATAGTGGTTAGCTCTAATTCTGTTCATGACATTGATCTCTTTCCTTTTCATCCCTTTCATATTTATAAACCATGGTTTTCTACTTCCTATATTATTTTCACTTCTTGTGAAGTACTTCACCCGTTTCGTCTCTCCAACTCCTTCCATATCTTCCCTTGATTTCTTCCATAATTCTTCTTCCAGTTCAACTTTAATATCCTTCCATGGTATTTTTATATCTTTATCCTGTTCTCTCCCTGTTAGTTCCTTAGCATTAGCATCCGCTCTTTCGTTACCTTCTATTCCATTGTGAGCTGGAATCCAGGCTATCTGTAATTTTCCTATTCTTCTATCATTATTATCCCTGCCTTCTCTTTTATTCCGCTTGTTTCTTTCTAATATAGCCTTACTAATTCTCCATATTCTTTTATCATAATCATCTGTGTTATCTTTATCTTTTTCTTCTATGTTTATCATTCCTAGTATAACACTCAGAGCATCCGTAAAAATTATAACGTCTTTATTTTCCATTTCTCTATTAGCTATTTCGATAGCCTTCTCTATTCCTATGGCTTCCGTTGTGTATATTGTCGCCATTCTGCTTATGCTGATTCCTCTAGTCTGCCACATATCCATATTTGTATCTGTTTTTTTTTATAACTATACCAACCCCATTAGACTTGGAGCCTGGTATTTTGGACCCATCCGTGTATATTTCTACCGTATCTTCTTTATTTACCTCCATCTTTTCTTTAATCTCTCTTATCAATGATAGACTATCTTTATCACCTTTCTTTTCCTTCCAGATTTTTCCTATTTCCCAATCTATTATCCCCTTCCATCTATCATTTTCCTCTCCCGTATCCTCTACTTCTTCCTCTTCCCAGCTAATATCCATTATTTCTTCTTCATTATCCTTTTCTATTACTTCTTCTATCCCCTTCGTATCTCTGTAAGCCTTCTTTAATTCCTGTTGATCATCTTCCACTTCTTCCTCCTGTACCTCTTCCCTTCCCTTTATTGCCTCTAGAACTTTACTTAATCTTTTTTTCCTCTGTTTAGCTATATATCTTCTAGTTACCAACCTTATTCTATTTGTTGTATCCATCACACCGGCTTCCACCATCATAACATTTATCGGAGTCGACATTCTATATCCCATCGCTATCCTTATACCCGCGTTTTGTATCTTGCCTATTTTTTCTCTTGTTTTATTGTTGTTCATATAATATATTGGACTTCCATATTCTATTATTGATCTAATTAATGTTTTGAATAATATTATCATCGTCTCCGGGTTGGCACCCTTTTTTACGTGACCTATGTATCTTAACATATTCAATCTTTTCCTTGCTTTTTGAGCAACGAAATCCATATGTTCTTCAAATCGAAGTTTTCTATCTAGAATTACTCCCAAGAATCTTATGCTCTCTTCTTCTGTGATTTTCTTATTCCCAATATTTAGTGATATCTTACCTCTTCTGACTGTGTTGTACTTTTGAGAGAAGTTAACTACCTTAGTTTTCTCCTCCGGTATCTCCAACTTTATATTGTTGAGGTTTGTAATTAGTTCTTTTGTTGCTTTATTTAGTCTTTCCACATTGAGATGTGTTGCATTGCTCGCTGTGTATATCACTATGTCATCAGCATATTGAAGTATTTTTATATGTTCATCTTTAACACCAGTCGTCACATCCGCTGTATAAATATTATATAGCGTTGGGCTAAGAATCGCACCCTGTGGTAAGCCTCTCTCGTGGGTTCCTTCCATCGGGTTATCATACTTTCTTATACATTTTATACTTCTGTTACTGAGCCATGTCGCTATATACTTAACTATTCTTTCTGGACATTTTTTCCGTTTTAGGGTATTTATTAAAATCTTGTGATCCACAATATCATAAGCTCCCTTCACATCCACGAAAACTGCTAATGTATCCCTTCTATATTTGAAGTTATCTTTTGCCTCTGTCGTAATGATTGCCAAGTTATCCATTGTGGATCTTCCTCTTCTGAATCCATTCTGTCCCTCCTCCATTATATCATTGGTCTCAGCCCACTTTGTTAGTCTATTGCATATAATTCTCTCCATAATTTTACCCATACAATCTGTTAGGGATATCGGTCTTAAAGCTTTTTTATTAGCTTTATCTAAGAAAATCACTATAGCTTTCTTCCAATCCTTCGGTATATCGTTCTGTAGCCAGATTTCGTTAAATATGTCTCTCATTGTCTTTTTATATTCTTCTGATAAATTCATCAGTATTTTGTTATCTATACCATTTTCTCCTGGGGCTGATTTCCCATTAGATTTCCGTAATGCCTTCTCTATTTCCTTGCTATTTATTTCCTGATTCCATCTATCTCTCTCCAAACTCCTATAATTATCTTCGTACTCCAGCTCCCCCTCCTCTTCTTCTTCTTCATCATCTTTATCTCCCTGCCTCTTATCTTTATCTCCTTTTCGCATATTCGTATCTCCTTCCTCCGGTATCTTTATTATCTTCTTAATTTCCTTTTCTTCAAGTTGTCTTCTTTCTTCTATTGTCGTACTTGTATCATTTATGTTATCGAACCCTTTTTGTAATCTCTTGATTATTCCCCATATGTCTGAGCCTTTCGTACGGTGATCCACTGAAATAGCCATATCTTCCCATGCCTTATTCTTTTTTTCTTTTATCATATCTTTCATTTCCTTTTCCTTTTTTTTGAATCTATCCCAGTTGGCTATATTAGAGTTTTTTACAAAGTCCCGAACCGCCTTTTTCCTTGCTTCTTTTCCCTCTTTACATTCTTCATCCCACCAGGGATATCGTCTACCTATTGTAGGTGGTCTTCTTATTTTATCTTTTTCAGTAGTGTTATTATATCCAATATCCTCTAAACTAGATGATCCCTGATCTTCCTTTCTCAACCCCATTTCTTCCAAAACACTGTTTATACTATCAATGAGAATTTCGTACCTTTCACTTGTCGTCCTTGCGTTTCCTATTTTTTCTTTTAAAACCTCTTCCCTCGAAAAACATATATTTTTCAAATCTTTCCCTTTCATATCTTTAGTTTTGTATTTTCTGGTTGTAAATATCCTTTGATCCCTCATTTGTATTTTTTTCTTTATTTGCACTTCGATCACCTGATGGTCTGACCCCAATGTTTCTCCTTCCTCTTTCACTATTGCATCCTGGTAGATACCAAATGTAGCTATTAGCAAGTCTATATTTGATGGACTATACTTTCCTGATCCCGTTCTTGATGTGGTTTTACCGTTTATAATAAACAAATCTCTATCTTCAATCACATCCGCCAATATGATACCATCCCTATCGTTTTTCCCACAATTCCATTCCCTGTTTTTAGCATTAAAGTCCCCCATCACGATGGTATCTGTATCTGATCTTCTATTTGTAAAGAGATTATCCCATTCCCTTTTATCAAGATTATATTCAGGGATCCTGTATATCAGAATGATATCCACTTCTTTATCCTCCATATATACTGTAATGGCTATAATTTCTGTTTTGTCTTTTATCCATTTAACATTCTCTCTTATTTCCACTCTAATATTTTTTTTAACTAGTAAGCACAATCCACCTCCCCTTCGATCCTCTCTATCCTTTCTGAACACATTATAATTTTGTATTCTGAAACCATCTTTATCTGTTAGCCAGGTCTCTGTTATACCCATTATGTCATATATTTCAATCTTTTCTCTCAACTCAATTATTTTATTTTTTAGACTCCTCGCATTCCATAAAGCGATCTTGTATCCTTCTATGTTTCTATACATATTATGAATTTGTTTTCTCTCTTTTTTTTTTTTTTAGCGTTGTAGCCGATTTATATATTTAGGCAATGCTCTGCTTAAGGTTCTCCCTGTTGAAACTGAAAGCTTGATTTAACTCTATTCCTATTTGGTATGGACCGTATTTCCTCCTGGTCCGTTTCTATTGCCTCCATGTATATTTCCACTTCTTCCTCTTTTTCTAGAAATTCTTCTCTCTTTCTTATTTCATTTCCTTTATCCGTATCACTCATCCTTTCCTCTTGTTCTATTTCATTTTCTTCCAGCCATTCCACTGTTCCTAGGCTTTCATTTTCATTCTCCGTTGTTGCACTTTTCCAGTCTTCTATTTCCGATATATTTTTCCCATCTATACTATCTTCCTCTTCTTTATTTTCCTTTTCTATTTCTTTCTTCTGTATTAGGAATTCTTTTAGTTTCTCAATTTGTATTTCTCCCATTTTTATTTCCTGCTTTTCCCTTTCTTTTTCTTCTTCTTGTTTTTTCTTGTCTATCTCCCTCTTTTTTCCTTTTCTTCTTAAATCTTCCTTATTTTCTTCTTCCTCTGAGTTTATCTGTCTTTCTTCTGTAAAGCTTTTGTTTATTAGTTTTACTTTTGTTTTACCGGTGTTTCTTTGAGTATTTTCTGAGGTTCGTATACATGGCGCATACCAATCATCTTTTCCTTCTATCATCTCTCTTGTTTCTTCCTTTTTTGATTTTCTTTGATCTTCCACTAATTTTTCCATGACCTTTGCCAGGATGTTCTTGTCTTTTATTATTTTAACTATTTCCTCTATGAGGTTATCTTCTCCTTTGTTTCTAAGTACTCCCATATTATCATCATTGTTATTGTTTATTTCTTCTCCTCTTCTGTTTTCATCTCCTTTTCTTCTTTCCTCTCCTTCCATGCGGTTGTAATTTGTTGATTCTTTGTTGTATATTCTTTTTCCTTGTTGTTGATTCCATCCATCTTCTCTCTCAATTCTATATCTTTCTGAAACGTTGTTTTGTCTTCCAGTTGAATCTTCTTTTTTTTTTGTATTTTTCTTGGTACACTCCTTTAATGTTATCCCTTCTTCTATCTTCATGTTCATGTTGATATTTTCTTATCTGTTCTGTGATGTAATCTTTTTGTTGAACTTCCTCATTTGTGTCCTTATTTTGTATTGTCCCAGTTTCTTTACTTCTATCATTCCCATATCTTCCTCTATGTTGTTCGGATCTTCTTTCTCTCGTAATAACTTGATCCTCTCTGTATCTTTCCTCTTCTCTTCCATATGTCATTTGATCTTTGTTTCTTCCCCATGTCCTATTCCACTTTCTTCTTTCTTTTTCTAACGGTATTGGCAGATTCTCCCAATATTCTATCTTTTTCCTATTTTTTCTGAGTACTGGGAAATCCCTGTCTCCCTTTTCTTCATCTTCGCTTTCCTCTTCTTCTTCTATATACCTTTCTCCATATTTACTTATTTTTTCTTCTTTTCTTATTATTTCATTAGCTGCGTTGTACGATAAGTTCTTATACGCCATAATTTTTTTTATAGCTGCTTCCCTTTGGTAGAGTTGGCATTCTTTATCCACACTTAAGTGTTCTCCTCCACAGTTAATGCATTTCGGTTTATTTTCGCATCTTCCATGTTCCTCCTTCGAACAAATAAAGCATTTTCTTGCCGTTGTTTTACACCCTGCCTGAATGTGCCCAAAACGAAGGCATTTGAAACATTGTCTCACTGCTTCTATAAAAGGTTCAACTCTCAACCAAACATGCCCCCATCCTATCAAGATTTTAGTCGGTAGGGAGTCTCCCCTCATCTTAATTAATATGGCTTTACCCTCTTCCCATACCACTTTACCTTCCTTCATTTTTCTTTTTTTAAGTTTTTCCAACGTAAATATTCCTTGTTTCGGTGCTAATTGTTCTTCTAATTGTTCAACAGATCCTTCCCATTCATGGATAACACCTTTCCTCTCCTTCCATCTTGGTGGAATATATGATATATAACCCATTGGTTTCAATCTAGATTCTTCTAGGATTCTGTTTGCATCTTGACTATTTTTATATTTAACCTCCGCTCTGTTGAAACCCACCATCTTAATGCTCTCAAACTTGATTCCTGTGTTTATTAACATGTTATATATCTTAATCAGATTTCCTTTTTTGTTTGTTGACATTTTTTCCTTATCTAATGAAATAGTTATTAAGTATTCTTCTCTCTTCGACTCCCATTCATATAAATCACCCAGATAGACTTTCATGAGTTAAATTCTTGATCATGCAATGAATTAAAACATTTACTACATGTTTGATCAATATTGCTATAACGTTAGACTCATGTTAATTTACTAAATATGACTAAAACATATGTTATAAATATAATGTAAAGTGATGATGTCAATTTGCAATCATTGTGTGCTGCATTGATTGCTGCAAATCTGATTCAAATATGATCCCTATTTTTCAATGCACAACTGTAGGTAAATTTTGCACAAATATAAGGTACAGTATTGTCTCCTTATGTGCTCGGTTTGGTGTACACGATGTGCGTTTTTCGCTATCCCCACCACTTTTGTTTCACTCCTGTCCGGCGAAGGCGAGAGCGAGATGGAACGAGAGCGAGCGAGAGACACTGGAAGCGAGCAAGGACGGTACGAGATAGGGAGAACGTAAATTTTGTGTAAATATTAGCAGCACGTCATGACTCAAATATAATTCAAATATGACCTGAACAGAATATCCTCATCGAGTGTATAAAGATTGCTACAATATTTTCTGTTCTAATTGACTCATTACATGTCCTAAATTTAACGCCAAGGTGAGCACTCACAAAGCGCACAACATTGTTGCATTACGTGATTTGATATTCGATAAACTTTACGCAAATTTGCTGTAAATTGTCTGGCTGGGTCAACTGTCTTTGCATTATTTTCTTTACCTTTTTGACTCTCTATGATTTTAACCTCTCTTACCGAGACTTCTTGGATTTTTTCCTCCACCTGTTTGAGGTTTCTTTCTTTTGGTGATTGTTCCTCGCTTTCCCTTCCCTTTTTCTTTCTATTTTCTTCTTTGTCAGCTTCTGGTTTTCTTTACCTCTTTTTTCTAAAATTTGTCTTTCGATTACAGTTTCTTTGGTACCTTGGATCTTTATTATTATATTTCCTTGTTTGTCCTGATCACCGCTTCTTTCGGTGTCATCGTTTACCTTTCCTCTTCGCAATCTGGTATCCTCCATGTATTCCTCCTCTTTACTGACCTCTTTACTCTCCATTCTATCTATATTCTCTTCTCCTCTTTTTTGCGTAAACTTTGAATTTAGTTCTTTTTCGGTAAATTTTTCTCTCCTTTCATGTCTTATTCTATTTTCCCTCTCTTTTTCTGTTTCTTCTATTTCTTGGTTATTTGAGTCGCCTTTGTGATGACTTATTTCCTCTTCTTTCGCTTCTCTTGTGATTTTACTTTTACTTTGTTTTTCCGCCATTCCTCCTGTGTTTTGATATTTTTCCAATATCTTATTTCCTATTTTTAACCCATATTCTTCATTTCGAAATTGATCCCATTCTTCTCTCCCGCCCCACGGGCTCTTTTCTGCCTCCAGCACCCTTCCCAGGGATCCGCTCCACTTGGCTTGCCTTGGCGCTGGCGTCGGTGAATTTTCCTCTTGGCGTTGAACCAATCAGACGTGCGTAGTCGACCCCACTCTCGTCCGACACTCGGGTAGTAGATTTCCACGCCACGCTGGTAAGAAAGAGCTTTGAAAAGGAAAAGTGTATCATTTTAAAAAAGTTTATTTTGTACCTTACAATCATAAGGGTAATCATCTATATACTATTTCTGTGTTTTTTTTCAAATATTATAGTACTACTAAAGGAACGTTTAATCTTGGAATCAATCTTCCTGCTTGTCCCAATCAATTGCGCTATCCACGTGGCCTACGAAACGTGACAAATTCCAAAACAGTTACCATGGAATTAATGAATGTTGACACGGACATTGAAAGTATAGAAAGTCTGAGCGACAATGAAGATGAATATGATCGTGTGTGGACTGTGAGACTTCCTAAACGTTATATTCGTGATTGGCAAAATCCCTTTGAATTTTATAATGAAGACGAGTTTAAAAAACGTTATAGATTTAATAAAGACTCAGTACTTCATGGGATTTTGCCAAAAATAGAAGAAGGTCTCGCAAAAATAAATAAACGTGGCCTGCCCATTGTGCCCCATTTCCAGCTACTTGTCGCTCTACGGTACTATGCGAGTGCAAGTTTTCAGGTGATTTTAAAAATACGATATCCTATGTTTACTATCTGAAATATTGATAATTAAACTTTTAAGAAATTTACAGACTGTAGTTGGTGACACCCTGCAAGTGTCGCAAGCGACAATTTCTCGCATTGTATTTAGAGTCAGCTGTTTGCTGGCAAGTTTAATGTTCGAATACATAAAATTCCCAAGGAATCCTCGGGCACGTGAGGAAAATCATAGATTATTTTGTGAAGTCGGCAAAGGAAATGGTGCAATTGGTTTACCCGGCATTGATGGGGCCATCGATTGTACACATATTCGACTAGTCTCGACAAGACTACAAAACATTAATGAAATATTTAGAAATGGGAAAGGATACTTTTCACTGAATGTACAGGTAAGTTTGCATTCATTGTTTTATATCATAATTGAAATATATTCTAGTTAATCGATGAAGTGAGTGATACGCCATTTTGTAGTCTACAAATTTCACGCTTTATTTTTTTTTAATTATGATCTTCGTTGTAGGTTGTCGTTGGCCCACAAATGGAAATTTTGGATATTGTGCCACAATGGCCAGGTAGTGCCCATGACAGCCGAATTTTTCAGAATTCTGCACTTTACATGCGATACACAGAAGGGGAATTGGACGGTATGCTAGTTGGTGACAGAGGATATCCGTGTCTACCATTTTTAATGACGCCTCTTGTAAATCCCCAAACTGATGAGGAATTGACGTAAGTATCTTTTCTAGAATTATCAAGTTTTTTACTACAAAAACAAGTTATATTAATTGAAAATTACATTATTGCAGGTATAACAATATCCAAAGTCGAACCAGGCAAATTGTGGAACGGACATTTGGTATATGGAAGCGAAGATTTGCATGTCTATCTCGAGGATTAGGAACAAAACTTCTCTGCTCCACTTCAATTATTGTTGCTTGTGCAGTATTACACAATATGTCCCTAATTTTTAAGGATGTATTGCTTGAGGATGATGACGAGTTTGTGGATGATGCAGAAGTACCTCTACATGCAGCGCAAGGTGTACAGGATATAAATGGATTTGTCGCTCGCGAGGCACTCATTAACCGGTTGTTTCAGTAACCATATTTTTACTGTGTTTTTGGTACGGTCTCTGGTAAAAAAACAAAAAAAAAATACGGTTGAACGTAATTTAAATGTATTAACAATGGCGAAATACATTTCGTAGGTAAAGTTTCACGAGGAATCATATTTGGATGTCTATCCGAAAGACAAGCTTATATATCTGACCAGCGAGTCGCAGAACATTATCAACCATCTGGAACATGATTGCGTGTATGTTATCGGTGGTCTTGTTGACCATAATAGTTGTAAGGTAGGCTAGCTCGCTCGATTCGTATAAATTTTCTTATACAGCGTTTACATTTTCAGGGCCTCTGTCATAAAGTAGCTATATGGGCTGGAATAAGGCATGGCAGACTGCCTCTAGACAAATTCTTACAAATGAAAGCCAGAAAGGTTTTAACTGTTGACCATGGTACGTCTTTAAATTTAAATCCAACCCGGAGAATTCGAATAATGTATACAAATATTTCAGTGTTCGAAATCGTGCCTAGAATTAGCGAAGGAAAAACATGGCAAGAAGCATTCTTACAGGTATTACCGGAAAGAAAAAATGCTCAACCTATTTCGTCCTCGGGAGACAAGGACACGTCGGGCACTTGTAACGAAAAGGAAAATGCTTCAAGTGTGAATGGTGAACTAGAAGCAGAAGTGAATATTAGCGAATACGGAAGTCCATTATCTGATAATGAACTTGGAAATGTAGAAAATAATATATGTACATAATAAAACGTTGCAGATAAAAAAAGTAAATGTAATATTGTATTGTACACAATTTCGTAATAATACAAGACTCTTACATCTTTTGCCATTCTCCTATTGTTATCGTTAGATTATGTCCAACTTAACTCTATTGCACGTTGTTCTTCTTCTACAATGTCTTTAATTCTTTTTATTTTCAATTCTTCTAATTCGCCTCTTCTGTGTTTTCTATTATTCTGTGTAATATCTGAAAATAACAGAACTAAAGAACAATGAAAGTATTTTCATTAAACAAAACATTGATTTCAATGTTTTTACCAATGTTGTCGATTGCATTTTGAATTATTTGATCCGTGGCTTGACTCGTTGACTGTTCATTGGGAACATTCTCCCATTCTAAACTATTGTCTACACTTATTGTATCATCGAGACTTCCTACATTTTCTGATAGTTCTCCATTGAAAACTGCTTCTCGTAAATCTGAAACATCATAATATTTATGATATATTTAAGCTAATGTCATCATCATTGTATCAATATATAAAGTTACAGTACCGTTAAGGAACTAGTTTCTGATCAGTTTAGAGGGTTTCCCGCTTTAATATTTATTTTTAACCTAATAAAACATTAAACCATAGACTTTTTTTATACTAAAAATTGAATTAATGTTTAAACTTCAAGGAAAAATTTTAAAAAGTTGAAAATCTACCCTGTATATATAAAATCATAACGTGACGATTTCAATTGTTTTTTATCGATTATGTCACGTTTTCTATGTCACGTTTTCTGTGTCACGTTTTCTGTGACACGTTTTCTGCAACGTTTTAAGAAATGTGTTTGGTGTCCTTCTTTTCGCTATTTAGTCAGGTTTAATGGAATACCGTTCGAATTTAAAATTCATGTTGCGTGTTAAAATTAAAAACTAAAACAACGCCGAGGTCAGAGCTTTTAATCGAATGTGTCACGATTTGAGAAACGCTAAAAATGGAGGTTATTAAAAAATTGTTAGGTGTCTTCTTTGCGTATTAAATTTAAAAACCAAACCATCGCGGAGATCATTGTTTTCTGTTGACTATGTCGCGATTTTTGTGCTTCTTTACTACTGGATTACCGCTGGATTTTAAAAATCAAAGTGATGAAAATCAACGTATGTGAAAATTTAGGGAACGCCGATTGCTTAACGAAACTGTGAGTTTTACCAAAGGTGTACCAGTAACGAAGGGGCGAGCGAAGCGAGCCCCGGGGGGTTGGGCGCCGAAGGCGCTAGGGGGGCGAAGCCCCTCTAGTAAGTATATAATTTAATTATTTATAAGGTATGAAATAATAAGGTGACTAGGAACTAGTTTTTGATCATCTAAAATTAACAATACTAACTGCTTTCACAGACAACACCTATATTTTTGAATTATCAGTTTTTATGTTAGTAATTATTTCAAGCAATTATTTATTGACATAAACTCAAAAGAACGATTTATTTCATGAACTGATCAAAAATTAGTGCCTGATCAAGAACTAGTTCCTTAACGGTAACTAACTATTTACTGTTTCTTCGTCCCTTATATCCGAGGAGAAGACCACAGGAGCCGTAGTCATTAAATCTGGCGTAATTTGGGCTACATCGGGGTCGATTTCAACAGTTTTTTCAAACAGTGGACCCTGTTCTCATTGATGCCTGTTTCTCTTTGGTAATAGCATCTCTTTGTATGCTCTTCTGGTTAGCCCACATTTTTTTCAACTGTTGTACATTTCTCTGCAATGATTAAATAAAATAATGTATAAAGTGCTTTGTTAATAAAGAATTAATAACTTTACTTATACCCAGATAGCACAAAGTCGTCCTAGGATAGTTTTAGACGCTGTGTGCTACCTGGGTATATATTGTACATGTACAGGGTGTTTTGCTGCAGGTGTCGGAGAATATAAGAGGTGATTCTAGACATTAAATTAACAAAAAAGAAACAAGCATAATGAAATTGCGGTTGAGCCTTCATTTGTTAGTTATAATTGTTCTCCCAGGCAGAATATTCCACGTCTTTAAACACTTATTATTAACAATTGAAGACCTTACCGCAATGTTTTTATTCTCGATTTTCATCTTACAATTAGTTTAGTGCCTCGAATCGCCACTTACATTCTCCGACACCTATAGTGAAACACTCTGCATATTCCCACACAGCACAACGTCCGGCAAAGTCCCAAAGACGTCTAAAAGGCATAAAAAAAAAAAGCATGGTACATTGCAGTGAATGCATCCGTGCTTTAGAGAACACAACACAAACCGGCTGCAATCTCATTAATGTAAAAAATAGGGGATCATTGTTATATCCATCAGCGGATCTTATATATATCTGTAAGGAAGTAGAAGTTGCTGCAACTGCTTTCATAAGAACGCAGAAAACATTCCAATGTTTTAAAATGCAAAATTTTACATACAATGTCGTGAAAAATTTAGTCGGCAAAAACATTTTGAACGATTTAAACGAACACGTGAATGACCAATGCTTTTTTAGTAATCACATAAATAATTTATTACGTATTATAGTACAAGTGTATGCAAAAATAAGATTTATGCACGAAATTCAAAATGTAAACATCACAGATAGACATAAATTAAATAAACTTATATTATTTAAAGGACAATAAAAATATATATGGATTTGTACGTGTCTTTTATTTATTCTTATCCTTAAATATATCTTTATTTGTACTATATCGCTCATTTGCTGCAACAACGACACAACTAAAAAATTGCAGTTTTTGAATTATTAGTATAGAAAAAGCGGTTGTTGTCTAACAAAACTTTTGAACGCGTTTCCTCCAAAATTATGAATTTTTAGTTATGTCGCAGCAAATGGCCGATATATCAGTATATATTTTATTACATAATTATTTATGCATATTAATTATGTTTATGAACTACATGATATAAGAAATTTTGAATGTATGCATAAGTATACCTAACCTTTTCGACTAACGGCCGATTTCTTCCCCTCTGACTAAAGTCCCGATCAGTCAGTCGCCTGTTCGATGCTAGGTGGTAGTTAACTGTCGCGCGAGTTTCTTTACGCTTTTGGATCCTATGGTCAAGTGACTGAAGGTTTGACGCGGCAATGCCGCAAAAGCGGTAAAGCGACAAATTCATTCTGTACCTAGTCCTTTAAAAGTGATCGTGAGTATATAGAGATGGAGTGCAAACTCACTAACAGTGATATATCACTGTGATCGCAGAATCACGATCACGGTCTTGATTTAACTGTTTGAGAAAAGGACACTTAAGTGAGAGGAGATGAAACTAAGACAGGTTAGGAAGCACTTGAATTTAATAGCGGTGAAAAACTTTGTCTCTTTATTAAACACAGTGTGTGAATGCACGTAATCAGAGTTTTGCTAACAAATTACTTGTTGGGTGAGAAGAGACACAGTGAAAACACGCGCGTGGGTGCCACGTGGCGTTCGCGGGATTCTACTAATCGCGCTGCGGTGAGAGTTCAACGAAAAAAAGAGAAGAGCGTGTGAAAGTCTAACTTGGTTGTTGGTGATCGCGACGCGAGAACACAACGATCCGTTTAGCACGATTTGCACACAGAGAGTGAGGTAATGGCGGACGAACGCAACCGCGTCTTCTCCGTTCTTCTAGAACCCCGACGCGGCCCGCTGATTGGTGCATCGATCTCGGTGACGGTTGATCGATTGCCGCTGATTGGCCGCTCGCTCAACGATCCGCGTTGCTGGATCATTGTCCGCGAGGTGCTGCAGTGAGAATGCGTGGCGGCGTGAGAAACTAATTCCATTCTCAAACATTTCTCCCGCCCTCAGCAACGCCGTTGCTGATGTTAATCTGAAACAAACAAAACTGCCAACTTTGCGATTGGCCTGGTTAAGGTGGTGGTCGCGGTCTTGACAGTCACGACCCTGGTGAGACCATCCTTTCCAGGATGCAGCGTGAGGACCCGTGCAAGTGGCCACTTGCTCGGAGGAAGCCTTTCGTCAGTGATGAGAACCAATGACCCGACCTTGATGTCATTGGATGGATGATGCCACTTGGAGATGGATTGCTGACGTTGTAGATAATGTGCTGACCATTGAGACCAGAATTGCTGCATCTTCTTCTGAATAAGTTGCCATCTTGCTGATGGTGAAAGAGAAGAGTGCTCCACTGACGGTTCAGGCAACGTTGTTAACGGTTTACCGATGAGAAAATGTGCAGGAGTCAATGTTGCAAGATCCTCAGGGTCATCACTGAGAGGCTCGAGAGGTCGTGAATTCAGCATGGCTTCAATCTGCGTGAGAAGAGTGCTGAATTCTTCGTATGTAAGTACAGTCTCGTGGACAGTCCGTCTAAGATGATGTTTGATGGACTTGACGACAGCTTCCCACTTTCCACCCATGTGGGGGGCGGCTGGTGGATTGAAGCACCATGTTGTGTTGTCGTTGAGAAACAGAGAAGCCAATTCTTGATGTTGCTGTGAGCCCTGAGTGAACATTCCTTTGAGAGTAGCATCGGCGCCAATAAAGTTAGTTCCACAATCCGAGTGAATCGTGTGTGGAATTCCTCTTCTCGCTGAGAAGCGTCGATACGTTGCGATGAACCCTTCAGATGTGTAGTCTGTCACCAGCTCGAGATGAACAGCTGATGTGGTCATGCACACGAAAACACAGATCCAGCCCTTTTGTGTTTTTGCTCCTCGCCCCTTCCACGTTTTGAGAGTGATTGGACCAGCGTAGTCGATTCCAGTGTTGGTGAATGGCTGTGAGGGTGTGACTCTAGAAAGAGGTAGTTGGCCCATCAGTTGATGGGCACGGATCCCCCTTTTGTCGAGCACACACCACACACCGCAGGATGTGAGACTTCACTGGAGCTCGGCCTCCGATGATCCAGTAGGTTTGTCTGATGTGGGCGAGAGTGAGCTGAGTGCCTCCATGAAGAGTTTGCTTGTGGGCGTGGTCTATAATCAGATCGGACAGACGTGAACTGCGAGGCAAGATTGCAGGATGTTTACCTTCATAAGCTATATTAGCGTTGTGAAGTCTGCCTCCAACTCGTATGACTCCTTGTTCGTCGATGAATGCAGTCAGTCGACTGAAGGCATGAGATGAGGGAAGCGTTGATCTCGAGCTGATGACTTTGAATTCGTGGTTGAAGTAGATTGCCTGGGTCATCTTTATCCAAAAGATAAGAGCCGTTTCCAAATCTCTTGGGGTGTGTGAACTGATTGGCAGTGACACAGGCAGTTTCCTCAACCTTGAGATGAATCTGAAACAAGCTGAAGTAATTCGAATCAATTTGTTAAGAGAAGAGAATTTGTATATGAGGTCCCAGTGATATTTGATTTCTTGAATGTTGAGTAAGGTCGAGAATCCTGGACGAGCTTCTAGTGCACTTGAATCGTCCTGATGCAATGGTTGTGATGGCCATGAATCACTGCGTTGCAAGAGCCATGGTGGTCCCGTCCACCACAGCTGATGATGTTCAAGCTGGGATGTTGTGAGGCCTCGAGAGGCGCAGTCAGCTGGATTCGAAGTGCCTGGAACGTGTCTCCACTGCGCCTGTGATGAAAGCTCTTGAATTTGAGAGACACGATTCCTGACGTATTCCGTCCAGCGGGAGGCATGAGAGTTGATCCATGTAAGTGCCACTTGCGAATCCGTCCACAGATGAGTAGATGCAATGTTGAACTGAAGAGTCGCTTGAACGTACTTGATAAGCTTTGCCAGCATCAATGCTGCTGTGAGTTCGAGTCTCGGGATTGTAAGTTTCTTGAGAGGTGCTACCTTCGTCTTGGAGCACACTAGTGTCGACACCTTGAGATTTGTGGACGGTGAAATTACGGTAATATACACTACCGCTGCCATGGCGAGTTGAGAGGCATCAGAGAATCCGTGGAGTTCCACAATTGAAGTTGAGTAGGTGTTGAACCACCTAGGAATGGAGAGCCTGGCCAGGCGTGTGAGGTCGTCTCTGATGGCATACCAATGAGAAGTGACTTGCAGTGGTAATGGATCATCCCAACGAAGTTTGTGTAGCCATAATTCCTGCAGAAGTATCTTCGCTCGAATTATAACAGGTGCAAGGAAGCCAAGTGGGTCGAATACCTGCGAGACTTCTGAGAGGATGCTGCGCTTCGTTGGACTTGAGGTTGAATTTGGCTTTGATGAGAAGGTAAAGTTGTCTTGGAAACTGTTCCATTGCAACCCTAGAATTTTAGTGTGGCAGTCGTCGAGTGAGATGATTGAGCTTGAGGCTCTTGCGATGGAGGATATTTCTTCAAGTAATGCAGGATGCGTTGAATGCCATTTGGCTAGTGGAAAACCTCCCGCGTGACATAGGTCGATGAGATGATGTGCAATATTGATGAGTTGCTCACCTGTGTCAGCGCCGCAAAAAATGTCATCGACATATCGTGCGTGAGTCATGGAGGGTACAGCCAATGGAAAGCGGTGCCCTTCGTCCTCCGCCAGTTGTAGCAATGCTCGGACAGCCAGAAACGGTGCAGCCTTGGTTCCGTAAGTGACAGTCGTAAGCCTGAATGCTATTTCCTTCCCTTCCTCGTCCACCCACAGTATGCGTTGGAGATCTTGATCGTCTTCATGAACTCGACCTTGTCGGTACATCTTGGTGATGTCTGGGGCAAAGATGAACTTGTGTTGCCTAATCCAGAGCAGCACGTCTGAAATGTTGAGCAGAAGGTTACGCCCTGTGTGCATGAGTTCGTTGAGAGAGTACCCAGATGATGTTGCACACGAGCCATTGAAGACAACCCTCAACTTGGTGGTTTTGCTGTCGGGCTTGAGAACTCCATGATGAGGAAGGTAAAAGATTGAATTATTGTGAACTGAGTTTGGTGGTGCTCTTACCATATGATTGAGGTGTTCGTATTCTGACATGAATTCTTGATAAAGCTTGCGATACTCATCGTTCTTGTTGAGCTTGACGAGAGTGCGTTTCAAGCAGGCATGAGCTGCCTGATATGAATTGCCCAATACACTAGGTGACGATTTGAGGGGGATGCGTACGATGTATCGTCCTGTGGCATCTCTTGTGTGAGTTTCTTGAAAATGGGCTTCGCACTCTTGTTCTTCAGAGTTGAGTTGAGATGAATTGTCCATCGGGAGCTCCTCTTGAATCCAGAACCTCTCCAATAAATCACGTACGGACGGCTCGCCCTCTTGCACAAGTGAGGTGTGATACGATGACTGGTTGAGAGTGGTAACGGAGACAACTGGTCCAAGTATCAGCCATCCAAAGATTGACAGCTGAGCGATCGGCATGGATGGCGAGCCTCTGATTATGTTGGGCCTTATGATTTGTCCATATGTGTCAGCTCCGATGATAATGTCGACAGGTCGTGGTTTTAAAAAGTCAGGATCTGGCAACGTGAGCCCAGCGAGATGAGGCCAATCTTGTTTGGGCACCTCTGCTGAAGGGACCCTTGAAGACACTGATCTGAGAACATGGGCTTGGAGGGAGATTGACAACGGTCGGTGGATTGATTGCAGCGTTAGTGAGGCGACTCCTCTTGTCTGCGTGGACTTCTTCCCTCCAATGCCGAGGATTGATATGGACGATTGGGATCGCTTGATGTTAAGTTCGGTAAGGAGATCCTCCTTAACGAAGGTAAGCTCTGATCCAGAATCAATAAGTATACGAACCAGTTGAGTTGACATTGGTGAGCTGAGATGAGCCTGGGCAGTTGCCAGGAGTGTTGGGTGGCTACCTCCAGGGTTGGCTACCTTGAGCGTGGTGAGGGGGCTCTGGGAAAGCGGCTATGTCCCCCTCCGGGCGCTGCGTGAGGCTTTTCTTCCTTGCGTAGTGGCTGGTGGGGGATGCTGCCTCCCTGGCTAAGGGTTGACCAGTACCCGGGACCCGGCGGCAGGACCTGACACAAAAGGGGGGGTTTCCCGGCACAAGGAATCCGAACATGAGATCAGTTCCCGGTACTTACCTGGTGGTGGATTCCCTCTACTCTGTGCCGGGACCTCTTACGGGGAAACCTGTAAAGAAAGAAACTGAATTAGAACACCTGCGAAAATGGGACAGCTCCCCCCGGGTGGTTCCCTCCCTCCCCGTCGCTGCTGCGATGGGGCGGGTGGGGCCCTCCGGAGGGGACAATATATATATCTGATAGTACGTCGAGGGGAATGCCGTCGGGTTCCCGGATAGGACCAAGCGACCGAACGGGGTCCCTCCGGTCTTTTCTGTTCCGGTGGAAGGTCGCGGCCACTGACTTAGGGGCCGTAGTGGGAGAAATCCGCTGGGCGGTGGGGCCGTCGCCCCTAAGACATGCATGGGATTATGTCACGTTGTAGCCTGGCCTCGGATGAATATCAGGCGAAAACTGGTATAAGACCAGACCCACCTCGCGTTGTCGGCAGCGAGCATGGGACCGGTAGTAAGCCCGATGGTGCTGCGCTGATGCGGCGGGCCAGCACCACCGGAGATGGGGTTAACCCAGCTCCGGAAGAAGATACAGCGGCAGGACATGGCATGGACAAGGCTAGGAGTACGGATTTGAATCGGGGCAGTGAGGACGAGGTCCTCCTAATCTTCGAGGAGGAAGGAGGTGTGGGTAGTGAGAAGGGGGGATCTACACCCATAGGCGGTCAGTCCCAGTCCCGCGACGATAGGTATTGGCAATGGAAGGCCAAGATCGAGGGGCTGGGGGACTCCAAGGAACGGGACTTGGATGGCAGCAAGGGCCTGGAGCGGGGTAAGGGGATTATGGCGGGTTTCTTCCAATCCCAAATTGCGAAGTAGGGAGGGGGCGGGCCCCCTTCCAGCACACCCGCGGACTCCCAACCGAACATTTTTAGGGGCCGCACAATTATGAGAACACCCCCGAAAGAAACCGAGGGTGTTGCTAGGGAAACTGGGCCCCCCCCCATACCCAGTACCGGTAAGGAGGGTATGATTGACGGTGCGGTTAGTGGGGGGTGGACCGTATCCCGGTGGTACGACTGGCCAGGTTACCGACCGGTGAGGCACCCAGGCCAAGGGTCAACTCTATGACGAGGGTTGAGGAGATTAAGAGGGGGCAGGGGGGATCGGGGGCTAAGGACGCCTTCAGTTTCACCGAGCCCAAACTGACGAAGGTGCTAAAGGCCAAATCGCTGCGGGTGACCAGTAATGAAACGGTCGACGATAGGGCGATGAGGCTCCTGCAAGAGGTGGCGTCAACGTTAAAGGACCTCACGGAGGTCTGCCGAGAGCTGACCTCCCTAGTTAATGAAGGACCAGCTACAAGGGGGCAGGTGGTGGCTTTCACCACGAGGATCGGGACGGCCTGTGCATCGGTGGCCAAGACCGTGGAGGAAGCCGTGGCGAACCAGGCTCTCCGTAAGCTTCTCCCTCCCCAACCCCTACCCCCCCCCCCCGAAAGTGGGTGTGGAACAGAGCGGGGACGCCCCCCAGTCTGGCGGGAAGATAGGGAGTTCTGGTAAGGTGGGGGGGAAGGGCAGCAGTGGCAGCAGCAACAACAACAACAAGAGGACGAGGACATCCCCGCTGGAGGAGAAGCGCCCGGAGCTCCAGAATAAGAAGAGGGCATATGCCGACATGGCGAGGAGCCAGCCCGGTGTGGTGCTCCCCAACCTGGAGGAACCGGAACCCCGGATGGAGGTCGATCCGTCGGAACCCGGACATATGGAGGCGGGTGGCCCTTTGGGCCCCTCTGCCCGGGACTCCCAGCTGAAGGAGGGAGAGCAGGGTACCCCGTGGAAGCGGGTTCTGACTAAGGGCCAGGCTAAGAGGGCCCGGCAGGCCCGGAGGAAGAGGGACCTGCAGGATGAAAGGACCTTACAGAGAAGCGAGCAAGGGCCGCAGCAGTGCCAGCAACACTCCCACTTGGGGACGCAGGTACAAGGATATAGGCAGGGCCAACAACAGCAACCGCACTGGCAACAGGGGACGGGGGCAAGCCCAGGTAACTACCTCCGTAGTGGGCCTAGCGCTAAAAAAACACCAGCGAAGCTCCCTCTGCCTAAAAAAAAGAGGCCAGAGGCGGTCCTTGTAAAGGTGCCCCCCGCATCCACCTACATGGACACCTACAAGCTTCTCCTGTCAAAGGGGAGGGAGACGCTGGCGGGGGTGAAGGGGGTCAGGAAGACCCGCCTCGGTCACATTCTTCTGGAAACAGAGAAGGGGGCGAATACCGAGGCCCTGACCGATCGTATCAGGGAGAAGCTGGGCACTCGGGTAGACTGTAGCCCGCTCCAGACTAAGGTGGCAATGGAGGTCAGGGATTTGGACCCAGCGGTGGAGGGCCCTGAAATCCTTAGGGATCTTAGCGGGGCGATAAAGGTGCCCCCGGAACGGCTGAACCTGAAAATGCTCAGGCTAGGACAGAATGGGACGCAGACGGCAATAATCGAGGTCCCGATAAATGACCTAAAGACCCCCCAGGAAGGGGTCCGGTTCAGGTCAGGGGTCACTGTGGTGAGGGCCAGAGTGCTGCCGCGCCTTACGAGGTGCTTCAGGTGCCATCTGCTAGGGCACGTGGCCAGGGAATGCAGCACGGTCAGAGAGGGCAAGGAGCTATGTAGGAGGTGCGGGTCGGATGACCACCTTATCGCTCGCTGCCCTAACCCCCCTAAGTGTGGGGTCTGCACCAAGGAGGGATACACGGGGGCGAGGTCAGCCCACGTGACGGCATCTCTGGCATGCCCATTTAACAAGGTCAAACCTAGGGCGGGGGCTAGGGGCATGGGGTCTCGGGTCCCTAATGGCCCTTGGAATAGCCCAGATCAACCTCAATAGGTGTCGTCTGGCGCAGGACATGATGGAACACCTGATGTCCCACATGAACGTGGATGTGGTCGTTATCTCAGAGCCATACCGGCAGCAGAACTATTGGTTCAATGATGCTGCCGGTGACGTATCCATCTGGGTTACTGGATTTAACGGCCACTTCCCGATACGGGCGCGCCCGGTGGTCGCGAACGGGGTGGCGGCGGTAATCTGGGAGGATAAACTGGTACTGAGCTGTTACTGCTCGCCAAAGAAGAACCTCCCGGATTTCGAGCAGTATTTGGACACCATTGAGGGGATCATGGTGGAAATGTGGTCCCCGGGGATGGGGACGATCCTAGCGGGGGACTGGAATGCTAGATCCCCGGCCTGGGGAGGAGGACGCCTCGATAGGAAGGGGACGGCTCTCCTGGACCTACTGGGCAGGCATGGCCTTGTGCCGGTCAAGGTCCCGGACAAGTTCACGTACACCTTCGAACGGAACAATAGGAGATCGTTTATTGACATAATGTCCGTGGACCGGGGCACCGCCAAGGGGTTAAGGAGTGAGGTCCTCAAACAGTGCTCGTACTCGGACCACAGTTACGTCCTGTATACCATCAAGAGGACGAGTGGTCGGCGTACGGCCCCGGTGTGGCCGAGATACTCCACTAAGGACCTCGACCCTGAGGCGGTGATCCTGCAGTTTGGCCGGCTCAACGGGGGCGAGGCCGATCTGCCCAGTGGAGAGGAACCCAGGGCTGAGCGTTTTCAGAGGCTCCTTGAGGAGACGGTAAGGTCGACCCTTCCCAGGAAGTCCCTCCCTAGGGGCTCCAGGAAGCCGAATGGATGGTGGTGCCCAGAGGTCGCGGAGGCACGAGCGGAGTCGCTCAGAGCGAGGAGGCGCTCTCAGAGACGTAGGAAAAGGGGCGGACCGGAGGCGGAGGAGGCACGGAGGGCCTACTTGCTGGCGAATAGAAGGGTGCAGATCGCGATCTGGAGGGCAAAGGAGGCTCAGTGGCAGGGGTTCTGCTCCCAGGTCGATCTTGACCCATGGGGCAAACCGTACAAGGCGGTCATGGCTGGACTTGGTGGCCGGGCACCGAGGACGATTATGTCCCCGGCCCAAGTCCAAGAAGTGCTAACACAGCTCTTCGTTACGGCCCCACCCCCACCCCCCCCACCGCCCCCTGCCCCGACCTCTCCAGCTCCCTTCCCCCCGCCTGGGTCACCCCCAGTGGAGGTACCGGACGTGGTGGATGTCGGCATGGACCTGGTCGACGATGCGATCAGGGGCCTAAAACCTAAGAAGGCCCCGGGGCTGGACGCGGTCCCCTCAGAGGTGGCCGCGGTGATCGCTAAGGCTTTCAGGAGCGAGCTCAGGGAGACGATCGCCGACACCCTGGCCAGGGGGAGCATCCCGCCGGCATGGAAAAACGCAAGGGTGGTGCTCATCCCGAAGCCCGGGAAGAAACCCACCGCGCCCGGTGCCTACCGCCCGATCAGCGTCCTCCCAGCCCTTAGCAAGGTATGGGAGTACGCTATAAAGGCCATCATTGAGCGCGGGATTGGCCGGGACCCATTTGCCCCCACCCAGTTTGGGTTCCGCAGAGGTGTGGGAACAATCGAGGCGGTCCAGGAAGCCCTGAAGTTTGCGGAGGGCTGTGTATCAAAACACAGGTCCAGGATTTGCGTGATGGTGCTCATCGACGTCCGGAACGCTTTCAACACCATCCGCTGGGACCGCTAGGACGATAATAATCGGGGAACTGCACAGGAGGGGTGTACACCCGGCGGTCATTAGAGTCCTGGAGGACTATTTCTCGGACCGCTGGGTGACCGTCCACACACAAGACGGGGAGGTTAGGGCGGAGATCACTGCGGGGGTCCCCCAGGGCTCCGTTCTAGGACCATTCCTCTGGAATCTGGTCTACGACGGGGTCATAAGGACGGTGGGGACTGGGCGCCTCGTGAAGGCCATTGCGTACGCGGACGACCTGGCAGTCGTGTTCTCGGCCAAGGACACGACCCATGCGGACGCGATGATGTCGAGTACGCTCGGCAGGATCAAGGCATGGTTTGAAGCATCGGGCCTGGGGATTGCCACCGAAAAGACCGAGATGATCGTCCTTGCAGGCCTCCGCAGTGATAAGGAAAGGAGATTCCCGGTGATGGGGTCCTATAGCGCGGCTACGAAGACGGTGCGCTATTTGGGGGTTACCCTCGACTGCCGGCGCCGTTTCAGAACCCACCTGGAAGAGGTGGTCCGTCGGGGAGATGGCGTGAGCGGAGCGCTGGCCTCCCTGCTCCCAAACGTTAGAGGCCCGTCTGTGGGGTCGAGTAGACTTTATTACAACGTGTGGGAGTCAGTGGTGATGTACGCATCTCCTGTGTGGGCCCCGGCGATGAGCACGGGTGTCTGCCGCAATATCCTGCGCAGGGCCCAGAGGGTGTTCTTTCACGCTCTGTGCGTTATAACGGGGAGAATGCCCCTCGACGTGAAGGCGGTTATGTGGAGCGAGATATTCAAGGCGAGGGCGGCTGACCGCGATAACCCGCTACTCCAGGGTGATACAGCGGCGTTAAGGGCCAGACTGGCCACCCACAAGGAGCGTGCACTGGCAACCGCGGTGGAAAGGTGGCAGGCAATGTGGGACGCCTACGATGCGGGTATCTGGACGAAGCGTCTGGTTCCCGCGGTAACAACGTTCATGAAGGTGGTTGGCACGGCCCGGCAACCGGACTTCTGGCTGACCCAGCTAATGACGTCACACGGCTCCTTTGCCGCGTTTAGAAAAAGGATTGGTAAGGCCAACAGCGACATTTGTGAGGAGTGCGGCACGGGTAGAGACGATGCGGAGCACGTCCTCACGGCCTGTCCTGCCTTTGAAGAGGAGCGGCAGACCCTGGCCGGGGCAGTTGGGGGCCCGATAACGCCCGAAACTATCATCCCCATGGCCATGGGGAGTGAGAAAAAGTGGACCCATTTAAGGGCCTTTGCGTCGGGGGTCATGGGTAGGAAGGCCCAAAGAGAAGTGAAAAGGGAGAAGGAGCTGCGGGATGCCCTGACAGCGTTGGCCAGGGAGGAAGCCCTTAGAAGGGCACAATACAGGCAAAGGCGGGCACCGAAGAGATAAGGGGGTGGTGGTGCCCAGGGGGGTAGACCTCCAAGCAAGAGGGCCAGGAGGGTGCCCCCCCCCCCCCAGCTGGGGACGGATAGTCCCACATGAGACCGCCTATTGCAGACTCGGTTTTTTATCTCTTGTTAGCGCGTAAGTTAACCGATGGGTGTCGGGACCTTTTTCCGTATCCCGACATTTTTAACGCGTATTTAACCGCCTTAGGTGTAGGGGCTTTTCTATGCCCCTCAATCTTTTATCCGCGTATTTAACCGCTTTGTTGGGATGGGATCGCCTTTGTTTGGTGCATCCCCCCATCCTTTTCTCTAGCCGCGTATTTAACCGCTCTGACGGGTTGGGAACACCCCTTTTGTTGGTGTATCCCCCCACGTTTCTTTTAGCGCGTATTTAACCGCTTTAGGCGTAGGGGCTTTTCTACGTCCCTCAATCTTTTATCCGCGTATTTAACCGATTTGTTGGGATGGGATCGCCTCTTTCTGGTGCATCCCCCCACCCTTTATTTTAGCCGCGTATTTAACCCTCTAGTGCATACGCCTGCCTTAAGGCGGGCACCTGTTTAGTCCAGGGGTTGGGAGTTCTCATTTGTCAGCCCAAAAGTAGTGCCACAGCGCACATATTGGTCTAAGAAATATGTCAATCTGAGTCTTCACTTTGACAAAAATGTAGTTTGAAGTGCATTTTTGAGTTACACACGCTGCAAAAAATATTATTATTATTTCCTCCAAATTGAAAACTGACATCGGATTCGGTATTTTCATCCCTAAATGAGAGTAAAATAAATTTTCCAACTGAATTAAAAATCTATGCACTAGAGGGTTAACCGACTTGTTCGGTTGGGATCGCCTCTTTTTTGGTGCATCCCCCCACCCTTTATTTTAGCCGCGTATTTAACCGCTTCGACGGGTTGGGAACACCCCTTTTGGTGTACCCCCCCATGGCTCTTTTAACGCGTATTTAACCGTCTGGAGGTGGTGGCGTACACGCATATTTGTGTGGTGCCCTGTGTACCGGGATGCATGCCCGGCTTCTCCTCGTAAGAGGAGGAGGTTGGGTCTGCGCAGGGACTGGGTGGACACGCGTGGGGGCGTCAAGGAGGGCTCTCCACCTGTGTACGGTGGCCGTGGGGTGAAGTAGTACATTCAAGTCCCCCCGACGGCATGGAGGCCCGTGCAAGGAGGCACAACAGAGGGGGTTTTTAGTGGGTATCCCGCCATCAAGGCGGGGAGTCCCACATAACTGCGGCATCACGGCCAAGGTATGCATAAAGCATTTTCCCCCTCTCTAAAAAAAAAAAAAAAAAAAAAAAAAGGAGTGTTGGGTGGCTGCATGTTGGATGTCCAAAGGATGACTGTTGCTGAGAAGAGAGTGCAGGGGTGAGCTGAGAAGATTCGTCGACGACTGCGGTGATACTTCAGCGTTGCTGAGATGTTGACGGCGATGTCTCAGATTGATGTTGTGGTGGTTTCTGGGCAGGTATGTGCAGCATGGTGTGGTGCTGAATGCCACACTCCTTGCACTTGTGAGGAGACTTGCAGTGTGCAGATGAGTGCCTGCCGCAGCAGTTGTAGCACAACATGTTGTTGGCTACAACCTTCCTCCGCTCTTGCACCGTCATACTCCTGAACTTTGGGCAGATCACGATGAAATGATCGCCCTTGCACACGTCGCATGGAAAGGTCTTCTGGCGTGAAGGGCCTTGAGATGCGGTATTGGATGCAGCTCGATGAGATGAGGAAGACTTCGTCGGAGCTCTTGACGATGAGATGGTGGGGCCATGAGAGGACGGAGTCTCTGCCTGCAGCAGTGCCCTCACCCTGTGGTTGATGAACTCCTTCATTTTTTGGAAGGAAGGATATTCCGCGTGGGACGTCATTGATGTTTCCCACGCCTCCCTTGACGCCTTGTCCATTTGGCGTGCTACCAGGTGGGTGAGAATATTGTCCCCCAGCTTGTCAGTGACGCCAAGTGCGCTGAGTGACGTCTCAGCTCCCTCTATGGTTGAGATGAGGGACTTGAGAGCGGCTATGCCCTTGATGTTGGTGGGCTTTGGCTCGAAGAGCCTCTCCAACTGTGCCTGAATGAGGAGCCGCTTGTTGGCATATGTAGCCTTGAGTTTCTCCCACGCTGGGGTGAAGGAGGCTCCCTTTAAAGGCAGCGCTTCAACCTTTTGGGCTGGTTCGCCCTCCAAGCTGGACAGCAAGTACTGTAGCCTCTCGATGTCGGTGAGGTCTTTGCGTGAGATGATCAAAGATGTGAACATTTCACAATACGCAGGCCACTTGGCGTAGTCCCCTGCGAATGTGGGTAACGCCAGCTCAGGGAGCTTCCCTAGAGCTGACGCTGTGCTCGCTGAGCTTGAGACACCCGAGGGTTGGAAAGGGGCCAATTCCTCTGCGAGCCTGCTGATTTCGACCCTGACGTCCATTGCCAGCTCCTGCATCTGGAAAAGCCAATTTTCCTTGAAGTATGGATGGTCGCGCTGCGTCCTGGTCCATGTAACTTCAAAGTAGCTCGTCGCCTTGCTGTCCATACACCTTTAGCTCCGACATTGAGGTGTTTGGGGCGCAGCTGGGAAGCCTTTTTTGAGGGCTTTCATTAGCTCCAGCCGGGTGAGCTGAGTTTCAGCTTTAGATAGTACCTCGGACGGTACGCCAGAGGGAGATGAGCTCCTCGTCTCCGACCTTGGGAGAGGAGGGTTACCCTCGGATCCTGTGGGAATCTGGAGAGTTGGCGTTTGAGGACGAGACGAAGCCTTCGACTGTGCCTGTGAGGACGGCTCTTTGGTTGCCATGCAGATAACCTCACCGTTCACTTCTCACGGGCACTGAGAGTTCACTTCACGCAGGCACTGAGAGTTCACTTCAACACTGAGAGTTCCTTCCTGTCTTAGCTCCGGCTCGAAGGACCACTATGTTTGAGAAAAGGACACTTAAGTGAGAGGAGATGAAACTAAGACAGGTTAGGAAGCACTTGAATTTAATAGCGGTGAAAAACTTTGTCTCTTTATTAAACACAGTGTGTGAATGCACGTAATCAGAGTTTTGCTAACAAATTACTTGTTGGGTGAGAAGAGACACAGTGAAAACACGCGCGTGGGTGCCACGTGGCGTTCGCGGGATTCTACTAATCGCGCTGCGGTGAGAGTTCAGTTCTTCGCGGGATTCTACTAATCGCGCTGCGGTGAGAGTTCAACGAAAAAAAGAGAAGAGCGTGTGAAAGTCTAACTTGGATGTTGGTGATCGCGACGCGAGAACACAACGATCCGTTTAGCACGATTTGCACACAGAAAGTGAGGTAATGGCGGACGAACGCTACCGCGTCTTCTCCGTTCTTCTAGAACCCCGACGCGGCCCGCTGATTGGTGCATCGATCTCGGCGACGGTTGATCGATGGCCGCTGATTGGCCGCTCGCTCAACGATCCGCGTTGCTGGATCGTTGTCCGCGAGGTGCTGCCGTGAGAATGCGTGGCGGCGTGAGAAACTAATTCCATTCTCAAACATTAACATAAATTTAATTCAAATCACGACAGTGGGCGGTATTCTCAGTCGTTCCTTATTCTTAAGTTCGCCTTAAGCACTTTGTTAGCAAAAGTTTGTTAGCAGCGCACGTCGTAGGATCGGGTTCTCGCGAGAGGGGGGTCGTTTAATTTAAGGGACTTTAGTTTTAACACTAATTTAATCTTAGGTGTAAGTCTATTTACAGTTATATACAATAAAGCACAGTAAAGAGTTGATCGTACAGTACAAGGTAGCGGCACTAGTTTTCCTACGCGGTAGGAACTTTCTAGATCAGAAGCAGCGCACGTGGAATCGGCCCGATTCTCGTTACACAATAAGCGGTTCAAGCAAAGATAAAGAAACACGACTTCTTAGACGGCTCGTCGACAAGTAAGCACGTGTACCGAGAGGATCCAGGAAGTCGGCCCGAGTTCCTGGAAGGAAGAGTCCCCCTTCCATCGATCGTAAGTCGATGGAAGGGGCCGTGATCGACGCTCCATACGAGTCAGCGCGCAGTCGCCATGGCCTAATTATCGATGGGCCTGGAAGATGGCGTTAAGATGCGAAATTTTCTGAACATTTCCCGCCCGCCATTCATCGGCCCGATGAATTATAACCTTGAAACTGGCGTCTCGTGGGCATGGCGCGGTCCGTTCGCGTGGCAATGGCGTCGCTGTGCTCGCGTGGAGTCGTCGTTCAACCCCGCAGAGTTGAGGCAATTTATCTCGCGGCAGCAAATGCGCGAGCAGCGGCAATCGTGGTCACAAGCGAGCGCGATTGTGACCGAAGCATATCGAGTAGCGGTTCTAGCCCAAAGCAAATAGGGCTAGGTTTAGCGTGATATAAGCATTACTCGTCCAAAGCAGATAGGGCGAGTCCCTTAAGCAAGTTCGCGATCTAACACGTGAACGCGAACATCAAGAAGCAAGCGTACAACCAGTGAAGCGCACGATGGTTGTCCTCTAGGCATCAGTCCTGTTGATGTTTGGCGAGGACCGCTGGTCCCCGCTAACCTAAACAGGTAAGAAAATATACAGGCGTGAGGTGACATATAATTTCTACGCGACGTTATTAGCGGTGTAAACAAATTGCTCATTGGGCCGTGTTCCCTTTGTAGCGGGCCTGAAGGGATAGCAGATATCCCTGGACCAGCTGCGCCAAATTGCGATCGCCTCGAACTAGCAAGTGGACGAAACGGCAGCGGGATGTAGGTGAACGGCGAGCAGAAACGGCCAAAGAGCTTGCAGATTAAGCGGTGCGCGCTGGTCGTGGACATCCAGACGAGCCCTGTTTGCTCTCCTCCAGTGCCTGGACGGTGTTGACCCGCCCTTCCAAGAATGCCCTCATCTCCTTGAAGGTCGGCGGAATCTTCGTCTTGGCGATGTGGGTCTCCCATTCTCGACGGGATTGGGGATCCAGCCGGTCACCCACCAAATGGACGAGCCAATCGCCGTTGGCGTCGAAGGGCCTCTTCAGGGTAGCGAGAGCCTCGACGGAGTCGCACAAGGTGTAGTACAGATTTTTGATGTCAGGCCCTGACTCTTGTTTAATTGAAGGTAGTCCGAAGAGGGCCGCCATTACGGCCTTGACCGCTAACCGCTGGTTGTCGTAGCGCTCTTCCAGCATTTTCCATGCGGCTTCAAAATTCTCTTCGCGTACCGGCATATTGATGATGAGTTTAGCGGCATCACCAGTGAGGGCACCTCGCAGGTAATGCAGTCGCTCCGCATCCGACAAGGTGGTGTCCTGGACCACGAGGGACCGAAATAGGCCACAGAAAGATGGCCAATCTTTATACTGACCGTCGAAATTCGGTAGCGGAATTTTCGGCAGTGAAGATTTTGAGCGAACGGCTCCATCAGCGGCATCCATTGACAGTCGCTCAACCGCGCGAGCTGCAACTCTGTCCAACTTGGTGAGCTCCTCCAACTTGTCGACTAAAAGGGCCTCCTGCGTGAGGAACTTCTCTTCTGTGTCGGCCGGCTCGTCTTCCTTGAAATACTTGTCGTCCACGATGTCCGGCTCATCGGCCATGGCGATCAATTGATCGTGCTGGGCTTCGAATTTGGCCCAATTCTTTCGAAGGGCCCCCAATCGCGCAGATATATTCCCCTTTGTCAAATTATTTGCTCCTAGCTTCTTTAGATTATCGTACGCGCGCGAGATTCTGCCTTTAAGATCGCGTTGGCTAGCTATTAGATGACTCATTGTTCTTATTTCAGAGGTCACGCGCGACGGTTACCCACAACACTCGCGAGGAATCCCGAACGTTCCAGAAGCACAGAATCCAAACGGCGCTGCTCCGGCTCGAAGGACCAAAAAATGTTAGCAAAAGTTTGTTAGCAGCGTACGTCGTAGGATCGGGTTCTCGCGAGAGGGGGGTCGTTTAATTTAAGGGACTTTAGTTTTAACACTAATTTAATCTTAGGTGTAAGTCTATTTACAGTTATATACAATAAAGCACAGTAAAGAGTTGATCGTACAGTACAAGGTAGCGGCACTAGTTTTCCTACGCGGTAGGAACTTTCTAGATCAGAAGCAGCGCACGTGGAATCGGCCCGATTCTCGTTACACAATAAGCGGTTCAAGCAAAGATAAAGAAACACGACTTCTTAGACGGCTCGTCGACAAGTAAGCACGTGTACCGAGAGGATCCAGGAAGTCGGCCCGAGTTCCTGGAAGGAAGAGTCCCCCTTCCATCGATCGTAAGTCGATGGAAGGGGCCGTGATCGACGCTCCATACGAGTCAGCGCGCAGTCGCCATGGCCTAATTATCGATGGGCCTGGAAGATGGCGTTAAGATGCGAAATTTTCTGAACACACTTGCTTAAGACCCCATCTAGATTCTCAGTCGGCAAATAAGCATCGACTCAAGCATCCACTCAAGCATTTACTTTGTTAAGAAATCTTATTTATTCGAGATTCTCAGTCGCTTCTTAAGCATGGCTTAAGTGCGTATGTATTCTCAGTCAAATAAGAACGTCTTAAGACGATCTTATTCGCGCAAAGTGAGGTTATATTTTCAAGTCAACCTTTTAGATGACTTAAGTCCGTCTTATACGCTATTCGACGCCATTACTTCTAAAAGGAAGCAAGTTAAAAGTGAGCGAAAAAGTGAACCTGTAAAAATGGATTTAATGGATTTTGATTTCATTGATATGGACATTACTATTAGCGATATCGATGATATGTCCGATGATGAAGCGGATAATAGGCTTCCTATTAGACGATACATTCGGGACAGACAAAATCCTTTTGAA
Source organism: Andrena bicolor (assembly GCA_960531205.1). Lineage (NCBI taxonomy): Eukaryota > Metazoa > Arthropoda > Insecta > Hymenoptera > Andrenidae > Andrena > Andrena bicolor. Next base: position 1,051,223 of record CAUIJW010000012.1, read on the forward strand.
CAATATGACGACGCTGAATTTAAAATGCGGTTCAGATTCAATAAGGATACGGTGTTACACGGTATTTTGCCGAAAATTATTGAAGGACTTGCTAAAATGAATAATCGTGGCTTGCCAATTCCACCGCATTTTCAATTGCTCGCGACCTTACGGTATTATGCAACTTCCAGTTTTCAGGTAATTTAGAAATATGTATTCTATTTTTCAATTCCGAAATATTGATAATTAAAGAGTGTGCACGAGGAAAATTGTTTAAAATGCATCTATTTGTAGCAACTGCTAGGTGACTCCATGCAGATCGCCCAACCAACAATCTCTAAGATTATTTTTCGCGTGAGTAGTTTACTTGCAAGTTTAATCTTGAATTACATAAAAATGCCGAGAGATGTGGGAGCACGCATGGAGAATAGATGATTATTCGTTGAGCTTGGGAAAGGAAATGGAGCTATCGGGTTACCCGGTATTGATGGCGCTATTGACTGCACACATGTGCGCTTAGTCAACACGAGATTCCAGAATATTGCTGAAGTATTTCGGAATCGAAAAGGATACTTTTCACTTAACGTGCAAGTAGGTTTTCATCCATTTTTTTATTTCATGATTAAAATATTTTGGTTAATCGTGTATGATTGAATATCACTTTCTTTTTTAATCTCCAAGATTTTCGTTTCGTTTTTTAAAATTATGATCTTTGTTGCAGGCTGTTGTCGGTCCAAAAATGGAATTTTTGGACATAGTACCCGAGTGGCCGGGCAGCGCACATGACAGCCGCATATTTCAAAACTCTTTGTTGTATATGCGGTACTTGGAACAACGACTGGATGGCATGCTTGGTGGTGATAGAGGGTATCCTTGCCTACGCTTTCTAATGACACCACTTCCAAATCCACAAACAGATGAACAAATGACGTAAGTATTATATTTTTTAGAATTATTAAAGTTCTTAGTATGAAAAAAGCGTTATAATTGTGGAGCGTACATTTGGCGTTTGGAAACGAAGGTTCCCATGTTTGTCACGCGGATTAATGACGAAACTGATTTGCTCTACTTCAACTATTGTGGCATGTGCTGTGCTGCACAACATGTCTCTGATCTTCAATGACGTACTGCCAGAAGATGATGATTTCAATGATGACAATGAAGAAGTACCAGTGGATGTACCGCAAAATGTAGGAAACGCCAATGGATTTGCTGTTCGTGAGACGTTAATTGCCCGGCTTTTCAATTAACAGACACAGACAAATACACAAATCGGCTCTTTTCAAAGCCACCATGATGTACAAAGTCCGACCGAGCAACCTCCTCGTGGTGTACATCGGGTAATGCTAATGCCGGCGGCATATCAATTTTGATGCTTAATACAGTGAATTCTGATTATTTGGAACACATTGCGACTAGCGTCCTTTGGTCCGATTAAACTATTTCTGTTGTTTGCACTTCATCCTAAATAAACGGCTGCCTGGAGTAACCGGTGGCTCAAATAAACGGAATCCACTGTATCTCCATAATGGTTTGTGCGAAGTAACACAAATTTAATGTTAAAACTAATTCGGGCATCTCGCGTAGTGACACCACTGCGTGACGTCACAGAGTGATCAGTATGCTTGTGAAGGAATGCGAAGCGTGCGAGTTTAGATAATAATAAATAAAGTCTATACAGAGAGCATCGAAAGGAAAGAAAGCTGTAGGAAGTGTTGTACAAAGCAGGATAGAGCAGTTTAATCTGTTAAAGTTAAAACAAATAAAAGTTAAAACCAAATGTCAACATTTAATAATAAACATTTTTTCAGGTACATCATGTACAAAAAGACAATATTTTGTATTTTCCTTGTGTACTTCCCGAGACAATCTTATATAGAAGTCAAGAATTTTCGGTTTTTTGTTTTACATCAGAAATTGAAGGAGAAATCTTTCCGGCCGCGAAACACTGTTTTACAGAAGAAGCATCTTTTGTTGAACTGTGGGGCCCCATTTTGTTTTAACAAAATTTAAAAAAAATTGAGGTCATACTTCAAGATATGTACAATAAAGGCGTTCAGTCAAATTTTGTATTCTTTTCACTATACTCGCATAAAGAAATCTCAAAATCAGGCTGCCTTTCTGGTCTTTACAGTGGCATTACCCCTTAAAGAAAATAAAATAGCTTCTTTCATAACATTAAAATAAACACATTTAAAACTTGACAAAAACTGACTCTCCTCGCCTTTTTGAACATTGCTCCTTAACTTAAACTATGATATTTTTGATATGTTAGAATTAATCCCCCCAAAAAACTTTAAAAAAGTAAAAAAATTACGCCAAGTACATGAAATCAAGTAAATCACAAAATAAAGAAAATAATACTAATAAATACAAAGTAAAAAAAGATGTGAAATCAGAATGAGCTGCAAGTACATAATGGTGCTTTCCACATAACACACGTAACACAATAAAAGACAAAAAAAAATGTCCGCGGCCTGGAAGTCAAATACTTGGCGCGGCCAGGCAAGGTTAAGGTGTCGCTGAATAAGAAGTATTTAAAAAGGCAAAATAATGAAAATGTATTCATACTGTCAGAGTTTAAAATTGACAAATTATGTGAAAGGTTGTGAGAGGAAAACTATCGGTGTGGATGAATGATCTTACAATTATTTTAAAACGCAATATAATGAAAATGTACTCATATTGTCTGAGTTTTAAAGGGACAAATTTTGTGAAAGCCTGCGAGGGGGGTGGGAGGGGGGTTTGGGTATTGATGATCTGAGAATACCTTGCCTGGCCACGCCAAGTATTTGACTTCCAGGCCGCGGACATCTTTTTTTTGTCTTTTATTGTGTTACACAGTGTCGCCTTTGCACGCTGCGGGAAAGCACCATTATGTACTTGCAGCTCATTCTGATTTCACATCTTTTTTTACTTTGTATTTATTAGTATTATTTTCTTTATTTTGTGATTTACTTGATTTCATGTACTTGGCGTAATTTTTTTACTTTTTTAAAGTTTTTTGGGGGGATCTCACTTCTTTTTACAAAGATAATTTGCATAGGAATTGACTTCAGATAATTTTTAATTTGATCCGATTTATATTAAGTTTTTTTTTATGGGGATTTCAGAAAACTCTAGCAAAGCTGCAAAGTATATGTTTACAATCATATATCAAGATAATACTCATACCTTCCTCCTCGCAGGCTTTCAGATAATTTGTCAATTTAAAACTCAGACAATATGTAGGTTACACCTCGTCTGTGATTTTACGCTGCGATTATCTACATATACATAAAATCCTCAATTTAGTTACAAATAAAAAGCAGTTCGATGATATACAAACATGTCGCAATTCAAATTTTGGCAACTTACCTTGTTTTTGAGACTGCATTTTGGTTGCAATTCAATGGTACAACGATACATATTTGTAAAAACACGTGGTATCTCAAATTTTGACAACTTTCCTTATTTCACACTCGCCAGGTTATAATCTGGCTGTAAGATGTCAAAATTTGGAGTAGATTGCATAGTGAAGGTAGCGTTTGACGAACGAAACATATATTAATTTCGTTTTAGCTGAAGGTGTGTGCGTAACGCGTATATACGTAGAAGAACGAAACATGTGTTAGTTTCTTTTGGCTGAAGGTGTGCGTGTAACGCGTATATACGTATTATGTTGACGAAAAATTTATCCAAGAAGGAGAAGAAAATCTTAGCGTTTTCGACAGATCCATGAGACGATATTATCATATCTCTGATATGCGTGAACCGATTTTATTGATTTTGGTCTCATTCGAAAGCTTATATGTGGTTTATATGAGAAAAATGCCTTTAAATTTAGAAAATATTGCTAGCGTGATGAGATATTAATGAAATAAGTTTCAGGTTAGGTTGGATTAGCCGGGCGACGAGTAAATGATAGCAGTAGCGACAGTCGACATGTACAGGGTGTCTCTTATGTACTTGGCGTCGAGACGCTACCGCGTCTCTAGATTATCACATTATTAATACTATAGATTTGCAAGCGCCCATTAAAGTTCTTAAATCTTTATCGTTTAGATAATTAAATATTTTTTCAGTACAGACATGTGGTAACCCAAGAAAATGAAAGAAAGAATAGAAAATTTTGTTACCTTGTTGCAACAACCCACACAGCACAACGTCCGGCAGGGTCCCAGGGACGTTGTGCTGTGTGGGCCCCTACCTAAAATCAATTTGGCAATTTTAATATTAATAAAAAGTGTATGTAATAAAAAATGTAATATAAAATTTAGTATTAAAAATATGTTAACTGCTTCTCCGCTAATTCCGCTTCCGCGGCCGATTTCCGTAAGTCTAATTCATATTTTTTGGTCAGAAATTCTAATTCCTTTTCATTTTTTATTTCTTGGTGTTTATAATTTAAAAGCGCTAGTTTTTTCTCGTCCTCCATCATTGATTTGATTCTGTCAAGTTTTAATTCTTGGAGCTCAGAATCACCAGTGGCTTTTTTTTTTGTTTTCCCACAGGACCTGAAAATAATAGAAATAAGAGATAATGAACTTACAAAAAATTATGTTCCTAATATAAATACTCTTTTCAAAATAAAAAAAATACAATTTTACCAATAGTTTGCATAACTTGTGATGTTCCCGCAGGTTGGCACATCTCTGCTGGAGCGCTGGTCTCCTCCACTTCTTGTACCATGACATCTATGTCCATATCATTATGGCTAAACATTATGTCTTGTCGCTCTAATCATCAAAACATTCATTATTCATTTCATATAATCTCATTAGCATTTTTATATATTATAACATTACTAACCATGTGTGGTTTCCTCGTCTACATTCGAGGAAAATAAAATTGGGGCTGACAAATCAAGATGAGGCGCTATCTGCGCCACATCGGGGTCAATTTCAACGGGTGGTGGTGGTGGACCACCACCCGTTGCCATCGTCGCCTGCTTTTCTCTTGTTAATAGGCCCCTTTGGGCAGATTTAATATTACTCCACCATTTCCTTAACTGAGGTACAGTTCTCTGCAATGATTATAGAAAATAGTTTATTAAATCAATGATTATTGAAAATAGTTTATTAAATGAATGTAATAAAGTTAAGCTATTTTCTACCCGCCACTGACCAAGGGTCAATATGATCCATCTCTAAGTAACTTTGGAGGTTCTTATAAAAAATTAAACGTCTTTCTTTCCTTCAAAATTGACCAATTTCACCGCTTAAAATAAATACCATTCTTGAAACGCGCACTATGAAACTATTTTGTACTATATTTTGCATTTCTTTGTTATACTTTACGTCCGGGTAAAGTTTCATTGCCATTTTCATATATAAATCATAAAATATAGACCAAATACACAAATCCTTTACCTTGGTCGATATAAGGTGCGAAGCATTATATTTGCTGCAAATTTCGTCCCACGCCTCTTCTTTTTGGCTCAGGCTGCTACAATCACTCCTCTTCTGTTCAATTATATTGCTATATACTTTTAGAATTTCCATAAATAAATGTTTTTCAACATCACTATAATGCTTTTTCACATTCTTCATTGCCATTTTTGGTAAAGAAAAAACACGTGGTTGCCCGTGGCAATAAAAGGCGCGTAAAGAGGGATAACTGGGAATACCCGTGCAAATACAGCAAGCCGCATTTTCAATATCATTCCTGATTGGGTATTCCGCTCGGCTACACGGGAAAGTTTCCGACGCTTGCCGAACGTAATATAAGATTTGCTTAAGCATTTACTTAGCTAAGCAAGCCTTAAGCACCGTCTTCTTCACTAAGCAAATCTTAAGTTCGGACTGAGAATACATGAAGTCTTAAGCTCGTCTTATTCGAATAAGGCGGACTTAGTTAAGACATGCTTAAGGGGGTATACCCGTTTGAACCCTCGGAAAATGTATACATTTTGTGGATTTTTTTACAAGTCAACGGTTTGATGCAGATTTCCCGTTTTTTAACTATGTTTACATAGTATTATGAACTACTTATAAAAAAAGTTTCAGTTAAAAAACTATTGTTTTTCGGAAGTTACGGATACATGTCCGAAAGTCTCTCGATTTTAGACGGCTAAACGGTGGCCCTAAAAACTCGTGCTACGTTCAACCAATTTACTTCAAATTTTGCATGCACAATCATAATAAGATTCCACATCGCGCAACGAAGGCTTTTTTTATTTCGATTCCCCGTTTATTATTTATAAAGGAAAAAAGTGGATTTTTCTCTTAGAAAAATTTAACTTTACCTTTGATCTCTCACCATTTCTTTATTTTTCAAAATTTTCAAAATCGCCTTCGTTGCGCGATGTGGAATCTTATTATGATTGTGCATGCAAAATTTGAAGTAAATTGGTTGAACGTAGCACGAGTTTTTAGGGCCACCGTTTAGCCGTCTAAAATCGAGAGACTTTCGGACATGTATCCGTAACTTCCGAAAAACAATAGTTTTTTAACTGAAACTTTTTTTATAAGTAGTTCATAATACTATGTAAACATAGTTAAAAAACGGGAAATCTGCATCAAACCGTTGACTTGTAAAAAAATCCACAAAATGTATACATTTTCCGAGGGTTCAAACGGGTATACCCCCTTAAGCGCATGCTTAAGCAACGACTGAGAATACCGCCCTGTGATTCTGATTTTTTTACCTCAACTGAATTTGCTCTCTGTGAATACTGTGATCGTAATTCTTGCTCATGATTAAATTATTTTTTATAAAATACTTCAATATAGCTTGTGTTACAGACCAAACGTGTTAATTCAGCGAATATATATATACATTCATAAATAGTCAATTTATGCACGTACTGATTTGATTGGCTAAAGTATTCACATATACATTATACTTTTTAACTAAAGTGAAGAAATATTCATTAATTTAAATAGATCAAGAACGATTACATTAGTTCAAAAAATACAACTGAAATTCTGTAAGCACAGTGAGGACTTGAGATTATTTCGAGAGAAATTAGAAATTGGGGTTACCTATGTGGCGCGTGCAAAGAGCAGTTATGCTTTCCACCAATCAGATCACAAAAATCGCGAATAACTGCCACTTCTGGCAGTTAATCGGTGCCCGAACCTCCGGTAAAGTTAACTTGGAGATTAACTGGCAGATCACTCTTAATCAGAGGGAAAGAAACAGGCATGTGTCAGTTATGTGGAACATAACTCTAATCCGAAGATTACCGGGGGTGAAGAAATCGGCCGTAAGTATCCCACATAGATATATAAAACGTCATTGTATTTCCGAATAGCACCGAGGAGGAACGGAATTACCCGATTTGCCTGTATAACATTCCCCTTCCCGCGAATCTTACACCCCCCCCCCCCCCAGCACACGTTCCGTCTATATAAGTCTATGCTTGAGACGATCTTGAGATCAAGACGCTGTGGCGAAGTGTGTCCAGCTCGTCTAGTGTGGGAGAGCGGCACCGAGGATTCTAGCGAATCCACACGAGGACGAAATAAAAAGATGGCTGCTATTCGGTATAAGAATACACGGAAAAATGTTTTAACCCTTGAAAACAGTGCTTGTCGTACAATGTTCAGATGAGTGCTCGGTCATCATGCGGTAACGTGTTCAGCACCGTCGCTCTCGATGTGCGTACAGTATGTATGTACCACGCGCGCATCGAAAACAACGACGAACGGTGAGCACCGAAAATATCGGTGCTCGCGCATCGAGAGCGACGGTGCTGAACACGTTACCGCGTGAAGGACCGAGCACGCATCTGAACAGTGTACGACAAGCACTGTTTTCCAGGGTTAAAACATTTTTCCGTGTACTTTATTCTTCCCGTCTTGGGGCGGTATTCACAGTCGCGTCTTGAGATCAAGACCATCTCAAGCATTTGCTTAAGATGCCGCCTAGATTCATAGTTGCGTCTTGAGGTCGTGTCTTGAGCATTTGCTTGAGGAAAATCTTTTTCAAATAAGTAAATCCTTGTATGACGTCACATGTGTCAAAATAGACGGTAAAGCGAGGTTATATTTTCAAGACGACGTTTTACATGTCTTGAGACCGTCTTGAGATTCCACCAGAAGAATGTTCGGAGTAGAGGGGGAACATCTACGGCAGTGGCCGTATGTGTGCGTGATAATACTTCCGCCATTACCTGCACAAAGGACGCCAAAAATGGATTTCGAAGACGATATCGACATTAATATTGATATTAGCGATATTGACGAAGATGATTATATAGATGATTATTATGATGATTATATTATATTTTTCAATTTCGGTTTTAAATTTTTAATTAAATTGGTACTACAAAACGTTAAAAAGCGAGAAGGGTATATATTTTTCTTTACCACCATCCCAAAATTGCCCCCCTCGATACCTGTTTCATAAAAACAAAATTCTTTATTCTATCGTATCGAAGTCCTGGAAGTCATCGTGAGGCACCACGGGGGGTATCCTTGCCTTTCCGGAGACTCTCCGATAAACTGTCCCCGGCATTGCTATAATATAACCTCGACGCTCACACGCATTACAGTTTAGTGGTTGGGTTTATATATTAGTTCATTACATAAATCAATTTTACATCTAATTTCCTTGATTATGCTCCGAATTACGTTGTCCCTGAAATCATTATAAAACACCGCGAAGGGTTATCCTCGCCATTCCGGAGACTCTGCGATAAACTGTCCCCCGGCATCGCTATAATATAACCTCGACGGTCATACGCATCACTCACGTTCGAGTATCCTACTCCGTCGTCCACCAAGGAACGAACGGAATATCCTTTATCATTGGTTGTTCTAACAGAATTATTCCGAAAGTTTCCGAACGTGAATGAGCAAATGCTTGAGTAAATGCTTTATAAAGTAAATGGATACGTCATACAAGAAATCGCTTATTTCAAGCAAATGCTTAAGATCATCTTGAGCAACGACTATGCATACCTGATGTCCTTAGGCAAACAAGATCGTCTTCTAGAAGATGATCTCAAGCATTTGCTCAAGACGCGACTGTGAATACCGCCCTTGGACGCTCGAGGCCTTCTGAGCTTTTCATTCTGCCCTAACCTCTTCGTTTACAAAACGAAATCTTACCAACTACTTATCCTAAAATTCTTAATCTAGTGACTAGTAGCTAGTAACTTACTATGCTAACTTAACCTAGCTAAAACTAGTGGGCGCGTCGAGCGTTTGCGACGCTGGTCGCTACAACGCGACTGTGAATACCGCCCTCTGTTTCCCAAATTCTACGTCATACGGTGTATGTTACATACTACTATGTACTTTGCACTATGGTCTTTGAAACACTTACAATTTTGACAATTATTTCCAAATTTTCATCATCATATCAAATGCTTGTACAACAAACTGAAAATCAACATAAACATTTGTCTCATTCAAGTGTAATTGACAGATAATCGCTCTAATACTGAATATAACATATATGAATGTGTCACACATAATGTTTAGATAATTTGATTTGTTTAATTTAATTTGTTTCAAAAGGGATGTCTTTTTAACGTTATGATATGCAATTCGGGAATAATGCCAGGGGTTTTGAAGAAGGATAGTGATGCAGTTTTAATTTCATGGAATTTGGATAACGGTGGGTGAGGTTCCTGAAAGCATGTACAATTCCATGAATCTGAAAACACGTACATAGTAACATGTTCATGTATTTATTGTAAGTGCATGTCGACGCACGTTACGAAGAGTAGCACCCCAGATAGCACAAAGACGTTTTAAAAACGTTTTTAATACGTCCATATCAGACGTTCCGGACGTCTTAAAAACGTCCAGAAAAGGTCCTACAAACGTCCATTTTCACAAACCAGACCGTTTTCAGGACCTTTTCTGGACGTTTTTAGGACGTTTTTAAAACGTCTTCAGGACCTTTTCTGGACGTTTTTAAAACGTTTTCTGGGCGTTTTTAGGAGGTTGGTACTGGTTCGATTAAATAAAAATTTATGGATGTAAATTGTTTTCAAAATGTTACCAAACTCGATAACAATTTATTTCGTTTACTTACAATAGATACATGAAAATGTCAGTACAAGGTCGAATACAGAGAATATACCACTTAAAATAGATATGAAGTATGTAGAACATGTAGGTAGTACACATAGATTATACATATTATACAAAATATAGGTACAGAATATGTAAAATATCTGCACTTACAATAGATGTTTATAACATTGTTACAAATTCGTTGAAAGATCTCAAAGTATTGAGGAAAATATTTTCTCTGCATTATTCACAATTGAAAATGCTATTGATTTACAATACACTAAAAGACTAACGCAAAGCAAAATCACAATTTTGTTATATGTAATAAAGAGTAATATTTTGTGCATAAAATGTGTCTTAATAAAATGTCTCTACTTGCCGTTCGATTTGCTTGTACAGTCAAAACTTGTAATTGCGTTTATGGCAGGAAATTGACAGTACGTACATACTAAATTGACCGATTTGTGGACACACACGCTCAAGTCTTGCATTCTCACTTTTGACTGTACAAGCAAATGGAACAGCGAGAAGCAGCGTGTATGGTGGCCTTTGCAGCTTCACAAGTATCAGAATTCTTTGGAAATCTATAAAAACAGAAATAAAGTTCAAAATAAGATATGTTTTGAAAATATAGTTACTTTAACACGTTTGCTACCCAGTATACCTTTATATATTTTTCCTTAAAAGGCGGTAGTGAACCTTTTTTTTGAACGTATTAAATATAATAATTTGTTCCATTATGAATTAATAAAATAACCTCAATACCTGTGGAAAGTAACTTTCTGGTTGTTACTGTTACCATCATTCCTTTTCTTCCAATTTTCAGAATCTGATCTGTTTTTGCACAAAGGCACGATGCACTGAACCACGGCCGACGGCCGTGACTGAACCACCCACACAGCACACTACGTCCCGAGGACGTCTGTTTTAGGTCCCTTCTAGGTCTGTAGGTCTGAATGTCCCGGTTTGTAACAAGACGTCTGTGGGACGTCTATAGACGGACTCGGGACGCTTTTGGGACGTCGTGTAACTACAGTGGCGCCATCTATACAAAGTCCCGAGGACGTCTTGGGGATGCGTTTGGGACGCGTTTGGGACTTGTTAAATACGTCTTTGGGACGGCCTTGGGACGGCCTTAGGACGGTTTTAAGACGTCGTGTGATAATTCCTCAAGCTCCACTAGAGGGCGACGCGGCTCGAGAGTTTCTCACCGGTGATCATGGACCCAGTTAGTATATATACAATGGGTCCCGCCAGATAATTCTTACTGATGAGTCCACTGACGGACCCGGGACGAAACGCTATTCCTTCTTTCCTTTTCTAAGGTGGTGACCCACTGCATAGACGGTTCAGTCAGATCGCCTACAGTGGTAGTCAAATTTTAAATAACTAAATATAGTAAAGAGAAATAAATTTTGATTTCATTTTGACAACCCTTTGTTTCATCAAATTTATATTATAATTAATCGGTATCGGTAACTATCTTAAATACGCCCTACTTGCGGTTTTTAAGACGTCCCAAAGACGTCGTTTAAACGCTTGTTCAGTCCGAATCCAGGCGCTTTAAAAGACGTACCCGGGACGACTTTTTTTGTAACATTCGTCCTTCAGAGGACGTATATAAGCCGTTCGTGGGAAATTCAGGACGTCCCCGGGACGTCCGGTACGACTGGGACAGACGTCCCTGGGACGCTTTTAGGACGGCTGTGTGCTGTGTGGGCATTGTTCTTAATAACTTTTTCTTTCACACGCTACTTCGTACCACACTCCGGGAAACGCTTTGAAACGCTTCAAACATGGCTATCTTTAAAACGGCTGCAAAATACGTTTTTAAAACGTCCGTAAAGTACGTTTTTAAAACGTCCGGAAAACGTCCATAAAACGTCCAGAAAACGTTTTAAGAACATCCATTTTCACAAATCAAGCCGTGGACGTTCAGACGTAAAATGGACGTAAAATGGACGTTTTTAAAACGTCCTGTGCTATCTGGGACGTTTCATTATTTTCTTACGGACAACTGCATGTAGAAAAAATGAAACGTGCTACTTTTCATAACGCGCGTCGATATATTCTGCATTATTTCTGAATTCAATAAATGAATTGTTATCGAGTTTGATCTTATTTTGAAAACCATTTAATTCCTTAAATTTGTATTAAATCGAATCAATACCGTCGAACATCCCAAAAACGCCCGTTTCTGGACGTCTTAAAGACGTCTGCAAAGTACGTCTTTAAGACGTCTTAAAGACGTACCGTTTTGTGAAAATGGACCTTTCCAGGACTTGTTTAAGACCTCTTCTGGACGTTCGTGGACGTCTTTAAGACGTCTTTGTGCTGTCTGGGTTAGAACTTTATCGTTTATACCTAGTGCCAAAATTATTATGATTTGTTTTTGAGGTTCATTTCAATAAAAGTGTTGTAATTTAAATAAATTCAGGCTGTATTTGTTCTGAATTGATATATATATATTTATTTGTTCTTGAGATATAATAATATAAAATATAATATGTAATCAGTCTTTTTGGTCATTGCGTGATAATAGAGGGCATACGACTACCTCGTTCTTAATTTCTAGGAAGGAACATACAGAAAGTAAACTCGACAAGTAGTAGGCTACCTCTCAGTTAGTTCATGAACCAGCCGAACAGCGCTAGCTACCCGTCAGTCTGTGACTAGATACAAAAAATAATTTACATCAACAAAAAGTCATGTGACATTTATAGCGAATTCGGTACCTCGCACTGACTCTGTGCTGGTGCCACAAAATTACTTGGATTGGCTAGCTCTATAAGAATCACCCAATCCAAGTCATTTTTGGCACATTTTGGCACTAGCACAGAGTCAGTGCGAGGTACCGAATTCGCTATTAGTCTTGGTGTTATTACAGCATCGCGAACATAAGGTGAATTCCAATTCACGCATTATGCGCATAGACTGCAGAGAAAACCGTTCCGTTTCAGTCTATGCGTGCATTGGTTGCGTTGGTGCCGCATAGGATTCCCTAGAATTCTCCCACCTCTAGCGCATGAAGCGTGCAGTTGATGCGCGCATGCGTATTTGTCTCTTTACGTACGCTTTGAAAAACATACACCAAATCGACGCGCGTTACGAAAAGTAGCACGTTTCATTTTTTCTACATGCAGTTATCCGTAAGAAAAAAATGAAACGGGCTACTCTTCGTAACGCGCGTCAAAATTATGTGGTCCCCTCCTCAAAAGGACAGAAAATATAACCTATAGATATGCTACATGACAATAAATGTTTATTGGATATTTCGTTCTTTTACGCTACATTTGTGAATATTTTATAACTTAACTTCATTCCAAAATATCATTGTTACGCCGCAACGGTATCTTTAAGGAATCGGGTATAAGGTCAATGTGCCTATTTCTAATCATGTAAGAGTTTTGCTATTGTAAAAATCGATTTTTATTATTTATTTATGCAACAATAAACAAGAAGTATTTTTAAAAACAATTTAATATGAAGTATAAAATGTCTATTTCTGGTCAGCGAAGATTGTCTATTTTCTGCTTACATATCTACGTGCGATTCAGCTTCCAATTGAAATGTCTAATAATTATATTTTGGATAACAGATATAAACAAAAGCATTTAAAGTTTTAAAATGTCTTTTATTTACAAAAATACAAAATATAACAAAATCTATAACGAAAATAATTTTCAAATTACCAATACCAAATCTTTCAGTTTTTTTACTTTAATTTTCTCTTCATCTTTTTCTTTCTTAATTTTTACTTTTTCAAGTCCAATTTTCTTTCTTTCTTTCTTCTATTTGTTCCTCTTTTTCTTTTTTATCTCCATTTTTCGCTTCTGATATTCTCTCCATGTATCAGAAGTCGCGACGGCTGGAATTTTCTCCCTTTTCATCAGGCCAAAATAATACTTCTCGGAAAGTTGCAGGAAGCAATGTATTATTATTATTAGCTGTAATTAATTAACGATATATTAATAAGTAAGTATTTTACATATTTTTGAAAAAAATACTTAAAGGGGTAGACACGCCACATGACACGGGTAATGCAGCGCGCTGTAATACCGATAATCTAACCTAAAACATGGGTTTGGGATTTTTCGTTTTTCGTCCTTATATGAGCAAATTTTGGGCTGGGCGAGGTCTTATTCGAAAGAGGAAGATTGAATGCGGAGCGCTCTGCTCACCGTTTGAGTCACAAAACTCTTTTAGTGACCTAAAAATACTTAAGGATGTAAACACCCCACGTGACACGGGTAATGCAGCGCGCTGCATACCGACACAATCTGGCTCGAAACATGGGTTTGCGCGCTGACGTTGTTTGTCCTTATATGAGCAAATTTTGGGCTGGGCGAGGTCTCATTCGAAAGAGGAAGGTTCAATAGCTTTTGCATTACAGTTAGGTCAGGCGAGGATAGTAAATAGCTTAACTTTTTCTTGCACATCTGCGTGCCAAGTTTTTCTGAGCGGGCAGCTGTCCGTCTCGTAAAATCATTTAGTATTCAGTTTTACCTTTTTATAATTGCCGATGTCCTGTAGGGGTGGAAACTCCGGTCGGAGAGGCTGAAAGTCATAAACTCATAAACTCCGTTCGGGCGACGTCACCTTGACCCTGAGGGTCGCGCTTACCTGTAAATATGTATATACTGTATGTAGCCTAAGTAAACTATGTACTTGGAAAGCGTGCCTCCACCACCAGCCGAGAGTGGAGGAAAGTGTGAAGGAAGGGGGCAAGGACGGAGAGATGGTCAAGGACAACCCACTGACGAAGCTTGAGGGATGTCATCGCCCTGATTGGACAACAAGGATCTATGGGAGGACTAAGGGAGTCTTGTCAGCGACTTCGTCGACGAGCTCGGAGCTCTTCCTTCAACACCTCGTTCACTCTGTTACAAACCAGTCTAACGAACAGTTTAAATATACCAGCAGTCTTAATCAAATATCATTTTTGTTGACTTGAGTTTTATTTCGAATCACCCGCACTTCATTGAGCAGAGCGGTTCTGCGCTCCACGGGCACCAAACCGCGTTCGAACTGAAAATCACCGCGGAAATACGTAACAGAAGCAAATACGTAGCGCACATTGTTATTTCTTAAAGGCTTCTACTGCTAAGTTTTTCGAATGTGCTCTTATAATGCTAACTTTACAGCTATACTCTAATCCAAAAGACGTACGAGAGCCTGCGGTTCTATTCAATAGCCTTCAAAACCTTGAATTTACCCCGGACGCGGATAATAAATAACTTCATTTTTCCATTACACATCTGCTTACCAAATTACGCTGGGTAAGCAGCAGTTCGTCCTGCAAAACTCATAAAATATGGTATGGTCTTCGCTTTCAATAATTATCGCTGTTCAAGAAGAATAGAAAAACTTGGGTTGAGAAAATCCAGGAACCAATAAAGCCATCAAATTTCGTTAGGAGGCGGTCCCCGATCCTTAGGACGAAGTAACCGATGTAGTTAGGAAGCGTGCTTCGACCACCGTCCAGAAGTCTCGAATTAAATTAACCGTAATCCATCCAACTGCATAGCTATTTGTAAGTAAGTTTGAACATTCCCGCGTTACCTCACGAGCATCAGACGCATCGAAACCCGTTCCGTTTCGTTACTGCGGTTCGTGCGCTGCTGGAAACGGAACGCTATTCATGCGCGCAGCGTCTGCGCTGCGGTCTATGCGCATAATGCGTGAATTGGAACGCACCCATAGCCGATCGCGCAGATTTAGAGACGCGGTAGCGTCTCGACGCCAAGTACAGGAAAGACACCCTATATATGGCGACTGTCGCTACTGCTATCATTTACTGGTCGCCGAGCTTTTTTTTTTTTTTTTGTTTTACTTGGTGGAAATCCCCACGGATACCCCCCGCCCGCCCCCGCGGGCAGGGGGTTATGTGGGACTCGAACCCACTAAAACCACCAAGGTGATCTACCTCGCGCGCGGAGCTGCGCGCCTGAGGGGAGGGATTTGGACGCGAGATCAATCAAGCGATACGTTCGCTACCCTCCCCCCTTGCGCTTCGGTGCAGCCCCGCGCGAGATCCCCTGAACGGGGTCGTCCCTGGGGGAGTATTAAGACCTCCCCCAGCAATGTTCTCCGGGACGGGCGACTCCCGACGGATCACGCGCTCGAGTCGCCCCTTCCGGGGTCGCTGCTACTAGGGCAGGAGGTGTCCCCCGACACCCCCGCCCCGCGACCCCGCTGTTGTGCCCTGCGAGGTGGCACGCAAGGCTGGTAAGGGAAATGGTGATGTCGTATGTACGGAGTGAATCAAAGATGGGAATCTACGGGGTGCACTACACGGTTATTTTCAGATGTTACTCTTTATTATAACCTTAACTTAACTAGACTGGGAATCACAAGTGTTAAGTCGCGTTAGCACGTCGAGTGTCAAAACCAGAATGTCCGT
Source organism: Andrena bicolor (assembly GCA_960531205.1). Taxonomy (NCBI): domain Eukaryota; kingdom Metazoa; phylum Arthropoda; class Insecta; order Hymenoptera; family Andrenidae; genus Andrena; species Andrena bicolor. Next base: position 1,067,558 of record CAUIJW010000012.1, read on the forward strand.
TAGCTGTGTTAGGTAGGTTTTTATAACCTGCTGGGCGTGGTACGCGTTACTAAGCCCGGTCGCGGCGATGCGCTTACATATTGCTGATTTGGTAGATTTGGTCGCTTAGCGGCTCAGCTGGGAAACTTCTCGAACATAGCGAAGTGTCATATGATATGTATAATATGTCAGGCGGCGCGTGTGCTTGGGCGTTTCCTGGGCACAACATCCCTTCCCCCTAAGGGAGAAAAAGCCATAGCTTTTTCTTAGCGGTCGGTTAACATTGTTTCTTAACTAGTAATTCGGTACATATGAATATTATTAGTTTACAATTGATACGACCCTTATATAATAAGATTACAATATCTCATAGGGAATTGGTGGAGGACGTCCCTTCCTTACTAACTATTTTGATTATAGCTTCGGGTTTTTGCGTGGTTTTGTCGCGACTTGTGTTATCCGTTGTACAATGTCGTGGTGTTCTTGTTTTAAGGGGAACAATACATTTGTAGAGTGTAAAGATACATAATGTGACAGTCAAGAATCCTGTTATCGAAGATAGTGTAAAAAAACAGTAGTGATAGTCGGTAGGTATAATCTCGGGTTTTTCCAAGTCATTCTGTAGTTCGTCTAATTTTTTGCTAACTTTGTTTAGCTCTTCTGGGTGTTTGATTATCCTGTTTAATTCGAAATTAGTGTTGCGATACGAATTTACAGTGATTAGTGGAAGTGTGATTTCGCCTAACGTCAAATTGTAGTCTGGTAAGTAATTCCACGTTTTTTCTGTTCCATATTGTTTTCCAGTTTCTATAGTAAATTCGGCGGTAGTGATAGTACATTTATTTCTTATAGTTATTATACCAGAGTCCTTAATACTATACATTTTCGTGCCTTTATTGTCGCAAGTCGCTGCTAATTGTATCGGTTTTGGTGTGATATAAATCCATGCGCCAGGTTGCTGTAATTCTATTAGGATAGTGTGGTTCAGGGTCATTACGCGTATTTTACAATTATTCGGTTTTTTCGTTAACTTGGTGTATAACTGTACTTCGCATGGTCCGTATGGTATCGCTTTGAATATCGGGTGGTTAGAGGTGCAGAGATATAGATCGTTAATAGTTTTACAATTCATTAGGTCTTGTTTGCTTAGTTGTATGTAATCTTGCACTGCCGTATCGAGTACTACGTAGGAGTCAAGGGGTTCTATATACGCGTAGAATGATTCGTTTACTTTCGTGGGTACTGAATGTACTTTGCTTAGCTTGAACCTTTTTGAGTTTAGCAGTGGAATGTCTAGTACTACGGTTATTGATTTTGTATCTGAAAAAGCTGAGAGAGTAAGGATTTCATATAAGACGTGCATGTTTTCTAATTTTATTCCGATGGGGAAATCTAGTCCTTGTGGTATATGAGCTAGTGCTGATGTGAGATACGTTATGATTTGCGCTGGTGGTATCAATCGTGGATTTAGGACTCCTTTCTTTATGTCCATAATGAATTCTAGTAGGTCTTGCGTGTCACGCAGGAGCGTTTCTGCCACGCTATTTATTAAAACGAGATTTTCGTCTATAGTCTCTCGAAATCTAGTAATGTCAGTCGTCTGTTGGAGTAGGTATTGAATTTGCCAAGTCGCGTTTAAAAGGGTTTTTTCGTTTTCCTGTATATTGTATATAGTTTCATTTAGGAGTTCGGTGTTAGCTCTTACAACTTGCAATTGCCCATTGATAGTATTTTTCATTCTACTGTCTTGTCTTTTTAGGAAGTCTATTTGGTCGTTGATTTTCTTTCTATCTTCGGAATCCATTAGTCCGAAAAGTGATTTGCCTATGTAACCTAATCCGTCTATTAATCCGCGACGCTGTTTTGGTGCGGAGCTTATGGTTTGTTGAACATAAGTAATGAGCTTGGCTACGCGGTCTACTTTGCCTTGGATTTTTGTACCGAACGTTTTACAAAATTTTTGAAAGTTTGCAGTAGTAGGTGTTTTACACTGAGTGAGTATGTCGTATAATGATTGCTGGAGACTTGTTTCGCGTCTGTAAATGTAGGATATGTCTACGTGTAGTATTAATTTCCAACTATCTCGGTAGATCTGTAGGTCGCCTATGTTTTCGAAGTAGATGCCTGGGTGATCTTGGAATTCTTTAATAGCGAAGTCGGAGTCGGGGGTCGTTCCTCCCATTAATAGTATCGTCATTAGTTGGGTTGTCATTCTGTAAAATATAATGTTGAGCTGTAGTTGGTTTTACGTGTTGTTGTTTGCTACGTCTACCTCATGCGTGAGTGAGATTAGTTTTTGCCGCGTGGACCGAATGTCTTTCCTATCTCACTTAGGTTTAAGTGGGGCGACGTGCATAAGGCTCGATATTCTCGTCGCTTCTTATTTCGTTTCATTCTTCATCATGCTTTCCGTCCTGGATATCCCGAGGGAAATCGTGCTATTTTTACTGGTGTGTTTTTAGTGTTAAATGTTGTTCTCTACGAGTGTAGTGGCGCGGGTTGGTGTTTTTCCCTAAAATGTTAATATTTTCATTTTTATTTTTTTTGTTTTTGTTTTTAGAGTTTGGAATATCCGGCTCCTCCGGGTTTCCTTAATTTTTCTTATCGGAAGGCGGTGCGCGAGTACCGTTCGGACATGCGGCGGTACCGCGCGGAATGTTTGTCCTGGCTGGACGAGGAGGATGCCTGGGGAATCCGTTCCATGTTCGGTGAGTTTCTTATATAGAAATTGTATACCCTCTTTGTATTGTATTTCTCCCTCTTTTTTTTTTTGAATTCTCTGTTTACATTTTGTATCTGGTTATTATTCCAGAACTCTATGGTGACGTTTTCGAGGGGCCCGTTTCCCGCAAGGTTTCTTGGGTGCTTTTTGATGAAGATTTTTAAACAAACAAAAAAAAACTTTAATAAACTTTAAAAAAAAATTTTTGTTAATAAATCTTTCTTTTATAATTTTACTTTATACTAGTTGTTCGAGTATGTTTACTTCCTTTCACGATTGCGTCCTCTTCTTATTCTTACTATTCGATAAAGTGTTTTAGTCTGTTTGCGTGTACGCGAAGCATTCGTCGTCCTTTAATTATAGTATAGTTATAGTTATCATGTACGCTTTCGATCGTGTAAGGACCTATCCAAGCGGGGTTTAATTTCTTTGATCTTCCGCGTCTCACGGTCTCGTCGTGTAGTAGTACTTGGTCTCCTATCTTGAAGGCTTTTTCGGTTGACTTTTTATCGTATTGTCTTTTAGATTTGTCTTTGTTGATCCCCAAGGTTTCGCGCGCCATGTTATTGGTTGACCGTAACCTTTCACGTAATTCTTCGGCATATTTGTCATACGTATACGTTAGTTGCGGTGCCTGGTTTAGTGAGGACGGTAACGTTGCTTGTCTCCCGAATACGAGTTCGTAGGGAGTGTAGCTAGTGGACGAGTGCGGAGTAGTATTGTACGTAAACATCGCATATGGTAACCATTCATCCCAATCGGTCTGGTCTTCCGTGATAAAATTCTTCAGGTATTCTGCTAACGTTCTATGGCTTCTTTCTAGGGCTCCGTTTGATTGAGGGTGATAGGCTGTGGTTTGTATCTTTTCGATCTTGAGCAGTTTGCACACGTTTTTGAATACTTGGCTAAGGAAATTGGTTCCTTGGTCTGTTAGCACTCGTTGTGGAATACCGTATTCACATATTATTCTCGTAACGAATTCCTTCGCTACCGTGTTCGCTTCCTGATTCTCGAGAGGTATTGCTTTACCGAACTTCGTTAGTAGATCTTGAAAGGTTAATATGTATTTGTTTCGTCTGCTGGTCTCGGGTAATGGACCTACTATGTCTAGAGCACATTTCTCAAATGGTTCAGTCGGGGTGTCTGTAATCACCATGGGCGCTTTGGTTAATTTCGTTAGTTTATTTTTCTGACATTTTTCGCATCTGGAGATATACTTTTCTACATCTTGGCGCATTCCTGGCCATGAGTGGTTTAGTTTTATACGTTCGAGTGTTCGTTTTACCCCTAGATGCCCACCTAAAGGTGTGTCGTGATATTCGCGTAGTATTTGATTTTTAAAGTCTTCAGTATATGTCGTAACGTTCGTGTTTTCATCTGGTCGGGTCTTGTCTTCTTCGTTGGTGCTTTCTCCGTCGACGTTCAGTGCGTCGGTGCTGAGTTGTCGTTTCATTCCTCGCGTAATCGCGAACATTCTACTGAGGGCGTCAGCGTTATTATTCGTCTTACCCGCTTTATATTCTATGCTGTAGTCGTACTCTGCTAATTTCAATTTCCACCTCATTAATCTAGAGCCTGGGTCTTTTACGTTAAAGAGCCAAGCCAGAGGTTTATGGTCGGTTACGACGGTAAACTTGGTGCCATATACGTATGGTCTGAAATGTTGTGTCGCCCATACGATTGCTAACAACTCCTTTTCGATAGTACTATAGTTTTCTTCCGCTTTGTTTAACACTCTACTTGCGTATGCTATAGGTAAATCTTGCCCAATCTTTCCCTGCGATAATACTGCTCCTAATGCCTTTCCGGAAGCGTCTGTCGTCAGAACGAATGGTTTCGAGAAATTGGGGTATTGTAGTATCGGTGCAGTTGTTAGTTTTTCCTTCAGTATTTCGAAGGCTTCCTGTTCTTGTGCGGTCCACCTGAATGCCTGATCTTTCTTTAATAATTGCGTTAAGGGTTTAGCGATTTGTGAAAAAAATTCTATGAATCTCCTATAGTACCCGGCTAAGCCTAAGAACGATTGTACGTCTTTTACGCCTCTTGGTACCGGAAAGTTTCTGACAGCATCGAGCTTCGAGGGATCTGGCTTGATCCCGTTTTCGGTTATCACGTGGCCTAAGTACACGGTTTCTTTTCGCAAAAATTCGCACTTGTTGGGTTGGAGTTTTAAGCCACTTTCGCGTATGCGTTCAAACACTTGTTCTAATCGATCTTGGTGGTCTTTTAATGAACGTCCGTATACAACTATGTCATCTAAATACACGAAACATTTTATTCCTTGTAGGCCCGATAACACGGTATTCATTAGTCTTTGGAAAGTCGCGGGAGCGTTTTTTAGGCCAAATGGCATTCTATTATATTCGTAATGACCGTACGGCGTCGAAAATGCCGTTTTCTCACGATCTTCCTCCTTCATGGCGATTTGATGGAATCCTGATGCTAAATCTAGGGTTGAAAAGTATTTCGCCCCACCTAATTGGTCTAATATATCGGTTATGTTCGGTAAGGGGTACGAATCTCCTATAGTTGCTTCATTTAGTTGGGTAAAATCTGCTACAACCCTGAGTTTACGCTTTCCTGTCGCGTCGGGCTTTTTCGGTACTACTAGCAACGGAGCGTTCCATTGACTAGCGCTCGGACGAATTATATCTTCTTTTATCATTTCTTCTACTTGTCTGTTTACCTCTTCCTTATGCGCTTGTGGCAATCTATACGGCTTTACGTATTTGGGTTTTGTATCCGGGGTTAAGGTAATGGAATGTTCCGCCTTCGTTGTGTATCCTAACTTGTCTCCATCTAATCCGAATATATCATTATACTTTTCGCACAGCCCGCGTAAGCTGGCCTCTTCCTCTTTATTTAAGTGTTCAGTTCTAAGGTTTTCACGCAAGATTTGCATTCTATTTCTTCCGTGTACGGCATGTACCTCGTACGTCGGGGTGACGCGTTTTTGTTCGGAGATCGCGTCCGTCGGGTCAATTACTTCTCTCGTCAGCGTTTCTAATGTCACTGTTGGCGCGTTGATTAGGGCTTCTTCGGTAGTAGTATTCATTACGCTTATTATACATCTCCCGTTCCGGCCCACTGTTAGCGAGTTTCCTATGAACACTCCTGGCTTAATGGATCGTCCTTCTACTATTCCTTCACCTTTGTTCGTAGTTCTAGCTAGGAGGATGGTCTCGGAACGCGGTTTTAGAGTTACGTTGTTTCCTGAATATGGGAATTGTATTCCGTACAACTCTATTCCTTCGTTCGCTCTGATGCAAACGTCGTGTCTGGCCATAAAATCTTGTCCTAATATTCCGTCTGCTTTTAACGGGAAGTCGTTTCTGACTAACCGACATGGGTGTGTTACGGATCTATTTCCTACTTTTAAGTTTAAGTGTATTAGACATAACGTTTTTATTTTCATAGGGGTTATTCCTCGCAACGATACTATTTCGTCTTCGGCACGGACTTTATCTTGTACCTTCCCTATCTTTATTAAAGTGATATCGGCTCCAGTGTCCACTAACATATCCGCTGTCTCGTCTATCAATTCAGGCGCCCGTATTTCGATCGTGTTTTCGAACTTAGTAGTTGTCACCATGTTCGCGCGGTACGACTCTACTCTAGTTCCTGCGTTAGTTTCTCTATCGTCCGACGTTCCGCGGCTCGAGGATGGGGGATCTTGGTTAACGCTAGCTTGTTCTCGACCTTGATTTCTGTTAAAATACTGTCTCGTATCTTCGCGTCTATAAGTCGTATTTGTATAACGCGGTCTATTATCTCGCCCATTTGCTCTTTCTCTTGCTCTGCACTCCCTGATTTGGTGACCCGGTTTTTTGCAGTAGTGGCAGACCATAGCTACTTGCTGTACTTCTTTTTTTATAGGCGTTTGTTGCGTCGGATAGTTTTCTCGCGGCATGCTTAATCGCGTATAGCAGTTCCTGGCTATATGTCCTAATTTATTACAGCGATCGCAGCGCGGTACGACCGACCTTTCGTTTCCTTTGGGTAGATTACCGAATTTCCGATAATTTCGCGTAGCATTTAAACCCATTGCCTGTTCTTCTTCTATTGCTGCTGCTACAGCAGCATTTAACGTAGCGTAGTTTCTTGATCTAATAATTGTTCTCAATTTTAAATTCAACCCGAGGGTAAAAACATCTAGGGCGCGTTCTTGCACTGATTTTGTTAGCGCCTCATTTACTTCGTCACTGTTCCCTGGTTTTACCGATAGTTCAGATAATTCTCCAGCTAACTCTTCTACTCTACACGCAAATAGCTTTACGCTCTCTCCTTCTCGTTGGTGACAGGCATGAAACTCTGCTCCAACGGCTCCTATAGATCTTTTGTCTACGAATAAGGAAGTTAAGATGTCTTTCAACTTATCGAATGTATCTACATCTTTGTACTCTAATACCTTGGCTGCTTTGCCTTTTATTTTTGTTCCTATCACTGTTTTCAAGAATCGCGACAACTCATTCGAGGGGACAAACTCCGCGGCGCTCGTATAAGACTTCAAAAATTCCGCTAGCTCGTCAGAAGATTTTCCTACGAATTTATCGACTAATGACAGCGCGGTCGCTAATCTTTTCACGTCCGGTGACGGTACCGGGGAGCTATTTTCCACATTTAGTGACATTTTTCTGTCTTCTGTCCCTTCTATATCCAATAAACTAAAGTCCGCTAGTACAATAGGATATTCTCTATTTGGCGTTACGAAGTTTTCTGGGGACGATTCGGCACTAGAATCGTCGTATTTTCTAACGCTTAGTCGCAAAGGCGACGGTCGAAGTGTTCGGCGAGACGGTTTAGAATGGTCTAAAGAAGGTAGGATATCTAGTTCCTCTCGTACGAAGATAAGTTTTTTGTCAAAAAACGATTCGAATGATCGTGACAAGCTTCTTTGACCCGGGAGTTTAAATCGAATTGCGCGTTCGTCTTCTATAGACATTCATGCACCGTTTCCAGTTTTTTTTTTTTTTTTTTTTTTTTTTTTTATAGGACTCTGGTTTACAATAAGCATGTTTACGCTATTCGGTTACTCACAACGCTACTCTCCTCCACATGTCGACGGCTCGGTCAGGCGTCCTCTCGTCCGTGAACCGACGGCGGTGATAAGAGATGAAACGGATCCAGCAAGGTCGATCCGTACAGCTGTTTACTGCGTGCTCCGACGGCTGTTACCTTCGTACGGCTCTCCGTCCGTTCTCTGGGTGCGGCTTCCTCTCGTTCCTCAGTCCCCAAGTCCTCTCGTGCGTCCTGGTCCTCGGATCAGCGACGTCCTCGTAGGTGGATTGTGGTGTTTAGTTAGTTGTAGTTTCACCCGTTCACTCTGAGGCTGATTTTACTCGTCTCCAGGCTCGTCGTCGTTCGGACTGCGTCGAACGTTTTTCTCGAAGACCGTTCCTCGGTCCTCTGTGCTACCTCGGTAGCGACGATTGCCTGTCCTAGCCAATGTGACTGCGAAGACCCAATAATCTTGTCGGAGGTAGTTCAACCTCAGTCGACGTTGATCAATCGGTTGCGTCAAGGCTCGGTAAAATTTTTACGAAGCACAATCCCACCGCTGCCACCAATTGTTGTGCCCTGCGAGGTGGCACGCAAGGCTGGTAAGGGAAATGGTGATGTCGTAGGTACGGAGTGAATCAAAGATGGGAATCTACGGGGTGCACTACACGGTTATTTTCAGATGTTACTCTTTATTATAACCTTAACTTAACTAGACTGGGAATCACAAGTGTTAAGTCGCGTTAGCACGTCGAGTGTCAAAACCAGAATGTCCGTTAGCTGTGTTAGGTAGGTTTTTATAACCTGCTGGGCGTGGTACGCGTTACTAAGCCCGGTCGCGGCGATGCGCTTACATATTGCTGATTTGGTAGATTTGGTCGCTTAGCGGCTCAGCTGGGAAACTTCTCGAACATAGCGAAGTGTCATATGATATGTATAATATGTCAGGCGGCGCGTGTGCTTGGGCGTTTCCTGGGCACAACACCGCGATCGAACTCCCAACCGGTGCCGCGCAGTGATTGGTAGCGCGGCCGGACCGGGGCACTGTACCCCGGGGGGAGCTCGATCGCTCAGACGGGAGCGGCGGCCGCCGCTCCCCTGGGGGGGGGGGCTTTAACATGGTCCCCCCACCCCCCGGTTCTCCGTACCTCACGACGCCGCCGCGGCCCTGGCGAGTCCGATGCCACGACTCGTCGACCGCGGCGGCCCTTCGTGACAACGAGGGCCGCCGCATTTCTCGACTCCTTCCTGATGCCCCGGCGCACAGTGGGGCACGTAGCATAGGATTCGCGGAAAAAATGTCATAACTTCGGTGTCTCTCAATATTTTTGAGTATTTTTTTTTTTGTATTATTTGTTAACAGCCAACGGTTATATGGATATGAACATTAATAAAATTTAAGCATTTTTAACCAATGAAATAGTAATAAACCCCGTAAACATTCGGTATACAAAAACCATATATGATAATTATGAACTAATAAATATGTAATATTACATAAACAATGTATTAATTATTTTCGAACAGTATGAAAAATAATAGAGAAAGAAAATAACACAATTGAATTATAACATATAACATTAAACGACGAAAATGACATAATAAAGTAATGTTAATAATATTCTGTATTGGACTATAATAAATGGAAAAATTGCTGAAGCTATAACTAATATTTTATCATTTTTGTTATTAATAGAACATGACTTTTAGAAATGAACATGCGCATGTACACTTTATAAAATAATTGATATCTTATAACCTTTACAACTATTTATAATTTTTATTGTTATTTTATTGTCTTTTATTATTTAATGATCATAATATTACATGTCCATACAAACTAAAATTATAAAAAATAATAGAAAATAGAAACTGTGCAAAAATAGTGAGAAATACCGCTGTGAAATCGCATGCACAGCGCACTCGGGTGATTATGTATTAATCACAGCCAAACTTGCAAATATATGCAGCCAATTTTTAGAGGGCTGTTAGTAGATGGTATCTGCTTTCAATTAGTACTATCTAGAGCCCGGAGGAAGGCGGATTTTTTTTTATAATACTAAAAGAGTTAATGAAAGCTTGAAATACTAGGTAGCTTCCTTTGAAGTCGTATAGTGGGATTACGGTGAAGAATTTTCGAAAAATATTTATGTCACAAATAAGCTGAGACTATACACATTCGAAATACATGCGGTAAAAAAATAAAAATATCTAGAGGAATTCAGAAAAAATTCGACAAATCTGGTACGAATATAGAAACGTTTCCCGTTAGGATACAGGTTAGAGTTCCTATCCCTGGTTATAAGCCTAAATATCTTAAAATCTTAAAATGTTAATTTATAATGAAAAAAGGAATGTAATTTAAGTATTGGTAAATAATTATGAAATATGTTTTCTCTGTATCGATTATAGTAACAATACTTTATTTATAATTTTTATTGTTATTTTATTGTTTTTTATTATATAATGATCATAATATTACATGTCCATACAAACTAAAATTATAAAAAATAATAGAAAATAGAAACTGTGCAAAAATAGTGAGAAATACCGCTGTGATGAGTTTCTGCGAAATCGCATGCACAGCGCACTCGGGTGATTATGTATTAATAACAGCCAAACTTGCAAATATATGCAGCCAATTTTTGGAGGGCTGTTAGTAGATGGTATCTGCTTTCAATTAGTACTATCTAGAGCCCGGAGGAAGGTGGAGCTTTTTTTATAAACCTAAAAGAGTTAATGAAAGCTTGAAATACTAGGTAGCTTCCTTTGAAGTCGTATAGTGGGATTACGGTGAAGAATTTTCGAAAAATATTTATGTCACAAATAAGCTGAGACTATACACATTCGAAATACATGCGGTGAAAAAACAAAAATATCTAGAGGAATTCAGAAAAAATTCGACAATCTAGTACGAATATTGACACGTTTCCCGTTAGAATACGAAAGGTCAACTTCAGATCAATTTTTCATTGCAATTAACATGAATATGACATATCTGTTATATACGTTAGATACGTTGGTCTATTGGCTATCAGGATATAGTGATGGATTCATAAAAATACAACTTTCATTTTAAGATTTTTTTCCTCTCCAGCCCCACTGTGCGGCGCGCGTCCCCCTCCGACACAGAGGGGGCGGCGCACCGGGGGCATAACGGCCGCGCCTGTTGCGTGGCGCGGCCCCGTCCCAATCCCCTATGGCGGGGAGTAGCGGGACGGCGCGGCCCGGGGCCTAACACCCGGGGGAGCGGGGCGACTTACGCAATTAAGTCGCCGCATGACCTCCCCCGGCCCCGGGTCATCTTCTTCTCCCGCGCCGCCTCCTCCTGACCGACTGCTCGCCGAGCTAATCCAACCTAACCTGAAACTTATTTCATTAATATCTCATCACGCCTGCAATATTTCCTAAATTTAATGGTATTTTTCTTATGTAAACCACATATAAGCTTTCGAATAAGACCAAGTTCAATAAAATCGGTCCACGCATGATAGAGATATCGTAATATCATGTCATGGATCTGTCAGAAACGGTAAGATTTTTCTTCTGATTCTTCTTCTCCAGTCAAAATTTTCGTCGACATAATACGTATATACGCGTTACACGCACACCTTCAGCCAAAAAACTAGTGTATGTTTCGTTCGTCGACTCTCGGGATTATTCGGCCGGGATCGTCGTCCGTCATTGTATATATATAATATACCTATGTATACTATTTTGAATTTTATAACCTACCAAGTGTCATTCCATCATAACCTGCAAGTGTCAAATAAGGTACGTTGTCCAAATTTGAAATGTCACGAGTTTTTACACTAAATAGGCGACTGAATTATTGTCTCAATTAATAAGGTAAGTCGCCAAATTTATTTAATAGATTTCTTATGTAGAGTCGCAGACTTGGAAGTTGTCCGGAGAAGGTTCGACAGAGAAGCACCTTCTGTCGCATAAGTTTCTAGAAATTTATACCATGCTTGTACAAAATAATATATTGTAGTAGAAAATTGCATTGAATTTAAATTGCCAGATATTTGTATTTGTATACCAGTTTTTATTTTATGTAAAGCTTATTATATTATAGATAGAAATGAAGGGGGCGCACAGGACTTCGATAAAAATGAAGGAGACGCACAGGCTTGGATAGTAGAATTGAAGGGGACGCACAGGCTTGGATGGATAGAATTGAAGGGAATGCACAGGCGTAGAGGTTGTCCTGAGAAGATTAGATAGATAGACAGAGTATCTTGTTTCGCACAAGTTTCTGGAACTTTGTCAAATTAAATGGACAAAATTTGTCTAAAGACATAGCATTAAGAATTATTAAGAAAATAGATTATGGTGGACTGGTTGCAATGTAAAGCAAGTCACATTAGTGAAGAAAGTACATTGAAAACACATCTACGTTAATGCTTTTCAATCTTTTGTGAAAAACATTCGTAATACTTTTATTAATAAAATCCAAAGTAGTTTCTATGCTATTCATTAATTTTACTAGTTTTCCATTAACAATATTTCAATTCACCAATAAATATACTAAACCAACACCAATAAAAATATTGAATCTCTTCATTCATTTTCGCTAAATTACCATTAGCATTTTTTAAATATCCTCCAACAAAACTTTCTACCATATGTTCTCACCTCCTTCGGACACATTATGTAGTCTCTACACTCACTAGAGCAAAAGGCTACTCTATAAGTTCTACATTAAGGTATATAACTAAAATGTGGCTTTTATATTTATTTACAGATAATCGAAGCAGAAGATGATGCAGTGCGATCTACATCAGAGAAAAAAATTTATTGAAACATAGCATTATTATTATTATATTAATTAAATGAGTTTATTCATATGCTTGTTTTATATCTGAAAATTCAAATTTTTAAATAAATCAATTCCACCAATCCCAATTATCCGAAGTTTATTCGTAGTTTGATATCACAAAAAAATGAAGATAATAATAAATATAATATTAAAAATTATCTAAAGTCATTCGCTATGCAAATTATCTTTGTAAAAAGAAGTGAGATCCCCCCAAAAAACTTCAAAAAAGTAACAAAATTACGCCAAGTACATGAAATCACAAAAAAATAGAAGAAAATATACAATCCCCCAAAAATAGAAGGAAATATACAATATAAAAAAATATGTGAAATCAAAATGAGCTGCAAGTACATAAAGGTGCTTTCCAACTGCGCTTAGGATGACACAACTACAAATACACAGCTAAAATGCTGTGTTCGTACATTCTATTACTCATATCGCGGACATTTTAATTAACCCATCAGAATAAAAGAATCCCATTTAAAAACATTGTTGTAAATTAATAGCTTTACAAAATTAATGATATACAAAAATTGCGCGAATTATAACAATGGTTATTTATATAATGATATTTTAATAGGAATAAATATTTTACTCAAAATACTTGGCGCTGCGAAACCGAAAAAATGTTAATTAGTTTAGTATTAATAATTTGCAACAGCTCCCTTACAATGTATACCTACACACATTCACGAACGCACGCACAAGAAAGAAAGGAAAAGATTAATGCAATTTATACATATTTATTCAGTTTAGCAACACCAATTCGGGGAGCAGCGCCAGGTATTTTGAATAAAATATTTATTCCTATTAAAATATCATTATATACCCTGATAACCAGATCTGGCGGCAGGATCTGCCGGCAGCTGCGGCGCAACCTACGTCCGCATTCGACTACGGATCTGCCGGCAGGCCCTGCCGGCAGTGATGCCAGAATGAGGACGGGTCCTCCCGAGAATTTCCCCCACCACGCATGCATACTACGCCGGAGTGGCGTGTCCGAGCTCACGGATCGGAGCTCCGGCATTGTGTGCATGCGTGGTGGGGGAAATTCTCGAGAGGACCCGTCCTCATTCTGGCATCACTGCCTGCCGGCAGGCCCTGCCGGGCAGAGCCTGCCGGCAGACGGACGGCAGATCGACGGCAGATCCTGCCGTTCGCCTGACACGTATAACAGCGCCATCTGAGGGTCAGAATTGGCAAAGAATTCCCTACGCGTGACGTCACACGGCCGCCCCTACAGGTGTATCCCTACCCTTACATAACTATCAAGGAGATATTGCAATTTATTAAATAATTAATTGTATTTATTTCAAAAAAGTATTTATTTATTTTTCTTTAATAATATGTGATTACAGTGTGATTACAATTCTTACAAAATAATATACGTAGCGCATATAAATCCAAAGAGGAACTTTCAATATTTACATTAACAAATCAATATACAGTACGTCCCTTAACCAGTGGTGCGTAGTAGGGGTGACATCAGATCTTTTATTTAATATCTTCGACTTCTTTTTTGTGTAGAATCATCATATTCCCTGTTGTGTTTGCGCTGAAAACAAATAGAACATTAGTAAAAAATTAAACGTAACGTATGAATAAACAGGATACATGCGATACTTACTTCAGCTCCATCTCCGCACAGCACACACCCTAAGCAATCATGCATGCTCCTGCGAACATTAATATTTATAAGAAAACATGTGTTAAATTATTATTTACAAAACAAGTCGCTAAATATTCGCACTTCGCGCATAACCCTATTTTGCTGTCTTACACATAATGTGACTCTCGATTTCCGCGACGTAGATAATTTGTAAATTATTCAATTCCATAATTACGTTTGCCTTCTGGATACGTCGGGATGATTTGTCTGGATATTGATGCTTAGGAACACGTGGAATATTCTTCGAGTCTTCGTCTTCAAGCACAACGGATACCACATTGAATAATCGGTATGTAGATGTACCATGTGTAGCAATTTGGCGGTACAATGGGCTACGCTCGGATTGGCTGCGCTATAGTGCCGAAACTCATGATTGGTCAAGAATCTACGTCCAGTTTGCTTTCGTTTTCGTGGTTTGGGGTGGCAGTCACTGGCAGTGACAGTCAGTGCCGGCAAAATCGAAGAATATTCCACGTGTTCCTAAGCATCAACATCCAAACAAATCATCCCGACGTATCCAGAAGGCAAACGTAATTATGGAATTGAATAATTTACAAATTATCTACGTCGCGGAAATCGAGAGTCACATTATGTGTAAGACAGCAAAATAGGGTTATGCGCGAAGTGCGAATATTTAGCGACTTGTTTTGTAAATAATAATTTAACACATGTTTTCTTATAAATATTAATGTTCGCAGGAGCATGCATGATTGCTTAGGGTGTGTGCTGTGCGGAGATGGAGCTGAAGTAAGTATCGCATGTATCCTGTTTATTCATACGTTACGTTTAATTTTTTACTAATGTTCTATTTGTTTTCAGCGCAAACACAACAGGGAATATGATGATTCTACACAAAAAAGAAGTCGAAGATATTAAATAAAAGATCTGATGTCACCCCTACTACGCACCACTGGTTAAGGGACGTACTGTATATTGATTTGTTAATGTAAATATTGAAAGTTCCTCTTTGGATTTATATGCGCTACGTATATTATTTTGTAAGAATTGTAATCACACTGTAATCACATATTATTAAAGAAAAATAAATAAATACTTTTTTGAAATAAATACAATTAATTATTTAATAAATTGCAATATCTCCTTGATAGTTATGTAAGGGTAGGGATACACCTGTAGGGGCGGCCGTGTGACGTCACGCGTAGGGAATTCTTTGCCAATTCTGACCCTCAGATGGCGCTGTTATACGTGTCAGGCGAACGGCAGGATCTGCCGTCGATCTGCCCATGATATAAAGACATAAGGTGTGCTCGACCGGCAGCTCATTTTCGTCTTCTACTGCGCCTTCCCACTTTCCGCCATGTTAAAATATGGCCGCCTAGTTACATTATGGGGTTTATAATGTACTACCTAACTTCGTGTAGCGTAAATTGTAGAGTACAGTATGTACTGTTACGTTACCAGATTTGAATGCAACTGTCGTATTGGTTGACAATCCAATATGGACGATCTTGGGAAGGGCACGTTATTGGCTAATCTGGAAGGCTGCGCACGAGCACACCTTATGTCTTTACATCATGGATCTGCCGTCCGTCTGCCGGCAGGCTCTGCCCGGCAGGGCCTGCCGGCAGATCCGTAGTCGAATGCGGACGTAGGTTGCGCCGCAGCTGCCGGCAGATCCTGCGCTCTCCTGGCAGGCCCTGCCGTCAATCTGCTGCCAGACTGCCGGCAGATGGTTATCAGGGTAAATAACCATTGTTATAATTCGCGCAATTTTTGTATATCATTAATTTTGTAAAGCTATTAATTTACAACAATGTTTTTAAATGGGATTCTTTTATTCTGATGGGTTAATTAAAATGTCCGCGATATGAGTAATAGAATGTACGAACACAGCATTTTAGCTGTGTATTTGTAGTTGTGTCATCCTAAGCGCAGTTGGAAAGCACCTTTATGTACTTGCAGCTCATTTTGATTTCACATATTTTTTTATATTGTATATTTCCTTCTATTTTGGGAGGGATTGTATATTTTCTTCTATTTTTTTGTGATTTCATGTACTTGGCGTAATTTTTTTACTTTTTTGAAGTTTTTTGGGGGGATTTATAAGTATAATTACCGCTACAGTGGTGTTTCAACGTGAATTAGTAGTGTTCTAGACGGGAACCTGTGGCTTGGCAGTGCCCTCACCATGTTCATGAAATACTGTAGAATGTTAGTGTTGCGACTCCCGTCTAACGGCATGTGGTGTGGGCTTCGAAGGCGCGAAGTTTGAATCGGATCACATGACTGTAATAGGAAAGGGAGACGAAGTGAAGTTCGCACAAGTCCGAGGTGTTTGAAAATAGTTAGAGATCCCTTAATGAAGGGCCTTCAGGATTATAAACTAATCGATACCCTCTTGGAAACGAATGTTTGAATAAATGAACTTCTCGTCTCTCCCTTCTCCTAGGTGTGTAATTCCAGCGCAATGTAGTTAAACGCTGGGTTTTATAAAAGTCGAAGACCGGAAGGAACCGGATCGACGAATAGGAATTAAGCTAATTAATTAGTAAATTTGCGATTGGCTCTTAGTAACTAAGACATCTTGTTATTAACAAAAAGGAAAACGCAAAGGACCCAGGAAAGCGTCACTTGATCCTAAAGAGCCTAACAGATCAGACGTATAATAACGGTTCTCAGAATTTATATTGTGCTTAAATCGTTTATTTTCTTCATTAAATATACAACCTTTTGTGTTTCCAATCATTTATTCAGTTCTTGTTCTTAGTTTCATTTTACCTACCACTTAAATTATCCGCGTCCAAGGAGCTGAACGCATTAGCGTTCCACGGGCGACGATCCCAGCCAAATTCCCCAGGAGAAATCCAGAAGACTGCTCACCTCCAAAAAGATAGCCCCTCATTGGTGGATATATCAATTTCTTTTTTATGCAATCGTTTGTACATCGTTTGTACATCATTGTTCAATAGTTTATATTATTTGTTCATCAAATGCCGATTTATAATAAATTAAATAAATTTGGCTGAAATTGTTTTATTCATTTGGCCCCTCATTACATTTTTTTTCATTGTTCGTCAATAATTTTATATGGAATCGATCGGTCGTCGTTTGTACATCATTGTTCATTCATTTTTATTACTTATTAACAAGGAATTGTCTTTTAATTAACATTTTTCATGAATATCTATTGCGTCATCACTAGACCCCACAACGGCGCATGCGCGTGAATGAGCAAAGAGGATATACCTCGTCTAGAGACTTTATATGCTATATGACAATAAATGTTTCGTGGCTATTTCTTTCACGCTATTTACATTTGTGAATTTTTATACCTTTTTATAAACACGAAAATTCATGCTAAATCTCGCGATAACTTCATTAAGCACAGAAATCTGTGAAAATGAAAATTGATACTAAAATCAAGTAGTCTAATGAAACGCATGAATTTTACGAATGGAAATTTTATTTTTCTACCCACTCATAATTACATTTCTCGATTTCATAAAAATATCGTTACGACGTAATAATAATATTTTGGAAGGATGTTGAGTCATAAAATGTTCACGAATACGGTGTAAAAGAACGAAATATCCAATAAACATTTATTGTCATGTAGCATGTAGGTTATGTTTACTGTCACTTCGAGGACAGAAAATCCGCTCCTCGAAGTACGGAAGCGCCTACGCGCCACCTTCCTGCACAAGCGTGTAGTGTTTGTTTCTGAGAGCAGCACCGACCCACTCACCGAGCGGTGAGTGGCAAATTTCGGCTCTGTGCCACCCATCCACCGAGTGGTGTGTGGCATAGCAGCGCCGTGGCCGGCGAGTTGAGGTTATGTGTCATGCGATTCTGATTGGTCGATTCCCTCAGAGCCAACGAATATTTTAGTCCTACCGCAATCAACCAATCAGAATCGCATGACACATAACCTCAACTCGCCGGCCACGGCGCTGCTATGCCACACACCACTCGGTGGATGGGTGGCACAGACCCGAAATTTGCCACTCACCGCGCTTTAGCGTTCCACGGGCGACGATCCCAGCCAAATTCCCCAGGAGAAATCCAGAAGACTGCTCTGGCCACGCAACAAATTGGTGACAGCGGTGGGATACTTCAAATTCGCCGGCTTGTGGATGTAGGATTCGAAGACAACCATCGGCCAATTCGTGCAGTCCCTCTTTCCTGGGTTTTTGGACGGTTTCCCCCGGAACATGGGTGAATGCCAGAGGGAAGTGACTTCGGACGACCGTACCAGTTTTACCTGAAGCCACATGCACTCAACCAGAGAACCTTCGCTGAGATCAACCAGGACAGCGGGGCGACATAGAACACTCATCTGCAATGGCGTGAGAGATTGGAGTTTAATCAAAATGCCCAATTTATGGTTCAATTGTTAAATTAGGATGCTGTAATTTATCGTTGCGTTGTGTTAGTTATTAGTTGATAAGATAGAGTTCCGTATCTACACTACGAAATATTGCGTAGAAATAAGAATTCATTAAAACGTAAGGGACGACGACCGCGATCATGTTGCTTACGGGGTTTTCGAAGTTGAGGATGTATATTTGCTGAAACGATTCAAATAGAGCGCCCTATTACGTTCTCATGATCTCGAACATTAAGTATTTTGCCGACACAAATCAGTAACCCTATTGTTAATCCGCCCGAGTCAGAGGATCCTTTGCCCTGCCCAGCCACGGTTGTTGCTGCTAATTTAGAAATTCCCGGGGATGAGTCATAATTACGCGAGCTAAATCTTTTGCCGACACTACTGAGTACAACTGTCATTAATTTGCCCGAACTAATTAGTGGGTCGCCATGCTCAAGTGTAGTTCCTGCACTAAAATCGTCGGAATTAGTAAATTTTATTCCTAAATCTTATCTCTCGTTAAAATTCGTGAGGGATTCAGTTCCAAGGTTTGATTGAGTCTGGAGAGTCCGACTCGTTAATCGAATTTCTTAAACAATGCAACTTAATTAACGTCAAGGTAAAGCCTGAAAAAAGGGGATTTTCGCACAGTCATTTAATGTCCATAGTTTGAATACTGAATTAATGAATTTACACTAGGGTAAAAATGAAACGGTAGAGGTTTTCGGAGCGCGAGTCAATGAAATGTTAAATAGTGTGTTAGAGACCGCCATGGACGCTTATAATTCGGAACAAGTAGCTGGTGTTAACGATTTATGAAGGAACTCGGCAACAATCAGTTTTATTAAAGGCCTTTGGAATGAAACCGCGCGATTCTACTTGAATAGACGGAAAGACAGCAAAATTTACCTGATCTCGAAACTGCTATTACCATTGTCAGGAAGATATAATCGGAGTTGGAGTTGGTTAATTATTCAAGGCCCCTTCATCTTCAAAATCTTTCCTCACAGATGTGAAGTATTTTGAACAGACTTAAAAACCATAAATCGCATACTAACTGTACTAAGACTGACTGTACAGACATCTCTTCTTCTAAGCGTCTGCAAAGGGTTGTCGTAGGCGCCAACGATTTGCCACTTGCAGATTCTGAAAAGTAGAGAATACAGACTGTAATAGAATATGGAAAATAATGGAAGGTAAGAGTTACCATCTTCCTTGCCCATGAAGCAAATATTAACGGTCCACCTGAGGTCTTCATTTAGATTGAGCTCTTTGAATGGCAGTTCAAATGACAGTGACGCTTACTTTATGCCAGGAAAATTTCATTTTTCTTTGTGGTAGAAATACCTAGAAAGAGATTAAGAATGTAATGTTTGGAGGATCGTTCCCGGGGTCGTGTGGATGTGCCCCAGCCAGGCTGTCTGTTAGACATCAGAAAGGCCGACCTTGAAGGCATTCCGTCACCGAACGTGCTAGGGGCTGCCCACATACCTCAGGGCGCAGACTCGTTCCACCTGGAACATCGGATAGGCTTTAAGCACCCCGTCCAGGTCCACGACCTGCGGCCCGCGGCTTGTGTCTGGTTAGGGGCTGACGAGCCAAATTTAGAGGCTGAAATATGCCGGACTTTGTTTGTGACCAAGCGCGCAGATGATGGGACACGATCCTCCGTTGATGTGGCCACAGGAAATGGTGACCTAATTGAACAAAATAGTAATAGAGTCTTAATGACAAAGACAACCTCATTAACGCCAATCACCCATCACCCTTTTCCCCTTAATATTATTTACTCTAGGGATTACCTCCATATGTGCAAGGATAATTTTATTCGTTTTCTTTTTCCTCCTCTCCCTCAACTATGAAGTCATGTCGAGCCACTAAAGATTTGTTAATTTATAATGAATTTTCACTCGAAACAGATTGAATAATGTAACATCAATGTTATAGGAACAATGGTTTTTGTGAACATAAAATTTCTTACCTTCATCTTTTGTAAAGCCACGTCCAGCAGAATCAGTAAGCCAGGACCATCTTAAATCTTCGGTAATTTCCTCCAAACACCTTATACATACCTTGGATGTCCAAGTAGTCAGCATCTCTGAATATAATAATATCGAGCATGTTAGTTGGGATTTTGTGAAATGTCTTCTAAAACAGGAACTAAATATCTTAGAATATGCAATTACGGCTCATGCCAATGAAGTTATAGTTCAACTCACATCTAAGCTCCAATTCTTTCATAAAGAATTTTTATGAATTCACCATCGATGGTCATTAGGTATTCGTAAATTCTTCCACATGAATTTGTATTTGGCGTAAAGGCTATATTCCCCGGAAGTTGTTAAACAAATTCTATGAACGTTTGTTGATCATTTGGATGACTTATTTTTAAAGATAAACGCAACCCAGGCTGTGGCAGCGACAAATCTGAAAAAGGCAAAGTAGAAATGCAAATTGTATTATGGTAGAAGGGACAGATCTTATAAATTTTGTGTAAGAGATGATGTATATTTGTTCAGAGAACCAAAACATCTAAACTCGATTCTAGCTGGTTAGCACTTAACAAAATTGTTAGAATGTTTGATAATTTGAATGCAGAAATAGGTATAAGAGTTAATAAAATCAAAATAGTTGATGTGAAGAAATTAAAATTAACATGTGTAAGATTAGATTCCTTAAAGATACTCACCTTTATCATAGTACCGTTGTTGTATTTCTTTATTGTTTTAGTGTGTTACACCACCTTGGTATAAGTTAAGATCACTTTATTCCATTTGTTTGTGAACTCGATGCCACGTTAGTTTATCATTAAAATTTCATGTATTACCCAGAATAAATCTGGAGACGTCGTGTTTTGGAGACAAAAGTGTAGCAAATTGTAACACAGTGAACATTCTGTAACGTCTCTCGAATCGCATTCTTCGCGGGAACCCGGGTGGACCGAGTAGCTCGGATACCGTGGGGGAGGCGAGGAGAGGAGGTGCAGGAAAGCTTCACTATAAGAAGTTTATTTATAGCTTAAATTAGGAATTAAAATCAAATTTGATAAACGTATCTTTGGAAAAGCTGTTTCCATTGGAAAACACCTTTTGTATAAGGAGGGAAGTGTTGCGACTCCCGTCTAACGGCATGTGGTGTGGGCTTCGAAGGCGCGAAGTTTGAATCGGATCACATGACTGTAATAGGAAAGGGAGACGAAGTGAAGTTCGCACAAGTCCGAGGTGTTTGAAAATAGTTAGAGATCCCTTAATGAAGGGCCTTCAGGATTATAAACTAATCGATACCCTCTTGGAAACGAATGTTTGAATAAATGAACTTCTCGTCTCTCCCTTCTCCTAGGTGTGTAATTCCAGCGCAATGTAGTTAAACGCTGGGTTTTATAAAAGTCGAAGACCGGAAGGAACCGGATCGACGAATAGGAATTAAGCTAATTAATTAGTAAATTTGCGATTGGCTCTTAGTAACTAAGACATCTTGTTATTAACAAAAAGGAAAACGCAAAGGACCCAGGAAAGCGTCACTTGATCCTAAAGAGCCTAACAGATCAGACGTATAATAACGGTTCTCAGAATTTATATTGTGCTTAAATCGTTTATTTTCTTCATTAAATATACAACCTTTTGTGTTTCCAATCATTTATTCAGTTCTTGTTCTTAGTTTCATTTTACCTACCACTTAAATTATCCGCGTCCAAGGAGCTGAACGCTTTAGCGTTCCACGGGCGACGATCCCAGCCAAATTCCCCAGGAGAAATCCAGAAGACTGCTCTGGCCACGCAACAACATATTTATATAGGAAAAGGGATAAAAGATTTGAGCGAACTTCACTTTGTCTTTCTTTCCTATTACATTAGTGTGGTCAAATTCAAACTTCACGCTTCTACAGTTTACGCTACACGCCGGTAGGCGGGAGTCGCACGCACGCAATCAGAGCAATACTGCACCGGCCCAGTGCCAAGACCAGCACCGGCACCGAGCAAGAGCGGCCCCAGTGCGACCGTCCGAATGCGCCATTAGACTCTATTTAATTGTTTTTGGCTTCAATTTTCATGTTCACACATTTCTATGCTTGATGGGGTTATTGTTAGATTTAGCATGAATTTTCGTGTTTTCAGATTCATGACCATTGTACGTGCTTTCAGATTCATGGAATTGTATATACATGCTTTCAGAAACCTAACCCACCGTTATCCAAATTCTATGAAATTAAGACTGCATCACTATCCTTCTTCAAAACCCCTGGCATTATTCCCGAATTGCGTATCATAACGTTAAAAAGACATCCCTTTTGAAACAAATTAAATTAAACAGATCAAATTAACTAAACATTATGTTTTACACATTCATATATGTTGTATTCAGTATTAGAGCGATTATCTGTTAATTACACTCGAATGAGACAAATGTTTATGTTGATTTTCAGTTTGTTATAAAAGCATTTGCTATGATGATGATGAAAATTTGGAAATAATTGTCAAAAGTGTAAGTGTTTCAAAGACCATTGTCCAAAGTAGTAGTAACATAAAAATAATATACTGTTTATTGTATAATTAGTTGTTTCTACCTAAATGAAAGTAGGATTAACGCAAAATCAAATGAAAAACAGTGAGGAATATGATTTCAGCCTTTTATTTTGAAATGAAAATAAGTTACAATAACTCTTTACAGTGGTGCATTTATAAAGTGCTGATATTGGTTGATCGATGAGTTAGGCAGTGTTCGTCACTGTGGTTTCTCACTTTCTTGTGGGTCACCCAATTCCACAATATCTTATTAAGAATAAAGCGTGGAATAAAGCTTATTGAAATAACAGGTGTATTCACGCCGCATCGAGACAGTGACAATGCAAATAGTATCGAATGAGTACATTATTATTCCATTGTCTCAGATTGCATCCAAAATTGTCCAAATAATTTCCTGAAATCAGAAAACATAATTCTATTTCATAATCGAAATATCTGTGAATAATAGCATTTCAAATAATGTTGTACCAAAAGTGCTTAGATCTGCGACTCACCAATCTTTTAGTTCATCCCATGTTCATCAATCTCTGAAGGTTTTTTTACGAACATCTTGATGGACAAGAATAATCGATTCTCTATCACAATTATCCATTCGTACAACCATATTGTCTCATGCAATTGTAATTTCACAAGCTTCTCATAGTAATCTGGCAATTCGTAACCACATTAAGAATACAGATCTTTAAATCTGAAAATTGAAGCAAAACACAATTAGAATCTGATAAAGCTCATAGAGATGCGAATTTAAGAACAGAAGCTAAAAGTACTTACAATCACGAAGAATTGCATGACCCTTCAAATGCGAAAATTGATGTCAAAACCAGCCATAACCTTACCAAACGTAGAAATCTATAAACATGAAAATTAAAGCCAAATACAATTAGAATCTAATAAAATGCACGGAGATGTGAACTTGAAAATAGAAGCTAAAATTACTTACAATCGCGAAGAATTGCATGATTCTGCAACCGCGAAAATTGATACTAAAACCAGCCATAACCCTATCAAGCATAGAAATCTTTAACCCTGAAAATTGAAGCCAAAAGCAATTAGAGTCTAATAAACCGCAGGAATTTGGTAAACATAAACAAATTAAGCTTAAACTTACTATTTCGATGAAATGTACTCAGAAAATGACGTTACGAATGGAAATTTTATTTTCCTACCCATTTCTCGATTTCATAAAAACATCGTTACGACGTAATAATAATATTATGGAAGGTTGTTGAGTTATAAAATGTTCACAAATACGGTGTAAAAGAACGAAATATATATAGTTCATACTTCATGTAGTGTATATAGGTTATTTTTTCTGTCACTTCGAGGAGCGGATTTTCTGTCCTCGAAGTGACAGTAAATATAACCAAATATAACCCACATGCTACATGACAATAAATGTTTATTGGATATTTCGTTCTTTTACACCGTATTCGTGAACATTTTATGACTCAACATCCTTCCAAAATATTATTATTACGCCGCAACAGTATTTTTATGGAATCGAGGAATGTAATTATTCGTGGGTAGAAAAATAAAATTTCCATTCGTAAAATTCATGCGTTTCATTAGACTAATTGATTTTAGTATAAATTTTCATTTTCACAGATTTCTGTGCTTAATGAAGTTATCGCGAGATTTAGCATGAATTTTCGTGTTTATAAAAAGGTATAAAAATTCACAAATGTAAATAGCGTGAAAGAAAGAAATAGCCACGAAACATTTATTGTCATATAGCATATAAAGGCTGTGTTCCAATTCACGCATACTGCGCATCAGGGGTGTGCACTTCCTATATAATATCTGTTGGCAAAATTTAGTTAGGGGCACTTTTCACTCGTGGCGCTAGGATCAATAAAGTTAAAAGAATTTGGCAACAGATGGCGCTGTTGAGATTATTTTATGGCGGCAAAATTGAATCCTGGAATAATGGTATTGGTTACAAGAGAACATATGGGACCCGTACACGCCGATTTTAATGGAGCTTTTGTAAGATGTTGTTCTCAAAATATTTTTCTGAGAACTACTTCATACAAAAGCCCAATTAAAATCGGCGTGTGTGGGTTCCATATGTTCCCTTGTTAGGCAATTTTATTACAAATAGGAAATAAATTACTGAAATACAATTTTCATATTTATTTTTAGTTTTTATTCAATTAAAAAAGGATTGTTATTATTGGTGTTACACGAATTTACTGCTTTACAATACTTTCGCACATACATTGTTACTATTATTTTAATTATATGCTGCATAATTAATTCTTTACGACACTTAAAATCGAAGCAAATATGGTTTGATACTGCTGTTTGTACCAAGTACATGTTCGAGGAATTATGATTTACACCAGGCCTGCCCTTTATAGGGTGCAAATACCTCAAGTTCTGAGGCCTGGGCAACAGCAGAGCGTGGAACTTTTACGTTGCTAATCACAGCACGGGCTGTGGGTGAACTGCAAGACTGTGTGTGCGTCCATCCTGGTTCGTAAGTACCACAAGTCCATATAGCTGGGCCTCGCGCGTATAGGCGCACATACACTCTTGCAGTTGTCCCAAACCCCACGCAATGGTTAGCAAGGTAACAGTTCCACGCTCTGCTGTTGCCTGGGTCCCAGAACTTGAGGAGGTATTTGCACTTTAAAGGGCAGGCCTAATTTACACTAAAGTGTTGATGGCACACATCCCTGATAACCAGATCTGAAGCGCAGAGCCTGACGTCAGATCCGTAGTCATCTGTGTCCGCATTAGGCTGCGGTCTGAGGTACAGAGCCTGACATCAGGGCCTGACGTCAGATTGGCAGCAGATTGACAGCAGATCCTGATGTCAGATCGGCAGCAGATCGACAGCAGATCCTGATGTCAGATCGGCAGCAGATCGACAGCAGATCCTGATGTCAGATCGGCAGCAGATGGACAGCAGATTCTGCCGTCTGCTTGGCACAGCTAACAGCGCCATCTGAGGGTCAAAATTAGCAAACTAACGTGTGGTAAGAAAAAAAAATACAAACGTTGGTATTCACAAGCGGTCACCCATCCAAGTACTAACCGCGCCCAATACCGCTTTAACTTCAGTGATCGGACGAGAACTTGTATTTTTTCTAGCACAGAATGATCGTTGGTAAAAATTTGGCTCTTATTAATACTTCTTGTGTAAAAATCTTCATACTATTATATTCTAAGAACTTATCATATAACGTTTAAGTCGAATAGAGTCGTTGTTCTGTGGTATAAGTACCTGTTTAAATTACAAATGATATCAATATTAAATAACTTACCTAACGCAATTCTTTTTACCTGTTGTATTTAATTTTTATACATTTTCTGTGTACTTTACTGACATGGTAGTAGAATTGGACAGAGTTTAAATGTATTCTACAGGAATTAAAGGTTAATGTTATGAATTTATTATATAAATTAACTTATTTTCACAATTATATAATAAATTAACTTATTTTCACAATTTAACCTTTAATTCCTGTAGAATACATTTAAACTGTGTCCAATTCTACTACCACGTCAGTAAAGTACACAGAAAATGTAAAATTGTAGTTTAAATAGGTACTTATGCCACAGAACAACGACTCTTTTCGACTTAAACGTTATATAATAAGTTCTTAGAATATAATAGTATGAAGATTTTTACACAAGAAGTATTAATAAGAGCCAAATTTTTACCAACGATCATTCTGTGCTAGAAAAAATACAAGTTCTCGTCCGATCACTGAAGTTAAAGCGGTATTGGGCGCGGTTAGTACTTGGATGGGTGACCGCTTGTGAATACCAACGTTTGTATTTTTTTTTCTTACCACACGTTAGTTTGCTAATTTTGACCCTCAGATGGCGCTGTTAGCTGTGCCAAGCAGACGGCAGAATCTGCTGTCCATCTGCTGCCGATCTGACATCAGGATCTGCTGTCGATCTGCTGCCGATCTGACATCAGGATCTGCTGTCAATCTGCTGCCAATCTGACGTCAGGCCCTGATGTCAGGCTCTGTACCTCAGACCGCAGCCTAATGCGGACACAGATGACTACGGATCTGACGTCAGGCTCTGCGCTCTCACGACAGACCCTGTTGCCAATCTGACGTCAGATTGCAGACATCTGGTTATCAGGGATGATAATTTGCATATACCTTTCTGTCGTAACGTCTTTCTATAGGTTTGGAAAGTGATGTCGCGTAGAGTGCGTATTCAAACATCCAGGCATAGCACATGATCCATAGTTCCGTCCCATCTTGTACCTGTAACTAATAATGTAACGCGTCCTCAATAACTACCCCATTCAATTACTTTCTTTCTTAATCGTTTATATCTTACCTTTCAATACGATGCTTTCCTGCACTTTCCAGACCTTTCCTACGCTTTCCTATGCAGGGTTATGTACTGACCGCTATAGTGACACTGCCACTGGGTGGATTATGTTCTATTCCCGCCACAAAATAATCTCATCAGCGCCATCTG
Source organism: Andrena bicolor (assembly GCA_960531205.1). Classification (NCBI taxonomy): domain Eukaryota; kingdom Metazoa; phylum Arthropoda; class Insecta; order Hymenoptera; family Andrenidae; genus Andrena; species Andrena bicolor. Next base: position 1,095,055 of record CAUIJW010000012.1, read on the forward strand.
TTACCAAATTCTTTCAACTTTATTGATTCTAGCGCCACGAGTGAAAAGTGCCCCTAACTAAATTTTGCCAACAGATATATAATGGAAGTGCACACCCCTGCTGCGCATGAAATTGGTGGCATTGTTGCGTGGTCAGGGCAGTCTTCTGGAATTCTCCTGGGGAATTTGGCGGGGATCGTCGCCCGTGGAACGCTAAAGCGTTCAGCTCCTTGGACGCGGATTATTTAAGTGGTAAGTAAAATGAAACTAAGAACAAGAACTAAATAAACGATTTATGCACAATATAAATTCTGAGAACTATTATTACACGTCTAATCTGTTAGGCTCTTCAGGATCAAGTGCCCGCTTCCCAGGGTCCATCGGGTTTCCCTTTTGTTAATAACAAGATATCTTAGTTACGCCAGGAGCCAATCGCAAATTTACTAATTAATTAGCTTAATTCTTATTCGTCGATCCGATTCCTTTCGATTATCGATTTTTATATAACCAAGCGTTTAACTACATTGCGCTGGAATTACGCACCTAGGAGAAGGGAGAAACGAGAAGTTCATTTATTCAAACATCCGTTTCTAAGAGAGTATCGATTAATTTATAATCCTGAAGTCCGTTCATTAAAAGAATCTCTAACTATTTTCAAACACCTCGGACTTGTGCGAACTTCACTTTGTCTCCCTTTCCTATTTCAGTCGTGTGATCCGATTCAAACTTCGCGCTTCTGAAGTTTATACTAAACGCCGTTAGACGGGAGTCGCAACACTTCCCTCCTTATACAAAAGGTGTTTTCCAATGGAAACAGCTTTTCCAAAAATACGTTTATCAAATTTGATTTTAATTCCTAATTTAAACTATAAATAAACTTCTTATAGTGAAGCTTTCTTGCACCTCCTCTCCTCGCCATCCCCGCGGTAACCGAGCTACTCGGTCCACCCGGGTTCCCGCGAAGAATGCGATTCGAGAGACGTTACAGAATGTTCACTGTTTTACAATTTGCTACAATTTTGTCTCCAAGGACACGACGTCTCCAGATTTATTCTGGGTAATACATGAAATTTTAATTATAAACTAACGTGGCATCGAGTTCGCAAACAAATAGAATAAAGTAATCTTAACTTATACCAAGGTGGTGTAGCACATTAAAACAATAAAGGAATACAACAACGGTACTATGATAAAGGTGAGTATCTTTAAGGAATCTAATCTTACACATGTTAATTTTAATTCCTTCACATGAACTATTTTGATTTTATTAACTCTTATGCCTATTTCTGCATTCAAATTATCAAACATTCTTACAATTTTGTAAAGTGCTAACCAACTATAATCGAGTTTAGGTGTTTTTGGTTCTCTGAACAAATATACATCATCTCTTACAGAAAATTTATAAGATCTGTCCCTTCTACCATAATACAATTTGCATTTCTACTTTGCCTTTTTCAGATTTGTCGCTGCCATAGCCTGGGTTGTGTTTATCTTTCAAAATAAGTCATCCAATTGCTCAACAAACGTTCATGGAATTTGTTTAACAACTTCCGAAGAATATAGCCTTTACGCCAAGTACAAAGTCACGTGGAAGAATTTACAAATACCTAATGACCACCGATGGAGAATTCATAAAATTCTTTATGGAAGAATTGGAGCTTAGATGTAAGTGGAGCTATAACTTGAGCTTAAGTTGTAATTGCATATTCTAAGCTATTTAGTTCCTGTTTTAGAAGACATTCTACAAAATCCCAACTAACATGCTCGATATTATTATATTCAGAGATGCTGACTACTTGGACATCCAAAGTGTTTGAAGGAAATTACCGAAGATTTAAGATGGTCCTGGCTTACTGATTGTGCTGGACGTGACTTTACAAAAGATGAAGGTAAGAAATTTTATGTTGACAAAAACCATTGTTCCTATAACATTGATGCTATATTATTCAATTTGTTCCGAGTGAAAATTCGTTATAAATTAACAAATCTTTAGTGGCTTGACATGACTTCATACTTGAGGGAGAGGAGGAAAAAGAAACCGAATAAAATTATCCTTGCACATATGGAGGTAATCCCTAGAGTAAATAATATTAAGGGGAAAAGGGTGATGGGTGATTGGCGTTAATGAGGTTGTCTTTGTCATTAAGACTCTATTACTATTTTGTTCAATTAGGTCACCATTTCCTGAGGCCACATCAACGGAGGATCGTGTCCCATCATCTGCGCGCTTGGTCACAAACAAAGTCCGGCATATTTCAGCCTCTAAATTTGGCTCGTCAGCCCCTAACCAGACACAAGCCGCGGGCCGCAGGTCGTGGACCTGGACGGGGTGCTTAAAGCCTATCCGATGTTCCAGGTGGAACGAGTCTGCGCCCTGAGGTACGTGGGCAGCCCTTAGCACGTTCTGTGACGGAATGCCTTCAAGGTCGACCTTTCTGATGTCTAACAGACAGCCTGGCTGGAGCACATCCACACGACCCCGGGAACGATCCTCCAAACATTACATTCTTAATCTCTTTCTAGGTATTTCTACCACAAAGAAAAATGAAATTTTCCTGGCATAAAGTAAGCGTCACTGTCATTTGAACTGTCATTCAAAGAGCTCAATCTAAATGAAGACCTCAGGTGGACCGTTAATATTTGCTTCATGGGCAAGGAAGATGGTAACTATTACCTTCCATTATTTTCCATATTCTATTACAGTCTGTATTCTCTACTTTTCAGAATCTGCAAGTGGCAAATCGTTGGCGCCTACGACAACCCTTTGCAGACGCTTAGAAGAAGAGATGTCTGTACAGTCCGTCTTAGTACAGTTAGATGTGCGATTTATGGTTTTTAAGTCTGCTGAAAATACTTCACATCTGTGAGGAAAGATTTTGAAGATGAAGGGGCCTTGAATAATTAACCAATTCCAACACTGACTCTATCTTTCTGACAATGGTAATAGCCGTTTCGGGATCAGGTAAATCTTTGCTGTCTTTCCATCTATTCAAATAGAATCGCGCGGTTTCATTCCAAAGGCCTTTAATAAAACTGATTGTTGCCGAGTTCCTTCATAAATCGTTAACACCAACTACTTATTCTGAATTATAAGCGTCCCTGGCGGTCTCTAACACACTATTTAACATTTCATTGACTCGCGCTCCGAAAACCTCTACCGTTTCATTTTTACCCTAGTGTAAATTCATTAATTCAGCATTCAAACTATGGACATTAAATGACTGTGCGAAAATCCCCTTTTTCAGGCTTTACCTTGACGTTAATTAAGTTGCATTGTTTAATAAATTCGATTAACGAGTCGGACTCTCCATCAAACCTTGGAATTGAATCCCTCACCAATTTTAACGAGAGATAAGATTTAGGAATAAAATTTACTAATTCCGACGATTTTAGTGCAGGAACTACACTTGAGCATGGCGACCCACTACTTAGTTCGGGCAAATTAATGACAGTTGTACTCAGTGTTGTCGGCAAAAGATTTAGCTCGCGTAATTGTGACTCATCCCCGGGAATTCCTAAATTAGCAGCAACAACCGTGGCTGGGCAGGGCAAAGGATCCTCTGACTCGGGCGGATTAACAATAGGGTTACTGATTTGTGTCGGCAAAATACTTAATGTTCGAGATCATGAGAACGTAATAGGGCGCTCTATTTGAATCGTTTCAGCAAATATACATCCTCAACTTCGAAAACCCCGTAAGCAACATGATCGCGGTCGTCGTCCCTTACGTTTTAATAAATTCTTATTTCTACGCAATATTTCGTAGTGTAGATACGAAACTCTATCTTATCAACTAATAACTAACACAACGCAACGATAAATTACAGCATCTTAATTTAACAATTGAACCATAAATTGGGTATTTTGATTAAACTTCAATCTCTCACGCAATTGCAGATGAGTGTTCTATGTCGCCCCGCTGTCCTGGTTGATCTCAGCGAAGGTTCTCTGGTTGAGTGCATGTGGCTTCAGGTAAAACTGGTACGGTCGTCCGAAGTCACTTCCCTCTGGCATTCACCCATGTTCCGGGGGAAACCGTCCAAAAACCCAGGAAAGAGGGACTGCACGAATTGGCCGATGACTGTTTTCGAAGCCTGCGTCCACAAGCCGGCGAATTTGAAAAATCCCACCGCTGTCACCAAATTGTTGCGTGGCCAGGGCAGTCTTCTGGAATTCTCCTGGGGAATTTGGCGGGGATCGTCGCCCGTGGAACGCTAAAGCGTTCAGCTCCTTGGACGCGGATTATTTAAGTGGTAAGTAAAATGAAACTAAGAACAAGAACTAAATAAACGATTGGAACACAATAAAGTTGTATATTTAATGAAGACAATAAACGATTTATGCACAATATAAATTCTGAGAACTATTATTACACGTCTAATCTGTTAGGCTCTTCAGGATCAAGTGCCCGCTTCCCAGGGTCCATCGGGTTTCCCTTTTGTTAATAACAAGATATCTTAGTTACGCCAGGAGCCAATCGCAAATTTACTAATTAATTAGCTTAATTCTTATTCGTCGATCCTGTTGCGTGGCCAGGGCAGTCTTCTGGAATTCTCCTGGGGAATTTGGCGGGGATCGTCGCCCGTGGAACGCTAAAGCGTTCAGCTCCTTGGACGCGGATTATTTAAGTGGTAAGTAAAATGAAACTAAGAACAAGAACTAAATAAACGATTGGAACACAATAAAGTTGTATATTTAATGAAGACAATAAACGATTTATGCACAATATAAATTCTGAGAACTATTATTACACGTCTAATCTGTTAGGCTCTTCAGGATCAAGTGCCCGCTTCCCAGGGTCCATCGGGTTTCCCTTTTGTTAATAACAAGATATCTTAGTTACGCCAGGAGCCAATCGCAAATTTACTAATTAATTAGCTTAATTCTTATTCGTCGATCCGATTCCTTTCGATTATCGATTTTTATATAACCAAGCGTTTAACTACATTGCGCTGGAATTACGCACCTAGGAGAAGGGAGAAACGAGAAGTTCATTTATTCAAACATCCGTTTCTAAGAGAGTATCGATTAATTTATAATCCTGAAGTCCGTTCATTAAAAGAATATCTAACTATTTTCAAACACCTCGGACTTGTGCGAACTTCACTTTGTCTCCCTTTCCTATTTCAGTCGTGTGATCCGATTCAAACTTCGCGCTTCTGAAGTTTATACTAAACGCCGTTAGACGGGAGTCGCAACACTTCCCTCCTTATACAAAAGGTGTTTTCCAATGGAAACAGCTTTTCCAAAAATACGTTTATCAAATTTGATTTTAATTCCTAATTTAAACTATAAATAAACTTCTTATAGTGAAGCTTTCTTGCACCTCCTCTCCTCGCCATCCCCGCGGTAACCGAGCTACTCGGTCTGTAGCCTTTTTGCTATTTGTTGGGGCACTTACTGTGCCGAGAAGGAAAGAAGAGAGACTGGTTGATACAAAAATAGAATATATATATTTTCAACTAGAACTGTACAAAACGTGTATTGCCCAAGTGGTAGTCGCCAGAGCTGTGGGCCGTGGGGCTCTTACACCCATTGGCATGCGTGCAAGGAATAGAAAGGCGATCGACTGCGAGAGGCGACTGTCGCGCTAGTCGATCTCTCTTGGAACTAGGGTTTGCTTCCGCTGTCTGCGTCGACCCTCTATGTCTCGTTGTTCCGTATTGTGGCGCTGTACATCGGAGTTCTGGGGAACCGATTGTGGAGCGGCCACATTCACTCCCCCCCCCAGAGTTCCTGGACTGGTCGGGAAGGAACTTTACTGTCTTTGGTTTTTCTTTGTCGCTGGCAACTTGAGCTTGAGTCGCTGGTTGCTTGGAGGTTGGTTGCTGTCCGCTGGAGTTGGTCTGTGGTTCCACCTGAGCGTCTGCGATGTGGGCTGGTTTGAGGCGTTCCACGGAGATATTCTTTTCTGCGCCGTTGACCTCAACTTTGAACAGCCTGTCCGAAATTCTGCTGATTACCCTGAAGGGTCCTGTGTAGGGCGGCTCGAGGGGAGCCTTGACGTGGTCGCATCGCAGGAACACATGTGTACAGGTGTCCAAACCCTTTAACAGAAATAAACGTGGCTTCGCGTGGTTTGAGGTAGGCGTCGGTCGCACATCCCGCATGATGGCTCGATGCTTTTCCGCGAAGGCTTCCGGGCTTGCAGGCAGGTCCTGGTGGACGAAAAATTCGCCTGGGACCCGGAGCGTGGTCCCGTAGAGTAGTTCAGCCGGAGAAGTTTTCAGGTCCTCCTTGAGACTGGTGCGGAGTCCCAGCATGATTGTTGGCAGCAGGTCCGTCCAGGGTTGGTGCGGCCTGCACATGAGAGCGGCCTTGAAGGAGCGATGCCACCGCTCGATGATTCCATTCGAACATGGGTGGTATGGAGACGTCCTCGTTTTATTCGCTCCTACGAACCTGGCGAGGGCCCTAAACAACGCCGACTCGAACTGAGGTCCTTGGTCACTCGTGATAGTCAGTGGGGTGCCGTAATGGCTGATCCAGTGTGTAAATAGGGCAGTAGCGATCGTCTCTGCCGTGACGTTGCTCAAAGGTACGGCCACCGGCCATCTGGAGAATCGGTCAATTATGGTTAGGCAGTATTTCAGGCCATTGACCTCTGGCATATGGACGATGTCGATGTTGATATGATTGAACCGAGCATCGGGTACATCAATCCCTTGGGGAGGCAGGCGGTTGTGCCGCTGGATTTTGGCCCGTTGGCAAGCCAAACATTCCCTTGACCATTTTAAAGCGTCCTTTTTAATGCTGGGCCAGACGTATTTTTCCCTGATGAGGCGTGAGGTGACACGTCCACTGGGGTGTGACGCACCGTGGACCGTATCAAAGGCCGTCCTTCTCAGTTGTCCGGGGATGTAGGGCCTGACGAAACCTGTCGAGATGTCGCAAAAGATGCTGACGCCTGGCTCGACCGTGAGGCGCTGAAAATTTAAATTGGCATTGGTACGAATTACTGCCAATTCCTCGTCGCGCTCCTGTTCCGAGCGTATAGCTTCGGCGCTGAGGGCTGTAGGCATGTCAATGGCGCCGATCCGGGACAGCGCGTCGGCCACGACGTTTTCTGCGCCGTTGATGTGGACTATTTCCGTCGTGTGTTGGGAGATGAAGTCCAGCTGTCTCAGCTGCCGAGGGGATGCCCTGTCCGGGCGTTGCGAGAACGCGTACAAGAGAGGTTTGTGGTCAGTCTTGATGATAAAATTCCTGCACTCGAGAAGGTGTTGGAAGTGCTTTATGGCTGCGAAAATGGCTAACAATTCTCTGTCGTAAGTACTGTAGTTTCTCTCCGTCTGACTTAGTTTCCGAGAGAAGAAACCAACTGGGGTCCATACGTCGTCTGTGAGTTGTTCCAAAGAGGCACCGATTGCCGAGTCCGAGGCATCGGTAGTCAGAGCTAAACAAGCCGTTGGAGAGAGGTGGCTTGTGGCTGCAATCGAGGCTAGGCTGCTCTTGCAACTGGTGAATGCTTCCTCCGCTTGTTCCGTCCAGTCGATTTTACGTTTGTCGTTCTTCTTCGATTCCTTGAGGTAGGCGTTGAGTGGAGCCTGGAGTTTCGCGGCATGTGGAATGCATCTCCGATAATAGTTCATCATGCCCAGGAATCGTCGAAGGTCCATGATCGTGGATGGCTTGGGGTACTCCAGGATGCTTTGTATCCTTTCCTGTGGAGGTCTGTAGCCATGCTGGTTTATGACGTAACCTAAATATGTCACCTCCTCCTGGCCCAGTTGACACTTGCCGGGGTTGATCTTCAGCTGGTGCTGCTTCAACCGCTCGAAAACAATGCCTAAGTGCTCCAGGTGCTGCTCGTGAGACTCTGACAGGACCAGAATGTCGTCCACGTAACAGAAAACAAACTCCAGGTCTCTGAAGATGGAATCGACATACCTCTGGAACGTCTGTGTGGCATTCCTCAATCCAAATGGCATTACAAGGAACTCGAAGAGGCCAAAGGGGGTGATTATCGCTGTCTTCTCTATGTCTTCTATGGCCATAGGAATTTGGTAATAGGCTTTTGTCAGGTCCAGTGCCGAAAATACCTTTTTACCATGCAGCTTTGCGAATAAATCGTCTATAAGTGGGGGTGAGTAGCGGTCAGGAACTGTTTGTGAGTTGAGTGTCCTGTAGTCCCCACAGGGCCGCCAGTCACCTGATTTCTTCTTCTCCATGTGAAGCGGGCTTGACCAGGGGCTATTGGAAGGCCTTATTATGCCTTGTTCAAGCATTGCTAAGATTTCAGCCTTGGCTGCCGCAAGCTTTTTTCCAGCCAGTCTGCGGGACCGGAACGCGACAGGTCGACCTTTCGTCTTGATGTGATGAGCTACGCCCGTGGTTGCAACAGTGGTCTGACCTGGTGATGGCTTCGTAATGATAATATATTTGGCTAATAATGCAGCGTACCTTCTCATCTGGTCGGAGGGGTTGCTGGGGACGGACTCGACCGTTGAGATACCCTGTACTTCTGGTTCGGTTACGCTTCCGGTTCTTGACAGCCGGGTGTGGGAGTCGACGAGGCGCTGGTTCTTCAGGTCGATGAGTAGCGCATGATGTCCGACAAAATCTGCCCCGATGATCGGTGTTTTGACGTCTGCTATTATGAATGGCCACTTAAAGCTGCGGCGCAGGCCAAGGCTGAGCGTGACAAGTCGTTGCCCATATGTGTGGATGACGGTAGAATTGGCAGCGTGGAGCTGATATGAGGTAGCATGTAGTTTTTCCTTGAAATAACTGCGAGGCATTACTGAAACGACTGAGCCAGAATCAATTAGGAATTTCAGACCAGTGGTCCTGTCGAGGACGTGTAGGCGACTGCCTTTCTTGCTGGCTGCCTCGTCGTCGCCACCTGTTAATTCTGTCTCCGCAACTTGGGTCTGTCAATCCTTCTTTTCGCCTGCTTTCGTGCAGGGTTTTCGGCATTTGTATGCTTGGTCGCCAAACTTCTTATGGAAGAAACACAACCCATTGTCCTCTTCTTTGTCTTGAGATTTGTTGCGGGATTGTGATCGTGAGCGCTGGCGTTGTTTGAATTGGTTGCGTAGTTTTGCGACGTCACGCGTTAAATTGTTTATTGCTTCCTGGAGACTGGCCATGCTGATGGCGCTCACCTCGTCGCTTCGCGCAGGCGGGTTCTCATTTCCGGCCGGGGGCGCAATGGCGGCGATGTTGGGTTTGGAAAATTCCAAAATTTTGTCGGCTTGAAGAGCGAGTTTTGCCAGGTCCGTCAACTCGCTGATGGCAAGGATTCCTCGAACTTGATCCGGCAGCTGTTCTAGGAATAACGTTCGTAAAACTGACTCGCTGCACTGGTCTCCTGCGAGGTTCTTTAGTTTCTGTAAGATGGCGGAGGGTTTTTCGTCGGAATGTTCCGGAAGGCCGCGTAACAACCGTCGCAACTTTGATTCCTTGGTTTCCGCGAATGAACCCACAATACGTTCTTTGATAGCTGCGTATTTGTTACTTTCAGGAGGTGTGGAAACCAAATCCGATACGTAGGGTAGCACCGTCTGGTTTAGGTGTAATACGACGTACCTGAATTTCGCCGTGTCGTTGGTTATTCGGCCAAGCTCGAAAGCCGCCTCCACCTGGTTGAACCAAAGCATGGGATTTTCTTTCCAGAAGGGAGGGATTTTGACTTGTTGTATTGCCGATACGTCGGCCATTGTCGACTGGTCCGAGGCCGAAGAAGCACGTGGCTGTTGTTGCAGTTCTATGCGGCTTAGTAGTTGCGTCATTTTTTCCTGCATCTCGTCTAGTTGTTGTTTTGTAACTTGCGAGCTGTTGTCCTTGTTTTCTGTGCCCGAGTTCTCACCGTTTTCCGGCTTCGTCATTGCGACGCAGAGCTTTGTGGTTTCGTTGCACTACCGACGAGCGAACGCAATTTTCTCTCTTCGCGAGTTGCGAGGTCACCAATGTAGCCTTTTTGCTATTTGTTGGGGCACTTACTGTGCCGAGAAGGAAAGAAGAGAGACTGGTTGATACAAAAATAGAATATATATATTTTCAACTAGAACTGTACAAAACGTGTATTGCCCAAGTGGTAGTCGCCAGAGCTGTGGGCCGTGGGGCTCTTACACCCATTGGCATGCGTGCAAGGAATAGAAAGGCGATCGACTGCGAGAGGCGACTGTCGCGCTAGTCGATCTCTCTTGGAACTAGGGTTTGCTTCCGCTGTCTGCGTCGACCCTCTATGTCTCGTTGTTCCGTATTGTGGCGCTGTACATCGGAGTTCTGGGGAACCGATTGTGGAGCGGCCACAGGTCCACCCGGGTTCCCGCGAAGAATGCGATTCGAGAGACGTTACAGAATGTTCACTGTTTTACAATTTGCTACAATTTTGTCTCCAAGGACACGACGTCTCCAGATTTATTCTGGGTAATACATGAAATTTTAATTATAAACTAACGTGGCATCGAGTTCGCAAACAAATAGAATAAAGTAATCTTAACTTATACCAAGGTGGTGTAGCACATTAAAACAATAAAGGAATACAACAACGGTACTATGATAAAGGTGAGTATCTTTAAGGAATCTAATCTTACACATGTTAATTTTAATTCCTTCACATGAACTATTTTGATTTTATTAACTCTTATGCCTATTTCTGCATTCAAATTATCAAACATTCTTACAATTTTGTAAAGTGCTAACCAACTATAATCGAGTTTAGGTGTTTTTGGTTCTCTGAACAAATATACATCATCTCTTACAGAAAATTTATAAGATCTGTCCCTTCTACCATAATACAATTTGCATTTCTACTTTGCCTTTTTCAGATTTGTCGCTGCCATAGCCTGGGTTGTGTTTATCTTTCAAAATAAGTCATCCAATTGCTCAACAAACGTTCATGGAATTTGTTTAACAACTTCCGAAGAATATAGCCTTTACGCCAAGTACAAAGTCACGTGGAAGAATTTACAAATACCTAATGACCACCGATGGAGAATTCATAAAATTCTTTATGGAAGAATTGGAGCTTAGATGTAAGTGGAGCTATAACTTGAGCTTAAGTTGTAATTGCATATTCTAAGCTATTTAGTTCCTGTTTTAGAAGACATTCTACAAAATCCCAACTAACATGCTCGATATTATTATATTCAGAGATGCTGACTACTTGGACATCCAAAGTGTTTGAAGGAAATTACCGAAGATTTAAGATGGTCCTGGCTTACTGATTGTGCTGGACGTGACTTTACAAAAGATGAAGGTAAGAAATTTTATGTTGACAAAAACCATTGTTCCTATAACATTGATGCTATATTATTCAATTTGTTCCGAGTGAAAATTCGTTATAAATTAACAAATCTTTAGTGGCTTGACATGACTTCATACTTGAGGGAGAGGAGGAAAAAGAAAACGAATAAAATTATCCTTGCACATATGGAGGTAATCCCTAGAGTAAATAATATTAAGGGGAAAAGGGTGATGGGTGATTGGCGTTAATGAGGTTGTCTTTGTCATTAAGACTCTATTACTATTTTGTTCAATTAGGTCACCATTTCCTGAGGCCACATCAACGGAGGATCGTGTCCCATCATCTGCGCGCTTGGTCACAAACAAAGTCCGGCATATTTCAGCCTCTAAATTTGGCTCGTCAGCCCCTAACCAGACACAAGCCGCGGGCCGCAGGTCGTGGACCTGGACGGGGTGCTTAAAGCCTATCCGATGTTCCAGGTGGAACGAGTCTGCGCCCTGAGGTATGTGGGCAGCCCCTAGCACGTTCTGTGACGGAATGCCTTCAAGGTCGGCCTTTCTGATGTCTAACAGACAGCCTGGCTGGGGCACATCCACACGACCCCGGGAACGATCCTCCAAACATTACATTCTTAATCTCTTTCTAGGTATTTCTACCACAAAGAAAAATGAAATTTTCCTGGTATAAAGTAAGCGTCACTGTCATTTGAACTGCCATTCAAAGAGCTCAATCTAAATGAAGACCTCAGGTGGACCGTTAATATTTGCTTCATGGGCAAGGAAGATGGTAACTCTTACCTTCCATTATTTTCCATATTCTATTACAGTCTGTATTCTCTACTTTTCAGAATCTGCAAGTGGCAAATCGTTGGCGCCTACGACAACCCTTTGCAGACGCTTAGAAGAAGAGATGTCTGTACAGTCAGTCTTAGTACAGTTAGTATGCGATTTATGGTTTTTAAGTCTGTTCAAAATACTTCACATCTGTGAGGAAAGATTTTGAAGATGAAGGGGCCTTGAATAATTAACCAACTCCAACTCCGATTATATCTTCCTGACAATGGTAATAGCAGTTTCGAGATCAGGTAAATTTTGCTGTCTTTCCGTCTATTCAAGTAGAATCGCGCGGTTTCATTCCAAAGGCCTTTAATAAAACTGATTGTTGCCGAGTTCCTTCATAAATCGTTAACACCAGCTACTTGTTCCGAATTATACGCGTCCATGGCGGTCTCTAACACACTATTTAACATTTCATTGACTCGCGCTCCGAAAACTTCTACCGTTTCATTTTTACCCTAGAGTAAATTCATTAATTCAGTATTCAAACTATGGACATTAAATGACTGTGCGAAAATCCCCTTTTTTCAGGCTTTACCTTGACGTTAATTAAGTTGCATTGTTTAAGAAATTCGATTAACGAGTCGGACTCTCCAGGCTCAATCAAACCTTGGAACTGAATCCCTCACGAATTTTAACGAGAGATAAGATTTAGGAATAAAATTTACTAATTCCGACGATTTTAGTGCAGGAACTACACTTGAGCATGGCGACCCACTACTTAGTTCGGGCAAATTAATGACAGTTGTACTCAGTGTTGTCGGCAAAAGATTTAGCTCGCGTAATTGTGACTCATCCCCGGGAATTCCTAAATTAGCAGCAACAACCGTGGCTGGGCAGGGCAAAGGATCCTCTGACTCGGGCGGATTAACAATAGGGTTACTGATTTGTGTCGGCAAAATACTTAATGTTCGAGATCATGAGAACGTAATAGGGCGCTCTATTTGAATCGTTTCAGCAAATATACATCCTCAACTTCGAAAACCCCGTAAGCAACATGATCGCGGTCGTCGTCCCTTACGTTTTAATAAATTCTTATTTCTACGCAATATTTCGTAGTGTAGATACGAAACTCTATCTTATCAACTAATAACTAACACAACGCAACGATAAATTACAGCATCTTAATTTAACAATTGAACCATAAATTGGGTATTTTGATTAAACTTCAATCTCTCACGCAATTGCAGATGAGTGTTCTATGTCGCCCCGCTGTCCTGGTTGATCTCAGCGAAGGTTCTCTGGTTGAGTGCATGTGGCTTCAGGTAAAACTGGTACGGTCGTCCGAAGTCACTTCCCTCTGGCATTCACCCATGTTCCGGGGTAAACCGTCCAAAAACCCAGGAAAGAGGGACTGCACGAATTGGCCGATGACTGTTTTCGAAGCCTGCGTCCACAAGCCGGCGAATTTGAAAAATCCCACCGCTGTCACCAAATTGTTGCGTGGCCAGGGCAGTCTTCTGGAATTCTCCTGGGGAATTTGGCGGGGATCGTCGCCCGTGGAACGCTAAAGCGTTCAGCTCCTTGGACTAATATAATATAAATTCTGAGAACTATTATTACACGTCTAATCTGTTAGGCTCTTCAGGATCAAGTGCCCGCTTCCCAGGGTCCATCGGGTTTCCCTTTTGTTAATAACAAGATATCTTAGTTACGCCAGGAGCCAATCGCAAATTTACTAATTAATTAGCTTAATTCTTATTCGTCGATCCGATTCCTTTCGATTATCGATTTTTATATAACCAAGCGTTTAACTACATTGCGCTGGAATTACGCACCTAGGAGAAGGGAGAAACGAGAAGTTCATTTATTCAAACATCCGTTTCTAAGAGAGTATCGATTAATTTATAATCCTGAAGTCCGTTCATTAAAAGAATATCTAACTATTTTCAAACACCTCGGACTTGTGCGAACTTCACTTTGTCTCCCTTTCCTATTTCAGTCGTGTGATCCGATTCAAACTTCGCGCTTCTGAAGTTTATACTAAACGCCGTTAGACGGGAGTCGCAACAATCCGATTCCTTTCGATTATCGATTTTTATATAACCAAGCGTTTAACTACATTGCGCTGGAATTACGCACCTAGGAGAAGGGAGAAACGAGAAGTTCATTTATTCAAACATCCGTTTCTAAGAGAGTATCGATTAATTTATAATCCTGAAGTCCGTTCATTAAAAGAATCTCTAACTATTTTCAAACACCTCGGACTTGTGCGAACTTCACTTTGTCTCCCTTTCCTATTTCAGTCGTGTGATCCGATTCAAACTTCGCGCTTCTGAAGTTTATACTAAACGCCGTTAGACGGGAGTCGCAACAGCATCGTATTGGTGGCATCTACGATTCCCTAGAATTTCTCTCACTTGCCACCGATACGATGCCACTTCCGGTGCAGCGAGCGGTGCAGTGACTATGGGCGGTATTCACAGTCGCGTCTTGAGATCAAGACCATCTCAAGCATTTGCTTAAGATGCCGCCTAGATTCATAGTTGCATCTTGAGGTCGTGTCTTGAGCATTTGCTTGAGGAAAATCTTTTTCAAATAAGTAAATCCTTGTATGACGTCACATGTGTCAAAATAGACGGTAAAGCGAGGTTATATTTTCAAGACGACGTTTTACATGTCTTGAGACCGTCTTGAGATTCCACCAGAAGAATGTTCGGAGTAGAGGGGGAACATCTACGGCAGTGGCCGTATGTGTGCGTGATAATACTTCCGCCATTACCTGCACAAAGGACGCCAAAAATGGATTTCGAAGACGATATCGACATTAATATTGATATTAGCGATATTGACGAAGATGATTATATAGATGATTATTATGATGATTATATTATATTTTTCAATTTCGGTTTTAAATTTTTAATTAAATTGGTACTGCAAAACGTTAAAAAGCGAGAAGGGTATATATTTTTCTTTACCACCATCCCAAAATTGCCCCCCTCGATACCTGTTTCATAAAAACAAAATTCTTTATTCTATCGTATCGAAGTCCTGGAAGTCATCGTGAGGCACCACGGGGGGTATCCTTGCCTTTCTGGAGACTCTCCGATAAACTGTCCCCGGCATTGCTATAATATAACCTCGACGCTCACACGCATTACAGTTGGGTTTATATATTAGTTCATTACATAAATCAATATAAATCAATTTTACATCTAATTTCCTTGATTATGCTCCGAATTACGTTGTCCCTGAAATCATTATAAAACACCGCGAGGGGTTATCCTCGCCATTCCGGAGACTCTCCGATAAACTGTCCCCCGGCATCGCTATAATATAACCTCGACGGTCATACGCATCACTCACGTTCGAGTATCCTACTCCGTCGTCCACCAAGGAACGAACGGAATATCCTTTATCATTGGTTGTTCTAACAGAATTATTCCGAAAGTTTCCGAACGTGAATGAGCAAATGCTTGAGTAAATGCTTTATAAAGTAAATGGATACGTCATACAAGAAATCGCTTATTTCAAGCAAATGCTTAAGATCATCTTGAGCAACGACTATGAATACCTGATGTCCTTAGGCAAACAAGATCGTCTTCTAGAAGATGATCTCAAGCATTTGCTCAAGACGCGACTGTGAATACCGCCCTATGGCCGTGTTCCGATTCACGCATAATGCGCATGAAGTGCATAGGGTACGTGACATATCCTATGCAGTCTATGCGCAGTATGCATGAATTGGAACACGGCCTGCTTCTCCTTTGAAATTCTGCGATTGCTGCACCGCTCGCTGCACCGGAAGTGGCATCGTATTGGTGGCAAGTGAGAGAAATTCTAGGGAATCGTAAGATGCCACTGTTACGTATTTCCGTGGTGATATTTTGATACGAACGCGGGTTGGTGCCCGTGGAGCGCTGAACCGCTCTGCTCGATGAAGTGCGGGTGATTTGAAATAAAATACAAGTTGACAAAATGATATTTAAGTCAGACTGCAAAGTATATTTTAACTGTTCGGTAAGCTGGTTTGTAACAGAGTGGACGAGGTGTAGAAGGAAGAGCTCCGAGCTCGTCGACGAAGTCGCTGACAAGACTCCCTTAGTCCTCCCATAGACCCTTGTTGTCCAATCAGGGCGATGACATCCCTCAAGCTTCGTCAGTGGGTTGTCCTTGACCATCTCTCCGTCCTTGCCCCCTTCCTTCGCATTTTCCTCCACTCTCGGCTGGTGGTGGAGGCACGCTTTCCAAGTACATAGTTTACTTAGGCTACATACGGTATATACATATTTACAGGTAAGCGCGACCCTCAGGGTCAAGGTGACGTCGCCCGAACGGAGTTTATGAGTTTATGACTTTCAGCCTCTCCCGACCGGAGTTTCCACCCCTACAGGACATCGGCTATTATAAAAAGGTAAAACTGAATACTAAATGGTTTTACGAGACGGACAGCTGCCCGCTCAGAAAAACTTGGCACGCAGATGTGCAAGAAAAAGTTAAGCTATTTACTATCCTCGCCTGACCTAACTGTAATGCAAAAGCTATTGAATGCAGCTGCTAGCATTGTAAGGACACGTACAGAAATTATTAAGGGAAAAACCTTCAAGAAACGCAACGCGCTCTACGTATTTATGAATCCTGACAATGAACTCCTCATCCTCCGTTTCAAATTTCGCTCCTACGTGTTCCACATATCGATTACATACAATCCCCCAGCCACTGCCAACCACGTTCAAGCGATAGCGTAACACCTTCCCCCTTATACAAAAGGTGTTTCCATGAAACAGCTTTTCAGTACATAATTAATAATAATGGTTACAACCACGCTTCTTCTTCTCGCGCCAGCCCCGCAGTAAATGAGCTACTCGGTCCACCCATTGTCCCACAGGAAACACGAGTTGAAGAACGATAATTATATCACAACATTTTATAGTATTAAGGTATCATTACTCTATTACTAACCAATATTAAGTTGATTATAGTGCAACGCATAACTAATATCTAGTAGTAATTGAACACCTTAACTAAACTTGTCTAAATATTTCACTCAAAACGCTATAATCCTTATTTGATATAAAATAGTCATGAGTCATAACCTAATAATCATACTTATACAATGAAAATTTTAAACGACATACACATAAAACAAACCAAACATAAGATGGATACAATATTATATAATAATTGCTTACATTAGCTCTCTTAAACAGAAATATCTGATCTTATACACGCTAATTTTAGCTTATTGGTATGAACTATTTTATACTTATTGATTCCTAGTATTAATTCTACGTTTAAGTCATCAAACACTCGACTAATCTTATAAGGGCCTAACCAATTACAATCAAACTTGGAAGTCTTTGGTTCTTTAAGTAAATAAACGTCGTCATCTACCTTATATCCCCGAGGATTACGATTCCTATCATAATACATTTTACTTCTCTCCTTAGCCTTATCGAGATTTTCTGCCGCTTTAGCTTGTGTGGTGGTAACTTTAGTAAATAACTCATCTAAATGCTGTACAAAAGTGCGTGATATCTGTTCTTTTGCAAATTCGGAAGGTATGAGAGCCCTAACGCCAAAAACTAATTCATGTGGTGTAAAGCCTGTAGCCTCATGTACTGAGGTATTATATGAGAACATACCAAATCTAATCCAATCGTCCCAGTCGGACTTTGTGCAATAGTGCTTTAAATAATCGACAAAAACACGATGTGCCCTTTCTAACGACCCCAAAGATTGTGGGTGAAAAGCGGTGGAGGTTATTCTCTGAATTTTAAAGATTCTACAGAAATTCTTCATTACTTGACTAATAAAGTTTCTTCCCTGGTCAGTATGAATAGTTCGGGGGCAGCCGAACCTGCTAATAAACTGTTCTGCTAGAGCGAGAGCTACGGTTATCGAATCTATGGTGGGTATTGGAATTGCATCAGAATACTTTGTTAAATTATCTTGCAATGTCAACAAATACTTATTACCCTTCTTTGTTACAGGCAAAGGCCCAACGATGTCCATTTGGACCTTTTCAAAGGCACGTTTTGGGGTATCTGTGATACGCATTGGTTGCCTGGTCCTTGCAGAATAAATTTTATTTCTCTGGCAAGTAAAACAAGATCTGACAAATTCAGTAATTTCTTTCCCCATCCCAGGCCAATAAAAATGTTCCCGAATATGACTGTAGAGCTTAGACATGCCCCTATGACCTCCAACAGCAGATTCATGGCATTCCTGGATAATTTGGAGACGTCTTGCTTTTGGTGGAGTTACAATTTCACCGGTACACACCGTAATTATATACTGAGAGTCACCAAAAGTCTGCTTACATAGATCCTCTACACGATTCCACTCAGAAATATTGAAGCTATCCAAATCTTTTGAGATGCTAAAAACTTTAAGACTTAAAGAATCGGTAAGAACTTTTAAAGATTTTAATGAAGATTCAATGTTAGCAAAATTCAAATTCTCCTGAGAAGTACCCTTGCAGAACAATAAGAAAATATAATGCTTATCGTTTGGGAATGCCATAGCATCACCAATATTAACCTGATATTGCTTTATTCTTTCCAGGGAAATTTTACTTCGATCCAAAAGATCCTTACTAGTTTGAGAAATTATATCATCATTCAGTGGCATAAAATGAACAAGATTATCTTTTCGCATAAAAAGGTGATCTTTTGTGCTAAGGATGGTGGGTAGTGGAGAAGGGTAAGTCATCACTCTGTTTAAATTTACACTGTTAACAAGGACTCTACTTTCATTAGCCTTGCAATCTGCTGAACTTAACTGGTCCTCTATAGATTCTAATGAGGTCATTTCATTGAGGATCCCTCGTGCAGTCTTGGTCGCAAAACCAGGCTTTACCGCCTCCGCCATAACACCAGGCGTCACAACATTCGGCTCGTCAGCCTCCCCCACGACATCAGTCACAACCTCAATAGGCTTCCCACACCTCTGCCACGATCCAAGATACTGCGAGCCCTGCGATGTTCCCTCAAGGGCCGAACAGAGCGCAGGCACCCTTGCCGAGCACAGAATACTTCTCACGGCTCCTGAAGCGGGTTCCCGGGATGGAGAATTACCGTATGTCAACAGGCGACCGAGTCGATGCATCGTGCCCGACTGAGGCGATCCTCCAAAATTTTTATTTCCCACAGGCAAAAGTGATACCAATAAATCTGAAGTTATTCGCAAACCATTTATGACCTCATTACTCTCGGCTACTGCTTTCCCGCGCGCCAGGAAAACAGATGCCACAATTCTTTCATTTTCAAAACATAAGACTTCATCATCCATCCTGTCCACTTCGGAACCTACAATTGGTGTCTTATCTGCGCAGATAAGCACCTTTTCCAGGTTCCTCGAATCAGAATAGGAATCCGTGTCTATCGATACAGGTAATGACTGGGAATCAGAATTCGTGTTTGAATCAACGGGATTTCGTGAAAGTGCATCAGCATTAGCATTGATTTTACCAGGTTTGTAGACTATGTTATAATCATATTCATTTAATCTAATTCGCCATCTCATTATTTTGGATGTAGGATCCTTGGCATTATGTAGCCACACTAACGGACGATGGTCAGTGACCAAGGTAAACTGTTGTCCATACAAATAAGGTCGAAAATGCTCTACTGCAAATAGAACAGCTAATAATTCTTTTTCTATAGTGGAATAGTTAATTTCGGCATCATTCAAAGTCCTAGAAGCGTACGCTATGGGCAGATCCTTCCCAATTAACCCTTGACTCAAGATAGCTCCCACAGCAAAATTAGAAGCGTCAGTAGTAACAAGGAATGGTTGCGAAAAATTTGGAAATTGTAACAATGGCTCCAAGCAAATTATATCTCTTAGGGTTTCAAACGCAGCTTGAGTTCCTGAAGTCCAACGAAAGGGAGTATCCTGCTTTAAAAGTCTCGTCAAAGGTTTTGCAATTTTTGCCATGTTTTGAATAAATCTCCTATAGTAACCCACTAGTCCTAAAAATTGTTTTATATTTTTTTTTGTTTTAGGTACCGGAAACTGCTTCACAGCACGAATCTTGCTAGGATCAGGTTTTACGCCTTCATTGGAAATAATGTGTCCCAAATAAGATATTTCCCGCTGCAAAAAACGGCACTTCTCAGGCTGAAGAGTTAAACCGGAATTTTGTAAACGCGCTAAAAGTGTTTTTATTTTACGAGCATGTTCCTCAAGTGAATCAGCATAAATAACAATATCATCCATATAAACAAAAAGCTCTATTCCTTGCAACCCAGTCAATGCCAAATCCATTACTCTCTGAAAGGTTGCTGGCGCGTTTTTGAGCCCAAAAGGCATCCGATTAAACTCATAATGGCCATGGGGAGTAGAAAAAGCTGTTTTTGCCTTAGATGTGGGGTCTAGTGGAATTTGGTGGAACCCAGAAGCTAAATCTAAAGTACTAAAATACTTGGCCCCTCCTAATTGATCTAGTATTTCAGTTATATTAGGAAGAGGGTAGGCGTCCCCTACAGTCTTTTCATTCAACTTCCTATAATCAATTACCATTCGCCATCGTGGCTCTCCAGAAGAATTTGATTTCTTGGGAACAATCCATACGGGAGAATTATACGGGGATGCAGATGGCTGGATTATGTTACTGTTGAGTAAAGAATTTACTTGTTTTTCTATTTCTGTTTTATGGATCTGAGGAAACCTATACTGTTTGGTATTTATGGGGATTTCATCAGTAGTAATGATAGTGTGATTGGTAACATTTGAAGAACCTAACCTGTCTGCGGAAAGGTGAAATTGATATGAAAACTCGTTAATGATTTCTAAAATGCTAGTCCTCTCACTCTCATTTAAATGGTTCAAATCTAGCACCTTAATTAACTGAGCAAGCCTCTGAGCACGGTCCCTAGAAGAATCTACGTCAGGATTTCCCGTCCGACATGACCGAGAAGCAGGAGGCCCAATATCAAATTCTTCCAACTCGATCGAAGGTATGGTGAGAACAACATGATCGGCAGTCGTGTTTATGGCATATAATTTTGCTAAACCATTCTCTTGACTCACTAGAGCTTCACCCACAAAAATACCAGGACCCGCATCAATTCGTCTAACATAACCTGATGCATTACTACTATTAGTTGGTACCGTAATCAAAACCTTGGATCGAGGAGGTAAATCATGGGATGACGACGCACAAGAAAGGATTTCTCCTTTCCCAAACTGTAAGCTATCCGGTAAAGTATCCCTAAACTTTAGAGTTATTTCCTGTTTTTTTAAAAATGACAATCCTAAAATTCCGGTTTCCTTGATAGGAAAATCATTATCTACTACTTGGAAATGAACAGGAACATCATGAATAAAAACCCTAACTTCACCCTGAGTGCGAATCATTCCCGAGCCAATTCCGGTAAGGTCGTAAACTCTATTGGTATTAATTTGAAGATCTGAAATTAACCCCTGTCGTTTCACTAAATTTAGCTGCGAACCAGTGTCTATAAGGAAACTAGCAGTGTCATGGCAAAAATAATCATGTTCAAGAGGAATAACCAGAGGCTGTACGGCATTAATTACTTTGAGGTTGTAGCAGACACGATGGATCCGGCGCGTGCAATCAGGGGTTCGTTCTGCGTTGGATCTGACTGCAGAACCCCTTTGGAGTTTAAATTCTGTTGATTTGCAGAAGTTGTATCAACCTGGGGTCGCGTATTCCTCCAAGTACGACGAGCGTTTTTTATATAACATTGTGATTCTATATGGCCTGTTTTTCTACAATGATTACATCTAACCCTATCGCGATTCGGTTGATTTAACCTATTATTTTGCGTGGGACATTCTGCGCGAAAATGCCCAACTCCGTTACAATTGTAACACTTACGCTCATTTGCATTTACAGTAAACACCCCTATCTTATTTGCTGTAATTTTCGAATTTATGGGCTCATTTCTACGTTTAATTTTATGTTCCAATTTAGAGGCTAGTTTAATAGCTGTTGTTAAACTACTTATGTCATCTTTAGAAAGTAATAGCATAATTGAATCATTGTTTAGTCCATTTAAAAACCCATCTGTTGCTTCTTCAGTAAGTAAATCTTTGATTACTTTAAGTTCTTCATCGTTATATTTAAATCGCCCAGCTTCAATTCCCTGATCTAAAATTTCGTGTACCCGAGTTCCGAACTCCTCAATAGTTTCCTGTTCTTTCTGACGTAAATTTTTAAACTCATTTCGTGTGCTTTTAATATCAAAACTTTGCTCATATGCGGCTTTTATTAAATTAATCAATTCTTCTACGGTCCTTGGTTCCTGCCCATCGATTATTCTGCTATAATCACGTTTCTGCATTCTATTCCGGATTAAAGCCAACAAGTATATTTTATCCTCAGGTCCAACCAATGAGTCAGCAAGTCTACACTGGCTAATAAAATTACTTATGGAACTAGGTTTCCCGTCAAATTGTGAAATTAAATTTGCAATGAAATCAAACGACATCCGCAATCTAGCTTTAGGAGCCGCGGAAGATGACCCTGACCCATCTGTCATCATCGTACTATTGGATGGAACCGATCTATTCTCCGGAAGGGACGTATCTAATCCTGGAAAAGGAGTTGATAGTCCCGGCACCAAGTGTAAATCATCGGATTGAATTTCAGAAGTGGCCACCACCGCACTAGTTGTTTCTACTATTAACTCTTCTGTCTCAGAGTTGTTACCACCACTCGAACTAGAATCCTGGCTTGCGTCTAATAACTTGTATTTTTTTGTAAACGGCGGCATTTTAGCAGGTAATAAGCGTATACCTCTAATAAACAATACGACCGTTTATATTAAACTAGCTGCTTATAAACGAGCCTTACAATTAATATTATGTATACGAACAGTTCAGGAATAAAGTCGCTTGTGAATCGTCACTCTGTCCAGTACTCCAGTCCTTATATGGATGTCCCAGCTACGTCCAGCGCTGACTTTGCTGATCCAGTGTACCTCGATGATCCAGTTGACTTCAACCCCGTGAAGAAATCCTCCGAATGTCCGGGTCCTCGAGTCCTTTTCTTAGTCGTCCGGGAACTTTTACGATTATCTCAGCAAATGATGCGGATAATGACCGAGTGCATGTGATTTCATGTGATTATTCGCACGGCCACTGAAATCACCCGTCTCCGGTATTCACCCTTGCTCTTGGGAAAACCGCGCAAAACCCAAGAGAGAGAGGCTGCACTTAATAACTTATGATATTTGTGTCCAATTGCACGATCATAAGAAAATTATTTTAATAAAAGTTTATAGTGATTCCCGTAGAATTATTTCAATTCGCACTCACGAGCCGGCAAAGTCACTTATTAAATTTCTCGCGAAATTATTTTCAAATATCCCACCGCTGTCACCAAATTTGTTACGTATTTCCGTGGTGATATTTTGATACGAACGCGGGTTGGTGCCCGTGGAGCGCTGAACCGCTCTGCTCGATGAAGTGCGGGTGATTTGAAATAAAATACAAGTTGACAAAATGATATTTAAGTCAGACTGCAAAGTATATTTTAACTGTTCGGTAAGCTGGTTTGTAACAGAGTGCACGAGGTGTAGAAGGAAGAGCTCCGAGCTCGTCGACGAAGTCGCTGACAAGACTCCCTTAGTCCTCCCATAGACCCTTGTTGTCCAATCAGGGCGATGACATCCCTCAAGCTTCGTCAGTGGGTTGTCCTTGACCATCTCTCCGTCCTTGCCCCCTTCCTTCGCATTTTCCTCCACTCTCGGCTGGTGGTGGAGGCACGCTTTCCAAGTACATAGTTTACTTAGGCTACATACGGTATATACATATTTACAGGTAAGCGCGACCCTCAGGGTCAAGGTGACGTCGCCCGAACGGAGTTTATGAGTTTATGACTTTCAGCCTCTCCCGACCGGAGTTTCCACCCCTACAGGACATCGGCTATTATAAAAAGGTAAAACTGAATACTAAATGGTTTTACGAGACGGACAGCTGCCCGCTCAGAAAAACTTGGCACGCAGATGTGCAAGAAAAAGTTAAGCTATTTACTATCCTCGCCTGACCTAACTGTAATGCAAAAGCTATTGAATGCAGCTGCTAGCATTGTAAGGACACGTACAGAAATTATTAAGGGAAAAACCTTCAAGAAACGCAACGCGCTCTACGTATTTATGAATCCTGACAATGAACTCCTCATCCTCCGTTTCAAATTTCGCTCCTACGTGTTCCACATATCGATTACATACAATCCCCCAGCCACTGCCAACCACGTTCAAGCGATAGCGTAACACCACCAATACGATCCCACCAATTTCATGCGCAGTATGCGTGAATTGGAACGCACCCAAAGTCTCTAGACGAGGTATATCCTCTTTGCTCATTCACGCGCATGCGCCGTTGTGGGGTCTAGTGATGACGCAATAGATATTCATGAAAAATGTTAATTAAAAGACAATTCCTTGTTAATAAGTAATAAAAATGAATGAACAATGATCTACAAACGACGACCGATCGATTCCATATAAAATTATTGACGAACAATGAAAAAAAATGTAATGAGGGGCCAAATGAATAAAACAATTTCAGCCAAATTTATTTAATTTATTATAAATCGGCATTTGATGAACAAATAATATAAACTATTGAACAATGATGTACAAACGATGTACAAACGATTGCATATTAAAGAAATTGATATATCCACCAATGAGGGGCTAACTTTTTGGAGGTAGACTGCTCTGGCCACGCAACATTAGCGATGTAAAAAAAGCAGCCCTGGTAACCTCGAATGCAATCGAATCTCGAACGGCCACAATCGTTTGAGCTGAGTTACAAACGACGACCGAAATACAATGAAAAAAAATGTAATGAGGGGCCAAATGAATAAAACAATTTCAGCCAAATTTATTTAATTTATTATAAATCGGCATTTGATAAACAAATAATATAAACTATTGAACAATGATGTACAAACGATGTACAAACGATTGCGTAAAAAAGAAATTGATATATCCACCAATGAGGGGCTAACATTTTGGAGGTAATAGATATATATGGGAAGTGTTTACGAGATAACCTATTTCACTTTCTTACTGTGTATAATTTTTATGATTGAAATTCATATTGAATTCGTTTATGTTAAACTGACTTGTGCCTGTAATTTCTGACTGTAAAGTACGTCAATTAATGTTTTAGTATTATGAAATGAGAAGGATACAGTAATATACCAAAAGAATTCGTGACAAATTTATATCGGGTTAGTGTGTTGTTAAATAGTTGTATATTTACGTAATAAATTTTACGTTGTATTCGTATAAGATGAATATTGTTTGTATAATATGCAGTGACTTATTAGTACCATCTGATGATGTTTTTTATACTCCGTGCGGACATATTTTTCATTTTGTCTGTTTGACTCAATGGTTAGAGAGGTAAGTGATTTATGATAATATTTTCCATTTAATTTATTTAAAAATTTTTACAGATTTTAAATATAACAAAATATAAGATTATATTTGTATTACATTAATGATAGTTTCAAGTTTTTTCTCTTTCATAAACTATTTTATTGCGTGACTTGATATATGAAATTAATTACAAATAATTAGTTAAATATTTTTAATAACATACTTTATTTGTTTTCCTGTGTACAGATCCAAATCTTGCCCACAATGTAGGGAGAAAGCCACGTCACATAAAATTCACAGAATATATTTTAATTTTTCCAACAATGATACTATCAAAGAAGATACATGCTCTTTGCAGGATAAGATTGATAAACTACATTTTCAGCTGCTCTTGGCAGAAAAAGATGTTAAAACTTATTCGCAAAAGTGTGAAACATTAGATAAACAAACTGCAGAGCTAAGAAAAGAAGTTTGCAAGGTGGAAAGTGAATTAAATAAAAAAAATAATATCATTTATGCATTTAAGGAACAAATTAAATATTTAAAAGAAGAAAATTTAGAAACAGAGACCATAAAGCAAGAAATTGAGCAATTGCGAAAGAAAATTGAAAATTATAAAAAGTATGTGAAAATACTTAATATATATTGAATATAAATATCAAATTTAACGCTTGCAATGCATCTTATTCCAATCTGTAAATAGATTTAATGTTGAAAGTACAGTTACATGTTAAAATCAATAAACATAGGCTGAAGTACTTCAAGGGGACTTGAGAGATTGGGATGTTAAAAAAGAAGGTTGATAGATAGAAGTAATAAGCACGTTGCATGTCATATACATGTTTTGAAATAGATTTATATACTTTTATTATCATATTTTTTCGATTCCAGAGAAAACAAGTTCATCTACGTATAGCATACTAGCATTTTGGTTACTTTGGATTAAGTCATGCAAAGGTCAACATTTCATACACAGATCAAATTGTTTTCTGATCGATTACAAGAATATGGTAATCAAACCATATGATTCCATTGAAAAACCATGACTGATTTCACAGTGTTTTTAACACCTTTATCTATGTTTTTTTTACTTTTCTATGTTTTTCTGAAGTTTTCAAAATCCCTGTATACTAATTTTTTCAATTCATACCCACACAGCACAACGTCGGGCAAAGTCCCAAAGATGTCTAAAAGGCGTCCCAAAGACGTCTTGGGGACGTCTTGTTACAGATCAGACTGTACAGACGGTCTGAATGTCCTGATCTGTAACAAGACGTCCCCAAGACGTTTTTGGGACGCCTTTTACACGTCTTTGGGACTTTGCCCGACGTTGTGCCGTGTGGGTAGTACTTACTATTAGTATAGTATATATGAGGTGTTCACTCTAACGGTCCGCACTTTTTAGCCATCTAGGATAATTGGATAAAGAAATCTATTTACAAAAATGTATCTGTGTTGTATGGGTAACATAAACAATCACAAACATTTTGGAAATACTTTTTTTCACAACGAAACTTAGGTCACCTTGAGCTTTTAAATGGAACTATATCAGTTTTTTTCATAATATTATGGGGGACATTAAAACAAACTGGACTGAGGTCGGGGCCAAATATATTGGGCAGTGAGTTTCGTGAAAGATATTCTCCCACCACACAGTTTTCCTGCCTCGGTGCTCCTTTTATCAACATTTCCTGACTCGCTCTCACCAAGAGTGAATCAGAAGTGGTGGGGATGGTGCCAAGCTTCTGGCGTGTAGGCCAAACCTAGCTGTTAGCGTAGAAATACACATATCAGAATAGGTGTCTGTTAGCTCCCAAAAAATTCAGGAGTTTTATTGGTCAGAACAGTGATTCTTTGTCTATAGCTTCATCTCGCATTGGTCTACGCATAGCTTCATAATGCACACAACTATTACGCCAAGAATAAATAACTGCCACACAGCTACGTTCAGGCAAAGCCTAGCAGTGTTCCCATTACTCCACCATACCCTGCGAGGGCCATGCAACTCCAACTGACAAATCCACGGTCGTTAGATGATGGTGGCTGATTTCGCCTCGATCGCTGTTCACGAAAACAAATTCACCGGCCAATATATCTGGCCCTGACCTTAGTACTTCATCTGTTGTGCTCAAATTACTTTTATTGGGATCATCATGATGAATGTAAACATAAATGTTAAACGCATTTAACCATTTAACATTCTTCCTCTCACACACTGAAATTTAATTGCATGTCAACTTTTCTAGAATTGGAAGAACTTATGCTAAATACTCAGAATGTACTAAAGAAAAGTTAGATCAATGAAGACTAAAACGTATTGATAAAAATTCAAATCATTTGCAGGAAACACAACAATGTTTATATTTACATTCATCATCAGGGTCTCAATAAAAGTAGGCCCACCTGTAAACAAATCAAGTGCTGCTACTTCCACAGTTATAAATTAAATATCATATGAATAAAAGTGACTACATATATATATATTTTTATTTTCAAGTATACAAACCTTACTTGAAGCTTCTGCAGAAGAAACAGATGAGGTGATCTCGAGAGCATGTGATCCAAATACGCTTATTACATACATATCTGTGATGAAAAGGTATTGAATATTGTTTGTTATATTACCAAATTTATATTTCAGTTTTAAAAATTGTGAATTAAATTTAGGGAAATGTTGATTAGTTTGAATAAAAGAAGAGAATTAAGATCTAAAGTAAAAAGCCTGCAACAGGAACTTACTACAGTATCTATGGAACGGAAGATTTTATCAGAAGAATATATAAAGAGAAAGTATGCATATGTTGAAATAAAACTGGATGTATGAGTTATTAATTAAACATATTTATTATTACATATTATTTCCAGGAAACTTGAAGAATACTTAATGATTTGTGAGAGTGAAAAAATGTGTTTACAAAATAAACTTAAAGGCAGTGAAAGAAACATACCATTAGTGAAAAAAACAAGCTCTTTTACTTCTGAAACAGTGGATAAAGTGAATAGTAACTTCAATACTGCTTCAAAGCAGGTTGAAATTGGAGGAATAGCAACAAATAGTACAGAATTTGAAAAACGGAACATCCCTGTCAAAGAGAAGGATCAATCTATTACTTCAGTAGTCCAAGTAATTAATTTTTTATTCCTACCATGCAGAAACAGGGGTAAAAGAGGGAGAATTTTTTTAATGAAGCCTTCGAATTTATTAATAAATATGAGCACAGGATAAACAATAAAACACACAAACAAATATTTGAAACTAAAATTAACAGTAATATTACATAATACAATAATACGACTTAAAATTATGCTACAACTTCTTCATTGTTTTGTGTGTTTTACATAACACAGTGCTTGAATCTTCAGTGCATTTTCCGAATCCATTCAATAATAAATTTTCCTAATAATCCATCAGTAATTTAGTCAATCACTCAATGTCTTTCCCTAACCAATTGTTACTTACACTACATATAGTCGGTGCCAACGGTGACGACAGGGCGGCTTGCGACCCGCATGCGATTCGTTCCCCTCCTTGGCTGCTCCGCTGACAAGGGAAGTTCAGTTACCCAAACATCTCGATTGTTTTTAAACTGTACATGTTTATAGAGGACCTCAATAGAAGTATCAGACAATTTTCTTTTGTGCCCATTTCTGATTCTTCAGGGTGAAAACACCTCTTAAAGGTTAATGTGTAATTTCCTACTTTCCACTGTACCTTGAAAACTATTGTAGTTTTGAAAAATTATTACAATAAAAACATAATGGCTTTTTCTGACCTATAAAACTGTGTAATTAAATGGTTTCAAATTTGCAATTTAAACCGGGACATATTCCTCACCACTTTTAAACCATTTGAATACATAGTTTTACACAGCACAAAAAAGACCATGACAGTTTTTTTTATATCCACTATAGTTAGCAAGATGTACAGGAAAGTAAGACATTATACATTAACCTTTAAGGGGTGTTTTTACACTGCAGGACTGAAAACAGACATAAGCGAAAAATTGACCGATACTTCTATTGAGGTCCTCTACAAACCTGCACAGTTAAACAAAAATCGAAGTGTGCGGATATCCCTTGCGAGCCATACGAAAACGACTCCTACACTCTACACTGCCGGCTAGCGAGCCACGGTAGCGGAGCTCTGGTTCCTATGTAGCTGATATTGCTGATGATGGGAGAATCCGCAGAGTGACAAGGAGTGGTTTTTAAGTGTCCACTTCAGATTGCTTTGGTTTTTGAATATGTTTTAAATGACCGAAAAATTAGAAATAGGCATCTTAATTTTGGCCCGTTTGCATGTTTTAGGGGCGAAACCATCTCTCAAAGTTCATAAGAAGAGATAGAAAAGTTTATATTGTAAGTTTAATAAATATTATAACATTGTATTGAATAAAACTCAATATAAATTTCATTTTCGCCACAACGTGCTGTACGGGTGGTGTTCTTGTCGTCAGTCACTTTTGTACCTGTTCTTATGAACTTTGATGTGTGGTTTCGCCCCTAAATATACAAGCGGGCCAAAATAAAAACACGTATTTCTTATTTTTCGGTTGTCTAACACTTATCCAAAAACCAAAGCAATCGGAGGCGGACACTTAAAAACCTCTTTTTGTGAGAGTGGAGTTCGTACGGCTCCCGGCGAAGTTCGTCAGTCTTGGTCTATGCCATTCTAGGAGTTCAGCTTCTTAAAGAAATTATACTGCGATTTTTAATGATGGAGAACTAGCAGACATGCAACATTTTTCATAAATTCAATTTGTCTTACCCCTGTTTTACTTCAATACTGAATTGAAAAATATGCTTGCCGATGAAAACTCCATTTGTTCATATCATGTATTACTGTTCCCACATGTTTTCAGAAAAATGAAAAGGATTCGCCGTATCTACAAGTAAAATCAGGGGGCGCAATTTTGAAACAATTTTCTAATCAAAAACGTGTAATGAAGACAAATTCATCGATTCTTACGAAGAGATCAAGAATTGAGCAAACAAGTAAAACAAATGTAAGACATATCATAAGTTACCTATATGCCTGTTAATATTGGGGATGTCGGGTGGGGAATTGTTCTCGGGTTCGGGTCGGGATCTCGAAACTTTATTGACATAAACACATTCTGGTACCCGTTATTTCAAGACCCGATTTACGACTCGGGGCTCCATTTTCTCGGGTCTCAATTTAAAAGTTTAAGTACAAGGCCAGACGGAGAAATTATGTTCTGAATCGAGCGTCGGGTCCTGAATCGGAAATCGGATTAAAAAATTGTTTAAACAAATTTTCTTCTAACATTTTTTTACGCCAATAACCTTTATTTTCATCTCCGACAGATATGCAATGGTTAGTTTAATTATGCATTTGCAGCGTTTTTATTGTAATACGTGATTTTTAAGCAACCATTTCGTAGTTTCGCATTATATACAATATAATCCTACTCTCTAACTCCTAAAATATAAAGTTATAGCTTGAAGACGTTAAGAAACATCGTTTGCCGTCTGTATGCTACATATTTCACTATATAGAATTTGTCTTCTAGATTCGACAACCATATTGGATCCGCCATTTTCTTAATCAAAATGTCTGCAGCAGATTCGTAATCAGGAATACCAAATACTTCAGTATTATAATCATTGTTATTAAATGATTTTATTGCACAATTAAAATTAAAATTAAAATTAAAATTACTATGGCGAGTAGGCGAGGTTCAGCATTATCTGCTGCTCTACAACCTAACCTATGCAGCCGTTGGGAGTTAGGAAAACAAAGGAACTAACGATGAAACGACTACAAAGAAACCGTTTGAGAATGTAAGAGCGAACACTAAATTTAAAGGAAGCATACGACGACAAAGAACGTATATTAGAAGGAATGGAGTTACAATAATAGGAGGCTCTGTAAGAAGGACTTAGTGAACTTACAACAGTCATGGCGAGACACAGACAAATTAGAACAACGTCTCGTTGTCATAGAGCCGCTAGAATGCATG
Source organism: Andrena bicolor (assembly GCA_960531205.1). Classification (NCBI taxonomy): domain Eukaryota; kingdom Metazoa; phylum Arthropoda; class Insecta; order Hymenoptera; family Andrenidae; genus Andrena; species Andrena bicolor. Next base: position 1,126,352 of record CAUIJW010000012.1, read on the forward strand.
GACAGATTGGAGAAAAGTAGATCATACAGATACATCGGCGTACCTGTTGCGAGTATCTTATAGACGAGACAGCAGAGATGAAATATCTAGCTCTGCTTCATCTTTAGCCAGCCAGAACGATGGAAAGAAGGTATTATGTGAACATACTTACGAATATTATATGTTAAATGGATCCATGAGTTTTGAATACGTTGGACAACAGACGAAAGTAACAAGAAGAGACACGTACGATAGACGATAGACAATATACGACGTGAAGGGTATAGGGAGCGCAAGCGAGAGAAGGCAGAACAACACGACACAGCAATATGACGGCCAACACACCAGTGGGGATCAAAGGTCACACCTAAGTTTTTTAGTACCGGTTGCACACACCAAGGACAGAGGAGCCAAAGGATATGTCGAATGAGGACAGGTGCCTGAGGAGAATAGGAGATCCAGGAACTAGAGCAGTGTAAGCTTGACACTGATTACACACTGCAGGCAAATCGCACACATAGATATAAGTCTGCCTAACCGTAGAAATTTGAGGTAAGGAGCGTTTGAGCACAACCTGCTGAGTGCGCGGCGAAAGATAAGATTTGAGAAATTGTAAGGCACTAGACGACAGTCCAAGATAATCTAATTTGGCACACAAAAGTCCAGAGACGTGATACATGTTAAGCGACGCGAGTCAAACGCACGAAGTACAGTGTCCGAGATGTGAAGCAAAGCAGTGCTCGTACTATGACCTCTACGAAAGCCCGAGTGGAAAGATGGAACAGCGTTGCAAGAGTCAAAGTACCTGAGTAGCTGTGCAAAACAAAGTTTTTCAAGAACCTTGTATAGGAAAGGTATAAGAGAAATAGGACAAAGAGAGTCAAGGGTGGTGGCATTAGCCGACTTAGGAATGTGTCTGTGAAGTTGGCACGGCCTTCAATTAATAAATAAAAAATAATTGCAGTTCTGATAGCACTTTTAAGAGTTCTAGAGTTCCTGATACAAATTAGAAATAGTTCCGCACTCTGAGTGCGGAATTTTTAAAAAAGAAAAAAGTCCGTGCTAACTTCACGTTCCAGCACGGACTTTTTTCCTCTAAAGTACCAATATTTATTAAAAAATTCAATGTTTCTTGGGAGTTCCCGACAGTTCTCGATTACTAATGGCCCAATATAAATTGTCAAATCGATATCTCAAAAACTACCCTTTTTTAAACAATTTTTCGTTGGCCAGCACGGACTTTTTTCCTCTAAAGTACCAATATTTATTAAAAAATTCAATGTTTCTTGGGAGTTCCCGACAGTTCTCGATTACTAATGGCCCAATATAAATTTTCAAATCGATATCTCAAAAACTACCCTTTTTTAAACAATTTTTCCTGTTGGCCAGCACGGACTTTTTCCCTCTAAAGTACCAATATTTATTAAAAAATTCAATGGTTTTTGGGAGTTCCCGACAGTTCTCGATTACTAATGGCCCAATATAAATTTTCGAATCGATATCTCAAAAACTACCCTTTTTTAAACAATTTTTCCTGTTGGCCAGCACGGACTTTTTCCCTCTAAAGTACCAATATTTATTAAAAAATTCAATGGTTTTTGGGAGTTCCCGACAGTTCTCGATTACTAATGGCCCAATATAAATTTTCGAATCGATATCTCAAAAACTACCCTTTTTTAAACAATTTTTCCTGTTGGCCAGCACGGACTTTTTCCCTCTAAAGTACCAATATTTATTGAAAAATTCAATGTTTCTTGGGAGTTCCCGACAGTTCTCGATTACTAATGGCCCAATATAAATTTTCAAATCGATATCTCAAAAACTACCCTTTTTTAAACAATTTTTCGTTGGCCAGCACGGACTTTTTTCCTCTAAAGTACCAATATTTATTAAAAAATTCAATGTTTCTTGGGAGTTCCCGACAGTTCTCGATTACTAATGGCCCAATATAAATTTTCAAATCGATATCTCAAAAACTACCCTTTTTTAAACAATTTTTCGTTGGCCAGCACGGACTTTTTTCCTCTAAAGTACCAATATTTATTAAAAAATTCAATGTTTCTTGGGAGTTCCCGACAGTTCTCGATTACTAATGGCCCAATATAAATTTTCAAATCGATATCTCAAAAACTACCCTTTTTTAAACAATTTTTCCTGTTGGCCAGCACTTGCTAAACGATATTTAGGAAGAGTTATCAGTAATTTTAATTACATTTGGGACAAAATAATCCAAAAAAACAGTTAGACAAACACGAAAGAAAGAAACAAACAAGAAACAATGATAAGTGAAAGCTTATCAGGTGTCAGGAGCACCAATTGGTCCAATCAATTGGTTGATGTAATTATAAAACGATTGCTTCTCGACGCCACCAGCTACATTTTAGTCATTTCCTGTGAACTTAAAAAGTGAATTAAATTTATTTCCTTCGTTACTTTCTTGGGAAAGTGACACCGGCGTCGATCGACTCGCGTGATCGTATGATCCGCGAGTACAAGTGCCATTGCAGGCACTTGTCACCACTGACCCTGTCGGTGGTACCGCACTTTACAGCGCGGTGCGACGCCGGACCGATACAATAGTTTTACTATTATCGGAGAGACTCTTTTTTTTTAATTTCCTTCGTCACTTTCTTGGGAAAGTGACACCGGCGTCGATCGACTCGCGTGATCGTATGATCCGCGAGTACAAGTGCCATTGCAGGCACTTGTCACCACTGACCCTGTCGGTGGTACCGCACTTTACAGCGCGGTGCGACGCCGGACCGATACAATAGTTTTACTATTATCGGAGAGACTCTTTTTTTTTAATTTCCTTCGTCACTTTCTTGGGAAAGTGACACCGGCGTCGATCGACTCGCGTGATCGTATGATCCGCGAGTACAAGTGCCATTGCAGGCACTTGTCACCACTGACCCTGTCGGTGGTACCGCACTTTACAGCGCGGTGCGACGCCGGACCGATACAATAGTTTTACTATTATCGGAGAGACTCTTTTTTTTTAATTTCCTTCGTCACTTTCTTGGGAAAGTGACACCGGCGTCGATCGACTCGCGTGATCGTATGATCCGCGAGTACAAGTGCCATTGCAGGCACTTGTCACCACTGACCCTGTCGGTGGTACCGCACTTTACAGCGCGGTGCGACGCCGGACCGATACAATAGTTTTACTATTATCGGAGAGACTCTTTTTTTTTAATTTCCTTCGTCACTTTCTTGGGAAAGTGACACCGGCGTCGATCGACTCGCGTGATCGTATGATCCGCGAGTACAAGTGCCATTGCAGGCACTTGTCACCACTGACCCTGTCGGTGGTACCGCACTTTACAGCGCGGTGCGACGCCGGACCGATACAATAGTTTTACTATTATCGGAGAGACTCTTTTTTTTTAATTTCCTTCGTCACTTTCTTGGGAAAGTGACACCGGCGTCGATCGACTCGCGTGATCGTATGATCCGCGAGTACAAGTGCCATTGCAGGCACTTGTCACCACTGACCCTGTCGGTGGTACCGCACTTTACAGCGCGGTGCGACGCCGGACCGATACAATAGTTTTACTATTATCGGAGAGACTCTTTTTTTTTAATTTCCTTCGTCACTTTCTTGGGAAAGTGACACCGGCGTCGATCGACTCGCGTGATCGTATGATCCGCGAGTACAAGTGCCATTGCAGGCACTTGTCACCACTGACCCTGTCGGTGGTACCGCACTTTACAGCGCGGTGCGACGCCGGACCGATACAATAGTTTTACTATTATCGGAGAGACTCTTTTTTTTTAATTTCCTTCGTCACTTTCTTGGGAAAGTGACACCGGCGTCGATCGACTCGCGTGATCGTATGATCCGCGAGTACAAGTGCCATTGCAGGCACTTGTCACCACTGACCCTGTCGGTGGTACCGCACTTTACAGCGCGGTGCGACGCCGGACCGATACAATAGTTTTACTATTATCGGAGAGACTCTTTTTTTTTAATTTCCTTCGTCACTTTCTTGGGAAAGTGACACCGGCGTCGATCGACTCGCGTGATCGTATGATCCGCGAGTACAAGTGCCATTGCAGGCACTTGTCACCACTGACCCTGTCGGTGGTACCGCACTTTACAGCGCGGTGCGACGCCGGACCGATACAATAGTTTTACTATTATCGGAGAGACTCTTTTTTTTTAATTTCCTTCGTCACTTTCTTGGGAAAGTGACACCGGCGTCGATCGACTCGCGTGATCGTATGATCCGCGAGTACAAGTGCCATTGCAGGCACTTGTCACCACTGACCCTGTCGGTGGTACCGCACTTTACAGCGCGGTGCGACGCCGGACCGATACAATAGTTTTACTATTATCGGAGAGACTCTTTTTTTTTAATTTCCTTCGTCACTTTCTTGGGAAAGTGACACCGGCGTCGATCGACTCGCGTGATCGTATGATCCGCGAGTACAAGTGCCATTGCAGGCACTTGTCACCACTGACCCTGTCGGTGGTACCGCACTTTACAGCGCGGTGCGACGCCGGACCGATACAATAGTTTTACTATTATCGGAGAGACTCTTTTTTTTTAATTTCCTTCGTCACTTTCTTGGGAAAGTGACACCGGCGTCGATCGACTCGCGTGATCGTATGATCCGCGAGTACAAGTGCCATTGCAGGCACTTGTCACCACTGACCCTGTCGGTGGTACCGCACTTTACAGCGCGGTGCGACGCCGGACCGATACAATAGTTTTACTATTATCGGAGAGACTCTTTTTTTTTAATTTCCTTCGTCACTTTCTTGGGAAAGTGACACCGGCGTCGATCGACTCGCGTGATCGTATGATCCGCGAGTACAAGTGCCATTGCAGGCACTTGTCACCACTGACCCTGTCGGTGGTACCGCACTTTACAGCGCGGTGCGACGCCGGACCGATACAATAGTTTTACTATTATCGGAGAGACTCTTTTTTTTTAATTTCCTTCGTCACTTTCTTGGGAAAGTGACACCGGCGTCGATCGACTCGCGTGATCGTATGATCCGCGAGTACAAGTGCCATTGCAGGCACTTGTCACCACTGACCCTGTCGGTGGTACCGCACTTTACAGCGCGGTGCGACGCCGGACCGATACAATAGTTTTACTATTATCGGAGAGACTCTTTTTTTTTAATTTCCTTCGTCACTTTCTTGGGAAAGTGACACCGGCGTCGATCGACTCGCGTGATCGTATGATCCGCGAGTACAAGTGCCATTGCAGGCACTTGTCACCACTGACCCTGTCGGTGGTACCGCACTTTACAGCGCGGTGCGACGCCGGACCGATACAATAGTTTTACTATTATCGGAGAGACTCTTTTTTTTTAATTTCCTTCGTCACTTTCTTGGGAAAGTGACACCGGCGTCGATCGACTCGCGTGATCGTATGATCCGCGAGTACAAGTGCCATTGCAGGCACTTGTCACCACTGACACTGTCGGTGGTACCGCACTTTACAGCGCGGTTCGACGCCGGACTAAATAAAATTGTATTTACGTACGTGACCACATCTTATATATATTTTTTCACGCATATTTGGGTGAATTTTTTGAAAACATGGGATTTATGATCGCTACATGTCCAAAAATTAAATTCTAGCATACGCTGGATCATGCGTTGCAACTTATTGCCCATTCTGTTGTGGGAGATATTCTACATTCGGTTCATATAGAAATCTTAAATATCTTACGAAACATTTACATATTGTACTAAATGTGGCGTTATTTTTGTTTTATTACTTGCAATAATTCTCTTATGTTTTAAATCGTCATATTCATACCATTTGTCCTTTGTACGTGCGAAGGTAACATAATGACCGGTTTGGGCAGTACCAAATGAAATATAATTTACTACACCTGCCAAAATGAATATTTTTCTACCAATATTTATAGTCGTGGTTATAGTATCAAGTGTATTTACGATTCTTTTTTCTACTTTATATCCACTATCAGTAATAACAGAGGTGTCTAAAAATAGATGTTCCCAGTATTCAATCTCTGGTGAAATCACTTTTTTACATTTTCGACACGTTATCGTGGAAAATATCGTGTCGTTAATTGCTTCTTGCACATATCCTAGCCCTTTCTTTAAAATTATATCTACATTTAAACATAATTCTATAACATTCCTTCTTTGTATTTTTCCGCATGAACAATTTGATGTAATTGTATAGCTAGGTAGGTCTGTAAGTAAATAATTGCATAAATGTGCTACATTGCAATTAACATCCAATTTTGATATAGTACGCGTTAATGTGTGTATTGCTCCACTGAACAATGACAAACTCATCAATATTTTGGCTCTCTCAATATAATGGTTAACATTAATTTTTCCGCTGTCCAATATCGACATTATAAGGGTAATCATGCTATTATTATTACCTTTATTTCGCATTGCTTTTTCATATTTTTCCATACACGTAATGGAATTTGCTATTAAACACACTATTGAGTCAAAAGCGCAAGTATGGGAAATTTTTACAATTTTCCCATCAATCTTAACCGCATCGCAATTATTGCCATTTCGCATAACAGGTATATTCTGATCTTTTGTTAATTTCATGTAATCCCATTCAGGGCAATTATCCAAATAGGAAGGTCTACGTCGAGGTTTGGAAGGAAAACTTATTTCTTCAGGAGATTTACGAACGAGGCCTCGCCAGTTTTCACTCGTGTTGTAATCTTGTTCTTGAACGTTTACAACTTCTCTATTGGGCATATCTTCTTCTTTACTAGTTTCTATAGTTTCTATTGAACATTCTATAGATCTATCTGCATCTGTCTGTATCGAACTTGCAGAAGAAATGTCATGTATTATATTTTCTACATGTGCACTTTCAATGTCTTTCGGACAAGATGCTAATTTTATTCTGCCATTAATATATTCTAAGTGCTCATAAACAAATTTGTCGGCCTTCATCGGCCTTTGAACGCGCGATTTTTTATTTCTGCAAACTCTGCTTCAACATAGGTAGAAGTAGCAACTTCTGTGTTTATGTTGAAGAAGGTTTGCATAATGCCACTCCAGATGGCCACATACGGCATAAGTCTTGTTTTTATAATTGCCGCAGCATTTGGATTAAAACATGCATTGATTGTAATACCTTCATTACTCACCTTTGCATTTTCTTGGGCACAGTGATATATTTTATTAGTCCATTCTGTCCAGTTACCGATATCTTGTTCGCTCATTTCCTCTGTTTCCTGCATTTCACTACTTTCATCGTGTATTTTATCAGTGTCACAAATTTCAGGTGGTGGTACTCCTTTTATTATTTTATTCAAGTACCGCAATTGGGATTCCGATGGAAGCACATCTCCATTTTCATCACAACCGATGAATTCGCTTAATGCTATAGTTAATATAGCTTCAAAGAATACCTGTAATTCTTCTAACGAACGCATCTTATATGCCTGGCATAATGCACGCAGGTAAAACTTTTTGACAGGCGATTTATCTTGTTTAAAGCATTTCCACCTTGCGATCATTTTTACAAAGTGGCTTACATCTAATCTGATGTAACAATGCGGCCTTAAAATATTATCTGGTCCATTTAACATGTTAAAACATGTGTTTAAGTAATGTTTTAAATCAATGCATCTAGAAAATACTTGGGCAACAGCAATTAAAATCGCCCAACTAAAATCGCTAACCACCATACGTGGAGGTAAATTTCCCATTGAAATTATTTTTTGTAAAAAATATGCAATGTGCATAGATTTATGGTCCGCGGAGATCATTTGAAATACGGGAATGCCACCTTCAGGCGTTGCATACACGCATTGATATAAAAATATTGGAGCTCCGGAATTGGAATCTTTTTTTATTATTCCTCCAGTAGCATCAACGGTCATGTATCCATTACATTCCCTATGTCTACTTTTATACAGTAGTTGCTGCTCACTGGCCCAATATATACAATAAAATGGAACTAATCCAACATTATGAATTGCTCCGTGGAATTTTCCTTGTTTTGAGCTTTCTAGTAGATTTAGTGCTGGATGTGAATGTAGGAACCCATATTTTTTCGTCAGTGCTTCTTCTTTTACTTTTCTAAGTGTTGCAGCATGTGGCAATATCGAAGGCTCAACATCGCCAAAATCTTTTAAATATTTTGCCTGCTCTCTACGAAATGTTGCAGCACTCAATTTTTTTTCTATAAGCTCGTTGGCAATGTTCTCACGATGTATGCCTCTTAATGCTCGTTTTTTCTTATATGTATGATTTTCTTCGTTCATATTTTTAATAGTAAATTGTATCTTAATATCAATATTCTTCGACGGTCGGTGTATAATTTTACCATTTATTTTTGCATCGCATTCCTTACAAGTACCTTCTATAGACAGGTAATATTTAGAAGAATCTGATGTGGAAATATCATGTTTTTTAAACGTTATTGTGCAATTTAATTTCTGTTGCTGCCACAACTTTTCTGCTATGACATCCGTCCAGCCGCTTTGAAGCACAGATCTATACTTTCGTCCGTACAATTTTCTTACCGGTTTCATATTTTTCCACTGATCATTGGAAATTATCAAGTCAAATCTTTTTCTACTTGTCTCATAACTCATTGAATTATTTGGAGTACTGACGGATACGTATGAGGAATCGTAAGAAATTTCTGGCTCCACTGCACGAATATTAAATGCTTTTAAAATTTTATCTCTGAATCCACTTCTGTTTTGGTTTATTATTACATATATGTGCTTCGGACTAATAGTCGAATTAAACCGCTCCGAAATAGTACGATATATTTCGGCAGATGGTGGATACGGTTTACCATTGTCCTGTATGGTACGAAAATTTGGATTTAACAATATATCCAAAAGTTTCTGTTTATCGTACATTTTTGAAGAAAACTGAAAAAAATAAAACAAATATTTAAAGAAAATTATATAATTAAAGTACATTTCAAATATCTGACATAATTATCACCGTCTGTGATAGTTACATTAGTTACATGAAAGTTAGCACACAATTTTTTGAAAAACTTAAACTTTTGGTTCTTTTTGTTGTGTTTCAAAGTATTATTTCCATGAGACAAATATTTAAAAAGATATAACAAAAAAAAAACGAAAACATAAGTAAAACAGTAATATCCTTTACTTATTAGTACCAAATTATGGAACAATGGGCAATATAAGTAGAACAACCTGGACCAATTTTTATTTCACGTAAAACAGATAAATATCGGAGAGATTCCCGACGCAACTTCCTACGGAAGTTTCGGGCGCTTGCTCTCGACGCAACTTTCTCAAATTGTAGTCCAGTAGAATTAGTATTTTTTCGTAAAAAAATGCTAATAGGTATTTTATTGCATAATATCATACGGAGGGGGTTGCAGATTGATAATATTAAAAAACTAAGTCAAAATCTCCGATGCTAACATTGCAAATTGCAAATAAGTGCCGAAATTAGCGTTTTTAGCACATTTTTGCTTAAGTCTAACAAATTATAAGTCCGACAAAAAAGTTGCTAAGGTATTTTGTAGCATATTAAATTATCTACAAAACTAGATGAGTTGCATGTCATGGCATGTCAAATTTCATTTAAAACTTTTTTTCTTCACTTTTTATTTTTTTTAACTACCCTTGCCGAGTGATTAGAACCCTTATTGTTTACGTACTATTTCATAACCCTAAAATACCACTTTTCTTATGTTTTCCGTCGACGCGCTCAAAATGGTAAGGTCAGACCTATTTTGACTGGATTATAACTCTTGCACTTGGATTGCAATAAAAGCGAAAACCTCCCCGTGTAAAAACTCAAAGCTGACGTTCGTCGGTCCATATTTGCCGATTTTTACAAATTTCTGACCCGAACAGTAGTGTGAAAAGAATTTCGTTGCGACGATGGTGGTTAACTAACGAGAAAACAGCTTTTTTACAATTCAGTTTAGCACTACGAATAATTAACTGCGTAGTCAAATTTTACTCAACCTAGTAAACAAATTCTTAATCTAATCTAACTTTAATTAAACTAATTAACAAATAAATAGCATAGTAAACAAAGTGCTAACTGAATGAACAAATTTTATTCGAATCCATACAGAATTGTCATAGTTTTCATTTCTTTTTCGGGCAATTTCGAGTCTTAATGCACGCAGCCCTGGCCGGGCCAGGGTTTTTCTTTAAAAAATCAAAACACGTGAAATATAGTAGATATCAAGACGTATGTCACGGCACTTTATATATGAAGGTCTGAAGTTTAATAAAAAAAATACACGGAGGGAAAGTCACGTTTTAATTGAACGTCAGCTTGGAGTATTTATACGGAAAACAGATGAATGAGAAACGATTTTGCATGCACTTATATATATAATTATTGTTGTTAATAAGACTTACCTATTTTTTACGTTCTGTGTAGCCTTCTTTTAATTATTCACCAACAATTTTTATAGCGATATAACACAAAAATCTGTAAAACGTCAATGTCTGTGTGATATATCGCACAATCACACACAGTTCTCTAACACTCTCTTTGAAACACACACAATTATTTGTGGGAATAATGAAGTCGCTTAGAACACACAAAAATCACTTGAAATTCGAAAATTCGAATAAAACGCATGAGATGTCCGCACTCCTGAAAATCTAGGCACGAACTGATCCTCCTGCTTGAAGCTCAACTAAGAAACTAACGCTGCGTTATTCAGTTTAAAAGTTAAGACGCGGTGTGGCTAAACACAAGTGGTGCGACATTGTATCGTTCACCCGTCTAAACTGGCGCACAGTGTGCGATTTTGAACAAAATGTATTTGTTCAAACAAATTTGTAAAAATTGTTGGTGAATAATTAAAAGAAGGCTACACAGAACGTAAAAAATAGGTAAGTCTTATTAACAACAATAATTATATATATAAGTGCATGCAAAATCGTTTCTCATTCATCTGTTTTCCGTATAAATACTCCAAGCTGACGTTCAATTAAAACGTGACTTTCCCTCCGTGTATTTTTTTTATTAAACTTCAGACCTTCATATATAAAGTGCCGTGACATACGTCTTGATATCTACTATATTTCACGTGTTTTGATTTTTTAAAGAAAAACCCTGGCCCGGCCAGGGCTGCGTGCATTAAGACTCGAAATTGCCCGAAAAAGAAATGAAAACTATGACAATTCTGTATGGATTCGAATAAAATTTGTTCATTCAGTTAGCACTTTGTTTACTATGCTATTTATTTGTTAATTAGTTTAATTAAAGTTAGATTAGATTAAGAATTTGTTTACTAGGTTGAGTAAAATTTGACTACGCAGTTAATTATTCGTAGTGCTAAACTGAATTGTAAAAAAGCTGTTTTCTCGTTAGTTAACCACCATCGTCGCAACGAAATTCTTTTCACACTACTGTTCGGGTCAGAAATTTGTAAAAATCGGCAAATATGGACCGACGAACGTCAGCTTTGAGTTTTTACACGGGGAGGTTTTCGCTTTTATTGCAATCCAAGTGCAAGAGTTATAATCCAGTCAAAATAGGTCTGACCTTACCATTTTGAGCGCGTCGACGGAAAACATAAGAAAAGTGGTATTTTAGGGTTATGAAATAGTACGTAAACAATAAGGGTTCTAATCACTCGGCAAGGGTAGTTAAAAAAAATAAAAAGTGAAGAAAAAAAGTTTTAAATGAAATTTGACATGCCATGACATGCAACTCATCTAGTTTTGTAGATAATTTAATATGCTACAAAATACCTTAGCAACTTTTTTGTCGGACTTATAATTTGTTAGACTTAAGCAAAAATGTGCTAAAAACGCTAATTTCGGCACTTATTTGCAATTTGCAATGTTAGCATCGGAGATTTTGACTTAGTTTTTTAATATTATCAATCTGCAACCCCCTCCGTATGATATTATGCAATAAAATACCTATTAGCATTTTTTTACGAAAAAATACTAATTCTACTGGACTACAATTTGAGAAAGTTGCGTCGAGAGCAAGCGCCCGAAACTTCCGTAGGAAGTTGCGTCGGGAATCTCTCCGATATTTATCTGTTTTACGTGAAATAAAAATTGGTCCAGGTTGTTCTACTTATATTGCCCATTGTTCCATAATTTGGTACTAATAAGTAAAGGATATTACTGTTTTACTTATGTTTTCGTTTTTTTTTTGTTATATCTTTTTAAATATTTGTCTCATGGAAATAATACTTTGAAACACAACAAAAAGAACCAAAAGTTTAAGTTTTTCAAAAAATTGTGTGCTAACTTTCATGTAACTAATGTAACTATCACAGACGGTGATAATTATGTCAGATATTTGAAATGTACTTTAATTATATAATTTTCTTTAAATATTTGTTTTATTTTTTTCAGTTTTCTTCAAAAATGTACGATAAACAGAAACTTTTGGATATATTGTTAAATCCAAATTTTCGTACCATACAGGACAATGGTAAACCGTATCCACCATCTGCCGAAATATATCGTACTATTTCGGAGCGGTTTAATTCGACTATTAGTCCGAAGCACATATATGTAATAATAAACCAAAACAGAAGTGGATTCAGAGATAAAATTTTAAAAGCATTTAATATTCGTGCAGTGGAGCCAGAAATTTCTTACGATTCCTCATACGTATCCGTCAGTACTCCAAATAATTCAATGAGTTATGAGACAAGTAGAAAAAGATTTGACTTGATAATTTCCAATGATCAGTGGAAAAATATGAAACCGGTAAGAAAATTGTACGGACGAAAGTATAGATCTGTGCTTCAAAGCGGCTGGACGGATGTCATAGCAGAAAAGTTGTGGCAGCAACAGAAATTAAATTGCACAATAACGTTTAAAAAACATGATATTTCCACATCAGATTCTTCTAAATATTACCTGTCTATAGAAGGTACTTGTAAGGAATGCGATGCAAAAATAAATGGTAAAATTATACACCGACCGTCGAAGAATATTGATATTAAGATACAATTTACTATTAAAAATATGAACGAAGAAAATCATACATATAAGAAAAAACGAGCATTAAGAGGCATACATCGTGAGAACATTGCCAACGAGCTTATAGAAAAAAAATTGAGTGCTGCAACATTTCGTAGAGAGCAGGCAAAATATTTAAAAGATTTTGGCGATGTTGAGCCTTCGATATTGCCACATGCTGCAACACTTAGAAAAGTAAAAGAAGAAGCACTGACGAAAAAATATGGGTTCCTACATTCACATCCAGCACTAAATCTACTAGAAAGCTCAAAACAAGGAAAATTCCACGGAGCAATTCATAATGTTGGATTAGTTCCATTTTATTGTATATATTGGGCCAGTGAGCAGCAACTACTGTATAAAAGTAGACATAGGGAATGTAATGGATACATGACCGTTGATGCTACTGGAGGAATAATAAAAAAAGATTCCAATTCCGGAGCTCCAATATTTTTATATCAATGCGTGTATGCAACGCCTGAAGGTGGCATTCCCGTATTTCAAATGATCTCCGCGGACCATAAATCTATGCACATTGCATATTTTTTACAAAAAATAATTTCAATGGGAAATTTACCTCCACGTATGGTGGTTAGCGATTTTAGTTGGGCGATTTTAATTGCTGTTGCCCAAGTATTTTCTAGATGCATTGATTTAAAACATTACTTAAACACATGTTTTAACATGTTAAATGGACCAGATAATATTTTAAGGCCGCATTGTTACATCAGATTAGATGTAAGCCACTTTGTAAAAATGATCGCAAGGTGGAAATGCTTTAAACAAGATAAATCGCCTGTCAAAAAGTTTTACCTGCGTGCATTATGCCAGGCATATAAGATGCGTTCGTTAGAAGAATTACAGGTATTCTTTGAAGCTATATTAACTATAGCATTAAGCGAATTCATCGGTTGTGATGAAAATGGAGATGTGCTTCCATCGGAATCCCAATTGCGGTACTTGAATAAAATAATAAAAGGAGTACCACCACCTGAAATTTGTGACACTGATAAAATACACGATGAAAGTAGTGAAATGCAGGAAACAGAGGAAATGAGCGAACAAGATATCGGTAACTGGACAGAATGGACTAATAAAATATATCACTGTGCCCAAGAAAATGCAAAGGTGAGTAATGAAGGTATTACAATCAATGCATGTTTTAATCCAAATGCTGCGGCAATTATAAAAACAAGACTTATGCCGTATGTGGCCATCTGGAGTGGCATTATGCAAACCTTCTTCAACATAAACACAGAAGTTGCTACTTCTACCTATGTTGAAGCAGAGTTTGCAGAAATAAAAAATCGCGCGTTCAAAGGCCGATGAAGGCCGACAAATTTGTTTATGAGCACTTAGAATATATTAATGGCAGAATAAAATTAGCATCTTGTCCGAAAGACATTGAAAGTGCACATGTAGAAAATATAATACATGACATTTCTTCTGCAAGTTCGATACAGACAGATGCAGATAGATCTATAGAATGTTCAATAGAAACTATAGAAACTAGTAAAGAAGAAGATATGCCCAATAGAGAAGTTGTAAACGTTCAAGAACAAGATTACAACACGAGTGAAAACTGGCGAGGCCTCGTTCGTAAATCTCCTGAAGAAATAAGTTTTCCTTCCAAACCTCGACGTAGACCTTCCTATTTGGATAATTGCCCTGAATGGGATTACATGAAATTAACAAAAGATCAGAATATACCTGTTATGCGAAATGGCAATAATTGCGATGCGGTTAAGATTGATGGGAAAATTGTAAAAATTTCCCATACTTGCGCTTTTGACTCAATAGTGTGTTTAATAGCAAATTCCATTACGTGTATGGAAAAATATGAAAAAGCAATGCGAAATAAAGGTAATAATAATAGCATGATTACCCTTATAATGTCGATATTGGACAGCGGAAAAATTAATGTTAACCATTATATTGAGAGAGCCAAAATATTGATGAGTTTGTCATTGTTCAGTGGAGCAATACACACATTAACGCGTACTATATCAAAATTGGATGTTAATTGCAATGTAGCACATTTATGCAACTATTTACTTACAGACCTACCTAGCTATACAATTACATCAAATTGTTCATGCGGAAAAATACAAAGAAGGAATGTTATAGAATTATGTTTAAATGTAGATATAATTTTAAAGAAAGGGCTAGGATATGTGCAAGAAGCAATTAACGACACGATATTTTCCACGATAACGTGTCGAAAATGTAAAAAAGTGATTTCACCAGAGATTGAATACTGGGAACATCTATTTTTAGACACCTCTGTTATTACTGATAGTGGATATAAAGTAGAAAAAAGAATCGTAAATACACTTGATACT
This sequence comes from Andrena bicolor, assembly GCA_960531205.1. Taxonomy (NCBI): domain Eukaryota; kingdom Metazoa; phylum Arthropoda; class Insecta; order Hymenoptera; family Andrenidae; genus Andrena; species Andrena bicolor. Next base: position 1,141,601 of record CAUIJW010000012.1, read on the forward strand.
ATAACCACGACTATAAATATTGGTAGAAAAATATTCATTTTGGCAGGTGTAGTAAATTATATTTCATTTGGTACTGCCCAAACCGGTCATTATGTTACCTTCGCACGTACAAAGGACAAATGGTATGAATATGACGATTTAAAACATAAGAGAATTATTGCAAGTAATAAAACAAAAATAACGCCACATTTAGTACAATATGTAAATGTTTCGTAAGATATTTAAGATTTCTATATGAACCGAATGTAGAATATCTCCCACAACAGAATGGGCAATAAGTTGCAACGCATGATCCAGCGTATGCTAGAATTTAATTTTTGGACATGTAGCGATCATAAATCCCATGTTTTCAAAAAATTCACCCAAATATGCGTGAAAAAATATATATAAGATGTGGTCACGTACGTAAATACAATTTTATTTAGTCCGGCGTCGAACCGCGCTGTAAAGTGCGGTACCACCGACAGTGTCAGTGGTGACAAGTGCCTGCAATGGCACTTGTACTCGCGGATCATACGATCACGCGAGTCGATCGACGCCGGTGTCACTTTCCCAAGAAAGTGACGAAGGAAATTAAAAAAAAAGAGTCTCTCCGATAATAGTAAAACTATTGTATCGGTCCGGCGTCGCACCGCGCTGTAAAGTGCGGTACCACCGACAGGGTCAGTGGTGACAAGTGCCTGCAATGGCACTTGTACTCGCGGATCATACGATCACGCGAGTCGATCGACGCCGGTGTCACTTTCCCAAGAAAGTGACGAAGGAAATTAAAAAAAAAGAGTCTCTCCGATAATAGTAAAACTATTGTATCGGTCCGGCGTCGCACCGCGCTGTAAAGTGCGGTACCACCGACAGGGTCAGTGGTGACAAGTGCCTGCAATGGCACTTGTACTCGCGGATCATACGATCACGCGAGTCGATCGACGCCGGTGTCACTTTCCCAAGAAAGTGACGAAGGAAATTAAAAAAAAAGAGTCTCTCCGATAATAGTAAAACTATTGTATCGGTCCGGCGTCGCACCGCGCTGTAAAGTGCGGTACCACCGACAGGGTCAGTGGTGACAAGTGCCTGCAATGGCACTTGTACTCGCGGATCATACGATCACGCGAGTCGATCGACGCCGGTGTCACTTTCCCAAGAAAGTGACGAAGGAAATTAAAAAAAAAGAGTCTCTCCGATAATAGTAAAACTATTGTATCGGTCCGGCGTCGCACCGCGCTGTAAAGTGCGGTACCACCGACAGGGTCAGTGGTGACAAGTGCCTGCAATGGCACTTGTACTCGCGGATCATACGATCACGCGAGTCGATCGACGCCGGTGTCACTTTCCCAAGAAAGTAACGAAGGAAATAAATTTAATTCACTTTTTAAGTTCACAGGAAATGACTAAAATGTAGCTGGTGGCGTCGAGAAGCAATCGTTTTATAATTACATCAACCAATTGATTGGACCAATTGGTGCTCCTGACACCTGATAAGCTTTCACTTATCATTGTTTCTTGTTTGTTTCTTTCTTTCGTGTTTGTCTAACTGTGTTTTTGGATTATTTTGTCCCAAATGTAATTAAAATTACTGATAACTCTTCCTAAATATCGTTTAGCAAGTGCTGGCCAACAGGAAAAATTGTTTAAAAAAGGGTAGTTTTTGAGATATCGATTTGAAAATTTATATTGGGCCATTAGTAATCGAGAACTGTCGGGAACTCCCAAGAAACATTGAATTTTTTAATAAATATTGGTACTTTAGAGAAAAAAAGTCCGTGCTGGCCAACGAAAAATTGTTTAAAAAAGGGTAGTTTTTGAGATATCGATTTGAAAATTTATATTGGGCCATTAGTAATCGAGAACTGTCGGGAACTCCCAAGAAACATTGAATTTTTTAATAAATATTGGTACTTTAGAGGAAAAAAGTCCGTGCTGGCCAACGAAAAATTGTTTAAAAAAGGGTAGTTTTTGAGATATCGATTTGAAAATTTATATTGGGCCATTAGTAATCGAGAACTGTCGGGAACTCCCAAGAAACATTGAATTTTTTAATAAATATTGGTACTTTAGAGGAAAAAAGTCCGTGCTGGCCAACGAAAAATTGTTTAAAAAAGGGTAGTTTTTGAGATATCGATTTGACAATTTATATTGGGCCATTAGTAATCGAGAACTGTCGGGAACTCCCAAGAAACATTGAATTTTTTAATAAATATTGGTACTTTAGAGGAAAAAAGTCCGTGCTGGAACGTGAAGTTAGCACGGACTTTTTTCTTTTTTAAAAATTCCGCACTCAGAGTGCGGAACTATTTCTAATTTGTATCAGGAACTCTAGAACTCTTAAAAGTGCTATCAGAACTGCAATTATTTTTTATTTATTAATAGAAGGCCGTGCCAACTTCACAGACACCTTAGGAATAGGATAGACAAAGGAATGCTTCCAAGCAGCGGGGAAGGATCCAGATAGGACAGCAGAATTGTAGATATGTAGGAGAGGATCAAGACAATGAGGGACACAATTAAGTATCATGATGTCAGTAATATCATAGGGATTGGCGGATGTAAGCTTTATGCTTTTGAAAGTAGAGAAAAGATCGCCAAGTGAGAAAGGTGCAAATGTAAAGGTAGAGGAAGAAGAGTTAACGTGTGCCTGGGATGAATAATAGTAAATGAGCTCAGGAGACGTGGATCTGGAAGGTAGAAAATCAAGAAAATGATTGTTAATTACAGAGGGATCCGGAAAAGAATCAGGAACAGAGGAAGAATGTGATTGCTTGCGAAATCCAGCAGCAGAGAGAAAGTGTCAGAAACTTTTAGGAGAGCTCCAACGAGAGAGATTCTTGAAAAATAACCGCTTCTCCGTACGAATAGAAGAATTAGCGAGGATCCGAAGCGATTTGAAATAGTCCCAAGTAGCTGCTGCTCCAGATCTCCTATATTTTGTAAGTGCACTGTCCTCACTGCGAGTCTCCGAAATACATTTACATTGTATTTACTGTCTATCAATCAGAAGAATGCCACGAATCCATATATTTTCATACCAATGCGATGAAAAATAAAGAATACCGGTATTCCAATTTACCTTTATTGTTAGATTATCTGTTAGATTATTATTTAAGAATATTACACTGAAATTAAACTCGTTTGAACTGAGAAGGTTTTTATATTCTTTATCTCAGCAAGATATAAGTCAGATGGAATACAAAGAATAGAATTGTTTTTTTTAACAAAGCCATGGAAACTAGTAATAACAAAATATAGTTCTAAACCAAACTAGTTACCAACTTCTTGTTGCAATAAACCTATTTTCAACATTTATATTATGAACTTAAACAAATTTTCTTGTATGATCTAATCAGGCTGAAAAATCACAATATAAGAACAATCCTAGGTAAATATAAATAGACAACGCTGGCCCAAATCGGCGTGGCGGTAGCCAAAACGCGAGAAACAAAAGCATCGTTAAGCTTTACAATATTCCATATTACCTTCATATGCGGTATTTCGAATTACCAACATGGTATTGAAACCTAAAATTTCATGTCACACTTCGTATTCTCGAGATTATCGCAAAACTAACACGGAACTATAGAAGGAACGTGCAAATGAGTTGATGAGATGTTTATCTCTAATGTTTCGACATATTTTATCCATGATTGGAACGATTGAATACTTGCTGAAAAAGTTTTGCAAATTGACGTTTTTTTATTCTACAGATTAAGTCCAAAAAGTCAAAATAGCGGTTCATTCACAAATGTTATTAGTTAACAAGTCATTAGCTCCTATTATCTACGGTGTTACAAATTAGATAGCGTTAGTAGTTGATTCGATATTTCGGTATTCCAAATTACCAACAGTATTCCAATTATGCTGTACTTCCTCTACTGGTTTTCCCCTTCAAAACAAAGCGGCACGGCGCGGCGTCGCGATCAAGTGCTCGAGTGTGTTAATGTTTTCCTCCGCGAATCAGCTGTTACGACGCCGCTTTAAATTTCGGATCGTTCAACCCACCGCTCATACGATTGCCGACCGGTAGAGACATTTTAGTTTTCCATACTAGATATCTTATCTGGCCCACCGGTTTTTTATTGTCGACTGTCAACACGCCGCCTTCCTGGGACCGAAAGTCCTCGATTGTAGCGAGGAAGCAGAACAGTGGGCGCTTGTGACAATCCCGTGTTAGAGTCCGGGGAACACTACCACGCAATAATAAAAATTTCACTTTCCATAATTTTCATACTATTAAGTTGTTGCAAATGAAATGGCCATTTCTGATTATTTAATTTAAACTTTTATTTGACAAACCTAATATGTATTTCATCAATCGAAATAGTCATCATCGACTTGAATACTTTCTGAAAGAAATCCAGAGTACGAGAGGCAATAAATTCAGCGAATGCAGTTTTTACATCCATTTCTTCTCGAAATACTTTTTCAATCAAAAAGCTATCTAGGTGCTTGAAAAAATGGTAATTTGTAGGTAAAAGGTCAGAAGAATAAGGAGGGTGAGGGAGTACTTCGCACTTCAATTCTGCTAACTTTATAAGGGTTTGTTTTGCAGTGTGTCGAGCATTATCATGAAACAATAACACACCACGTCTCAATAGACGTTTGATTGGTCAATACCAATGCTGGCTGTTGAATACGCAGTTTTTCATACATGATATCAATTTCTTGACAGTATTTGTCTGAATTTATGGTTTCATCTCGTTTTAGAAATGAAAAATGCACAACACCCCTTGCTGACCACCATACAGATACCAAAATCTTTTGCGGATGAAGGTTCGGTTTCGGCATATGTTTTGGGGCTTCATATGCATCCAACCACTGTGCCGAACGTCGTCGATTGTCATAAAGACTCCATTTCTCGTCACAAGTAATTAGTCTATGTAATATGCCTTCATTATTACGACGAGAAAACAAAGAACAACTTATCTCCATGCGGCGGGTTTTGTTGTTTTCAGTAACTTCATGTGAGACATATTTGTCCAGCTCTTTTACTTTCCCCAAGGCTTGTAGATGTCGGGAAACAGTTGAATAGTGCATATTCGTTCTCACTGCGATTTCCCGAACAGTTAGGCGTGAATCCTCTTCAACCATGTTTTTCAAAATAGTGTTTTCGATAACTATTGGCTTATGGCTGCGATGCATATTTTTCTGCAAACATTGTATAAGGCTTAGAGAATCAGTACAGATTAAATATGACCTAGAAGAGTCGGTATTAGCATAATCTATGGTCAAGTCCATGGCCTTACTCTCCGCAGTGAAGACCTTATTACGTTTAAAGCTTTATTGCATTGTGAAACGACCTGTTGTGTATGTGCCTTGAAGTCTAGCCTGCGATCAATGTGCAAGCCCAAAAATCTCACCGAAGGCTTGCTACGTATAAGACACTTATCAATTTGCATTTCTATGTTTATAGGTTTCCGAGGAGAGCTTCCAAAGGACAAACGATATGTCTTGATCGTTGCCAGATATAAGCCAATCCTCCCAAGAATCGCATTTACTATCTTTATAGCCCTCTCCAACTGAGTTTTAACTACCTCAATATCAGCATGCTGAACAATTAAAGCAATATCATCAGCATACTGTGTGATACAGAGTGAATGAAGCCTCTCCAAGGCACCAGAGGCATGGTATAGCTGGGTGGTCTGTAGCAGGCCACAACTGTCAAAGCTTCAGATAGATTGATTACCTTCACGGTTAGGGTTTCAGCGGCTGAGTCATCACACGCAATGTCATTCATTATGTGAAAATTCAATTTGTTTATAAGGAGGAAATTAATTATATTAAAATTAGGTATACTAAAATTGTTGTTTGGTTTTAGTCATGTTTCTAGCAAAACTATGATATCATAACCACAGCACATTCTTCTAAACTTAGATTCTTTATTGATTATGCTCCTGCAATTCCACACTATTAGCCTTATCTGATTCATTGTTTGCTTTTTTGGATGGTCCTTTGTACTGTTTAATATTAGCTACTGAAGACATTTTGTTATGCGCATGGTCTGAGATATGAAGTTGAGTTTTATTATTATTATGATGTGAGTTTGATGTTGAAGGTATAGCGATATTAGTGTATTTGATACTTAGTTCCTGAGTCAATTTTTTGGTGTCCGACTCTTTATTATTGTTATAGTTATTGTTTTTGTCTGAAATGAGCCTTTGGAGTTCTAACCCCTCACGGCCCTGTTTATTAGAACTAGCAGTGTCCCTGCTAGTAATCCTGTTTACTGTTCCTGTAGGCTTTAGGCCAAGCCACTTGCTCTTGATATTAGTAGATTTAGAGTGACCTCCAAATCTTTTCAGTTGAAATTCTTTGGTCATAGTGACCTCCTCAATAGGAGGAAAATTATCCTTACTTAGAGCATTTTCAAAAAGTGGAACCGCCATTGGCTTTTGACCAATTTCAGTTACTTGTCCAGTACTTTGTAGCATGTTTTTGGCTTCCCAAAATCCCACGCTTTCATACGCCATTGTCTCATTTATTTTCCTATTAAGTTGATAGACTTCACATTCCTGAGAGAAAGACTTGTGGTCTTTGGAACAGTGAAGGCACTTACTATTTTCTTTAACGCAGTTATGAGTCTCCTGCGTCTCTTTCAGTCTGCATTCCTCGCAAATTTTTTCACTTCTGCAAAATTTGGCAGTGTGCCCATACTTAAAGCAGTGTTTGCAGGTCTTAACCGAGCCAATATATAGCTCTACTTTAATATTGTAAATTCCAAACATCTTAATATAATTTGTGAGTGTATTACCTTCAAACGTGAGCATAACAGCCTCACTAGGAGTCCAATCCCATCTATTTTCTTCCATATTCAGGGTTCTTCTGTTTAGTCTTGTAGCTTTAAGGATTTTACAAGGTGATATAGATTCATTTATGATTTCCTCCATGTCAGCACCAACAGGAACATTCTTAATAAGTCCAACCTTTTCAACTTTGTGTCTTGGAATATAAGCCATAATTCCCATTTTCTTTACTTGTTCAGATATGACAAAAGCATTAGGACTTTCTTTGCTGATGAATTTAATCTCGGCGCAGCTGAAATACCTGGCCTTCATGTCAATTGCGCCAGCCTTTAATGAGCTCACAACTCTCGCTATAAACATTAAGTTCTGTGCTTTGGTTTTCTTTTTAAATTCATTTTTGACTTTCGCCTCAACAAGCGCAGCTCCTACGTGAGTATCCGGATAGGTTACTATTTTAGTGCCTTTAAAAGTTGCTTCAGGAGCATTTCTCTTCTTTTCCTGCCCAGCTGGCTCATCACAACTACGATTATTTTTCCTCTTTAGTTTCTCCCTTTGGGTGGTGTCATTCTTGCTCATCCCCACAGGGGATGAGCCACCCTCGCTTAACATGGCATCTAGTGGTGTCCCACGTTAGTTATCAGTTAATTGAAGAACAGAGGAAATGAAGAAAATGCAAAAGAACTAACAAGTGATATTTAAATCTGTAACTGAACTGAAAAGAATGCCAATTTTCAAGCGCAGAGATTAGTTATCAACGTATCACATGCAGCATTCAATGCAGACTCCCTGAGACATACTTTTCAAATGATACAAATACAACGCCATCTGCACGGAAAAGAGTTAAGCAACAAAGCCGAGAAGTTTGAATTGTAGAAAACTGCCATTTCATTTGCAATAACCTAATATCTTTACGGAAAGAGTGCGAATTGAGTAATGAGGCTCTCCCGATGACAATGAATTCACACACTACATAAGTTTTGGTTAACTTTTTATTATACATACCTTTTGTAGAATGACATGTAGAATATATTACGTAGAAGAGATATTATTCTATTTAAAAGTAAGCGTAACTCATTACAGAAGTATATGGTCTGGGTGAGGTAATTTTCTCAAATTAACCTATTGATAATAATGTAGAACTCACTACATAGTTCATCCTTTCCCCTACCAATGTTCTCTTTTAGCGTGGAAAGAAGTTATAGTCCAAATAAGCTATTAGAATCATCCTGTACCTTTTATATGTATACACATTATTTTTTTCAGGGCGAAATAAAAACTGATATCATTACCTACAATGGTTTTGGCGGACATTCAAAACATTACCAATTTCCCGGCCCTTGTCGTATAAAAGTAAGAGGAATAAAGGATGGACATGAATAAAGGATATATCTCAATTTAAAAGACCGAAACTTCTAGACAACCATAAAAAGTTGAATAATTTTGTAATTTAGTTACACAATGTTGTACCTTGTATTTATACATACAGGGATTTTATAAAAATGTGGGGCATTTTTTCCAAAATGGCCCTACTTAACAAAATAATAAAAGAAGTTGGTATATGCATATGTCCCATAGTGCTTATTGTTAGTTTTCCTATTATAAGCGTACGGTTTTGTTAGCCGGGCGAAATCAGTACTTTGCCTTTTACGAACTATTTATAAGACTAACTTACAAACTACACTTATACGTACCTAGATCCCGTTGCAGAAAAAATATCCCGTTTTCATTTTATCGTTAAACTTGGCCTGGATTTATATATTTTTATACGAAAATTTTTTATTTATTTTTCTTCAGTGGTTAAAATGTATAAAACCAATGAATACGTAGTTCAGGTAGGTTCAGCTTTCTTCTGCAAATAAAACTACGCTAAGCGTGTACTACTTAAACTGTTGCAAACAGCGAATTGCGAATGCAAACGACAGAACGGCAAACAAAAGGAATGTATCATATATGATACGTTTGGCACTAAAGGGTTAACGACTACTCTTAACCCTTTCGCTACGGGCAGGTTCTCTGCCGCGGTATTCCTACTGAACGGGGCAATGCCGCGCGCCGCGACATCACTGTACGGTAGGTACGCGACGCCGATCGTCAGCAGGAGTACCGCGGCGGAGAACCGTACCTCAGTGGCACCGTACGGGGAGCCACTATAGTCGCCCGTACTACCTTAGTGGCACAGTATGGAGAGCCACTATAGTCGCCCGTCGTACCTCAGTGGCACCGTATGGAGAGCCACTATAGTCGCCCGTTGTAGCGAAAGGGTTAATAGATACAGTGGTGTGCAAAGGTATTCGGCCACCCTTTAAAATCGCATAACTTTTTTAAAACTAATCCAAAGGACTTCAGTTTTTATGAGAAGCTAGAGGGATTAGTTTGCTACATGATGTGATTCGTCGTTTTGAAAAAATGCACTTGGTCCGAATAGAAAAAAAAAAATAGTAAAGGTCGTTTTTTTAACTTTTTTTGTGAGCCTGTATTGAAAAGATTAAAAAAGCGACCTTTACTATTTTCTTTTTTGCTATTCGGACCAAGTGCATTTTTTCAAAACGATGAATCACATCATTTAATAAATTAATCCCTCTAGTTTCTCATAAAAACTGAAGTCCTTTGGATTAGTTTTAAAAAAGTTACGCGATTTTAAAGGGTGGTCGAATACTTTTTCACTGTATGGTTATTTGCTGTCTTGTGATTTCGCGTCAACGGCAGATACGAAAGCGACTTGCGACGCGATGAAATAATACTGATGGTATCAGTGCTGCTGGTGGGCCTATTTATGTTCGTCCGATGTCGGGAATGTTCGGTTCTCGATTGCTCGTGAATCGGTTGATCGCCGTCGCGTGTTGTTTGGGTGTTTCGATCTCTAACCTCTATACACCGACCGAAATTTCTGGACACGTTACAAACCTCTATACACTCCCGTCCTAGGCGAAATGTACTTTTAAACGTTGCGGCGAGCGACCAATTCTTTCCAGCCGAGTGGTTGTAGGCAAGGTTGCCAGAAAGAGCACCCTATTTGTAGGAGGCGCTAGGTACATCACACACACATACCTAGGTATATCAGTGAGCACGATACACAACCTTTCGACGTTGGTCAAATGGCGTCCTCACTTTCCCTGGATCGTGGATCGTCGCGTCAGTGACGCGTATGCAGCAGATAGAAGGATATACAAAGAAATTGAATATATTTTCGTTTCCTATGAAAAGAAGAAATATTCAATTTCAATGTTTATCCTTCTATCTGCTGCATACGTGTCGCTGGCGCGACGATCCGTGGATAGGTTATAAAGCGATGCATTACACGTATACACATACACATACGTACCGATTCACACATTCACAGTTTAGTACGCACCTTATTGGTAGGAGGCGCTACGAACTCTGCTTCAACGTTCGTAAGAGGGAAGCTTGGCCCCTCTGGGAGGGATAAAATGGCCTAGGGAAATGGATTAGTACCAGAGCTTGAAACCATTATTATAAAGATTTCGGTTCTTGAAAGAGTTATGAAGAACCTTTATTCTGAATAACGGTTATAAAGAACCTAAATACCGGACTGTATAAGTTTAAGTTACTGTTCCTATTGTTAGAAATATTGAGGCATCCCCTCGTGAAAGGGACTGACTGGTGGAGAGTAACCAGATGTGACCGGCGTGACGTGTACAGCGACGATGGGCCCGACCAGCGCAGCGCCATAAACATCGTAATTGAGTGGGCCCTTAGGAGTTTTCCTAAAGGACATCAGGGGACTTTCCAAAGGACGAAAAGGCAGTCTTCTCCAAACCTCGAGTCGAGAAAGACCGTCTCAGCTTTACTTTTTGTTCGTCTTGAAAATAAACATATTTAAAGCGTATTACTTAAATATCCAAATTATTCACGAACTTTTAGTCTTCCTTACATATCAGAAGTGGGATCTACTTTAACCATACGCGCCGGAGTGTGTTTCTTTGTGAAATCTTGTGATCGTGTCGAGCTGTGATAGTGGACAATGGGCCGATCCAAGGGTGAAACACGACGGCCGTCGCGCGATTGTTCACGGGGACGTTCGCGCAAACGTGAGCAATCGAAGGACCGGTCACATGAAAGTTCGTGTGAGCAAGTGCGTGACCGTTCGCGAGATCGTTCAATGGAACATTTGAGGGATCAATCACGAGATCGATCGAGGGATCGCAGACAAGATCGTTCGCGAGATCGGGGTGATAGTTCCTTGCGAGATCATCGGCGAAATTATTCGCGAAACCGTTCTTTGGATCGTGAACGAGATCGGTCTCGGGAACGTGCGCGAGACCAGGGGCGGCGTCGCTCTGACGATCGAGCGCGAAATTATTCGCGAAGCCATTCGCGAGATCGTTCACGCAATCGGAGGCGTTCCGAAAACACTTCCTCGTCGGAAGATTTACGGGCTACGGTTAAACAGCTGAAGCGAGAATTGAGAAACGTACAGTCCAGATCGACCGTGAATGACGAATACGCGGTACCGAAATTTGATCCGTCGCGGGATAATGCAGACGTTGAGCAGCGGGTACGCCAAGTGGATCGACTCGCGCGACGATATCTGTGGAGTGATGATAACATCATTATCAACATTTCGCGCAACCTGAAAGGGTACGCACGACGAGTATTTGACGAGGAGCAAAATCGTGACCACACGTGGAAAAACACTGAAAACTATACTCGTCCAGCGGTTTAAGCGACCGTTACCGTTTGGTCGGTTACTGCACGAAGCGTCGGAGTATTCGGCACATCCCGGACAGAAACTGGGAGATTATTGCTTTGAGAAGCTTACTAAGTTGCGCGCTTTAAAGCTTAAAATCCCGGATGCATATTTGGAGGATGCAATTATCAGAGGAATTGGTGATGAGAGCATCCAACGGACGATTCGTTCGAATCGCTACGAGGACGTCGACGAGTTGTACGCATCAATGACCGAGATGGGAGAGATGCCCCGAGCTTCGACTTCAAGCAAGGCGGTGGCGTCACGTCCAGCAACGTTTAATCGCGGAGCACATCCTGGACGAACTGAGACAACGGCCTCGACTTCAGGAGCGAAACCTCGTGGACTACCGACGGAGGAAGTACCTCAGCGGCCTACTATTACGTGCTATAATTGTGGTGATGTAGGACATTATTCAACCAAGTGTCCAAAAATCGCTGTTACTTGTCGTTCGTGTGACAGACGGGGTCACTTGGAGAAATTTTGCGCTCGAGTGGAAAGGGTGAACGTGACGCGGGTAAGTCTGAGCAAGAACAATATGTACTTATTATCGGCTACGATCAATGAACGTAAAGTTACGTGTCTCGTGGATACCGGGTGTTCGAAAACATTGATTCAAAAACCGGTGGCGATTCGGCTAAGACTTGAAATAATAGAGGACACAGGATTAGAGTTGCGGGGGTTCGCGGGTTCCGAAGTGCGCTGTAATCTATTTGCCAATGTCACAGTAACGGTCATGGAAGCTACAGCGAAAGTACGCGCGGCAATTGTTGGTTTGGATATGATGCATTACGAGGCAATCATCGGACGTGATTTTCTGGATCAACCCCATGTGATGCTAATCAAACAGCGAAACAGTGTTGTAATCCGAGGGTTACCTACGATGGAGGCTATGCGCAAGAATGTCCTGGACGTCTATGCGACAGACGGAGCATCAAGAGTAAATGAAATTGTTTTTGGGGACGTCGATGATCGCGAGAAAGAACAATGCAGGGACCTTATTAAGTCATATTCTGGTTGTATTTCGACTTCGATGCAGACTCTTGGAAAGACCGACACTGTGAAGATGGAGATTCGTTGTACTACGGTACACCGATATGTTACAACCCATATTGAATGGCGGGGGTTGAGCGTGAAGCAGCGCGGAATATAATTACGGAATTAATTGATAATGGTATTGTCCGGGAATCAGTATCGCCAATTTCTAGCCCAATCACTTTGGTAGACAAGAAAACAGGGGGTAAGCGATTGTGTGTGGACTATCGGCGCTTAAATGCGGTGACCATCAAGGATCGGTATCCTTTACCGTTAATAGAAGACCAGATAGACCGATTGAGGGGTAATAAATACTTTACGGCCCTAGATTTAGCTTCGGGGTATTACCAGGTACCGATGGATGACGCGTCAATAGAAAAGACAGCGTTCGTGACGCCCGATGGGCATTATGAGTTCTTAAGAATGCCCTTCGGATTAACCAATGCGCCTGCTGTTTTGCAACGATTGATTAATACGGTTTTGGGTTCGTTGAGAAACACGGTAGCATTCCCATATATCGATGATATAATTATACCGTCGACCACTGTTGCGAAGGGATTGCAGCGACTTCAGCTTGTTTTGGACAAGTTACGGGAACACAAGTTGACGCTCAATTTGGGCAAATGCTCATTTCTAATGACGACCATTGATTATCTTGGACGGGAGATAAGCGTCGAAGGAGTGAAACCGGGTCGTAGAAAAATAGAAGCTGTGTTGGCGATACCAAGACCCACTTCAGTCAGAGAAGTCCGACAATTTCTTGGGCTAGCGGGATATTTTCGCAAATTTATAAGTGGCTATGCGACCATAGTTACGCCGTTGACCACTTTAACAAAGAAGAGTACGGTGTGGCACTGGGGAGACGCACAAGCAACTGCGGTTGCAAAGGTGAAAGAAGCTCTCACTAGGCGACCAATTCTTGCGATATTTAATAGCTCACTTCGAACAGAATTGCATACTGATGCTAGTTCGTTGGGGTTGGGTGCTATTCTATTCCAATTTACGCCGGAGGGAAGGCAGCAGGTAGTCGCGTATTATAGCAAACAGACAACCTTTGAACAGCGTAAATATCACTCCTACGAACTAGAGACGATGGCCGTGGTGTTCGCGCTTCGTCATTTTCGCGTGTACCTGCTTGGATTGAATTTTACGGTCGTTACGGATTGTAATGCACTTCGCACCACATTTACAAAAAAAGATCTGATACCACGTATTGAACGATGGTGGTTGGAGGTGCAAGATTAGAATTTCGATATTGTGTATCGAACGGGGTCTAGGATGCAACATGTCGACGCCCTCAGCAGAAATCCGGTACAAGGGGTGGAAATTTATCCCGTGGATATTACGGAAATGGACTGGATTTTAGCTGCACAATTACAGGACGAACAACTGTGTCGGGTTCGAGAAATATTGATGGGGAACGTACGAAACGCTAATACTAAACAATATTTTACCCATTTTATTTTTAAGGATAGAAAAATTTACAGGCGGTTAGAAAACGATGCTAAGGCATGGGTAGTCCCACGTGCGGCGCGTTTTCAAATTTGTCGCTTATGTCACGACGACGCCGGGCATTTAGGAGTAGAGAAAACCCTACGGCGCATACGCGAAAATTATTGGTTTGCAGGTATGTCTGCGTTTTTGAGGAAATATATAGGGGCATGTTTGAATTGCACGTATTATAAGCGAACGTCTGGAAAGAAGCAAGGGAAATTGCATCCTATTGAGAAGATTCCAACGCCCTTCCATACGATACACATAGACCATGTCGGACCCTTCGAGACTAGCGCAAGGAAGAACAAATATTTGCTTGTCATTGTGGACGCTTTCACGAAATTTACAATTATTGAACCTGTGAGAGATACCAAGGCGAAACGGGCGGTGAAAATTCTTTTAAACACTATTCATCTGTTCAGAGTTCCGTCTCGTATCGTCAGTGATCGAGGTACTGCGTTCACCGCGAGAACTTTTAAGATATTTTGTACGACGTACGGAATTCGGCATGTTTTAAATGCGGTTGCCACGCCACGCGCTAATGGACAGTGTGAACGATACAATCGAACCATTGTGGCGTCACTGGCTACAACCGTGGCTGGAATGGAGTCAAATCTATGGGATGACTACGTCAAACAAGTACAAAGTGTGATGAATACCAGCTTTAATAAAGGTATTGGGACAACACCAGCAGAGGCACTGATGGGTTATATGGCCAAAACCACGGCGGAGGCACGGATTCTGCATGAGTTGCAAACCGAAGTGCAGCGTTTGGACTTGGACGAGCTTCGAAAACAGATTTCGAACCATATAACAGAGAATCAACGGTAGCAGAAGGAACGGTACGACAAGACTCGACGTGAAGCAACACGTTATCAGGAGGGAGACCTGGTTATGGTGGAGATCACGAGCGAGCAGGCAACGGGGGGAAGCAGGAAACTTCACCCAAAATTCAAAGGACCGTTTAGGATTTGTTGAGTCCTCGTAAATGACCGTTATGAGGTCGAAGATTTACGACAGGGAGGTAGACGAGCCAAGACAGTTGTCGCGGTCGAACGTCTAAAATCCTGGATTGCGGCAATCGAATGAAGTTTTATTATATAGTTAATATTAGAATTTAGTAGTTTACAGGTATTTACTGAACAGTGACGAAGGACACTTATGGTATGACAGCTGGGACTTGTCAGTCTCGTCGCTACAGCAGCGAAGCATGGGCTTCTGGACTATCACTGCGACAGCGAGGGAAAAACCACTGTCGAGTGACATTCGATATCACGACATTAGTGAGCGTTGTTGTCGCTACTATTGTATGATTGCACCGGATCATCATGTCAGCAGCCAGAGTTCACTACTGCATGATGCAAGAACTGGATCATCAGTCATCAGTTGGCGAACGAGATCATCAACTACACGACTTAAACATCGTACGTCACATCGGAGTTGCAGAGTTTCTGCAATCCAACAACAGAAATATTCAACGAGCAATGATGCATCGCCAAACATCTATTCGCGATGTATTCAACTTCCATGGTCGTTACTATGTAACGAGAAAGAGGATTGATTGAAGAAGGGGAGTATCGTCAGTTGACGAATATTTTTTATCCGTTGAGGGAACCTCTTCGTTAATCTTGTGATGATATTATGAATATTGACGTGGATACTCAGACGTGTTTTTAATTCTTGTGTTACAGAAACCAATGTAAAATGTAAAAGCGAATATGTGCTTGAGGATAACCACCATTGCAGGATGGCCGAGTGTTACAAATATTGAGGCATCCCCTCGTGAAAGGGACTGACTGGTGGAGAGTAACCAGACGTGACCGGCGTGACGTGTACAGCGACGATGGGCCCGACCAGCGCGGCGCCATAAACATCGTAATTGAGTGGGCCCTTAGGAGTTTTCCTAAAGGACATCAGGGGACTTTCCAAAGGACGAAAAGGCAGTCTTCTCCAAACCTCGAGTCGAGAAAGACCGTCTCAGCTTTACTTTTTGTTCGTCTTCAAAATAAATATATTTTGTTGCGACTCCCGTCTAACGGCATGTGGTGTGGGCTTCGAAGGCGCGAAGTTTGAATCGGATCACATGACTGTAATAGGAAAGGGAGACGAAGTGAAGTTCGCACAAGTCCGAGGTGTTTGAAAATAGTTAGAGATCCCTTAATGAAGGGCCTTCAGGATTATAAACTAATCGATACCCTCTTGGAAACGAATGTTTGAATAAATGAACTTCTCGTCTCTCCCTTCTCCTAGGTGTGTAATTCCAGCGCAATGTAGTTAAACGCTTGGTTTTATAAAAGTCGAAGACCGGAAGGAACCGGATCGACGAATAGGAATTAAGCTAATTAATTAGTAAATTTGCGATTGGCTCTTAGTAACTAAGACATCTTGTTATTAACAAAAAGGAAAACGCAAAGGACCCAGGAAAGCGTCACTTGATCCTAAAGAGCCTAACAGATCAGACGTATAATAACAGTTCTCAGAATTTATATTGTGCTTAAATCGTTTATTTTCTTCATTAAATATACAACCTTTTGTGTTTCCAATCATTTATTCAGTTCTTGTTCTTAGTTTCATTTTACCTACCACTTAAATTATCCGCGTCCAAGGAGCTGAACGCTTTAGCGTTCCACGGGCGACGATCCCAGCCAAATTCCCCAGGAGAAATCCAGAAGACTGCTCTGGCCACGCAACAATTTAAAGCGTATTACTTAAATATCCAAATTATTCACGAACTTTTAGTCTTCCTTACACTATGTAGCTCTATAACTTTTATCTTTTAGGTTCTATATAAGTTCCAAAGCGGTTATACAGGGTGTCCCAAAAATGCTGTGGGTCCTTAAAGGGAGTGATTCGGGGGGTGATTGTAAACAACTTTTTCCTTTGCGAAAAAGTTCTCCGATGTTTCGTTAACGAGATATTAACAAAAAGAACCGACCAATCAGAGCGCGAGTCTGACGGCCGAGTTCCCGCGCTAGCGTGGCTACGCGCCGCGCTGCGAGTGTGAACAAGCAACTCGGCATGCAACGAAGAAAATTGTGTAGAATGGCTAATGAAAAAAAAGGAACAAATAAAATCGAACGCGTTGTCATGGTTTGTTTGTTATTTAATGTGAATATTTAATAAAGGATAAATGGATGAAAATCACGTGTAACGTAAAAAGACGAATACAAAGTTCTTTTTTTAGAAGATTCGAAAATAATAATTATTTGAAGTGGGAAGATAAGGAATACGTAAATTTACGAAAAGGTAATGTAACGGGAAATTAACGAAAAGTGATCGTAGTTCGTTATTGTGTTAAAAATCCGTAATTCAATAACGGCCAGCACTGTTGCTGATAACGAATAAGTCTGTTTAAAAAGCCCGAATAAATATTATCGCCGGAAATAAGTCATCGCTTGCGTTAAATTTAAAAATGAATGATTACCAATGAAATAACTAAAACTCACCCTTGTTGGAAATTCACCTGCAGCTTGAAAATCTGTGTCACAGGGTCACTGAACCGATCCTGGTCATCGATGGACGAGCCCAGTGCACAGCTGATCCCAGGTATACGACACTACCCAAAGTTAAGGGTCGCAATGTCAGGTGCGTCCAGGTCAACGTGCCGAATATTCACTTCACTGCACGGCTACTAACACTGATCACTTTATTTACTTTTTATGGAACCTGTTGTTCCTACGTTTTAAAAATTGGTGGCCCCGAAAGGGGCCGATTGTTGGCAATTGAAGAATCGGGATATTCTAGCGCAAATGCTCGCGCAGCAGCACTTGCGTTCCCGTCGTTCCGGGCGTACACCCAGAACATTCGGTAGTATTCCTGGGCTGTGAACATTTCTGCAACGCGATTTCTAGCTGACTGACAGGATTTTTTCCAAGCAACTTCCGCTACCCCCAAGTAGCTTCTCTGGTTCCATTATGAGTTAACTCCCACCAGGCCAAGAGGCTTTAGGTAAAAAGAAGCCAGCACACTTTCGGAACACACGTGTTTTGCAGAAGTGCACCGAAAACTTTCACAAAAGCCCGCGATCCGTCCTTCTACTGCCAATGTACCCATTGCTTCGAGATAGAAAACAGACACCACGTGTATCGGTTCGAAAGGGTCCGAAGGGAAGAGGCGGAGAAAGTCTTCGAGTTGCTATAAAGAAGAAAATGCATACCATTCCTGTAGTCCCGCCTGCTTCGTTCTACCCTCAAATTAAAGACGGATCCCTTATCTCTCGTGTCTAAACACGCGCTCGAGTTTCAAAACAAAAGCACGCGTCGACGTATTCCGTGCGAGAGACTGTGGGCTTGAGGTCCGATTGGCCACAAACTAACCAATCCGGCCTGCTTATCTCTCGTGTCTAAACACGCGCTCGAATTTCAAAACAAAAGCATGCGTCGACGTATTCCGTGGGAGAGAAGGTAGGCCTTGGGGAGGAGATATTGCTGTGAAGAGGGCCTCTTGAAGACAGTGGCCGTTTGGGAGGGATGCAGGGCAGATTGGTTCGACTAGGGCCCCCCTTTAAGGACCCACAGCATTTTTGGGACACCCTGTAGAACTGATTCTTGTAACGATTGAACAGAATTTTATAGAAAATGAAATCACAACATATTACAACTATAGACTACTGTGTATAAACAAATTGTTTAAAAATTATTATAAATGAATAAGTAAATATATATTATGTACACATTTGCACATATATATACAATTATTTTGTAATATGAAGTGCTCGTTAATATAAATGTTTGGTTGTTGTACCGTAGAGGGTCTAGCTCACCGATTTGAACGATATTTTAATATGTTGTCAGGATCATGGTCCTCATGGTGAGATGGTCCTTAATTGAAAAAATGAACTTGACAAATAAAAGTTTTGGTCTATGGTATTAAATATTTATTGCACTTTTTGTTATAATAATAAATACACAGAATAGATATTATAAATTATAATTTGTCAACTGCATGCTTGTGGTAACTTTGGAATATTTAGGGGGATTTATTGTTTATACTAGTATTGTGGGAGTGCGAAGACTGTCCGATTGACAAAGTATGTTTGGAACACAGCGATTGGGATCGAAAGCGGATGTTTATGGTTAAATATCGAATACGTCAGGAGTGTGAGGTGTGAATGGTTTCTTCTATTTATACACTCAGCTCAAACGATTGTGGCCGTTCGAGATTCGATTGCATTCGAGGTTACCAGGGCTGTTTTTTTTTACATCGCTAACATTCTACAGTATTTCATGAACATGGTGAGGTCACAGCCAAGCCATAGGTTCCCGTCTAGAACACTTCTAATTCACGTTGAAACACCACTGTAGCGGTATCTGCCTATGATCGTCATAATTATATAAATCTGCGCGATCGGCTATATTCGCGATGCTGTAGCGTAAATAACACCAAGAATAAATGTCACATGACTTTTATTGGAATGAACCTAAAAAAAAATCATAATAATTTTGGCACTATAAACGATAAAGGTCTAATGTCCAAAGTAAATAAATGAACGGATTTATAATGGAATACACAAATAAATAAAGCGGGATGGTAGGGTAGTAAAGAAAAAAATGGAAACGAATGTTATATAGGTATTTCGTAGAGATGGCAGGGGTTAGGAAAGCAGAATACTGAGATGAATAAAGCCTTGTGGTATTTTATTCGTAGCAGTCTTCATACATTAAAATCTAAGACGCTCATTATTAGTGGAGATGTGTAGAGCAAAGAAATACGCATTTATTTCAAAATCTACTATCCATTATTTTATGTTAACATCGGGAAAATAAACATAACCGAAAAAATGTAAATTAAATTTTGTGACAGGACTGCGCGAACGTGTCTCATTAATAATCATCCGTTTACTTCACGTTATATCTGCCACAGTCTTAGACCATATATACTCATAGACACGGCCCGCCCTATATGCATCCACGAGTCGAAGTGAAGCAAAGATAACGCGGAAAAGTTGGCCACAAGTGACGTCACTTATGGGCAAAAGATAATTCAAAATGGTTAGACCATATGTACAAGTGAGGTTATATCTTTTTCTGTGAATAATTTTTGAATAATTATTAATAGTGAAGCAAGCGTGTTGTATAAAGAATTGCAAAGACAATGATTAAATTGCATTTTCGTAAATATTTATACATTCCTGTAGGACTTCCAGCATTGCTTTGCCCACGTGTGACGTCACGTAGATGATTTTATCTTTGCTTCAAGGCAGTTATCTGGAGCCGTGTCTATGAGTATATATGGTCTAAGGCCACAGTGGTGTTTCAACATGAATTAGAACTGTTCTAGACGGGACCCTGTGGCTTGGCAGTGCCCTCACCATGTTCATGAAATACTGTAGAATGTTAGCGATGTAAAAAAAACAGCCCTGGTAACCTCGAATGCAATCGAATCTCGAACGGCCACAATCGTTTGAGCTGAGTGTACATGGCCGACCACTTTCGTTAATTGACGACGAAGCCTTCTGTAGTAGCATAGCTATGATACCGCAAACAGAAATAATTAATGCCGAACTGTTCGAAATATTTTAGCAACTCCGCCAGCACAAGTAAGTGTAGAACGCTTATTTTAGCCATTAAAGTTTTTCTTGTCCCTCCACCGTTTGTCAATGAAACCGAACATGATAGAACACATTTTATTAATCCGCCTAAATATACCAAAGCTACCACAAGCAGGCATTTGATATATTATAATTGAAGGCTCCGATGCATTAAGGGGACTAGCGCTCGTAAATGGGAAAAATTATTGCCCAAACGGTAAGAAATATTGGAAAATTAAAAGTTGTTAAACTGTATTTTAAAAAATATAGTGTTGTACAGCTCGTCACGACACACATTTTTTTTATCGAATCACTACTATTCGAGCAAACAATTATAAACAAAAAATTTTTCCTCGCCCAAAATCATTATTTTGTTGTGCCTGGGCGCCTGGGGTCGAGATTCTGGGTATGAATCTCGGGGTGCTCCGGGTCGTCCTTCACAGTCGTCGTCCAACGGGCTCCGAAGGTTCGGGTGAATATGCCGGGACGAAAGTAGTCAGCTTGAAACCGAAGGTAGAGGATCGTTGCAGGTTAAAGAGTTCGAACTCACCGTAAGGGTAAACAAGTTTATTCTGTCCCGATCTGGGTGACAATGACACTGCCTATTTGGGCATGAGTCTCGTATAAAGTCAGGTATTGATCCCGTAACAAATCTTTATCAACTCTGAGCTCGTACATCGTTCTTATACTGTAATCGGGGCGAAGCGGGGACCATCGGGGTCTCCACCTTTGGCCTGCTTTTTAGATTTTTCACCATGCGCTGACGGGTCTCGGTGCGTTTCCGCGAACCCTTGTGTCGGGTTTACACCAAGGCGAACAGGAACAAAAACAGTGTTCGCGAACGTTTTTGTTTGTTTTAGTCGTGTTCACTCCGCCGCAAACATGAACAAAACTCAGCGTTTGAATCGTATGTGAATGTTAGGAGGAAAACGTTCGCGAACAATGTTTTTGTTCGTGTTCGCCTTGGTGTAAACCCGGCATTACGCTGTTGTGCCGGATTTCGGCCGCTCGATTGTATTGTTGCGTGGCCGTCTGGTTTCCCTGGATCCTATGGGGAGAATTCGGCGAGGGTCGACACCCGTGGAGTGCTGAGGCACTCTGCTCCTTGGACGCGGATTTTTAAAGAAAGTAATAATAACAAGAACAATAAAGGTGATAGTAAAATAATAAAAGATTAAAACACAAATAACTGATGACTGTATTGAACACAAAATAAAGAATTAATTGGAGTTCAGAATTATACGTTCGTTCGCTTCTGCTTTCGAGGCTCGAGTGACACTTTCCAGGATCCATCGGGTTTTTCTTTTATTAATAACAAGATATCTTAGTTACTAAGAGCCAATCGCAATTTTACTAATTAATTAGCTTAATTCCTATTCGTCGATCCGATTCCTTTCGGTTATCGATTTTTATAACACCGAGCGTTTAATAACATTGCTCTGGAACTACCCATCTAGGAGAAGGGAGAAACGAGAAGTTCATTTATTCAAACATCCGTTTCTAAGAGGGTATCGATTAGTTTATAATCATGAAGTCCCCTCATTAAAAGTATCTTTATCTATTTTCAAACCCCTTGGGCTTGTGCGAACTTCACTTTGTTTCCCTTTCCTATCACATTAGTGTGGTTTGGTTCGAATTTCGCGCTTCCAAAGTTTACACTACACGTGGCTAGACGGGAATCGCAACAGTATTGTTACGCTGTCGCTTGAACGTAGCCACAGAAATGTATGTAATTGATAGATAAATTAGGAGCGAAATTTGAAAGCAGATGTATGCGCGTGATTGAGAAAGTATTATTAAGGATGCGCGATGCGTGTGGCATACGTGGGAAAGATCTTAGGCAGAGCTCGAAAACAGGAAGAGGACACCAATTAACAAACCCGAAACGAATCGCGAGTTTCTTCTAACTCACGTAATCTCTTGAAAAGGCCGTGTCCTTTGTTAGTCTTTAGCAGTGTCAATTGACTCTTGAAGTGTTGGCGACGCGAGGGAAGTCATAAATTTCTTTCAAGGGTTGTCCGCTCGATCCTCTGAGCAGAGGCTAACTTTCTCTTCCCACGTGGGCACCCCGCTGTGTAACGGAAAAGCGCGCTTCCACAGAGTTTCCACCACCACCCGGAATTAGAAGGAAAGATGGACGTCGATTTGCGGGGGCGGACGGACATCCACGGCACAGCCTACCCTTTGAATCCGGTTCATCCCTTATCCTGATTGGCCTAAGGACTGGGAGGACGCCCAAGGATGGAAGGGGCACCACGTTCAAGGAGGGAAGGAGCAATGACGAAAGACGCCGGGAAGTCAGAACGATCTTGACTCTCAATCGAAAAAGTCCAAACATGTTCTCAGTATTGAATAATCTCTTAAAACTATATAGAAAATATATCGAAGTTTTACCAGTGAACAATTCTATTTTATTCAAAACTCCTACACACTTCGCGAGCAGGGTGCTTTAGCACCACACGGGCACCAACCCGCGTTCTGTTCTTTAAAATCACCGCCAAAATACGTAACAGTATCAATCAGAATGTACGCGGTGTCGACACGCTTAAAGGCTGCCGTTCCAATAAGCGGCTGGCGACGCTCCCACTAATGCAAGGGAGAAACAGATGCATATTACCAGTGTGAAAATTTGTGAAAATCTTCCTCGTATGTTAAAGAAAAATTTTGTCGCTGCAAGTTATATGTACTTCAAAATTGCCTCGATACTTTTTAACGGCGAACGTTGAAAAACATGGGTTATGTCCAGTATTTCTTTTTAATTAAATATCATTACATTTTTTAACATAAGGGTTTTATGCATACATTTTAAGGCTTCTGTATGGTTTTCTGAAGTTATGTTTTAAGTCTTATAACGATCCCTTAATATTTACTTAAGTTATCGCAAATTATATTTAAAGAATTAATGATTTTGGGCGAGGAAAATTTTTTTGTTTATAATTTTTTGCTCGAATAGTAATGATTCGATAAACAAACTGTAAATAGGAAAAATGTGTGTCGTGACGAGCTGTACAATACTATACTTTTTAAAATCAGTTTAACAACATTTAATTTTCCAATATTTCTTAGCGTTTGGACAATAATTATTCCCATTTTCGAGCACTGGTCCCCTTATTGCATCCGAGCCTTCAATTCATAATATCTATTCGGTGTATTATTATTGCAAAAAGTGCAATAAATATTTAACATCATAGATCGAAATTTTTATTTGTCAAGTTCATTTTTTCAATTAAGGGCCATCTCATCATGAGGACCATGATTCTGACAACATATTAAAATATCGTTCAAATCGGTGAACTAGACCCTCATCGGTTTAACAACCAAACATTTATATTAACGAGCACTTCATATTACAAAATAATTGTATATATATGTGCAAATGTGTACATAATATATATTTACTTACTTATTTATAACAATTTTTAAACAATTTGTTTATACACAGTAGTCTATAGTTGTAATATGCTGTGATTTCATTTTCTATAAAATTCTGTTTAATCGTTACAAGAATCGGTTCTATGACCGCTTTGGAACTTATATAGAATCTAAAAAATAAAAGTTCTTAAATCGGTTTTACAACCATTTTGGAACTTATATAGAACCTAAAAGATAAAAGTTATAGAGCTATATAGGAACCGTAACTTAAACTTATATAGTGTGATATCTAGGTTCTTTATAACGGTCATTCAGAATATAGGTTCTTCATAACTCTTTAAGTCAGAACCTTTATATAACAGTTTGAAATAGTTATTTTCGGAACCTATTCAAGCCCTGATTAGTATTACTAATCGGGGTTGCCAGGCAATCGAGTATCTACCCTGATAACCAGATATCTGCAACCTGACGTCAGATTGGCAGCAGGGTCTGCCGTGAGAGCGTAGAGGCTGACATCAGGACCCTGGCGTCAGATGGGCAGCAGATTCGCAGCAGATCCTGCCGTTCGCCTGACACGTATAACAGCGCCATCTGAGGGTCAGAATTGGCAAACAATTCTCTACGCGTGACGTCACACGACCGCCCCTACAGGTGTATCCCTACCCTTCCATAACTATCAAGAAGATACTGCAATTTATTAAATAATTAATTTTATTTATTTCAAAAAGTATTTATTTATTTTTTTTTAATAATATGTGATTACAATTGTTACAAAATAATATAAGTAGCGCATATAAATCCAAAGAGAAACTTTCAATATATACATTAACAAATCAATATACAGTACGTCCTTAACCTTCGACTTCTTTTTTGTGTAGAATCATCATATTCCCTGTTGTGTTAGCGTTGAAAACAAATACAATATTAGTATAAAATTAAACGTAACGTATGAATAAACAGGATACATGCGATATTTATTTCAGCTACATCTCCACACAGTACACAGCCTTTTTTTTGTCCCGGAGGAAATCCCCACGGATACTCCCGACCCGCGGGGGCGGGCCGAGGGTTATGTGGGACTCGAACCCACTAAAACCTCCGGGGCGGTCAGCCTCAGGGGCGGAGTTGCGCGCCTGAGGGGGAGGACTTATGCGAGAGCAAACTAGCGATTCGTTCGCTTACCCCCCCCCCCCCCTCCTGCGCTTTGAGTGCAACTCCGCCCACCACAATCCCGACGTGACTCGTCGGGGTCTTCCCTGGGGGAGATGACACCTCCCCCAGATTCCTGCACCGACGACGCGCGACGGACCACACGTCCGCGTCGTCACTGGGGGGCCGCTGCTACTAAGGCGAGTGGTGTCCCCCGACACCATCCACCTCACAGCCCCGCGATCGAGGCTGTACCCGGCCGTATTCAGTTTGACTAATGGGCCGGGGAGGGGCGTTGACTGGCCCAGGGGCCGCCCATGAACCGGGGGCCGCCCACTCATCCCCGAGCCTCCATCGCAACAAGGAGCGGCATGCGTGCCGCTCCTACTGGGAGGGCCCTCTGGATGTTAACGGGGCCCTCCCTTACCTCCACCGTCCCTTCGCGTGGCCGCGGTGGCTCCTGTGGACGATGGGGT
Organism: Andrena bicolor; assembly: GCA_960531205.1. NCBI lineage: Eukaryota > Metazoa > Arthropoda > Insecta > Hymenoptera > Andrenidae > Andrena > Andrena bicolor. Next base: position 1,167,095 of record CAUIJW010000012.1, read on the forward strand.
GGCCCACGAATTAGGGGCCACCCTCATCCCCTCCCACTTACCGCCTCTCACTGGGGGGCCGCGGCCGAGGGTTGGAGTGCACCCTCCGCCTTCCTTCCCCTCCCCCGTGTTTCGGGGGAGGCGAGACGACGGCGCGGCCGAAGCCATTAACGGGGGAGCGGGGCGACGTAACAGGACTACGTCGCCGCTCGGCCTCCCCCGGCTCCGGGTCATCTTCTCCGCACTCGTCATCTCCTGGGGGCCGCGAGGCGGGACGGATGTCCTGGAACCTCTCTGTCCCTCTCCGCCTCTTCCTTTTCGGGCATAACTTGCTCGGCGAAGAGGGACACGGCCACCTAGCAGCTCCGATCTCTCGCCATCCGACGCACGACTGTCGGAAAGTCGAGGTCGGGGCCCCGCTGCGTCTTGAGGACTCGGCGATCATCTAACCACTCCTGGCAACGTGCCAGGGTGTGATCGGCCGAGTCCTCGTCGCCCGAGTCGCAACTGTGGCACCGCGATGTTGCCTCCCGCCGTATACGACACAGATAATCCCCGAAGCATCCTACTCCGGTGATCACCTGCGTCAGGCGGAAGGTCAGCCTGCCATACCCTCGCCCCGCCCACTCGTCTAGAATGGGCAGCAGCGCCCCGACAACGCGTCCCTCCCGATGTCCCGCTGACCCTGACCACTGAAGCTATTTGGCGTTCATGCGCTGTCGGGCCTGGCCCCGACCCACTTCTTGTCCGCTGGCCGCTGCGTCCTCCGCGTCGCGGAGTTCCCGGACGGCGGAGAAAACCTCCGCCTCCATCTCCGCGAGCAGATGGAATGGGGGGGGGGGGGGGGACGCGGCCAAAGCGGACAGTTCGGCGTGTGACACCGTGCGATACGCTCGCACGGCTTGGAGGACCACTCGGCGGTGAACTCTTGCTAGGAGCTCACGCCCAACGCGGCAGTCCTCCAGGTCTCCGGCCCATTCTCAACTGTGACATTCAACTGTCTTGACGTGTGTTGATCTTGCTCTGTATTCTTTTTGATTTGGCAGTGTTAATCTGAGTCTGATTTGTTCGGTCTTATATCCACTCGTGGATACTGTGATTATCTTTGTGGTGCCGTAGTGCTGTTCGCGTGGTGCCTCTACTTTCCGAGTAATCTGCCGTTAATTCTCGGTTTTCGGTGTGGCTTGCTCAGCTTGTGGTTTCTTCCGCCTGTTTTTGCTTGACTTTGTCCTCGACGACGTCATCGTGATTACAAACTCTGGCGTGCCTCGTGTAAAGCTAATTAGTGACTAACGACATCTTTGAGGAGTTTAATACACTACTGTTTGTGTACTGTCGGTATGGCCCATTGTCGAGGATGCTCCAAATTTTTACCTAAATCCGGTATATGCACAGCCTGTAAAATGGACAATAATTTTCCTAACATCGGTGCACTTAGCCACAATAATGCCCTATCTCTGACTGGTCCCTCTACCTCGACCTCAAGGCCAAGATCTGATGCTTCACCAGATCTAAGGGCCATACATGGCTGCCTTCAAGACATCAAACTTAAATTAAGTTCGCTGGATGATCTGGTAGTACGTGTGAATTCTTTGCACACCATGATGTCAGATGTTGCCGAACGGGTGGATAGTCTAGCCGTTGACCAAGTCTCTCTGGACCGACGCATGACCTCGCTGGAGCAGCGTTTTGCCGGTGGGAGGGCGTCTGCTGTGGCTGACTCGATGCCTCTTACTAAGGTCACTCAGAGGTTTGAACGTATGGAGCTGTACGCGAAAGCGACATATTAACGCCATCTCTTAAGGATCTTGACTAATTAGGCAGGTGGCAACGGTCTGCTCGCTCATGTGGAGCGCTGATCCCGCCCCCCTCCATCGACTCGCGATCCATGGAGGGGGAGGCCTCTCGGTTCCTAGAAATCACGGTCGATTTCTGGGAATCGCTCTCTCTGTTCCAGTCATCACGCTTGGTAATATATCTTTTGCTTACGCACCTTGCTTGCGCTTGACTTCGACATTGCCTCGAATCTCGCTTTACCTCGCTTCGCGACTTTGCATCGCAAGCTCTTTGCACGCCTTAATACTTAAATCTATTTAGACATTAATTTAGACACCAAGTTAGCCCTTGTAAATTGTGCGTGTACTATTAATTGTTGCTTATTGTGCTTTGACCTTTGTACAAATTTGAATTATAACTGTTGTGTTAACTTAATCGCTTGAACATCGTGCCGTTCGCTTTAATCGCTCCTAAAAGTAAATCGTACGCTAAATTTAATATATAAACTGTTTATTAGTGCCTGTTCCGATAAATCTTTGTAACAGAGCGTTCTACTAGAGACTTTGAAATTGTTATTTCAGGGCTGCTACAGACTATTAAGAGTGTTGCGGACGCCATTAGCGTACCTTTCTCGCAGTCGCATGTAGCCTCTGCGCTCAGACTTCGTCATACCAACGCAAAGTTCAAGCCTCTCGTCATTCGATTCACCTCTACGTTTACTCGGGACGAGTGGATTGCCAAAAAGAGAGCCAAGAAGGATCTTCGTGCTAACGAGATTGTTCCGTCGTGGCCTGACTCATTTATATATATTAATGAGCGTTCAACTGCCAGTGAGCGTAGCAATTTGCTTGAGGCCAAGAAGCTTGCGAAGGACTATAATTTTAAGTTTGTATGGATGAAACGTGGAACTATCTATCTAAGGAAGGATGATGGTGCTCCGGTCCGGCGGTTTACATCTTCTGCCGACTTCTTGGAGGAAGTGTCTACTCAGCCTCCTGTTCTGCAAGGCTCTACAGCTCAAGCTCTGCATATGGATGGGTGACTTACCTCGAACCTTCACTCGGACCCCGAAGCTCTTCGCCCGCCTTCCTTGGATGGGGTAGATGGGCAGGCTTCTACTTCTGGCAGTACTTATTCCTCCGTGACCTCTGCCTTGCTGGAGCATTCGTCACCTATTTCGGAGCATGCGTCTTCTATGCTCTCTTCTTCGCTTTCCTGTAAACTGCGTGCGCATTCTAAATCCTTCTCTGCTGCTCACTTAAATATTCGGTCACTTATTCGTCATTTCTCGGATCTAGCTGATTTAGTGCGCTGTTATAAGTTTGACGTGTTGGCTCTTACCGAAACCTGGTTGCGTTCTGATCACGACTCTGGGTCCCTTTTGCTGCGTGACTATTATCTTTATCGTGCGGACCGCCGATCTCGTTTCCTCGCTCGTGGTGGGGGTGCGGCTCTGTATGTCAAATCCAGTTTACACTCTGTAAATATCTTTGAAGTCATTACTGATAATTACTTTCATGATAGTCTTTTAGACGTAGCTGGCGTTCTTTTCACTATTAAACATGCGCGCATCGTGGTTTTGTCTGTTTATCGTCCGCCTAACTGTCCTTTGTCCTGTATGAATGATCTGGAATTGTTCCTTGTTGAAGTCTCTTGCACTGCTACTTATATTATATGTATGGGTGACTTTAATATTGATTACAATAATGTATGCGATCCGGGTTTGCCGCTTGTTAGGCACTTTATGTCATCGCTTTCTTTAATCCAAACTATATCTGTACCTACTCGAATTACTTCGCTATCTTCAACCTTGTTGGATTTAATTTTTGTAAGTGATGACGTGGATATTGTATCCGCGGGTACTCTTGATGTAAGCCATATCAGTGACCACTGTCTTGTTTACTCGATACTTAATATTACTAAATCGACTGGCCGCCAACGTTTCATTTTGCGACGTAACTTTAAGAATTTACCTGAGGAGCAATTCCGCCATGGGGCTGAGGGCTTAAGCTGGCACCGGATTGGTGACTGTGATACGGTTAACTCTAAATTTTCTTTGTTTAAATCTTTGTTGGTCACATTGTACGATCAGTTTGCGCCTATAAGACTAGTGCGTGTCTCTAGGCCCACTGCACCTTGGCTTACGCAGACTGTGAGGAAATTCATAAGGCTTCGCAATCGGGCGCTATCGAAATACAGAAGGACTGGGACAGCTGGTGCTTGGGATTATTATAAGCGTCTACGTAATGTTGATAAATCTGTCATTCACGCTGAGAAGCGGGCGTTTTTAAAAGCCTTCACTCCTGTTCCTCTAGAAGGCTCTGGGACTTCTTATCCTTGGCCGGATTTTACCGATCGTCTAGGGCCTCGTCTGGCACTGATTCTTTTCCTGATCCTACTTTAATTAATAATCATTTCATTGACTCTCTTCCTGCTTGTACTGCCTCTCCTAACCTTATACATAATTATACATCCTTGATTAATCTTGATCCTTGTTGCGGCCGCCGAAAGCGCGCCGCAGCTCGCGTTTGAATGTTCACCCGCTAACGCGCACGAACAGCTGACGAGTCAGCTGAGGGCGTTGACACTTCGGTGTTTACTGTAACGTCTTTTCGACGCGCTCGCCCGGCGACCGTTAGTTCGCCTCCATCCGAATTGCGACACGCACGCACGCACGCACCTTTTTCTGATTTTCTTCGCGCCCATTGCGCTGATTATCAAGCCGCTTTGTTCTGCGACCCAAGTCGCGAAACGCCCACGCGTTCAGTGTACTATATTGTTCTGTATAAGTGTATTTGTGTGTGACGTCCAGTGGTCAGATTGACCACTGAAGAATAAATTGCCAGTCCCTAAGAGGTCGTGTCTCTGAATCTCCTTCCCATCGAATCGCCCAGCGCCGGCAATATTTAAGATTCGCTCTTGGCGAAATCAATCCTGACTCTCCTACTTTCTCTTTTGTGCCCTTTACTCCTGAGGATCTCCATGCCGTCTTTAAAACTATCAAGCTTACGTCCTCTAATCCCTACGACATTTCTGGTCCTATGGTCCTTAATTGCCTTCCTTACTGTTTTGACTCTCTCCTTCATGTCTTTAATGCTGCTATTTCTGATGGTGTATTTCCTCATGCATTAAAGCACTCCTTTGTAGTTCCTATTCCCAAAACATCTCATGTAACCGCCCTTAATTCCCTTCGTCCTATCTCTCTTACTCCTTTCTTATCTAAGGTGCTTGAGAAACTCTGTTTCGTGCAACTTCAAAGGTTTTTTACCTCCACCAATGTTGTTCCAGTTTTTCAGTCTGGCTTTCGACGTGGTCATAGCACTACTACATCTTTGCTGCATTTGTCGGAATCCGTATTACGGAGCTTTGATTCTAGACGCTTAACTGCCATTGTCTCCTTAGACTTTTCTAAGGCATTTGACACGATTAATCATGACCTGCTGATGGCTAAACTTCGACATACTGGTTTGTCCTCTAGTGTCCTGTCTTTCCTTGAATCCTATATCTCTTCCCGCTCTCAGCAGGTTATGCTTAACCAGTTCATGCCTACGGTCTCATCTACTCCCGAGGTTAAACATGGAGTACCTCAGGGCTCTGTACTTGGGCCGCTACTTTTTAGTATCTATGTAAGGGATCTGCCCTCGGTGTGTCATAATTGTCGGGTTTATATGTATGCTGATGACACTCTGCTTGTTAAGGATTTTGTTATTGGCAGGGTTGAGTCTGCTAAATGCGAGATTGCTGCTGACCTGCTACGCCTTACGGCTTGGGCTGACTCTTATGGTTTGCAGTTAAATCCTGCTAAATCCGCGTTGCTAGTGGCTGGCTCTCCTGCTTTGCGTCAACAGCTGTCCTCGTTTGTTATTTCCTGGGGCTCTGCATCTCTTTCTATACAACCTACTGTTAAAATCCTTGGTGTTACTTTTGATCCTCCGTGGTGCTTTGACCAACATGTAGCTGTTTTGTGTCGCTCTGCTTTTGCTCGTCTACGGTTCTTGTATCCTTCTCGTCGTATCTTGTCCACCCACACCAAGCTCTCTTTATGTCAGTCACTTGTCATTTCTCTCTTTGATTACGCCGATGTTGTGTATGGCCCTTGTCTCTCTACTCGTCTCTCGTCAATAGTCCAACGTATCCAGAATTCGTGTCTTCGCTACTCCTATAATGTCCGTAAATTTGATCATATTTCGCCGTTCATGCTTCGCTCTGGCTGGCTCAATGTCAGGCAGCGGTGGATTTTACACCTGTGCTGCATCGTACATAAGGCCTTGGTATCTGGAACGCCTATCTATCTAAGTGAATTACTATGGAGTAATTCATCTTTGCACTCTGTTTATGCACCATCTACCAGGCGTGGGGCTGACCTGTCTATGCCTGCTCATCGGACGGTCAAATTTACGGCGTCCTTCTCTTACATATCATCTTTATATTATAACTCTCTTCCCTTGGACATTCGTTCTCTGCCCTCTATTCCCGCTTTTAAATGTGCTGCCCGTTCTTTTATTCTTGTTCACTACCCCTAACTCCCCTTGTCATGTGGTCCTCTCTCTTGTTCAGCTGTTGTTCTGTTAGCTTCATTTTTTGTTTTATATTGTTTTGGGTTAGGTTGCAAAACGGCATATATGCTGAACCTCGCCTATTTATCACATAAGTTTTTTTTTTGTAAGTGTGATAAATAAAGACGATTTATTATTATTATTATTATATAGGAGCGCCATACAGCGCCATGGACCGGATGACCGTCACATAAAGCCGCCGAACACCCTCGTGAGGGCCCCCGAGATTCGGCATAATTCGCCGGAAGGCGAATATTTGCCTTTCTAGTCGGGGGCCGGGGGCTCTGAAGTGACTCGTGAAACGCCAGTAGGTATCAAGGGTCAGGCCGAGATACTTCATCGATCGGCCGACCCTTATGCAGGCCTCCCCGATCCTCAGGGATGCTCCGTTGGGGACACCATCCCCAACCCTGTTTGCGAGCCACATTGCCTCGGTTTTATTCAAGGCGACTCGCAAACCAAGCGTCCCGATCGAGGCGATGACACGTCGCAGTGCCTCTTCCGCGAGGCTGATCGCTCTCAGCCAGCGCAGTCCGAATGCCACCACCAGAGTATCGTCTGCGCAGCAGACGAGGGACACTCCTGGTGATGGCATTTCCACCCGCAGTACCGCGTCGTAGGCTAAGTTTCACAGCAGGGGCCCCAGCACGGATCCCTGTGGAACGCCGCGGTGCACTTCGGGCACCCCCTCATCGCCTCGGCCGACGTATGTGACCACCCGGCCGCGGAGATAGTCCCGGATCAGGCGGCGAAGATAGAGCGTGATGCGATGATAAAGCAGCGCCCGCTCAATCGCCGCCCAGGTGACAGTGTTGAACGCATTCGCTATGTCTAGCGAGACAGCGACGCTCACACCGCCTCCCTCGACCGCCTGGCTAGACAGCGCACAGTGGGGTATTTGACCAGAAAAGCTGGCCAAAATTCTAGATGTTTTAGAATTTGTTCAAACTTGGTATATAGGGGTTTTTGGGGTCGCTGATTTTGAATCTGATGTCAAAACTTCAAAATTCAAAATGACAGCTCCAATATGGAGTCAATAATTACAGAAAATGTTGTGACGAAGTCACCTTCCGCGCCGTGCGAGCGCCCGGAGCCGAGACGAGGGGACTTAGTTCGCGCCGCGCCCGCTAGGCGGCCGCGACCCCGCGCCGGCTATCGCTCGCGAAACCGTACGGGCTCACGATATAAGAGCCGCGGCGAGCGGAATCAGGAGCTCTTGTGCATGTCGCTATACCGCTTCACGCAAGTACCCAAGAGACTCGATTTTTGCATACCTTGAGGTGTGTCAGTGTTCGGCCATCGCCACCACTGTACCATTACCAGCCTCTGTCCGAAATAGGCCAAGATTTATCTCGCGCTCTACCTACGTCCGAGAGGAGCCTCCGCGCCCATTAGGCCGGAGTCCTATTGCACTTGGATACTCTATCGTACGACTCTCGATTGAACGTGCCCCATAAGGCCACTCCGAGCAGAACGTTCCACAACATCCGCGTCCTACCTCCTGACCGACTCGCCGCCAAGTCGCCGCCGCCGCGAAACCGACGCGCCGCAATATCGTAACTCGTCCGACGCGCTCGGAAACAAATGCAAAAATAACCCACAGCAATACGATAAACACTGTTATTGTTACCAAAACGCATTCGTACTCATTCGCCGAACCTGGCCATACCGACTGAGTCGGCAAACATCCCTTCTCCGTCCCACCGTTAATCGTGCCGCAACTAAACACGATTACAATTTGACAAAATTATTTTTTGCTGTTTAATGAAAAACACAAATACTTTATTGATTTCAAAAAAATATATTTCTATCACAATAAAATAATTTGAGATCAATCAGACGATGATGTCCACGGCTCCTCGTCGGAAGACACCTCAACAACGTCCTCTTCATCATGGGAACATGAATCTTGTCCGAGTCACCAAGAAGCATTTCAATGGTTTCTTTGAGGAAGGGATTACTTTTTATTTCGTGGTATGGGTCTCATACCTGTTAACATGGGATCTGAGCTAAGCAGTAATCTATTAAGTACGTCGAAAATACAAGATTTCCTCGATTGTCATTTCTAGCTAAATTAGCTATAAAACTTCCAGCCGGACGCAGCCGGAACCAATTTTTATGGCATTGTGATCATAAAGCTTTATCAAATGTAATGACACCACGAAAAGCATCCGGACGCACCCGGAAGTATAACAAAATCGTTAATACAGTCTTATAATCGCAAAGAAAATTTACGGAATTCTCGATTATCTTCAAACGTTAATAACTATACAAATATTTATGATGAAAAACTAAAACCTGTTCGAATGTACAGTATATACTTACCTGAAAAGCGTCCGTAACGGAAGAATTCACACACTTTCCTTAGAACATGTAAAAATCACTTATAAGGTAATGATGTTTCAGAGGATGGTTAAGAAAGAAATGCGTGCTCTAAAATCTCCTAACTTTCGACGAAGCCTGTTGCATCATGAGTGCACAAATGAAAAAAACAATATTGCTACATTATTCCTCACATATTCAACTGCCACGAACAGCAAAAATTTTACGACTTACGCGAAATTTTTGAAATCGACTTTTGGCCGGTTTTTCTGGTCAAATACCCCACTGTGCAGCGTCCGAACCAATCGAATCGCGTCGATGGTCGAATGCTGCCGTCGAAAGTCAAATTGGCGGTCGGAGAGATCCGGGGCCACGGCTCCTAGGTGGTCACAGAGGCGGGCAGCAATGATGCGCTCCAAGAGCTGGCCCGCCTCGTCCAACAGACATATCGGCCGATACGACGAGGGCGACTCAGCGGGCTTTCCGAGCTTGCGCAGCAAGACCAGCCTCGCTTCCTTCCACGCCGGGGGGAACGTCCCGGATCTCAGGACGGCGTTAAAGAGCCGCCTGAGTCCGTCCCCGAGGGCGCTCATGGCGCAGGCCCATACGCGCCCGGGCACTCCGTCCGGCCCTGGAGCCGCGTTCCTCTGACGCATGCGCGCGACAGAGGAAGCGAACTCCTCGTCGCTGACCCCTGGGGCGTGGACAGTGTCCGCGCCACCTGTGAACCAAGGATCCCCGGCCTCGTCGACGCCACCCTCCCCGGGTACCGGGGGAGGGGGAATCAGCGTCGATAGGACTTCGGCGAGGAACCGGGGATCGAGGCCCTACGTGACGGGGGTGCCCAGGGTCCGAGTTTGATGGACACTGCCCTGTATGGGCGCCCCCAAGGGTCCTCGTTGAGGGTCGCGACGAACTCTTCGGCCGAACGGGCTTTGGCCCGGGCAATAGCTCCACGGAGCTCTCTGCGCGCCGCTGAAAACGCGGAGTGCCGCTCCTGGAGCCTCCCCTCCGGAACCCGCCGAGGATCTTTGCGGCGGGTATTGGTGAACTGGCGTCTGGCCGCTTGATTCGCCTTCCGACCCCCGGTCTCCGCCACGGTCCGCGGCATTGTCGCGTCGCAAATACTTTGCAACGCGCCGCGGAACCTAAGGGCGCCATTAACGGGGTCGTCGAGCACGTCGCCCGGCAAAGGAGGCCAGGCGACAACGGAGGAGGCTAAGTGGGCCGCGTCGACGTCTAAGCGTCCGAGCGCCCAACGTGGGGGCTGCGCGGGGTCTCGAGGGGCACAGGGTGGCGGGGTGATGGAGGTGTGCAGCATGACGTACATGTGGTCCAAGAGCGTTTCGGTATCCTCCGGCACCCAGCAGCGCGATGTTTTGGCGGCGGTCGCGGGATTGACCCAGATCAAGTCAATTACTGACTCGCCCCGCGGACCGCGGTACGTCGTCACTGCGTTGGGGTTCTTAAGTGTGAACCCCCTCGCCACCGCCCACTCGAGGACCTCTTCGCCCCGAGAGTCTGCTCTGGGGGCGCCCCACTCAACAGCGTGGGCGTTAAAATCCCCCAGAAAAATGACCGGCTGAGATGCATGGGGGGCAATACACGCCCCCGCCTCGTTCAGCCGGTCCACGAACTCCGGGATCGTGAACCTAGGCGCCAAATCGCAGTTCACCACGAGGAATTCCCCCCAGCGTACCGCCATCCAGCCCCGTCCGTGCCGGGCGACCGAGCACGACGCACAGTGGTCAAAAATCGAAAAAACCTGCCCAAAACCTCAAGATGACCTTTGATTTGTTTAAAAATGGGTATACTAAGGTTTTCGAGGTCGCTGATTAAGAATCTGAAGTCAAAATTGATAAAAATAAAATGGCGGATGCAATATGGCGGATGCGCATATCAGAAAAGCATTAGATTTAACCCTTCGTGGTCACACGGGGTGTATTGTACCCCAAGAGCAATTTTTGATTTGAAATTCCGCACCTTTACATCTTCCAAAGGGGATTTATCGCAAAAAAAAAAATAAAAACTTTTTAAAAAATCTGTATTTTACCACGACGATGGAAAATCGCTCGTTTTCAACTACAAATTTTAGCATATCAAAATTTACATTTCTAGAAAAAGACTATTAGACCATGACTGTATAAGTATTACGAACGTAGAATTATCACTGAAAAGTTAAAAGATTCAAAAATACGAAAATGGTAACTCAAAAAATGACGCTGGGGTACAGTGAACCCCGTGTGACCAACTTGTGATTATAAGAAGGTGTGACCACGAAGGGTTAATCTAAAGTTGGTATCCTGGGGTTTTCGAGGTCGCTGATTACGAATATGAGGTGAAAATTACAAAAAACAAAATGGCGGACCTAATATGGCAGACCACATATAAGAAAACTGTTGGAGGTTTACGAATTGTAGAGGCCTTGTGTTCGACAAAAGTATATAGAATATTTATTTATGAATATTGTCGGATTAGTCAGATTAGTCGGATTCAAATAGACGTGAGTCTGTCGCGTGACTTCTCGCGTGGCGGAGAGTGCGAAGCGGTAGTTCACAGTTGAACTACCGTACATAAGCATACATTGTACACCTTTGGCCGACACGTGTCTGACCGCGTAATTCAAATGAGGATCCCGCCTTTACAAACGCTTCTTACAATCTAGGCAATACATAAACGAGGACTAAATTTTCTTTTCACAACACTCCCCCTAAAACTGAGCCCCTTTAGTGAGTGATTACTTATACGTATATCCTCAAATGATAGCCACCAAAACAAAACAAAAATTATCACAGTAACAAAACTAAGGAACTTTCGAACATAAGTCTATGTTTCTCTACTAAACCTAGCAACTTAAATTTGCGAACTTCCGTTAAGACGAATCTCTATCTACAGATCGTTTGTACAGTCCGATTCTTCTGGACAGTTCAGTGAATCTCACAGGTGCCATAGGTTTTCTGAAAACATCAGCTAGCTGATTCGTAGTATCTACGTACTCGAGTGACATTTTCCCCTCCAGCACTAGTTCGCGGATATGATGATACCTAACCTCAATGTGCTTCGAACATTTATGGTGTTCAGGATTACTGGCCAGTCGTATCGCCGCTTGGTTGTCCACCAGTAGGCGAGCCCTGGCACCAGGTATGAATTCCCTGACCTGGTTCTGCAGCCAGACAAGTTCCTTTGCAGCTGTAGAGGCGGCTACGTACTCCGCCTCTGTTGTCGAAACAGCCACGCACTGCTGACGCTGGCTGATCCAAGTGATGGCCCCATTGCCCATTGTCGACACGTATCCAGTGGTCGACCGTCTAGTTTGCGTGTCCCCAGCATAGTCAGCGTCACTGTACACATTCAGGAGCATTGATGGTGGACCATCGTAAACCAGTCCCATAGTGATTGTTCCCCGCAAGTAGCTAAATATACGTTTAATAAATTTCCACAGTCCGCTAGTGGGTTTCGACTGCCACTAGCACGCTCTTCCCACAGCGAATGCCAGATCAGGTCTGGTGGTTACCACCAGATACATCAGTCTGCCCAGTGCGGAGGCTGCAGGGGCTTCATTATTTGCCTCCGTTTCACTTGCCAGCAGTTCTAGAGTCGCTCGATCAGTGGGAGTTTTTGAAGGTCGACAATCGCTCATTCTAAACTGCTCTAGCGTCCTCAGTACGTAGGCTGCTTGGTGGAGCCTGATCTTCCCTCCCTCAAGATGTTCCACCTGAAAACCCAGAAACTGCTCGACATTATTACATACTGTGATTTCAAATTTCTGCTCCAAGTTGCGCAGCAACTCCTCAATATGTTCCCAGTGTTGTGCCAGAGCTAGTCCATCGTCAACATAGATGGCGAGAATAATCAGTCCCTGCTCCTTTTGCCTCATATAGACGCATGGATCAGAGGTGCAACTCCTAAAACCCATGGAGCTTTGATGATTTGTCAGAGTCCTGTTCCAGCACCTAGGCGCTTGTTTGAGTCCATATAAGCTCCGAATCAGTCTGCAGACACGCTCAGATCCGTCGTCGTATCCCTTGGTTGTAACATGTAGAGAGGTAATAAAGATAGTACTTCTGGTGGCAGGTCTTTCTTCGCAACCGGTAGAAGTGGCCTCAGACTTGAAATCAGAGGGTCTGAGAATTACTCTATTCGGTTCCATAGATGAAGCGGAAATAGTTCTGTCCAGCTGAATAGCCTATTTTGACCACTTGCGAAGGCTGTTGACTGCTGATACCAAGCTTAAACCAAATCTGATGTTTTTCTGATATGCGCGGCCGCTATATTGGGTCCCCCATTTTTTTTTTTAATTTTGACCTCAGATCCGTAATCAGCGACATCGAAAACGCCAGGATATCAAGTTTAGACCAAATCTGATGTTTTTTGACTTGCGATCCAAAGTTGCAAAAAGTAGCAGCTGGACATAATTTTTTCAGACTCTCCACACTTGTGTGAACAACTTCCAACAAGTCCCCAGGTAGAACAAATCTGAACTTTTTTTCTAGAGGCCGTCAAAGTACAAACTGTTGGCTGCTGATACCACGTTTAGACCAAATCTGATGTTTTTCTGATATGCGGTCTGCCATATTGGGTCCGCCATTTTGTTTTTTTGAAATTTTGACCTCAAATTCGTAATCAGCCACCTCGAAAACTCTAGAATACCAAGTTTTGACCAAATTTGATGTTTTCTTATATGCGGTCTGCCATATTAGGTCCGCCATTTTGTTTTTGTAATTTTCATCTCATATTCGTAATCAGCGACCTCGAAAACCACAGGATACCAAGTTTAGATTAAATTTAATGCTTTTCTGATATGCGCATCTGCCATATTGGATCCGCCATTTTATTTTTAGCAATTTTGACTTCAGATTCTTAATCAGCGACCTCGAAAACCTTAGTATACCCATTTTTAAACAAGTCAAAGGTCATCTTGAGGTTTTGGGCAGGTTTTTTCGATTTTTGACTACTGTGCGACGGGGCTCCTCTTTCCATCGCCCACGTCATCGCCACTTGCTAATCCGGGTTGGTGGACCGAGAACACCGGTCCACCAGTGGATACGGTTCGGCGATGACGGCCAGCCCGACCCCCAACTCTATGCGAGCCTGCTCGAGCAGGTCGTGCGCCCGCATAGAGTGGTTAACGTTGTCCAGCAGGATCGGGGGGCCTCTAGGCATTGCGCGTGGTCGCGGTGCCGTCCTCCGCCGGATCCTGCTCGGACCGGGCTACAACCCCGGTGTCGGGTGGGTCCCCCCCCGTCTGTGTCGCCGTCTCGGGCGGGGGGACCCCGCCGCCGTAGGACGCGGCGATGAAGCGCGCGAGTAGTCGCGCCTCCTCCCTGTCCTCTTCCGTTCCTCCTCCCTCCACCGGTGTTGGGGAGGGAATGGCCTTGTCCACTTTCAGGAAGGCCTCCCTCCCCTCTGGCTGGGCTCCGGGAGGGGAAGGGGTGGCGTCGGGTTTGCCCGCGCCCCGCACCTTTCTCTTCTTCCCCGTCCCCTTTCCGGAGACACCAAAAACCGGCGATGAGGCGCCGTTCGGCGGGGTGTCCGGGTTCTCCCGGTACTTCCGCTTCCCCGGCCCCGATTTCGCCGCGGAAGTGGCATCCAGGGGGGTGGTTTCCATGTCGATTATCTTCTCTTCTCTAAGCTCCGTGCCGAGTGCAAGGTACTATCGAGGAAGTGCTATATTCAATATGTGAGGAATACAGAAAGTTTTATGTTGAATAGTAATGATATTAAACCTTTCTGGAGTTTCATAAACAACCAGCGTAAATCCCATAAATTACCTAATGTTATGCACTTGGATAACGCTAGTGCATCTGATACCTTATCGATCGCGAATCTATTTGCATCCTTTTTTGGTTCTGTCTATACTTCTTATCCTGCGGTCTCGCCAGATGTCACCTCTGATCATAGTACTCAAACTCAAATTTCAAATATCAACATCAATATTGGTGATATTTTTAACAAAATCAATAGTTTACGAGTATCCAAAGGTCCAGGTAATGATGGAATCCCGCCAATTCTTCTCTAATCATGTTGTTTCACTCTTTCACGGACATTATGGATTATTTTCAATTCCTCTTTGACTAGTGGGATTTTTCCATTTGTTTAGAAGACTACCTTAGTTACACCTGTCTTTAAATCTGGCGAATCGGCTAATGTGAGGAATTATAGGCCGATATGTATTAAAGGGACTATACCTAAATTATTTGAGAGCTTAATTGTTGACAGTATCAAGCCATTTATTACGAATATGGTCTGCAGTGAGCAGCACGGTTTCATGCCAAGGCAAACTACCGTAACGAATCTTTCTGTCTTTTGTAACTATGTCTCAACCAATCTGGATCGTGGCAACCGGGTAGATACAATATATATTGACTTTAAGAAGGCATTTGACTCTGTTGCTCACAATATTCTATCATCCAGACTGTCATCGATGGGATTTTGTGGCCCCCTACACACTTGGCTCTCAAGCTACTTAGTTGATCGGAGGCAGATTGTTCGTGTTGCAATCGGTCCCGTTTGATGTAACGTCTGGTGTTCCACAAGGTTCGCATCTTGGTCCTTTTCTGTTTATTTTATTCATCAATGACTTGGCTAAAGTGATTCACCATTGCAAAATCTTACTATTTGCGGATGATATAAAGATTTATAAACAGATAAGGTGCCCTGAAGACTGTATTCTATTGCAACGCGACCTGTGTAACCTAGAGCATTGGTGTGTGTTAAATGGCTTGGTTCTGAACTACGCAAAATGTTATTTTATGTGTTTTTCGCAGAGTGCAACCTCGGCTGAGGTTGAATACAGGCTCGGTAATATTGTTCTCTCACAAGTTTCTGAGATTCGAGACCTGGGAGTTCGGTACACGTCTCGTTTAAGTTTTACTCCGCACTACCAACGGATTGTTAGGGATGCGTATAAAAATCTAGGGTTTATTAAACGATGCACAACCGACTTTGCTAATCCCAGTACTTTGAAGTTACTATACTGCGCTCTAGTCAGACCTCACCTGGAATATGCTTCAGTTATTGGGTCGCCTTACCAATTAAAATACAAACTACTTATTGAGAGGGTGCAGCATAAGTTTCGTTAGGTGTGCTGCATATAGGCTTGGCCAAAAGATGACAATTACTGATCACGATTATATTCCGATCCTAAATCGTTTAAAGCTGCGATCCCTTGAGTTCAGAAGAGCTGAGGCGGACCTTCTTTTCCTTTTTAAGATTATTAACTGCTGCATTAATTGCTCTCAACTCCTTGAGTTGGTTAACTTCTATGCGCCGAATAGATCATTTAGATCTATGCGTACTTTTCATCCCCAGAAGTATACCTCCTGAATGGTTATGTAAGAGAAATTGGCAGCTTAACGCCATCTCTCGGTTGCGCGTATAAAGTTTAATCGACATACGTCTGGCAAGCCTGCTCAATCATGCGGAACGCCGATTCCGAACCCTTCTATCGATCCGGATCGATGGAAGGGGGAGATAACGCTTCCCGAAATTCGCGAGAAGATTCTTCGTCCACTCTCTCTGTGATCCAACTTCGATCAGGTTTGTTTTGGTTGTAATCGGTCCCCCTCCAGGGTCGACCACCTTGAGCGTGGTGAGGGGGCTCTGGGAAAGCGGCGATGTCCTCTGTCGGGTGCTGGGTGAGGAACTTTGTTCCTTGCCCGGGGGCCGTGGGAGGATGCTGCCTTCCTGGCTAAGGGTCGGCCAACCAACCGCCCCCTCCCCGGGGGCGCGTGCGCGCGTCGTGGGTGCGGGGTTGGGGTTGGGTCCGGGCTGGGTCTGGGTGGGGTGCGCGCGTGCGTGAGGTGGCCCTGTGGCCGTGACCCGCGGATCTCTGGGTGGTAGCTGTCGGTCAGGCCCTCTGTGGCCTGTTCGGCTCCTGGTCGTGCGGGATGCCCGGGCCCAGGGATGTTGCCGCGACAGCTGTGGCGGTCTGCGTGGTCCCGTTGCCCTCGGCCCCGTTCGCTTCGTGTCTGGCCTGGGCCTTGCGTGGGCCCGGCTCTTGCCCCTCTCCTGGGGGGCGCGCGCGCGCATTTCCATCGCTCCGGGGGGGGGGGGGGGGTGCGTCTGGGTCGGAGTGGCCCTGTGAAGGGCCGCTGTACAGGGCGCGGTGGCCGCAGTGACCGCACTATGGTGGGGTGCATGCTGCGGCAGGGGGGGGGGGGATGGGGAGTCGCGATCGATCGCGCGTGGGGCGAATTCGGCAGTTGGGTTGCTTCTGGCATAGCCAGCCGCTCGACCGGGGGCCGGTTGGGTTCTGACCTTCGGGTCCCCGACCGGTTTGTGACCCCCCGGGGTTTGCGGTATGTGGGCGCCCTGTGGGCTTGCCGACCGCCCCCGCCCGGAGGTTCGTTCCCACGGGGTCGACGCCGGGAAGTGCGCGATCGGTCGCGGGGTCGTGGGGCGGAGGTGCCGGGGGGCACCACCCGCCCTAGTTTAGCAGCGACCCTGGAAGAGGGTGACGCTGGCGTGTGACCCACAGCGTTACCCTGGCGATAGCGGGGATGTCTCCCGGGGAGCTCCTCTCCCCCTTGGGAAAGTGCCAACTCTGGCAAACGAGCGCGGGGATCCGGGGTCTTGGAGGATGGCCTAGCGAACGCATCGCTAGTTTGATCTCGCGCAAGAACGGCCATCTTCCTTGCCAGATCCTCCGCTCTAGGCGGTTACCGTGCAGGTTTTAGTTGGTTGGAGCCCAACATAACCCCGAGCCTCCCCCGAGGTTCGAGGTATCCGTTCCGGATTTCCTGCACGTAATAAAAAAAAAAAAAAAGGTTGTAATCGGTTCGCTATTTTTGCTTTCGACTAGTGCTTGGTAGATTGTTCGCTTGCTAGAATTAATCGCTTAACGCTTACTGCTTCTTTGTACTCGCTTCCGCTTAAATTGCTCTGTAGATTAGAGCTCTCTAAATCGCTGTGCCTGCTCAAGGTAAAAAAAACAAATTTATAAGCCATATTGTAAACTACAATTTAATAGACACATAAACTTAGAATAATTGACAAGTGTTAAACGAATAAACTAATCTAGAGATACATAGTGTAATCCCGCGAACCTCTCATTTCGAACGCGCTAAATCCATTAATCCTTAATCCCTAAACAGGTTAACTCTGATCCTGTAAGCCGGATATGTAATGTAGCTAACTCAAATTGTGCTAGCTTGGACTTATGTGGTGTTAGTATAAGTATCTTTAGAAACTCGGTGCACAGAAATTTGCAGAACTTGTGATTTGTCCGTCTGAACTGTAATGCCAGTATGTACACTAATGGGGAATTATCCCCGTTTATTATTAATAATAAATAAATAAATAAATATCCCCTGAAGCCCCCGCGGACGCGGGGGGGGGCGCCTTCCGGTGTCGCGGGCGTCGAGGGCGTCGGGGGCTTTGGAGCCGCCGGCACGGCAGCTCCCCCCATGCCCTTCCCGGCCCCTTTCCTCTTGGGAGAGGGCGCCCGTTTCTGGGGCGACACGCCAGGCCACCCATCCTGTGGCCGGCAGGAGCTCCGGCTCCGATGCAGAGCGGGCATTTCGGGGCGGCGGTATAATCCCGCGCCCTATGCCCGTCGCTGCCACACCGGTAGCAGAGCCGGCTCCTATCCACCGGGCTGCCGCATTTCGCCTGCGCGTGACCGAACTCGAGGCAGCGGAAGCACTGTAACCTCCGCTGCACGAGCGGCGACACGCGGGCCAGGAGCGAGTCCACGGTGATCGTGGACGCCCTGACCAGGCGCGCAGCAGCTGTCCCAGGCGCCCGAACCCAGAGGGTGTAGAGCCCGGCGGCGTCCCGACGCTTTGGGCCCATCGAGACGCCCTCAGCCGCGCAGCCCCCCTGGGTCGCGATCGCCCTCCGAATCGCTGTCTCCGACGTCAGCTCGGTGAGGCCGCTTAAATCTCGTAAATCGAACACGAAAATCTTGATGCCTGTGCCCTCGAATCGCTCCGCGAGCCTCGTGGTGAGGGCTGCGGCTCTGGCCGTGATGCCGAGGTCGGCGACCTTAATGGGCGCCATAGCCTCGGCGACCCGCGCCGAGAATTCCTTCTCTCCCCCAGCCGGCGAGGTGATCGTCACCGCTGCCGTCCTGGGGGCGCGCGGCATCGACACCGGGGGTTTCCCGGGTGCGCTCGGCCTCTGGGAAGCCAGCGTCGCGGCGCCACCCCCTTTCTTATTCCCGCCCTTGCTGCCGCCCTTCGCGGCTGCTGTCGGGGCCCTCGTCGCCCCCCTCGCCCCGCCCGCCGCAGGCGCCTTGGCCGCCGCCCTTTTGGCCTTACGTGCTCTCCGGAGCATTCTGGGACCCAGGAGGCCAGGTCTAGCCGCGGGGGGCGCCGGGAACCGGCGTTATCACCCCCGACTTGTTGCCAGCCTTTTTGGCGGCCTTGGCGGCTACTCTACGCGCCCTCCTTGTACGCGCGGACGAGGGCTGCGTCGGGGCTCCCGTATCACCTCTCGGTGATCGGGGGCGCCCGACCCCGCAGCCGCGGGCGCGATGGCGGAAGCGCTTGCCTGCGCCACCTTCTTCTTGGGGGCCCTGGTCGGCGCCGGTTTGGGGCGATTACCCCCCGGCCCGTTCAGGGGCACTTTCGCGGGTTCTCCGGCCCGCTCCGCGCCACCGGCCACCGCCTTCTTTTTCTTTTTGTCACGAGGCGGGGCCTTAGCCCCGTCCGCGACAGGCGCCTCCGCCCCGATCCCCGCCCACTCCAAAGCGAGGGGCGTCAGTGGGGCGGCAGACCCCTGTGCCGGGCAGCCCCGCTGGAGGACCTTTCCCAGGGAGAGGAGGCGGTTGTCTACCCCCCTCTCTAGTTCCTCCATGCGACGCAGCACGGTCTCCCAAGGCTGTTCCAAGGGCAGGGCGCCCCCGGAGGACGAGGGTACGGGGGACATCAGCCTCCTCCTCTTCTTCCCCTTTTCCCCCTTGCCCTTACCCTTGCCCTCCCCGACTTGTCTGGGAGGGGGGCAGGCCTCGCTGCCGACGAGGGACCCGGGGTGGGCGCCACCTCCACCTGGATGCATGAGTCCGTCCAGGGGGGCATGCAGGACGGGAGGAGCTCGTCGCGGGTGGGCAAAGGGACGCCGGGGCGGGAGGACACATCCTCCGACTCCGCGACATTCAGCCCCGTGAGAGACGCACGCGTCTGTAGCCTCGCGTATTTTCCCCGCAAAAACTTCAGCTCCCGATCCCTGACATGCCTGGTCGGTCAGGGTCCGCACCTGCGTCGTTAGCCTGTGGGTTTTCTTCTCCCACGCCCCATGACGGAAGACGACCTCCCTCGTCGGCCTGTTGGGGTTTTCGCCCTGCTCCGCCCTCCCCGTGAGTTCCGCGGCCACGGCGGACGGCGCCTTATGGCGATTCTTATCGCGCGCACGTCCGTCGATTTGACGTGTCTTGCCACACCAATCGTCGCGGCGATCGCGTCGAGCTCGCGTTGCCCCGCCAGGGCACCCACCGACATCGTTTCCGCCCAGTCGCGGAGCTCCGAACGCGTCGGCAGGGCCTTCATCCCGGGGCCCAACCTCTTCGGGTCGGCCCATACACCGGGCTTCCTTCCCCTCTTGCCGGGGACGAAGCCGGGCCGATGCCCCGCGTCAGTCCCCCGTCGGACGATGGCAAGGGGGCGTCCAAGCGACCCCCCCCCCCCGAATGTCTTTCTCCCCCTCCTCCTCGGCGCGGTCCTCGTCCGAACCGGTCGTGCTCATGCGGCGCGCCGCCCCCGCTCGTCGACCAGCGCCCTGGTCGTCGGAGCCGTCCGCATCGCCGGTCGCGGTCGAAATCACCTCGACCTCCATCCCCGTCCCGGAGACGCACGGGGTCCCCACCGTAGCGCCTCCGCTCTGGGGCATCAGGCCAGCGGTGCCCGACCCCTCTTTCATCTCCTCGTCGGGGGAGATGACGACGACGCGCCCGCTGCTCTGCGCCAGCGCGTCACACCTCTCCAGGACGACGCGGGCATCCCTCGCCGTCGCCCCGTCGCGCACCGTGGAAGGCACCGACCGAAGCGAAACGGCCGGCGAGTGGCAGTGCGACAGCGCAGGGATGGAAATGGTGCTCGAGTCGAACCGCTCCATCAACTGCGCTACCTCCTTGTGCACTCCAAGAAGTTCCTGGACCTGCTCGGAGGTCTTATTCTCCACGCTCCTTACGTATGGCACACCTCTGGTGGTATGCGGTGCCATACGTAAAACGTTCCCGACTCGTGGGCGCAAGACCATCGCGGTCTCGCTCGGGACGTCCTCTCAATCCGCTTCCGGATCGCGCGTCGAGATTGAGTCAGCCCTCGACGCGTTCGGCCCCGTCAATCCTACTTAGCCTTTTTTTTTTTTGACTTGGAGGAAATCCCCGCGGGGGTTATGTGGGACTCGGACCCACTAAAACCTCCATGGTGGTCTACCTCGCGCGCGGAGTCGCGTGCCAGAGGGGAGGGACTTGGCGCGAGAGCAAACTAGCGATGACGTTCGCAACCCTCCCCCCTTGCGCTTCGTGCGACTCCGCGCACAACAGTCCCCCGGGCTCTTCCCTGGGGGAGTATCGTACCTCCCCCAGCAATATTCTCCCAGCTGGCGGCGCGAGACGGACCACACGTCCGCGCCGCCCCTTCCGGGGTCGCTGCTACTAGGGCGGGTGGTGTCCCCCGACACCCCCGCCCCGGGACCCCGCGATCCAGCTACTACCCCACCGCGCGACAATGAAAGAAGCGCGGCCGGGCCGGGGCGTTGACGGCCTTAAGGGTCGCCCAAGCCGCCGCGTCCCGAGGGGGCCTTGAGAAAGGCCGCCGGGTGTAAGCCGGGGTTTGGGGGGTATGTCGCCGCACCCGTTGCGGGGTGCGGGCGTCCTTCCCTCTCCTTCTGCGACACAGGAGACGCGGCTACACGGCCCGGGGCCAATGGTGAGTTTCTTCACCGGGGGAGCGGGGCGACTTACTCAACTAAGTCGCCGCACGGCCTCCCCCGGCCACGGGTTATCTGCCGCGCCTCCTCCTTCTCCAGCATGACTGTCTCGGAGAAGGAGGAGACCGCCGCCCAACAGTCCCGATCCTCTGCCATCCGACGCACGACCGTCGGCAGCGAGAGGTCGGGACCCAGCTGCAGCTCGAGGACCCGACGGTCGTCCAGCCACTCTGGACATCTGGCCAGAGTGTGGTCCGTCGAGTCCTCAGTAGTAAGGCTAAGAGGATTCTAACTCAGGTCCTCTGAGGGGAGCGCAGGGGCGGGAGGAAGCGATGGCGCGCGGGGGAGCGCGGCGGAGGGAAACATGGACGCCGGGCCTGTGGAGAGTGGAAGGACGGTTGCGCGCGCACGAGCCGCGTAGTGGGGGAAGTCGCGATCGTAGAGGGGAACACTCCGGGCCGAGCCGCCGCGGAGACCTCTCGAGATCGGACCCACCGTCGGAAATTTCCGCGGAGGGTGAGGCCCACCCCGAAATTTTTTTCCCCCAAATATTTTATTCCCCCCCACACAGACCCATCCCCGAAAAAAATTCTGGGGGCGGGTCATGTCTGAAAAAGTCTTTTTTTCAGACTCGATCCGCTCCCAGAAATTTTTTTCCCCCAAATATTTTAATCGCCCAGCACAGAGAAATTGTATAATACATTATCCAAAATTGTTTCGGACAATGTCAGGAAAGATCGGTGTTTTCTAAAGCTAACAAGTTTTCTAAAGCTAACAAGTTTTCTAAAGCTAACAAGTTTTCTAAAGCTAACAAGTATTCTAAAGCGTTCCGATTTAACGTTGTAGCGTCGCGAGCGATCGTGCGTAATTCGAATCCTCCGGAGCAGCCGCGTGGGATGGCATCATTTTCGCACCATGAAGAATGCACGAACGAAATGAAATACTTACTTTTTCTGAAACGTTGAATCTTAAAATTAGGTGGCGAGGAGAGAAGGAGGATGAAGGGTAAATAAAATGGTACACTGAAATACATTTCAGAATATATATTGTTACATCAATTATCCCACTCGATAACATCATCATCATCAACAAATAGTTCACTTAAAGGTAAATCTACAGGAACTTGCACAGGGTCAGTTTGAAGTCCAGCAACGCTAGCCCAAAGCCCCGATATTTTATTTTTGAAAACGTTGTCATGATTAATCTCTGTATTCACGTTTCGCCAAACCACACTCGTTGAAAAATACACATGACGATTCTGCATAAAATTCTCAAAATCGCAGTCTAAAACTATTTGATCTACATTTCGATCCAGCCATTATTTCTCATCATTGTAGTCGTCACGCACATTCGTTAGGTTACGAAATACTTTTAACCGCTTCGTTCCCACGGACGTGTTATGTCGCGACGCCGATACTGTTGGTATAAACTCACAGACGAGTTATCACGCGACGTAATGCCGTTCGTGCGATGCCACAGACGAGTAAACGCGCGACGCAATGCCCTTCCTGCGATGCCACAGACGAGTAAACGCGCGTCTTCTGTTTTTGCTCCGCGGTAGCTGTAGTCCGCCGATTACTTTGTTAGCTTGCTTCTATGTTTTGAGAATCAGTTCCTGTGTAGTTGTTCATGAGAGCAGGTCACGATGCCACGAATAAGAAATTGTATTATAAGTGATAGCGATAGTGATACGGATAGTAATCGATATAATTTAATTGAGGATGACGTTCCATTGTCCGAAAGGTGGAAGAATTTAAGAAATCAAAGAAAGTGGAAAATTCCCACTGCAACAGTGAATTTTGAACCTCAAGTATTTGGATATACCGATCCACATAGCGGTGTACTACATGAATTGGGGATATCAGAAAATAGTTCCCCTCTCTCCATTTTTGAATTATTCTTTTGTGAAGAACTTGTACAACTAATTGTAAAGGAGAGTAACAACTTTATCTGCAAACAAGGTTTATCGAGAATGTATTGTAGTATTTCCAGTGAAGATATATATGGTTTTTTTGCCATTAGTATATATATGAGTATAGTTCGCTTACCAAAACTATCTATGTATTGGAATACAAGTTCAATGTATAATTTTGTATTTGCAAGACAAATTATGTCAAAACAAAAGTTTTTCAATGTTCTGCGATTCCTGCATTTTAATAGTGCAGATCAGAATGATAATGCAAATGAGAGAACTCAAAAAATACAGCCCGTGATTGACATCCTAATACACCGTTTCCAAAAGGCATATAGGCCAGGACAACATATAGTTGTCGATGAAAGTTTATTATTGTGGAAAGGCAGACTTTCATTCAAGCAATATATTAGTAGCAAACGAGCAAGATTTGGTATAAAATCATTTATTTTAGCCGAATCAGAGACTGGATATGTCTATAATTTAAAATTATACACTGGGCGCACATTAGATGGAAAAACGTCCACATTACTAGGAAAATCCGGATCTATCGTAATGGATTTATCCAAAAATTTATTGAATGAAGGGCGAATTATTTATCTCGACAATTGGTATACCTCTCCTGCTTTATATGAGGAATTATATAAATATAAGACACATGCTTGTGGCACTGTTCGAATTAATAGAAAAGGTATGCCGTGCGACGAAAAGGTAAAAAACATAAAAAGTTTGAATAAAGGTGAGATGTTAGTACGGTACAATAAATTTATGGCATTTTGTGCATGGAAGGACAAAAGACCGGTGTTAGTTCCCAGCACCTTACATATTCCACAGTTGGTAACTAGTGAAAAAATTGACTATATTACAAAACAATACATTAAAAAGCCAAATGTAATTTTAGATTATAATATGTATATGGGTGGGGTAGACCATGTGGATCCGATTTTACATGGGTATGAATCATTTAGGAAAACGTTAAAATGGTATAAAAAATATTTTTTTTATTTACTAGATATTGCAATATATAATTCTCTTATCATATCGAATTGTCTTCATGCAAGCAGAAAAAGTTTCTATGAAATAAAAAGGGACATAATAATGGGCTTACTAAAACACTACCATAACCCAATGGATAATTTTCATAACAAAGGAAAAAGAAATTATTTTCATCCTCTTCGTTTTCAATCTAGATGTTTCCTCAAAAAATTACCACCAACAAATAATAAATGTCATCCCATGAAACGTTGTGCATGGTGCAGAACAAAAAAGATCCGCAAACAAACAAGATATTATTGTAAAAATTGCGATGTACCATTATGTGTAACCCCATGTTTTGAACTATATCTCACACAAGAATAATAAATACCAGTTGTCCTGAAAACAATATGTTTTTCTTTGTCTATACCGTTTCCGGAATTAACACTTTTTCGAATTAAAGCTTTTAATTTAATAATGAAGCACGCAAGATATGTCGTCTGTCACATCGCACGAACGGTATCGCATCGCGCGTTTACTCGTCTGTGGCATCGCAGGAAGGGCATTGCGTCGCGCGTTTACTCGTCTGTGGCATCGCACGAACGGCATTACGTCGCGTGATAACTCGTTTGTGAGTTTATACCAACAGTATCGGCGTCGCGACATAACACGTCCGTGGGAACGAAGCGATTAAATAACTGTCGCCATCATGATTAGCTTCCGCCTCACACAGTTCCGCACATCGAATTTCTTCCGTTTGGACCTCGACATTTCTACATGCGACATACAATGTCGGGCTGTATGGATGGAAAATTGTCGCAGCAGCGGTGATCGTAGCGGAAGCTGGTTGATTGAAATTGATTGGCAACGACATAATCTGAAATCGATTTTTATTATAATTCCCAAAGTTACTAACACAACGATTCACTAAAAATATGGTAATGGAAACTTACAGTATTATTCGATTGTATCTTCTATGCGTTGAACGATTGATGATATCCTTCAAAGCAGTTTCACGTGTGTTTCAAAAACTGTCAAACTGGCTGCACGTCGACAACGATTTGAATGCAACTAGTCTCGCCGCATCTCCAAGCTCGCATATATATAAAAAAAAAACCCTCCTATCGTGAAGTCAAAACCCCCTCCTATCGTGAAATCGGGGAAATGCATAGCTTTGCAAAAGTAAAAGTGCAGGGTGATATCATTTAGCAGCGCGAAGAACGTTGAATCTTAAAATTAGGTGTCGAGGAGGAAGACGGGTAAATGAAATTGACAAATAATATGTGTTTAAGAAATTTCATTTAAAATTAAAAGAATATAATTTTAACATTTTTTCCTACGAGCATCCGCTAGAATATCATTGATGGCACATGCTACCAGTTCGCAATCTACATAATAATCCTCACAGTAATGTTCGCTATCACGTATGATTTTAGCAGCACGACACACATCTAATGTTTCGCAGGCAATACCGCTTTGCTGTAGCACTTTAACAAAAGTTTCAAATTTCGTCTGCACATCTCTTACATTTTGATACAGGCGCGCATACACATAGTCTATACATGGTTCAAGATTTAATAAAAATGTTACCGTTTTCGGTTCGAAATACAGCGAGTTATTATGTAGTGTCATCCTTACAATCGGAGAATTATAGATTTCACAAAAATCCACAGTTAATTGATCCATTTGCATCGAAGGTGATTCAGGTAATCGTACACGTTCTTCAATGGTCGTACGACTGCCACATAGCGAACCCCATGTATCCCATGGTAACGTGAGAATCATCCCACGATTGTCGCCGAGAACCATTTCTACATCAATCGTAGGCCGTACTCTGATCCCAATTTCCAAGTATTTGCCGCCCATGGATGTTAGTGCGTATCTTCTAACCATGATACGCGATGTTCGACGCGGGCTAAGAGAACAATCGAACCTATGAAATTGCTCGCGCGTATTAGGAATAAACATAAAAATTTTGAGATGTGAAAATTAACCCTTACCAAACAACTGTATCCTCCCCGCATTGAGCCACGCCATCATCTCGCACGATCGGAACGTAATAATTCATGCGTTCAACGTTTCCTTCGACACTGATACTGCACATTTTGTTTTCAGAGCACTATTTGTTCCGTCGAAAGGTATTGAGACTACCGAATGATTGATTGAATAGCATCCGAGAAACTGGCTTAAATAGAGGTGCAATTGCTTCCCCCGCCACCACATTTTATTCTAAAGCTACCAATTTTTCCAGAATGTGTTGAAATCTTAACGTCGTAGCATATGTAATTTGAGTCCCATCCTCAAGGATAAAAAAAAGTCTCGACACGCGTTGAATGTAATAAAATATTTCTGGGAACGTCGAATCTTAGAATTATGCTGTATCAGCAGAAACTAATGCATTTGGGGAGGGGTACACCAAAAAGAATGAATTATGCTGTATCAGCAGAAACTGCATAGAACCATGTTAGGATGGCTCGCCATCTTTTGCATGCAATGCATTCGAGGGAGGGAGGGAGTACGTCAAAAGAGTTAGACAGAGATACCAAATCATGATGAGGATATAAATATATGCTCTAAACTGTACAAAGCCTTAAAACGTTGCAACGTGTTGCGAGGAAAAAAAGACACACTATATTCACATTCCATTTACGGCCATGGAAGAATTCGCGCAAGTAGAACGCCAATTGTTGGATCAATCCACACGATTGATTTCACGGGAAGAGTACCTCGCGTAGGAAGAACGGTGCAACGAGTGCATCGAATCTTCAGAAGAGCACAGCCGCGTAAAACGTCCTCGATTATCGATCGGTGTTCGGCAATCGCTGGTTGCTCGAATCGCGCAGCTCGAAGGGCTAAAATATTCGTTGCGCGGACGTTTCGTGCGCGAAGGTGCTGGACATTCGAGTACGGGACTTTTGTGGCGCGAAATAGACGCTGCGTTCCATAGCCGCGTATTAACTGGTGCAGTGCTAAATTCGATCTATATCGAGCCGCGCAACTTCCTCCAGGATGCGGCGACCATTGTGCTGGAGCATGTGCGGGGCGCTTTGAGGAAACATCGAAACCTCAAAGTGAACACTGTATTTAACGGCGAATTTGTGGCGGGTGACAAGCATGCTTGTAAAAGCATTAACAGCCGAAACTGCGAACTCTGCGGCACATCCGATCTGCAGGAGTGGTACCAACGATGCGTCATCGAACCCACCCTGGCATCGCTGGAAGAGTTCCAGGAACGCGACAGCGGATGGGCATTGGCGAGAATCATGAATCTGACCGTCAATGTCAATAAGTACAATTCGCTGCGCGCGGGATGTCACGTCAAGTAGCCGCGGGAGTTGGTGCTAAAGAAAACCACAATTAGCGTGCAATCCCCGGACAACGCGTGTTTCGCGTGGGCAGTGGTCGCTGCTCTCCATCCTGCCGAAAGAAATGTCGATCGCCCAAGTTCGTACCCGCACTATACTTCCATATTAAATCTCCAGGGCATTGAGTTCCCAATGTCCCTGGAGCAAATAGGGAATTTTGAGCGGCAGAACAGCGTCCCCATCAACGTGTACACCTTCGACGAGGAGAAAGAGTCAACGGTCTTTCCGCTGCGCCGCAACAGCCAAAAGAGGGATCAGCACATCAACTTGCTCTACACGCCGAATCAAGAGCACGGTGATGTAGGGCACTTTGTTCTAATCAAGAACTTATCCCGACTGGTGGGCATGCAGCTGAGCAGACACAAGGAAAAGAAATTCATCTGTGATCGGTACGTATAGAATACTTGTGAAATATTGAAATGTCACATGAAAACAAATTAAATACAAAAAATTTTGTGTTTACAGGTGTATGCATTACTTCGAATCTGTCGAGAAGCTGGAGAGCCATTCGCTGGACTGCGGGCAGATGAATGACTGCCATCCTGCTGCCCAGCGAAGGAAAAAATTTCCTCGGCTTCGAGAACCACTGCAAGAAAGAGCGGCTCCCCTTCGTGGTGTACGCAGATCTCGAGTGTGTTATTGAAAGAACAGAGGACAATCGAGTGGGTGATATAGACAATCAATTACATACATACCTGCACCATAAAGTGCACAGCATTGCATATTACATGCATTGTTCCTACGATACATCGCTATCGACGTATCGATGTTGCCGCGACGCGGATTGTGTTTCATGGTTCGTATACGAACTGAAAAAATTTGCAAACTTCGCCAAACCCATCTTGACCAGTAATGTTCCAATGCTGGATTTAACTCTGGAACAGTTGACGACATTTCGCGATGCAACACACTGTCATATTTGCGAAGAACCATTCAAGGCTGACGATGTACGAGTTCGCGATCATTGCCATCTCTCCGGACGGTTTAGAAGCCCAGCACATTCGGAGTGCAATTTAAATTATAAAAATGCGTTTTACATCCCCATAGTTTTCCATAATTTATCGGGCTACGATTCACATTTCATTATCGAGGAAATAGCTACCGCTTTCGAAGGTCACGTTGATGTATTGCCCATAACTAAAGAAAAATATATTTCTTTCACAAAAAATGCCGAAGATACGTCTGAATCAGACTCGCGAAATTATATTAAATTATGATTCATCGATTCGTACAAATTTCTCAATACCAGTCTCGACAAATTAGCATCTTTCCTTAGCACAGATCAATTAAAAATTTTACGATCCAAATTTGAAACATTATCCACCGAAGATTTCAATTTATTGACGCGAAAAGGCGTCTTTCCGTACGAATACCTTGATTGCGTGAACAAGCTGCAGGATCCATGCTTACCGCCGCGCGAGTCATTCTACAGTTCGTTAACGGGTGAGACTGTATCCGAGAGCGATTACGCGCATGCCGAGACTGTCTGGCAGCGTTTCGGGATTAGAACTTTGGGCGAATACAGCGACTTGTATTTGAAAACAGATGTCTTGTTATTGGCAGATATTTTTGAAAATTTTCGTGAACGTTGTATCAAGAGTTACGGACTAGATTCGGCGCATTATTATACTCTACCTGGTTTCACGTGCGATGCAATGCTAAAGCATACCAAAATTACATTCGAATTGCTCACCGACGTCGATATGGTCATGTTTATCGAACACGGTATTCGTGGGGGTTTAAGCCAATGGTCCGGAAGATACGCACATGCCAATAACAAGTACATGGCATCTTACGACGCATCGGAACAGTCATCGTACTTGATATACTTTGACGTGAACAATTTGTATGGATGGGCAATGTGTCAGCCTCTGCCACACGCTAAATTTCAATGGGTCGAAGATGCTGCAAATTTTGACGTGTCTTCAATCCGTGTCGATTCGCCCACGGGATACATTCTCGAGGTAGATCTGGAATATCCGCAACGTCTGCACGACGCTCATGCAGATCTGCCGTTCTGCCCGACGCGTGCCAAACCACTTGGTAGCCGGCAGGACAAGTTACTCGCGACGGTATATGATAAGCAGCGTTACGTCATCCATTATCGCAACCTGCAGCAGTGCACGCTTCACGGTCTTCGTATTACAAAGATACACCGCGTGCTTCAATTCGCTCAATCTCCCTGGCTCCACGATTACATCGAACTCAATACACGGTTTAGAACAGGCGCGACAAACGACTTTGAAAAAAATTTGTACAAATTGATGAACAACGCGGTATTCGGTAAAACTATGGAAAATGTACGAAATCACTTTTAACACGTTGGGAAGGGCGATATGGCGCGGAGGCAACGATCGCGAAACCAAATTTCCACAGCAGAAGTGTTTTTTCGGAAAATTTAATAGCTGTTGAATTGCGAAAACTCGAGGTGAAATTCAACAAACCGATATACGTGGGTATGTGCATTCTGGACATATCGAAAATTTGTTTGTATGAATTTCACTACGAGTACATGTCTCCCAAGCACGGACCAAATTGTAATATTCTATACACCGACACAGACAGCCTCATTTATCATATTCGATGCGACGATATCTACGAGACTATGAAACACAATATCGGTAGATTCGACACAAGCGATTATCCTATCGACAATCCATATAATATGCCGCGCGAAAATAAGAAGGTTCCAGGGCTGATGAAGGATGAAAATAACGGTGCGATAATGACCGAATTCGTAGGTCTTAGAGCGAAAATGTATGCACTTCGCGTAGACGGCAAAAGAGATACGAAAAAGGCGAAAGGCGTCAAGACCAACGTCATAGCCAGAACGATAACTTTCGACGATTACGCGAAGTGTTTGCAAAGGGAGATCGAAATGGTTCGCAGACAATCATGTATACGGTCTAAATATCATAAAGTGTACACCATTTCGGAATCTAAAATCGCTCTAAGTCCATACGACGACAAGCGGCATATCGTACCCGATTCGACCGACACTCTGCCCTGGGGACATTATAATATCCCATTGTAAAATATAAATTATTGTATTTATTATAAATAGTGGAATTATTGTATTATAAATAGTGGGATTATTGTATTATAAATAGTGGGATTATTGTATTATAAATAGTGGGATTAATGTGTTAAAATAAAAAAATTGTTTACACATTTACATATATGTATCATTGTATTTATTGAACCATGTATTATTTTACAATACATTATTTTTATTTATCCACAAATTGTGTGATTTATCAAACCCCAGCCACTTGACATATACCTTATCCCCCTTTCTACGCAGCACTTTTTCCACTAGATGCACATCAGGATCGGTGACGCGTTGCAGCTCCTGTTCATAGAATCCGCCGGCAACAGGTTTTCCACAGGAATCGGCGAGCAGATACGTTGCAGGATTAGTTGCCTGTACTTTGACTATCTTGAACACCTCCGTTGTCCAATTCGGCGTATAGCCTTTATCGAAGATGGTTTTAAATTTGCTCACGCGCACAAACTCGCCCAACTTGAATCTCGCTGGAGCAGCGATCTTTATGTTGCTGTACACGGTGGCTAGCAGCCTGTCGGCGATCACAGGGGTAACATCGCAAGGACGCATTCCGATGGTTCTATGTTTTCGTGCGTAATACTCTGCAAGCAGACGCGATAGCGCATCGGTCCATCTATAGGTTCCATTGAGTGTAAACAATTTCCACATATTGTTCTTCAAAGTTCGATTGAAACGTTCTACGACGGAGGCCTTCATCACCGAATACGTCGAATAATGATTAATATCGTGCTTTGTCAAGAGTTTCTGCATATCGGCGTTGTAAAATTCTTTTCCTTGATCGGTTTGCAAATTTTTCGGATATCGATCTCTAAATATCTTTGCAAACGCTTTAGTCACCTCAGCACCACTTTTAGTCTTGAGCGGCACCGCCCATGCATACTTGCTCAACACATCGATGACGGTAAGTATGTAGTGGTGACCTTGGTTGAAACGCGAGTATGGACGCATTTCTACAATGTCAGCTTGCCACAAATCATCGTATCCGTGCACTACGACGCGTCTCCGCGGGAAATGTCTTCGAGCTGGAGCGTGCAATTCCTCAACGAGTTGTAGCTTCTTGTGATTATGGTTTTCATCATTACTCTTGGATTTCGATAATGGTTGCATGTTTGATCGCAGAGGTGTCTTGGACACGAATGACGCGATAATTATCGCGTACATTTATTATGTGCTTCTCGTCGGTCCGAGGAAATTCTGGACAAGTTGCTGCTCCGTAGCAAAAGCGGTTATAGCCTCTTTAACTTTACGAGTTTCATTGTCCGGTTGTGGGATAGAATTCAACGCCTCCGATATCTTTTGAACGCTGTTTTGCAACGTTAGCATATCTCTTTGAAACACAACCAGCTTCCTCGCTAATTCTTCCTGCTGCTCTCTCAAAAGTTTAATGTTCTTTTCCACGTATAGTTTATTGACGACATCGGTGTCGGCCACCGGCTGAGCTACTGGCGTATCTTGCGTGATTTCGCATCAAAGTCGGCATCAGCCACGCAAAGGGCGTTATCTCGCATGTAATTTCGAAGCAAACCGTTCCATTTGTAATAGTCCATTCTAGCTGCTCCACTCTTCTCGAGTGATACCCCAAATTTGTTGATCGGCATCTCGATGCATACAGCGCACATCATCGGCGTGCGGTTTAATTTATAATGAGGCCTACCTCGCGGAGTTCCTCGATAATCGATATAATTTCGGGATCATGAGAGTTGTTACCCGCCTGACGCGACGCTTCAAGCAAACGCATTCGATCCACCAACTCGTTGGGATCGTTCCAGTGTACGTAATCGATCTTGTTATCGTTTACCACCATGGCGCGCGGTACCGTTAGACCTTTCCCTGCCCTGCTAGTCGATGCGCGAGGGAGTAGCGGTGCAATTACATATTTGTACTTGTGTCCCTTGTTGCTCAATATGGGATTTTTAGCACCATGACCGCGTCTGTGGGCGTTCGTCGCCAGCAGTATACTTTTATATTTTTGTTTATCGGCATCGGTGTATACAGCATCATCGGGAATTCTCTTGAAAATCAGTTCGTAAAGACCGGGTGTTCCTCTGTATTTTACACCATCTATGATTATGTTATCATCCATGTCTATATCGAAAGCCTTATCCCCAAGCCTCGTTCCACTATTGCCAAAGTATACGCCGTACACATAGTCCATCGTTGTATCCTTATCACCACTTAGGATCGCGCTCATGTATTTTTGCCCCAGCGGGCCGAAATGACTGCGAAACGTCTCTTGTCCCTCGGATGTTTGGAATTGCTGTCTAATAGATGTTACAAACGACTCATTGGGGCTAGTTTCGAAAACGTCATCATCAACGGTTGAGAGCGATTGCACATTGGGTAATGTACTTATTGGCGTGGGTGGAGCCGGAGAATCGCTTGATCCAACATTCTGTCGTTTCCGCTTCGATTGAACTGGTGTCGAGGTTATGGGTGAATATTCCGTTCACATGTGCTCTTTCCTCTTTCTCTTTCGCTATTCTCTCGCGATCCTTAATCTCCAGAGTATCGATATCGATCATCGCTGTACCGCAGACGTTGCTTTCCCACCGACGTGTTGACGACGATTGACCATCTCATGGTATGGCAAACTCGTTAAATCCCTTTCTATAACGTCCATTGGACATCGCGCTATCCTTGTCTATCACCACGAAACCATAATCCCGTTGCCAACAATTACGACACAAAGCGCAGAAATCCTCGTAAGACATGTCGGTGTTTACGTGATCGTTGTACACATGTTTCAAGTTGGTACCATCCTGCTTAAACAGAATCAACAGATTCGCATTGTCGCGTATAAGATGTTTGGGAATCTTTGCATACGTCTGACAGAGATAGAAACAGTCAACGTTCGAGTGGCGCCCCATTGCAAAGTACTCTCGTATCGTATCTTGCTTGTCGCATGCCACGTCATCAAAAATAAAAATGGAATTCGGAAGCGATTCGCTCGGTGGGATGACGTCACTGTTATTCGAAAACGTAAAGTAGCCAATTTCATCTATCGGAGTCAATAAATTCTCCAAGTACTGATATTTCGGCTGTTGCAACGACTTGGAATACACGTACACGTTCTCGAAGTGGACGCCGTGAGGACTTTCCAACAAGCTGATCAGCACGTTGGTCTTTCCACAATTTGATGGACCACAAATGAGGCAGCGGATAGTGTTTGGTAGCATGCTACCATGTCTGCGTCCTGTTTTCGAAGACATCACTCGTGATTTATCATCAAAATTTGTCACGCGTATGGTTACAGGTTGTCGCACGAATCGCATCCTCCCCGCGAACCGTGAAAAATGATTTTGATACGTCGAGGTGGTGATGCACCCTATTTATAGGTCCACGTCGAAACACCACAGCTCAGTATTCAATATGCTTCTGATCCTGTCGGATATTCGAGACCTAACCTCTGAACAATTGAAATATATACCAAAGATTATTCTACTGCGAGAGTTTGGCACACACATTGATCGGTTGTGGGACAGGCTCCCCGAGCATATAAAAGCCAATTCCGAGGTTCGACAGTATCGCCGGTGCTTGGAACATTATAATCGCCCTTGGCAGCGAACGCATATCGACGGTCCGGCACCATTGATTAAAAACTGTAGCGAATGTCACCGACGACAGTAAAGAAAGGTCGTGGTTTGTTAAATCGGGTGATAAACGCGCTACCAATCGAATTACACATTCCGGGATATCAGTTTTGCGGTCCAGGAACTCATCTTGCAAAACGATTGGCTAGAGGGGATCGAGGTATCAATCCGTTGGACGCAGCGTGTCACGAACACGATATTGCGTATTCGCGTAGCAACGACCTCAGCGAAAGGCACGCGGCAGATAACGTTCTCGCTGACAAAGCGCGAAAACGCATCGTTGCGCGAGACTCGACTCTGGGTGAAAGAGGTGCTGCTACAGCTGTTTGGGCAGCTATGAAGGCCAAGACGATGATCGGAATGGGGATGAAAACAAAAACTCGCAAAAGGACTCCAAAGAGAGCATCGCAAAAGCGGATTCTTCCGGTGGCAAAACGGGGTGATATATTACCACTTTTACCGCTGTTGGGTGTTCTCGGATCATTGGCTGGTGGAGCGGCGGGGATCGCCAAGGCGGTAAACGATAATAAGGCGGCGCAACGTCAGCTGCAGGAAATGCAACGCCATAATCGCTCCATGGAAGGTCGCGGACTTTATCTCGCGCCGTACAAGCGCGGACAGGGAATATCTAAACGAAAAAAAAAACGTCGAAAAGAAAATAAAAATGCCTGTGGGCGTAACTACCGATGTGCAATTGGAGGAGTTGGCAAAACGTATGCGTATTCCATTCTTTAGAGGTGTTTTTATGCGCAACGCGTTACCAGCTGGTGGAGTACGTCGAAACGAGAGCGGTATCGTAAATTTGGACAATGCCGAGGGGCCGGGGACTCATTGGGTGGCGTATGCGAAGAGAGGGTGTCGAGCTATATATTTCGACAGCTTTGGGAATCTTCGACCGCCGATGGAATTGGTAAAATATCTGGATAAGGATGCTGTGAAAATTGAATACAATCGAACGTCCTATCAGAAGTATGATCAGAGCAATTGCGGACAACTATGTCTACGCTTTCTACAAACGATCGGTGCCAAATTTAAGGATTGATTTCCCACCACTCTGATTCAGTACTGGTCGAGCAGTTCGGGCGGAATATGTCGTTAACATTCACTCTAACCGGCAAGAGTAGCACCCTCGCGGTGAGCTACTTTCCACCCATAGATTTGAGCGACGATGATTACGAGCTTGGTCTAACAACCTTTGAAACTTATCACACAATACCGAACATCGACTCGAGCAACGATAAATTCTACTTCATCGTAAACAACAGCCCCCACAGCGCTTATGAATACATTACGATTCCCCACGGCTCCTACGAACTAGACGCCATTGCCAAGTACCTGAAGCAGCGATTACTCGAGCGGTATCCTAAAAATCTTGGTGGCACCGATGACGACAACGATGACGGTGACAACGATCTGTATCCTATAGTGTTGCGTCCCAACAACAATACCATGAAAAGCGAGCTTTACTGTCGGTTCACCGTAGACTTTACAAAGCCCAACAACATTGGATCGCTGCTAGGATTCTCGACGAATCGGGTATTAGCACCAGAACGATGGCACGAATCGGACGATCCAATTAATATCATGAACGTGAACATTATTCGCATAGAATGTAGCGTGACCGCTGGTGCGTACAACAATGGGAGGCGTGTACATACGATACATGAATTTTCTCCGAGAGTTCCACCAGGATATAAGATATCGGAAACGCCCGCACAGATCATTTACCTTCCAATCACCGCACGGGTCCTTACGGATCTGACGATACGCGTTGTGGATCAAGACGGACGGTTGCTCGATTTTAGAGGTGAAGAGATTACAATCAGACTGCACGTGCGAAGACGACGACGATAATACGTGTGGTGCGAAAGAAATGCTTGTATTGAACGACTCCAGAAACCCGTTTGTTCCAAGTGAAATTGTTTACAACACCAACAACTGCAACAGCTCTGATCACGCTAAAAAGAAGAGGCTCAGTGCTGTGAACATTGCATTTTTGAAATCTTTGGGATTCATTGTGCGCATTTAAGTTGAAAAAATGGCTGATATTCTAAGCATTGGAGGGAAGCCGACGTTTGATGATCGCATCGTCAAGCTCGAGACTCACACATACAACCCATACGTCAACACGACGTTTGGATACAGCGATGAGATAAGAATACCGATACAGCAGCAGGATTTATACACATTGCCGTGTGAAAGTTTCCTCTATGTGGAGGGGAAATTGAAGATAAATAAGCCAAATGATGCGTTAACGGTGATGTTGGGAAATAATTGTGTGGCGTTCTTATTCGATGAGATTCGATACGAGCTGAATGGCGTGGAGATTGATCGCAACAGAAACGTTGGAATAACTAGCACGCTTAAAAACTATGTATCGCTGACATCGGACGAAGACAAAAATATGGAGAATGCCGGATGGGGCTTGAAACGACGCGATGGGCCAATAGTGAAAAATCATTTCAATTTTTGCATCCCACTCAAATATTTGCTAGGATTTTGGGAGAACTACAAACACATGATTATTAATGCGCGTCCCGAATTGATTTTAATACGGTCGCGCAACGACAACAATGCTCTGATAGGATCATCGGTGTTGGAACCAGAAATTAAATTATTTAAACTACAATGGCGGATGCCTCATGTGACGCTGAACGACATTAATAAGCTATCGTTGCTACGTACTTTGGAAAGTGGACAAAACCTGAGCATTTGTTTTCAATCGTGGGATCTGTACGAGTATCCTATGTTGCAAAACACAAACAAGCATTCCTGGGCCGTAAAGGCATCCGCACAGCTGGAGAAGCCACGATGCGTGATCCTTGCTCTACAGACTGGTCGAAAGAATGTGACGAGCGAAGACGTTACTAAGTTCAACAACTGTAAATTGACTAATGTCAAACTTTTTCTCAACTCGGAATTTTACCCATACGATGACATGAACTTGGACTTTGACAAGAATAAGCATGCCATCTTGTATCACATGTATACGCAATTCGGTAAATCGTATTATGGACATAGTTGCAACGAGGCATTATTCACCGTGGCTGAATTTTTACAATTTGGTCCCATCGTGGTGATTGATTGTTCGCGACAAAATGAGTCGATCAAGAATGGCACCGTGGACGTGCGCATAGAATTCGAGTGTAAAGAGAATGTGCCGGCAAATACTACAGCCTACTGTCTGATTCTGCACGATCGGGTGGTTGAATACAATCCACTGACAAACGTAGTGCGCAAAATGAATTAAATTGCCACGCTACTTGCGCGCCATCTCCTGTGTCAAAATCATACAAAATTTCATCGTGAAAATCGAGATGCTTTACGAGAAAGACTGCATTCTCCTGTCTGTCTCGGAAACGAACGGACCTCTAAATTGTACCGATAATGGCTGTACCAACATTCGTTGACCTGCAAGGGTTCATCGTCGATGGAAGATTTGTCGCGAAGGAAGTGGCTGTCCTACGCAAGGGAACAGTTCTCTCGCACTATATTTTTGGGAGTCCTATGTCACAATTCCTTCTTACAAAATCCGACAAATCAAGCATTCGGTGGTTGACGGCAAAACATCACGGACTACGGTGGAACGATGGAGACGTTCCGTACAGTATGGCTAAACAGCTAATTACGAAAGCTGTAGCTGATGCGATCGACGAAGAAGATGACACATCTCATATAGTATACGTTAAAGGGTTGCAGAAACGCGACTGGCTTGCGGATTTCCTCGACGAAAATACCAGAGCGGACGTAATCATCGAGACGCTGGACATTGACTACGAGGATATCAAATCCCTAAATAAGCTAAATGTAGTTGATACTCTGCGATGTGGCAGACACGCAAAGCACTGTGCCTTGCAAAATGTATTTAAAATATTCAACTGGTGGTCTAAACACCAGAGGGAAATGCTTAAATAAAATATAACCAATTTTTTAATACATAAATGTTTTTTTTCTTCACCCTCCCCAACCTCCAACCTCCTGCATGTACGCTAGATTAAGACGATAGTTGTAATTATTATGTAGAAACCGTTCGATACCCGTTCAATACCGTTTGATACCCCGTTCAGAGTGGTATGATTTACGTTCGATACCCGTTGAAAGCCGTTCAATACCGTTCGATACCCGTTCGATTCGCGTTCAAAGCCGTTCAAAGCCGTTCAACATTGTTCAATACCCGATCGATACACGTTCAAAGTGGTACGATTTACGTTCGATACCCGTTAAAAGCATTTCAATACCGTTCGATACCCGTTCGATTCGCGTTCAAAGCCGTTCAAAACCGTACAATACCCGATCGATACACGTTCAAAGTGGTACGATTCATGTTAAATAGCCGTTCAAAACCCGTTTGATTCGCGTTCAAAACCGTTCAAAGTGATATGGTCTAGCTGAATGATGCGTCAAAGAAGAAGGGAAAGAAGACGCGTGTGAAAAAGGAGAGGATGGGCAGTGATGAAGATAAGTGCTGGAGGATAATCAGCGAAAAAAAAATGTAGGTGGGAGAACGAAGACATTCTACTTTTGCAAAGCTATGTACTTCTCGATTTCGAGTTATGAGTTTAGATGCGAGAGCTTGGAGACGCAGCGAGACCAGTTGCATTCAAATCTTCATTGAATGCAGTTTAGAACATTTTTTTGTGCGCGATCAAATTGACAAAAATGGTACAACAACGCATCGCACCCGAGTGGGACGAGGAGCCATGCTCCGACGTCTTTGAGGTATGTACTTTAAAATATATTTTAACATTTATCGCGTTTAACCGTTGAAATCGAGCGAGATCAAATCAGACGGCTGTTGTGTTAGTGTTATATCGTGGGTTCTATTTTCCAGAACTCGCCACCGCCAACACCGACGCCGTCACCATCGCCATCGCCGTCACCGTCGCCGTCGCCGTCGCCATCGCCGCCGCCTCCAATCGCATGTAATACTTTGTATTTTTTTTCTTTTTTTCTTTTTTGTCCGTTTTGAAGTATTAATATTATATCGACGTTTGTGTGTATGTTCTAGAACAATGAGTTCCTCATGAGGCGTTTGGGGATGTTGGCGCGGATGCTAGAGGACGTTGCATCTGCAGCCCCTAATCAGGAGGAGATGCGGCGACGGGCGGGATTGGCGGCCGGCCCTGCCATGGCGGAAAGGCTGAGACAACCGTGGGTGCCCTACAGGCAGGTGGGGCCCCTGCGGCGACCGCGGCCTCCATCACCACGAGAAACCGGGTGGATTGATGTCAGCAGGCCGCAGTCGCTGCAGGGGTGGGTGATGACGCCTCCGGGGTCAACATCGCCACCACCCATGATGTGGACGCCTCCGGGGTCGCCATCATCGGCGGCGTCGTCATCGCCATCATGTAGCACACCACCCTGGTGGCCTCCGCCGACGCCGCCGACGCCGTCCTCGCAGTCCTCGCAGTCCTCGCCGACGACATCGCCGCCTCCAGTGGTATGTAATACTTTGTATTGTTATGTATGTTTCATGTTTTAATATGTTTAATGTGTGAGTATTATATCGACGTTTGTATCTGTGTGCAGGTGATTGATAGAAATGTATGGTACCCGCCACCGACGCCGCCGCCGTCGCCGCCGTCGCCCCCATCGCCACCGACACCGCCATAATTTTTTCAATTTTTTTTATTTTTACTATTTTATTTTATCTTTAATAGTTTTTTGTAACAATATATATATTCTTAAACATATTTTCTGTCTCGATTTCATTTACTCGTCTTCCTCGCCACCTAATTTTAAGATTCCGCGTTTCAATAAACAGTTTCCTTACAATTGGAAATTAAAGAATTAGTGAAATTTAATCGACACGCTGCCGTCAGAATCTCCGCGGACTAACGTGCCGGCGAACATTTCCCCAACGATTACGACCCGCCGTTTAAATCACGCGCAGATTGTTTAGCTTTAAAATAATACTGTCTCTTTCCCTCCTCCAAGTACATGGTTTGTAAAAAATTATTATTTCTCTGTGTTGGGGGGGGGGGGGGGGGGGGTAAAACATTAGGGGGAAAAAAATTTCTGAGAGCGGATCGAGTCTGAAAAAGACTTTTCTCGGAGGTCATTCCTCGTCTGAAAATGTTCCGACGGTGGGTCCGGTCTGGAGAGGTCTCCGCGGCCGCTCGGCCCGGACTGATCCCCTCCACGATCGCGGCTTCCCCCACTCCGCGGCTCGGGCGCGCGCAACCGACCTTCCACTCCCCGCAGGCCCCGCGTCCATGTTTCCCTCCGCCGCGCTCCCCCGCGCGCCCTCACTTCCCCCCCGCCCCCGCGCTCCCCTCAGAGGACCTGAGTTAGAATCCCCTTAGCCTTACTACTAGGCGAGATAATTTTAAAACGATATTCATCCGCTCAATCTCTATTTAGAATCACCGCCTGGTGCTTGCGGTGGCTACGGAGTAATGCTCTAACGAAGCGCGGAGCTTACCTACGACCAGACGAGATTGAAGCAGCCCGGAACCGCTGGCTGTTCATCGTACAACACCAGGAGTTTGAATCGGAGATTCAACGACTGCAATCTGGTCATCCTTTACCAAGCCGCAGCCGGCTGCTACGGCTTAATCCGTACCTAGACGCCCATGGCCTTCTGCGTGTTGGAGGAAGGCTACGCCATGCTGCACTGCCAAGGGACGCCAAACACCAGGTGCTGTTACCTCGCGATAGTAGGTTGACGGAGCTCCTGGTGGACGAAGCCCATCAACGCACGCTGCATGGGGGAACGCAACTCGTTTTGGCCACATTGCGCCAGAACTACTGGATACTACAAGGAAGACAACGGGTGAAGGCGACCATACGACGCTGCCCGACTTGCATACGTTGGCGAGCGTCAACTGGACAGCAGCTGATGGGAGACTTACCTGCTACGCGTGTAACTCCAGCCCGCCCCTTCCTCCACGTGGGAATCGACTATGCCGGCCCTGTATCGCTGCTAATGTCCCGAGGAAGAGGTTGACGCACACATAAGGGCTATGTTGCGTTGTTCGTCTGCCTGAGCACGCGAGTGGTCCATCTTGAATTAGTTTCTGATTGCAGTACTGATGCTTTCCTCGCTGCCCTGCGCCGCTTCACGTCCCGGCGAGGTCTCTGCACTGTGATCCAGAGCGACAGAGGTACTAACTTCGTGGGCGCCGCCCGCGAGCTGAAGGAGATGCTGAAGACCATTGACACCGCCCACGACCGTATCCACTCCACATTGCTGAAGGAAGGAATAGAATGGCGATTCAATCCTCCTGCTGCTCCTCATTTCGGAGGACTCTGGGAAGCAGCCGTCAAGTCTACAAAGTAACACCTAAGGCGGGTGGTAGGCGATCAGAACCTCACCTTCGAGGAGATGTCGACGCTGCTCCATCAGATCGAGGCCTGCCTCAACTCCCGTCCACTACAAGCGATGAGCGACGACCCTGGCGACCTGACTCCACTGACGCCCGGTCATTTCTTGATCGGCGATGCATTACTGAGCTTGCCCGATCCTGTCATCGAGGACGTCCCATCTTCTCGTCTCTCTCGGTGGCATCTGCTGCAACAGATGCGGTTGCAATTCTGGAGACGTTGGACCACCGAGTACCTACAATCGCTCCAAGCACGTAACAAGTGGATCCGCCCTCGCCCTCAGCCCCGCGTCGGTGATCTGTGCATAATTAAATCCGAATTAACCTCACCTGCCCGATGGCCTCTTGCGCGAATTACTCACCTGCATCCGGGCGACGATGGGTTAACTCGCGTTGTTACTGTAAAGACTGCTCGTTCAGAATTCGTAAGACCCGTCACTAAATTAGTTTTCTTGCCACTTACACAGAACACCGAACAAACACCTTCACTTCACGATTCCATTGCATTAGATCGCGATCAATAATACTACTAGAGTCGTCTGAAGCCTCCACATGAGTTGAGCGGCGCCACCGCTACGCTACAGTCAACGTGATATCGATCGGTGTATCGATCTATGTAACGCTTGCCAGATAAATTCAGATTCATCGAGTGATGAATGCCGGGGAGAATGTTCACGAAAGTGGCATCTTAGTGACACCTATTGACGATCTATACTAATTAGGCAAGTGGCATAGGCCTGCTCACTCATGTGGAGCGCGAATCGCGTCCCCTTCCATCGACTCTCGATTCCTGGAAGGGGGAGGCTTACGTTTCGTAGAAATTGACCCTGATTTCTGGGAATCGCTCACTCTGCTCTTGACCTCACCACCGCTTGGTAATTATACATCGCTTATATTTGCTTGCACTACTTTCGCTTTTGCTACGAAACCTAAGCTTCGCGACATTGCTTCGCAAGTTAGACTAGTGCTTAATACTCCTTTTCTATATCTAATAATTATTGTAAATTAACTATTGACTGTGCGTGTAAGAGTTGTATATTTGACGTTGTTACCTTTGTACAGAAATCTAAATTATAACGTAAACTCTAATTAGAACGTGTAATTGTACAGTGTCACTCGTTAAATAACTAATTGTGCCGCTTTACCTGCCACTGCATTTATAATTGTGCCTATAAAGATATAAGAATTAAAACAACATAATTTACTTTTGAACCGTTAATTGTAACTCGCCTGGCTTAAATTAGTTTGCTCGTACCTCGTTATCCACGCTTATAAAAACCGCTAAATTACATTGTAACAATCTGCTTAATATTATGTAATACATTGTAATGGAATGTATGAACACAGCATTTTAGCTGTGTGTATGTAGATGTGTCATCTTAAGCGCAGTTGGAAAGCACCTTTATGTACTGGCAGCTCATTTTGATTTCACATCTTTTTTTGTATTGTATATTTTTTCTATTTTTAGTGATTTATATTATTACCTTTTATTTTTTGTGATTTATTCGATTTTCGTGTACTTGGCGTAATTTTTTTACTTTTTTGAATTGTACGTTACTTTGTCTGATAATATATTGATTGAATAATAACTAGACAGCAAATGCAATCGCAAAAAAAACTCCGCAATCCCGATTGTTAGGTTGAGCATATAGGGGAAGGTAGGGTAAGACAGGGTAGTTAAGATTTGATGATGAATAA
Organism: Andrena bicolor; assembly: GCA_960531205.1. Classification (NCBI taxonomy): domain Eukaryota; kingdom Metazoa; phylum Arthropoda; class Insecta; order Hymenoptera; family Andrenidae; genus Andrena; species Andrena bicolor. The sequence continues at coordinate 1,210,533 of CAUIJW010000012.1, forward strand.
AACACAGGTTTTCATAATCAACTTATCAATTTTATGTCTGAACCATTCTTTGGTATTAAGTGTTTCAGTTTAATTATGGATCAACCTAATCTGTACAGGTTTTAATAGAATTAATAGAATAAAGACAAAAATTCAGAAAAAGTCCTTTCTGCCGATTGTTAGGTAAAGCTTGTATATGTGGAAATTCAATAAATTCTTTGTCACGTCCTGGGTTGAGGTCTTTGGGGACGATGACAATGTGGGGTAAGAAATCAGGCGAGAATGTGTAATCCTGCACGCTGAGGGTTTTCGGGAGTCAGGCGAGAACGTAAAATCCTACACACTGAGGATCTTCGGGAATCAGGCGAGAACGTAAAATCCTTTACACTGAGGTGTGACGTCCCACGATTTTTCGCGCGTTTCTTATTCCATAAACCTCAAAATCACACCACCAAAGTCTATCGAACTCAACTCCTACACCATCTCCTCAATAGCCGATCACCTTGATGTTGCACCTTAGCGGTCAACAACACAAGATGATGAATACAAACCTCCACCTCGCTGATGTACCTTAGCGGTCCCCATCACGAGATGATCGTTTTAAAACCCTCTTCACTCATTCGTCCTACAAAGGCACGAATCATTCCCTCTAAAAACGAATTCAAACAAGTCCCTCATTACAAATCCCTCTTAAATCGAGACCACGTCTCAATCCCCTCTCTACGTCACAACAGGGTCCAAACACTCTAACCCCTTTCCTATCAAACACCCAAAATCCAATCGAAGAGTTGAGTATCTCTACTACAGTTACAAAAACCCCACAAACCTAATTACGACGCATTTGGCGTACGTGACAAAATATGGCTATTAATAGCCATACCGTTTACAAAAACCCCGGAAATCATACTGCGTCTTATTCCGAAATGTGTCAAGGTCTTTACCGCGCGTACCCCCGCAATACTCCTGTAAAATTACATAAATACGAGGTCCTGCGAGGCCTCGTCCTCTTTCATCGCAGAACTTTTGACAAAGTGTTATCCAAAAGTATTCATTAAACGGTGTTAAAGATTTATTATTATTACTAAATATTCAAAGTGTTCAATTCAGTGACCAACAATCACCAATCATTGTAAGTCATTATAATTACTATTATTAAGGAATGTCACCCTCATTCATATTTCTTCGCATAAATAACGCTTATTGCATTCTATATTATTCTTATATTACTTTGTACTAATAACGCTTATTGCATTCTAAAGCTTATTGCTTCATTCATTATTTTGCATTACTATTCTTATATTTTCTATATCAACGTTTATTGCTATTCATTTATATTTTGTATATTATTTTATACTATTATTGCTTATATCATAACTATCGCATATTGTATTTCATACTCATATTCTTGTATTGTGTCTAATTACCGTTTAAACAAAACATACTTGGGTTTAAAGTTAATAAACCTATTTGTTTCCAATCACGTTTCAAATTATTGTGTGTATCCTCGAGTCGTAAAGATTCCCAACGAAACCAAGCTGCCGCAACAGCTGATTCGCGAGAGCGCTCCCAGTGTTTACAAACATATCATTGCAAGAGCCGTGCAACCCACGAAAATACTAAACGTGGTTTCTTATATAACTGCAACGGTAAATCCTATTACTGAAACCAAAACAAATATAAGGTACTATAACGGGTGCTCTCCAAGTGTATATTTACCTTCCCTGGTCGATTAGAGTGAAGGATTAAAGATTCGCGCCTGATCGCCTCCAGAAATTCTAAGTGTGACGCATTTAATATTCGCGCCTAAGTCCCTCAAAACCCTCAGTGTGAAGGATTTAAGATTCGCGCCTGAGTCCCTCAAACCCCTCAGTGTGAAGGATTTAAGATTCGCGTCTGAGTCCCTCAAACCCCTCAGTGTGAAGGATTTAAGATTCGCGCCTGAGTCCCTCAAACCCCTCAGTGTGAAGGATTTAAGATTCGCGCCTGAGTCCCTCAAACCCCTCAGTGTGAAGGATTTAAGATTCGCGCCTGAGTTCCCTCAAACCCCTCAGTGTGAAGGATTTCAGATTCGCGCCTGAGTTCCCCAAAACACTCAGTGTGAAGGATTCAAGATTCGCGCCTGAGTTCCTTCCCTCAAATCCTTCAGAGTGCCGGATTATAGATTCGCGCCTGATCTAAACCTTCCCCGTAGTCATCGTTCCCAAAAGACCTCACCCGGGACGTGACAGAGGATTTTCGGGAATCAGGCGAGAACGTGTAATCCTGCACGCTGAGGGTTTTCGGGAGTCAGGCGAGAACGTAAAATCCTACACACTGAGGATTTTCGGGAATCGGGCGAGAATGTGTAATCCTGCACGCTGAGGGTTTTCAGGAGTCAGGCGAGAACGTAAAATCCTACACACTGAGGATTTTCGGGAATCAGGCGAGAACGTAAAATCCTACACACTGGGTTAGGCAGAAATCAGCCGAGGATCTTAAATCCTGCACGCTAATCGACCAGGGAAGGTTTAAAGGTAACCGCGCGCCAGGGAGACACCCGTTAGACCACTTGTGGTTTTTACTTTAGTTTTGGTAATCGGATTTACGGTTGCATTGTCATAAGAAGCCGCCCGTGCTATTCCGCGAAATTCGTCTAGACGTTGGTCGAACGCGAGCTATGTAAAAGTAAGCCCACTAAATATTATAAGAACTCCGGTGTTCGCGCAGCCAGATCAGCTGTTGCAGCGGTTTGTTTTGGAAGGGAACCTTCGTACCGAAGATTTAACACAATAACTCGAAGCGTGAATTAAATAAAACTGGTTTATTCAGTTTGTAGCACAAAACAAGCCATGCATGTTATTGTGCAGGTAACTTAGTTTATAATAATGCGTTATGCGTTTAGGATTAACACAAAACAATTATATAAATGGTTATTTATAAAGATATAAGTATGAATATGATATACATGAATATAAATCGTGGTAAAGATATAAAACAATAGGCATGAAATAATAGACCGTCGCAATAAGCGGGTAATAATGGTATAAAACAATAAGAGTTAGCAATGATACCAATATAAAGCAATAAGCATGAAATAGTAATATAAATGGTAAGAGTTAGCAATAGTACATGAGAAATAAATGAGGGTGATATACCGTGTAACAATGGTTAATGTTAATTGCTTACGATAAATGTCGATGAGTAGTTCGTTGAAATTGATTCTAAACACTTTATGATTGTAAAGATACTCTCCGCGTGATGTTTCTGCAGAAAGAGGATCTCTGTCTCTCGGGCCCTTGTATTTATGTGAATTTTACATGATTGTTAGGTATGAAGGGTACGCGCGGTATGGGCCTTGGCCTACTTACAAAATATGCGTCGCAATAGGACTTCCGGGGTTTTTATAGGATATGCGTCTATAATTAGTTAAGGACACGTGGATGAAATATTCGTGGCAATAAGACTGGATTGGATGGGTTTTTTGGAGGTTTGATTGGAAAGGGGTGAGTGTGGCTTTGACTTCTTTGGTCATGGAGAGGGGGTGAGACGTGGTCTCGAGATAAGGAGTTTTTGGGGCGAGGGACTTGTTTAAATTTAAATATGAGGGAAGAGATCGTGCCTCGTAGGGCGAATAAGGAAAGGGGATTTCGTACCGATCGTCTTGAGATGGGGACCGCTAAGGTACATCGTCAAGGTGATCGGCGATTGGGAAAAAAGGGGTGAGAGTTGAAGTTTGGGGACTTTCGGTGGAGTTATGGAGTGATTTATGGGGGAGAGTTGAAATAGTACCGCGTGAAAAATAGTGTCTCGTCACACTTCATCACCTTTTCCGTCATGTTTGTTCAAAAAAGGATATAACTTTTCAAGATAAATTTTATAAAAACGAAAGTGAAAAATACTCGTATTTGTATACATTTTTTTGTGAATGCCAATGAGACTGTGGAAATTAATGTAAGGATAAAACGAACGATACTGCGTCTCTTTTTAAGAATAATTTACAGTTCTGTGCATTCGGAAGTATAGGTCTTCAGCAAACATCGACTTAAATTAAATTTTCACGTTTATTTTAAATAAAAGTTTAAAGTATTATCACGTATTATCAATTATTCTGGTCATACGTTGTTCTCTCAAATAGCAGCAAGTTAAAGGCAGCGGTAGGATGAGAAGAAATGGTTTGTAGAAAGAAAACAAAATGAAATAATCGTTTGATATTATACTGTATTCTCGTTGGTAAATTTTTATTAAAAGCACGAGAGCATTCTCATCACACATATCTATCTAATCGTTACACAAATTAATATTCCGTCACATTATTGTTTGTTTTTTAATGAAATTAGAAAAGAACGTATAAATCGGCTTCAAAAACACTATATTACACGTGTAGCCTCTCCGGTTTTGTAAGGAAAAGGAGATTTCTGGACAGACAAGGTTTATTCGGATTAGGTAGGAATACATGGTTTGTTGGAAGAAAGGGGCTACAAATTTCACAAAATCAGACATTGCGTCTCGTTGAATTTATACAATTTCGATTGTTTCTAATGGGCGAGGTGCATATGGCACATGGTTTTAATCTAATGAGGCGTCCAGGAGTTACTCTGTACTCTCCTGTTCGGTTGGCGTCCAGGTATTATCGCTGTACTCTCCATACCGAACAGGCGTCCAAGAATAATCTCCCGTACTCTCCTCTCTAATTCTAAAGAGATGCTCTGTACTCTCTCGACCAGTAGGCGTCCAGGTATTATCGCCGTACTCTCCATACCGGTCGAGCGTCCAGGAACAGACTCTAGTCCCTCCAGCAGGCGTCCAGGTATTATCGCCGAACTCTCCTGCCGGAGTCCCTAAGCTGTTCGAGAGCGGCCGTGTGTGTACCTCGTCCTCTCTCTCGAAACAGCGAAGAAGAATTATGCCTTTGCGGTCCTCTAATTTATACCCGATCGTTGCTATCCGCGGCCGCAGAAATCAACAAACGCGTCGTCAAGCGCGAGTCTCGTGAGACGCGGTCCCGCGCCCGCACGCCTCTCCTCTCGGGCAGCCTACAAGCGTGTCCGCGAAACGTCTCGATGGTCAGCGTTTCTCAATCCTCCTTTTCTGCATGCTACACACGTATTTTTTTGTAAAATACACATATTAGATCAAAACGTGGCCTTTTCCTACGGACCGCTGTACCATCATCTTCGGAATCACCATTCTAAGATTAAAAATCTCGTTTCCTCTGGGTGTTCTGAAACAATATTATTAAACGATACATTTTGAAATGTGTAGCAACTCGTAGTAGACAATCTTATGCAAACATACAATTCCTACCTTTATATCCCATATTATTTTATTTTATTAAGGTTTACATAACAACTCTAAATTGCTGGTATAAAAATAAATAAATATCTGGCAATTTAAATGCAATGCAACTTGTTACAATATATATTATTTTGTACATGCATGGTACAAATTTCCAGAAACTTATGAGAAAGATGCTTTTCTGTCGAACCTTCTTCGAACAACTTCCAAGTCTGTGATTTTACATAAAGTCTTTAAAAAAATTTTGGCGAATTACACAGTACAACAAAATTTGACTTTTTCTCGGACTTGTAACATTCAATAGGCGTTTCTTATAGGTTTTCATGCCCTGAAAACGAATCCGCAACCCGTTTGTCGCCATCACCCTTAGTTTTTGAGAAAATCGATTTTGAAAAAAACTGCAAATTTTCAACTTTGAACATATTTTCTGTCGAAACGGTAATAGTTATTCGATTGTTCGTTGCGTCAAATTATTCTATGAACCTTCCCGAATACAAAGATGTAAGTGATTATTGCGTTATGAACATTTAAATATGTTTAAACAACGATCAAAGGGAAAAGGACACCCGAAATGCACCAATTTTTGCGGATATCTTTCAATTTATTTCCAAAACTAAGGGTCTGAGACGAAATCTGACCATCCCACGCGATGCAGCAGACATTGTTCCTTCGGAAAGCGTCGGCAGAAGTGGTAAGTCTCGTTTCGTTTTCAATACAGAAACGAAATAGTTTGGCAAAACGCGCGGAACCGACAGTGGTAGTCAACGGCGCGGTGACACGCGCGGCGGCCAGCGTAGGTAGGTAACCCAGCCGCTCACGGTAAGCTTCATACAGTGCTACAATATTGTATTTGTTATTTATAAACTATTTAATAAAAAATTATTAACTATTGCATAATAAACAATGTAATAAATTTTTTGTAATTTCAAACTTTGATTTTTTGAATATGCAAGGTGTCGGTGCTATGTGTGTACAGTTAGGTACCTACATCAGTTCCCAATGTATTAAAAATATAAGAGAATTGTTCGTGTGAATGGCATACTATACGACGGGGTAAATTCATTGTCGAGGTGATTTTTTTACACTATTATATTAAACACGTCAGTGTAACAGTAGTGCATATCGCACGTGACTATATTACCGTTCTCCAGTATTATATTGGTTATTTATAAACTATTTTCTAATAAAAGTAAGAAGACTGAAATTAATTACATACAGTATTGTCTCATTGTAGACTCGGTTTGGTGTACACGATGTGGGTTTTTCGCTATCCCCACCACTTCTGTCTCACTCTTGTCCGGCGAAGGCGAGAGCGAGATGGAATGAGAGCGAGCGAGAGGCACTGGAAGCGAGCAAGGGCGGTACGAGACAAACGACGCGTTGATGTTTTGTCTCGCTCCGTCTTTCGGACGCCGTGACACTGCGTCCTTTGCGTGCGCGACGAGCGTGCGCAATGCTCATGTGCCCACGTGTGAGCACGGGAACCGTTTCGCAAAATTTTGACGCAGGCACGATTCCATCTGAGGGTTCGCGCCCGTCGCGCACACTCGCCGCGCACGCAAAGCGTTCCATCTCGCTCCACCCTTCGGCCAGAAAGAAGCGAGAAACGAACACTCGGAATTAGGGCGCTATTCAGGATGTGGGTTCAACGCCGGTCCCGACCAGCGAGCCTACAGCGAGGAAATACTGTACCTAGAAGTGTTGTCTTCTTGCCTGACGTTTATGGGTTATTTTACTACTCATTTGGAGTTGCCAACAGTAGTCTGCCAACATTGCGATGCTACTTTTTCCGTAGTAACGTTTTTCCATCACGGACACGTCTTGGTGAAATCGTTCCCCGTGCTCATCACACACATCACCAAGATTTTCGGGGAAAAAATCAAGATGGGAATGCAAAAAATGCATTTTGAGGGATATATTGCAACCCAATCTTTCACACGCTTTAATAAGTCTGTTTACAATGCTTTTATAGTTTCGTGCCCGATAGTTACCAAGAAAATTTGTACACGTGTTTCTGAATTCTGTCTACACTTTTTTTTCTTTAGGTGACATAATTCTGTTAAACTGTGCATCATTCATTAGTGCATGAATTTGTGGTCCGATAAAAATTCCTTCTTTTATTTTTGCTTCTGATAAACCTGGAAATTGTAATTGTAAATATTGGAATGCGGCTCCATCGTGGTTCATCCCTTTCACAAAATTTTTCATAATTCCTAGTTTAAGATGCAGTGGTGGCAGATATACAGTCGGGGACAAAATTATGTGGACACTTTTAAAATCGTATTACTTGTTCAAAATTGGTCCGAACAACTTGAGTTTTTTTGAGAAGCTAGAAGGATTAGTTTGCTGAGTGACGTGTTTCGTAATTTTGAAAAAAGTTGCAATTGGTCGGAATAGCAAAAAAAATAGGAAAGATCATTTTTTCAACTTTTTTGTCTGGCCTCGGTATGAAAATTCAAAAAACTCGTTTGTAGATTTCAGTAAGTTATATACGTGCCTAAATTTTCATCAAAATTGGTTAACGTTGCTTTGAGCTATAAATGATAAAAGATTGCAGAATAAGGTCGAAAATCGCTGATTTCTGTGAATTTCCGCGATTTTCGACCTTATTCTGCGATATTTAAGCGTTTATAGCTGAAAGCAACGTTAACCGATTTTGATGAAATTTTAGGCACGTATATAACTTACTGAAATCTACAAACGGGTTTTTTGAATTTTCATTCCGAGGCCACACAAAAAAGTTGAAAAAATGATCTTTCCTATTTTTTTTGCTATTCCGACCAATTGCAACTTTTTTAAAAATTACTCAACACGTCACTTAGCAAACTAATCCTTCTAGCTTCTCAAAAAAACTCAAGATGTTCGGACCAATTTTGAACAAGTAATACGATTTTAAAAGTGTCCACATAATTTTGTCCCCGACTGTATATTGTCCTTGTCAACTAAACTATTATGCGTTATGTTTTTCATTCCCGGCTGATATGTTTTTCTTGCTGGCCACGTTTTAACTTTATAATGGGACGATCTGGCACGACTGTCCCATTCGCATAAAAAACAACAATATTTTGTATATCCGCTTTGGAGGCCCATCAACAATCCAATGACTTTTAAATCCCCACATATATTCCACTTATATTCATTGTACCTGATATTGTTCAGGAGTGTTTTGAATATTTCATACGTTTCTTTCATTTTTATACCGTATGCGATCGGTACTGAGGGATATTTATTGCCATTGTGAAGTAGCACTGCCTTCAAACTTTTCTTCGAGGAATCTATGAAGAGCCTCCACTCTTTAGGTCGATGGTCAAAACCTAATTTATCAAATAAACTCTTCACGTTAGGACAATAGCACAAATTTTCAGACGAAAGAAAACACTTCTGTAGCTCTTTATTTCTTGTCCGGAAGTGTGTTACGTGCGTCTCTGGTGTAAGTAAATTCCATTGCTGTAATCTAGAAGCCAAAATTTCTGCTTTGGTTTTTGATAGATTTAAATCGCGCACTAAATCATCTAAATCTTTTTGATCCATAAGGTGTATGCGGTCATCCAAGAAAAAATCCGTATCTGCTTCATTAAACCTATCTTCATCGGAATTTACAATTTCAGCGGAGGTTGAGGCAATAGGGAGAGTTACAGCGTCAGGTAGAGTTGCAGCGACAGGAAAAGTTGCATCTGATTCATTTTCACTCCGCACTGGTCGTAGAGCCGGTGGCACATTCGGATAGACAGGTGTTTTCTTGCTTTTGTTAGTATATCCACTTATATTGGATAAACAAAAATAGCAATCAGTAGCGTGATCTGTCGGTTCCCTCCAAACCATTGGTACATCAAACGGCATTTTATTTTTCCCATTTTTCATCCACCTTAGCAAGCATGTGGCACATCTATTACAAACCACATGTGGAGCCCAATCCTTATCCTGATCTCCCAGCTTACATTTAAAATATTGTTTGTAGGCGTCCTCAATTGGCTTTGTTATGTTCCTACGTAAATGTTTTAAAACTATTTCACCACATATGTAACAGAACTTATTTGCACTATTTACACATGCACGCGACATTGTCACTTCAACTAACCGCACTAAATTAAAACTATCACTAAATTATAAAGTAGCGCTAACAATGTACGCCACCCGATATCCCCGATCGACGCAACGCAACCTCTGAAACCAATTCCGTCGTGGCATCGTGCGCGTTTGTCGAATTTCGTTTGTTTTTCACGCAACGGCGTCGATCGCTACCGAACGCCAAACCGGCAAATTGTACACACATCGCGCCGACACCTTGCATATTCAAAAAATCAAAGCTTGAAATTACAGAAAATTTATTAGGATAAACCAACCAGTGAATGACCGAGTTGTTGAATGAGAAGCCCAGTAAATGACCGCATACTGTTAATAAGAATTGTACTTATTAATGTTTGTTTAATACGCATAACTAAAAATATGGGATATTAAAAATGCAACTGCACTCCATTTATAAACATATAAATATTTAAAATTTATAATTGACATTTCTTTGCCTAATGATCATTCACTGGTATGCGGTCAATTACTGGTTGGTTTACCCTACATAGTTTATTATGCAATAGTTAATAATTTTTTATTAAATAGTTTATAAATAACAAATACAATATTGTAGCACTGTATGAAGCTTACCGTGAGCGGCTGGGTTACCTACCTACGCTGGCCGCCGCGCGTGTCACCGCGCCGTTGACTACCACTGTCGGTTCCGCGCGTTTTGCCAAACTATTTCGTTTCTGTATTGAAAACGAAACGAGACTTACCACTTCTGCCGACGCTTTCCGAAGGAACAATGTCTGCTGCATCGCGTGGGATGGTCAGATTTCGTCTCAGACCCTTAGTTTTGGAAATAAATTGAAAGATATCCGCAAAAATTGGTGCATTTCGGGCGTCCTTTTCCCTTTGATCGTTGTTTAAACATATTTAAATGTTCATAACGCAATAATCACTTACATCGTTGTATTCGGGAAGGTTCATAGAATAATTTGACGCAACGAACAATCGAATAACTATTACCGTTTCGACAGAAAATATGTTCAAAGTTGAAAATTTGCAGTTTTTTTCAAAATCGATTTTCTCAAAAACTAAGGGTGATGGCGACAAACGGGTTGCGGATTCGTTTTCAGGGCACGAAAACCTATAAGAAACGCCTATTGTATGTTACAAGTCCAGATGGCTGTTGTACTGTGTTACTTTATTAATTGCGACAATAATTCAGTCTCCTATTTAGTCTAAAAACTCGTGACATTTCAAATTTTAACAACTTACCTTATTTAACATTTGCCAGGTTATATAATAATTGATGATGACACTTGGTAGTGTTACGTGAGGGCGTTGTTCAATTAACAATTAACAAGTCAACAATAATTGACTGAGGGAAATCCCACAACACTAAATGGTTGGATCAATAATCATGTCTTGTTGCTAATTTTGAAAGAGACCGAGCGGTTGAGTCTAATTTCCTCAAGTAACGCTTAACGAATTTTAAAGGGAAAAGTTATAATTTTAACATAATCAGTGATTATTACGCAAAAATCAGGATTGTTTTGGGGCGCGGCTTTTGTCTACAACCCGTACAGGTTGTCCAATCAGGATGTGGTATTTTAGAGGAGACTGGTTCGAAACAAAATTAGACAAATTAAGGAATAATATACCATGTATTACAAATAATATATATAAAAGGAGTTTGAAAGGTGGTACAAAATGGGGAAAATTACATGGATTTGTGTTTCACCAAACTATATATATATAAGAATCCAATTATGTAGAATCCTAGACTCGTTTAGGAGGATTTGATTTAGTCGCAATTGAATGTGAACGGGAAGGTTGACGGTGAACAAATAACGGGTCAACAATAATTGATCGAGGGGAACCCCACAACCCTAAGTGGTTGGATCAATAATCACGTTTGTTCTTAATTTTGTACGTTCACTCGAGTTGTTTGAATGATTAATTTGGTCGCAATTTATATCACTCGAAGCAAGACAGTTTTTGTATCACGTCATGCGCCGAAGGGAAGGTAACAGCTAATCGAGGGATAACCCATAACCCACTAGGTGGTTGAATCAGCTGCTGCTTCCGTACAATATCATAATAAAACGGGCTCACCAATGTAGGGTAGAAACTGTCTAAATTTTAAAGTGTCGCTTACTCTCTCTCTCTGTCTCTGTGATCTGTATCGCTGGGCTGCTTATGGGTGTTGTAACGCAGCACACGTCGCACGATAAACTAGCACTAAGTGTTTATATTGTTTATAATAATAATATTTTAAGGAACGGTAATAAAAATGGAAAAAGTATAAAATCGAGTCTCTACGGGGACTGAGTCCTTCCACGCACTATAAGACACACGGGAACTCCGGCTCAAAACTATCTTAGCGAATAGCAATATGTCCTCGGACAGAACGTCAGCGCACTATGCGACTTAACAGGCGACTGCCACGAGCGTTCGCAGGGCAGGCCCGAGCAGCCGGGCCTTTGATACAAAGAGTGTCAAATTGCTGACGCCGCACCTCGTGCACATGGCCCAACCGTCGTCGCCTCGGAACGTTCCCAGCCTCGCAGTGCTTAGGTTTTCGAGTGCTATCGCATCCGGCGTTCCAAGAACGTTGATGCTGATGAAAGATTTTCTCAAGGAAGAAACGCAGTGGCGTAACGACTTGCATTTTTAATTATTATTGTAATTCCGTTTGTAGATCATTGACAATTAACCGAGGGAAACTCCCATAACTCGCAATGGTTGAATCAGTTGTCAATGACGGTGTAATGGAAATTTAGAAGAAAGTAAAATATAAATGGTCTACTACAATGCTTAAGTTTTCGAAACCTTATCATATCAAGCGTTCTCAGAATGTCGCACGGCGTCGGAAGATTGTTGTCGATCTTGCATGGGAAAGTTTGCCGTGGCGTGACAGGCTTTAAGCTGGTTAAACTGTAACTATTGAGAGTTTTCACAGATAACTGACAATTGATTGAGGGAAATTCCCATAACACGTGATGGTTGAACCAATTGTCAATATCTTTAATTTTGAAAAGTAGTCGGCACGTAACACCCCTCCCCCCTTGAAATCATCGTCCCGATGACAACTAGGTATAAGGACAATTAGAGTGCCGAGTATAATTTATAAAAACGTGGAGTAGCTGCCTGTCACGCCTGCGGGGCACCGCCCTCGTTCCGCCTACACGAATCTCGATTCGATGATTGTGAGGATCGCCACGCAGAGCGGAGTACACACAGTCTATAAAAGGGCGTCCTATATTTACGCAACCCTCCAGGACCATCATTGTTAAGATGCCATTGTTTCTGATGAGGCCACAAATGTCCTCATCTGTTATACCCCGATTATCCCTGCATGTCAACTCCCTGAGAGACGACATGTCTCCTAGGAACTGGGCACCGACGTCCGGATATAGTAGGCTAATCTGTAGTTCCGTGCAATGATTCAGATCACCGAGTGGTTCGAGGCTAAATAGGCCTCTGATGTTAGTACACCCGGTGATATCCAATTTAGTGAGATGTTTCATGTATCGACCCACTTCGCCGATGAAGGTGTTATCCACCCAGCCGCAGAATGCAACCCCGAGCTCGGTAACCAACGGGTAACGGGAAGGAAGACTGACCGCCATTTCCACAGGACCGAGGTCGAATTCAAAGAAATCCGACGCCTCCTCCTGTTCGTCATCTACATCCTCCTCCTGCTGTTCTCCGCCCCCGGGCCGGGGGTTACACCCTACGAATATCATCGACTCCATGGATCGGGGTAGGCTGGTGTTTTTGATTAATTCCTGCAAAATATTGGATTGAAAGTTTTTGGGGCTGTATAAGCAAAGATGAGAGAGTACTGTGAAGTGCGAAATGGCTGTGGCGATATATTCGCCTTTAGCCGTACAATCTTTTAGATTTAGCCTTACTAAATCCCTTGCTAACTGTAACAGGCATCTTCCGGAAAAATCGGTGCCCTTAGCGCTGAACCTTTGCAAACCTTTATTGCCCTCGAGAACCCTTCCGAGTTCAATATCGCTGCAGTTCGCGCAATGCCCAATTGACAGGTCTCTCAGGGAGGTGACCTTTGCCGCCAGCTCTCGAAAAGCCGATGGTCGAGCCTTAACGGCTGTCACATTCAACTCCTCCAGTGCAGGACAATTTTTGGCAATCAGGGCCAACAGCTGAGGTCGCAGATCTTCGGCGGCTAGCTCATCATCTAGAACAATAGTTTTCAAATAAGGGGCGCACCGCGCTAACACCCAGTAGAAATTCCCGGTGCTAATGCGTCTCCATCCCTGCATGTCAGGCCATCTCCAATCGTCAAAATCAAGGCGCTGCATTTTGCGAAAGGCCTCCTGTACTCCTGCTCTCCAGGTCTTCGCTACTTGCTCCATTCGGGCGCGATCAGCAAATGGCAGGAATGCTGCTATTTGTGCGACCACTTCTACTGGCAAGAGCGCTGACCGGACCGGTTCGTACCCTGGGAATGGATCATCCCATTTGCTTCCGCTGCCAGTAGATAGCCCGCTGCTCGTGGATGGCAGATTGAAGTTATGCCATTCGTCCGCGACTATGATTCGGAGTGTCCTCTTGTGGAGGATGATTGGCTGCGTGAGGGCGTTGTTGACCACACCAGCTGCTTGCTGCGGGGTTTCAAATGTAACGAAACCCACATTTCCGCCTGGCTGGACGCTTAGGACAGCGTGCTTAGCGCCATGAGGACTAAAGGTTTTTAATAGGTCCTTTTGCTTTGTGAACCGCGCAAGGCGGCACACAAAAATCCTTCTGGACGTCCCGTGGTCGTTGGTGACCGGTCTCGACATTGCTACTAGGCTGATAAACAAACAATAGGGGTAATAATAATAACAATTTATACCACAAAACGAAGAACTATGCGATCATTGATCGAGGGTTTCCCCATAACGCTTAATGGTTGGATCAATCATTGTTCCTATAGTCGTTCCTAATCTACTATTGCCTGCTGGCACGGTAATGACGATGCGGTGGTGGTTGGGTTCGGTGGGACCCCGCGTGTTCCCTCCTTTAGAATGTCTGTCGTCTCAGGTGAAGTCCTCGGCTTCCTCTTTTTGCAGTTCCAAGTTGGTAGCAATTTCCAAAGAAACCTTCTCGTACAATACAACAATAGTCCCAGGGCGAAGATGGATGACAGTGTTAGTCCACCATGCAATAGGTGGGCACTATATCTTTTGTTTCGGTGATGTCGTCCTATCTCATCAAGTTTTTCTTCTATTTCAGACATGGTGTCTTCCACAATTGGAGCGTTTACATATTTAGTATCCAATGGTCGGCTATCGTGATATTTATGAATTTGAGGTAGAAGTTCCGAGACATTCAATAGTAAATTTGGCTGATAGAGGTATTGTTCTTTACTTTCCAAGTGTTGAATTCCGACTAGGGTCACATAGGTGGTTTTCGCAATACATCCCTGTCTAAGCTGCAGAATTCCAGTGCCTTCCATTGTTATTAAATCGTCTTTCATTCCGCTGCATATGATTTGCATCGGTTCTGGCGATTCTAAGGAATATAACCATCCTTGTGTTGATCTAAGCCAGGCCCAGAACGGAGTGTGCTGAGGTCTTATACGCACATCGCAGTGTTTGAATGCTTGGACAGTGGGTCGCAATAATAGCGAAACCTCGCAAGCATTGGTGGATGAGACTTCAAACAATGGTCGATCTAATGAGCAGAGGTGCGCATAGGATGTCTTGTGGCAGTTATTTATATATAATTCGTCTGCGTTAAAGTAGAACCGGTGATCATTGCTTATTGCCAAATATGGGACCTTTGGATGAATATGGCTTGATCCTGTCGAATTTTGCAGAATATCGCTATGCTCCTGCAGCGATTTGTCAAAACGATCAAAAGATTCCTGAAGTTCCTGTAGCCTAATGGGTGGAGTAGTATCCAGATGGATTTCGTTATCGTCACTATCATTGGATGGAGGTGCAACCTCTATTGTTATGCCTTCGACAGGTGTTGGTGCCGCGGCAGCTTCATCCTCAGTAGTGTCCAAAACCTCGGACTGGTCTTCTGATAGTACTTCTTTGGAAAGGGTGCGTTGAAATTCTTGAACCAATATTGGTGATTTGAGATTAGGAAGCACGCTTTTTCGACCTCGGAATACAGGTGGATCGGTTACCTCAGTAGGCGGTTCCTCTTCGGAATTTTGCGAGGATTCTGTTGTAGTTAATTCCGCGTAATTAATGGGAGGTTTTGATTTTCCCGGTTGCAATGCGGAACGTGTTCTTGTTGCAATTGCACTTTTATCTATTGGGAGTGTAGGCTTACTTTTTCTGATACTTGGTTTAACGGGTGGTATGGATCTAGACGTACTCGGAGTTGGTAAATTTTTACGAGTGGGAGGTTTGTTAATAGGCAAAATTTTTGAAATCCCAGTATTACATTCAGAATCGCTATCGGATGTGTCTTTAGAACTGGAATCGGAACTAGTATTAATTTCTGTTACCGGATTTCGAGACAGAGCATCTGCATTGGAATTTAGACGTCCAGGTTTATGTACGAATTCATAATCATAATCATGCAATTTTAATCTCCAACGCACTAATCGTTGTCCCGGATCTTTTATCGAATCTATCCATTTTAAAGGCTCGTGATCACTAACCAAAGTAAATTTTTTTCCGTAAAGGTATGGTCGAAAATGTAATATCGCAAAGAGAACTGCTAGACATTCCTTTTCCGTGGTAAAATAATTTTGTTCCGGCTTCGTTAAATTTCTTGAAAGGTAAGCTACCGGTAAGTCGTGTCCGTCCACATTTTGACTGAGTACGGCTCCTATTGCGTAATCCGATGCATCGGTAGTTAATGTAAATGGTTTATCAAAATCAGGGTATTGCAATATAGGACTCTTGCACAGAGCTTTACGTAAAATTTTGAAACTATTTTTATGTTCTTTCTTCCATACAAATTTAGCATTCTTTTGCAATAATTCTGTAAGAGGCTTGGCTTTGGCTGCAAAATCTTTGATGAATCGGCGATAATATCCGGCTAGTCCAAGAAATTGTCGTACATTTTTTTGGTTTTTAGGACGGGGAAAATATTTTACTGCTGTTAATTTCTTTGGATCCGGTCTTACTCCAGAACGACTAATAATATGGCCTAAATATGTGACTTCGGTTCTCAAAAATTCACATTTGTCTGGTTGAAGGGTTAATTTTGCATCATTTAATCGCGTAAACAGACGTCGGACTTTCTTTTCGTGTTCTTCCAAATTTTTCGCGTAAACAACAATGTCGTCAAGGTAGACAAATACTTCCACACCCTGTAATCCGCGCAATACCTGGTCCATCAGCCGTTGAAACGTCGCGGGAGCATTCTTAAGCCCTTCGGGCATACGAATATACTCGTAATGACCATTAGGTGTAGTAAACGCTGTTTTAGCGCGGTCTCGTG
This sequence comes from Andrena bicolor, assembly GCA_960531205.1. Taxonomy (NCBI): domain Eukaryota; kingdom Metazoa; phylum Arthropoda; class Insecta; order Hymenoptera; family Andrenidae; genus Andrena; species Andrena bicolor. The sequence goes on from CAUIJW010000012.1 coordinate 1,227,225, forward strand.
GATCCATTTCGATTTGTTGGAATCCACTAGCGAGATCAAAGGTGGAAAAGTATTTCGCTTCGCCTAAGTGATCTAAAATTTCAGTGATGTTAGGAAGGGGATATGCATCACCAATTGTTTTTTCGTTAAGATATCGAAAATCGATTACTATTCTCCACATTGGATTTCCTTCGGAATCAGGTTTCTTTGGTACTATCCAGATTGGTGAATTGTACGGAGAATTTGAAAGTGCAATAATTTTATCTGCCAATTTATTAGAAATTTGACGAGCTATTTCTTTTTGGTGGACTCGTGGAAACCGATATTGCCTAGTGTTAATTGGCAAATCATCTATTGTAGGTATTCGATGTTGTACTAAAGGAGTGGATTCTAATTTGTCACCTGGTAGACGAAATCGTTCAGGAAATTCTTCAATTAATTTAATTACGTGATCTTTTTCTTCGTCATTTAAATGATCTAAACGCAATTTTGATAAAATTCTGGTTACACGGTCCATTGATACCGGTGACTCTTGCTGTTCAGAGTCAGAATCGAAGTATTCGCGTTCTTCAGGAAAATTATGATATTCAAAAGGTAAAATTTCTTGAGGCGGTATTTCTATTTCAATATCTTTTTCCAAGGTATTTATTGCGAGAACATGGCACACGTTGTTTTTAACTTTTACCAGCGCTTCTTCAATATAAATTCCATCTATTGTTTTAATCAGTGGTAAATATCCTTCTTTCAAATTACAGTCGATGGTATCTATGGCGATTGCTTGTCGGGTACGACTACTAATACGATAAACACGCGGCGTACTATTTTTCGGAGGTGCTTCCTCTGGAGGAGTTTCGCCAACAAAATGAATCGGTCGAATTGGTTGACTTTGTGTTCTATAGACTTCGCCTTCACTAAACGGCTAAGCTGCTGCCTACTAGTAGGAGCAACGCTTGAAACCTTCGTGAAGACAAAGTTCTCAACCTTTAAATGAAAGATCCAAAAAGGAGCACCCAGTACTTTTGCACACTGAGAACCAGTCGCTTCCGTCTCCGGAGCGTGCTGAAATTCTACTGGATAGTACGTAAGCTGCCTCTAGGAACTAGCATTCATCGGTCGCAAGAACGTATCTCTATTCGAATGAGCGCGCTGAGTGCTGCGTGCGCCTCCTTATATACCAGAGAATTGGCGGGTTGGCGCATGCGCAGTGTGTCGGTTTTCGTTATTTTACAGTTTTCTTGCTTATTACATAATATTTTGTTTTATGCTTTGGTCAGTATTTATAATTAATTATTCTTGACATTTCTATAACATTTGTTTCTCTAATCCATGCTTGGTTTGAAATTAACATATAAAAGTATGTACAATGCTTGTGCGCGGTAACATAGGTTGGCTGTATGATAATGTAGTACAGTTCTACTTTACCGACGGTCGGTATTTAATGGTTCGAGTCCCTGTGGGACGTTACAGGATCGAACACGTTTCGGGCGCCTACGTGCACACTCTTCGTGCCGTGTGTTTATGTTTCAATCGTGCGACCGATGCAGCCCACGTGCAATGATGTATACATATAGCGATAATTATTGTAAATCAATCGGTGCGATAGCCCTTGGAATAAACACGACATTGCATTCCATGATAATTTCTGAGAAAGAGGGTGTGTTTATATATATATATCTGAGCATTGACTTTTCCCAAGACTAGGACCCCTAAGAAGTACCCTCGAGAAAACGCAATGTCCCCGAAACAATAAATTAGGCGCTCCTTTCACGCGAGCAGCTAAGCGATAATTATTCGGGGTAGAGTTCCAAGTATTTTCACGATCGAGAACAGGGCGACGTCTCAAGCACCCTTCTCGAGGGTCTGCAAGTCAAGCGTCGTGGGAGCGTGTAAGGGCGAAAAGAATTCGTACATAGACCCGCAGACATCTGGTTTATAGTAGATCCAGTGTCATGGTCAAGCGTCGTGGGAACGTATCCGAACCCACCCACCCCTATTATCTATCAGGAAACGCAATTGACATTCGCTAAGCCTACGTCGTTAAGAATTAATATATGGATAGGAATATGCATGAAAGGATATTATAAATAACACGTTACATGTATTCATGCGAAAGTCATACATTTATTATTAAAACATATATATATATATATACATACATGTACTATAGTGGTACTTGGTTTACATCACGCAGCATGGATTGTAATCCTAACGCTAACAATTCACAATCAATCAAAGAATGCTGCTCAAAGGTCTCGCTTTCGGAAATTAATTTCACATAATTCGTTGGTACGGAAGCGGTACGTAGAACTTCCACGAAGGCAGCATATTTACTGCTTACAGAGTACATATTTTCAGTCAACCAAGTGAACATATGATTGATGCAATGTTCATACGCGAACAGTTTACGCATCGTAACTTCCGTCATGTATAAGGTAACGCGATTATCGGTGATTTTAATAAGTTGATCATCATGCATACGCGTGAATTCGAGTCGCAAATGATCAATTACGATGGGGGTTTGGGACGATGTTACATTACTGCGTAATCGTTGGAGTATGTCCGCCTCGTTTTGCAGTAGGAGCTTCCACGTAGACATTGAAAAGCATATCTCGACACCTTTGTTGTCGGCTATGGCGATCTCAACGCGGCACGAATCCATACCAATGCGTATTCCAATAGTTAGACGTTTATAAGCTGTTGAGGTTAGTGGATAATCACGCCCCAGGATTCGTACGATCAATGGTTTTGGCGTTTTCAACGTTTTTGGCGTTGTTGATCCAGAACTGAAAGAAACATGTACACGAAATTAATGCATGGTTCGTTGGCGTTTACAGTGAAAGAAGTAAGTGAATGAAGTATATGTAAAGTGAATAGTAATGTATACATACCTCATATTGGATTGTTGATGATATTGTTGTCGTTGATATTTATTTGGAACACCACCAGCGTTGTCGGATGCGTAGGATGAATCGTTTAAGCTTCGTTTGTGCATTTTGATATGCAATACGTATGATTCTCATCGACGAGAAAAAAATGACTCGGACGATACTTGTTAGCACTCGAGCGTACGTGGGGAACTGATGCCTACAAGACTGACCGACGTCACTTTATACTGATTCACATACACGTACACATCAATGTGTGAAAGTATATCGCATCAGTGATGGTGATGGTCAAGACGCGTATGTTTACCGCACAAGGGTTAGAGAATGCGTGACAAATTCAAATGGTATGCATGCCATAGAAGAGGTAGAGACGATTCGCGATGTAAAACAGAAAAGTGCGAGTCATAAAAGTATACTATAAGCTGGAATAATTAGTTTCATATTATAAAATCATCGAGGAAAAAGAATAAGAAGGAGGAGGAGTAGGAGGAGCGTGCAAAGAAACTGTGACGTGACCATCCCCACCATGCCTCAGGACTACCCTACTTGAAAACTATCCCTACCCTTGCAACACGTAGGGCCATCGTTCTAGGCTAGGGAAATGAAATGTATATAAGGGTGTCGACCACCACCGCACGGGACAGTATAGTTTCCTTAAAAAATACTCTACGAAACCGACATGGACACGTTTGCGGAAAATTTATATTTAGCGGCGCAGGGGGTAAATGCATTTGAAATGCAACGATGCATCGTAAGTATAGTTTCGTGAAAATTAAATTTGTGCGCGTATTCCATTCGATAACATTCTAATGAAGTTGTGTGTTTGTTACAGCGTAGGCATGGGGAAATTGAGTGTGCGTGGCACGACCAGCGTGACAGAATAATTCGGCAAATTGTGAGTATGGTTTTCATATAAACTGAATTGGTGCGTGCATTCAGTTGGACGGTCTTCTAGCAAAGTTATACGTTTGTTTCAGTGTGAACGTGATAATATGCTGAGGGCGTGGCGCGCGGAGCGGCGGGAGATAATTCGTTTTCTCGTAAGTGATGTTTCGCAAAAAAAAAAAATATTGATGTGCATATACCATTCAACAGTGTTTTAATCCAATCACATGTTTGTTACAGCAAGAACGTGAAAATGAAATGGCCGAGTGGAGCCACGAGTATTTAGGGACGCTCGGGCGCCTCGTAAGTGACGTTTCTGAAAAAATTATTCTGATACGTGGACATCAATCGACGATGTTTTAATCGAGTCACGCGTTTGTTTCAGTGTCGGGCTAACATCGAGGCCCATGCGCGGGATGGGGACCGCGACGCCATCATATAGTTGTTGATATGTGATGTTTCGCACAAATGATCCGCGTACACCATTCAATGATTTTAATCGATTCATGTGTTTGTTTCAGCGGCGGCAGTACCCGACGCAGGAGGACGGGCGGATCTGTCGCGAGATGCGGCAAAAGATCCAACACGCTAGGCGTACGTGGCGGGAGGATACATTGAACGTTGAATTTTTATCATTTGAAGGGGACTTTTGGTACCTCGGGCGATTATTCAGAGAGTGAGTACGAATAAATTGTAATTTTTTGGTGTTTCACATTCTATTTCCAATGTTTCATATAATAATTTGGTGTTTTCTCTGTGTGTTGCAGGACGTAACGTCAAGGAAATTTTTTTTAAATATTTTTTAAATATTTTAAAATATAAAATATATTTTTAAATAAATATCATTTTTTATTCAAAACAGTGTGTGTTTATTCATGTACATCCACCCATCCATGCGTACTTAAAATTATAATATCTGTATTTGCGGGAAATAACGTTCTTATGGGAGGGATATTCTTGCTCGCGGGTAAAGGAAGCAGCCGTCGCTGTCATTACACTCATCACCGCCGTCGTTGTGTTCATCGCTATAGAAAACAAAAAAAAATAATTCTTACATATTCGTTTCTCTGCATATGACGCGTATGTAGGACTTACATTAGGTAACGCTGCGTATATAATTCCATATTTTCCCGACATTCTCCAGCGCGCAAACACCGCAATTCTTGTGAAATGCACATCGAAGGGTATTCGTTGAAGACATAGACCTCAGGTTAGGAACGTCAGGGTCCACGATGTCAGGCATGATCCCACAATAATCATCGTCAACGTCGTAGCCGCCGTCGTCTTCGACAGTTCGAGCTTTGTTATTGTTACTGTTGTTGTTGGTGTTGTTGATCTTTCGTCCTGTCAGTTCGTACAAATTACATACATCCTCAACGATTATGTCAGGTAGTAGTTGCAGCATCCACGTTTTCTTTTCCACACCTTTCACGATTACGAAGTCAATGTTCGCGAGTACGCTAGCGAGGAGCCCCGGAAGTTTGGAGTATGGAACATAGCCGTCAGATCAGCGAAGCCCGTGATGATGCTTCGCGAGCCAGGATGCTTGATGGTGATCCCGCGAATTCAGATGTTCCCAGAAGTATGGCGGTTCGAATATCCAATGACTGATCGTCGGTGTTTTATCGTTGTTGATGTTTGCACGAATCGCGATCTCTTTGACGACGAACTCGCGTTCGATATTGAATCCTTGTAGATCGACAATGGCGAACATTATTATACGTTTTAGGTAGCACCGCTGGCGACTATGTCGGAATAGCAACTGAGGTCTTCGACTTTGACGATTTAAAACAGTAGCAGTATTCGTAGTAGTAGTAGTAGTAGTAGTAGTAGTAATCGAACTCGTACGCACGCTATATTAGTTTGCGTACCATGTTGGTTAAAGGGCCGTATTCGACTATACGATCGTGTATGAACAAACAGACGGCTGAAGTATTAGCGGGAATATTTTCTTTGCATTCGAAATCTATTCGCACGTCCACCGTAGCGCTCTTCAACGATTCGTTTTGCCTAGAACAATCTATGACCACGATAGGCGCGTATTTAAGGAATTCGCTCGCGCTCAGCAACGGTTCTCCGTGACCGTAGTACGATCGGATGAAATTCGCGTACATATTGTACATGATCGCAAATTTATACTTGGGAAAATCTATTTGCATGTCATCGTACGGATACGTCTCGGAATTTAGGTAGAGTCGAAAGTTTGTAAGATTATTCGGGTCGAATATCCACGCGGGTTTATTTGGACGATTCTTTCGATCCGTTTGCATGCCGAATAACACGTATCGTGGTTTCTCGATTTGCGACGTAGTTTTCACGGTCCACGTATGTTTCGTTGTCGCTTGCAGTAATGGATACTCGTGCACACTCCAAGATCGGAAACTCATCGCGATCGGTCGTCCGCTTTCCAATATACGAAGCATCGATAGTTTATTCACTTCCTCCAAAACGACGTGGGGCATACGCCACTGCACCTTGCGTATCTCAAGTTTCGGGATTGCAGTGACGGAGGTGCAGTGCATCGCGTTCGAATCATCTCGCGCTCGTATAAGAATTAGCTCGTGTCGCGCGTTCATCACGATGCGTTTGTAATCCTCGCAGAATCCTAATAACACGTTCAGGGGTACGCAGAAATTGAAAGCGCCCGAATGAAAAGTATCCTTATCGTAATCGATGTCATAATTCCAACCGGCATTCGCAAGCGTTTTGCTTCTCTCGGCTGACAACGAAACGAAATTTTTCAACGTGGTAGTGATTCCTGGATTTCGACAACGATCGATCTCGACACCGTTCAATTCGTATCGAATCTCATCGAACATGAACGCGACGCAATTATTGTCGAGAACAGCGGTCGCGGACGTTGGCGGACCTTTCGCGTCTTGCGCTCTCAACGTGCCACGACCTTCGATGTAGAGAAAACTTTCGCACGGAAGCGTGTACAGATCTTGCTGCTGTATGGGGATTTTTATTTCGTCGCTATTGTCGAACGTCGTGTTGGCGTACGGATTATACGTGTGTAACTCGATCTTCGTGATACGATTGTCGAAGGTTGGCGTATTCGCCACGTCCAAAATAATCGACATCGTGGTTACGCGTCTAATATGCGACGATGAAGCCTAACGATCGTAGGTAACGTACGTTTCGACGAGTCAACGGCTTTCTTATGCTTCTTACCGGTCCTCTTCTTATCGCTCCTCCCGTCTTTATTCTTCTTCCACTTTCGTCTGTAGATAAAGGGTTGCGTAGATGACGCGATGCAGAGACGGTAGGAGTATCAGCGACGATTGATGATTCATACGTATGATCTAACACTAACATACTACACACGCGCGCATACACGTACGGTCACGCTACCTATCGCGCGGACGTCGTTGAACGTGTAACAAACCCCAAAATGCCCCTTTTCTTTTTCGATACTAAACTTAACTAATAACTACTTAAATACTTACATTCTTATTATAATCTTATTATTCTTACATTTATAAAGTGTGTTTAGGATTAATATTAATATTAGTTCAGGATACCGCGAGACGCGAGGACGACGAGAGTATAAAGGAGTGGGAGAATCGAACGCATGCGTAATCCTCAGTCGATCAGCGGATCGACGAGAGCAAGGATCAGAAGCAATGATTGTAATTGGTGCATGTCAATTGAGAGAGGGAACCGAGCGTTCCACGCGCGCGCCTGCGCATAACTAGTCGCTTTGCAGACCGACTAGAGAACAGATCGAGCGAGACGAGAATGATCGATGCGTAATAGCCAAACTCAGTTCCTATTGGTGCGCTCCCAATTCCCCGAATATGTATAAATACGGGCAAGAAGGCCCAGAGATATCATTATGAATCACAAATTCAATGCAGACACTGCTCCGAATCATTTATGGCCATTGGCTGATTCCAACCTAATTTTAATGCTCCAACTTTGGAGGCCGCTTTGCTGAACACTTGATCGAGCCGATCGTAATAAACTAAGGCCATAGACGCCAAGTTTAGCGAGAGGTTTTCTGCCTTGGAGGCCGCTTTGCTGGACACTTAGTTGATGAAGCCAAGTCATTGGTAAATGTTATTCTCAGGTTAGTACTAATACTCCTGAGCGACGAGGGAACAAGACTATTCCAGGTGGCAATACCGCCCCTGATGACAATGAAACAATTCAAACGATTCTCAAACTTAACATATTCAATTTCCTAGATCTATAAGCTAATTCCTAAATTATAAGCTAACTCCTATATCGACCGAGAGTCGCTATCCATAATCAAACTCCTAGATCAATAAGCTAATTCCTTTATCGACCGAGAGTCATTATCGACATACTAATTCCTTTCATTTGGCTAAACGTCATTATTAATTAATTAAGTTATATAATTCCAAATCGATCGCTCAAACGGGTATTTACTTTTGTAACGACCTAGTGTCGCAACCCAAGACGATCAGCTTTACTTTTGTAACGACCTAGAGTCGCAACCTAATTTCTTTAATTTCTTTAGTGTTAAAGCGTTAAATTGTATTTCATGTATCATTTAAAAGTGTTTTCTTGAATAAACACTATTTAAGTTAAATTCTTGTTCTTGAATTTTAATTCTTTGTCGCACGCCACTCGAACCAATCCTGAAATCCTGTAAAGAGCGTCGAGTCACGCCTAAAACCGTTACAAACGTGTAAACGAATCGTTATTTCTTCGACTGATCAACGACGCACAACGTTAGATCGTGTATTGCTCGTGCGACGATCGGCAGGTAAATGACATGTCGCGGAGTTTCCGATATCTTATATCCTGGAGATACGCGAGGCGAAAATTCATGAATCGTGTGCACCTGTTTATCGTTACTGTACGCGCCGGTAGTGATGTTGCATGTTACTCTGATCACGTTAACGTTTATAATATTTACGGGTCCGTCGGATTCGTGCCAGATTCTCGGTAATAAGACGCGATTCGGGGAAAATCCTAGCAACGAACCCACATTGTCCGGTTTCGTAAAGTCCACAAAGAATGAACAGTACAGTTCACTTTTCATGGTGTTGTTGTTAGCTCGTTGCATTAGAGGGTACTTGCCGTCATCGTCGTTCTCGTTGTTACCGCGTCTTCGAGGATATCGATCGAGTATTCGTTGCTTCAGATACTCGGCGATAGCGTCTAATTCGTAGGAGCCATGGGGGATCGTAATACATTCATTAGCGATGTCGACGATGGAGTTGTTTTCGGTGTCATAGTTCACGACGAAATAGAATTTATCGTTGCTCGAATCGATGTTCGGTATCGTGTGAAACGTCTCCAAGTCCGCGAGTCCTAATTCGTATTGACCATCACTCAAATCTATCGGTGGAAAATAGTTAACCATGAGCGCGCTGCTGCGACCCGTTAACGTGAGCGTGAACGACATATCATAGATTACACTCGCGGGACGGAGAGAGGGGAAGTGACGCGCGCGTACGAATACTCGGCAATTTATCGATAGTATGAGTCTTTATTATAGAAGGTGTGAATCACCATTACGCATGGATACATTGTAACATAATCTTAGTACACACACACACACACGCACACCGATAGTAATATTAGTATATAGGCCATAATTCCATAGACTTTTGCTGTAAAAATTGCACGCACAAGCGACCGCAATTCATCTCGTCGAAACGTTGAAAACGATTGTGATTGTACGTGATTGTTGTACCGCGTCCGAAATAGTAGATCAATTCCGCGGGAGGTCGCAGATTCCCAAAACTATCAAAGTACTGTACTCGCGGTCCGCGTTTGGCGTACGCGACCCAGTGCGTACCGGTGCCTCGATTCTCATCCAGATTCGCGATACCGCATTCGTTGCTTCGTACGCGCGTAGGAAGCGTGTCGCGCATAAACACTCCTCGACAGAACGGGATGCTGGTGCATTCACGTTCTAATTGCAGGTTCGTCATAGGTTGTTGCGTTATCGCCGCCACCGTCGCCACGCGCCTATGCGATCGGCGTTTTTTTTTTCTTCGTTCGCAGTCGTCGTTGGCGTCTCGGGTTCAAGCCCGCGCCTCGCTTGTACGGTGTCAGATGCATCCCTCGCCCCTCCATCGCCCTATTATGACGCAAAGTCTCTTTCAGCTGTTTTCGAGAGGCCTTCGAATCGTTGACCGCTTTGATTATACCAGCCGCTCCACCGGCCAATGCCCCGATAGCTGATAAAGCAGGCAGCACGAACGGAAGAAATGGAAGAAAGCCACAGCGTTTCGCCACTCGTAGATTACGATGTCGTCGTCGCCGTTGCGGATGTTTCCTTCCAGACTTTCGCTGTTTACGTTTCGTCCTTCTCATACCCATGCCGAGTTTAGTCTTAGCCTTCATCGTTGCCCACACTCCAGTCGCGGCTGCTTTTTCACCAAAGGTCGCGTCGTTCGCGAATACTCGTTCTCGCGCTCGTTCGGCTAACGCACGATCCGCCTCGTGTCGCCCCTCTAAATCCTTGCGACTAGAGTACGCGATATCGTGATCGCGGCACGCTGCGTCCAGAGGATTCACACCTTTGTCGCCACGAGCCAATCGCTTTAGCAAACGCGTTCCCGGGCCGCAGAACTGATAACCTGGAACGTGTAGTTCGAACGGCAGACGGTTTATGATACCGTTTACGAGACCCGATCCAGTCTTCTTCTTCTGATTATTCTTCTTCCTCCTCTGATTCTTCCCTAGTCCGTGAGACGTTGCGGTCGTTGATACAATCATATACGTTAGAATAGTCACGATAGCTACTACAATAATAAACGCGTACGCACGCGTCACCGATCACTGTGATAGTGACCTGCGCGACGCGTGCCACGAATATAAATAGTTGATTATATAATATGCGATTCGCGAAATAGTCGGACGTTATTCGCGTGACCGCGAACAGAATGCTCGAGGATGATAGGGATCCGAGTCGATCGAACAGACACGGCCCATTATTACCGCACAGCGTACGAGGCGTGATTTGCGGTCCGTCCGGGTGCGGAAAAACGAACGTACTTCTAAGTATGCTAGAGAGTCCGAACGGTTTGCGTTTCGAGAACGTGTACGTATACTCGAAATCGTTGCATCAGCCAAAGTATCGATATCTCGAACAGGTGTTGTCGCTCGTCGATGGAATCGAATACTTTCCCTACTCGGACAACGCTGAGATCGTTCCACCGAGAGACGCTCGGCCCGATTCGATCTTCGTGTTCGACGATGTGGCGTGCGACGAACAGAACGCGATACGCGAATACTTCTCCATGGGCCGTCACGCGAACGTGGATTGCTTTTATTTATGTCAATCGTACGCTAGAATACCGAAACATTTGATCAGGGACAACTCGAATTTTCTCATGCTGTTCAAACAAGATGGTACAAACTTGCGTCACGTGTACAACGATCACGTGAACACAGACATGACGTTTGAGTCGTTTAACGACTTGTGCGCGAGATGTTGGCGTCGACGATACGATTTCGTGGTGATGGATAAGGATAGTTCCATGTACGAAGGTCAATATCGAAGAGGATTTAACGAGTTTGTCGTAGCTCACTGACATCAGTAAACCGCGAGTCATTCATCGAGCAACACGAAATGGCCAACGAACCGCCGACGACAACGACTGCTATAACCCCGAACACCGACGACGACCCGAAGCATTCGCAAAAACATCGCCGACGTTATCGACAAAAACACCCTAACATCCTTCTTCTAACATCCTTAGAACGTCGTAACCAACCCCCGCCCACCCGCGAAGCATGAGTAAGGAGCGAGTGCAATTAGTGAACGAATTACACGCTCCCGCGACACGAAATTTTCCACAGCGTAGCGTCGTCATTCGCGGCTACGATGATTTGTGGCAGGTCGATTTGGTGGAGATGCGTCCGTACGCGAAGCAAAATCGAGGATATCACTACATACTAACGATCATCGATGCGTTCAGCAAGTACGCGTGGGCCATACCCGTAAAAACAAAAAGTGGACGCGACGTGACCGCGGCGTTCACGACCGTGTTGCAGCAAAGCGATAGATGTCCGCGATATTTACAAACCGACATGGGTAAGGAGTTTTACAACGCGGAGTTTCAACGATGTGTGAAGACTCGCGGAATCAACCACTACTCCACGTACAGCGTGATGAAAGCGTCGATCGTTGAACGTTTCAATCGCACGCTGAAAAACCTCATGTGGAAAAAATTCTCCTTGAACGCGTCCTATCGTTGGGTCGACCTGTTACCCGCGCTCGTACACACCTATAATCATCGCAAGCACCGAACGATCAACGCCCGACCCGTTGACGTAACCCCCGCGACGCGTTTGTCGTTCGCCGCGAATGAATCCCTTTCACCCTCAGCATCGGAAGGAGTTAGACGACGCGCGAAATTCAAAGTTGGTGACAAGGTACGCGTGAGCAAGTTCAAGACTCTCTTCGAGAAGGGGTACACTCCGAACTGGTCAACCGAGGTGTTTGAAATCATAACCGTACAACCAACGTGTCCGGTGACGTACATTCTGCGCGATTCCGCACGAGAACCGATCTCGGGTGGATTCTACGAGTACGAACTACATTCGGTCGCGAATCCGGACGTCTATCTGGTCGAGAAGATTATTCGTCGTAAAGGAAACCAGGTGTACGTTAAGTGGCTAGGATTCGATTCGTCGCGGAACTCGTGGATAAGCAGCAAGGATATTCTATGATTCCCGATCACGAACGCACTCGATGTCACTAAAATAAATGAATGAAAAATAAATACATACATATAAATAGATAAACAGTGTCCGTTTATTCAATTTTCCACATTCTCCTTCACCTTCTCGTATATGCGTACAATTAATCTTAAAAGTATGAAAAAAATATACATATATACCGACGCGTATAAAATACAATTTTAGTTATTCCGCGCTATATACAATTTTGACTATTCTACGCTATATATATAATATATATCCATAAATAAATAACCAAAGAAACGTATATACATATGTGCATGCAAACATACAACATACTAAACATGCAAACATACTGAACATGCAAACATACTAAACAATGGAATTGTCGAGGGACTCGTCGAGGTCAAGCTGAAGACGTTCGTGTGTCTTGAGCTCGGGGATTCGATACTGACCCCACGGAAGGGTGTCGACTCGATCGGCTAAAATACACCGCTTGTCGTCGAACGGACTGAGAGCGTTCTTCTCCTGACTCACGGTATACACATGATGCTCTTTGGAGCGTATATTGTTCTGCCGAATCGATTTCTCGGTGAGATCGCGGAGACAACGAATATAATCGTCGAATTGTACATGATTCGCGACCACGTGCCTCCGCACACCCTTCACTTTTTTAGTCTTACTCGTAGACCCCACTGTCGCGTTAAACGCTCTAGTTGCGTACATCTTAGACCTCAATCCGACGAACTCGGTCATCAAGGCGCCGTTGGTCTCATCTTTCATGAGTCCCGGCACCTTTTTGTTTGCGCGGGGCATACCGTACGGATTGTCCACCGCGTAATCACTCGTGTCGAATCGGGCGACGTCACGCTTCATTTTTTTATTTATTTATTTATTTATTTGGCATAATCCTTGCCTCGCGGCTTCGGATGGCTTCCGGTTTGTACATTAGTCTTATATCCTACTTTATACTTTCCAATATACATATAATAATCCGTTTATATTCCTATCTATCTCTCACCGTCTACTCCCGTACCCTGCATGTACATCTACGCTTCTTTATATATTTCTGTACTTCTGTGACTATACTTTATTGTACTCTGTTACTCCCATTATGACCCTCTTATCCTCATTCTACGCTCTTAGTTATCTCATTGCTAAACTTTCTAATCTTAAAACTATAACACAGTCTTCCTTTCTTTGGTGATCCGTTGTACTTCTACTTCTACGTTTCCACGTCTTCCCTCCCCCTCTGACACGACCCCTCCTCTCCGTCTCTCTTCTCTCTCTCCGCTTCAATCTTCCTTAGTATTCCTATTCCTCTCCCGTCCTCGCCCAGTACTACTCCCAGAGGCTCTTCGCATTTTGTTTGTTTACATTCTGTTATCACGTGCTTCAGGTTTTCCTCTTTCGTCCCACATATCCTGCAGATCTTTTCTTCCGTTCCTTTCCAGTGTTGATTTCCACCCATGCCGTTCCCGCATCTATACCTTGCGATTATCTTTCTGTCCCTGTCCTTCATCCTTCCTTCCAGGTACTTCGGTAGCTGCTCCGTTATTATGGCCCTATATTCCGTGTTATATCTTGATTCGTTTATTCTCTTTATCCTCTCTTCTCTCCTATCCCTCCAGGTCCTTTCCCACAGGGTTCCGACTACGTCTTGATTTCCCTCCCTCATTCCGATCAATTCTTCTTTATTTATTCCTATACTTTCCAAGCATGCCTTTCTTCTTGTCTCCCATCTTCCCTCTCCTCTTGCCGGCCTCTCTCTATCCATTTCCTTCATACACTCAACCACTAACCTCTTGTCTGATTTCCTGCTTGCCTCTTCATACTTGATTGCCCTCTTTATTGCCAGTAATCCCCATTCTTTTAATTTACATTCTTCCGCCACAATGTAGTTGGGGGTTCTTGTCTCTAGACCTAGTATCCATTTGACACACTTTCTTTGGACTTTATCCAGTCTGGTCTCATTGTTCCACCCCCATATTTCGGCTCCGAATAGAGCCACACTGCCCGCTAATCCTTCTAACAATCTCATCCTCTTTCCGAAATCTTCCCTAAATATTCTTTCTCCAATGCTCCACGCACTTTTCATTGCTATCGTCGCTTTCTTGATTCTTTCCTTTATGTGCTTTTCTGTCCCTCCATTTTTCTGCACGATGAACCCCAAGTACCTTATTTCTTTAACTTCCTCTACGGCTTCTTTCCCCCAGCTCCAACTCCTTCCTCTTCCTCTACCCCTTTCAAATACCATTACTTTCGACTTTTCGGGACTTAACATTAACCTTTTCACCACCAAAAATTTTCTGAATCTTTTCATCATGTCCCTGAGTTCCGTTTCGCTTCTTGCCAGTAGTACCACATCATCTGCATATACAATCGTCCAAAACTTCTCCTTTCCTACCACTACCCCTCCCGCCTGTCCCTTCCTCATTTCTTCCTCTAAATCCATCACATACACATTGAATAGTGTTGGACTCAAAGGGCAACCCTGGCGCACTCCTCTTTCTGTCCAGAATTCCTCTGAGTATGCTTCCCCCACTTTGACTACATTCCTAGTCTCTTCATATATCTCCATTACCCTTCTTCTCAACTGTTCACTCGTTCCTGCTTTTATCATCATCTTGTACATAATTGTCCTGTCCAGTGTATCAAATGCCGCCTTCAAGTCCGCGAAGAATGCAAACATTTTGCCTCCTCCGCTGAGTTCCCTATTAACTACATAGTTCAATATGTACACTGCATCCACCACTCCTCTGTTTCTCCTAAAACCGAATTGTGACTGCGGTAACTTCCCTTCCACTTCCTCTGTCAATTTCTTGTTCAAAACGCCAGCGTACACCTTATAAGCTGTGCTCATCAGGGTTATTCCCCTATAATTTACAATCTCCTCCTTATTTCCTTTTTTAAAAATTGGGCTTATTGCACCCTTATTCCAGTCTTTTGGGATTCCCCCCCCTCTCCAAATTCCTCTCATCAGAGCTAGAAACCCCTCCCCTATCCTTCTCTCCATATATACCCACGCTTCATTCTCAATTCCATCTTGTCCCGGCGCCTTGCCCTTTTTTAGCTTTCTTAACTGTTCTATCAATTCTTCTCTCGTTAACTCCTGCCCTCCCTCCCCGTTCTCCACCTCTCCCTCTCCCATCTTCAGCACTGCTCTTCTGTTCGTTCCCCCCAATAATTCCATAAAGTGAGTTTTCCAGCTCCCCATATTTATGTCTTCGCTTATTCTTTCTCTTTTCTTCCTGAATTTGTTGATATATTTCCACGCCTCTGCCTCTGTTTTAATTCCTTTGATTTTTTCTTCTTCATCTCTCTCATGTCTCATCTTCTCGTCTTTACACCATTTTTTGTATCCTCTCCTTTTTTCCAGATATTCTTCACTATTCACCTTTCCCTTTTTCCAGTTCCTTAAAACCCTTCTAAGCTCCCTTTTCCTTCTTTTCCACTCCTTACTATGCCACTCTCTCTTCCCTAACCTCCAATGTGTTATCTTCAGCTTATTTTTCTTAATCGAATCTTTGACCTTGTTTTTTAATTCATTCCATGCACCGTCGTTCCCCTCCTCTGTACTAAGCCAACCTTCTGATTTAAGATGATAATGACCTATGCCTTCTTCAGTCCAGTCACTTCTTTCGATCACTTTTACCCACTGTTTCCGCTCACTCCCACTCAACTCGGGCCCCTCTATCTCCACCTCCAAAGGCAAATGATCGGATTCAGTTCTGTCACCCTCTTTTACCACTCTGATTTCTTCTGCTGCTTTTTCGTTCGTTATAACGTAATCGATTGTTGATCTCCCCACTTCTCCCACAAATGTCCACCCCCCCTCTCTCCCGAGACTTCCATTCATTATGGACCATCCTCTTTCTTCTATCTTATCGACAAGTATTCTCCCTTCTCTGTTTACCACTTTATCCACCGATCTCCTTGTTTTGCTTTTCTCCTTTATCCCGCACCCCGGTCCCCCCTCATCTCCTGTCCTGGCGTTGAAGTCTCCCCCCATTATCAGGAACATTTCTTCTTTCTCTTCTATTCCTCCTGTTACTACCTCCATGGTTTCTTTTACGTTCTGGCTGTATACCGTGATTATTCTCCATTCCTCTTCGTTATACTCTACTTTCCTTTCGACGACCTGTTCGCTCCAATCTCTGCTCCCAATTTCTTTCAGTTCCTTATTCACTGCCGTTATAATTCCTCCTTTGGCTCTCCCTTTCTTGTTCTCCTTCCACGCTGGCATACATTTCCATATAAATTTGTTCGGTAGCTTACTTTTAATCGAATCCCATGATTTTTCCTGCACCCAGGTCTCTGTCAAACCTATTATGTCGAAGGTGCTCAGGTAGTCCCAAGTATCTTCACATTTGTTTGTTATGCCCGCTATATTCCAGAAACATATCTTTAGTCCTCTCCTTCTCCTTCCCCCATCCCAGCCGCCTCCTTCTCATGCCATTCCCCCACCCCGTTTAGCTTCTTCTCCTCCTCTACTGTCCTCTTCTAGTTTCTTCTTTCTTTCATTCCATTTGTACCATTTGGTGCCTATTCTGATTTTCATATATCCGACCCAAGTGTCCCTTCCCTTTTCTCTCTGTTCCTTTGCCATGTTTCTCAAAAAACTTTGTGTTTCTCGTTCCTTCCTTGTCAAATCGTCTTCTATAAATACTCCTTTTGGCAGTCCCTTCTTTCTAGTCATAATTTCCCTCTTTATCTCCCATCTGCCCACTTCCGCTATCAGTAGCTTCCTTTTTCCATTAGTGTTCAGCATCTGTATATTTTGCACTTCCACCTCCAGTTTCAGGCTTTCACTTAGAAATTTATTCACTTCCCCTTTTGATACTTCCGGTTTCCAATCAACTCCTTTTATAACTATATTGTTCCTTCGTTTTTCCTTTTCTTTCCTCTCATTTATTACCTCCAATTCTAGAATCCTTTCCTCTAACTCCTTCTTTTCCTCCTGCCACATCTCCCTTTCTCTCTGCGCTTCCTCCTCTCTTGCTTTCCTCTCCTCCAACATCTCTCTCCTTAATTGTCCAATTTGTTCTGTCATGTTTTCTTTCATCTGTTCGTGCATCCTATCCATTTGTTTCCTCATTTCCCCTATTTCACGCAGTATTTTTTCCATGTTTCTGTCCTCCTCTTCCTCTGCCCCACTCGTCAGAAACTTTTCTAGTGTCTTTCCTTCTTCTTTTGTTTTCTGCCTGGTACCAAGCGTTCTTCCCGCCTTTCCTGCCATCTGTCGGCCACTTCGGCCACTTCCCTACTGCGCTGCTCTCCTTCCCACTCCTTCCCGCCTTCCTCGTCCTAACCTCTTCCACGTTGTTCTTGTTATCCACTCCCTTTCCTTATTTCCCGATAATGCTCCTTCCTTCCTAGTCCCGTGCTTTGCTATACTATATTCCCCTTCTTCCTTACGTTTTCTTTCCTCACCTTTGCCTATTAAGCTTCTTTATTGCCTTTAAACCTCTCCTTCTTAACCGTACGTGCACTCGCGCTCACGTCACAACCGGAAGTCACGTCACGCTTCATCGTTCCATACGCATCCTCGCATTCCACGCTATACATTAAACTATCGGTGTCGGTGTACAGGACCTTACACTTATCACCGAACTTCGCGCGCATATACGCGTAATGGAACTCGTACAGGCATTCTTTCGATACGTCCAGTACACTCATTCCCACGTATATGGGTTTATCAAACTTAACTTTTAAGTTACGCATTTCGATGGCCACCAACTGTTCGGAGACGATCGTGCGACTATGAAAGTTCGGCTTCGCGATCAGCGCTTCCGCACCGTAACGACCGTCCCACCGCGTCACCAGTCGCACATCTACGCGATTCCGCACATTCTCCATCGTTTTTCCATACACTGCATTATTCATTAATTTACAGTATTTCCTCGCTGTGGGCACGCTGGGCGGGACCGGCGTTGAACCCACATCCTGAACAGAGCCCTAATTCCGAGTGTTCGTTTCTCGCTTCTTTCTGGCCGAAGGGTGGAGCGAGATGGAACGCTTTGCGTGCGCGGCGAGTGTGCGCGACGGGCGCGAACCCTCAGATGGAATCGTGCCTGCGTCAAAATTTTGCGAAACGGTTCCCGTGCTCACACGTGGGCTCGTGACCATTGCGCACGCCCGTCGCGCACGCAAAGGACGCAGTGTGACGGCGTCCGGAAGACGGAGCGAGACAAAACATCAACGCGTCGTTTGTCTCGTACCGCCCGTGCTCGCTTCTAGTGCCTCTCGCTCGCTCTCGCCTTCGCCGGACAAGAGTGAGACAGAAGTGGTGGGGATAGCGAAAAACCAACATCGTGTACACCAAACCGAGTCCACAATGAGACAATACTGTATACAGAGTCTTCTGAAATTCGCTGGTTGCCCGCGTCCTCAAATTGGTGTTCAATCGAATGTAGTCGCGCAACCAGTGCGACTAATCGAATCGCAACACCCGATGAATTCGCGTTAAGCTAGATTCACACTATCCGTTTGCCGGCGGCAGGCTACCGTCCGTCGAAACATTCTTCAATGGGTTTTGTATGGTGGCATTCACATTGTGCCGTCCGACGACCGTCCAGCAACCGACAGACGGTGACCATCATATTCATTCACACTATCCGTCTAGCTGGTGGCAAGCTACCTCCGTCGAAAATTCTTCATTGTGTTTCGAGGGTCATATTGACGACCCTCCGATGACCGACAAATGACGGTCAGCATTCTCGCCGAGAATACTTTGCCGGTGTAGGTGACCGTCAGGGCGAAAGGCGCTCTGCTGCTCTAACCATCGCGCGGCGATCGTCGAAAGTAATTATAAACTACGGCGAAATTTTATTACACGTTTTGATACAGTATGTAAAAGACACTCTGTTTTTGGCTGCTTGTAACTCTATACCAGATCTTTTTTTATATACCTAATGTAAGATTCTATTCGACGAATGATCAGGTATATGCATGACATAACATTTTCCGTTTACCAAACCATTTTTTAATTAATTAATTAAGGCATACAGGTTACTCTAAAGTTAGATGGCCAAACTGTACTAACAAAATTAGACAACAACGTGTCACTCGTTTTAAGGAAGTATATTCTGATTATGTAGCAAATCATGTAAATTGCATTGTATTTATGCAAAATATTATATTATTTGATGTATATACTTATATTCTCAGGATGTCCAGTTTCTTCATATGCGCATTATTACTTTTCTAATTATTGAAATTTTTTTATCAATTTTAAGATTTCGTAGATAAACATTATGAGTAAAAAACACTAGACGGACTAAAAATTTGCCACCAATATTCATAAAGATATCCGGTACTTTATTGTTCAAACATACGTTTCATACACATCGTTGAGAGCGTCTTAATAAAAAATCGAATAATAGCGAATAATAAAAAATCCATTTAAAAGAATTATATTTATATTGAAATCTCCATAAATAATAGCTTAAACGCAAATCCTAATATCCCATTAAGTTTCCTCCAACAAATCAGACACCTTTCATCTGAAAAATTTTTTTGCTTTTTCAATAATTAGAAACATGATAGCGTGTATGCGAACAAACCGGGCATAGGTACTGTATATGTAATTTGTATATTTTATCTGGAAATGTTGGAATATTTCGCAATGTGTCGAATATAAAAAAGATCGTTTCTGCACAGGTTGTTTAGTATAAAAGAGGTTGGGGGGGCTTTTGCAGTGCAATATGTTTTTCTCTTCAGTTTTAATTTATTCTCTTTATTGATTCTGGTAAAGGTCCTAAATTAACTGGTATCGCACGCACGCGAATGAAGGCGCAAATGTATGTAGTACATATTCGTGTGTACAGTTGACCCTCGAACAACGCGGGTTCCAACAACGCGGATTCGGTTATACGCGGATTTTTTTCTCGATATATTTCAGAATCACAAGTATGTAATATCTATTATAAGTCCTGTCCCCATAAATTACGTTGTAAGTTCTAACACACGTCTGCGTTAAATCCATTTAAATGTTAAACAGGTTGAATTTGAAACGACTGCATGCCCAAACATCAAACGCTAGTTTACAATCTTCACTATTGTAGCTTTTGGTGCTAGGATAAGCTCTTTCAGTGATTCGCCAACATCAATCGAAATGTTGTTCTCATTAGCGATGGAACACCGAGAAAATACAGTGTTGTCTCTCAAATTGCACGCGTTTTCGGATTCTCTATACGCGCGAAGCTATCCCCACTACTTCGGTTGTAGTCGCCGTGCCGCCGAGAGGAGACCGATTCCGAGGAGCTATTTTATTAACTTTTTTCGACCCCGTCGCGGCATCGGGTATCGGATGTCAAAAAGAAAGCCGAGCGACGAGCAAAAAATCCAGTTCTCGCTAGCCCACACAGCACCATAACATTGCAGCAACGTCTCTGCAATGATACGGTTCAAGATTGCAATGTTGCACCATAACATTGCAGAGACATTGCAGGTTCAGTCCTATGTCCGCTTTCGCAATGTTGTAGGTGTGTATTTTTGCAAAGTTACGGCAACATTACAAATATGTAGTCCTGTAACGTTATGGCAATGATTCTGCAACGAAACGGTAAAATTGTGGCAATGATCCTGCAACTCTTCGGCAATATTGCGGTGCGAGATTGCAATGTTGCACCGCATCATTGCAGAGAAGTTGCAGGTTCACTCCTATGTCCGCCTTCGCAATATTGCAGGAGTGTATTATTGCAAAGTTACGGCAACATTACAAATATATAGTCCTGTAACGTTCCGGCAATGATCCTTCAACGAAACGGCAAAATTGTGGCAATGATCCTGCAACTCTTCGGCAATATTGCGGTGCGAGATTGCAATGTTGCACCGCATCATTGCAGAGAAGTTGCAGGTTCACTCCTATGTCCGCCTTCGCAATATTCCAGGAGTGTATTTTTGCAAAGTTACGGCAACATTACAAATATATAGTCCTGTAACGTTCCGGCAATGATCCTTCAACGAAACGGCAAAATTGTGGCAATGATCCTGCAACTCTTCGGCAATAATGCGGTGCGAAATTGCAATATTGCACCGCAATATTGTAGGTTCAATCCTTTGTCAGCCCTATGCAATAGTGCAGGCGTGCAATCCTGCAACGTTTCGGCAATGTGACTACAATATTCCGGAACCGTTAAAGGGAAATGTAAGGGCAATGAATTAAATTACAATAAACAGTATCAATTAAATATTTATATATTTTTGAATTATATTAAAAGATAGTAAAACAAATATCCGCGGGTTATGTCTGGGGCAGGTCTGGGGGAGATTCCACAGTTATACCATAACGTCCCGCTCTATTTGCGCCGCCTGATCCGGGACTACCTCCGTGGAAGGGTGGTCTTCTTCGTCGGCCGGGACGGGGACGGGGCGACCGATGTGCACCGCGGCGTACCGCAGGGGTCCGTTCTGGGACCCCTGCTCTGGAACCTGGCGTACGACGCGGTGCTGCGGGTGGAAATGCCGTCGCTGCGGGTGTCGTTGGTTTGTTATGCCGACGACACCCTGGTGGTGGCATCCGGGCAAAAGTGGGCAGCGGCGATCGGCCTCGCCGAGGAGGCACTGCGGCGCGTCGTCGCCTCGATCAGGACGCTCGGTCTGCGAGTCGCCTTTCACAAGACGGAGGCGATGTGGCTCGCGGACAGGGTTGGGAGTGGTATCCCCAACAGAGCGTCCCTTAGGATCGGGGATGCCTGCATAAGGGTCGGCCGCTCCATGAAATACCTCGGGCTGACCCTTGACACCTACTGGCGCTTTACGCGCCACTTCAAGACCCTCGGCCCCCGACTAGAGAGGCAAGTGTTTGCCTTCGGGCGAATAATGCCCAATCTCGGGGGCCCTCACGAGGGAGTTCGGCACTTGTACGTGACGGTCGTCCGGTCCATGGCGCTGTATGGCGCGCCTATATGGGCCGGCGACCTGGAGGACTGTCGCGTGGGGCGGGAACTCCTCGCCAGAGTTCACCGCCGCGCGGTCCTCCGAGCCGTGCGATCATATCGCACGGTGTCACATGCCGAACTGTCCGCGCTCGGTGGATCTCCCCCCTTCCATCTACTCGCGGAGATGGAGGCGGAAGTCTACTCCGCTTCCCGCGATCTCCGCGAGGCTGGGAATCCACCGGCGAATGGACTCGAAGTGGCGCGTGGCCAGGCCCGGCAACGGATGACAGCCAAATGGCTGGAATGGCTCGCCCTCCCCGAACATCGGGAGGGCCGCGTTGTCGGGGCGCTCCTGCCCATCATGGACGAATGGGTAGGGCGTGGGTGTGGCAGGCTGACCTTCCGCCTGACGCAGATGATCACCGGTGTGGGGTGTTTTGGTGATTATCTGTGTCGCATCGGGCGGGAGGTGACGTCGCGCTGCTGGTCGTGCGACAGGGGCGACGAGGACTCGGCGGACCATACCTTGGCACGGTGCCAGGAATGGTTGGACGACCGCCGGGTCCTGGAGGTGCGGATGGGCCCCGATCTCTCGCTGCCGACAGTCGTGCGTCGGATGGCGGGAGACGAGGCGTGTTGGGCCGCGATGTCCCTCTTCGCCGAGGTGGTGATGAGGGAGAAAGAAGAGGCGGAGAGGGACAGGGAGCTGGCGGGGCACCCGTCCCGCATGGCGGCTCCCCGGAGGCGGGCGCGGCGCAGATGACCCTGAGCCGGGGGAGATCGTGCTGCGACGCGATGACATCGCGTCGCTCCGCTCCCCCGTTGGCTCAGGGATCCGCCGCCGGCTCCCATAAGGCGGGAACGGGAAGGGAGGAGGAGGTGCCACCTCCCCCTCAGAGACCGGGAGGGTGTGGCCTGGGAAGGGGGGCGCGGTGTGCCGAGTAGGCCAAACTATATCACCGCGCCCCAAGAATAGCCGCCACATAATTGTGGTCGTGGCGGCGACTGAGGGGTGGATGAGGGGGGCCCACGTGTCAAGGGCCCCCCGCCAGTGGAGCGGCTGAGCCTGCCGCTCCGGGTTGCGCGATCGAGTTCGTGGGGCGAATGGGCGGCCGTTTCGGGCCGCTCCAATGGCAATGCCCGCCACGCGCTTGGGACGTTAATTTCTTTCCCCAAGTTCGCGTGGCGATGGAGCGGCCCTACGCATACACGGCCGGCTAGAACCTTCGCCCCCGCCCGGCCGCGACCTCGCAACATCTTGGTCGCACCCGGGTAGTAACTCGATCGCGGGGTCGTGGGGTGGGGGTGCCGGGGGGCACCACCCGCCCTAGCAGCAGCGACCGGAGACGGCGCGGACGTGTGATCCGTCGCGCGCCGTCGGAGTTTCGGAAACTGGGGGGAGGATTCAACTCCCCCCAGGGAAGACCCCGAATCGGGGCTGGCGCGGAGCTATGCATATGCGCTAGAGGGGGGGGCAAGCGGACGTATCGCTCGTTTGCTCCCGCGTGAAGTCCCCCCCCTCGGGCGCGCGGCTTCGCGCCTGAGGCAGATCACCTCGGTGGTTTTAGTGGGTTCGAGTCCCACATAACCCCTGACCCTCCCCCGGGGGTCGGGGGTATCCGTGGGGATTTCCACCGAGTTAACAAAAAAAAAAAAAAAAGATTCCACAGTTAGTGGAATATTATCGGTCGTCTCCTTCTCACTTTGCGAATGTCGCGTAGCCCGGGTTTTAGCTTGAGCTAGCCACTTAGCCCCCGCACTGATAATATCTTCATCGCAGCATTTATGACCCCTATCGGTGCATGCAGCGTGTACTGATCCTGGAATAATACGGGTAAATTTATTTCACAATTTGAAGTGCTGAAATGAGATAAATTATAAAGTTACTTACTCAGTACTAATTTGTGTACATTCACAAAAGATTTAAAAGATTTTTTCGATTTTTTCCCATGCCAGCTATAGCACATCGCTAAACCCGTCCCTAAAATCTCTGTCAAAATGGAGGACGTTGTCATCGCAACGTTTTTTCCACTGCTCCTTTTGAGTAATCCAATCTATAAAAAAAATTAATAAATTATTTCAGTCATGAATATGACTTCATTAAAAGCAGCGTTCATGTAGCGTCAATCACAAAATGCATTGATGCAATGAAAAATAACAAGCACTATTACAATAATTGAACCTTATTCATTGAAATGGATACAAATGTTTCATGCTATCCAAAATAAAGTGAAAGTTATACAGTACATGCGTATTTACAACGAAACTGTATGAAAAGTAAAAACTTGTAGCGCCAAACCAAACAAATACAGGGTGTCCCAAAATGTCGAGATTTTCCGGAACATTCAATATCATTACGCAAAAAGACAACGAGAAGTCCTTTACCGTACGATGCTGCGCGCTCAGCTGATTCGACTTTAAACTGAGCAGCCCGGTAGTTACACCGCTAATATTCAACTTTTAATATTTCAAGAACGAAGCCTCGGATCAGAAAAGGGTAAATGACTTTTCGATGTCTTTTTGCATCAGTATATTGCACGTTACGGGAAGTCCCGCAATTTTGCGACACCCTGCACATGGAAGAAAATTCCATTCCCGTACAATAGTATAAGTGCAGTTGAGCCGTGCATTTTACAAATTACAACTATGTTGAAACAATTTATAATACTCAAGTAATTTTCCTTCATATGGCTGCAATGCAGTAAGATAAAGTAACTGTTGAATACAAAAATAATTAATATAAAGTTAAATTTTTTACTTTATGATCCTACTAGAACATTTATTATTCTTACGTAACTTACCATACTATTCAATACAGACACGTTCTGTAGCATCCCTTCTAACTTTCTCAAATTCTCCTCATCCTCCACAGGCAGAATATTGTGGATTCGTTCTAAATCTGGGTCCGAATTATTCTCTCTAACACATACGGTCATGTCCGCGTGGGTCCGAATCTGCTCTATTCTATTCAATCTGTCATTCATGCTGTCAAGCATTTTACAAATGAATGCTATCTTGTGCCTCAGAAATGCATGAAAGTCTGAATAAAGATAAGAGAGGTTAATTAACATATGTGATTCTTTAACAAAAATCACATTGCGGATTATATATGTAGTCAATGTGTAAAAACTAGGGTGGCTCTTATTTATTCTTTGTAAAAAAATTTTTCAAGACTTTCTTCGGGGCACCCTTCAGAATAGTTCCAAATAATTAAAAAAAAATTCATGTAAAGTTTGAGCTCGATCGGATAACGGGAAAGGGTGCCCCGGGGCCCTTAAACATTTAAATCATTATTTAACAGCTTGTGAAGTCGATTTTATATAATATCCTCCAAGTCATTGATTAAATAAAAAAATATGTCACACAAAAGTTGTAGATCCGGCCAAGAAGCATCTTTTATTTTGTATTACGTTTTCTCGTGCGATAAACGTTTTTCGAAAAAAGTCCTCAAATTTTGGACGTTTAAATGCTTCTCCAACACTTTTTTATTTATGAAGGCGAACAAAAAAATGGAATTTTTATTTTTGAGGACTATTGTTTAAACATTTAAGGGGGGGGGGCATATACCGGCTCCATATCAAAACTACACAGTACAAAACTACACATGCAATTTAGGACACATCAGAATAGTGCACAGAAAGTAGTGCACATGCTATTTAAAGCACATTAAAATCATAGTGCACATGCTATTTAAAGCACATTAAAATCATAGTGCACATACAATTTAGGACACATACAATTTAGAACACATGCAATTTAACGCACATTTTTTTAGTGCACATCAGGATAACGCACACCAAGATTTCGCGCACAATCATCTACTCGTCGCCGTCGACTATTTCACAGCCGATGGTAGGTATTAGTATTGGTTGGGACTAGATAAGCGCGGGGGGCGCGCGCCCGCTCGCGGTCGTGTAAACAGGGTGGCGTGGAAACTACCTGCAGCGGTAGTAGGACGAGAGTGGGGTCTACTACCGCCGTCTGATTGGTTCAACGCCAAGAGGAAAATTCACTGACGCCAGCGCCGAGCCAAGTCGAGTGGAGTGTAGCCAAGTGAGGTCGCAGCCAACCAGCGTCGCCGGGGACTCGTTGAGGATGCTGGTTGGCCACTCTCGTCCTACTACCCAGTCTGAACCAATCAACGCCAAGAGGAAAATGAGTGAAGCCAAGTGAGGCCGCAGCCAACCAGCATCCTCAACGAGTCCCCGGCGACGCTGGTTGGCTGCGACCTCACTTGGCTACACTCCACTCGACTTGGCTCGGCGCTGGCGTCGGTGAATTTTCCTCTTGGCGTTGAACCAATCAGACGGCGGTAGTAGACCCCACTCTCGTCCTACTACCGCTGCAGGTAGTTTCCACGCCACCCTGCGTGTAAAGCATGGTAGCGAACCGATGTGACTTTGGGGATGCTCAAAATGAGACAGCGGTTATCGCACGGTGGGGTCAATATCGCTATTGTTAACAAGGTAATCATTCTGAACATTTCTCTTTAAACTTTTTGATGGTCGGCTTTGGTTTACGAGATATGCGCAAAAAAATTTTTAGAATTACCGAGTTTAACACATACTCACAGCGGTTCGGTACCATTCTTTACGGGCCCGCGAGCGGGCGCGCGCCCCCCGCCCTAATCTAACGCCAACCAATGCTAATACCGTCGGCTGTGTAACAGATTTCAATATATTATGCCGAAAGTGTTTTATTAATATCTCCGAATCTAAGGCTGACCGCCAAAAAGTTTAAAGGAAAATGTTAATCAGAATGACGAAGGCCCAGTTCACCGGCAAGTTTACCATGCTATCCTGTTGTACACTAAATAAAATGTGCGTCAAACTGCATGTGTTCTAAATTGTATGTGTCCGAAATCGCATGTGTCCTAAATTGTATGTGTCCTAAATTGTATGTGTCCTAAATCGCATGTGTCCTAAATCGCATGTGTCCTAAATTGTATGTACACTACAAATTCGATTGTGCTTTAAATTGCATATGCACTACTTTCTGTGCACTATTCTGATGTGTCCTAAATTGCATGTGTAGTTTTGTAGGTACTGTGTAGTTCTGACATGGAGCCCATATACCGAAATATGCGAAAACGATAAAAAAATTTTTTTTCTTATTTTCAGTGTTTGATATGTCATTAATGTTTCCTGAAAATTTGGGACCGAAATTCGAACAAATATCTAAGATAAAGACATCATGATTTCGAGAAAAATGCATCTAAATTTTTTTTAATCATTTTCGCATATTCCGGTATTCTCCCCGCCCCCCTCCCCTTTAAATGATTAAAGAATAGTCCCCGAAAATAAAAATTCCATTTTTTTGTTCGCCTTCATAAATAAAAAAGTGTTCTAGTAGCATTTAAACTTTCAAAATTTGAGGAGTTTTTTCGAAAACCGTTTGTCGCACGAGAAAAACTAATACAAAATAAAAGATGCTTCTTGGCCGGATCTACGACTTTTGTGTGACATATTTTTTTATTTAATCAATGACTTGGAGGATATTATATAAAATCGACTTCACGAGCTGTTGAATAATGATTTAAATGTTTAAGGGCCCCGGGGCACCCTTTCCCGTTATCCGATTGAGCTCAAACTTTACATGGATTTATTTTTGATTATTTGAAACTATTCTGGAGGGTGCCCCGAAGAAAATTAAAAATTCGAAAATAAGAGCCGCCCTAGTAAAAACCCATTGGGTTGAATGTAATTCTGTAATGCGGAGACGTACTTGATTGACCTTCTGCAATTCCTGGCTGCGCGGATTCTGCTGCTACTACAGCTGACCCTGCTGCTACTACAGCTGGTTCCGGAGACCTCTGCGCGGATTCTGCTGCTACTACAGCTGACCCTGCTGCTACTACAGCTGGTTCCGGAGACCTCTGTGCTGCCTCTAGTGCCACATACTGTGCATTCAAATCTGAAATTCATTATATAATTATACTATGCTCCGATCATTGTTCATGTGGATCTTAATGCAAATATACATCAAAAAGCCCGGGTATTTCATGTTCGGGGAAGTCCCAACATTTTGGAACACCCAGTATATTACTCTATATTTATTTTCTTAATAAATAATGAATGAATAATATAAAAATACCTTCTTGCAAATGTATTTGTGAGGGAATTCTGGGGAACTCATTTTTTTTATTTTTTTCCTTCTTGTGCTTTTTCGATGGCGGTTCTGCCTCCCCACTAACACTCGGTTCCGCGCTTGGCACCTGAACGCGTGCATGTTTCCTCCTGCGCTCCTTCATTTGCAATCTATGGTCTTCCTCGTTTGAAACAGTGGCCTCAGAATCAAAAATAGTGGAGGTGTCCATAGCTTGGTCCCTCTGCTCAACTGCTCGCTCATAAGTATCTGATAGAGATAATTCATTAATAATACGTAACACATTATATACTATTGTGGTTCAATTTATATAGCAATATTTCTTTAATGAAAAAAATACATACCTGTTGCGCCAAACCACTTCTCGATAGTGCAAGTTTCCCACTGTGTGCCAACTTCCGTAGATGGATCTTTTGCTTCAATAATAATTTTATTAAGTTTGTAAGAACTTTTGATATGTCCCGGCCATGTACATCTAGTTTTATCTACATCCATCCAGCAGGATGGGATCACCTGCACTCCATCACTGAACTCCACGATGGAGTATTTCTTTACCATTTTCACACTAAAAATTAATTGACAATTTATTAAAAAAAATTTACAGCAGACTAATATTGAATATTGCAGTATGCAGTTACACTCTTACTTACCGCGGATGAAAATTATTTCGAGAAGATGTTCAAAGTGTATTCGAAGAACCAATATGACACGCGAACAAAAGTTAAAAAAATTAACAAGAAATAAAAAAACTAACACGATAACTAAGTATATAATATAAGAATGTAAAAAAAGAATATATGTAAAAACGCACAAAACTAACACGATAACTAAGTATATAATATAAGAATGTAAAAAAAGAATATATGTAAAAACGCACAAAACTAACACGATAACTAAGTATATAATATAAGAATGTAAAACAAGGAATATATATTAAAACACACAAAACTAACACGATAACTATATAATATTAGAATGTAAAAAAAGGAATATATTTTAAAACACACAAAATAACGCGAACTATAAAAATGCGGAAAAAACGTGAGATATTTGTCCTTCGAGGGATTACTTCGAACTAACGATGGATCGCATGCAGCATGCTGTGTTTTCCGTAGGGCGGAAAACACGACCGGAGCGGAAGTCGAGTGCCATAGTGGGGGGTATTAGAGAGGTGGCAGCTATAGGAATAAGGGTATATGTGTGTGTAGGGACGCGGCGACACGAATGTGTGCAGAAGCCTATTAAGGGGATATTTCTATTTAGAGGCCGCCAAAATAGGCAATGTTTAGGAATTAATTAAAGAAAATCTGCCACAGACAATTTAATGCAACTTTTAACATAGAACATGTTATTTTAACGGAAGTGACGTAGCGTCGACGATTCCGAGCCGCTAATGGCGCGCGAGAGAGAACCGAAGAGCGAACGAGAGGGGACGAAAGAGTGGATACGACGTTACCGAGATTTCAGTGCCAGTATAATATCATTATACTTTCAATTCATATGAAACCATTGAAATACAAATATTAATAATATATTTTTCCCTGCATCTGCTTATACTTGCGAGATATAACGTTTCAAAATAAACCGTGGCACGTATTACACTTAGCCAACGTATACGAATTTGGGAAAACCCACGGTCCCCGGCAGTTTCAGTCAGGGGCGACTGAAGCGGGGGTGCAACACGGTTTTAATTTAATTTTCTATTCTAACTCGCGAACTGTAGGATCTATAATTTACGAAATGATTGTCCTAATTATAATAAGTAACTTTTGTCTGAAGATATTTTTTCTACCTCTTACAGTTCGCGAGTTAGAATAGAAAATTAAAATAAAACCGTGTTGCACCCCCGCTTCAGTCGCCCCTGACTGAAACTGCCGGGGACCGTGGGTTTTCCCGGTGTCGCGAGGGTGCAACACGGTTTTATTTTAATTTTCTATTCTAACTCGCGAACTGTAAGAGGTAGAAAAAATATCTTCAGACAAAAGTTACTTATTATAATTAGGACAATCATTTCGTAAATTATAGATCCTACAGTTCGCGAGTTAGAATAGAAAATTAAATTAAAACCGTGTTGCACCCCCGCTTCAGTCGCCCCTGACTGAAACTGCCGGGGACCGTGGGTTTTCCCAAATTCGTATACGTTGGCTAAGTGTAATACGTGCCACGGTTTATTTTGAAACGTTATATCTCGCAAGTATAAGCAGATGCAGGGAAAAATATATTATTAATATTTGTATTTCAATGGTTTCATATGAATTGAAAGTATAATGATATTATACTGGCATTGAAATCTCGGTAACGTCGTATCCACTCTTTCGTCCCCTCTCGTTCGCTCTTCGGTTCTCTCTCGCGCGCCATTAGCGACTCGGAATCGTCGACGTTACGTAACTTCCGTTACAATAACATGTTCTATGTTAAAAGTTGCATTAAATTGTCTGTAGTAGTTTTTCTTTAATTAATTCCTAAACATTGCCTATTTTTGCAGCCTCTAAACAGAAACATTCCCTTAATAGGCTTCTGTACACATTCATGTCGCCGCGTCCCCACACACACATACACCCTTTTCCTTCCGCTACGGCCGTTTTTTTCGCCCTACAGAAAACACAGCATGCTGCATGCGATCCACCGTTAGTTCGAAGTAATCCCTCGAAGGACAAATATCTCACGTTTTTTCCGCATTTTTATAGTTCGCGTTATTTTGTGTGTTTTAAAATATATTCCTTTTTTTACATTCTTATATTATATAGTTATCGTGTTAGTTTTGTGTGTTTTAAAATATATTCCTTTTTTTACATTCTTATATTATATAGTTATCGTGTTAGTTTTGTGTGTTTTAATATATATTCCTTTTTTTACATTCTTATATTATATACTTAGTTATCGTGTTAGTTTTGTGCGTTTTTACATATATTCTTTTTTTACATTCTTATATTATATACTTAGTTATCGTGTTAGTTTTTTTATTTCTTGTTAATTTTTTTAACTTTTGTTCGCGTGTCATATTGGTTCTTCGAATACACTTTGAACATCTTCTCGAAATAATTTTCATCCGCGGTAAGTAAGAGTGTAACTGCATACTGCAATATTCAATATTAGTTTGCTGTAAATTTTTTTTAATAAATTGTCAATTATTTTTTAGTGAAAAAGTAAAAAAGTTTCTGGTATCACTGCGTAGGAAATCAAACTAATTTGCGTGTAAACATCTGCATGGTAAGTACCACTGGTCGAACATCGTAAGATAATGGTCTGGAGTATATACTTTTTAATAAATGGTTATAATTAACTTTCATTCGTGTATGAAATATGTTCAGGTTATTATGGCGGCCAAAATACATATCAGGAAAGATTTCAGTTTATGTTCTATTCGACATAAAAGAAGAATTGTCCAACAATATTTAAGGGATGTTGAGAGCAGAAGTAATCACTCAAGGCAATCACCTGAGAACGAAATCGGACAACGCGCTGATGAAGAATCGACACTAACAATCAATCAGAATCCAGCAGGGTCACATTCCGTAGAATGTGATAGTGAGTCGGACAATGAACTCAATAGTTCGCAGGAAGTTTACGAGTCCTGCGATGAAGCATCATGTACTAATAATGACAATTTCACTAACTCCGATAGCAATGAAAGTGATGAAGAACATCATCAATTAGTTGATGAAGATAATGATTATTATCATTGTGTATTTGATGAGGACTCATTCAATTATGAATCAGACAATGTTGTCGATTATAATGAACCAGACAGCAAAACACTAAAAACGGATTTGTCCAACTGGGCACTTGAAAATAATATTACTCACAAAGCCATAAATGAACTTTTGAGGATATTTCTATCATACATGCCTGAATGCCTACTTCCAAAGGATGCCAGGACATTACTAAACACTCCCCGTACAATTAATTGTACCAAAATACAAGGGGGAGATTATCTACATTTTGGTGTAGGGCACATTCTTAATTCATATGCTGAATTGTACATTCAGGCGAATGTTAGCAAAGAACATATAAATCTGTCCTTAAATATTGATGGTTTGCCTTTATCAAGGGCCTCCTCCAACAGCTTTTGGCCTATTTTATTAGCGGATAATATTTTCAAACGGATACAGATAGTTGGTATATACTATGGGTACAAGAAACCACAATCATCAAACGAGTTTCTGGGAAAATTCATCGATGAGGTGACCTATTACATAAATAATGGGTTTATGTATAATAATAGAAAATTTACTATAAGTCTTTCGAAAATTATCTGCGATGCTCCAGCCAAATCATTCACATTATATACAAAAGGCCATACAGGGTTCTCGAGTTGTTCGAAGTGTATAATTCATGGCAAATCGATTAATAACACAACTTGTTTTCCGTATACCAAAGTCCCTGCTAAACTTCGAACAGACGAAGATTTTGTACGGCAAAATGACGAAGAGTACCATAGAGGTACAACTTCTTTATTAAAAGTCCCAAATATTGGACTAGTTTCAAACGTGCCGTTAGACTACATGCATTTAATCTGTTTGGGCGTTGTGAAAAAAATTGTATTGTTGTGGATGAAGGGACCGTTGTCCGTAAGAATTGGTGGACAAGCCACAAATTCCATTTCGGATGCGTTAATCTTTGTGGGAAATTCTATACCGCGAGAATTTTCGCGAAAACCAAGAAGTTTGATAGAAGTATCATATTGGAAAGCTACCGAATTTCGCCAATTTTTGCTTTATACGGGTCCCATTGTACTACGGCGTGTACTTCGAAAAAATGTTTACGAGCATTTTTTAACTCTACATGTGGCTGTAACAATATTAGTCAGCCCTACACTAATTAACTCTGAACAAAATATTAAGTATGCAGAGAATTTGCTGAAGTACTTCGTGCAACATTTCGATGAAGTGTATGGGGAACAATACATTTCTCATAATGTGCATAATTTACTTCATCTCTGCAATGATGTAAGAAAATTTGGAGTATTAGATAATTTTAGTGCGTTTCCATATGAAAACTTTTTGGGAAGTTTAAAAAAATTAGTAAGAAAATCGGAGAAACCATTGCAGCAATTAGCAAGGCGTTTTTGCGAAATACAGCGGGGATCTGTTTCCAAAACATCCCCAGTTTTGGAAATTTTTTTTTTAAAAGATTCCCATCGCAATGGACCACTTGTCCACATTTTTACAAACGCAACAGTGAACCAGTATAAAATAGTGCAAACTGGGGGATTTTATATAAATTGCGACGATATGAAAAATAATTGTTTCATGCTGAAGGACGGAACGATTATTCGAATTTTAAATATAATCCAAACACGCGCAGAAGGGGTATGTAATATAATAGGCCACAAACGCAAAGTAGCCGATAATAACGTATATGAAAAACCCTGTCCATCGTCATTTGTGAAAATTTTTATTGTTTCGAACGAGACACGATTGTGTCATTGGCCGGTATCACAAATAATGTGTAAAATGTGGAGTATTAGAAGGAACCGAACCCAGGAGTATGTCATGCCATTGCGGCATAAGCATGGTTAACCCTTTTGGTACGAGCGCCGCACAGTGGGACAAAACGACCCGACGCACAGTGGTACATAATCTCACTTTTTGTTCAAATCATCGTACAGGTCGTAATTTTTTAGTAAACATGGCGATTTTTTGTTTAAATTCTTCCCAATTAAATTCTCTATCGATCTCTCCGGCCGGAATTTTGAATTTCGTTGCTGCTTTTTTTTATATTTAGCGAAATATACAGCACTTTTAGAAAATCAGTGTCTGTGGGGTTTTTTGGGGCTAAATCAATAGTGACAGGGCCGAACACATGTATTATTTTTTCAAATGCTCTCTGGGATAATTCCAAGTCTGAGTCTAGATTTTTAATTCTAGACGCAGCATCGGCCCGTACGTTTTCCTTTGACGGAATGTAAGAAGCAACTAACCAGATCTTTCGGCTCTCACACCATTGCCAAATCTCTCTTGCTAATTCGCTCAGATGTTTGAATTGAATACCTCCCGCTTTATTAATGTAGGCAATTGCGGGCGTATTATCTATACGAAGTAAAACTTGGCAGTTATATGCGTTTGCAGCAAAACATTTTAATGCAAAAAAGGAGGCCAATAGCTCAAGATAATTGATGTGAGATTTTTGGTAATCATCTCCGAAAATTTATACGCACCAAGTTTCTACCCAATAAGCTCATTTTCTGAAATTTGGCTTCGATATATTGAATTTGTCATCGTTAAAAGGGTAGCCAAAAAAACCGCACACACCGATTTTTTAAAAGTGCTGTATATTTTGCTAAATATAAAAAAAAACAGCAACGAAATTCAAAATTCCGGCCGGAGAGATCGATAGAGAATTTAATTGGGAAGAATTTAAAAATAATCGCCAAGTTTACTAAAAAATTACGACCTGTACGATGATTTGAACAAAAAGTGTGATTATGTACCACTGTGCGACGGCGATCAAAAATCTATAACTTTGGTTCTAGTCTAGATATTTTAATGAAACTGGGCGCATTTTAACCGCAAATTTAAGGCCTTTAAGCTGTATTAATATAATTGATATTAACCATCGGAGGCCCGTGCTGGGCCCGTGAATTTAGACCCATGTTTTCGAAAAGTGGGGCTACAGGCCAATTACAATACACATTTTATTAACATTACTGTATTTTATTGTGATAAACCCAGTTTGTCAACGTGATAGCACGTGAGCTCTCATGAGGTGATAACAGTCTGTTTCCCCCTTAAGGGAGTAGGTATTCTCTTCTCTGTGAAACGTCCTTTTTATGTGTTTCTTGGGATAAAAAAACTATGTCTAGGTAAACAGTGCACGAAAAGTTAACAGAGAGAGTAAGTGCGACGGAGAAAAACATAGGAGTCGAGCGTAGCATCTAATGTGGAATACAGTATATTTGGGTAATTTTCTACTTAGCTGTATTAATTCTAAGGAAATGGGTGCGGTTATAATAAATATATTTCACGTATATGTGTATAATATGTATGTACAGACGTGTGAGTGTCTACGCATGAATGTGTTTGCTCGCGGTTATTTCAGTTAGATTGGTGAATGAGTGAACTTAGTTCTTACTTTTTACTTTGCGCGCTGTTATTTCATTTATATTTGTGAATGAGTGAACTTAGTTCTTACTTTTTACTATAGTCATAATGCTTATTTTACTCTTAATTTCATATTAAATCCTGTTATTGCTTGTTATGAAAATAATTATCTATTTATTTAGTGATTTCAAAATAACGATGTAGTTCATGTTTTGCACAGAATATAATTATACGTGACATGAATAAGGCTTGTTTTCCTCTATCCTGTACTTCTCCAATTGTCTACACCAATGCTATACAGTAGTATTCTCCCACGAAACGAAAAAGAATTTTTTATCGCTGAAAGAAATTTGAAATTGCTGCACTCTAAAATAAGGTGAACCGGACATATCAGTATTTCAGGAGCGTTGCCACTACAGTATTACACGGAAATGTGGGTGCAATCTTGCTGGGGCGTTACCACTGGATAATTGCGCGATGATGTGGGCGTAATATTGCTGGATTTTTGTAGGATCGTTGCCACTAGATCATTGCACGGCGATACGCGCGATACATTGCTGCAATATTGTACGATCGTTGTCAACGGAACATTGCACGATGGTGTGGGCGCAATATTGCTGGATTTTTGTAGGATCGTTGCCACTAGATCATTGCACGGCGATACGCGCGATACATTGCTGCAATATTGTACGATCGTTGTCAACGGAACATTGCACGATGGTGTGGGCGCAATATTGCAGGAATATTGTAGTATCGTTGCCACTGGAACATTACATGGCGATACGCGCGATACATTGCTGCAATATTGTACGATCGTTGTCAACGGAACATTGCACGGCAACGAACTTGCAATATTGCTACAATATTATACGATCGTTGCAAACGGAACATTGCACGACAACGAACTTGCAATATTGCTGCAAGATTGTATGATGGTTGCAAATGGAACATTGCACGGCAACGAACTTGCAATATTGCTGCAAGATTATATGATCGTTGCAAATGGAACATTGCACGGGAACGAACTTGCAATATTGCTGTAATATTGCAGGTGCGTTGCCACTCCAATAATGCAAAACAATATTGCAGCATCGTTCATGCAATATTGCAATGCAACCTGCAACAACACAATATTGCAGCAACGTTCCTGCAATACTGCTGCAACAAAGTGTGCTGTGTGGGAGATTACATATTGTATAAGGTAAGGTACAGATTCCGGAGGGGGGGGGGGCGAAAAAATTTTACGCGGACAGTCGAGGACCCGAACCCCCGCGTTGTTCGAGGGTCAACTGTATTTCTTTTTTATTCTTTTTCAGTCATATCTATTGTTTTGACCTATTGTATAAAGGTGCGATTTCTTAAGCGCGATGGGCCGCGGCTGGCCGATTTTATGAGTTCTTGAGGTCGAAATTAGCCGACAATGCACCATCAAAGACAGTGAAAAGCCTAGCCTTCTTTTACATTATGTACATCTTGCTGTGTTTATCGGACGGCGGTGGTTGGGTTCAGTAGCCGAAAGAAGGATTTCATACATATCTACTTCTTGAGATGCTCCAAGGAGTTTACTACATATATCTCGTTTATCGAATGCAGGAAACGGTGTTTCCAATGTGCGCTTCATAATTATATCAGAACAACAATTACTTTCATATTATATTCTCTTCTTGACAGAATAAAGTTAAAAAGTATAAAATAGTTGAAAGTAGAAACCTTGTACTGTATGAATTCCTGGCATCGGTATATGTACCTACATACATACCTGACTCTTGAGGGGTATTCTTTCGTGCATTGGCATACGTACGTTTATATTCATTTTACGATATCATTTGTCCAGACGAAATAAACAAGGTCATAAGGCCATTTAATGTCGCATAGGGCTGTAAATTGCATACCGAGGCCTCTAACGAGTCAAGTAAAGGACAAAGGGTGGTCGTCTCGTCGAACCCTATTGCACCGTGCCAGGGATACAAGTCAGTCTGTTCAGTTGTTATCTAAATATGCCAGATATGAGAAAGGTGCTACCAATATAGCAATTAAAAAGTATTATCCACCATCGATATGACTCGCGTTCAGACACAGGAAGAAAAGGGGTACCTAGTAATCCGCTGACTGCGCGTGATCCCTTATCTCTCGAATATATATGTATACGCGCTCGAATATCAGAACAAAAGCACGCACGACGTATTGGAAACAATGGAAACATCGCGTCTGCAAGGAATACAGGTCCGATTGGTCATAATATAACTCCCCAATTGCTATATTGGTGGCATCTTTTTCATAACGGGCATATTCAGGTAAAAACTGAGCAGGCCGACTTGTGTACCACAGCAGGTCCTCGAAAAATAATCAGGCTGAGCGGCCACAGCGTCCCGCGAGGGTCGCGCTTTATGACCATGCCTGGTCCTACCTAATAGTATCTACGTGCGGATCCGAAGTCATCGTACGTACTACCCACGGATAGAGCAATATACAGATTAACTCAGGCCGAAGAATGCCGAAAATTCTTAAAGACGCCACCACGTTCTTGATTGCCCTTTAGAAATGCTGACGAACAGATGTTGTCGAAATGTTTTTGGGAAAACAGGTATGAAATTATCGATCGGAAACAACAAATGAATTTTCGCTTCGCTGTGAGCCCGCTTTTGTTCCGGCACACAGTGGGCCTCAATCCCAAGAAATAGAACATAACAAAGAAATTCATAATTCGGGCTGGACAGATCGATAGAGTTTTTAATTATTAGACTGCGAATGTTTATGCAAATGCATATATTTATATGCAAACATTATTATGCATTTTGCTTATGCTTTACTAAAAGGCATATGCATATATGTATCAACAAATATACTACAACGCTATTGGAACAGATATAAAACTGCACCCGTTACATCCTGTGATGTAGAACGTTCGTTTTCAGCACATAAGTTAACTGACAAACGGCAAAAATTACGTGTTACAAACATTAGAAAGGTACTAATAATGTATTGTAACGCAAAGTTTAGCCCTTCGAGATAAATAAATTGTTAATTAAAATATAATTAATAAATAATCTCGCGTATTAATTCACATAATGTTGCATACGGGAGATATGCGATATTGG
The DNA here is from genome assembly GCA_960531205.1 of Andrena bicolor. Taxonomy (NCBI): domain Eukaryota; kingdom Metazoa; phylum Arthropoda; class Insecta; order Hymenoptera; family Andrenidae; genus Andrena; species Andrena bicolor. The sequence goes on from CAUIJW010000012.1 coordinate 1,265,735, forward strand.
CATATTTTTCATGCACATTGGCATATTTTACGTGCATATTTGCATATTGTTTTTGCATATTATACACGCATAAACATCCGCAGTCTATTAATTATGAAGAATTTAAAAAAAAAGTTGTCAAGTTTACTGAAAAATTACGACCTGTAGACTGATTTGAAAAAAAATTTCTTCATCTATCACTGTACGCCGCGGCCAGTCGCTGATGGGAAATCCCCACTCGAGAAGACCCTATGTGCACAGAATATAATTCCATCTGTAATTATAGTTCCGGTTTCTTTCACCTTGGCAGGGAAATACCAGGACATTTATGGACGGTTCAGTTGTACTTTTAAAATGCGGGAATACGTATAAACTGGTATGCATATTCCAAGTTCGTATATACTTGATTTCTAGAGGGTGTTGTAAATGCCCTTATTGTAGTCGCCTAAAAACCACCCCGGTTGACCGGCCAGAGGGCCTCAACGGGGTCGCGGTATATGATTGTATTGTCTCACGAATTGAGGGAGAACGGCGGTACACACGGATCAGAATTAACGATGAGCAAAAACTGTTAAAATATTTAAAGGCTGCACAGACTTTATTACCTTTTCAGAATCTAGAAAGCAGATGTTTACGACGAACACTTCGAAAGCAAGCAATTATCGGTTGTAAACGACGAACGAATTTAGGCTTCACTCTTTTGTCCCGCAAAAGACGGAACATCATCAGGTAGTGCGAAATGTAAACCCTCGCTTTGACTGCCGAACCCCTATCCTCGATCCCAATTTATTTTACTGTATGATGTGGCTGATCTGCGCCGCCAAGAATGCACGCGAATGCGAGTGCGCACATCAGAAACAGTGGAAAGATCTACACTACTTTTGAACATCTGTCCTAGTGTTACTTGGGACCGACGCAACGATTGCGCTCAGTAGCCGAAGCAAGGGTTTCACAATTCATACTACATACTTGACATGTCCCCAGCAGGCCATTTATCAATTGTACCTATGTGGGGGCTAAGTCCGGGATAGTTGAACCACCGGAAGAGATCGGTCAATCTTGATATTTTAAGATCGAAGCAAGATAGGGCTCCGTGTGGCATTGAAACAAAAAATATGAATCAGCTTGTTGTTAATCTGGAACTGCCAATTGTTGCAAACATGTGTCTAAATTATTAGTAGACTGCGGCAAATGCTTTATGCAAATTCACATACTGATATGCAAATATTATTTTGCAAATTGCACATGCTTTATTAAAAGGCGTATGCACACATGTTACATACTTCTATTATATATCTCACTGTATTTGGTTGCGATTAGGGGAGAGTGGGTAGGTTGGTGTCAGATTTAAATTAATCTCGAATATTGACCAAAATGAGCGAGAAACATGCTTTAAATGTGAATTGTTATAATTAGAAAGGTGTTTCCATCAAATTTTTAAAATTATAAAATTTCTTAGAGTAAGTACTTGACCCATACCTCCCTTGTGTGGGGAGATTTGGGTCAGGAAATAGTGATTCGGGCGGGAGGAGGCGCCGCAGTGCCACAGCTGCGGCCGGGGCGACGTGGACTCGGCGGATCACACTCTGGCGAGGTGCGCGGAGTGGCTCGATGACCGCCGAGTCCTGGAGCTGCAGCTGGGTCCCGATCTCTCGCTGGCGACGGTCGTGCGTCGCATGGCGGGAGATCGGGACTGTTGGGACGCCGTCGCCTCCTTCTCCGAGGCTATAATGCTCGAGAAGGAGGAGGCGGAGAGGGACCGCGAGAGGGCGGGCCGGGGAGGCCCGAGCCAAGCGGTCCGGAGGAGGCGGCGCGGGAGAGGGAGATGACCCGGGGCCGGGGGAGGTCGCGCGGCGACTTAGTTGCGTAAGTCGCCCCGCTCCCCGGATATCAGGCCCCGGGTCGCGCCGCACAGTGGGGCAAAGTGACGATGTTTGTTTCAAAATCAAAGAACTTTTGATAGAAATGAGATAGATCGATGATTTTTTTTTAAATTAAAGCTGACAGATTGCAGAATAAGGGAAAATTAATGAAATTATGGTACGAACGTTTTTTACGTTCGAAAATCTGTGTTAAACTTCAAATTTTAGAGCAAAATTATGTTTTATCCAATACCATGTCCGGTTAGAAGTTTTTCTTGACATGTTGTACATCATTTCCTATAGATTTTGTTGCGCTGATTTCAAATCCGTTCGCAAAATTTATCTACTACCTCAAGATTTTGAAAAAAAATCGATTTCAAGGTTAACACAGATTTTCAAAGTTAAAAAACGTACGTACCATAATTTATTTAATTTTCCCTTATTCTGGAATCTATCAGCTTTAATTTAAAAAAAAAATCATCGCTCTATCTCAATTCTATCAAACCTTCTTTGATTTTGACACAAATTTCGTCACTTTGCTCCACTGTTCGGCGCAGCGGCGCAGCGGCGGGGCAAAGTGACGAAATTTGTGTCAAAATCAAAGAAGGTTTGATAGAATTGAGATAGAGCGATGATTTGTTTTTTAAATTAAAGCTGATAGATTGCAGAATAAGGGAAAATTAAATAAATTATGGTACGAACGTTTTTTAACTTTGAAAATCTGTGTTAACCTTGAAATCGATTTTTTTTTCAAAATCTTGAGGTAGTAGATAAATTTTGCGAACGGATTTGAAATCAGCGCAACAAAATCTATAGGAAATGATGTACAACATGTCAAGAAAAACTTCTAACCGGACATGGTATTGGATAAAACATAATTTTGCTCTAAAATTTGAAGTTTAACACAGATTTTCAAACGTAAAAAACGTTCGTACCATAATTTCATTAATTTTCCCTTATTCTGCAATCTGTCAGCTTTAATTTAAAAAAAAAATCATCGATCTATCTCATTTCTATCAAAAGTTCTTTGATTTTGAAACAAACATCGTCACATTGCCCCACTGTGCGCCGTCCCGCCGCTCCCCGCTGTAGGGGATCGGGATGGGGCCGCGCCGCGCAACGGGCGCGGCCGTTACGCCCCCCGGTGCGCCGCCCCCTCTGTGTCGGAGGGGGACGCGCGCCGGGGGACGTTGGGAAGGAGTCGGGAAACGCGGCGGCCCCCGTTGTCGCGAATGGCCGCCGCGGACGACGAAGCGACGGGGGTGACCGCCGCGGTCGGCGAGTCGTGGCATCGGACTCGCCAGGGCCGCGGCGGCGTCGCGAGGCACGGAGAACGGGGGCGGGGCCGTCTTAAAGCCCCCCCCCCCCCCCCGCCAGGGGAGCGGCGGCCGCCGCTCCCGTCTGAGTGATCGAGCTTCCCCCGGGGTACGCAGTGTGCCCCGGCCCGGCCGCGCGCTACCAAGCATTGCGCGGCGACCGGTTGGGAGCTCGATCGCGGGGTCGCGGGGCGGGGGTGTCGGGGACACCACCGCCCTAGCAGCAGCGACCCCGGAAGGGGCGACTCGGGCGCGTGATCCGTCGCGAGTCGCCGGTCCCGGAGAATATTGCTGGGGGAGGTTGTCATACTCCCCCAGGGACGACCCCGTTCAGGGGACCTAGCGCGGGGCTGCATTGAAGCGCAAGGGGGGAGGGTAGCGAACGTATCGCTTGTTTGATCTCGCGTCCAAATCCCTCCCCTCGGGCGCGCAGCTCCGCGCGCGAGGTAGATCACCTTGGTGGTTTTAGTGGGTTCGAGTCCCACATAATCCCCTACCCGCCCCCGCGGGCGGGGGGTATCCGTGGGGATTTCCACCAAGTAAAACAAAAAAAAAAACAAAAAAAAAAGGAAATAGTGATGAATGGGTCGTTTCATTTTTCTTGACTTTTATCTCTTCTATTCTCTACATATATATATATATATATATATATATATATATATATAAAGCGGAAAGTATTATTGTGTTTGAAACGGGTATACTCGGAAAGTACTTAACTAATTCTCCTGCGGTTTCACAGATGTGTAGAGACAACATTTGGGAAGGTTTTAGGCTATCTATCACCTCGATAATACTAAATGGGATTGAATAATAAGCGAAATAGTGAAACGAGGCGGATAAATCTTACGTGGCGTCTACCGCTGTGCGCGTAGGGATCACAGTTGCCAACGATTATTTCGAGAATCTATTAGTTTTCCAATTAATTTTAAAATATTAATGTTACCGTTATTAATACATATGAGAAGCCCGGGCAACGCCGGGTACTTTAAGCTAGTATTATACCTATAAGCTTATAACAGCGACATATTTCGGTTACCAATCTAGGTTAAACGTACCACGAAAATGCACTTCTACTTTTTGAAAATTAATACGCGTTTTAACAAATTGCTCAGTTTGTTTACGAATTCCGCTACTACTGCTACAATGAATGATACATATGCGAATAGGGTAGCTATGCCTAACAAGGATTGGAATACAGTAACTGACCCCCCCCCCCCCCCTATAGATGAATTACGAAGCCGTTACGTGACACTAGTGATAAATCGCAATAAATATGGGTCATTCCACGCGAAGTCGGACACTTTTCGGAGTAAGTTTTCGGATTTTGGTGCAACTTGGATATGTTGTATTCTTTAGGGGTATATAAACATATCTCGAAGGCTTTTTCGAAATGTCAAAAATTGTGGATGTTACAGCTCTTTGAAATATAGTGTTTACTTTTTTTCCAAAAATTATAACTGTTGAACCAACGAACTGATAAAAATGACCTTTTAGGTGCTTACAGTGGAGATATAAGGGTATCTAATTGTTCAGAAAATATTGCATCTTAACGCCATCTTCCAGGCCCATCGATAATTAGGCCATGGCGACTGCGCGCTGACTCGTATGGAGCGTCGATCACGGCCCCTTCCATCGACTTACGATCGATGGAAGGGGGACTCTTCCTTCCAGGAACTCGGGCCGACTTCCTGGATCCTCTCGGTACACGTGTCTACTTATCGACGAGCCGTCTAATAAGTCGTGTTGCTTCGCTCTACCTTAACGCTTCGCTTATATCTTCGCTTGTTCACTTGTTCTGGATTCAGACCGAATCCACGTGCTTTACCGCCGCTTTATAAAATCCTACCGCGTAGGGAAAATAGTGCCGTTACTTTAGAATACTATAATTGTACATTCAACTTTCTTTATTGTAAAACTGTAAATAGTGTATTGTGTTAGGATTAAAGTTAGTGCTTAAAATTACTCGACCCCCCCCTCGCAAGAACCCGATCCTGCGACGTGCGCGATCCGAAACTTTGCTAACACTAATCAAAATTATTTCACGTAATAAAAACGAATATTTGACCATTTATTTAGCAATTGTTCTTAACAAATGCAATTTTATAGGTGAGGGAACCTTTTTAAAAATTTATAAAAAATAGGAGGATGTAGCCCTGTTCTTCCTCTTTACGGACATGATTTGAAAAACGTGGACGTTTTAAAATTGGCCAAATGAGAATTAATTGAATGGAGCGCTGCGTCAAATCACGCCGGCTCGACTGGTCGCTCGGGCCGTGCGGTACTCCCAGCGGCCACGGGGCTATACCTGCCACTTTTGTATAGGGTATTAATGAGGATCGCTGCAAGGTTTAATACCGTTAATAGGTACTGGAAACTCACTCTCTGTCGATGGCACTTATTGTTTGAAACATTTAAGGAGTCATTGTTCAATGGAAACCACGAGAAGGTGGTGAGTATTCTTTCATCGGGAGAGGATGGGATATGATGGATTTATGTTAAAGGATAAATATTTTGTTGTATCTTTGAGCGTCTTTTGGAATAAATGACCGGTTATATAATTACCTATTTGATAATTGCTATAACTTTTGATTTGTCACTGTATGAATAGACTTTAGTATAAATGAATGAAAGTTTCGCGTTCTAGAAATTGTTTTTGCAAGTTCACGTCTCTTTAGTAATAATCGTGAATGTTTTTGATATTGTTCTATTGCTCGATAGATTGCAAAAACAATTTCTGGAACGTGAAACTTTCATTCATTTATACTAAAGTCTATTCATACAGTGACAAATCAAAAGTTATAGCAATTATCAAATAGGTAATTACATAACCGGTCATTTGTTCTAAAAGACGCTCAAAGATACAACAAAATATTTATCCTTTAACATAATCCCATCATATCCCATCCTCTCCCGATGAAAGAATACTCACCACCTTCTCGTGGTTTCCATTGAACAATGGCTCCTTAAATGTTTCAAACAATAAGTGCCATCGACAGAGAGTGAGTTTCCAGTACCTATTAACGGTATTAAACCTTGCAGCGATCCTCATTAATACCCTATACAAAAGTGGCAGGTATAGCCGCGTGGCCGCTGGGAGTACCGCACAGCCCGAGCGACCAGTCGAGCCGGCGTGATTTGACGCAGCGCTCCATTCAATTAATTCTCATTTGGCCAATTTTAAAACGTCCACGTTTTTCAAATCATGTCCGTAAAGAGGAAGAACAGGGCTACATCCTCCTATTTTTTATAAATTTTTAAAAAGGTTCCCTCACATATAAAATTGCATTTGTTAAGAACAATTGCTAAATAAATGGTCAAATATTCGTTTTTATTACGTGAAATAATTTTGATTAGATACCCTTATATCTCCACTGTAAGCACCTAAAAGGTCATTTTTATCAGTTCGTTGGTTCAACAGTTATAATTTTTGGAAAAAAAGTAAACACTATATTTCAAAGAGCTGTAACATCCACAATTTTTAACATTTCGAAAAAGCCTTCGAGATATGTTTATATACCCCTAAAGAATACAACATATCCAAGTTGCACCAAAATCTGAAAACTTACTCCGAAAACTGTCCGACTTCGCGTGGAATGACCCATAGAACATTTCATAATCACTCGTTCATAAACAATCTCGATAAAATTAAACAGGCTCGATCATTTTTTTCTCTTAACACAGGCACGGAACTAAAGTGAACGCAGCGGCCGTTTTTCGGAGGCAACGCCTCCTTTCTCCCGCCGCGCGTCTTTGTCCCCGCGGCGGGCCTAGGAGCTTCGAGTGCCTCAGACCCGTACCATATGAACCGCGCGTGGCGCATTGGGGCGACATTGTATCAATAGGTTTCCACATCGACCCAGAGAGCCCGATTGTCGATGCGTTTTTGTTTTGTCAACGCGCCACGCGCGGTTCACGTGGTACGGGCCTGAGGCGCTCCACGAACCTGGGCCGCCGCGGGGACCAAGACGCGCGGACGGAGAAAGGAGGCGTTGCGTCCGAAAAACGGCCGCTGCGTTCACTTTAGTTCCATGCCTGTCTTAACACATGAAAATAGTAAAATTATTAATTTTCACTCTTTATTTTATTTCTGCAAATTAGTTGAAACTTTTAATGGAAATAATGCCATTGCAATTGCAACTATGTATTCGGAATATTTTCCAACAGACAATAGTTTCGGATGTATCGGTCTATCCTTAAATAAAAAGTATATAAACATAAATTTTATGTTAAACGATTTCTTTAACCTTCCGGTACTCGCGCCTATTTTTGTAACACGAACACTCGCGTCGTGCACCGAGTGCACGGTCACGTATTACTAACCTGCCGGCAGCCTTTTTGGTTGAAAAAAACAGTAGTTTACCCAGCACCCCTATGTAATCTTCCAGCGGACATTTTTGCATAATGCTACGTACTTGTCAGGTTCAAATTCAGTTTGGAAGTGTTTCTGATTGAATGAAAACGAAAGTATGCCGCGTATCTTGCCAGCGACCGCGCCCGTGTACTCACAAGTACGCCTCCAATTGCTTTGGTTTTTTTATATGTTTTGGAGGACCGAATAATAAGATATACGTGTTTTTTTATTTTTGCCTGTGTGCATGTTTAGGGGGTGAAACCACCCCTCAATGGTTTTCCAGGTATTCGCCTCCGATTGCTTTGGTTTTTGAATATGTTTTATGGAATCGAAAAATAAGGTACACGTGTTGCTTTATAGCGGCCCGTTTTCATATTTAGGGGGTTAAAGCTTCCCCAAGGTATACAATTTTTAGGTGATCATCTCCGATTGTTTTGGTTGTTGGATATGTTTTTCCATATGAAATTTGACTCAACAAAATTTTGTACCCCTTATGAATTTGACGGGAGGTTTCAGCCCCTAAATATGAAAACGGGCCGCTATAAAGAAACACGTGTATCTTATTTTTCGATTCCATAAAACATATCCAAAAACCAGTATAATCGGAGGCGAACACCTGGAAAACCATTGAGGGGTGGTTTCACCCCCTAAACATGTAAACAGGCCAAAATAAAAAAACACGTATATCTTATTATTCGGTCCTCCAAAACATATAAAAAAACCAAAGCAATTGGAGGCGTACTTGTGAGTACACGGGCGCGGTCGCTGGCAAGATACGCGGCATACTTTCGTTTTCATTCAATCAGAAACACTTCCAAACTGAATTTGAACCTGACAAGTACGTAGCATTATGCAAAAATGTCCGCTGGAAGATTTTGTTATGTTTCAAGGTCGGTCTCACCCATAGTGGCCCATACATACAGTACATAACGTTGCCACTGCAGTATGACAACGGTGCAGCAACGGAGGTCGGAGTGTGCTGTATGGGGGTAGACGCTCTAACATACGGGTGAGACTGGCCAGTTGCAATGAGAATGTTATTCGTCGAAAATGGAATCTAGCGTCCCCGAATACCCCCCAACTCGCGATTATTTCCTGGACGCGTATACTACATTGCCTGGCCGAGATCCCACGCGGACAAAGTAGTACATATTGTTGCCGTTCGGCCTGAGGTCCTTGGATAATATTCGCCAATCAGGAACAACTCTCGGAAAGCATCCAATTACAGGAAGCAGAATATCGGTACCCCTACCTCCGCCGAAATTTCCAATATAAGACTGTCGAGTACGCTCTCCGAGGAAACACAAGTCAGTCACCAGCAACCCCTTTGTGCAAATACTAGTGTCAGTATGTCAGCGGTGGACGGAAAGTTTATTGTGCTAGTGCATCAACACGAGTGTCTGTACAATCAGGGGCATACAGACTACAGCGATGCCAAGGAGAAGAAGCAATTGTGGTCCGCTATGGGAACGCAGCTGGGATTGTCCGGTAAGTAATTGACACAGTTATGTGATTATAAAATGTATAATATAAATAATGTAGGGTATTGCCAGGAAAGAATCTCGCTATGGAGCTATCCCACGTCAAAACGGATGGAGGGAAAATTTAGTTTCACCGATTCTCTGCAAAATTACAGCACTTATCGATAACCTTGCAAAAACAAAGTATACTGAATTTTAAAGGCCTATGTCAAATGGTTCTCGATATATTTAGAGTTAAAGTCTTAAAAATTGGAAACTTAAACTCTAATATCTCGGTTATTTTTAAAGATAATGTCTCCGTCATGGGCTCATTTTAAAGCTGAAGGGATGCTTTCTCAATCCGCATTTAGAATGTTTTGTTTATTGTTAATAAACTTGACGGCAATCGATGTCAAAGTTTCAAATCGCGATTTTACGTCGTTCCCCTCCATGGTCCAGCTTGAAAAAAATACCGTTCGATTCGTTGAACCCACGCTGGACCGTGGAGGGGAACGACGTAAAATCGCGATTTGAAACTTTGACATCGATTGCCGTCAAGTTTATTAATAATAAACAAAATATTCTAAATGCGGGGTGAGAAAGCATCCCTTCAGCTTTAAAATGAGCCCATGACGGAGACATTATCTTTAAAAATAACCGAGATGTTAGAGTTTAAGTTTCCAATTTTTAAGACTTTAACTCTAAATATATCGAAAACCATTTGACATAGGCCTTTAAAATTCAATATACTTTGTTTTTGCAAGGTTATCGATATGTGCTGTAATTTTGCACAGAATCGGTGAAACTAAATTTTCCCTCCATCCGTTTTGACGTGGAATAGCTCTATGGTGGTCGCGACATAGGAATAATTTTTATACACCGTGTACATGCATATATATACAACGAAGAAAGGAAAATGCCAATACCGCGCCACTTCAATTTTACACACATTCGCTCTTGCTTTCTTACATATATTTACACACACTCTCAAACGCGCGCGGACGCACGCACACACACGCACACACACACACACACACACACGCACGCGCTTATTATCTATTCCACGGCAGGGCTCCCGCGTCGGACGTGAAAAATTTCTTGTATGTTTCGCGTGTTTTAAGAGCTGCGGCTCCTCCGCAGCCTCCCTGCCTTCGAATATCGTTTAACAGCCTATCGCGCTGCCCGTCACACTCTGAATTTAAATTCGAGAAAATATTGTCTTTGCTTAAAAAATTATGCAATATGCATGTTGACAATATAATTTTGTCTGCATACTTGGGTTGAGATTTCAATACCCTGCGATAAATCCTAAATCTTTGGGCAAGGATGCCAAACGCATTCTCTACAACCCTTCGCGCTCTGGACAATCTGTAATTAAATGTAGCTTTGGCTTCCTCCTTTTCTACTTGTGACCCAGGATACGGGCGCAACAAATAGTTTTTAAGCGGGAAAGCCTCATCCCCAACCATTACAAATGGCATTTTATCATTCGTACCTGGGAGACATTTCGGTTCCGGGAGATTCATTGTCCCATTCTCAAATCGCTGTCCCAGGTGCGAATGACTAAAAATGCCGCCATCGCTATTTTTGCCATAACTCCCGACGTCGACGGCGATGAATTTGTAATTCGCATCTACTAATGCTAGCAAAACTATAGAAAACGTTTTCTTATAATTAAAATACAATGAGCCGCTTTTTGCCGGTGCCTCAATTTGCACGTGTTTGCCGTCCAGGGCTCCCACGCAATTTGGAAAGTTCCAAACATCCCAGAAGTCCTTGGCTATCTTCTCCCAATCTTCTTTTTCTGGAAATGGCATTTGTTCCCCCATCATTCTCTCAACAATGGCGTCGCACATGTCTCTTATTATTGTCCAGACCGTGGAGTGACCCAACCTATAGCTAAAAGCTATGGTTAACATTGAGTCTCCTGTGGCGAAAAATCTAAAGGAAATTACAATTTTTTAAGAATATATAAATTACTAATTTATAATTATTTTCAGGTACTGAATGCAAAGATCGGTGGTCCTCTTTACGGGACCAATACAGGAGAGCCGTGAAGAATAAGAAAACGAAATCGGGCCAAGCGGCCTTAAAACAAAAACCCTGGAAGTACGAGCAGCAGATGGCATTTCTGCTGCCGTACCTCCAAGAGCGGGACACGCTCTCGAGCATCCCCGTGGATTTCGTGCAACCATCCACATCCAGCGCAGGTGACCACAGTCCGGCGACTGTCGCCACACCCCCAATAACCTCGCCGACAGCAGCAGAAATCACTGACGATGTCGAAGAAACCGAGGACAGCTACCACAACCCCCCTCCCACAAAAAAAAAAAAAAATCCACGGACTACCAGTCACCCTCCGCGCAGTTGATGAAATATATGATTGATTCCCACGAAAAACAGCAAGAATCCCGCGCAAATGAAATGATTAATAGAACCCCACCGGAAAAACGACACCCTATTCGTAATTTTTTAGAAAGTATCGGAGATACTATCATGACATTTTCCAAAATGGAACAACATATTGCGAAAGATAAGATTTACAATATAATATCGGAAATGGAGTTTGAACACCTCGTCAACGCGAATTCGTCACAATCCATTTCGGATAGGTCGCCGTCCCTCTCGCCCGATCCATCGGTTTAATTTTATGTATTTAGTTTAGTTTTTTGTAATTTTAGTTTAGTTTAATTTAGTTTAATTTAGTTTTACTTTAGTCTTATGTCATACCTATTTTATAAAACGTTTTCCCTAGCGCTATATTTTTAATGTACATATTTTACAATAAGGATTATAAAAATCGGGTAAACTTGTCGCATTGCATCTTACTCAGGGATTTCAATGACTGAAATATTTTTTCAAGGTCAACATTCCGAATAATTTTTCCCTATACATGTAACCGGCGCTCGGCTTCAGTTTTCGAGATACTGGCAAAAACTGTGAACGGCCCAGTGACCAATTAAGTGGTTTTTGCAAATATATCGAAAACTAAAACCGAGTGACGGTTACATGAATAGAGAAAAGTTGTTGAGAATGTTCACCTTGAAAAAATATTTCAAAGTCATTGAAATCCCCGAGGAAGATGCAATGCGACAAGTTTACCCCGAAATATATGTATATAAAATTGTAAAATATAAAAAAAATACACAGTGACCGCCTTGTTTAAATTATTTGTCCTTATATGTATTTCACATCAAAGTGATAAAAAAAGTTCCGTTCAAATAATCGTAATCTTGATGTTAAGGAACCATAAAGCGTACTTTCATTAAATATAATACAACTAAGAAATTCCTTCTTTAACTAGGGTTAGATTGTTTTGCGACTTTAAAAATTCCGCTTGCACTAACCCACCGGTCATGCCGTCGTGATTCTGTTCATTTAGTCCTACTCCCGCTTTAATTTCATAGCTTAATTTCAGTTTATTTTTAATTTCGTTAAGTTGGGAAACGAGATATATGTGAAACACATACGCGAATAGGTAGAATACTGTTCATACTTGGATTACAGTAAAATTGTAATATGTAATGTAAATGTATTTACCTTAAACATACTGCCAACTTCTCAATTGGCGTTATTGCCTTCCTAAACACCGTATTCTGCTTGGCTATGGATGGTCCTAATTTCGCCAACAATTCACGGAATTGGGAGATTGACATTCGGAAGTAGTGGTAAAACTTTGACTCGTCATCCATCAATTCTTTGTATAGGGTGAAAAATTCTCCTTCTGTTTTTCGTTTCAATAAACTTTTGTGCACCCATTCTCTTGGCCGATGGTTTTGTTGGGCGTTGTCCTCCTCCTCCTCCTCCTCCAACGAAATGGCAATAGCTGCTAATTCCAGTAAAGAAAAATTTCCGAACATTTTGCACTCTGATTCTTCAGTACTATCCGTAGTAACCGTTGAACGCCGAAACCTTAATCACTTCTGCCGGACAGACCTCTGCTGGGCACAGTAAAAATCAGATCCTGGTGGAGGGGGCCAGGTCAGTCTTTTATGGACGTTACCTGTGGCCCGCCGTCCCACAGTGGTCTCAAATCCCGAAAACGTGGCCAAAAGCTCAAATATTATTCAATTTAGGCAAAAATCGGTACTCTGGGGTTTTTGGGGTCGCTGATTACGAATCTAAACTTGAAACTTTAAAACAGAAAATGGCGAATATAATATGACGGACAACAATAAATATTACACAAATACAAATAGTAAACAAGTATAATCGATAAACATATTATGAAAATGAAATTTCCGTGTCCGAGTTTTCTTCTGAGCTATCTGAGTCATCATCAGACAATATGTCTATTTCGGAGCAATCATCCGTATCTATTACCGCATTTATGGATGGCTGTAGTAACAAATTCACCGTTTCTGGCGATAAATAAGATGCAGAGAAAATCATTCTTGTACAACTTTGTACCATCAGGATGTATAATAAATGTCATCTAAATGTTACAAAATCGTCAAATAGTTCAAACTCGTTGAGGCGAGCAATTTTACTCTCGTATGAGCAGGGTGGCACCTAGTGGCAGTCAATTTTTTAAAAATTTGCAAGGTATAAGCATTAGCAATAGGCCAGAACAAAAATTTCGGTGGAAGTTCGTGGAAGTTACAACTTTTCAACTAAATTTATAAAATACGTGGGCCAAGTTTTGCTTCTACGTTCTCCAAGTAATTTTGCAGTCGTACAACCTAAACGCTAACAGTTACGGTTACTTAAGAGTAAACAAATATTCTACTTACTTCGTGGAGTAGTATCCATTTTTCGCAATGGAAATTGATCAACTCTTTCAGGAGTTATTGACTTTCAAAATCGGTGTTCGAGTTTGTATCGGCGCGCACAGAAAACGTTTCAATAACAGAGGTTAACTTTGAATTGACTTACCGGTCAAACCATAAACATTTTGCCGTTTCCCTTGCCGGTATTTTATGGCCAGATTATCACTGTACCCAACCCAACGGCTAAAAATCCCGAAATTAAAAGTTCATTTTCGACCTTTTGGCCACGTTTTCGGGATTTGAGACCACTGTGCGTCCGTCGATCGTCGCCCGCCGTCCGTCGACCGCCGGCTGCCTGCCGTCTGCCGTCCGTCGCGTCGCCACAGTGGCGGCGGCCGGCTTGAACGATTTGATGACATTTTGTGCCAAAAATAGGATAAAATTATCCCTGTTTTTTAAGTCTCCTTTTTCGATTTCTTTTAACTTAATTATGATCAATGAAATTTGAAAACTGATATTTTATTTAATGCCCTTTCAAGTGGTTTAAATCGCATGTTGGGGAAATTTTTTGTTTCTATGTTATAAGGAAAAGTAAAATAGTACTTTTATTGTATAAAAGTAATAGTACTTGTGTATATACTACGACGAATAAATAATAATGCGAAAATTGTATTCTCTCTCAATAGGTAGGGTAGACCGGGGGCGGAGTAACACTTTGACTTTGAAACACGATTACGCAAGAACTATCACAGTTAGAACAAACGTTCTTATACGAAAATATTACTTACCTATCTAACATTATGGAGACACAACAGTCCCGCTGTATGTCAAGTAGTATCCAGGTTATTAATAAAAAATGGGAAGCGGAGAAAGTGTTACAACCGTCCCTGATCCCGGGTTGGTTGTAACACTGCATGGAGTCAACAGTAGCACAAATTGAACTTAACAAAATTGAAATATTTATTGATTTTAATTATAATAATAAATGAAAAAAGTAAAATTTCTAAACAATTATGCAGTATCGCAATTGTGGCATCGAAATAGAAAACGTTTTGGGTGGTGAATTCTCCATGTGATCTATTCTTACATTCAGTAAGATTGCACCCATTTTTTATTTAGTTTGCTTGTGCTATGCTATAGAACGCCATGGAAACACGACAATATTATTCATCTTCTTTGTCACTATTCAGATCTGTGGCGGCACAACCGATCCATACTGCCGATGTTACAATCGCTCCCGACAAGACTTTTGAACTTAAATTATAAAGTTTAATTAACGAGACGGGCAAAAGTGATAAATAATGATCAGTATTACTTTAAAAATGGTCAGATTAAGTATTAAAAGAAAGAAAAAACACATACTTGCAAAGGAAGTATTTATATTACAATTTTAAATCAGTTAGAAAAAGTTACTTTAGGCCATCGAAATGTTATTTTCTTCGCTATACATGTCTATTGTATATCTATACTGCTAGAACACAGATGTGTGTATTGCAAATGTCATTCTTCATCATATATCCAAAATTTGGGTTAATATCTATCATATGTTTTGGAATATTTAACATGTTACAATCTCCCCCTGTTAATATCGCCCCGGTCTACCCTACTGTTAAACATAAAAAGTAATTTAATTAATCTTACCATTTGGATTTTTAAACATCAGACTGAAAAACAGTACTAATTTGTAAAGTAGGATGAAATAGGATATTTTTTCATATAATTATGTAGAGGAGGGTGTACTGTAAATATTCAAATTATTTAGTTAGAATGTGGAACTCTGTGGAACCACAGACCAGGTATAGGATGGACATATCACTCAATGTAATTTTGTGTCACATGCTCGGGGGGCTCGCGAGCCCCCTTACCATTTTCGTGTCATACCCATTGAGCTCTATACTAACTGGAGTGTGAACAGCAGTGGTAAGAAGTAGAGGCGACAGCGATCAGAGAGCGAGGGGAAAATAGTGTGAATATATCCTTCTTCTTGATATCTCTATTATCCTGTAGTAAATTTGCGTGTGATGGGGGTATACATCATGGGGGTATAGACTGTATAGCGGGTATAGACGCCGCGCGGGACAGGGACAGCTCTACCCACTAATTTGTGTTCCTTGTCTGATCGGCCGCCATTGCTCTGTTCACTCTCCAGTTAGTATAGAGTAGGGATCCTCTAGTAAGGGATCGGATAACGGTCGCCATGTTTGGGAATGCAGGAAACCGATTTTTAGAGGGCGGGATGATTCGAATTCAACTATGTTCACCCACTTGGCCGGATTGTTTTAGTTACGATTATCCACAATTAAACGGAAGTTTTAGACAGAGTGTTTTATAACCATATAAAGGTAGGAGCGATTCTTTATCAAAATTGATACATAATTTACTTACACGAACATTTTAATTATCAAAATTGATACATAATTTACTTACACGAACATTTTAATTATCAAAATTGATACATAATTTACTTACACGAACATTTTAATTATTTTATTTATCTGTATATTATACTTACTTTACACTTATAATAAAAATTTCACAAAAATAAATTGCACTAATATTTCGGACTTCTGAACACGCTGAGCTTCTATTCAGTACTGAACTGTTTTAGCCGGAAGTATCATGTCATTCCCATCAATGGCGGCCAACCAATCCGCAGCCTCGGGCGCTTTGTCCGATCCCTTACTAGAGGATCCCTATGTCAGGCGAACGGCAGGATCTGCTGCGAATCTGCTGCCCATCTGATGTCAGGGTCCTGATGTCAGGCTCTGTACCGCAGACCGTATCCTAATGCGGACACAGATGACTACGGATCTGACGTCAGGCTCTGCGCTTCAGATCTGGTTATCAGGGCTATATGCTTCATTAAACTAATAAATGTTTATTGGATATTTTGTTCTTTTACGATACATTTTTGAACTTTTTATGACATAAGATCCATCCAAAATATTATTATTACGCCGCTACGGTATATTTATGAAGTCGATGAGTGTAATTATTCGTGGTTAAGAAATAAAAATTTCCTATTCATAACGTCATTTTCTGAGTACATTTCATTGAAATAGTAAGTTTCAGGTTAATTTGTTTATGTTTGTCAAATTCATGCCTTTTATTAGACTCTAATTAATTTTAGCATCAATTTTCATGTTTACAAATTTCTATGCTTGATTACAGGTGTGACTATCGATTATCGATCAATTATCGATATCTTATTGATATTTAATGATATATTGACATTATCGTTAATAGCGAATTCGGCAGGCACGCACTCGCACTGCACTGGTGCCAGAAAATAACTTGGATTAGTTGTTTCTGATAGAAACGAAGAAGCTCTATAAGAATCAACCAATTCAAGTTATTTTCTGGCACCAGTGCAGTGCCAGTACGGGCTTGCCGAATTCGCTATAAGATATCGTTAAGATGAATAGACCCACATAGCACACAACGTCTATAAGCCGTCTTTCAGACTTTCAAGATGTCTTAAAGACAGCTTCCCAGATAGCACAATGTCTGGTAAAGTCTTAAAGACGTAGAAAAGGCGTATTAAAGACGTCTTGAAGACGTCTTGTTACAAATCAAGACGTTCAGACCTAAAATAGACATAAACTAGACGTCTCTAAGACGAGGTGTGCTATCTGGGGATATATTCGCCTCTTCTACACGGAAAATGGTCAGCATGTTCTTTCTGGACGTGCGTGGTCACACCTTGTAGGGTTCTTCGCTGCCTTTCGACCCGTAATAGCGGCTTCTTAGGAAATGTCCAAAAAACGGAAAAAATCATAAATATAAAATGAAAACGCTGTTTTTTCGGGACGTGCGTGGTCACACCTTGCAGAGTTCTTCGCTGCATTTCGACCCGTAATAGTGGCTTCTTATGAAATGTCCAGAAAACTGAAGAATTCATAAACAAAAAATGAAAACGCTGTTTTTTCGGGACGTGCGTGGTCGCACCTTGTAGGGTTCTTCGCTGCCTTTCGACCCGTAATAGCGGCTTCGTAGGAAATGTCCAAAAAAACGGAAAAAATCATAAATAAAAAATGGAAACGCTGTTTTTTCGGGACGTGCGTGGTCACACCTTGCAGAGTTCTTCGCTGCATTTCGACCCGTAATAACGGCTTCTTATGAAATGTCCAAAAAACGGAAAAATTCATAAATCGTGTGTATTTCTGCTTACAGGTAAGGAATTTTGACAAGCATTGCGTTAAATGCGATCACCGGCTGCATTTCCGACTTTATTCATCGATGTGAAAATTGCACAAGATACTGCTTCAACTGAATTATCAATTACACTTGTAAGATTTCATTGTATCGCATTTCACTTATTTCAATAAAATGCAGCTAAGTGATAAAAGAGTATTATTATTTAACGAGCCTTCCTTCCCCTACTTACTACTTCCTATCCCAAATCATATGTAAAAGACATGCTAAAAAGAACACCTAAAATGATCCTTCCACACTGAGCTTCTACACAAGTGTAATCAATAGAGCGCCCCGCGAAGATACAACAAAGTTGCAAACGACAAAATTTTTCAACATTGTTGCAATTGAAATTGGGGTGTTAAAGAAATAATATCCTTGTTTGCAACTTTGTGCGTTCTGGCGAGAAGCCAAATCGCGGTATGCAATTTTGTTGCAGGTGCAAGAAACGTGCAATGAAATTCGGAAGAGGCCGTTTTTGAGTTATTGCACCTGCAAGAGAAGCAGATTTTCGCGTTACACCTGCACAAACTCAAAATTTCGGCCTCACACTTCTCTTGCAGGTGCAGCACGAAAATCTGCCTCTCTTGCAGGTGCGGCACTTCAAAATCCCCTTGTTCCGAAATTCATTGCACGATTCTTGCACCTGCAAGAGAGGCAGATTTTCGCGCTGCACCTGCAAAAACTCAAAATTTCGGCCCCACAGCTTCTCTTGCAGGTGCAGCGCGAAAATTTGGTTCTCTTGCAGGTGCGGCACTTCAAAATCCCCTTGTTCCGAAATTCATTGCACGATTCTTGCACCTGCAAGAGAGGCAGATTTTCGCGCTGCACCTGCAAAAACTCAAAATTTCGGCCCCACAGCTTCTCTTGCAGGTGCAGCGCGAAAATTTGGTTCTCTTGCAGGTACGGCACTTCAAAATCCCCTTGTTCCGAAATTCATTGCACAATTCTTGCACTTGCAAGAGAGGCAGATTTTCGTGCTGCACCTGCAAGAGAAGGTTTAGATTCTGGGCTAGCTAGAAATCCCGAATTTGTGGGAAATTTGGTTCAAGAGGGCTTTTACAATGATAATACGGTTTTCTAAAGTTTTTTCCACTTTATTTTCTTTAAAATACATTCAATACATCGCAATGGTGTGATACAGGTAGGAATAAATGAATATTAAATAAGTAATAAGTATATTTTCACTTTGTTTTATGTATAAAATCACTATTGCCTCGAGTCCAATGTTGAGGTTGGTAGTGTTTTCATATTTGATGCACTTAAGGTTGTTGTCCAGCAAGAATGATCCAGAAATATCTCCTATAACAGACGAAAAATAAATTATAGCAATTTGTATGATCTGGAATATATTAAAAGATTTTTATGCAGAATGAATGTAAAGAAAAATTTGTTAATCCCCCCTTCCATCCTTCTTTATAGCGCGACGAATCACGACGAATCGAGCTGAACTAAAGTGAGCGACCAATTAACACATTAAGGTGCGATTTGATGCTGACGCTCAACGCTCGTTTTGAGCGTCAAAACCAGTCACGTGATTGGTCCCACGTGACTTTCAGCATCAAACGGGAAGCTAAACTCGGTTTAGCTTTTTCGTCGTTTTCCGTTTGACGCTCGTTGACTCTGACTCGCTTGTTCATTGGTTGAGCATCGATCACGTGATTGGTTTTGACGCTCGAAACTAGTGATCCTCTAGGTAGTGATCGGCAAATGTATCCACCATTTTGGCCTACAGCGGAAGTCACAAATCGGCGGGCACTTCAGTATTAAATGTAGTTTGCTGTTGATCCGACTTTTCGTTCAATGTTGTGGAATCCAATTGGTAGATGTTATTGTTGAAATGAAACCGCTGTTTTTTCTGGACGTGCGTGGTCACACCTTGTAGGGTTCTTCGCTGCCTTTCGACTCGTAATAGCGGCTTCTTAGGAAATGTCCAAAAAACGGAAATATTCATAAATAAAAAATGAAAACGCTGTTTTTTCGGGACGTGCGTGGTCACACTTTGTGGGGTTCTTCGCTGCCTTTCGACTCGTAATAGCGGCGGCTTAGGAAATGTAAAAAAAACGGAAAAATTCATAAATAAAAAATGAAAACGCTGTTTTTTCGGGACGTGCGTGGTCACACCTTGTAGAGTAAATTTCAATGTCGGCGATAAACTGATGCTCGGGGCAAATAGAATCCAATTATTATTACTTCACAAGATTCATTAAACAGTGCATTAGTAACTTGCGGGAATGACAGTACCAGCGTGAATTTTTAATACTTTTCGGCGTACGTTACGTGAAAGCGTTCTACTGCACGCAAAGTACTAATAAATAATGTCATCTTGTAATTTATAGCTTACACGGGCTTTGAAAAAATACCATTTTTCAGCACCATAGTGTCTTAATCCCCGAAATGGATTTTCGCAGAGAAATCTGCGTGAGTCGTTGACTGGCCGAGTCAAAGAATAACGTAGAAAAAGCCTGCCATCAAACAAGTTACACGTATACAAGCACGTACACACTTTTCAGCATTTCAACCTATTTCAGAGTAGTTGGCAAGTTGGACGCTGTTCATGAGCAGATGCCACTACATTAAGTTCTCAAATTATGGGTCGGTAACACAGTTTGGGTGGCGACACGAACATCCATAAGGTGATAGGTCTATCCTATACCTCGTCTGTGGTGGAACTTTAATGTAATCAGCATTACTTTTTGATATATGATTCAAATTAATTACTAATAAAGGATTCTTATATATCGCAAAAGATTGCTTGTAAATTAAAAATAACGATTTTTGGCTACTTTCCACTACTATTTTACTTTTTCTTATAACTTGGAAACTAAAAGTGTTGGGTATTGCGCAGCATCGCCAGAGGGCGCTGCGGCGCACAGTGGGGCAAAGTGACGATGTTTGTTTCAAAATCAAAGAACTTTTGATAGAAATGAGATAGATCGATGATTTTTTTTTTAAATTAAAGCTGACAGATTGCAGAATAAGGGAAAATTAATGAAATTATGGTACGAACGTTTTTTACGTTTGAAAATCTGTGTTAAACTTCAAATTTTAGAGCAAAATTATGTTTTATCCAATACCATGTCCGGTTAGAAGTTTTTCTTGACATGTTGTACATCATTTCCTATAGATTTTGTTGCGCTGATTTCAAATCCGTTCGCAAAATTTATCTACTACCTCAAGATTTTGAAAAAAAATCGATTTCAAGGTTAACACAGATTTTCAAACGTAAAAAACGTTCGTACCATAATTTCATTAATTTTCCCTTATTCTGCAATCTGTCAGCTTTAATTTAAAAAAAAATCATCGATCTATCTCATTTCTATCAAAAGTTCTTTGATTTTGAAACAAACATCGTCACTTTGCCCCACTGTGCGGCGCATGGTGGAGGCCCGCATATATCCGGGGCCCGCCAGTCGCAACATGGCCGCCAGCCGTTTAGTACGGCTTGCTTTATTCCTGTACTGTTTCTCGTATATTCATTAAAGTTAGTGTTTTGTTATGCCTGAGTACACTACATACAATTGCACCTTCCTCGTCTCCTCGAAGAACCCAACAACTGGCGCTGCGGACTTAGGATACTTCTAAACTTGTGTCTTCGAGTGAGAATCGCGAAGCGTGTTCATCATGGCGGAAACCAACGAGCAAATTAAGGCCCTTACTGCTGCAATTCAGGGTCTATTACAATTACAGCTCAATCAGAGGGATGCAGGGCAGGCCAGTGGCTCATCTCAAGTAGCGACAGCACCTGATACGTACAATCAGTTAAGTGCTCGTATTGAGAAATACGCTTACGGTGTCGGTGATGAGGTGAAGCCGTTCAAAAAATGGCTGCTGCGCTACGAGTTTACCCTTCGCACGGAGGCGGCATCCTTACCGTCCGAAATGCAGACGCGCCTCGTGCTCGACAAACTCGGGCAGTCAGAATTCGATCGGCTAGTGGACCACGTCGCTCCCACGGATCCATTCAAGATGGCGCAGAGTGATCTTCTGGCCAAATTGGGTGAACTCTTCCGCGACAAAGTTCCGCTTACTCGTCGCCGGATCGAAATTTTGAATTATCGGTACGATAAGGCAATTCCGATCACGGAACACATAGATCGCATCAACCGCCATGCCGCCGAGTTTGAGCGATCCAAATTCACCGATGACAGCCTGCGTATACTCCTGCTCTTGCAATCATTCTGCTATGCAAGTGACAATGATGAGCTAAAGAAGATAGCCCTCCGTGTCGTGGAGAAAAATCCGGACGCCTCGCTCAAGGACGTTGTCGCAGAGCTCGAAGCATATCTCAACGTCTCTTCGAGCATGAAAATGCTCGAGAATCCGGTGAAGAATACGCCATCTTCGGTGCTGAAAGTGGCGCAACCGAAGCGCCAAAACGGCCAAACGGCCAAAATTTCGAAGCCTCCTACAAACCAGTCCCAACCTCAAACTTATGGTAAGTGCTATAGTTGTGGTGGTGCTCACCATAGGTCAACGTGCGGATTTCGGGACGCGGTGTGTCACAAGTGTTCTAGAAAGGGACACATCGCGGCGGTTTGCCGGTCTCAATCTCAATCCGAGAACACAAACCAGGTGAAACCCGTCGCAAAAAGTAAAAGTGTTGTGACGCAGTCTCTCTCCGCGCTCGGTAAACGTCGGCGACGTTACGTGTCAACGGGCATACTCGGCAAAGTGTTAAACTTACAGTATGACACCGGGTCTGACATCACCGTTATCGACAGGGACGCGTGGGCCCGGCTTGGGTCCCCGAAGCTTACCGACAGCGGCACGGTCGAACACGCTGGCGGGAGTGAGCTCGGGATACTCGGGCGTTTCCGTAGCCCGATTCAAGCGTTCGGTCGCGAGGGTGAGATCGACGTCGACGTCGCTACCCGAAACGGGATAAACTTATTCGGTTTAAACGCCATCGACGGCCTCAATCTGTGGTCTGTGCCGCTGTCCGAATTGTTTTCAAACAAGTGTGCCCTAAATGTGCGGTGCGTTTCTTCTTCCAGTCCGGTCATCGCGCCTTCGGACGTTAATACATCGGGTGATATTTCGTCGCCCGGAACCGTCGCGGTCAGGGGCGATCGGAATGCCGCGGCCGTGCCGCCGAACTACGTATTTTTGAATGACACTGTCAAGAGCTTCCCCAGTTTGTTCGCGAGTGAACTCGGCAGATGTCGTGATTTTAAAGTAAAATTTAATCTTATAGACAATGCGCGCGCGGTTCAAATTCGGTGCCGTCAAATTCCATTCGCCATGGAAAAGCTCCTCGAGGATGAGCTCCAGCGTCTCGAGGCAAACGATATCATCGAGCGCGTTGAATCGGCGGAATGGACCTCACCTATCGTTTTAGTCAGGAAGCATGACGGTAGAATACGTGTGTGTGCCGATTATTCGACGGGAGTGAACGCCGCGTTGACGGACAATAGACATCCTTTGCCCAGTGTGGAATATATCATGACGAAGTTGAATGGTGGCTGTTTCTTTAGCTTAATCGATCTCAGCGATGCGTTCCTTCAGCTTGAGATCGACGAGGCTCATCGGGAGATTACGACCATTACAACGCCAAAAGGGTTATTTCGCTACAAACGCCTACCCTTTGGCATTAAAACGGCACCAGCGATATTCCAACAGGCAATGGACAACACGCTTTCCGGGCTCGCGGGAGTTCACGCCTACCTGGATGACGTCGTGGTTATGGGCTCTAATCGTCAAGAACATGACGAACGCCTACATAAAACTCTTCAACGCCTGGAAGACAAGGGTTGGAGACTCAGCGCCGGGAAATGCGGTTTCGCCCTACGCGAAATTAAATACCTCGGCCTGATAGTAAACAGCCATGGCATATCAGCTGATCCAGAGGCAACATCGCAAATATGCCGAATCCAAAAAATGCGTCGGAAGTACAGAGTCTTCTAGGAATGGTAAACCATTACGGGAAATTCATTCCTCATTTGCATGAAATCAAGCAGCCCCTAGAAGACCTCACGCGTAAAAACCATCCATGGACATGGAATCGTCAGCATGACACTGCCGTATCACAAATAAAGAAGGTCATGCTTAGTCCACTTTTGCTGGAACATTACAATCCCTCTAAAACTTTGGTTGTAGCAGCGGACGCATGCTCCACTGGAATCGGAGCGGTACTGCTTCAACGTGATTCGAACGGCCAAGAACGAGCCGTGTATCACATGAGTCGTAGTCTTACGGATTCGCAGCGGAATTATTCGCAGTTGGAGAAGGAGGCCCTCTTGCTCGTCACAGCTGTGGAGCGATTTCACAAATTCGTGTGGGGCAGAAGGTTTATTCTTCAAACTGACCACAAACCTCTTGTGGCCCTCCTCCAAACTGAAAACACCAGGGGTCTTAAGCCGACTACAGCAGCACGACTTAAGCGGTGGGCCCTGCGACTTCTCGGCTACGATTTCAAGATCGAGTACATCCGTACACAAGACTTTGGACAAGCAGACGCCCTATCACGCCTGATCGAAAGGTTTCGTCAGGACAATGCAGAGGAACTTCAGGTTGCCAGCATCAGGGGGTGGAAACGGAACTCCTCCAGGTGAGGAACCTCTGCATCGATTCTTTTGGGAAGGAGGTCCGCAATAAGCTAAAAAAAGCAACCAGGGAAGATGCACTCCTGAACTCCGTGTTCCAAGCCATCAGGGAAGGTTGGAACACAACTGTGGACTCGGAGGCCATACGGCATTTTAAGAAGCAGTCGGAGCAGCTCACCATCGTCGACGACACTTTGCTATTCGACGATAGAGTGGTCATTCCCGAGGGGCTGAAACCTACAATTTTAGCCACTCTCCACAAGGGGCACCCGGGAATCCGTCGTATGAAGCAGCTCGCACGTGAGTATACGTACTGGCCGAAGATGTCCGAGGACATAGAGCGCCTCGTCCGGCAGTGCGATTCCTGCGCCATGACGCAGAAGCTTCCACGGAAAGTTCCGCTGGTCCATGGCCCATCCCGTTACGTCCTTTGGAGCGGGTTCACATCGATTTTGCTGGGCCTATCAACGGTCAATACGTGTTGGTGTTCGTGGATGCCTATTCCAAATTCTTGGACGTGGCACTCACATCCACGATTTCAGCCAGTCGCACCGTTGAGTTGTGCCGCGAAATCTTCGCAAGGTACGGGGCCCCAGACATCGTCGTGACGGACCACGGTACGCAGTTCACTTCGGAGACATTTGCCACCTTCTGCAAGGAACTAAACTGCACACACCTCATGTCTGCTGTAAACCATCCTCAATCCAACGGCCAGGCTGAAAGGATGGTCGATACAATTAAGAGGGCCATAGCCAAGGATCCCACCAACTGGAGGAGGCAGCTGTTCGATTTTCTATATAGTTACAGGTACACGCCCTCCTCGGGGACTCCCGACGGGAAATCTCCGGCAGAAATTCTGTTTGGCAGGCGAATGAACTCCCCATTCACCAAAATGCTGCCGGGGCCCACAGTTGTCGAAGCTGCCACGTTTGTCTCTGCCCTTGAGAAACTACGAACCATGGAGAAGCAGTTCGCCAAACACCATGGCGCGCGTCCACGGCGTCTCTCGGTGGGAGACCGGGTGGTGGTCTTGACCAAAAGAAACAAACGTGAACGTGGCAACGTTTACAAGGTTCTGGCCGAGACGCGTTATTCGGTGCGTCTTGACGATGGAAGAATCGTCGACCGCCACATTAATCACATCTGGAAGGGTGGTACGGACACCCCAAACCCTCCAAGGGAAGATGTGGATGACTGGTCAGTCCTCCAACCTCCCTCGGTCCAGGGTCCCGAGCCTCCGGTGGAACCACCAGTGGAACCACCAGTGGAACCACCAGCGGAACATCCAACGGAACCTCCGGTGGAGCTTCCCGTAGGTCACAGCCCTCGGAGCCGGACCCCTGAGGAGATAGCTATCCAGCCAACCCCTGTGAGGCCTATTCGGAAACGGGTCCCAGTAAAGAGGCTGATCTTGGACCCAGCCTCTAAATCCTATACCGCATGGTAACTTTGGGAGGGAGATGTTGGGTATTGCGCAGCATCGCCAGAGGGCGCTGCGGCGCAGGGTGGAGGCCCGCATATATCCGGGGCCCGCCAGTCGCAACATGGCCGCCAGCCGTTTAGTACGGCTTGCTTTATTCCTGTACTGTTTCTCGTATATTCATTAAAGTTAGTGTTTTGTTATGCCTGAGTACACTATATACAATTGCACCTTCCTCGTCTCCTCGAAGAACCCAACAAAAAGTTTCCCCAACATGCGATTTAAACCACTTAAAAGGGCATTAAATAAAGGACTGTATAAATAGTTTTTCAATTTTATTAATCGTAATTAACTTAACAAATGAAAAAAGAAAACTTAAATACATGTAAAAACCATTAGATTATATATTATTGGAAAGGGATAATTTTATTCTATTTTTGGAGCAACATTCATTCCGATAGCGTTTATAGCTCAAAAGATATACATACACAAATGTCACCAAGTCGTTCAAGCCGGCCAGGCCACTGTGTGCTGCCACGCACCGGCTAGACGGATAGTGTGAATGAACCAACCAGCTGACGGCCGTTTGCTGGACGGTAGCCGGCCGCCGTCCAGACGGATAGTGTGAATCTAGCTTTACGCGTAAACCGTGTCGCACGCACTGTTTCAGGTAGCGATAATGTATGACATATCGCTCCTTATCGTCGAGCGTGGCAAGTAGCTTGGTCTGTTTTCCTTCTGGAGCGTGCTCGCGCACCGGGCAGAATGGAAGGTCAGCGTGGGCGTCGTGGATCTCCTGGGGATATTCGATGTCGACCTCCAACAGGTATCCCTCGGATTCCTCGGCGTCCTCGGTGTCCTCGGTGTCCTCGCCGTCGGATAGTGATGATACATCGAGCGCGGCAGCCGTCGCATCGTCCAGCCATCGAAACCCACCTTTCGGCATAGCCTGCGACATCGCCCATCCGTACAAGTTGTTAACGTCGAAGTACATCAGATACGTAGATGCCTTCGATTCGTCGTACATCCCTGCAGGCAGGTACTTGTTGTTGGCACGCGCGTACCTGTGCGAGCACTGACTCAGCCCGCCGCGTATGCCACGCTCTACGAACAGTAGCATGTCCACGTCCGTTAAAAGTTCTAATCGTACGCCGGTGTACTTGAGCATCGCGTCCCACGTGAAACTCGGTAGCGTAAAATAATGCGCGGGATCTAGATCGTAACTCGCGATACAGTCGGTGCGAAAACTCTCGAATACGTCGGCGAGTAACAGTACATCTGTTTTCAAGTACAAATCACTGTACTCGCCCAATGTCTGTACGCGAAAAGTATTCCACACGTTCGCGGCGTGCGCGTAATCAGGCTCCGACGCGGCGCTATCGTTCAACCGATTATAGAACGCTTCGCGGAACGGTAAACGCGTATCATTAAGTTTGATGTATGACGTCACGTAGTCGTACGGGAAGACGCCCTTCCTGGTAAGGAGAATGAACTGATCATCCGACAGGGATTGAAACTCGCGTCGTAGAATCGCGAGTCGTTCTTTGCCAAGGTCCGAAGCGAGTTTCTCCAGACTAACGGCCAAAAACTTCAACGAATCTATGAATCGAAATTTCAATCCCCTCTTCCAATCGGTGTTCTCGGCGTCGATTCCTTTGACGTGTTTCGTGAAAGATATATACCGCTCTTTCGTTACCGGTAGCAGGTCGATCTGTCCTTCGAACGCGGACGCCAACTCCTTAATCACGAAATGCGCGTCGTAGCCTGATAAATGATGAAACACTACCGGTATCGTGTACGATCGTTGAAACTGTAAGTTGCACGACACGTGGGCCGCGCCTCGGTACTCGCCCGTCGAGTGACAATGGTCGCGCACTTTTTTATCCCCCTCTACGAAAGGTTGTCTACACACGTGACACTCGATCGCTTCGTTAAAACTACGCCACTGTTGTTTCGTTAACGAGTTCATCGGTTCGCGTTCCGCAACCACGAATACGCAATGTCCGCAAAGTCTCGAAGTTCTTGTACGAACCACTTCACGCACTCGGATTCGTGACGATACGCGCGATAACGGCACAGAGACGCGTCGGTGGAACAATGGATGTAATATCCCACGCTGTACGCTCTATGCTGCTGGTATGTATACGTCCGACTCTGCTCCGCAGGCTCTACGTCCTCCAGCATACATTCGAAGTCCGCGTAAATGATGAATGGCGCTCGTTCCTTATTTTTAAAGTTCTTGAACTGCAACCATTTATCCTTCAGGGACGGCAATTCGACGGCGCACTCGTT
This sequence comes from Andrena bicolor, assembly GCA_960531205.1. NCBI lineage: Eukaryota > Metazoa > Arthropoda > Insecta > Hymenoptera > Andrenidae > Andrena > Andrena bicolor. The sequence goes on from CAUIJW010000012.1 coordinate 1,293,863, forward strand.
CAGACGTTGGCAGTCCACGTTGTGCTTCGTCAATTGCACGTTCGAATGGAAGAATGTGAGACATCTGCAACGATAATAGTATTAATAATACAACATAATAATCAATAACACATCGATCGAAATATACCATATTTTACTCACCTTTCGCAAACGACAACTTGATGTCCGTGATTGCTGAGCTGTTTCGAAATCAGTCTCGACATGCTGCGAATGCACGCGAAATGATAACGTTGAGGCTCGTTGGGGTCCTGCACCAGTAGGAGGTTCGCGTGCCTCTCTCGCTTGTCCTCGGTCAAACGCAGAGGTGCGCAGCTTCCGTCGGACCACGCGTACACGTTCACCGACACGTCGTTCATCCTCTCGAACTTTGTCAGCTGGTCCAACGTTACGGGTAGAGTCATATCGCCCGTACGAAACACATCCAAGTAGTGATGGTACGATGCGACTCTATCCGCATGCATAGTAGCAGGCTACAAACTGGCAACGACAGCCCACAAGAAACACGCATTGTCTCTATTCTTTATGTTCACCACCGCTTTCTTCAGGACGACGGCGCGCGGAAGCGGTACGTTGCAACCGCCTCGAAGTGGATTATGCTTATTAATATTCACTAGAATATTTAGCACTGCCCTTAAGGTCCATCCACTGTCGCGATCTTGAAACTCCTCGAGCATCACTAGCGTGGGAGCGACCACGTGCTTCGAGTACCACTCGCGAACGTTCGAAGTCATGAACAGTACTCGATTTCGCGTACCGAAACTTTTCATCTCCGTATTCTCACCCAACATAAACTCCGCGTTAAAGTTCGTATTGACGGACACGCTCTTATGTACCGTGATAGCGTTCGTGACGCGCGAGATCAAAATTCGTCGAGCACCCTCTAAAAATCGTCGCGGATCGACGTGTCCCACGTTGATGACCGCACCGGTTGAAATACGGCCTATAAACGCCGATTCCACGTCTTCCCATACGACTTTGGGTGCATTGGATCGGCCCGAAATACCACAACCGACTCGCGAAAACTTTTCCCGCACGATCGCGCGCAATGTCTTGATTCGCGTGATCAGCGACACTAGGCGTTGTTTCGCGGCCACTGACATTCCTCCGCTGCTCTGGTACTGGACGATGAGTTGCAGGCACGTGTCGCAATGATCCACCCAATCTCGGAATTCCGCAATAGAGCGTAAAAGCTTAGACATCTGGGACAAAACCCTGTACGTGTCCATGAACCCCTCCATGTTTGCTTATTCACAAAGAATTCACTTCTTCACAAATAATTAACATCCCAGACGTGTTCGAGTTCCTCCAATTTCATGATACGGCTTTTCCAGGTGATGCGATCATACTCGATATGCGGAAATCGGAATCTCAGCGGTACAAGGACGAGCTTCGAGTTTCGCGGTAGATCCGTATGCTCCTCCAAATATCGTTTCAATTCCACACATAAAAACCTATTCACTGAAATTGTTGTTTTGTCAGGACTCAATACTTCCAGTACTTTGACCATTCCGTTCTCGATGTCATGTAGAAGCGTCAATGGTGTACACACGATCGCGGTAGTGTACTCCGTACGTTTAAGGTGCACGTCCTTATCTCCGACGATGCAATATAATGAACATTTACCCGCAGTACTGTGTCGCGCGATATAACGTAACAATTGACGATGTTCACGCGACAATTTCATAAATCCATGTCGAAAGATGCTGACCCATGACGTCTCGGATAATGTCGGTGCGCTTAACACACTACGAATCTTATGTCGCTCGATCGTCAGTGATTCGTCATCTAACTGCAGCAACGTCGATAAATAGTTCACCCTACCATCGTTATCGTAGTCGTCGGAAGACGATGACACGAGTAATGCATCTCGCGCGTCCAATTCAGCGACTATGCATGCTTGTTTACTTCGAACACACGTTCGCAATATTTCCATACTACTCATAAATAATGTCAACCGTTGTTGTTTCGATTCCGATACTTTTCGAGTCTTAAAATGTTCACGGTAGAGGCGTAAATACTCGTCACATGATATAAACCATTCGTAGCACTGTTCTTCGGTACGCAGCAGTGGAATCATCCCCCGCAACAATTCGTACGAATTCACCGAAAAAGTCCATATCTCGCGATACTTATGCACACGTAACGTATTTCACGATCTTCACCGAGCGACTGCAGGATTTAATATACTAGTCACCTATCCTAGCCGTGATTCTTAAAACGCCATCGAACTATGTTGACGTCAGATGCAGTTCGAACTTATCCTCAAATTTTTCCCCACCCTTACACGTTCGCTGTATACTACTCCCACGAATCAGATACAGTTCGAACGTATCCTCAAATTTTTCCCCACCCTTACACGTTCGCTGTATACTACTCCCACGAATCAGATATAAACACGCGGTATAGCGCGGTGCAATGTTATGTTTACTCTATGGACTTCGGTGTGAAAGTCTATGTACGAATTCTTTTCGCCCTTACACGCTCCCACGACGCTTGACTTGCAGACCCTCGAGAAGGGTGCTTGAGACGTCGCCCTGTTCTCGATCGTGAAAATACTTGGAACTCTACCCCAAATAATTATCGCTTAGCTGCTCGCGTGAAAGGAACGCCTAATTTATTGTTTCGGGGACATTGCGTTTTCTCGAGGGTACTTCTTAGAGGTCCTAGTCTTGGGAAAAGTCAATGCTCAGATATATATATATATAAACACACCCTCTTTCTCAGAAATTATCATGGAATGCAATGTCGTGTTTATTCCAAGGGCTATCGCACCGATTGATTTACAATAATTATCGCTATATGTATACATCATTGCACGTGGGGTGCATCGGTCCCACGATTGAAACATAAACACACGGCACGAAGAGTGTGCACGTAGGCGCCCGAAACGTGTTCGATCCTGTTCAGATGTAAACACACTGCATGTCGCGGTGCAATGTTTATTCCATGGGCTATCGCGATGATTGATTTATAATAATTATCGCTCTATGTTTATATCATTGCACGTGTGCTGTATCGGTCCCACGATTCAAATATTTCCTTATCTTTTCTCAGAAATCATGGTCCACCCTCTTTCTCAGAAATCATCATCGAAAACGCGATTTGAATTTCCACGAATCGGTCGCGGTCGCGCCTGCGCACCGATCCCCGCACACGTACGGAGATTGCGCGGCGGCGACGCGTGCCCAAATATACCTTAGACATGCAACAGGTGACGTCAGCACGAAACGTATGAAAACCTTGGAAAATTTACCATGGCGGACCCAAAGTACCTTAAACGTACAATAGGTGGCGCCAACCCGAAATGTATGAAAAAACCTGGAAAATTTCCCAAGACGGGCCCAAATACCGACGCGGGCCCAAAGTACCTTAAACGTCCAGTAGGTGGCGCCAACACGAAATGCGCGCGACGCCATTTTGAAATTTGAAAATCCTCCCCCTCCCCCGTGACGTCAACCCCCTCGCCCACGAACTCGACCTGCGCGCGCGACGCCATTTTGAAAATTTTGAAAATCCCCCTCCCCTGTGACGTCATCCCCCTCATCAACGAACTCGGTCGACGCCATCTTGGAATCCCCCTCCCCTGTGACGTCATCCCCCTCACCTACGAACTCGGTCGACGCCATCTTGGAATCCCACTCCCCTGTGACGTCATCCCCCTCACCTACGAACTCGGTACCCCCCTCCCCGCCTCACCCCCTCGCCAATCTCGCGGAAGAGCGCGGTACCTCCCCCTCGCCCCGCCTCACCCCCTTGCCTCCACTTGGTCCAGAATCGGCATAGCCTAACTACTAATATGCATAACCATTACATGCCGGTAATGGACCGATTATATCCATGTGAACATGATCAAATCTACCATCAGGCGCAACAAAATGTTCCGGTGTTCGCTTTACGTGACGCGACACCTTTGACTTCTGACATTCAATGCAGCTTTTACACCATCGCGAAATATCCCGATGCATATTCAACCAAACGAAACGCTGGCGAATCATCCGATCGGTTATCTTTGCACTCGGGTGCGCCGGTTTGTGACACATGCTAAACACGCTCTCCCGAAGGCACCTAGGAATGTATGGACGGAATGCTTCTCCAGACATCTCACAAACGACCGAGGTGTGTGCAGGTCCCCATTGAATTTTTATTAATTTCAATGGTGGTTCGGGCATCTTTAGAACCTGTTTTAACTCGTCGTCAGCTTCCTGTTTCTCAGCTAACTCTTTTAAATTAATTTCTAATGGCAATCTGAGAGATTCAATTCTTGATAAAGGATCTGCCACACTATTCTTTTGACCAGGGATATACTCTATATTTGTTGTGAACTGAGCTATAAGTGCTAATTGTCGCAGCTGACGAGGTGACGCCTTATCCGCACGTTGCATAAAAACATATATCAAGGGTTAATGATCGGTTACAATTTTAAACTCTCGTCCCTCAATGTAGTATCTAAAGTATTTTACTGCCTCATATATTGCTGTAAGCTCGCGATCATAAGCACTATACTTAATTTGCGCTGGGGACAATTTTTTAGAAAAAAATGCTAAAGGTTCCCATTGATCCGATATAGATCTCTGTTCCAAGACTGCACCCATTGCCAAATCCGACGCATCGGTTACTAAACGTGTTTCTGCACCTGCACGCGGATGAACTAACATGGTCGCAGTTACCAGATTCAATTTCACCCTATTGAACGCCTCCTCCGCCTCACGGGACCATACAATTGGTCTCTTGTCATTCTTACGCGAGTCCTTCAAATATGTATTAAGCGGAGCCTGATCACTTGCCGCTTGAGGAACAGATTGCCAATAAAAATTGACCATTCCCAGAAATCTTCGCAATTCCGCGATCGTTTCTGGTTTTGAATACTTTTTAATTGCCTCGACTTTATCAAACGTCAGTCGAATACCATCATTGTTTATCAAATAACCAAGGAATTCAATCTCAGGGACACCCAAAACACATTTGCTGGTGTTTAAACGTAAATGAAATTGCTTTAACCTCTCGAACACTGTCCTCAAATGGCTCTCGTGTTCTTCTTTGGACGAAGACGCAATCAATATATCATCTATATAAACAAAAACGAAGTCTAGATCGCCTAGAGCGCGATCGATATAACGCTGAAACGTTTGACTCGCGTTCCTGAGACCGTATGTCATATACATGAATTCAAACAACCCAAAGGGCGTGATAACCGCAGTTTTTTTAATATCTTCGGGAGCCATCGGAATCTGGTTGTATGCCCTGAATAAATCCAATGATGAGAATACCGATTTACCGGCCAAATTCGCTGCACAATCATGAAGATGTGGTGTAGGATACCTATCGGGTATGGTTATTGCGTTTAACCCTCGAAAATCTCCCGCGATCCTCCATGTTCCATCTTTTTTTAAAATCATATGAATTGGACTCGCGTAAGGATTCGCAGAAGGACGACAAATACCGGCCTCAACCAAGGCCTTGAATTCAGCCTTCGCTGCCTTCAATTTTTCCGGGTTTAACCTACGCGGACGCGCCGAAACCGGAAGACCCGATGTGGAAATATAATGATAAACACTTCCTGACTCCGGAGGAGTCAAACTCGATGCTCTTGTTATTCCCGGGAATAATTTGCTCGGTTGACCGCGAATTTTTGGATTGGCAGGTAGCAATGATATATCAGCCCCTGTGTCTACTAAAAATGACTGACCCGACACACGATCGCGAATGTGGAGACGTCTGGAAGTCGCCTGACCCTCAACGAATGTCTCCGAAACAGAGGGTCGTTTTAGTTTTCCGATTTCCATGTTGCATATTTTTCGCACCATGGCTTACACGAAGTAGGGGTATTCGGGTATTTCGAGTGAGCTACGCACAACTTTTTTGAATTGTTCTCGTTGGTCGGCGTTTGATTGTTATTTGACCGCGACTGAGAACGCGCTTTACGCGATCTACCTCTTCGGTCCGATTTATTAATCTTGGATTTAAGTGACTTTATCTCATCTGCTAACTGCTTCACCTGCTTGCATAGTTTTTCGTAAGCGGCGCTTGTAGCATTTGGTAAACCGTCGTTTGTAGCTACTACTGAACCGACGTTTGTTGTTAATGACGAACCGGCGTTTGTTGTTAGCGACAAACCGGCGGAAGAAATTACAACTGATTCTGGACTTGCAGCAGTCTCTGCGATTTTATCCGCCATATCCGCAAGCTTATCTAAGTCTGAAATGCCACTTGCTGATAAAATGGCTCGTGTATTCGCATGTACATGATCAAGGAAAATTGATCTTACTACCACATCTTCACATTTTCCGTCATTTAATGCGCGCAATCTATTTAAAATCAGGGACGGCTTCCCATCAGTAATCACCTGACCTTTTAATAATTTTCTCATGTTAGTTTCCTCGGAAGGCGCGAAAATTGAAATAATACGTTTCTTTAATAACTCGAACGTATTCGCTGGCCGAGGCTTCGCAAGTATTAAATCTTTTAAAGCTACTGCTACTTCTTGATCCAACTCAGCAATTACTATATCTGCCTTAGTCTTTTCAGAAGTAATATTTGCACTACCTAACGACGCTTCCACTTGGGCAAACCAAAGCCCAGGTTCTGCACTAAAAAATCGTGGTATTTTCGGGACTCGGTAATGATCCACCCGCGACTGATTGGTCGACGGGTTCAGATCGGCGTCAATATTGCTTACAGACATGTTAAAATACGTTGATAAAATTATTATACAGACGCTTAGAATAGTATGAATATATATAAATAATATTGAAAAATAATGTAATAACATTAACTGTTCTACTAATATGTGAGTCTACAAACTATGAACACGCAAAGGAATGTATATAAGTATACCCTATAATCTAGGCTCAGCCTTTTCGGTTAACGAAATTCACAACAAAGTTGTCCTTGATGCGCGACGCAGGAGTCAACACGACGGACGAGCACGACGATTCGCAGAATACGCTGCTGCCAGAAACTGGACAACAAAAAACTCTAATTCAAACGCACGCAATTCTGAGAATTCTCCGTCAATCCGGCAACGTCGGAATTTTTCGATCCCGCAAACGCGCGCGATTTCAAACGAACGGAACGCTATAGAGACCACCATAGACACAAGACCAATACCATATACAATATTTGATGCGTTTGTTGCCAAGCTCGCTTACCGCAATCCAAGAGATCCCTCAGCACGTAGAAGCACCCTGGCTGCATCGACTAGGGTTGAAAACACCAATGCCGATGGACGACTCGGCCCCATGCAAGAACGTCCCGAAGTGCAAGGAATTGGTTGTTGCCCTGGTCCCTTGGTCCCTTGTCCTCAGAACCGCACGAATCCAGAAACCCTGAGTAGTAAGGCTATGACAGTTCTAACCCAGGTCCTCTGAGCGGAGCGCGGGGGTGGGGGGAAGTGAGGGCGCGCGGGGGAGCGCGGCGAAGGGAAACATGGACGCGGGGCCTGCGGGGAGTGGAAGGACGGTTGCGCGCGCACGAGCCGCGGAGTGGGGGATGCCGCGATCGTGGAGGGGATCAGTCCGGGCCGAGCGGCCGCGGAGACCTCTCCAGACCGGACCCACCGTCGGAAATTTTTCAGAGGCGGAATGACCCCCAAAAAATCTCTTTCAAAACCTTGGCCCACCCCAAAAAATTTTTTATACCTAACCGAGGGAGGGGACGACCCCCAAATAATTTTCCAAACCATTATGCGATGGAATTGTTTAATACATTATCCAAAATTGTTTCGGACAATGTCGGGAAAGATCGGCGTTTTCACACCGCATCTTCGGGGTGGGAAAGAGACAGAGCATTACTGTCAAGCTAAAATTTTGGAAGAGGGAAAGAGACAACACTACATAGTGGTACAACCGCTTTCGTTCCAAATCTATCAAGTTTTTTAAGCATTCAGATTTAGCGTCGCAGCGTCTCGCGCGATCTCGCGTAACTTGAATCCTCTAGAGCGGCCATGCAAGGTGACATCATTTTCGCACCGTGCAGAACGCTCCAGCGAAATAGAATAAAAATATATATATTGTTACAATAAAAAAAAAATACCTAATAATAATGATAATAATGATAATAATAATGATAATAATAATGATTAAAATAATGATAATAATTATAATAAAAAAGAGAAAATATGTAACATAATTAAAAATAAAAAAAAATAAAAAAAAATCATGAAAAAAATGTGGATTTATGAATATAAAAATAGAAAAAATCTAAATATCGTCGCAGTCGTCGCCGTCGCTGTCATCCTCCTGCGGCGACTCTTGTGGTGGTGGTGGTGACGCGTGCCGCATATAAGATACATCCTAGAACACAGATACAAAACGTTGATATAATAACGATACATTAAACATAATAAACATCACGCACACAAACACAATGTAGTGTCCTACACACTTGCGGAGGCGGCGACTGCGGAGGCGGCGACGGTGGCGATTGCGGTGAGGGCTGCTGCCCCCAGTCGCTCGACCAAGTGGGCGATGGTGGTGGCGAGTCCTACAACATAATTAGCAATATAATATTGCCTCGATTTCAACAGTTGAACGCGATAAATGTTAAAAAAAATATTTCAAAGTACATACCTCCGAGTCATCTCGACCGAGCTCCTCATCCCACTCCGATGCGAGTCGGTAATATCCCATTTTTTTTAAAATAATTGTCACACAAAAAAAAAAAAAATGTTCTGAACTGAACTGTCTGCTCTGGAAGTTTTGAATGCAACTGGTCTCGCTGCGTCTCCAGGCTCTCGCATCTAAACTCATATCTTGAAACCGAGAAGTGCATAGCTTTGCAGAAGCTATGTTCTCCACCTGCATTTTTTTTCGCTGATTATCCTCCATGCACTCATCTTCGTCACTGCCCATCCTCTCCTTATTCACACGCGTCTTCTTTCCCTTCTTCTTTGACGCATCATTCAGCTAGACCATATCACTTTGAACGGTTTTGAACGCGAATCAAACGGGTTTTGAACGGGTATTGAACGTGAATCGTACCACTTTGAACGTGTATCGATCGGGTATTGAACGGTTTTGAACGGCTTTGAACGCGAATCGAACGGGTATCGAACGGTATTGAACGGCTTTCAACGGGTATCGAACGTAAATCGTACCACTCTGAACGGGGTATTGAACGGGTATCAAACGGCTTTGAACGCGAATCGAACGGGTATCGAACGGGTATTGAACGGCTTTCAACGGGTATCGAACGGTTTTGAACGGCTTTGAACGCGAATCAAACGGGTATTGAACGGGTATTGAACGGTATTGAACGGGTATCGAACGGGTATTGAACGGCTTTGAACGGGTATCGAACGTGAATCGTACCACTTTGAACGGGTATTGAACGGTATTGAACGGGCATTGAACGGTATTGAACGGGTATCGAACGGGTATCGAACGTGAAACGTACCACTTTGAACGGGTTATGAACGGGTTTGAACGGGTATTGAACGGGTATTGAACGGTTTTAGAACGGCTTTGAACGGGTTATGAACGGGTTTGAATGGGTATCGAACGGGTATTGAACGGCTTTGAACGGGTATCGAACGGGTATTGAACGGTATTGAACGGTTTCTACATAATAATTACAACTATCGTCTTAATCTAGCGTACATGCAGGAGGTTGGAGGTTGGGGAGGGTGACGAAAAAAAACGTTTATGTATTTAAAATTGGTTATATTTTATTTAAGCATTTCCCTCTGGTGTTTAGACCACCAGTTGAATATTTTAAATACATTTTGCAAGGCACAGTGCGTTGCGTGTCTGCCACATCGCAGAGTATCAACTACATTTAGCTTATTTAGGGATTTGATATCCTCGTAGTCAATGTCCAGCGTCTCGATGATTACGTCCGCTCTGGTATTTTCGTCGAGGAAATCCGCAAGCCAGTCGCGTTTCTGCAGCCCTTTAACGTATACTATATGGGATGTGTCATCTTCTTCATCGATCGCATCAGCTACAGCTTTCGTAATTAGCTGTTTAGCCATACTGTACGGAACGTCTCCATCGTCCCAGCGTAGTCCGTGATGTTTTGCCGTCAACCACCGAATGCTTGATTTGTCGGATTTTGTAAGAAGGAATTGTGACATAGGACTCCCAAAAATATAGTGCGAAAGAACTGTTCCCTTGCGTAGGACAGCCACTTCCTTCGCGACAAATCTTCCATCGACGATGAACCCTTGCAGGTCAACGAATGTTGGTACAGCCATTATCGGTACAATTTAGAGGTCCGTTCGTTTCCGAGACAGACAGGAGAATGCAGTCTTTCTCGTAAAGCATCTCGATTTTCACGATGAAATTTTGTATGAATTTGACACAGGAGAGGGCGCGCATGTAGCGTGGCAATTTAATTCATTTTGCGCACTACGTTTGTCAGTGGATTGTATTCAACCACCCGATCGTGCAGAATCAGACAGTAGGCTGTAGTATTTGCCGGTGTTACGTTCGGAACGTAAAATTTTTCTTTTTGGTCAGGGTATGGTTCAACAACGCCTAGCATTATGGGAAATCCCTCGTTGATCATACTCCTGCCCATTAATTTGTTGCGAACACCCCTTGGATGGGAATCCAAGGCCCACTGGAGCTCACGAGCGGGACAAGAGACAGCGAGAAGAAGGCGATCGGATCGATCGCCTGTCAAGCTGTCATTCGAGAGTCAGCCGCCATTGCTTGCAGACGTCACGATATCTCTTTGCGCTCACTGATTGTATTCGTTACCCGTTCTTGTGTTACCCTTGTTTATGTTCTGTTGTCGTTGTTGTTCAGTAAATACGCGATATGCCTTACCCAAAACGTAACATTGGTGTCAGAAGTGGGATGCCCGCCCGGAGCGGCATGCCCACTCGCGCTTCCGCGGCCTCCGCGGCTTCCGCGGTTCCCGCGGCCCCTGCGGTTCCTTCTTCCGGAGCATCGGGCGATCCGTCCCTGTGGGAGCTTTTCACCACCCTCCAGCTCAGCATCGTCGAGCAGATGCAGGAACAGCGGAGGGACGACGCAGCCCGCCGGCTGAGGGAAGATCAACGCAGGGAGGCTGCCGATCGACAGGCGCAGGCGGCTTTTGAGGCGCGGATGGCGGAGTTGGAGGAGCGGGTTCAGGTCGTAACCGCTTCATTACAGAATAGCCAGGGCTCAGGTGGTAGCGGCGCGGGCCCTCGGGGTGGGGACGTAGTGTCAAGTGAAATCAGTGAGGATAGTGTTGCCAATAGTGTACCCCCAGCGCATGTCCCCACGCCCGCTAGTGCGCCCGCCGCTGCCCCTTCATCGGGTTTGAGCGTCCTTAGCTTAGGGTACGCCGTGAAGCCGACGATATTCGACGGGAAAAATTCGTGGGAGGAGTACAAGGTGCAGTTCGAAACGATTGCGCGTGCGAATGGTTGGAACGACCAGAAGAAGGCCACGGCCCTGGTCGCTTCCCTTGGGGGCGCGGCGAGGAGCGTCCTGACGACGCTCACCGCCGCACAATGTGAGAGTTTTTCGGAGTTGGTTTCCGCGCTTGAATTCCGCTACGGGGCGAAGAATCTTTCGAATCTGAACTACGTACTTTTCCAGAGCCATCGGCAGCGAAGGGATGAAAGCATCTCTTCGCTCGCCACCAAAATTGAGCGCTTAGCGCAGTCCGCGTTTGCCGATTGTCCGGTAGAGATCCGCGACAAACTCGCCGCGTCCCAGTTCGTAACAGCGTTGTCGAGCTCTGTTATGCAACGGGAACTGCGTCTCGGCGGGTTCACAACCCTAAGAGCCGCAGTGACCAGGGCGCTGGAAATTGAGGCCGTGGAGGCGATGTCTCGCGGCTCCGCGCCCGAATCGCGAAGTAGGGACGTAGAAAAGCGGAAAGCTAAGCACACGGAAAATTCGAGGTGTCCCGAGAAGAGGAGGAGGCCCGCCAAGCCGGAGGAACGAACGGGTCCGACGAGGACTTGCTGGCTTTGCGGCAAGACTGGACACCTGCAGAAGGATTGCTTCCAGGCTAAGAACGGTCAGACAGGAGCTGCTCCACCGAGGAGACCCCCCCAGGGAAACTCGAAGAGGACGGCGTAAGGGGGAGACGCCGGACCGAGAAGAACAGTCCCCCGGTCGTCAAGAGTGTGGCGATGCGGGAGGCGACTGGGCGGCAATGGAATCCTACCGACGAGATTTACGTATGTGGAAAAATCGGCGGAAAGCCTTGTAAAATTATCCTCGATACAGGTTCGCCTATCAACTTGCTGGACAAGGAGCTGTGTGCGACGAAGGGCATCGCTCGAGCGAGGCTCGAAATCCGCTCCACGACGGGGGAGAAAATGAAGGTGTTCGGCAAGAAGAGCCTGGAGGTCAGCGTCGGAGGACTCTCGAGCGTAGAAGATTTCTACGTCGTTGAGATGGTGGAGAAGTGTATCCTAGGAGCGGCGTTCTTGAAGAAGCACTGCTGTAGCTTGGATTTGGCTCGGGGGGTGCTGAGCCTTCCCGGCAAATCGGACATTCGCTTCGGGGAGCCGACCCCCGAGGAGAAGGAACCAGCAGAGGAAGGGGGAACGGGCGTCCCACAGCATTTGGAAGAGCTGTTCACACGCTGTTCATCAGGTTTGACAGAAACGGAAAAGGAACTTTTTGCTGGGTTACTTCGTGAATTTCAGGACGTTTTCGCCAAGGACGCGACTCAGATTGGGAATTGCGACCGGGTCAAGCACACTATTGACACCGGGGATTGCGAGCCCATTAAACAGGCACCAAGGAGGCTGCCGCTGCACCGACGAGCGGAGGTGGAAGAGCTACTCAGGAAGATGTTGGCTCAGGGCGTGATCGAGGAATCGCGGAGCCCGTGGTCCTCCCCGATTGTCCTCGTGAAGAAGAAGGACGGGACCATTCGCTTCTGCGTGGATTTCCGTCGCCTGAACGAAGTCACGAAGAAGGACTCGTATCCTCTGCCCCGTATAGAGGATACACTGGACGCCCTCTCTGGTTCTGCCTGGTTTTCAACCGTGGACCTGCAGAGCGGTTACTGGCAGCTTTCCATGGACGAGAAGGACCGAGAGAAGACCGCGTTTTCCGTGGGGACGGGACTGTGGCAGTTCAAGGTTATGCCCTTTGGACTCTGCAACGCCCCTGCGACTTTCGAGCGACTGATGGAGGACGTGCTTCAAGACCTGACGTGGAAGATCTGTTTGGTGTACCTGGACGACATCATTATCTACGGGAAGGATTTCGGGCAGGAGCTCGAGCGCTTACGGACGGTGTTTTCGCGCTTACGTCAAGCTGGACTGCTGATGAGCCCCAAGAAGTGTTCTTTCTTCTGCCGAGAAGTAAAGTATCTGGGCCACATCGTCACGGAGAGCGGAGTCAGGACGGACCCGGAGAAGATTAAAGCCATCTCGGAATGGCCGCAGCCGAAGAACGTCACGGAATTGAGGAGCTTCCTAGGATTATGCACATATTACCGGAAATTTGTAAAGGATTTCTCCAGAATCGCCAAGCCCCTGCATCGCCTCACCGAGACCAAACAAAACTACGTATGGACCGAGGAATGCCAAGGAGTTTTCCAGGAATTGAAGGAGAAACTCACCGGAGCACCGATACTTGCCTACCCGGAGACGGACAAGGACTTCATTCTGGATACGGACGCCTCTAACTTCGCTATAGGCGGCGTCCTTTCACAGGAGCACGAAGGGCAGGAAAAGGTCGTAGCCTATTTTTCCAAAACCTTGGGAAAAGCAGAGAGGAACTACTGTGTCACTCGGAGAGAGCTGTTGGCGGTGGTGAAATCTGTAGAGCATTTCCACCACTACCTCTATGGTCGAAGGTTCCTGATAAGGACGGATCACGCAGCTCTCCGTTGGCTGCTGACCTTCAAGTGCCCCGAAGGACAGGTCGCCCGCTGGATCGAGCGACTCCAGGAGTACGATTTCGAGATTCGTCACCGCGCAGGAAGAGCTCACGGGAATGCCGACGGACTGTCGCGAAGACCGTGCATCGAGGAAGACTGCAGGAACTGCGAACGACTAGAGAAGAAAGAAGCTGGAGTGGAAGTTTCCACGAAGAAAATTCACAGGATCTTCTGCGTGGACAACCGGAACGAGTGGAAACGAAGCCAGGAGAAGGATGAAGCGATTGGTTTCATCCTTAAAAAGAAGGGGGAAGGGGAGAAGCCGGGCTGGGAGGACATTGCTCGTTTTTCCCCGCAGTTGAAATATTACTGGACAATTTGGGATTCGCTGGAGGTTCACGAAGGTTTGCTTTTTAGGAAATGGGAATCCCACAACGGCACAACGGCCCAGTGGCTTTTGGTGGTGCCGCGCGAGAGGGTTGCAGAGGTTCTGAAGGAGTTTCATGATGCGCCAGCAGCTGGACATTTCGGAGTGAATAAGACCTTGGCGAAGATCCGCCAACAGTTCTTCTGGTCGACGTGTCGACAAGACGTTCAAGAGTGGTGCCGGCGGTGTGACACCTGTGCGGCGAAGAAGGGACCACGTCAACGGGGAGCAGGGAACCTGAGAGTGTACAACGTGGGAGCTCCGTTTGAGAGGCTTGCCCTGGACGTTGTCGGTCCGCTCCCGAGGTCCCAGGCCGGGAACAGGTACATGTTAGTCGTGGCGGACTACTTTACCCGGTGGCCGGAAGTAATCGCGATGCCAGACCAGCGAGCTGTCACAGTGGCAAGAGCTCTTCTGCACAACGTGGTGTGTCGTCACGGTGTACCTTTGGAGATACACACCGATCAAGGAAGGAACTTTGAGTCCTCCGTTTTCAAGGAACTGCTGAGGCTGCTTGGAGTCAGGAAGACGCGTACAACTCCCCTGCACCCTCAATCCGACGGGCTGGTAGAACGCTTGAACAGGACATTGCTGCAATATCTTGCAATGTTCGTTTCAGAGCACCAGCGGGACTGGGACGAATGGATCCCCATGTTCCTCCTCGCCTACCGGTCAGCACGGCATGAGGCTACACAACTGACCCCAGCGATGATCCTGTACGGCCAGGAACTACGTCTACCCCTGCAGTTATGGAGAGGACTGCCCCCGGAAGTTGAACAGGAAGAGGACGTCGAACAAGGATACTCCGAATGGATTCGAGGGAAGATGACGAAGATCCACGAGTTCGTTCGACGCCGTCTGGACGTCTACAGTTCAAAGATGAAGTCGTGGTACGACAACCGGGTTCACGCGGTGGAGTTCCAGCCAGGAGAACGAGTGTGGTTGTTCCAACCACGAAGAGTGAAGGGGAAGTGCCCGAAACTGCAAGCGGATTGGGAAGGCCCTTACACAGTGGTGGACAGGATCAACGACGTCGTCTACAGGATCCAACGGTCACGCAGGAAGAAGTGCAAGGTGGTCCACGTGCGCCGCCTTGCGAAGTACGAGGGACCACTGCAGGAAGAGTGAAGACGACGCAGGACCGGACCCGAGGAAGAAGATTAGATTAAGCTAATCCGGTGGACCGGGTTGCGGAGGCTGCCTCCGTGGCTCGGCCCCTTTTCCTTTGGTTCTGTTTCAGGTTCACGAGACCCCACGACGAGGGACAAGGTGTCGGGGGACTGCCGCCGCAGCCTGGCCACGCGCTCCCGAATTCCCCGAATGTGCCATAATAGCGTGGCAGTCCGCAGCGGGGTGCGGACATACGTGAAAGCGCCCCGCTAGCCCCCTGGAGGAGACCCTACGAGCCCCCGGCGCGGCCGGGATGGTGGTTCTCGCGGGGTACCCAGGAAAAAGTAGGAGAGGAGGGTGGACAGCAGGAGGGAAATGGCATCCCCAACCACCAGGCGGACAAGCGTTGCTTGGATCGGCTGGAGGGGGTGTCGCGAAGACGGGAGCGCTGGCAGGACGCATAGGACGGTCCCCTGGTTCAGCACCTGAGGCCAAGAAGAGGAATGGGGCCGTCGAGCAAGAAGGAAGAGAGAAGACGGCCAGGGTTGACGAGACGGGTGACCGGACTGGGGGCTGGGCCGCTTGCATGCTTGCGACTAGCTGCGACCCTCTGCTTGCGCGCTCGGTCCTTCTTTCTGGTTTTCCGGCTCGTGCAGCCCCAACGGGTTGTCTTCGGTCTCGGGCTAATGAGGGAAACGTTTTCTTTGCAAGGGAACCTTGAAGAACAAGGGGTCGCGCAGGACTGTTGGAAGTACGTCGAGGACGGACCAGGATGCAGTCGAGGTCGAGCCAGGTTGCGGCGCAGGAGCGGCCGGATCGCTGAGGGGCGACGGACGGAGCGGGGCCGCCCAGGGATGATCCGGAGCGTCGCGGGATTTCGTCGTTGGAGCCCGGAGGAGCTGCCGCCGAGGGAAACCTGGAAACTTGGACTGACGTGCCGTCGCATGGGATACGCCGTGTCTCCCGGCGGCTGAAGGAACGAGGAGTCCCGGTCCTCGGAAGGACAGGAAGCCCCACCTGTCTCTGCCCAAGAAGAAGATGCGCCGTCGGAGAAGAGGAAGGCCGCGCAAGAAAGAAGCCCGCAAGTTTGAAGACGCAAGTGGAGGGCAGAGGCGCGAAGACTCACGTACCCACGCCTTGCCCAGGGTTTTTGGAGTGGTTTTCCCCTGGGCGGGAAGGCGAATGCCGAGGCAGCGGACGGAAGGGGCCACACGGCGTCTTTTCCACCCTTCCGGACCAGGGGTACGGCTGCAGGAGTTGCGGAGACTGCAGCGGCCGGGACGACCGCTTTCTCGGAGGGGGGAGCAGTGTTGCGAACACCCCTTGGATGGGAATCCAAGGCCCACTGGAGCTCACGAGCGGGACAAGAGACAGCGAGAAGAAGGCGATCGGATCGATCGCCTGTCAAGCTGTCATTCGAGAGTCAGCCGCCATTGCTTGCAGACGTCACGATATCTCTTTGCGCTCACTGATTGTATTCGTTACCCGTTCTTGTGTTACCCTTGTTTATGTTCTGTTGTCGTTGTTGTTCAGTAAATACGCGATATGCCTTACCCAAAACGTAACAAATTAATATTATTTTTGATAGAACAAAATCCCTTTCTTGGAGCGTCGTCGTTTCGACGTATTGCCGTCCCGCGATACAGATAAGGCGGTGCCGACGCAGCGGCGATCTCACCAGAGAGTCGCGTTCGAAAAGACCCAGTGATTCTCCTTCTGTACCGAATCCGTCCTGTGTAAGCGGCAGGGGTGCGTTTCAACAATGCCTTGCAGCATTGTGGGAGAACCCTCGTTGAGAACACCTCTGACCGCCGCGTTAAACATTGTAACATAATCAGTAACGGCTACAGCGGGAATGCGCAGACTGGATCATTTCTCAGAAGACTGACAGAATTGTATACTCTACATCCGGTGCAGGGAACCGCGCCTTCCCACGGTTTTGTCGCTTGCGTGAATTATTAATTAATTAAAAATTGTTGTTAAAATTGAATACCCAACACAATTTCTGATAGTCCAACGATTCCCCTAGTCAGAAATTGTGTATATGAAATTATGCACATTGAGAGAGCGGCCCTCAGCCGTGCGAAATTGTATGGTTTTCGAGATGTGGAATGTCATATTTTCCTGTGCATACGAATATCGATCATATATTAAATCGGAAATCTGATGGATGAACGTGAACACACACACACACATACACCGCCTCGTCAAGTAGACGGGCCCATGGTAACGCGGCCGAGCGATAAAATGCAGCGTAAGCATTTTCGGTACGGACCCACTCTGGTCGCTGCCGAGAGCGTGAAGCTGCGACACTCTGTGGCGATAAATCGTGAGGTTCGTGTCGCTGGGTCCGCAAGTGTCTTAGAGCTAGAGTTCCCGGGTTATAGTGAATCCGCGTGAAAGACTCGACTTTGCGAAACAAAATCATTTATTAACTTTGCGAAACAATTCTTTTTATTAATTTTTGAAACACTTCCTATACTAAACTCTGTGAAATAACTTATTCTTTTAAACGATTTATTCTAACTTCAAATTGTGTTCCATGTTATAATTCAATTTGCGTGTGTTTTATCTACAATCAAGTGTGTGCGTGTTCGCGTTTCATCCTCTTTTCTGATTTAGGTATACTGGCTATCAGAATTATTCAAAAATCCAAAAAGGAAACGGAATCCAAGTTATATTGTCATTTACATTACTGTGACTGTCTGGTGAGTTGCACCCTTTACCTCTTCTGTACATTTCGTTTATCTCTGTTAAAATTACTGGGTGTTTAACGACAATTTCTGACAATCAATCGATTGTGGGATTCCCCTAGTCAGGAATTGTCTCCGTTTACAATGATATGTTGAAATTCTCCATACTTATTATTCCATTGTTATGTTTTTGCTTTCATTCAGTATTTAATCATTAAAGCTTTATTTACTATTAAATTCTACTCATCATTTACCTATCTGATTCCATTGAAAAGACCCGTACGGGACTAGAGCACCAACGATCCCAAAATCTACCCCTTATCCATCTGATAAGGTACTTAGACATTTAAAATATAAAAAAATTGGCATGGTAACACCGGCACATTCTCTTTACACTCGAATTCTATGCGCACGTCCACGGTGCCATTCTTGATCGACTCATTTTGTCGCGAACAATCAATCACCACGATGGGACCAAATTGTAAAAATTCAGCCACGGTGAATAATGCCTCGTTGCAACTATGTCCATAATACGATTTACCGAATTGCGTATACATGTGATACAAGATGGCATGCCTATTCTTGTCAAAGTCCAAGTTCATGTCATCGTATGGGTAAAATTTCGAGTTGAGAAAAAGTTTGACATTAGTCAATTTACAGTTGTTGAACTTAGTAACGTCTTCGCTCGTCACATTCTTTCGACCAGTCTGTAGAGCAAGGATCACGCATCGTGGCTTCTCCAGCTGTGCGGATGCCTTTACGGCCCACGAATGCTTGTTTGTGTTTTGCAACATAGGATACTCGTACAGATCCCACGATTGAAAACAAATGCTCAGGTTTTGTCCACTTTCCAACGTACGTAGCAACGATAGCTTATTAATGTCGTTCAGCGTCACATGAGGCATCCGCCATTGTAGTTTAAATAATTTAATTTCTGGTTCCAACACCGTTGATCCTATCAGAGCATTGTTGTCGTTGCGCGACCGTATTAAAATCAATTCGTGACGCGCATTAATAATCATGTGTTTGTAGTTCTCA
This sequence comes from Andrena bicolor, assembly GCA_960531205.1. Classification (NCBI taxonomy): domain Eukaryota; kingdom Metazoa; phylum Arthropoda; class Insecta; order Hymenoptera; family Andrenidae; genus Andrena; species Andrena bicolor. Next base: position 1,312,913 of record CAUIJW010000012.1, read on the forward strand.
CAAAATCCTAGCAAATATTTGAGTGGGATGCAAAAATTTAAATGATTTTTCACTATTGGCCCATCGCGTCGTTTCAAGCCCCATCCGGCATTCTCCATATTTTTGTCTTCGTCCGATGTCAGCGATACATAGTTTTTAAGCGTGCTAGTTATTCCAACGTTTCTGTTGCGATCAATCTCCACGCCATTCAGCTCGTATCGAATCTCATCGAATAAGAACGCCACACAATTATTTCCCAACATCACCGTTAACGCATCATTTGGCTTATTTATCTTCAATATCCCCTCCACATAGAGGAAACTTTCACACGGTAATGTGTATAAATCCTGCTGTTGTATCGGTATTCTTATCTCATCGCTGTATCCAAACGTCGTGTTGACGTATGGGTTGTATGTGTGTGTCTCGAGCTTGACGATACGATCATCAAACGTCGGCTTCCCTCCAATGCTTAGAATATCAGCCATTTTTTTCAACTTAAATGCGCACAATGAATCCCAAAGATTTCAAAAATGCAGTGTTCACAGCACTGAGCCTCTTCTTTTTAGCGTGATCAGAGCTGTTGCAGTTGTTGGTGTTGTACACAATTTCACTTGGAACAAACGGGTTTCTGGAATCGTTCAATACAAGCATTTCTTTCACACCACACGTATTATCGTCGTCGTCTTCGCACGTGCAGTCTGATTGTAATCTCTTCACCTCGAAAATCGAGCAACCGTCCGTCTTGATCCACAACGCGTATCGTCAGATCCGTAACGACCCGTGCGGTGATTTGAAGGTAAATGATCTGTGCGGGCGTTTCCGATATCTTATATCCTGGTGGGACTCTCGGAGAAAATTCATGTATCGTATGTACACGCTTCCCATTGTTGTACGCACCAGCGGTCACGCTACATTCTATGCGAATAATGTTCACGTTCATGATATTAATTGGATCGTCCGATTCGTGCCATCGTTCTGGTGCTAATACCCGATTCGTCGAGAATCCTAGTAGCGATCCAATGTTGTTGGGCTTTGTAAAGTCTACGGTGAACCGACAGTACAGCTCGCTTTTCATGGTATTGTTGTTGGGACGCAACACTATAGGATACAGATCGTTGTCACCGTCATCGTTGTCGTCATCGGTGCCACCAAGATTTTTAGGATACCGCTCGAGTAATCGATGCTTCAGGTACTTGGCAATGGCGTCTAGTTCGTAGGAGCCATGGGGAATCGTAATGTATTCATTAGCGCTGTCGGGGCTGTTGTTTACGATGAAGTAGAATTTATCGTTGCTCGAGTCGATGTTCGGTATTGTGTGATAAGTTTCAAAGGTTGTTAGACCAAGCTCGTAATCATCGTCGGTCAAATCTATGGGTGGAAAGTAGCTCCCCGCGAGGGTGCTACTCTTGCCGGTTAGAGTGAATGTTAACGACATATTCCGCCCGAACTGCTCGACCAGTACTGAATCAGAGTGGTGGGAAATCAATCCTTAAATTTGGCACCGATCGTTTGTAGAAAGCGTAGACATAGTTGTCCGCAATTGCTCTGATCATACTTCTGATAGGACGTTCGATTGTATTCAATTTTCACAGCATCCTTATCCAGATATTTTACCAATTCCATCGGCGGTCGAAGATTCCCAAAGCTGTCGAAATATATAGCTCGACACCCTCTCTTCGCATACGCCACCCAATGAGTCCCCGGCCCCTCGGCATTGTCCAAATTTACGATACCGCTCTCATTTCGACGTACTCCACCAGCTGGTAACGCGTTGCGCATAAAAACACCTCTAAAGAATGGAATACGCATACGTTTTGCCAACTCCTCCAATTGCACATCGGTAGTTACGCCCGCAGGCATTTTTATTTTCTTTTCGACGTTTTTTTTTTTCGTTTAGATATTCCCTGTCCGCGCTTGTACGGCGCGAGATAAAGTCCGCGACCTTCCATGGAGCGATTATGGCGTTGCATTTCCTGCAGCTGACGTTGCGCCGCCTTATTATCGTTTACCGCCTTGGCGATCCCCGCCGCTCCACCAGCCAATGATCCGAGAACACCCAACAGCGGGAGAAGTGGTAATATACCACCCCGTTTTGCCACCGGAAGAATCCGCTTTTGCAATGCTCTCTTTGGAGTCCTTTTGCGAGTTTTTGTTTTCATCCCCATTCCGATCTTCGTCTTGACCTTCATAGCAGCCCAAACAGCTGTAGCAGCACCTCTTTCACCCAGAGTCGAGTCTCGCGCAACGATGCGTTTTCGCGCTTTGTCAGCGAGAACGTTATCTGCCGCGTGCCTTTCGCCGAGGTCGTTGCTACGCGAATACGCAATATCGTGTTCGCGACACGCTGCGTCCAACGGATTGATACCTCGATCCCCTTTAGCCAATCGTTTTGCAAGATGAGTTCCTGGACCGCAAAACTGATATCCCGGAATGTGTAATTCGATTGGTAGCGCGTTTATCGCCCGATTTAACAAACCACGACCTTTCTTTACTGTCGTCGGTGACATTTGCTACAGTTTTTAATCAATGGTGCCGGACCGTCGATATGCGTTCGCTGCCAAGGGCGATTATAATGTTCCAAGCACCGGCGATACTGTCGAACCTCGGAATTGGCTTTTATATGCTCGGGGAGCCTGTCCCACAACCGATCAATGTGTCTGCAAAACTCTTGCAGTAGAATAATCTTTGGTATATATTTCAATTGTTCAGAGGTTAGGTCTCGAATATCCGACAGGATCAGAAGCATATTGAATACTGAGCCGTCATGTTTCGACGTGGACCTATAAATAGAGTGCACCACCACCTCGACGTATCAAAATCATTTTTCACGGTTCGCGGGGAGGATGCGATTCGTGCGACAACCTGTAACCATACGCGTGACAAATTTTGATGATAAATCACGAGTGATGTCTTCGAAAACAGGACGCAGACATGGTAGCATGCTACCAAACACTATCCGCTGCCTCATTTGTGGTCCATCAAATTGTGGAAAGACCAACGTGCTGATCAGCTTGTTGGAAAGTCCTCACGGCGTCCACTTCGAGAACGTGTGCGTGTATTCCAAGTCGTTGCAACAGCCAAAATATCAGTACTTGGAGAATTTATTGACTCCGATAGATGAAATTGGCTACTTTACGTTTTCGAATAACAGTGACGTCATCCCACCGAGCGAATCGCTTCCGAATTCCATTTTTATTTTTGATGACGTGGCATGCGACAAGCAAGATACGATACGAGAGTACTTTGCAATGGGGCGCCACTCGAACGTTGACTGTTTCTATCTCTGTCAGACGTATGCAAAGATTCCCAAACATCTTATACGCGACAATGCGAATCTGTTGATTCTGTTTAAGCAGGATGGTACCAACTTGAAACATGTGTACAACAATCACGTAAACACCGACATGTCTTACGAGGATTTCTGCGCTTTGTGTCGTAATTGTTGGCAACGGGATTATGGTTTCGTGGTGATAGACAAGGATAGCGCGATGTCCAATGGACGTTATAGAAAGGGATTTAACGAGTTTGCCATACCATGAGATGGTCAATCGTCGTCAACACGTCGGTGGGAAAGCAACGTCTGCGGCACAGCGATGATCGATATCGATACTCTGGAGATTAAGGATCGCGAGAGAATAGCGAAGGAAATTGCAAAAACCAGCGAAGCCATTCGTCGGAAACATCAGGCTTTGAAGACTGGCAAGATGGAGGAAGATATCGCGTTGGAGAGATACTTCAAACCTATCGTCGAACCCCTAAAACATATTGTGGAAAATACCGCAGAGATGGAAGCTGATACATCGCCGCTGATGAGCACAGACGTTGAAGGGAATGAAACATTAACGCCTAAAAAAATCAGAACACATCGCGCAAGAGAAAGAGGGAAGAGCACATGTCAACGGAATATTCACCCATAACCTCGACACCAGTTCAATCGAAGCGGAAACGACAGAATGTCGTATCAAGCGATTCTCCGGCTCCACCCACGCCAATAAGTACATTGCCCAATGTGCAATCGCTCTCAATCGTTGATGATGACGTTTTCGAAACTAGTCCCAATGAGTCGTTTGTAACATCTATTAGACAGCAATTCCAAACATCCGAGGGACAAGAGACGTTTCGCAGTCATTTCGGCCCGCTGGGGCAAAAATACATGAGCGCGATCCTAAGTGGTGATAAGGATACAACAATGGACTATGTGTACGGCGTATACTTTGGCAATAGTGGAACGAGGCTTGGGGATTAGGCTTTCGATATAGACATGGATGATAACATAATCATAGATGGTTTAAAATACAGAGGAACACCCGGTCTTTACGAACTGATTTTCAAAAGAATTCCCGATGATGCTGTATACACCGATGCCGATAAACAAAAATACAAAAGTATACTGCTGGCGACGAACGCTCACAGACGCGGTCATGGTGCTAAAAATCCCATATTGAGCAACAAGGGACACAAGTACAAATATGTAATTGCACCGCTACTCCCTCGCGCATCGACTAGCAGGGCAGGGAAAGGTCTAACGGTACCGCGCGCCATGGTGGTAAACGATAACAAGATCGATTACGTACACTGGAACGATCCCAACGAGTTGGTGGATCGATTGCGTTTATTGGAAGCGTCGCATCAGGCGGGTAACAACTCTCACGATCCCGAAATTCTATCGGTTATCGAGGAACTCCGTGAGGTAGGCCTCATTATATAAATCCGCGCGCCGACGATGCACACAGTATGCATCGTGATGCCGATCAACAAATTTGGGGTATCGCTCGAGAAGAGTGGAGCAGCTAGAATGGACTATTACAAATGGAACGGTTTGCTACGAAATTACATGCGAGATAACGCCCTTTGCGTGGCTGGTGCCGACTTTGATGCGAAATCACGCAAGATACGACGCGTAGCTCAGCCGGTGGCCGACACCGATGTCGTCAATAAATTATACGTGGAAAAGAATATTAAACTTTTGAGAGAGCAGCAGGAAGAATTAGAGAGGAAGCTGGTTGTGTTTCAGAAAGATATGCTGACGTTGCAAAACAGCGTTCAAAAGATATCGGAGGCGTTGAATTCTATCCCGCAGCCTGACAGCGAAACTCGTAAAGTTAAAGAGGCTATAACCGCTTTTGCTACGGAGCAGCAACTTGTCCAGAATTTCCTCGGACCGATGGGAAGCACATAATGCACGCACACGATAATTATCGCATCATTCGTGTCCAAGACACCTCTGCGATCAAACATGCAACCATTATCGAAATCCAAGAGTAAAGAAGAAAACCATGGCTACAAGAAGCTACAACTCGTTGAGGAATTGCACGCTCCAGCTCGAAGACATTTCCCGCGGAGACGCGTCGTAGTGCACGGATACGATGATTTGTGGCAAGCTGACATTGTAGAAATGCGTCCATACACGCGTTTCAACCAGGGTCACCACTACATACTCACCGTCATCGATGTGTTGAGCAAGTATGCATGGGCGGTACCGCTCAAGACTAAAAGTGGTGCTGAGGTGACTAAAGCGTTCGCAAAGATATTTAGAGATCGATATCCGAAAAATTTGCAAACCGATCAAGGAAAAGAATTTTACAACGCCGATATGCAGAAACTCTTGACAAAGCATGATATTAATCATTATTCGACGTATTCGGTGATGAAGGCCTCCGTCGTAGAAAGTTTCAATCGAACTTTGAAGAACAATATGTGGAAATTGTTTACGCCCAATGGAACCTATAGATGGATCGATGTGCTACCGCGTCTGCTTGCAGAGTATAACGCACGAAATCATAGAACCATCGGAATGCGTCCTTGCGATGTTACCCCTGTGATCGCCGACAGGCTGCTAGCCACCGTATACAGCAACATAAAGATCGCTGCTCCAGCGAGATTCAAGTTGGGCGAGTTTGTGCGCGTGAGCAAATTTAAAACCATCTTCGATAAAGGCTATACGCCGAATTGGACAACGGAGGTGTTCAAGATAGTCAAAGTACAGGTAACTAATCCTGCAACGTATCTGCTCGCCGATTCCTGTGGAAAACCTGTTGCCGGCGGATTGTATGAACAGGAGATGCAACGCGTCACCGATCCTGATGTGCATCTAGTGGAAAAAGTGCTGCGTAGAAAGGGGGATAAGCTATATGTCAAGTGGCTGGGTACTTTGATAAATCACACAATTCGTGGATAAATAAAAATAATGTATTGTAAAATAATACATGGTTCAATAAATACAATGATACATATATGTAAATGTGTAAACAATTTTTTTTTTATTTTAACACTGTTTGGGATTGGCCCAAACGGCCACAGGCCAAGGCGGCGCGGATTCGCTCCCGAAACCGCGCGCACTTTAAAAGCGGCTAACGCGACCAGACCGCGATACACACGATCGCGGTGATGAGATCGGTCGGGCCATCTGTTGTCGCGCACCTCACCTAATTAGACAGCTGTCTCGGTTCATCGTGCGAACGGCTTTGTTCGCCGATGCGGTCCTCGTCCTGCTCAGGACGAGCGACTGTTGAGTGGGGTGCTGACGTCACAGAATTCGGCGAAACGGCCCGATCCATCACCGCGATTCTTCTTCCTCGAATCGTCGACTTGACGACACGTAACGCTTCTTTTATCTCGCGTGCTCGCGCTACACTGGAACGTTCCAGCACTTCCGCTACGAACTGCTCAGTTCGACACTCAAATTCTCGCGTACTTTCGCGTTATAATAAATAAGTATTGTTTAGTTCTCTGTTAGCTTTAATTAGACATACTTGTGACTTTATTGTGCAACGTTTGTAAATATACTGTGACCGTGACTTTACGCTTAAACTTAACGGTTAGCCTTAAAACCTAGCTTACAATCTAATCTAATCCTAATTCTTAATCTAACTAGCGAACGTTCGAAGCTTCGACGTCGCTTCTCCTAAACATTGGTCCTTCGAGCCGGATCCGGTAAAATCGCGAGAACTTTCGAGTGATCGGTTCCGGAATTTTCTACCGCGACCACGTGGTGACTGCGCTCGCTCTCGACCTTCACGATGGTCGACAGGATCAACATCCCGAACATTAACGGGCGATTCAGCGAGCGGGCTCCAATTCTGATCAGTTGCTTGAAGTCTCCACTGGGCGAGAATCACCTACGGCGTGTGGCCAGTGGGAGGGTGCACGCTACCTCCTCTTGTGTCCTGGCCACCAGGAGAAGCCGGAAGAGGCAAGAAAGACGACGCTCCAGTCGTTACAACGCTGCCTACGCTGGTTAGACGGCACCCTGTGTGTCGGCGGGCGGCTGCAGAACTCGCTGCTCTGCTTCGAGCCTTCGGCCATCAGCAGGATGAGTCCCACTTCGCCACGCTGCAGGGTCAACGAGACGCGCCGACGAGGACCTCACGGAGACATCCAGATCCCGCTGTCAACGTTCCGCCAGCACTGCTGGACGCTGCAAGGGCTGACGATGGCGAGGGCACCCATCCACCGCTGTCCTACCTACTTGCTTTTGAACAACAACACGCTGTCTCTATTCTCTATCTTCGCGTGCTCGCGGCGATACATGCTGCACTTGCAGCTAGCCGTGGTTGTGCTGATTTCGCGTACTTGCGCCGATACCCGTTGTGCTTGCAACGGTCAGTATCTTCTACTATCTTCGCGTGCTCGCGCCGATACATGCTGCACTTGCAGCTAGCCGTGGTTGTGCTGATTTCGCGTACTTGCGCCGATACCCGTTGTGCTGGCAACGGTCAGTATCTTCTACTATCTTCGCGTGCTCGCGCCGATACATGCTGCACTTGCAGCTAGCCGTGGTTGTGCTGATTTCGCGTACTTGCGCCGATACCCGTTGTGCTGGCAACGGTCAGTATCTTCTACTATCTTCGCGTGCTCGCGCCGATACATGCTGCACTTGCAGCTAGCCGTGGTTGTGCTGATTTCGCGTACTTGCGCCGATACCCGTTGTGCTTGCAACGGTCAGTATCTTCTACTAACTTCGCGTGCTTACGCCGATGCATATTGCACTTGCAACTACTTTCCGTTACGGTTTCGCGTACTAGCGGCGATTCACGTTGTGCTTCCTACTGTCATTACCCTTACCTTATATGCACTGTACACTTTGTTACGAAACTCGCAACTACGAGACGGAACATTCTCATTCATTCTCGACCGCCTTAACAGCGTCATTTCAGTAACGTACGATACTGAAGGACTTTTATCCACTATGGACTTTTATCAATTTCGTCATACTGACGAAGGCGGGCGGAATGTTTGGGATTGGCCCAAACGGCCACAGGCCAAGGCGGCGCGGATTCGCTCCCGAAACCGCGCGCACTTTAAAAGCGGCTAACGCGACCAGACCGCGATACACACGATCGCGGTGATGAGATCGGTCGGGCCATCTGTTGTCGCGCACCTCACCTAATTAGACAGCTGTCTCGGTTCATCGTGCGAACGGCTTTGTTCGCCGATGCGGTCCTCGTCCTGCTCAGGACGAGCGACTGTTGAGTGGGGTGCTGACGTCACAGAATTCGGCGAAACGGCCCGATCCATCACCGCGATTCTTCTTCCTCGAATCGTCGACTTGACGACACGTAACGCTTCTTTTATCTCGCGTGCTCGCGCTACACTGGAACGTTCCAGCACTTCCGCTACGAACTGCTCAGTTCGACACTCAAATTCTCGCGTATTTTCGCGTTATAATAAATAAGTATTGTTTAGTTCTCTGTTAGCTTTAATTAGACATACTTGTGACTTTATTGTGCAACGTTTGTAAATATACTGTGACCGTGACTTTACGCTTAAACTTAACGGTTAGCCTTAAAACCTAGCTTACAATCTAATCTAATCCTAATTCTTAATCTAACTAGCGAACGTTCGAAGCTTCGACGTCGCTTCTCCTAAACAACACATTAATTCCACTATTTATAATACAATAATTTATATTTTTTTTTTTTTTACAATGGGATATTATAATGTCCCCAGGGCAGAGTGTCGGTCGAATCGGGTACGATATGCCGCTTGTCGTCGTATGGACTTAGAGCGATTTTAGATTTCGAAATGGTGTACACTTTGTGCAATTTAGACCGTATGCATGATTGTCTGCGAACCATTTCGATCTCCCTTTGCAAACACTGCGCGTAATCGTCGAAAGTTATCGTTCTGGCTATGACGTTGGTCTTGACGCCTTTCGCCTTTTTCGTATCTCTTTTGCCGTCTACGCGAAGTGCATACATTTTCGCTCTAAGACCTACGAATTCGGTCATTATCGTACCGTTATTTTCATCCTTCATCAGCCCTGGAACCTTCTTATTTTCGCGCGGCATATTATATGGATTGTCGATAGGATAATCGCTTGTGTCGAATCTACCGATATTGTGTTTCATAGTCTCGTAGATATCGTCGCATCGAATATGATAAATGAGGCTGTCTGTGTCGGTGTATAGAATATTACAATTTGGTCCGTGCTTGGGAGACATGTACTTGTAGTGAAATTCATACAAACAAATTTTTGATATGTCCAGAATGCACATACCCACGTACATCGGTTTGTTGAATTTCACCTCGAGTTTTCGCAATTCAACAGCTATTAAATTTTCCGAAAAAACACTTCTGCTGTGGAAATTCGGTTTCGCGATCATTGACTCCGCGCCATATCGCCCTTCCCAATGTGTTAAAAGTTTTACATCCACGTGATTTCGTACATTTTCCATAGTTTTACCGAATACGGCGTTGTTCATCAATTTGTACAAATTTTTTTCAAAGTCATTTGTCGCGCCTGTTCTAAACCGTGTATTGAGTTCGATGTAATCGCGGAGCCAGGGAGATTGAGCGAATTGAAGCACGCGGTGTATCTTTGTAATACGAAGACCGTGACGCGTGCACTGCTGCAGGTTGCGGTAATGGATAACGTAACGCTGCTTATCGTATACCGTCGCGAGTAATTTGTCCTGCCTGCTGCCAGGTGGTTTGGCACGCGTCGGGCAGAACGGTAGATCGGCATGAGCGTCGTGCAGACGTTGCGGATATTCCAGATCTACCTCGAGAATGTACCCCGTGGGCGAATCGACTTTGATTGAAGACACATCAAACTTTGCAACATCTTCGACCCATTGAAATTTAGCGTATGGTAGGGGCTGACACATTGCCCACCCATACAAATTATTCACATCAAAGTACATCAAGTACGATGACTCTTCCGATGCGTCGTAAGATGGCATGTACTTGTTATTGGCATGTGCATATCTTCCGGAACATTGGCTTAAACCCCCACGTATACCGCGTTCGATAAACATGACCATATCGACGTCGGTGAGCAATTCGAATTTAATTTTGGTATGCTTTAGCATGGCATCCCACGTGAAACCAGGTAGAGTATAATAATGCGCCGAATCTAGTCCATAGCTCTTGATACAACTTTCGCGAAAATTTTCAAAAATGTCTGCCAATAACAAGACATCAGTTTTCAAATACAAGTCGCTGTATTCGCCCAAGGTTCTAATCCCGAAACGCTGCCAGATAGTCTCAGCGTGCGCGTAATCGCTCTCGGATACAGTCTCACCGGTTAACGAACTGTAGAATGACTCGCGCGGCGGTAAGCATGGATCCTGCAGCTTGTTCGCGCAATCAAGGTATTCGTACGGAAAGACGCCTTTTCGCGTCAATAAATTGAAATCTTCGGTGGATAATGTTTCAAATTTGGATCGTAAAATTTTTAATTCATCTGTGCTAAGGAAAGATGCTAATTTGTCGAGACTGGTATTGAGAAATTTGTACGAATCGATGAATCGTAATTTAATATTATTTCGCGAGTGTGATTCAGCCGTATCTTCGACATTTTTTGTGAATGAAATATATTTTTCTTTAGTTATGGGCAATACATCAACGTGACCCTCGAAAGCGGTAGCTATTTCCTTGATAATGAAATGTGAATCGTAGCCGGATAAATTATGGAAAACTATGGGGATGTAAAACGCGTTTTTATAATTTAAATTGCACTCCGAATGTGCCGGGCCTCTAAACCGGCCGGAAAGATGGCAATGATCGCGAACTCGTACATCGTCAGCCTTGAATGGTTCTTCGCAAATATGACAGTGTGTTGCATCGCGAAATGTCGTCAACTGTTCCGGAGTTAAATCCAGCATTGGAACATTACTGGTCAAGATGAGTTTGGCGAAGTTTGCAAATTTTTTCAGTTCGTATACGAACCATGAAACACAATCCGCGTCGCGGCAACATCGATACGTCGATAGCGATGTGTCGTAGGAACAATGCATATAATATGCAATGCTATGCACTTTATGGTGCTGATACGTATGTAACTTATTATCTATATCATCCACTCGATTGTCCTCGGTTTTTTCGATGATGCACTCCAGATCTGCATATACCACGAAGGGGAGCCGCTCCTTCCTGCAGTGGTTCTCGAAGCTGAGGAGATTTTTTCCTTCGCTGGGCAGCAAGATGGCGCAGTCGTTCATCTGCCCACAGTCCAGCGAATGGTTCTCCAGCTTCTCGGCAGATCCGAAGTAGTGTATACACCTGTGAACACAAATTTTTTTTATTTAATTTGTTTTCATGAGACATTTCAATATTTCACAAGTATTCTATACGTACCGATCGCAGATGAATTTTTTCCCATCGTGCTTGCTCAGCTGTGCGCTCACCAGACGCGACAAGTTCTTGATCAGTACAAAGTGCCCTACATCACCGTGTTCTTGATTCGGTGTGTAGAGCAAGTTGACGTGTTGATCCCTCTTTTGGCTGGTGAGGCGCAGCGGAAAGACCGTCGACCCTTTCTCCTCGTCGAAGGTGTACACGTTGATGGAGACGCTGTCCTGCCGCTCAAACTTCCCTATTTGCTCCAGGGACATTGGGAACTCAATGCCCTGGAGATTTAGCACGGAAGCATAAGGCGGGTACGAACTTGGGCGATCGGGATTTCTTTCGGCAGGATGGAAAGCGGCGACCACTGACCACGCGAAACACGCATTGTCCAGGGATTGCACGCTAATTGTTGCTTTCCTCAAAGACAATACTCGCGGCAACTTGACGTAACATCCCGCGCGCAGCGGATTGTACTTGTTGACATTGACGGTTAGATTCATGATTCTCGTCAATGCCCATACACTGTCGCGTTCCTGGAACTCTTCCAGCGATGTCAGGGTGGGTTCGATGACGCATCGTTGGTACCACTCCTGCAGATCGGATGTGTGGAAGAGTTCGCAGTTTCGGGTGTTGATGCTTTTACAAGCATGCTTGTCACCCGCCACAAATTCGCCGTTGAACACAGTGTTCACTTTGAGGTTTCGATGTTTCCTCAAAGCGTCCCGCACATGCCCCAGCACGATGGTCCCTGCATCTTGGAGGAAGTTGCGCGGCTCGATGTAGTTCAAATTTAGCACTGCACCAGTTAATACGCGGCTATCGAACGCAGTGTCTATTTCGCGCCACAAAAGTCCCGTACTCGAATGACCGGCACCTTCGCGCACGAAACGTCCGCGCAACGAATGTTTCAGTCCTTCGAGACGTGCGATTCGAGCAATCAGCGATTGCTGAACACCGATCGATAATCGTGGGCGTTTCACGCGACTTTGTTCTTCCAACGATTCGATGCACTCGTTGCACCGTTCTTCCCACGCGAGGTACTCTTCCCGAGAAATCAATCGCGTGGATTGATCCAACAATTGGCGTTCTACTTGCGCGAATTCTTCCATGGTTGTAAATGGAACGTAAATATAATGTGACTTTTCCTCGCAACACGTTGCAACGATTTAAGGCTTTGTACAGTTTAGAGCATATATTTATATCCTCATCATGATTTGGTATCTCTGTCTAACTCTTTTGGCATACTCTCTCCCTCAAATGCATTAGTTTCTGCTAATACAGCATAATTCATTCTTTTTGGCGTACCCCCTCCCCAAATGCATTAATTTCTGCTGATACAGCATAATTCTAAGATTCGACGTTCCCAGAAATATTATATTACGTTCAGCACGTGTCGAGACTTTTATCCTTGAGGATGGGACTCAAGTTACATGCTGCGACGTTAAGATTGAAACACATTATGGAAAAAATTGGTAGCTTTAAAATAAAATGTGGTGGTGGGGAGAAGCAATTGCACCTCTATTTAAGCAAGTTCCCGGACGCTATTCAATCAATCACTCGGTAGTCTCAATACCTTTCGACGGAACAAATTGTGCTCTGAAAACAAAATGTGCAGTACCAGTGCCGAAGGAAACGTTGAACGCATGAATTATTACGTTCCGATCGTGCGAGATGATGGCGTGGCTCAATGCGGGGAGGATACAGTTATTTGGTAAGGGTTAATTTTCACATCTTAAAATTTTTATGTTTATTCCTAATACGCGCGAGCAATTTCATAGCTTTGATCGTTCTCTTAGCCCGCACCGAACATCGCGTATCATGGTCAGAAGATATGCATTAACATCCACGGGCAGCAAATACTTGGAAATTGGGATCAGAGTACGACCTACGATTGATGTAGAAATGGTTCTCGGCGACAATCGTGGGATGTTTCTCACGTTATCATGGGATACATGGGGTTCGCTATGCGGCAGTCGTACAACCATTGAAGAACGTGCACGATTACCTGAATCACCTTCGATGCAAATGGATCAATTAATTGTTGATTTTTGTGAAATCTATAATTCCCCGATTGTAAGGATGGCACTGCATAATAAGTCGCTGTATTTCAAACCGAATACGGTAACATTTTTATTAAATCTTGAACCATGTATAGACTATGTGTATGCGCGGCTGTATCAAAATGTAAGAGATGTGCAGACGAAATTTGAAACTTTTGTTAAAGTGCTACAGCAAAGCGGTATTGCCTGCGAAACATTAGATGCGCGTCGTGCTGCTAAAATCATACGTGAAAGCGAACATTACTGTGAGGATTATTATGTAGATTGCGAACTGGTAGCATGCGCCATCAACGATATTCTAGCTGATGCTCGTAGGAAAAAATGTTAAAATTATATTCTTTTAATTTTAGGATATACGATAATGGGGAGTGGGGGGCAGGAAGAGCATGTTGAGGAGAGAGTAAGGAAGGGAGCAGCGGTGATGGGGAAGGTGTGGGGGTTGGGGAAAAGATTATTTGGGAAGGATTGGGGCAGAAGGATCTGGTTGTTCGACAGGTTGGTATGGGCGGTGGTAGGATATGGGGTGGAGGTGTGGGGGTGGAGGGAGAGGGAGAAAGTGGAGGCACTACAGGATAGATTCCTGAAGTGGGTGCTGGGGGTGAATAGAGACACACCGGGGTATATGGTCAGGGAGGAATTTCAAAGAGGGCTGTTGAGGGGTAGGGCAGGGTTGAGGGCATGGGGATACGAGAAAAAATTGGAAGAGGGAGAAGGAGGGGAGCTGGCGAGGTTATGTTGGAAGGAGATGAAGGAGAGGTTCAAGAGGGGAAAGGTGCTGGAGGGTTGGGAAAAGGAAAGGGAGCAGTTCTTTAGGGAAAGAGGATGGACGGTAGAGGAGGTCGAAAGGGGGAGGGAAAGGGGGGAGATAAGGGGGGAGGAGATAGTGGACAGGGAAAGGAAGATGCAGGAGGAGGAGAGGTGGGAGAAGATTGGAAGCTCGAAATATAACAGGTGGTATGGGAGGGTAAAGGGTCCGGGGGTACCGGGGTATTTAAAGAAGGGATGGGGAGAGAGTAGATGGCAACGGGTGGCCAAATTTAGATTGGGGAATGGCATGAGAGGGGGGAGATATTGGGAGGAGGGGGAAAAAAGGAAGTGTAGGATATGCCGGTGGGGGGAGGAGAACTGGGAACACGTGTGGGAGGTTTGTATGGGGTGGGGAGTGGAGAGAGGATGGCAAGAGATGGTGGGTGAGGTGCTGGGGGAGGATGGGGAGGGGGAGGAGTGGTTAAGGAGTATAGAAGAAAGAAGGGAGGTGTGTGGAGAAAAAGAGGGGGAACGGTGAGATGAGTGAGGAGATGGGAGTGAAAGGGCGGCGAGTGGAAGCGGAGGTCCAGGAGGGGGAGAGGACGAGCGAGCGAGCGTGCGAGCGAGCGAGCGAGCGATAGATGCGGATTATAGGGATAAGAGTAGATTAAGGTAGAATTAAGGAGAAGGAAAAGAGGTAGGCTAAGGTAGAATTAAGTGTTTTATGTATGGGAAGATTATAACCCTGAGGGGATTAATAAAGTTTATATATATATTCTTTTAATTTTAAATAAATTTCTTAAACACATATTATTTGTCAATTTCATTTACTCGTCTTCCTCCTCGCCACCTAATTTTAAGATTCGGCGTTTCTGCTAACGTTGCATTATTCTATGATTCGGCGTTCCCAGAAATATTATATTACGTTCAGCACGTGTCGAGACTTTTATCCTTGGGGACTCAAATTACATATGCTACGACGTTAAGATTTCAGCACATTATGGAAAAATGTGGCGGCGGGAGAAGCAATTGCACCTCTATTTAGGCCAGTTTCTCGGATACCATTCAATCAATCGCTCAATAGTCGCATACACAGTCGAACTGGGACAGTTTTTGAGACACTTTTTCATTTTTGTTTATGTTAAGTGAAATTGCTTTGAAGATTGCTATGGAAGGAGAACAATCGATTAATACCGTAAGTTTCCATTACCATATTTTTAGTGAATCGTTGTGTTAGTAACTTTGAGAATTATAATAGAAATCGATTTCAGATTACGTCGTTACCAATCAATTCCGATAAACCAGCTTCCGCTAAGATCACCGCTGCTGCGACTATTTTCCATTCATACAGCCCGAAATTGTATGTCGTATGTAGAAATGTCGAGGTTCAAACGGAGGAAATTCGATGTGCGGAACTGTGTGAGGCGGAAGCTAATCATGATGGCGACAGTTATTTAAAAGTATTTCGTAACCCAGCGAATGAGCATGAGGACTACAAGGATGAAAAATATTGGCTGAATCGAAATGTAGAGGATGCACATGTAGACGGCGATTTTGAGACTTTTATGCAGAATCGTCATCTGTATTTTCCAACGCGTGTGGTTTGGCGAAACGTAAATACAGTGATTGATCATAACAATGATTATAAAAATAAAATATCGGGGCTTTGGGCTGGCATTGCTGAAGTTCAAACTGATCCTGTGCAAGTTCCTGCGGATTTAGCTTTAACCGCTTTATTTGATGATGATGATGATGTTATCGAGTGGGATTGATAACTCCGTCCCAATCATCATCGTCGCCATCACCATCGCCGCCTCCAGTGGTATGTAATACTACTTTACACTGATTTATGCATTTTTGATGTGTGAGTATTATATCAACGTTTGTATCTGTGTGCAGGTGATTCATGGAAATGTGTGGTACCCGCCACCGACGCCGCCGCCATCGTCCCCATCGCCACCGTGGCCATAATTTTTTCAATTTTTTTATTTTTTTTATGTTTTTTTATTCTTAAACATATTTTTATTGTAACAATATATATATTCTTAAACATATTTCATTGTTTTCATTTCATTTACCCTCCTTCTCCTCGCCACCTAATTTTAAGATTCCGCGTTTCAATAAACAGTTTCCTTACAATTAGAAATTAAAGAATTAGTGAAATTTAATCGACACGCTGCCGTCAGAATCTCCGCGGACTAACGTGCCGGCGAACATTTCCCCAACGATTACGACCCGCCGTTTAAATCACGCGCAGATTGTTTAGCTTTAAAATAATACTGTCTCTTTCCCTCCTCCAAGTACATGGTTTGTAAAAAAATTATTATTTCTCTGTGTTGGGGGGGTACAATATTAGGGGAAAAAAATTTCTGAGGGCGGGTCATGTCTGAAAAAGACTTTTTTCGGAGGTCATTCCTCCTCTGAAAAATTTCCGACGGTGGGTCCGGTCTGGAGAGGTCTCCGCGGCCGCTCGGCCCGGAGTGATCCCCTCCACGATCGCGGCTTCCCCCACTCCGCGGCTCGTGCGCGCGCAACCGTCCTTCCACTCCCCGCAGGCCCCGCGTCCATGTTTCCCTCCGCCGCGCTCCCCCGCGCGCCCTCACTTCCCCCCGCCCCCGCGCTCCCCTCAGAGGACCTGGGTTAGAATCCCCTTAGCCTTACTACTTTCCGCCTCTGAAAAATTTCCGACGGTGGGTCCGGTCTGGAGAGGTCTCCGCGGCCGCTCGGCCCGGACTGATCCCCTCCACGATCGCGGCATCCCCCACTCCGCGGCTCGTGTGCGCGCAACCGTCCTTCCACTCCCCGCAGGCCCCGTGTCCATGTTTCCCTCCGCCGCGCTTCCCCGCGCGCCCTCACTTCCCCCCGCCCCCGCGCTCCCCTCAGAGGACCTGGTTAGAACTGTCATAGCCTTACCACTACCCTGGCAGGAATAGGAACCTCCTCTCGTTCTGACAAAACAGCAAATCCTCAGCAGCTAAGTCACTCGTAGATGAGTGGAGACTGGCCAGGACGTCCACTAGCCTCTGAAGATCTCTTTGGCCACCAAATGCCCAGCCTTGGATAGCAATACTTTGCAAATTCAAATGCAACTTCCACGTGGTGAACGGTATCACGTCGGGGTCACCAATGTAGGGATTTTAGGTGTTATAATATATACTCTGCGGACCTACTTCCGCTAATGTGTGATACTGGACGGGTATTTAATAAATCCCGAGTTTTGGTAAACATTCACCAATTTATTTATAAAAGCGATAATGCTATAAACTGTTTCTCGAGGTCCTGACTCATGGACTGTCTTACAAAGCTCTGTCGCCATGGCGTTCATGCCGAACCGCCGGCCGCCGAATCCCCACTCCTGCACAGTCCGCATGGAGGGAGGACGCACGGCCTACACACGACTGACGACGCCAAAAAGGCGCCAGTGTAGTTACACGGCGTCCCAAAGGCGCCTTCCAGGCGCCTTGTTACAAATCCGGACGCTCAGACGCTCAGGCCTAAAACAGGCCGAAAACAGGCGCCTTTAAGGCGCCGTGTGCTGTGTGGGATGTCAGATTTCGATCAGATCTTGCTGAGTATAGATTTAAAAACAGTGCGAAAGTCTGAAGCGTAAATAATATATAGAACACGTTTATAATACCGACTTGAAAGATCTGATTCCTACCATATTTTATAGAAGAAAGAAAACTTGGAAATCCATGTATTTAGACGGGTATTATAACATATTTAATATTTTACTTAGCAGGTTGTTAGTCAATTGAATGCCAGGGAGACTCAAAGTAATGATTTAAACTTTTAAAGACAGTTCTTCCAAATATAAAAGAATTAATGATTACTACTATTCATTCAGTCATCTTAGGGCGGTATTATTCTCAATCGGTTTTTAGTTTCTAGCATGCGGCATCCTCTACTAGTCTAGTAGAATCGTAAAGGATGCCGGATGCTTAAGACGATCTTACAGTCTTAAGCAACGACTGATAATACCGCCCTTAGAGACGGGTATACCAAATATATACTCCGCAGTGAAATGCCGCCAAATTCGAGTGGTACTCGAGAGCCCTGAATGATCGAGCCCTCGGACCCTTATTCCCGCCATGGTGCTATTTCGCAAGCGAGAAGCGCTCGCCCGATCGCCGCCTGCCGGCGTGGCGTCATGAGCTATGTCAGCAGAATCTGCCCAATTCCTGCTGCCTATCTGTCGTCAGATTGCGGTGCCCAAGATCTGCTCGATTCCTGCCATTAAATTGTATCAACAGACTCTCCTTAGTTTCTGCCGCCATTCTGCTGTCAGATCCTGACATCAGAATCTGCTTGGTATCTGCCGCCTATTTGCCGTCAGATCGCGCTGCGCAGAGTCTGCTCGATTTCTGCCACTAAATTGTACCAGCAGATTCTCCTTACTTTCTGCCGCCAAACTGCTCGCAGGCTGTGTAAACAGAATCTGCTCGATTTCTGCTGCCTATCTGCCGTCAGATCGTGGTGCGCAGTGTGTGCTCGATTTCTGCCATTAAATTGGATTAGCAGACTCTGCTTACTTTCTGCCGCCAAACTGCTCGCAGACTATGTAAGCAGGATCTGCTCGATTTCTGCTGCCTATCTGCCGTCAGATCGCGCTGCGCAGGGTCTGCTCGATTCCTGCCATTAAACTGTATCAGCAGACCCTGCCGCCAATCTGCTCGCAGGTTAAGGCAGCACAATCTGTCGGCTTTCTGTTGTCAGTCTGCTTTCATCATCGAATATAACAAATCCTGCATCAAATATGTAGTCTTTCTGCCACAAACATTTGTACTCAGGCGCTGAGCAAAATCTGCAAAATCGGACGTGGCTGACTGGGTATTAGTACAGTTTCCTTCTTTAAACGAAACCGGTAACGAAAATCCAAATCATCCCAAATATCTAGATGGTCTCTCCTTACTCTCATAATGTACGGCCGTCTAGTCCTAAATAATTCTTCGTCTTCCTCATCTTCTAAATGCTCAAAAATATTTAAATTCAAAATTCTAATATTTCTAATCATTTCGCCGTTTTCCTAACGTCTGCAAGCATAATTCTTTTCTTTGTTTCATATTTCCCCCTCTACTGCAAACATGCATTAACTGCCACTTCTGGCAGTTAAACGGTGCCTGAACCTCCGGTAAAATTAATCTGGAGATTAACTGGTACATCACTCTTAATCAGAGGTAAAGAAACAGGCATGTGGCAGTTATGTGGAACATAAGTCTAACCGGAAGATTACCGGAGGGGAAGAAATCGGCCGTAAGACGTCTGAGAAAAGACATCTTAAAGATGTCTGTAAGACGTCTTAAATACATCTTTAAGACGTCTTAAATACATCTTTAAGACGTCTTGATTCGTGACATAAGACGTGCCGAAGACTTGTATAAGACGTGAAAACGACGTTCACGGACGTCTTACAGATTCCAGACGTCTTTAAGATGTCTTTCAGATGTTTGTGTGCTGTCTGGGATACCATCAAATACCTTAAACCTTTACGGTAAGAACAATCGATTTTGATAATATATTCGGAAAAAATCGAACTTTAACGCGATCGCGTCTCCGGTGCCCTTCTTTTCGGGGCTTTTATTTTTTAATTCGATTCTGGAGGGTGGGTGTTAGGGGTAAATCAATGATGCGTTCTCATACATAATATAATATATATTTGGTTGAACAATTACACGCATATATATGTAGCCAATTGACTTATAAAACTAAAGGTATGTAAATACAATATGAGTGCGAGCAGATATTAAACGGCACAGCCGTGTGACGACAACAGAAAACAAGTGAAGTGTTGCGTGTTCCGCTGGTTGAATTGCGTGAAGTTAGCTATAAGACATAGAAATATCGAGGTTAGATGTAGAGCGAAATTCAAATTCCTTTTAATTGAAAGACAGATATATTATAATAAGATTTGAAGCGAGCGGCACATCTGGAAGGTCTTAAGCAAGTTTGAAATAGGGGACAAGGAGGATAGTAAATAGCTTAACTTTTCCTTGCACATCTGCGTGCCAAATTTAGTCGAGCGAGCAGCTGCTCGTCTCGTAAAACCATTTAAAACTTTATCCTCCGTATCAATAATTGCCGATGTCCTGTTAGCGTAAAAACGTCATAAAGTCATAAACCTTGCGCCGGCGACGTCATCTTGACCCCGAGGGGTTGCGCTTACCTACCTGGTAGAAATGTATGTACCGTACGCAGCCTATGTAAAGTACGTAATCGGAAAGCGTGCCACCACCACCAGCCGAGAGTGGAGGAAAGCGCGAAGGAAGGGCCAAGGATCTGAAGGACAACCCACTGACGAACCGTGAGGGACAACACCATCTTGATTGGGCGAAGGGATCCAAGGAGGGAGTCGGAAGAAGACGCCAAAATTAAAGGAGTAGGGCGCCCGGAGGTGACAAGCGAGGAGTTAATTTGTAAGAAGTCAAATCTATCTTGTCAGCAAGTCAGAAAACACCCTGTAACAATATACAGTATTTTCTCAGAATATCAGAGTTCGTTTATTGAAATTCCCGCGTCAACTCGCGAGCTGACAAGGGGAGGACACCATGAGGCACACATCGATTTTGATGAGTCTTGGCACGATGAATCTATGTCGAAAATAAGTAAATACGTGTCCGAGCGTTTCTGCCAATGGGCCTTAATAATAGAGATATTTACATATAAATTATTAAACATTTCATAGCACTCGTATAAAACATAAAAGCCATAACCTCCACTTAAAGATATGCCGTGGAGCGTTCGGTATGACGTCGGCGTGGTGTTGTTGCAGTCGTGAGTTCGATTCCGCCTGTGTCATATATATTTTTTCATAATATATTTTTTCATACTTTATTTTTTCACACTTTATTTTTCCCACACTGTATGAATAGCGAGAAAAAAGCTAACGATAGTAACATTCATTATTAATTTTTTTAAATGTATAATTAAAATTAAAGTTTTTTTTTTAACGTGGGGAAATTTTCAAAAGACATCCCGACACCTCCAGAGGGGAGTCCGCCGAAATCCGAGGGACCGTTAGCTTTTTTCTCACTGTACATACAGTGTGGAAAAAATAAAGTGTTAAAAAATAAAGTATGAAAAAATATATAAGATACAGGCGGAATCGAACTCACGACTGCAACAACATCACGCCGACGTCATACCGAACGCTCCACGGCATATCTTTGAGTAGAGGTTATGGCTTTTATGTTTTATATGAGTGCTATGAAATGTTTAATAATTTACATGTACATATCTCTATTATTAAGGCCCATTGGCAGAAACGCTCGGACACGTATTTACTTATTTTCGACATAGATTCATCGTGCCAAGGCTCATCAAAATCGATGTGTGCCTCATGGTGTCCTCCCCTTGTAAGTTTTTCGAACGTGCTCTTATAATGCTAACTTTACAGCTATACTCTAATCCAGAAGACGTACGAGAGCCTGCGGTTCTATTCAATAGCCTTCAAAACCTTGAATTTACCCCGGACGCGGATAATATATAACTTCATTTTTCCTTTACACATCTGTTTACCAAATTACGCTAGGTAAGCAGCAGTGCGTCCTGTAAAACTCATAAAATATGGTCTTCGCTTTCAATAATTATCGCTGTTCAAGAAGAATAGAAAAACTCGGGTTGGGAAAATCCAGGAACCAATAAAGTCATCAAATTTCGTTAGAAGTCAGTCCCCGATCCTTAGGACGAAGTAACCGATGTAGTTAGGAAGCGTGCTTTGACCACCGTCCAAAAGTCTCGAATTAAATTAACCATAATCCATCCAACTGCATAGCTATTTGTAAGTAAGTTTGAATATTCCCGCGTAACCTCACGAGCATCAGACGCAACGAAACCCGTTCCGTTTCGTTACTGCGGTTCATGCGCTGCTGGAAACGGAACGCTATTCATGCGCGCAGCGTCTGCGCTGCGGTCTATGCGCATAATGCGTGAATTGGAACACACCCAGTGTCGAGCACCTCGGGTGATCGTGGGGCGAAGGGAAGTAAAGTACATCGGTTAAATGCTAGAGCGGCGCATCATGCACCTTCAAATCGCTTCAAGCATCTCCAATCAGAGATGCAAGATGCGAAGAATTCCGACTGCAGCGCCCCTTGCGGTGGAGTAAGGAATCTCAGCTCGTGATATCTCCGCTCTATAGAATAATATTTCTGAGTAGTACATTACACGGGCTTTTTTGGCGGGATACCGTAACAAACATGCGCGAACGTAGAGTAACCGTATCAAAACCGTCATTACTCTACGTTCGCGCATGTTTGTTACGGTATCCTGCCAAAAAAGCCCGTGTAATGTACTACTCAAGAATATTATTCTATAGAGCGGAGATATCACGAGCTGAGATTCCTTACTCCACCGCAAGGGGCGCTGCAGTCGGAATTCTTCGCATCTTGCATCTCTGAACCTGCCACGTGTCACAGCACAAATAAAGTACTATTTTATTTAAGCTACAATTACACATATATAGGTATGTCGCACAGCTTTCATATTAACAAAATCTGCTTATTGCACGTTCTAAAGTACATAGATAATAAATAAAACTTCTATTCTTCAATGTAATAATGTCAAAAAAATATTATTTGGCCATGAATGAAAGTTTTATATTAAATAAACACAATAAGGTTTTAAAATAAAATTTCTTATAAGAACTTCAAACTTTTTGCATGTAAGAAATCTGTCGTTTCATTATTACATAACAGCATTTTCTTGTCATTGGGACACACTTGGGACACGTCGTAGAGCACGCCTCTGTATTGTTGAATAAGGCTAATGCTTGTGAATTTGGAAAGATTTCTTTAAAACAAGCAGTAAAAGAACATTTGCCGTACGCGAAGATAATATTAAGTAACGTTGAAGATTACCGTACAAATATGTCGAAAGTAAATTGCGCACTTATAAGAGAAATCTTAAATTTCTATGCAGCCAATGAGCTACAGAAAAAAAAGAATAAGATACATTTTATTGGTATTATATATTGTCAGGGGCAATAGCCCGACAAACAGTTAGACCACATATGCAATTGCAATGTAAATACAACTGTCTGAAATATTACAAACAAGAATCATCGGTATTTATTATTTTGTGCGTAATAAACGTTTAAACGTAGATGCCATAACTGATGAATTCTTTACAAGATTACTTCTCAGACTGAAAGATTTACAACACTCTAGCATAGTTCAAATACTTTTTGAACACAAATAACGTCCTCGGATAACGCAAAGTAGAATGCTAACCCTTTCTCACACTGTAAAACTGCTTTCAAAGTGTACTAAAGGATTTTACGGATTTTCAGATATATGAGTCGTAAACATTATAATAAATCCTTCAAGTTCCTCGAAATGCAACAGAAAAACCGCCACCTGCATTCCAAGTTATCGAATAATATAACTGTTTGTCGGATTATTATATGAGTCAGCAACCGGATACTTCTCCTTTATATTATTAATAATAGAAAACGACGGCAGTGTTCTTCTATGAATATTATCGCCGAATACATTTAATGCAGTTGAGCGTTCTTTATCTGTCTATCGAACTCCTTATACATAAGCAAAGTTGATACCAATTTTTTAGTGAAAAAATCCGCAGAACCTACTGAACGATCCAATATTTTTAAAGTTAAAAAAATATAGAGATCAATTGTCCTTCCCTTTTGATTTTCGCATTTGATTGAGTACCCAAGTTTTAATCTGGGCGTTGGTTGGTACGGTTTCTCAATACCGGATACTTCTTCTTTATATTATTAATAATAGAAAACGACGGCAGTGTTCTTCTATGAAAATTACCGCCGAATACATTTAATGCAGTTGAGCGTTCTTTATCTGTCCATCGGACTTTGCTCGAATGTTTATTACATGCGAGCAACAACACTGAAAAAAATGTACCTATTAATATAAATGTTTGGAAATAAGATTGTGATTGCAATGGAAATTTCGGGTAATTAGACAGAAAAGGGAACACCTAACCTCACAACATATTTAAAAATCATCGAAATCTGTGAGATGTCCCCTTTTCTGTATATTTACCATAAAAACACAAATTAATTAAGGAAGCAACCAATAGACTATTCACTATCACTACCCGATTTTCTTATGACCGGAAAAGGTTAAACTACTCTGTTATACATACCTTTGGATTTTTTACATGGTCTTGAATCAGTGTGAGTTATAGCATCATTGTCGCTTGCGCTGTCGGTTACATTTTCCAGGTTTCCTGTGTTATGACGAGTTCACTGCTTTCGTCTTGTTCATCTTCCGACGACATACCCCCTTGAGCGTGCTTAAGTAAATGCGAAATAGCCAAATCTCTGGATATAACAGATTGTCTATAATGTGACTTGTGTATCTTATCATCGTGACCCATAAAGTTAGCTAAGTCACTAACTTTATTTTCAGAAATATCCAATGATACGCATACTGTTGCAACGTGCTTCCTTAAAATGGTACCCCGTAAAGATTCTGGGATTTGCGCTCCCGATGCGGCAGAAAAATTTCTCATTAATATGCAAGCACGTAGGAACTTACACCTGTGAGAATTATTCCAACTTATACCAAATATATATTGATTAATACTGGGAACTCCAGCATTCAGACGATATTTAAGAATCAGATTTATACCGTTCAATATGTCTTCATGTAATAACCCAGACAGCACACAGACATCTGAAAGACATCTTAAAGACGTCTGTAAGACGTCCGTGAACGTCGTTTTCACGTCTTATACAAGTCTTCGGCACGTCTTATGTCACGAATCAAGACGTCTTAAAGATGTTTTTAAGACGACTTACAGACATCGTTAAGATATCTTTTCTCAGACGTCTTAAAGACATCTTTATCAGGTCAAAGTTTAGAAAAAAAATTTGACAGTGACGAGAGGACGAGAACCCAGGACTTTCCGTTTACAAAGCAATCGTTATTCGCACCTACCCACACACTTCCCTGTAAATACTTCCAAATTCTAGTTACATATATATTGTATTAATTGTTTATAAAAAACGCGCATTACAGCGAAATATTCTACAGAATATTATTATTAAATGTTTTTATGGGACAATGACAATTACGATATAACAATAATTGTGAATAGGCGAGGTTCAGCATAAGTGCTGCTCTACAACCTAACCTAATCATTATTCGACCTCTAGACTCATTTCACACACTGTCATATAATTGTATTAAAGAAAAATTGACGAAACAAATGTACGATAATTGTGTTACTATATGTTTAATATTCCATGCAAATGGTGCAAAAATTTGCAAATCCTTGCGCCGGTCCTGCCTTAAGGGGGTATACCCGTTTGAACCCTCGGAAAATGTATACATTTTGTGAATTTTTTTACAAGTCAACGGTTTGATGCAGATTTCCCGTTTTTTTACTATCTTTACATAGTATTATGAACTACTTAAAAAAAAAGTTTCAGTTAAAAAACTATTGTTTTGGGGAAGTTATGCATACACATCCGAAAGTCCTTCGATTTTAGATGGCTAAACGGTGGCCCTAAAAACTCGCGTTACGTTCAACCAATTCACTTCCAATTTTACATGCAGAATCATAATAAGATTCCACATCGTGCAACGAAGGCTTTTTTATTCCGATTCCCCGTTTATTATTTATAAAGAAAAAAGGTGGATTTTTCTCTTAGAAAAATCTAACTTTACCTTTGATCTCTCACTATTTCATTATTTTTCAAAATTTTCAAAATCGGCTACGTTGGACGATGTGAAATCCTATTATGATTCTGCATGTAAAATTGGAAGTGAATTGGTTGAACGTAGCGCGAGTTTTTAGGGCCACCGTTTAACCATCTAAAATCGGGAGACTTTCGGACATGTATTCATAACTTCCAGAAAACGATGGTTTTGTAACTGAAACTTTTCTTTTAAGTAGTTCATAATACTATGTAAAGATAGTAAAAAAACGGAAAATCTGCATCCAGCCGTTGACTTGTAAAAAAATCCACAAATTTTACTCATTTTCCGAGGGTTCAAACGGGTATACCCCCTTAAGATTGCTTTTTACGGACATCATTCGGGTGGCTTTTTACCGACGTCTTTAAGATGTCTTTTGACAGACGTCTTTCACACGTCCGTACGACGTCTTAAAGATGTCTTTGGCATGAATCAGGACATTCAGACGTTCAGACATAAAACAGACTTAAAATGGACGTCTATAAGACGTCGTGTGCTGTCTGGGAACACTGGTACAGTTCCCAGATAGCACACCTCGTCTTAGAGACGTCTAATTTATGTCTATTTTAGGTCTGAACGTCTTGATTTGTAACAAGACGTCTTTAAGACGTCTTTACGACGCCTTTTGGACGTCTTTAAGACTTTACCAGACGTTGTGCTATCTGGGTTCTTCCGAGCTTTCCTCGAATTGTAATTCTTACATATTTTGACAGAGATTTGCTAAAATCTTTTGAAGTTTCCTCAGATATCTTTTGAGAAGAGTTTAAGTCGTCAATGAGCATTCGCTCGAGTTCACCAGCACGCCTCCTGTTAAATACTTGGATTGATGTCAGTGTCGTCTCAGCCAATGTGCGCCAAGCAGTGATACTATAACCATCTTTCAGTAAAGCTGTATAAGAATCCATCCGTGAATTTTTTAAGTATGTATTTAAATTTTTCATGTCGTCCATTGACGGTACAGAAATATTCTTTGCCTTTTTCTGAGCGCTTACGATTCTTGCACAGTTTTGTTTACAGTAACTGGATAGTCTTCTTCGAGGAGTTTCAAAAAGCTTTCTATTTCACTTTGCCGTGTGACGTTCTGACTTTCAATATGGATGCTTCTCAAAATTTGGCCTACCTGTTTTATAAGTGTGCCTACCCACACAGCACACTTCGTTGCAACAGGATTGTAGGAACGTTGCTGCAATATTGTGTTGTTGCAGGTTGCATGGCAATATTGCAGGAACGATGCTGCAATATTGTTTTGCATTATTGAAGTGGCAACGCCCCTGCAATATTACAGCAATATTGCAAGTTCGTTGCCGTGCAATGTTCCGTTTGCAACGATCATACAATATTGTAGCAATATTGCAAGTTCGTTGCAGCGTAATGTTCCACTGGCAACGATCCTACAATATTCCTGCAATATTGCGCGCACATCTACGTGCAATGTCCCAGTGGCAGCGCCCAAGCTAAATTGCCTACATATTGCCGTGCAATACTGTGGTGGAAATATTGTAGAACCAGTACAGTAATATTCTGAAGCAACTATGACTTTGACAAAATTTGAAATATTACGTTGAATAGATTCTACAGCATGTTTTATTTAACTGGATATGCTAGAATTTCTCGTTGGCCTTTGAAGATATGAAAAAAGTGTTATCGTGAGAGTTGTTTGTACCCAGATAGCACAGATACGTCTGAGCGACATCTTTCGGATGTCTGCGCCAGACGTTCCCATCGTCTGTGAGACGTCTTGAATGTCGCAGCTAGGCCTGGGTTTGGTCTTCTGCACTGCTGTTGTTACAGATTTGACGGACTCAAGACGTCTTTAAAAGTCGTTTCAAAGACCATCAAAGACGTCGAATGGACGGCTTCAAGACATTCTTAAAGCCGTTTCAAAGACGTTTAAAGACGTCTTTATAGCCGTTTCAAATATGTTTAGAGACGTCTTTAAAGACGTCTTTAAAGCCGTTTCAAATATGTTTAGAGACGTCTTTAAAGCCGTTTCAAATATGTTTAGAGACGTCTTTAAAGCCGTTTCAAATATGTTTAGAGACGTCTTTAAAGCCGTTTCAAATATGTTTAGAGACGTCTTTAAAGCCGTTTCAAATATGTTTAGAGACGTCTTTAAAGCCGTTTCAAATATGTTTAGAGACGTCTTTAAAGCCGTTTCAAATATGTTTAGAGACGTCTTTAAAGCCGTTTCAAATATGTTTAGAGACGTCTTTAAAGCCGTTTCAAATATGTTTAGAGACGTCTTTAAAGCCGTTTCAAAGACGCGTTTCAAATATGTTTAAAGACGTCTTTAAAGCCGTTTCAAAGACGTTTAACGGACGCAATTCAGACGGTTGAAAAAGCGTTTAAAAGACGTTACTGAGACATATTTATTAGGCCTAAATTGGGTAAGATACAGCTCTTAAAAAGACAAAATTTGGACGTGCTTCAGCCGTTATTATCAGGTCTAAATTAATTAGGTCAAATGCAGGTTTTTAAATTATGAAATATCTAAACGAAAAATGATTAGAAAACGTATTTAAAGCGTTTGTCGGTATAGGAATTAGATTTAATACAAATCTAAGGGAGGAAATGGTTTGGAAAATAAAATAAAGTTTAATAAAATATGTATTTAACAGTTACTTTTATTCGTATTATTGTTACATATCATGTTTAGTAAACGATCATCTACCGCATTATTATGTGTGTTTACACAAGTATTAACGAGGAACTAATAACTATATATATATACTTATATAATACTTAAAAGTACAAATAAAGTATTACAAATGCAGACACGGATGGCTACGTTTTTGCCTTGTCAGACTATCTGCTCTCTAGATTTGTTTAGCAGGGTATAATGTTGTATCGACTATATGTTGTTTTTGACATAGTATGATGTGGAAGCGGGTGGTTCTCGAATGGAGTACACAGTCAGTTTTTGTATGCAATGATAATAAACTATATTAAACATAATCAATAGTACAAAAATATAATGCCTCATCACACAACATCACAGTAGCCTATTCTGTTAGAGCAACGCCATCCGCTAATACATACATTCAGAATACAAGCATGCGCACAACACGCATAAAACAAACTAAATAGTAAACGTTTTTCATTGTACCTTAACATTTATAGACACATCATATTATGTATACATATTTGTCATCAGATTATTAATGCTTATGTAAGAATTATGAATACAGGATATATGTAGTTTGCATAAATAGTACACATTAGAATACACAGTCTATATACGAAGTATATATACAGAGAATACATAGGATATGTGTACAGCTTGTCCCATGGATTTTGTGAGTTTATAATTACAAGTGTTTGTTAACAATTTTGTTGCGTCGTGGACTAACGTTGCGCAGAGCTACAGGGGTTCTTGAGTAATTTATTGCGTGGTACTCCATTTATATTATTATTACAACTTTATTACCCTTTAAACGTACAGAAATAAACCTATGACCTCCACTTATATCAACAAAATTTCAGTAGTGGCTGATTGCATGAACTCTTAATATCAATTGAATTGCAATATTATTATGTAGCACTAGCAAAATACCGCGTGCTTTGCTACGGCATCAATCAGACTTTCCGTTCTCATTTACTTTACCATTTAATTGTAAGCCTCTAGCCCAGGCCTGCCCCAAAGGGTGCAAATGCCTCCTGAATTTCTAGGCCCCGGGCAACAGCCAAGCGCGGGACTGTTCCATTGCTATCCGTTGCGAGATTCGTAAGAGAACTTCTCCCGCAGCCCATGCTGTGGTTAGCAACGTAACAGTCCCGCGTCCGGGCTGTCGCCCGGGTCTCAGGCATTCAGGAGATATTTGCACTCTTTGGGGCAGGCCTGCTCTAGCCCATAGCAGTCTCATTAAAACAAAGATTCTTCAGGCATATGGTCCATCGAAATCGGTTCAGTAGTTTTCGAGTTTCCCGCTTTCAACGTACATACATGCATGCATGCATACATGCATACGTACATACATACATACATACATACATATATACATACATATACATGCATTCACACAAACGGGGCCCGACCATTTTACTATAATGATATATATAGATTCAAAAGCAAATGTTTGGAAAAATCATTTTTATATGAACATGAATTCCTATTAACTAAATGAAAAATCATAGCTGGTGAGGGAATTAGTTTAAAATTTTTTTCGAAATTTTTCCATCAGGCAGGTTTATTTCGAATCGGTCATTCCGACCGATATTTAAAAATATCATGCAAACATAACTTAATAAAATTAGTAAAATGGTATAAATAATACACAAACATTCACAACATTCTTTTAAAAACAAATCCCGATATTTATCATACTCATGCACCGTCGCACACGGCAGCGAGAAAAGACTCACGTTCCCAGATAGCACACCTCGTCTTACCCAGATAGCACAACGTCTGGTAAAGTCTTAAAGACGTCCAAAAGGCGTCGTAAAGACGTCTTAAAGACGTCTTGTTACAAATCAAGACGTTCAGACCTAAAATAGACATAAATTAGACGTCTCTAAGACGAGATGTGCTATCTGGGTAGAGACGTCTAGTTTATGTCTATTTCCCAGATAGCACAACGTCTGGTAAAGTCTTAAAGACGTCCAAAAGGCGTCGTAAAGACGTCTTAAAGACGTCTTGTTACAAATCAAGACGTTCAGATCTAAAATAGACATAAATTAGACGTCTCTAAGACGAGATGTGCTATCTGGGTAGAGACGTCTAGTTTATGTCTATTTCCCAGATAGCACAACGTCTGGTAAAGTCTTAAAGACGTCCAAAAGGCGTCGTAAAGACGTCTTAAAGACCTCTTGTTACGAATCAAGACGTTCAGACCTAAAATAGACATAAACTAGACGTCTCTAAGACGAGGTGTGCTATCTGGGAATTTAAGTCTGAACGTCTTGATTTGTAACAAGACGTCTTTAAGACGTCTTTACGACGCCTTTTGGACGTCTTTAAGACTTTACCAGACGTTGTGCTATCTGGGTTACTACACTCCGAATCAAAATTAAAGGAACACTATATTTTCCTGCAAATTTTTGTAATTTTCAAATGGCTATATCTTTGCGAAAAATGTTCGCAGAAAATATTTAAAAAACGCATGTTAACGCTTGAAGTTTCTAATTTTCGAATCAAGCACTCAATTTTTTTTTCGTCCTTTATTATGATACTGTTTTTAGAAGATGAAGCGCAGGAAACGAAGTTTCAGGAATTTTTGCCTAGTTTGAACATATGCACGGGTCAAAAAATTGAACATGACATTGAACTAATAAAAAACGTGCACCAATAGTTTAAATGCTTCAAGAACAAGAAAAGGGTTTTGAAAAGACACATAACCTAAAAGAGGTGATCGATCAATGTTTCAGACTATATCACATGTTTGATCATCGAGGACATACGGAAAAAAAATCTGATCAATCCGGCCTTTTGCACAGTGTTTAAGTGTAGTTTTAACTCGCAAAAAACGTGAACACTTAAATGATTCCACGATTTTCCTTCACGTGGCATCATGTTTTCTAAAAAATGGTAAGTATGCCATTTTCGGGGTCATTTTAAAATGGATTTAATACGACTAAAAAAAAACTTATTCAATTGACATCTAAAGGTTCTGAAATGAAACTTTCTTAGCTTTCAAAAACAATCATGCAAATTTGTCTACGATCATGATTTCGCAAGTTATAGGTGTTCAAAGTGAAAAGTACCTAAAGTTAAAGAGAAAAGTTTGCTCTATAAGAGCCCTTCGTTGGATTTACGGGAAACAAATTGTTTTTGCCCCTGCACGTGTTCAACCTAGGTAAAAATTTCTGAAACTTCGTTTCCCGCGCTTCCGACGCCACCAGCACACGTGCCATTAATTATAAAACATTATGTGCCTACTCACTTCATACATTGCACAAATGAAAAATTCGCGCGCAAACCATACGCACTTATGCAAAATCGCACTATAGCTACATAACGAGTCCACACATGTCTAAAATGAGAATAGCTCTTGCAGTTTTTGGCAACAATAGAAGATTTTCGATCATATTTTAAAACATATGAAATACTCGGTCGAAAAGACCCATGCATGCCTGCTCCCGGGTGAAGTGTTTCCATGCAATGTTCCCCCATCCAAAGCTCTCCCGTGCGAGAGGATGCTGTGTAAGATGATTCTGTGCGAGCTGCTCTCCTGCAACGTTCTCCCGGTCGAGGTGCTCCAATGCGAAGTGATGCCTTCAAGGATGATGCTCTGCTAGGTGGTCCCTGCAGCGTTCTCCCGGTCGAGGTGCTCCGATGCGAAGTGATGCCTTCAAGGATGATGCTCTGCTAGGTGGTCCCTGCAGCGTTCTCCCGGTCGAGGTGCTCCGATGCGAAGTGATGCCTTCAAGGATGATGCTCTGCAAGGTGGTCCCTGCAGCGTTCTCCCGGTCGAGGTGCTCCGATGCGAAGTGATGCCTTCAAGGATGATGCTCTGCAAGGTGGTCCCTGCAGCGTTCTCCTAGTTGGGCTGCTCTAGTGCGATGTAATGCCTTAAGGGCTGATGCCGTGCGAGGATGTCCTGGGCGAGGTGATGCCGTGCCGAATGATGCCGTGCGAGGTGTTCCTAGATATAACAAATGACAAGACAAAATAAGAATAAAAAATAAACGTAATATAAATACTCGAAAGTGAACAGTCACAGAGGAACGCCAAGTATTTAGCTGAGCAAGATAGCGAATGGCCTAAAGGATGGGAAGGTACAGAGTTTTAATATTTGAAAATTTTCCTATTGTAGGTTATTTGATGAATAAGGACGTGGCCCATATTACTATTACTATGCTGCTGGATATTTCCCCCTTCTGCCTTACAATTAAGAATCTGAGAGTATGAAATAGCATAATAAAGAACGGTTAAAACATACAGTTTTAGAGTGGCCTGTCCCGTCTCCTGTCTGTCGCTCGCTTTAGCCACAATTGAATGTGTTTCTCTGTGTCCATCCTGTTCTTTGTGGCATTGCCTTTTTCAGCAGCATCTTAAACAAGAATTTGGATGAAACATTATATTTAAGTTAGAGAATTATAAATATTAGCAACAGTAAAATGAAAATTACATACCTATTATCAATTTCGCCACCAAGGAAGAGTTAAATGGCCGTTTGCCCTTTCGCCCCAGCCAACTGAATTTTATGGCCAATTCGTCGGCGATTAGGGGGGTTAACATCCTCTTCACACAGTTGTAAATGTTCGTGCCTCCGTAAGAGGCCAATTCATTTACCTAAAATTTAAGAATTACTTAGCATGAACAAAGTAACTATAATTTCATATCGAAGAAATACCGAAAACGAATTTTAAAAACAGCTTGCAACTTTAGATATTTTCTGCAAAATACAATGACCTATCCCCACCATAATTTTTTACGAAAATAAGTTTAAACATGACATATATAAACATTTTACTTACTGCATCTTTAAAATCCTCCCGATTTTGTAGTCCATTCTCCAAAACCGTCCACTCCTCTTCACTTTTGATTGGAAAGTCCAAATTATACTTCGTGAACAAAGAGGCTCTAGTTGTTTCGGCTCGATTC
Source organism: Andrena bicolor (assembly GCA_960531205.1). Classification (NCBI taxonomy): domain Eukaryota; kingdom Metazoa; phylum Arthropoda; class Insecta; order Hymenoptera; family Andrenidae; genus Andrena; species Andrena bicolor. Next base: position 1,346,491 of record CAUIJW010000012.1, read on the forward strand.
CCTTCAATGTGTATTTTTATTTTTGTTAAAAGTTTTAAATTATCCACCTGCATCGTCCGGAACAGGTGCATTTGTGTTGCCATTATTTTTACGGTGCCCGTAAGGATATTACAATGTGCGCAACAATTGCCCGCGTTTTCTGGAAATTAAGTATTACATTTCAATGATAAAAAAGAATTTCCGCCTAAAGTATTTTTATACAAATACATATAACATATTATCTTACCAATGATGCTCCCATGATAGTTGCTCCCGTGCGAGATTCTCTCGCGCGATATGCTCCTGTGGGAGATACTCCTGTGCGTGGGGCTTCCAGAAATAGTATCTGAAAATGAGAATCAATTCTGTCAAAGAGATAATATTTAAATACTAACTGATGGACACATTAAACATGAGCTTTGCACACCGTGCGATGTAGCGCCGTGCGTCGGGGTCCCGCACGATGTAGTGCCGTGCAAGATTCTCTCGCGCGAGATGCTCCTGTGGGAGATACTCCTGTGCGTGGGGCTTCCAGAAATAGTATATGAAAATGAGAATCAATTCTGTCAAAGAGATAATATTTAAATACTAACTGATGGACACATTAAACATGAGCTTTGCACACCGTGCGATGTAGCGCCGTGCGTCGGGGTCCCGCACGATGTAGTGCCGTGCAAGATTCTCTCGCGCGAGATGCTCCTGTGGGAGATACTCCTGTGCGTGGGGCTTCCAGAAATAGTATATGAAAATGAGAATCAATTCTGTCAAAGAGATAATATTTAAATACTAACTGATGGACACATTAAACATGAGCTTTGCACACCGCGCGATGTAGTTCCGTGCGTGGGGCTCACGCGCGATGTGGTTCCGTGCGTGGGGCTCCCGCGCGATGTAGTTCCGTGCGTGGTGCTCCTGCGCGATGTAGTTCCGTGCGTGGTGCTCCCGCACGATGTAGTGCCATGCGTGGTGCTCCTACGCGATGTTTTCCGAGGCGTGGGGCTCTCAGAAATAGTATCTGAAGATAAGAATCATTTCTGTCAAAAAGATAGTATTTAAATATTAACTGCAGCATTGACCAAATTTAAATCGGAAACGTGTGGAAAGCTACTTTAAATTAAATTGGTACTCGAGATGTATTAGCGTTGAAAGTAAATATAATAAATATAAACACGTTTCAGAGTAGAAACATGTGCAACCATAACTTTGCAGAAACGAATGTGAGCGTACAAATGCTTACAAAGCACTTATTAGACTCATGACCTGCGTGTCAGATCTATGTCAAACGAATAAGAAAAAGTCGAGTAGTCATCAGTAGCCCAATAAAACATATCGATGCGTTTTACCATTTCATTACAGAAAATGTACAGAATTAGAAAATGAAAGTTAATCGCTTCATCGCAATAACAAACAGAATTATGTAAATATCTCTAGATATTATAATTATTATATAGTATACTTTCCCTTTGTATTTACCCACCTAATAAGGAATTGGTCTTCCTCATTTTTAGTGTCGGTATATTTGCCTCCTTGCTGCCCGAAAGCTTCCTCTTTTGTCCTTTTTGTTTTTCTTCTTCAGACAATAAATTGATCGTTTTCTGCAACTCTATTGCCGTGGCCATAGCTGTGTCATAATCATCTGCAGGCACACATTATTAAGTAATTGGTATACAATTAACCATTAATTAACCCTGATAACCAGATGTCTGCAATCTGACGTCAGATGGGCAGCAGATTCGCAGCAGATCCTGCCGTTTGCCTGGCGTAGTGATCCTCTAGTTTTGCAACGTAAGATTTCGAGATTTACATTATCTGCAAGACAGAAAAGTAAAATTGTAATCACCGATCTTGTACATTATTAAAGAATAAAATAAATTCTTTTTTAAATAAGTAGAATTAATTATTTAATAAACTGTAGAATCTGCTTGATAGTTATGTAAGGGTAGGGATACACCTGTAGGGAATTGTTTGCCAATTCTGACCCTCAGATGGCACTGTTATACGCGTCAGGCAAACGGCAGGATCTGTTGCGAATCTGCTGCCCATCTGACGTCATGGTCCTGATGTCACGCTCTGTGCAACAGAACGCAGCCTAAAGGTCGATTTGTATTATCCGTATCCGACACGGAACGGTTCCGGCGTGCCAGTGGTAAGACGACGAGACCCTCTACGCACCTCTTCTTCTTACCACTGGCACGCCGGAACCGTTCCGTGTCAGATACGGATAATATAAATCGGCCTTAAGGCGGACATAGATGACTTAAATGATGTAAGGACCATTGAGCTATATATTCTTATAGCTCAATGGTAAGGACATAAGGTGTGCTCTTGCGCAAGCCTTCCAGATTAGCCAATAACGTGCCCTTCCTAAGATCCTCCATATTGGATCTCAACCAATAGAATATAATGAAGTTGTCAACATTCCAATATTGCGCTCGCACACGCGTACATATGCATTCATATCCATACATATTTTAATATGGCGGAAATTGGGAATGCGCAGTAGAAGACGAAAATGTACTTAAGGTACTACTTGACCGAAAACTGCCTCCATGACGCTGCGGGTATCTCGCATTTCCGAATGGCAGTGACGATACGCTTCTCATGATATGGTGGCCACGAGCATTTCCCTGCCGCTAACCATGTCAATGGCACCACTTTGGCGATTCCATCGTTATAAAAGTGGACGACGTTCCAACCAGGCTCCATGATTTTCTAGATTGATAACACTAGTTTACAATATAAAAATCATCATTTTTTATCCAGACTCCACTATGAAATTCTTATGTAAGGTGGTCCCCTAAACTCAAAAATCGACATAAAAAATCCTATGGATACATTTTTGAGATATCGCTCGATGAAAATTTTGGTAATTTTTTAAGAAGACGACCCGATGTTTCTGTCTATATATCGCGTCATAGTTGACCGATTTGATCGCGACAACTTTTAAATTAAAGTCAATTAAATTGCATTCAAGTCAATTGGAATTTTTAAGAACATGTTAACGCCTATGTTGAGAGAATAAAGAAGTATGTCCTTAAAAATTCATTTCCTCCACTCACATTTGGATTTCTTCCCACCAAATCTTGGCGTTGTAAGCGACGAACATGGCGAGAGATTTCATCAGCAGATGAAAACTATTGAGAAACGCTACCAACGATTCTGGGAAGAGTAAATGATGGGAGACTACAACTGGTTCCTTGTAAGAGAAACAGATCTCAATGCGGGCAAGAGAAATAGGAAGAGCCAGAATTGTTTTTAAAAAATAATATAAAATGAAATAAAGTACATTTACATTTGTTTTCGTTGAAGACCAATACGTAATTCGCCAACAAACGCGAAGAAATTCAAAAATAGGGGAAAAGTTGAAAATAGGCACTCCCACTCTACCGCCCATAACTTCCTTATTTGTGCATGGATTTTGCTCAAATTAGGCTTATTTCCTTCGTAAAGGTGCGCACTCTACGTAAAAAATAAGAAACCGGATAACACATGATAATTTCTATGTTTCCCAGACTATGTAGTGATTTTTCGATTTCAATTTCGGCTTCAAAACATTACATTTTTCTTAAATTTCGCTTGATTCCGTCTAAACTATTGGTCCAATTGGAAAACGTTGCAGGAACGAATTGGATGCAATTTAATTGACTTTCATTTAAAAGTTGTCGCGATCAAATCGGTGACGCGAGATATAGCCAGAAACGTCGGGTCGTCTTCTTAAAAAATTACCAAAATTTTCATCGGGCGATATCTCAAAAATGTATACATAGGATTTTTTTTATGTCGATTTTTGAGTTTAGGGGACCACCTTACATGAAAATTTCATAGTGGAGGCTGGATCAAAAATAATGATTTTTTATTATGTAAACAAGTGTAACTCGGCAATAAATCAAACGTACAGGTCAGTAGTATTCCTACGTTAAGAAGTATAAATATATGAAGCTGGAAGAACCTCGAAACCTGGATGATTTGTATGGCTATAGGTTGGAAAATATAAAAATTGAAAGAGCATTTTGTTATGGTTTCGGAAGAGTCGTATGTAATAGGGGAAATATAATAATTTTGTCTTCTGATTCTAATTTGACACATTTGTAACATATGTCTGTGACATTAAAAATTTGTAGTGGACCTAAATTATCCGCAACGAATATTCCTAAATCGGATGATTTGAATGGATCTGTATAAAAATCTGTTAAAGTCAAAAATGGTTTGCCAATTATTTTATGTTTATTATCTGATAAAATTAAGTTATATATAATAATAATGCTGCCGTCGTTAAGACAGCAGCAGTTATTAGCTTTATCAATTTTTAAAATATAATCTCGAAATACAATACTTTTGAATTGGTGACAGTCGCGAACAGTGTCGATCAATGGACCTTTAAAATGTGGAGATTTAAAAAATGGATATTCTATGTTAGGTTGCAATTTTTCTGGTAATGAATTCGTTTTCTCTGATTGGCGTTTGACAATTTGTTCTAACGGTTGGTTACCCTTCCTCACGCACTTCGAAATGCTCTGTAAAAAGTTCTCGAATGGAAAGCAACTGAAATCGTCAAGCGGGCCATGATTTTTTACATCTTGTGTGATGTGTAAAAGATTATGTATATTGTGAGATACGTATTGCTGGCCATATAAGTCTATAAATTTGGAAACAAATTTTTGCAACAGGGTAGCTGCGCGATCGATGTAGACAGAGTGTCTTGAATGTGATAAAATAACGGATGCTATGTGTAAATGCAGAAAGTTTCTATATTTATCCTTACCCATACAGCACACTCCCATGGCCGGAAGGTTCCATCAATGTAGCAGGATGCTACATTGATGGAACGTACCATGGGGAATCCTATGTCCGCCCTTTTGGAATATTCCACGGAACGTTCCGGCCATTCTCTGGCAATGCTCCCGGAGCGCTCAGGCCATTCTCTGGCAATGCTCACGGAGCGCTCAGGCCATTCTCTGGCAATGCTCACGGAGCGCTCAGGCCATTCTCTGGCAATGCTCACGGAGCGCTCAGGCCATTCTCTGGCAATGCTCACGGAACTGTTCGCAGATTTTACAACGATGTTGTTTCGGCAAAATTTGTGTGATATAACAGAAAGGAGAGGAAATGTAAGGGAAATTGATTAAATTACAATAATTATTGGCAATATTCATATATTTTTTTGTACAAGTCGATAATAGCAACAACAACAATAATAATAACAATAAAAAAAATTATGAAAATAATAATATATTGACTCTGGTGGAACTTCCCAAGCCCGCGTGGTGAAGCTCCAGGAGTTGTGTCACGTCACGCACATGCAACTGCATGCGACGCGACAGGTTGCAAAGCCAAAACACGTAAGAAAGCACAAGCATAAATAGTTAGAGCGTGATTATTTATTAATTGCTTTTAAATATTAAAAATGGTTAGAACGTGTGTGTTTTGTGGCGCCTTGAGTGAATTGGATGAAGGTTTGACATATCACGGATAAGTAGAACCTATGTATATACTATTTGTAGGTTAAGTCGAACTTTTTAAAAAAAATATTTTTGTTTGTTTCATATAGATTTCCGTTGGTTACAGAACATGGGTCTGGGCCAGAATTTTGTACATTCAAACAACGCCTTATTGTGTTATAATCATTTTGAAAAACTCTGTTGAAAAACTCTGGTGAATCTTCTCAAACCCGCGTATGTGGAGTTAAAGAGTCTTCTGCCCTCTTTACTAAAAATGTACTGCATGCAGCATGTAATGAACCTGGAATAATACATGCATTTATTTTACAATTTTAAGTGCTAAAATGTGATAAATAATAAATTGACTTACTCATTGCTAACTTTACTGTATGTTTGAAGGTACTGAATGATTGTTTTTGCTATTTTCCATACCAACTATATTTTTCTGCCACAGAATCCTCTATTAATTTATGTAATATCATCAACGCCATTATCGTAGCATTGCTTCCACAGCTCCTCTTCAGTAAATGAATCTATAAAAGGTCATTAATAAATTATTTTAGTCATGAACAATGGCTTTATTGAAAACAACATTCATGTAACGCCAATCACAGGGGTGCATTGAAGCGAAGCAATGAAAAAATAACAATCACAACTTTAAATAATTGAACGGAAAGTGAAATGAAAGTTATACAGTGTATGCATATTTACAAGGAAACTGTGTGAAAAATAAAAGCTTGTAGCACAGAAAGCAAAGAAATATATGTATTTTAAGTAATTAAACTATTGCAGTTGGTTAATAAACATCAAATATGTTATATTAGTTACTTTAACTAAAAAATAAGATCCTTAATTGGAATAATTCATATCTATTATCTGCGAAAGATCTGTTTTTATCCCGTCCTTGTATAGCGTGAATGAAAACATAAGTTCGACTTAACCTACAAATAGTATATACATGGGTTCTAAGTAGTATAGCTAGGCCGGTTCTAACGCAGGTCCTCTGAGGGGAGCGCGGAGGGGCGGGGAAGTGAGGGCGCGCGGGGGAGCGCGGTGGAGGGACACATGGGCGCGGGGCCTGCGGGGAGTGGAAGACCGGTTGCGCGCGCACGAGCCGCGGAGTGGGGGAAGCCGCGATCGTGGAGGGGATCACTCCGGACCGAGCGGTCGCGGCGGCCTCTCCAGACTGGACCCACCGCCCGGAAGGGGGAATGACCCCTAAAAAATCTCATTCAAAACCTTGGCCCACCCCAAAAAATTTTTTCAGAGTGAGGGGACAACTCCCAAATATTTTTTTCCAAACCATTATGCGATGGAATTGTTTAATAATTGTTTCGGACAATGTCGGGAAAGACCGACGTTTTCACACCGCGTCTTCGGGGAGGGAAAGAGACAGAGCATTACTTTAAAGTTAAAATTTGGAGGAGGGAAGGAAACAACACTACTTGGTGGTACAATCGCTTTCGTTCTAAAGCTAACAGTATTCTAAAGCGTTTCCGATTTAGCGTCGCTGCGTCTCGCGCGATCGTGTGTAATTTGACTCCTCTGGAGCGATCATGTAGGATGATATCATTTAACGATGCGAAGAAGGTGTGAGCGAAATAAACGTTGAATCTTAAAGTTAGGTGGTGAGGAGGAAGACGAGCGAATAAAATGGCGAAATAATATGTGCTTAAGATATATATATTGTTACAAAACGATAATAATTATAATAAAAATGAATATAAAATATAAAAATAGGATATAATAAAAAAAAAATGAATATAAAATATAAAAAATGAATATAAAAAAATGAATATAAAATATAAAAATGAATATAAAATATAAAAATAGAATATAATAATAAAAAATGAATATAAAATATAGGAAATAATAAAATAAAAACTATTCTAAAAAGGGGAAGGTGGCAATGGTGGTGAGGGGGGCGAGGGAGGCGATGTGGGTGATGGTGGCGATGTGGGTGAGGGTGGCGACAGCGACGACGGCTGCGACGGTGTCGATGGTATCGATGGAGGCCACCAGGGTGCCGTACCGACAGATGATGATGATGATATCACCATCAACGGTTGCGAGGGAGGCCCCGAGGGCGCCATCACCCAGCCTGGGTGCGATGATGACGACAACGGCTGCAGCCTGCTTACATCTATCCATTCTGGCGATGGGGACCGCGACCGTCGCAGGGGCCCAATCTGTCTGTACGGTACCCAGGGTTGCCATAATCGCGCAGCCATCGTTGAACTAGCCACCAGCTCCGACTGCCGCCGTATTCGCAGATCCTGGGGTGGTACCACCTGGGCTGCAATCTCCGCCAGGACCTGCTCCAACATCGCCAATTGTTGCACCAACAGTTCATAATTCTGCAACACGTACACAAATGTCAATATAATATTGACATATTAAACATAGTAAAATGTATAAAAGCATTTACATACAATTTGAGGCGATGGAGGCGGCGAAGACGGAGGTGAGGGTGAGGGTGAGGGTGAGGGTGACAACAGCCAGCCAGGTGGTGACAGGGGTGGCAAGTCCTAAAAGATAGAACCCCTCATTTAATCTCGCTCGATTTAAAAAGTTAAACATGATAAATGTTAACATCATTTAAAGTACATACCTCGGGGTTACGCTCCGGTGCGATCCGCGTTATTCCCATTATTTACACAAAAGAAGTTTCACAAATGTTAAGAAGTGTGTCAGCTGGCACAGTTTGACGACAAATGGCTCTGCTACATCTCTAAGCTCATGCATTTAAACTCATAACATGAAATCGAGAAGTGCATAGCTTTGCAAAAGTAGGATGTCTTTGTTCTCCACCATCATTTTCGATAACCATCCTCTCCTTATTCACACATGTCTTCTCCCCCTTCTTCTTTACACTCATCATTCAGCTCGAGTAAAATAAAACGCTGAATCTTAAAATTAGATGGCGAGGAGGAAGACGGGTTAATAATATGGAGAAATAATATACGTTTAAAATATATATATTGTTACATGGAAAAATTACTAATATAAGATTAAAAGAATATGAAAACAATATAATAATAATATGTCATGCAAGACATTAGACAATACAGATAGTCGTGTGAAAAAAGTATTTTATTGATAACATATATACTATTCCAGCGTCTGACATGCATCACGAACGATCAATCCCAATCCTAATGCTAAGAGTTCACAATCTATTAAAGAGTTCGGTTCGTAGCAGTCGCTTTCAGTAATGATTTTCTCATATTCCGCAGTCGTTGTATTAGCAGTACGTATAATGTTGACAAAGGAGGCGTACTTATTGGTTACGGAGTACAAAATTTCTGATAAACATGAGAACATATAGTCGATACAACGAGCATGTTTGAACATTTGAATTATCGTAGCTTCAGACATGCATATGACTGAACTATTATCCGAGATTTTAGCAATTCGTTCACTGTGTATTCTCATGAAATCGATACGTAAATGATCAATCGTGATAGGGTCTTGATATACTAATGTGGCATCGAAGTGTAAACGCCGAAGTATCTGTGATTCTTGCTGTAGTAGAAGCTTCCACGTAGACATGGAGAAGCAAACCTCGTGACATTTATTATCGGCTATAGCAATCTCGATGCGGCACGAATCCTGACCGATGCAAATCCCTATTATGAGACGTTTGTAGGCAGTAGCAGTCAGTGGATAATCACGTCCCATGATTCGTACGATAGGTTTTTTCAATACTGATGCAGATGCATTGCTGTAAGAGTCACATACCCAGAGTTAATGATTCAGTTGGTTTCATATAAATAAAAAACGTAGAGAAGTACTATATCCTATGTACCTTATATTCTGTTTGCGTTCCTGCGGTTGTTGAGACTGCTGCTGGTTTGAAAAATCCATATCGTTCCAGTCATTGGCTTGGTTTCCACACATTTGGGAAGTGTTGTAGAAATGTCGGTTATACATTTTTGAATATGTACTATCACAGAGTCTATTGAACGGAAGCGGTTAATAATTGTATGAGCACGAACGTATGTGACTGCTGAGCGATTATTGCAACAGCGTTCGGGGACTGGCTTAAATAGGGATGCATAGTACAATCCCCACCATCTACCCCTCCTCTTATTCCTTAGCTATATTTTTTTTTATGATGTGAATATAATATAATACTTTGAGAAACATCATATGCATGAATCATAGAATTATGCTGTGCTGACAGAAACTGTATCAGATGATTTGGAGATTACACACCATATAAGATCATATCGCATGATCACATGTAACTTAAGCCCCATCTTCAAGGATAAAAAGTATCGACACGCGTTGAACGTAATATAATACTTTTGGGAAACGTTGAATCTTAGAATTATGCGGAATCAGCAGAAACTATGTCAGATGATCTTGCGCGCTAATTCGTCATACGCATGAATCATGGAAAGAATTATGCTGTATCAGCAGAAACTACATAGAACCATGTTGGGGCGGATCACCATTTTTTGCATTCGAGGGAGGGGGTACGCTAAAAGAGTTAGACAGAGATACTAAATCATGATGAGGATATAAATATGCGCTCTAAACTGTACAAAGCCTCAAATCGTTGCAACGTGCTGCGAGGAAAAAAAGACACACTATATTCACATTCCATTTACAACCATGGAAGAATTCGTGCAAGTAGAACGCCAATTGCTGAATCAATCTGTACGATTGATTTCTCGGGAAGAATACCTCGCGTGGGAAGAACAGTGCAACGAGTGCATTGAATCTTTAGAAGAGCACAGCCGCATAAAACGCCCGCGATTATCAATCGGAGTTCAACAATCATTGATTGCTCGAATCGTGCGGCTCGAAGGATTGAAACATTCGTTGCGTGGACGTTTCATGCGTGAAGGTGCCGGACATTCGAGTACGAGACTTTTATGGTGCGAAATAGACACTGCGTTCGATAGTCGCGTATTAACTGGTGCCGTGCTCAATTCGAACTATATCGAGTCGCGCAACTTCCTCCAGGATGCGGAGACCATCGTGCTGGAGCATGTGCGAGGCGCTTTGAGCAAACATCGACATCTCAAAGTGAATACTGTATTCAACGGTGAATTTGTGGCAGGTGACAAGCATGCTTGTAAAAGCATCAATACCCGAAACTGTGAACTCTTCAACACATCTGATTTGCAGGAGTGGTACCAGCGATGTATCATCGAACCCACTCTGGCATCACTGGAAGAATTCCAGGAACGTGACAGCGGATGGGCATTGATGCGAATCCTTAACCTGACCGTTAATGTCAATAAGTACAATCCGCTGCGCGCGGGATGTCATTTCAAGTTGCCGCGGGAATTGTCTTTGAAGAAAGCCACAATTAGTGTACAATCCTCAGACAACGCCTGTTTCGCATGGGCAGTGGTGGCCGCTCTCCATCCTGCCAAACGAGACACGGCGCGCCCAAGTTCATACCCCGACTATGCTTCTGTATTAAATCTGCAGGACATTGAGTTTCCAATGTCTCTGAAGCAAATTGGAAAATTTGAGCGGCAGAACAACGTCTCCATTAACGTCTACAGCTTCGAGGCGGAGAAAGGGTTGACGGTCTTTCCCCTGCGTCTCACCAGTCACAAGAGGGATCGGCATGTAAACTTGCTCTACACGCCGAATCAAGAGCATGGTGATGTAGGGCATTTTACATGCATCAAGAACTTGTCCCGACTGGTGAGCACGCAGCTGAGCAGACATGAAAAAAAGAAATTCATCTGTGATCGGTATGTATAGAAACTTATGAAATATTGAAATGTCTCGCGAAACAATTAAATAACAAAAAATTTGGGTTTTTTTGTTTTTATTACAGATGCATGCACTATTTTGGATCTTCTGAGAAGTTGGAACTTCATTCGCTGGACTGTGGACAGATGAATGATTGCGCCATCCTGCTGCCCAGCGAAGGCAACAATTTCCTCAGCTTCGAGAACCACTGCAGGAAGGAGCGGCTCCCCTTCGTTATATATGCGGATCTCGAATGCATCATCGAGAAAACAGAGGATAGTCACCAAATTGACGACAACAAATTACACACGTATCAACATCATAAAGTTCATAGTATAGCCTATTATATGCATTGCTCGTATGATATATCGCTATCAACGTATCGATGTTATCGCAACGCAGATTGTGTTTCATGGTTCGTATACGAACTGAAAAAATTTGCAAACTTCGTCAAACCCATCTTGAGCAGTAATGTTCCCATGCTTGATTTAACCAACGAACAGTTGACGACATTTCACAATGCAACAGATTGTCATATTTGCGAAGAGTCATTCAAAGTTGGTGATGTACGAGTTCGCGATCATTGCCATCTGTCTGGACGGTTTAGAGGTCCAGCACATTCGGAGTGCAATTTAAATTATAAAAATGCGTTTTACATCCCCATAGTTTTCCATAATTTATCCGGATATGATTCGCATTTCATTATCGAGGAAATAGCTACCGCTTTCGAAGGTCGCGTTGATGTATTGCCCATAACTAAAGAAAAGTATATTTCTTTCACAAAAAATGTCGAAGATATGGCTGAATCAGACTCACGAAATTATATTAAATTACGATTCATCGATTCGTACAAATTTCTCAATACTAGTCTCAGCAAATTAGCATCTTTTCTAAGCACAGATCAATTAAAAATTTTACGATCAAAATTTGAAACATTATCCACCGAAGATTTCAATTTATTGACGCGAAAAGGTGTCTTCCCGTATGAATACCTTGATTGTGTGAACAAGCTGCAGGACCCATGCTTACCGCCGCGCGAGTCATTCTACAGTTCGTTAACGGGTGAGACTGTATCCGAAAGCGATTACGCACATGCCGAGATGGTCTGGCAGCGTTTTGGGATTAGAACCTTGGGCGAATACAGCGACTTGTATTTGAAAACAGATGTCTTGTTATTGGCAGATATTTTTGAAAATTTTCGCGAAAGTTGTATCAAGAGTTATGGACTAGATTCAGCGCATTATTATACTTTACCTGGTTTCACATGGGATGCAATGCTAAAGCATACCAAAATTACATTCGAATTGTTCACCGACATCGATATGGTCATGTTTATCGAACGTGGTATACGTGGGGGTTTAAGCCAATGTTCTGGAAGATACGCACATGCCAATAACAAGTACATGCCAACTTACAACGCATCGGAAGAGTCATCGTACTTGATGTACTTTGATGTAAATAATTTGTATGGATGGGCAATGTGTCAGCCCCTGCCACATGCTAAATTTCAATGGGTCGAAAATGCCGCAAATTTTGACATATCTTCAATCCATGTCGATTCGTCCACGGGATACATTCTCGAGGTAGATCTGGAATATCCACAACGTCTGCATAATGCTCATGCTGATCTACCGTTCTGCCCAACGCGTGCCAAACCACCGGGTAGCAGACAGGACAAGTTACTCGCGACGGTATACGATAAGCAGCGCTACGTTATCCATTACCGCAACCTGCAGCAGTGCACGCGTCACGGTCTTCGTATTACAAAGATATACCGCGTGCTTCAATTCACTCAATCTCCCTGGCTCCGCGATTACATCGAACTCAATACACGGTTTCGAACAGATGCGACAAACGACTTTGAAAAAAATTTGTACAAATTGATGAATAATGCGGTATTCGGTAAAACTATGGAAAATGTACGAAATCATGTGGATGTAAAACTTTTAACACATTGGGAAGGACGATATGGTGCGGAGGCAATGATCGCGAAACCGAATTTTCACAGCAGAAGTGTTTTTTCAGAAAATTTAATAGCTGTTGAATTGCGAAAACTCGAGGTGAAATTCAACAAACCGATATACGTGGGTATGTGCATTCTGGACATATCAAAAATTTGTTTGTATGAATTTCACCACGAGTACATGTCGCCAAAACATGGACCAAATTGTAAAATTCTATACACAGACACAGACAGCCTCATTTATCATATTCGATGCGACGATATCTACGAGACCATGAAACACAATATCGATAGATTCGATACAAGCGATTATCCTATCAACAATACATATAATATACTGCGCGTAAATAAGAAGATTCCAGGGCTGATGAAGGATGAAAATAACGGTGCGATAATGACTGAATTCGTAGGTCTTAGAGCGAAAATGTATGCACTTCGCGTAGATGGTAAAAAAGACACGAAAAAGGCGAAAGGCGTCAAGACCAACGTTATAGCCAGAACAATAACTTTCGACGACTACGCGCAGTGCTTGCAAAGGGAGATCGAAATGGTTCGCAGACAATCATGCATACGGCCTAAATTGCATAAAGTGTACACCATTTCGGAATCCAAAATCGCTCTAAGCCCGTATGATGACAAGCGGTATATCGTACCCGATTCGACTAACACTCTGCCCTGGGGACATTACCAAATTCCATTGTAAAAAAAAAGAAAATTTGAACTTGACGATGCTCTCTTCACGTGAACAAGGCCTCTGACTCCGTCCAGAGTCTATGACAGCTATCACAACGCTTGCAAAATTTGAAAACTTCGTATCGATATAAGCAACCGAATAACTATTACTGTTTGAACACAAAAGATGTTCAAAGTTAAAAAAAGAACGAGGCCTCTGACTCCGTCCAGAGTCTATGACAGCTATCACAACGCTTACAAAATTTGAAAAACTTCGTATCGACATAAGCAACCGAATAACTATTACTGTTTGAACACAAAAGATGTTCAAAGTTAAAAAAGAACGAGGCCTCTGACTCCGTCCAGAGTCTATGACAGCTATCACAACGCTTGCAAACTTTGAAAACTTCGTATCGGCATGTTGTATAGTTTCATAAAGGCGATGGTGAAAAGTATATAATGAGAATAGGATTTGGCCAGCGGCCTTAGCCGTGATGAATACAATAAATGATGGTTCTCGTTAGATCACCGAAGTCAAACATCACGGGGCGGAGGCTGGGGAAGGATGGGTGACCACCTTTCTCCCGGTACGCCGCTGCTGCTGGCATTGGAGGGAGAGAGGGGAGAGAGAAAGTGAAGAACAGGAGAGTGTGGATAGGTGCTTGAGGCGCCATCCCACTAAAAGAATAAAGAACCTTGATGAATATGACTAAAGTTCGTTGGGCTATATGAGAAGATTTTCTCGAAATGCCACTCTGGAATAGGACGCACAATAGTGTAAAGAGTGTGCCTGTTCCAGGGAAACAAGAAACCAGAAACCAGAACCAGAATAGGATTTTCGGAAGTTTCATGTCTCTGTAAGCCCAATTATATCCAAATTCTTCTATAAATTCCCCGAATGTAGTGAAGAATTATATATATATTTTTTTTGCTATCCATGGGCTAGTAAAATAAAGATATATATAATTCTTCACTACATTCGGGGAATTCATAGAAGAACTGGATATGATTGGGTTAGCAGAGACATGAATATTCCAAAATCCTATTCTTATTATATGTTTTTCAACATCGCCTTTATGGAACTTTAGACTCATGGTGCGATGTTGAAAAGCATATAATGAGAATATTTCGATGATAAATCTCTTGTTGATTGCGAACTGTTGGCATGTGCCTTTGAATGATATTATCGACGTCGCTTGCAGCAAAATGTTAAATAAATTATTATTGTATTTATTAACTCATTCATATAAATAGTGGAATTAATGTGTAAAAAAAAAAAAAATAAATAAAATAAAAAATTTTCACACATGTATATGTATAATTGTATTTATTGAACCATGTATTATTATTTTACAATACATTATTTTTATTTATCCAAGAATTGTGTGATTTATCAAAACCCAACCACTTGACGTACACCTTATCCCCCTTTCTACGCAACACTTTTTCCACTGGATACACATCAGGATCGGTGACGCGTTGCAGCTCGTGTTCATAGAATCCTCCGGCAACGGGTTTTCCACAGGAATCGACGAGCAGATACGTTGCAGGATTAGTTGCCTGTACTTTGGCTATCTTGAACACCTCCGTTGTCCAATTCGGCGTATAGCCTTTATCGAAGATGGTTTTAAATTTGCTCACGCGCACAAATTCGCCCAACTTGAATCTCGCTGGAGCAGCGATCTTTATGTTGTTGTATACGGTGGCTAGCAGCCTGTCGGCGATCACAGGGGTAACATCGCAAGGACGCATTTTGATGGTTCTATGTTTTCGTGCGTTATACTCTGCTAGCAGACGCGGTAGGGCATCGGTCCATCTATAGGTTCCATTGAGCGTAAACAATTTCCACATATTGTTCTTCAAAGTTCGATTGAAACGTTCTACGACAGAGGCCTTCATCACAGAATACGTCGAATAATGATTAATGTCATGCTTTGTCAAGAGTTTCTGCATATCGGCGTTGTAAAATTCTTTTCCTTGATCGGTTTGCAAATTTTTCGGATATCGATCTCTAAATATCTTTGCGAACGCTTTAGTAACCTCAGCGCCACTTTTAGTCTTGAGCGGCAACGCCCATGCATACTTGCTCAACACATCGATGATGGTGAGTATGTAGTGGTGACCCTGGTTGAATCGCGAGTATGGACGCATTTCTACAATGTCAGCTTGCCACAGATCGTCGTATCCGTGCAGTATGACGCGTCTCCGCGGGAAATGTCTTCGAGCTGGAGCATGCAATTCCTCAACTAGTTGTAGCTTCTTGTGACCATGGTTTTCTTCTTTACTCTTGGATTTCGATAATGATTGCATGTTTGATCGCAGAGGTGTCTTGGACACGAATGATGCGATAATTATCGGGTTCGTGCATTATGTGCTTCTCATCGGTCCGAGAAAATTCTGGACAAGTTGCTGCTCCGTAGCAAAAGCGGTTATAGCTTCTTTAACTTTACGAGTTTCGTTGTCCGGTTGTGGGATAGAATTCAACGCCTGCGATATCTTTTGAACGCTGTTTTGCAATGTCAGCATATCTCTTTGAAACATAACCAGCTTCCTCTCTAATTCTTCCTGCTGCTCTCTCAAAAGTTTAATACTCTTTTCCAAGTACAGTTTATTGACGGCATCGGTGTCGGCCACCGGCTGAGCTACGCGTCGTATCTTGCGTGATTTCGCATCAAAGTCGGCACCAGCCACGCAAAGGGCGTTATCTCGCATGTAATTTCGAAGCAAACCGCTCCATTTGTAATAGTCCATTCTAGCTGCTCCACTCTTCTCGAGCGATACCCCAAATTTGTTGATCGGCATCTCGATGCATACAGTGCGCATCGTTCGCGCGCGGTTTAATTTATAATGAGGCCTACCTCGCGGAGTTCCTCAATAATCGATAGAATTTCTGGATCGTGAGAGTTGTTACCCGCCTGACGTGACGCTTCCAGCAAACGCAATCGACCCACCAGCTCGTTGGGATCGTCCCAGTGTACGTAATCGATCTTGTTATCGTTTACCACCATGACTCGTGGTACCGTTAGACCTTTTCCCGCCCTAGTAGTCGATGCGCGAGGGAGTAGCGGTGCAATTACATATTTGTACTTGTGTCCCTTGTTGCTCAATATGGGATTTTTAGCACCATGACCGCGTCTGTAAGCGTTCGTCGCCAGCAGTATACTTTTGTATTTTTGTTTATCGGCATCGGTGTATACAGCATCATCGGGAATTCTCTTGAAAATCAGTTCGTAAAGACCGGGTGTTCCTCTGTATTTTACACCATCTATGATTATATTATCATCCATGTCTATATCGAAAGCCTTATCCCCAAGCCTCGTTCCACTATTGCCAAAGTATACGCCGTACACATAGTCCATTGTTGTATCCTTATCACCACTTAGGATCGCGCTCATGTATTTTTGCCCCAGCGGGCCGAAATGACTGCGAAACGTTTCTTGTCCCTCGGACGTTTGGAATTGCTGTCTAATAGATGTTACAAACGACTCATTGGGACTAGTTTCGAAAACGTCATCATCAACGGCTGAGAGCGATTGCACATTGGGTAATGTACTTATTGGCGTGGGTGGAGCCAGAGTATCGTTTGATCCGACATTCTGTCGTTTCCGCTTCGATTGAACTGGTGTCGAGGTTATGGGTGAATATTCCGCTGACATGTGTTGTTTCCAATTTCTTTTGCGCGATGTGTTCTGTTTCGGATGGATTTTTTTAGGCGTTAATGTTTCATTCCCTTCAACGTCTGTGCTCATCGGCGGTGATGTGCCAGCTTCCGCCGCTGCGGTATTTTCCGCAATATGTTTCAGGGGTTCGACGATAGGTTTGAAGTATCTCTCCAAAGCGATATCTTCCTCCATCTTGCCAGTCTTCAAAGCCTGATGTTTCCGACGAATGGCTTCGCTGGTTTTTGCAATTTCCTTCGCTATTCTCTCGCGATCCTTAATCTCCAGAGTATCGATATCAATCATCATTTTGTTGCAAACGTTGCGTTCCCACCGACGTGTTGACGACAATTGACCATCTCATGGTACGGCAAACTGGTTAAATCCCTTTCTATAACGTCCATTGGACATCGCGCTATCCTTGTCTATCACCACGAAACCATACTCCCGTTGCCAACAATTACGACACAAAGCGCAGAAATCCTCGTAAGGCATGTCGGTGTTTACGTGATCGTTGTACACGTGTTTCAAGTTGGTACCATCCTGTTTAAACAGAATCAACAGATTCGCGTTGTCACGTATAAGATGTTTGGGAATCTTTGCATACGTCTGACAGAGATAGAAACAGTCAACGTTCGAGTGGCGTCCCATTGCAAAGTACTCTCGTATCGTATCTTGCTTGTCGCATGCCACGTCATCAAAGATAAAAATGGAATTTGGAAGCGATTCGCTCGGTGGGATGACATCACTGTAATTCGAAAACGTAAAGTAGCCAATTTCATCTATCGGAGTCAATAAATTCTCCAAGTACTGATATTTCGGCTGTTGCAACGACTTGGAATACACGTACACGTTCTCGAAGCGGACGCCGTGAGGACTTTCCAACAAGCTGACCAGCACGTTGGTTTTTCCACAATTTGATGGACCACAAATGACGCAGCGGATAGTGTTTGGTAGCATGCTACCATGCCTGCGTCCTGTTTTCGACGACATCATTTGCGATTTATCGTCAAAATTTGTCACGCGTATCGTTACAGGTTGTCGCACGAATCGCACCGTCCCCGCGAACCGTGAAAAATGATTTTGATACGTCAAGGCTGTGATGCGCCCTATTTATAGGTCCGCGCCGAAACACGGCGGTTCAGTATTCAAAATGCTTCTGATCCTGTCGGATAATTACGATATTCGAGACCTAACCTCTGAGCAGTTGAAATATATACCAAAGATTATTCTACTGCGAGAGTTTGGCAGACACATTGATCAGTTGTGGGACAGGCTCCCCGAGCATATAAAAGCCGATTTCGAGGTTCGACAGTATCGCCGGTGCTTGGAACATTATAATCGCCCTTGGCAGCGTACGCATATCGACGGTCCAGCACCATTGATTAAAAACTGTAGCGAATGTCGCCGATGAGAGTAAAGAAAGGTCGTGGTTTGTTAAATCGGGCGATAAACGCGCTACCTATCGAATTACACATTCCAGGATATCAGTTTTGTGGTCCAGGAACTCATCTAGCAAAACGATTGGCTAGAGGGGATCGAGGTATCAATCCGTTGGACGCAGCGTGTCGCGAACACGATATTGCGTATTCGCGTAGCAACGACCTGGACGAAAGGCACGCGGCAGATAACGTTCTCGCTGACAAAGCGCGAAAACGCATCGTTGCGCGAGATTCGACTCTGGGTGAAAGAGGCGCTGCTACAGCTGTTTGGGCAGCTATGAAGGCCAAGACGAAGATCGGAATGGGGATGAAAACAAAAACCCGCAAAAGGACTCCAAAGAGAGCATCGCAAAAGCGGATTCTTCCGGTGGCAAAACGGGGTGGTATATTACCACTTCTCCCGCTGTTGGGTGTTCTCGGATCATTAGCTGGTGGAGCGGCGGGGATCGCCAAGGCGGTAAACGATAATAAGGCGGCGCAACATCAGCTGCAGGAAATGCAACGCCATAATCGCTCCATGGAAGGTCGCGGACTTTATCTCGCGCCATACAAGCGTGGCCAGGGAATATCCAAACGAAAAAAAAAAACGCCGAAAAGAAAATAAAAATGCCCGCGGGCGTAACTACCGATGCGCAATTGGAGGAGTTGGC
Organism: Andrena bicolor; assembly: GCA_960531205.1. Taxonomy (NCBI): domain Eukaryota; kingdom Metazoa; phylum Arthropoda; class Insecta; order Hymenoptera; family Andrenidae; genus Andrena; species Andrena bicolor. The sequence continues at coordinate 1,366,015 of CAUIJW010000012.1, forward strand.
AAAACTTATGCGTATTCCATTCTTTAGAGGTGTTTTTATGCGCAACGCGTTACCAGCTGGTGGAGTACGTCGAAACGAGAGCGGTATCGTAAATTTGGACAATGTCGAGGGGCCGGGGACTCATTGGGTGGCATATGCGAAGAGAGGGTGTCGAGCTATATATTTCGACAGCTTTGGGAATCTTCAACCGCCTATGGAATTGGTAAAATATCTGGATAAGGATGCTGTAAAAATTGAATACAATCGAACGTCTTATCAGAAGTACGATCAGAGCAATTGCGGACAACTATGTCTACGCTTTCTACAAACGATCAGCGCCAAATTTAAGGATTGACTTCCCGCCACTCTGATTCAGTACTAGTCGAGCAGTTCGAGCGGAATATGTCGTTAACATTCACTCTAACCGACAAGAGTAGCATCCTCGCGGTGAGCTACTTTCCACCCATAGATTTGAGCGATGATGATTACGAGCTTGGTCTAACAACCTTTGAAACTTATCACACAATACCGAACATCGACACGAGCAACGATAAATTCTACTTCATCGTAAACTATGATATCAACAACAGTGCCGACACCGCTTATGGATACATTACGATTCCCCATGGCTCCTACGAACTAAACGCCATTGCCAAGTACTTGAAGCAGCGATTACTCGAGCGGTACCCTTAAAAAAAAAATCTCGGTGGCACCGATGACAGCAGCGATGACGGTGACAATGATGCGTATCCTATAGTGTTGCGTCCCAACAACAACACCATGAAAAGTGAGCTGTACTGCCGATTCGCCGTAGACTTTACAAAGCCCAATAACATTGGATCGCTATTGGGATTCTCGACGAATCGGGTGTTAGAACCAGGACGATGGCACGAATCGGACGATCCAATTAATATCATGAACGTGAACATTATTCGCATAGAATGTAGCGTGACCGCTGGTGCGTACAACAATGGGAGCCGTGTACATACGATACATGAATTTTCTCCGAGAGTTCCACCAGGATATAAGATATCGGAAACGCCCGCACAGATCATTTACCTTCCAATCACCGCACGGGTCCTTACGGATCTGACGATACGCGTTGTGGATCAAGACGGACGGTTGCTCGATTTTAGAGGTGAAGAGATTACAATCAGACTGCACGTGCGAAGACGACGACGATAATACGTGTGGTGCGAAAGAAATGCTTGTATTGAACGACTCCAGAAACCCGTTTGTTCCAAGTGAAATTGTTTACAACACCAACAACTGCAACAGCTCTGATCACGCTAAAAAGAAGAGGCTCAGTGCTGTGAACATTGCATTTTTGAAATCTTTGGGATTCATTGTGCGCATTTAAGTTGAAAAAATGGCTGATATTCTAAGCATTGGAGGGAAGCCGACGTTTGATGATCGCATCGTCAAGCTCGAGACTCACACATACAACCCATATGTTAACACAACGTTTGGATACAGCGATGAGATAAGAATACCGATACAGCAGCAGGATTTATACACATTGCCATGTGAAAGTTTCCTCTATGTGGAGGGGAAATTGAAGATAAATAAGGCAAATGATGCGTTAACGGTGATGTTGGGAAATAATTGTGTGGCGTTCTTATTCGATGAGATTCGATATGAGCTGAATGGCGTGGAGATTGATCGCAATAGAAACGTTGGAATAACTAGCACGCTTAAAAACTATGTATCGCTGACATCTGACGAAGACAAAAATATGGAGAATGCCGGATGGGGCTTGAAACGACGCGATGGGCCAATAGTGAAAAATCATTTCAATTTTTGCATCCCACTCAAATATTTGCTAGGATTTTGTGAGAACTACAAACACATGATTATTAATGCGCGTCACGAATTGATTTTAATACGATCACGCAACGACAACAATGCTCTGATAGGATCACCGATGTTGGAACCAGAAATTGAATTACTTAAACTACAATGGCGGATGCCTCATGTGACGCTGAACGACATTAATAAGCTATCGTTGCTACGTACTTTGGAAAGTGGTCAAAACCTGAGCATTTGTTTTCAATCGTGGGATCTGTACGAGTATCCTCTCTTACAGAGCACAACCAAGCATTCGTGGGCCGTGAAGGCATCCGCACAGCTGGAGAAGCCGCGATGCGTGATCCTTGCTCTACAGACGGGTCGAAGGAATGTGATGAGCGAAGACGTTACTAAGTTTAACAACTGTAAATTGACCAATGTAAAACTTTTCCTCAACTCGGAATTTTACCCATACGATGACATGAACTTGGACTTTGACAAGAATAAGCATGCCATCTTGTACCACATGTATACACAATTCGGTAAATCCTATTATGGACATAGTTGCAACGAGGCATTATTCACCGTGGCTGAATTTTTACAATTTGGTCCCATCGTGGTGTTTGATTGCTCGCGACAAAATGAGTCCATCAAGAATGGCACCGTGGACGTGCGCATAGAATTCGAGTGTAAAGAGAATGTGCCAGCAAATACTACAGCCTACTGTCTGATTCTGCAGGATCGGGTGGTTGAATACAATCCACTGACAAACGTGGTGCGCAAAATGAATTAAATTGCCACGCTACTTGCCTGCCCTCTTCTGTATCAAATTCGCACAAAATTTCATCGTGAAAATCGAGATGCTTTACGAGAAAGAGTGCATTCTCTCATCTGTCTTGGAAGCAAACGGATCTCTAAATTGTATCGATAATGACTGTACCAACATTCGTTGACCTCCAAGGGTTCATCGTCGATGGAAGATTTATCGCGAAGGAAGTGGCTGTCCTACGCAAGGGGACAATTCTCTCGCACTATATTTTTGAGAGTTCGATGCCACAATTTCTTCTTACGAAATCCGACAAATCAAGCATTCGATGGCTGGTGGCAAAACATCATGGACTACGGTGGGACGATGGAGACGTTCCATACAGTATGGCTAAACAGTTAATTACGAAAGCTGTAGCTGATGCGATCGATGAAGAAGCTGATGCCTCCCATATAGTATACGTTAAAGGGTTGCAGAAACGCCACTGGCTTGCGGATTTCCTAGATGAAAATACGAGAGCGGACGTGATCATCGAGACATTGGACATTGACTACGAGGATATCAAATCTCTAAATAAGCTAAATGTAGTTAATACTCTGCGTTGTGGTAGACACGCAAAGCACTGTGCTTTGCAAAATGTATTTACAATATTCAACTGGTGGTCTAAACACCAGAGAGAGAGAAATGTTTGAATAAAATATAATCAATTTTTTTTTAATGCATAAATGTTTTTTTTCTTCACCCTCTCCAACCTCCTGCATATACGCTAGATTAAGATGATAGTTGTAATTATTATGTTGAAACCGTTCGATACGTGTCTAATGCATGTTCAGAGAGGTATGATTCACGTTCAATACATGTTCAGAGTGGTACGATTCGCGTTCAGAGAGAGATACCATACACGTTCGATACACGTTCAGAGAGGTATCATGCACGTCCAATACACGTTCAGAGAGGTTTGATACACGTTCGATCCACGATCAGAGAGGTTCGATACCCGTTCGATACACGTTCAGAGTGGTATGATTCATGTCCAATACATGTTCAGAGAGGTTTGATACATGTTCGATACACGTTCAGAGAGGTTCGATACACGTTCGATACATGTTCAGAGAGGTTTGATATCCGATCAAAGTGAAATGGTGTAGCTGAATGATGTGTTAAAAAATAAGACGCGTGTGAATAAGGAGAGGATGATCAGCGAAGAAGATAAGTGCAAGAGGATGGTCAGCGAAAATGCAGGTGGTGAACAAAGATATCTTACTTTTGCAAGCTAATTCATGTCCAATACATGTTCAGAGAGGTTTGATACATGTTCGATACACGTTCAGAGAGGTTCGATACACGTTCGATACATGTTCAGAGAGGTTTGATATCCGATCAAAGTGAAATGGTGTAGCTGAATGATGTGTTAAAAAATAAGACGCGTGTGAATAAGGAGAGGATGATCAGCGAAGAAGATAAGTGCAAGAGGATGGTCAGCGAAAATGCAGGTGGTGAACAAAGATATCTTACTTTTGCAAGCTAAACACTTCTCGATTTCATGATATGAGTTTAGATGTGCGAGCATGGAGATGCAGCGAGACCATTTGTCTTCAAAGCTTTATAGTGAACAGTCGCTTATAAAATATATATAGGTTTTTGTTTTTGTGTCAAAAAAAAAAAAAAATGGGGATACTGCGCATCGCACCGGAATGTGATTCTGAGGTATGTACATAACAATATTTTTTTAATATTTATCACATTTTTACCGTTTTTTCAAAATCGAGCGAGATTAAATCGTTGGTTTCTATCATTTAGGGATCACCCCCGCTATCGCCTGCATGGTCTGCGGATTGGGGGGGCTCGCCGCTGGCGTCGCCGCTACCCTCGCCACAATCACCGCCATCACCGCCATCGCCACCATCATCACCGTCACCGCCTCCGCAAGTATGTAGTGCATTTTTTTGTATGTGTTCCGCGTTTAATATGTTTAATATGTTTAATGTATCAGTGTTATATCGTTTGTGTCTGTGTTCTAGGGTATACCGCTGGAAGAAATACGGAGGTGGCTGGTGGGCCTGGAGCATGTTGCGCTCCAGGTTGCACCCCCCCCCCCTTGACGTGACGATGCGGCGGTCGGGGCCGGTGATTGACGCGAGGGTGTTGCGACAGGCGCTGCGGGTGAGGCCCTCCCCCTATTGGATACCGCACCATACATCGTCTCCATCGTCATCATCCTCATCGTCACCACCTCCATCACCCCCATCACCTATATTACCCCCTTCCCCCTAGAATAGTTTTTTCATATTTTATATTCTTTTTTATTTTTATATATATTTATATTCTTTTTTATATATCTATATTCTTTTATATTTATATTCTTTTATATTTTATATTCTTTTATATTTTTATATATTCTTTTATATTTATTCTTTTCATTCTTATTTTATATTTTATATTTATTCTTTTTTATTCTTTTTATTCTTATTATATTCTACTTTTTATTATTATATTCTATTTTTATATTTTATATTTTATATTCATTTTTATTATAATTATTATCGTTTTATAACTTTTTTATATTTTATATTCATTTTTTTTTTATTATATTCTATTTTTATATTTTATATTCATTTTTATTATAATTATTATCGTTTGTAACAATATATATATCTTAAGCACATATTATTTCACCATTTTATTCGCTCGTCTTCCTCCTCGCTACCTAACTTTAAGATTCAACGTTTATTTCGCTGACACCTTCTTCGCATCGTTAAATGATATCATCCTACATGAGCGCTCCAGAGGAGGAGAGATTTTTTGGGGGTCATTCCCCCTTCCGACGGTGGGTCCAGTCTGGAGAGGCCTCCGCGACCGCTCGGCCCGGAGTGATCCCCTCCACGATCGCGGCTTCCCCCACTCCGCGGCTCGTGCGCGCGCAACCGGTCTTCCACTCCCTGCAGGCCCCGCGCCCATGTGTCGCTCCACCGCGCTCCCCTCAGAGGACGCTATACAGAGTAGCTATACTACTGTTCTACTTACTCGTGATATGTCAAACCTTCATCCAATTCACTCAGGTCTTCTGCGCCACAAAACACACACGTTCTAACCATTTTTATTACTTAAAAGCAATTAATAAATAATCACGTTCTAACTATTTACGCTTGTGCTTTCTTACGTGCCTTTGGCTTTGCAACCTGTCACGTGACGTCACACAACGCCTGGAGTTTCACCACGTGGGCTTGGGAAGTTCCATCAGAGCCATTATTATTATTTTTATTGTTATTATTATTGTTCTTGTTGTCGTCTTGTATATAAAAAATATATGAATATTTAATTGTCAGTATTTATTGTAATTTAATTAATTCCCTTACATTTTTTATCCTATCTGTAATATCACACAAATTTTGCCGAAACATCATTGTTGTAAAATTTTCGAAAAGTTACGAGACCATTACTGTAAAATCTGCGAACAATAATTATTATTGATATATATCAATTAGGGAAAAGTCGATGCAAGAATCGATTCTGGAACCTTTGTTGTAAAATGTCCGGAAGGTTCCGTGAGCATTGCCAGAGAATGGCCTGAGCGCTCCGTGAGCATTGCCAGAGAATGGCCTGAGCGCTCCGTGAGCATTGCCAGAGAATGGCCGGAACGCTCCGTGACCATTGCCAGAGAATGTCCTGAGCGCTCCGTGAGCATTGCCAGAGAATGTCCGGAACGCTCCGTGACCATTGCCAGAGAATGGCCGGAACGTTCCGTGACCATTGCCAGAGAATGGCCGGAACGTTCCATGAGGCTGGCAGGAAGGTTCCAAGTGGCAATGTTCCACCGCCACATGGCTGGAATGTTGAAGGAAGGTTCCTATGTCCGCCTTTTTGGAACATTCCACGGCAACCCCCATGGAACCTTCCTGCAAGCCTCGGGCAATGGAGTGTGCTGTATGGGTAGGTAAGGTGCGGAATAAAACTACAGGTCCTGTATAGAATAAAAATTGACGAAATTCTGTTGCCTTCCATCTTTTTAAATCATCCAGACTTCGAGGTTTTCTATTAAATTCTACTGGGATACTATGATACATAGCTATTAATTTGGAAGATATGTCGGATATTGTGGGTTCGGATAGTTTTGTACAGGTTTTGCCACGACACCACAGCTTCAACAGTACTTTTTTCACTACGCCAAGACAGATCAAATGCATGTAATCTAAAGGGAAGGAGTTGATCATATCGATATCGGGAATATTCTCTATAATTGATGTGCCCTTATGGTGCTTTCTTGCAATTTGTAATATAAAATCAATATGAGTTCTTAAAGGAATTTGATCAGAATCTGGGAAACAAGTTGTGCTAGCTACGCTACTGCCTCTGATATGGCATTTAGAGCAAGAATAATAACCAGTGTGACCTTTGGTATACTTAATAAAAGATTTAGCAGGGGCATCACAAATAAATGATTTTATTTTAATTCTAAACAATTGTCCGTCAATGGCGAGTCTATTGTTAGTAAGGTCTATGGCTTCATTTACGAAATCTTTGAGAAAAGAATTGGCATCATTGGGCTTCTGATACCCATGGTATATGCCGATCATGGCTATGTCTTTAAACCCTACAATATTACACAAAATGGGGTACACCTGACTACCGGAACTCTTAGAAATGGGTAAACCGTCAACGTTAACATTAATATAAATTGTGTTACTTTGAATATTAGATAGACCAAAAGATTTTGTCAGTTGTAAAATACTATTTTTTAATCCGAAATGATAATAGTGTCCTGGCTCAACACATTTTGTTACGATTGTTCTTTCTGTTTTTAAAAGTGTCCTGGCGTCAGACGGCAAATCAAGGGAATACGATTCCTTCAAAATTGAAAGTAAATGGTTAAGCGTACTATGAGGAACGTTATGTTGCAAAGCCCACTGGGCTAGAGGAGAATAGAAATTATCACTGTTGGCAGGATTTTCTTCTACACGCGATTGACAATTAGCATTATTTTCAGAAAAATTCAAAGTAAGTTCGGAGCTACTGCCAGACGGAGAATGGATATCAATAGCCGGATCATGAAATGAGCTTGCAGAATATGAATCTAAATGACAATTAACATTATTTTCGGAAGTATTAAAAGAAAGTTGGGAGCTACTGCCAGGCGAAGGATGGATATCAATAGCCGGAGCGTGAAATGAACCTGTAGAACGTGAATCTAAAGGAGGAGTACCAGTGCCAGGTGAAGCAAAATCATTAGTTGGAAACAAATCAAGTAACATTTGGAAATTAGTGGCTGGTGATATCGTGGCGTCTTCCTGAAGGGAGTTATCCAATGTTCTTTTAGCACGCATGTAATATTTGTTCAATGGAAATCTGTCAGACATTATTGCGACGGGGAAGAAGTAAAAATATTACAGTAAAAATATTATTAGTAAAAATATAAGACTGTACTTTAAAAGAAAAAGAGTAGTTTTAGAAATATATAAATACGGAACTTACCTGTGAGTAGTAGAAAACACTGATGCACCAAAAAAATACACCAAAGTAATACTTGGAAATACCAAATAAAAGGACGCTTCAAATCGCTTGTTCGTACGTGAACGGCGGATCGACGGTAACTGCCGTAACAGAGTTTGCTGTGGTTTGGAAGAAGGCACCCTCGTCATCCCCACTCCGTGGTCTCAACCCCCGCAAAGAAGGGTGGGGAGTGGTCCGTCCCCGACTTGAGGCCCCCATACCAACCGCCGCAAAGTGGACTGAATATGCTTCAAGCGCGAAAAAATATTATTATGTCTCTATTTCGACTATTCTAATGTGTCTATTTTCACAAAAATATCATTATTAGAACTTGCTTACTCCCTTTTTATTTGTTTCCCCAAAATTCGATTCCAATCACTCTCTGATTACATGCATGATTCATTCTTATTTATCTAGCGTTTGATTCATAATTTTGCACGTTGCAGAGCTCTGCGTGCTTCACTTTCAACATACATTACTCATTATTATTATATTTTTAACATTACTCAATTAGTGTAATTTAAAATTAAAAACATTCAATTTGCACAATTATTATTGCAAATAAAAAATTGAAGCAAAATAGTATATTTCTCCCGACTTGCACCTGCGTTTGTGCAACAATATATCAATTTTTCAAAGGGCCGGATGCGGTCGGATATGATTAATTGAATCTTGTGAAATTGAATCTATCCAGAATTACGTGGTATGCTTGAATTTACTTACAAATGCTAACATTTTTTATAATTTAGTAAAATACGAAAATGGTAACAAAAATCTTAATTTGGCAATAAATTATAAGTGTTTATATTTTTCATTACTCGCAAAAGACTAACTAAAACTATTCCAATGTAAAAAGCTGATCATTTTCGAAAAATGGCCATCTGGACTTGTAATATTCAATAGCCGTTTCTTATAGATTTTCGTACCCTGAAAACGAATCCGCAAACCGTTTGTCGCCATCACCCTCAGTTTTTGAGAAATTCGATTTTGAAAAAACTGCAAATTTTCAACTTTGAACATTTTTTGTATCGAAACGGTAATAGTTATTCGGTTGCTCGTTGCGTCAAATTATTCTATGAACCTCCTCGAATGCAACGATATAAGTTATTATTGCATTATGAACATTTGAATGTGTTTAAACAACGATGAAAGGGAAAAGAACACCTGAAATTCGCCAATTTTTGCAGATATTTTTCAATTTATTTCCAAAACTAAGGGTCTTGGCAAAACGCGCGATGCCGACAGTGGTACTCAACGGCGGCGCGCGATCCACTGCCGCTCAGCGCGTAACACAATCACTTAACGCGCGTGACTACCACTGCCGGCACCGCGCGTTTTGTGAAACTATTTCGCTTCTGTATTGGAAACAAAACGTGACTTACCACTTCTGTTCATGTTTTCCAAGGAAAAATGTCTGCTGCATCGCGTGGGATGGTCAGATTTTCTCTCAGAGCCTTAGTTTTGGAAATAAATTGAAAGATATCTGCAAAAATTGGCGAATTTCAGGTGTCCTTTTCCCTTTCATCGTTGTTTAAACACATTCAAATGTTCATAATGCAATAATAACTTATATCGTTGCATTCGAGGAGGTTCATAGAATAATTTGACGCAACGAGCAACCGAATAACAATTATCGTTTCGATACAAAAAATGTTCAAAGTTGAAAATTTGCAGTTTTTTCAAAATCGAATTTCTCAAAAACTGAGGGTGATGGCGACAAACGGTTTGCGGATTCGTTTTCGGGCACGAAAACCTGTAAGAAACTGCTATTCAATGTTCCAAGTCCGAAAAAAAGTCAAAATTTGTTGTACTGTATTATATGCAAAAAGAGCAGCCAAAAAATGACAAATCAAGATGTTCTAAATAATTTATTAATAAGCCCCGATATATATAGAAATCAACATGAAAGGACACTTGAAGTCCCATTATTAAAAAGAGCGACCAGAAAAAAAATGATTATTGTATTTATTATACAATATATTACCTGTAATCTTAGATTATAATCAATAAATTATGAAATACGTAAGAAATGAAGTGAGTGTCTACTTAAACGTCGATCCGTCCCAGGAAATCCGAGCTTAACTGATAATACTTTTGTGCCACATCCACTTTTCTGCAAACATGTTTATGCACTCGCGTTATTTGTTTCATATAAATATTCCCGAGGATGCAGCTTACGGCAGTTACATTTATGTCAGCAGCCCGTTAAGTACCATTCAATTGAAAAAAGTTAGTGATCATTGCTTGCAAGGCGTTTCTTTAAAATAAAGTCGATTAATGTTGCTAACGTAATAAACATGTTAGCCAATACGTTTAAAATTGCGAGTATAACGCAGACACCTATGAACTCGGTAGAAATGGAAGTGCACAATGAAATTCGTGACATTATACAAAAATTTCAAAACATACATTCCCTACCATTAATTGAACATGATTATGTGCTCGATTTTGCCGATCCATCCGAACCACATGATGCACAAGTTGTAGAGTACATTATGCCTGCAGAAGAAGAAGAAGAAGACAGTTTTGAACCTGCAGAATGTACTGTTTATGATGAAGGTGGAAAAGTTGACTTAAGTTATAAGAGAAAAGCACTAACGTTTTGGAAAAGTGGAAAAAAGGCACGTCGATCGCTTACCAGTGTACAGAAAAATTATCACGTGGTTAAATCTTTGCAGCAGCTATACAGGTGGGAGGCGAGTGTAGAGATAGGTGGAACAAATGCAGATAAATTTGCATTTATTGCGGAATATGTACTGCAAAAGTTTGAAGAAGCTTGTGACAGAAGATCTATTATTCATGACATGAATTTATGTAGTTCCATTTAAAAAACCGGACTTGACCATCGTATGTCTTAAAATAATAATCGAAGAAAAAATTCGTCTGCGCCAATTTTGCCCCCTCAAACCATGCAATTGTATGTAAACAATTCTTTTTATCTCCAATACGATAGGAAATATCCTGCTGTTTGCTATTTCCGCCGACACCTTGTATAATGAAATAGAGTATAAAATATACATATGTCGGAGAAGGCAACCACTTAATCAGCTACGCTACGATCTTAATTAATAGATCTATCTCAAGTCACTTTTTCCTCCACGCGATTCACACAATATATTGTACAACCTTTTAATATTATTGCGCAACCTTTCAATTTTATTGCGCAACCTTTCAATATGATCCGCAGACGGTCAATAATATTGTGCAATATTGAATATTGCGCAATAATATTGAACGTCTACAGACCGCTTTACACATGTGTGTGTGGGGGTTGAACAATCTTCATAAGTTGATTGGTAATCTCTGCGATAAGGGCCCCTCAGAGTTGTTTCTTTCTGTAATAAAAAGATTTTTTCATTATATCGATAGTTTTGTAAAAGGTATTTATAAGCACATATTGTAACCGAATAAAGGCTACATATTCTCCTATCAGTGCCTTTTAGTAGGTACATAGTCGCAATGCTTTCGAACGTCGGGCGTTGCGGTCACGGTGCTGATTCCCAACGCTGCTGAAGTAAAAACAAAATTAGGGTAATGATGACGACGACTCGTGGATAATTATCTTGGGACTACACTGTGATCGGTATCATTGTTTTGCTATAAATATTGGTCAAAAGCCCCAGGTACAGTGGGTTTTCCCTATGCAGGTAGGGGAGAGGTGGCTTGAAAGGGATATCGTAATTATCTGGAAGGTAAAGGATCACACAGCCCATGGTGACAATATTTTTGTTTTACGAACATTTGTGTGCGGCAAGTCAGCGATATGTGAATCTACAGGCAATATTCATATCAAATGAAAACAAAATGTTTAAAATATACGAGTACATAATGCACGCAGGATTGATTAATTTTGGAGGGTTGTTAGGAACGGCGTACATTTTTCCCAAAACTCATGATCTGTCCGGGGATGTTTCGCGTTGCTTACATAAAGTAATAAAACATTATAGCAGCCGATATGCGGACGACTCGGCGAACGTTAAGCTATTAATCTTAAGTAGTTTATACTAGTATTGTACTCAAATACCCTTGGAAAGAAGTTTTCTTTGTTCCATATTGTCCACTCATAACGGAACTCTATCTTTCAATATCTTCTACAGCCGTGTACGCGTTTCGCTTTATTTTCATTTAGCTTCCCTTGTTAAATATTTTCCATATAGCATTCGAATATTTTCGACACCTTAAGCCGTAGACAATAGGCAATGTTCCCGTCATCTGGTCGACAATCGGTCTTGTCCGCGCGGTAAGTGTACCACCGATGAACCGAATAACGGGGCTGTAAACCCGCACCCGTCGGCAGATGCTCATGACTTCGACGCGGCCAAGTTAATCCTTGTCCTCGCATATTTATTATTGTCACCAGCACGCATCACCCTATCAAGGAGTGTCTGATATTGAAATGAAATTTATTACAATCATTACTATTTGGAAACGTGGTTCCAACTAACTAACCGAATTACTCGGGTTATAGATCTCTGGTGTGGTCTTGTGTACCGAATCTGATGCGGGTTAAGCGGTTATTACATCCAAAAATTCGATCTTTTTTTATTTTCTAATAGTTTGGGGTTTCGAAAATATGTCCCTACAATATTAAGGTGGAATTCGTAGAACTACCAGAGTTATAGGGGCTTAAGACCGCGTGTAAGAGTGGCATGTAATCGTCCCTCGATCCTTGTATCTAAAGAGGCTATGACTGCCACCAGGGAAAAGAGAGCTGCCCAAAATGATTTTTTTGATGCGGAGGAAGGTTTCCTGTACGGTACTGGTACCGAAGAAGAGGGGTACTGACCCGGAACTGATATGTGTGCGCAGAACTTAAGTCCCTGTCATAAAGAGACCCCCTACACCCCTCTTCTTCTTACCACTGGCACGCTGGAACGGTACTGACCCGGAACTGATATGTGTGCGCAGAACTTAAGTCCCTGTAATAAAATCCTTGAAGGCAAGATAGCATGGGATCATCCGACCTCGACCTCGCCCTTAAATTTGGTGACGCTTTCATATGTATATGTATAGATTTCTCTAACGTAAAACAAGCGGGCGTTATCTGAATAAAGTTTTATTCGAGTAACCTACAAATAACAATTACGAATACCTATGAACTAGTTATTGGAAAGTGACGAATAATTTTGTCGTGTGTTATCGGTACGTGTATGTGTGTATGTATGCTGAAACAGCGAAGCTGAAGGATCTGTCTGTCATTAGGCAAATCGGGGCCCTCGTCTGACGAGGGAGCTCCTTCCCAGTTGTAACACTGCCTATATAAAGTGGGCCGTATGTACAGGTATGTACATATCATAAAACGATCAAATTAATATTCCCTTTTCCCCCTCGTGTTACAGGATTGTAAAATTTCAGCAAAAGGTCGTGAGTTGTAACACTGCCTATATAAAATGGGCCGTATGTACAGGTATGTACAATCATAAACGATCAAATTAATATTCCCTTTTACCCCCTCGTATTACAGGATTGTAAAATTTCAGCAAAAGGTCGTGAGACCCCTCGGTACCCCTCGCGGATTCCTGCCGCCCGCACATATAGAAGTAATAAACAAATGACGCTTATTCCCTTGCCCTTTCGTCGCCACACAGTTCTTTCGAATAACGATTAAAAGATAAGCAATTAAATGAATTCATTCGATGAGAATGAAGAAATTTTCTTTAATCGAAGAGCGTTTCTCATCCGTAGCGACGTACCGTTTATTTCAAGTTTCATTCCAAGGCGAATAACTTCACTATGCACTGCGTTCCTTCGTCTTTCGAATCAGTGTGACGCGTCAAGTACTACCTACATATCAATGCGCGTTACTTTTCGTAACGCGCGTCGATATGTGCTCACTGAGGGAGTGATGAGGGACGAGTGACGAGCGACGAGGACCGTTGTCATTTAGGTACGAATAAATATTAAAAATGAGAATAAGAACAGGATTGCTAGAATTACAAACAACGTTTTTGAAGTTGCGTCTCGCCTTCAAGAACTTTCATCAAAATGTGATTTGATGTGGACCACGCATGAAACGAGGAGATACGTTTGGCTGTTATCGAATTTGTTTAAAAAGTACTAATATTTTTTTTTTTAAAAAAATAAATAGATTGTGTTTGTGAGAGTACCTGCAAGAATTTTCCTGCAATTCTTCTGGGTAGGTCCTGGGTAGGTCGGGCTATGTATAGCCAAGCTACACATCTGGCAAACAATCTCTCGCAGGTCAGTCCTTTTTGCGCGTGGAAGCGGTTGGTTTTTTGTTTCCGGTGAATTTTCGCGTCCCTTTTTTCTGCGCGTTTTCAGCGTCGCTTGAGGACCTCGGTCCTCTTCGAAAACAGTAGATTGAGTAGGTATAGGTCGAAACGTTTTTGGAAAGGGGAATATGAAATTACCAATCGTAAAGAACGAATGAATTTTCGTTTCGCTCTGAAAAATTCCACAGGCTTATCGTCCCGCAATGCCTCACCGAATTTTAGGGCTTTGGACCCTCGAAGGGGTTGGAATAAATTGAGAACTTGAGAAATGTCCAGGATTTCCGCAATTTCTCATCAGATCTTTGCGAAAACGACGCCAATCGACTCCTTATGTTTCGCCGACGAAACTCACACCAAGAACGACATAATTCGGAGCATAATGAAGGAAATTTCATGAAAAATCGAATTATACCATTTGAAACTGTCTTCGTTAAAAATAGTCCGATTTGCATGAAATTTGGTACGACCTTCATCGGATAAACATAAGGAATCCATCGGTGTCACTTCCATATCGATACGATGTAGAATAAAGAATGCAGTTTTTCTGAAACAGGTATAAATCCACGGCCGACCGCAGCGAATCGAGGTTGACACCCCGCAGTCGAGGGTGAAATATTCATTACAGCGTATTAAGAAATTCTTATCTTCATAATATCGATATGGAAGTGACGGCAATGGATTCCTGGCGTCTCCCGATTAAAATCATACCAAATGTCATGCAAATCGGACTATTTTTAACGAAGACAGTTTCAAATGGTATAATTCGATTTTTCATGAAATTTCCTTCATTATGCTCCGAATTACGTCGTTCTTGGTGTGAGTTTCGTCGGCGAAACATAAGGAGTCGATTGGCGTCGTTTTCGCAAAGATCTGATGAGAAATTGCGGAAATCCTGGACATTTCTCAAGTTCTCAATTTATTCCAACCCCTTCGAGGGTCCAAAGCCCTAAAATTCGGTGAGGCGCAGGTAGACAAGGCCCGCGCCGTCAACTTGGGACGGCCACGGGCCGCCTCCGCTGCTGTTTTTCGTCCGAATAAATTAACCAACTCGGCCAGCAATCTTAACTGAAAAGGGGAACGAGGGACTTTCCCAAATCGCGCGAGCACAATGGACTAACGTCCACGGGTAACGGTCACGACAACCTGAAGCACACGTGCAGTACCCGCGAAACGAAGAACCTCCATAAAAACAGCTCGAGGCGTCGTATCTCAATATAACGCTAAACACCGAAACAGGGAACAATAGATTCAACCGGGCCTCGGAGCTCGGCGCCGCTCGGGAAATAACCTCAATAAGCCAGGGAAATTAGGAGACCTGGCACCAAGGGACTAAACACATGGAAGGTAAACGCGTACCCTCCAAAGTCCACAAGCCATCGCGACCCGCGAGATCCCCATCACGGAGAACCCGCGGACAAGGCAGCGACAATCACACGCGCCAGCGTACAGAATCCACACGCCCTATTACACACGACCACCAACTACATGTGCCCCAGCAGAGAACCTATGACCTGCAGACAACTGTGGGAAATAGAACAGAGAACGCCCTCCGGGCTCCAAGGTCGCGACGGCCGAAATCGATGCATTTTCCAACGAGTCCCCTCGGACTGGATTCATAGTTGGACATTCCACGCGAAATCGGACACTTTTTGGAGTAACATCTCGGATGTGGCTCAATTTGGAATATGTTGTAAGTAGTATGTCTAGGACAGTTCTAACCCACGTCCTCTGAGGGGAGCGCGGGGGCGGGGGGAAGTGGTGGCGCGCGGGGGAGTGCGGCGGAGGGAAACAAGGGCGCGGGGACTGCGGGGAGAGGAAGACAGGTTGCGCGCGCACGAGCCGCGGAGTGGGGGAAGCCGCGATCGTGGAGGGGATCACTCCGGACCGAGCCGCCGCGGAGGCCTCTCCAGACCGGACTCACCGTCGGAAGGGGGGAATGACCCCCAAAAAATCTCTTTCAAAACCTTGACCCACCCCAAAATTTTTTTTTCAGAGTGAAGGGACAACCCCTAAATATTTTTCCAAATCATTATGCGATGGAATTGTTTAATAATTGTTTCGGACAATGTCGGGAAAGACCAGCGTTTTCACACCGCGTCTTCAGGGAGGGAAAGAGACAGAGCATTACTTTAAAGTTAAAATTTGGAGGAGGGAAAGAGACAACACTACATAGGGGTACAACCGCTTTCGTTCTAAAGTTAATAGCATTCTAAAGCATTCCGATTTAGCGTCGCTGCGTCTCGCGCGATCGTGTGTAATTTGACTCCTCTGGAGCAGCCGTGCAAGGTGACGTCATTTTCACGGCACGAAGAACGCTCGAACGAAATAAACGCTGAATCTTAAAATTATGTGGCCAGGAGGAAGACGGGTGAATAAAATTGACAAATAATATGTGTTTAAGAAATTTATTTAAATTTAAAAGAGTATAATTTTAACATTTTTTCCTACGAGCATCAGAATATCATTGATGGCGCATGCTACCAGTTCGCAATCTACATGATAATGCCGCGCATACATATAATTATGCTGTATCAGCCGAAACTGTATCGGATGATTTTGTGCGCTAATTCGTCATACGCATGAATCATGGAAAAAGAGGAGACAAGGAAGACGGGTAAATAAAATTGAGACATTATATATGTTTATAATATATATATTGTTACAAATAATGTACTAATTGTACAATTTAACATTCGCTACGAGCGGCGTCGACAATATCATTCATGGCACATGCCAGTAGTTCGCAATCGATAAGAGATTCACCATCGAAATATTCGCTGTCGCATATAGTTTTAGCGATGTGACACGAATCTAAAGTTTCACCGGCGACATCATGCCGTTGTAACACGATGACAAAATTTGAAAATTTCTCATGGACAAGATGCGTATTTTCAAAAAGCCGCGAATACATGTGGTCGATACAACGCTCGAGATTAAATAAAAACTTTATAGTTTCTAATTTGAAATATAAAGACTTATTTTGTAGCGACATCTTCACAATTCGCGACTTATACATTATACAAAATTCTACCAACAATTCGCCAATCCATAGCGGTGCTGATCCAATTAATTGTGCATGTTTTTCGATGTCTGTGCGTTTTTCCATTAGTGTTTTCCATGTTGGAAGATCCAACAACAATTGATTCCCACGATTATCACCAAGAACAATTTCCACCAGTGGTATAGATTGCACGCTGATGCCAATTTCCAGATATTTATACGATGCAGGCGTTAGCGCGTATCTTCTAACCATGATACGTGATGTTTGATGCGATCTAAGAGTCCGATCATGAAAATTACCGTTTATCAGGAAAACACATAAATAAATAACGATGATATGGTATGAAAAAATTAAATCTTACCTGTTAGATGTGTTCTTCCTACATGGCGATACATCATCTTGCATGATCGGAACGTAATAATTCGCAACACCGGTACTGTACATTTTTTTTTTTCTCGAAGCACTGTGTGTATGTCGAAAGTCACTGAAAGGCTCTAGAGCGATTAATGCAATAGCGTGCGAGGAGCTGGCTTAAATAGTGGTGCTATGCACCACCTCTACCATCTACCCCTCCTAATAAAAGTCTCGACATGTGTCGAATGTAATATGATACTTTTGGGAACGTCGAATCTTAGAAAATAGGTGTCAGCAGAAATTGTGTTGGATGATCTTGCGGACTAATTCGTCATATGCGTGAATCATAGAAAGAATTATGCTGTATCAGCAGAAACTGCATAGAACCATGTTGGGGCGGATCGCCATTTTTTTTTTTGCATGCCATGCATTCGAGGGAGGGAGTACACCAAAAGAGTTAGACAGAGATACCAATTCATGATGAGGATATAAATATGCGCTCTAAACTGCACAAAGCCCTAAATCGCTGCAACGTGTTGCAAGGAAAAAGACATACTGCATTTACGACCATGGAAGAATTCGCGCAAGTAGAACGCCAATTGTTGGATCAATCTGTACGATTGACTTCACGGGAAGAGTACCTCGCGTGGGAAGAACGGTGCAACGAGTACGTCGAATCTTTAGAAGAGCACAGCCGCGTAAAACGCCCGCGATTATCAATCGGTGTTCAACAATCGTTGGTTGCTCGAATCGCGCGGCTCGAAGGACTGAAACATTCGTTGCGCAGACGTTTCGTGCACGAAGGTGCAGGACATTCGAGTATGGGACTTTTGTGGCGCGAGATAGACACGGCGTTCGATAGCCGCGTGTTAACTGGTGCATTGCTAAATTCAAACTATATCGAACCGCGCAACTTCCTTCAGGATGCGGGGACCATTGTGCTGGAGCATGTGCGGGGCGCTTTGAGTAAACGTCGAAACCTCAAAGTGAACACGGTGTTCAACGGCGAATTTGTGGCGGGTGACAAGCATGCTTGTAAAAGCATTAATACCCGAAACTGCGAACTCTTCGGCACATCCGATCTGCAGGAGTGGTACGAACGATGCGTCGTCGAACCCACCCTGGCATCGCTGGAAGAGTTCCAGGAACGCGATAGCGGATGGGCATTGACGAGAATCCTCAACCTGACCGTCAATGTCAATAAGTACAATCCGCTGCGCGCGGGATGTCACGTCAAATTGCCGCGGGAATTGTCTTTGAACAAAGCCACAATTAGCATACAATCCCCGGACAATGCATGCTTCGCGTGGGCAGTGGTCGCCGCTCTCCATCCCGCGGAAAGGCATTCCGATCGCTCAAGTTCGTACCCCGACTATGCTTCCGTGCTAAATCTCCAGGGCATTGAGTTCCCAATGTCTCTGGAGCAAATAGGGAAGTTTGAAGGGTTAAACAACATCTCCGTCAACGTGTACAGCTTCGAGGCGGAGAAAGAGTTGACGGTCTTTCCGCTGCGTCTCACCAGCCACAAGAGGGATCAACACGTCAATATGCTCTACACGCCGAATCAAGAACACGGTGATGTAGGGCACTTTGTACTAATCAAGGACTTGTCCCGGCTGGTGAGCGCACAGCTAAGCAAGCATGATGGAAAGAAATTCATCTGTGATCGGTACGTATAGAAAACTTGTGAAATGTTGAAATGTCTCACGAAACAATTAAATAAAAAAAAATTTCATGTTTTTGCAGATGCATGCACTACTTCAGATCTGCCGAGAAGTTGGAGGCGCATGCAGTGGACTGTGGACAAATGAACGATTGCGCCATCCTGCTGCCCAGCGAAGGTAAAAATTTCCTCAGCTTCGAAAACCACTGCAGGAAGGAGCGGCTCCCCTTCGTGGTGTACGCAGATCTGGAGTGCATCATCGAGAAAACAGAGGACAGCGACCGAATTGATGACAACAAATTACACACGTATCAACATCACAAAGTTCATAGTATAGCCTATTATATGCATTGCTCGTACGATACATCGCTATCGACGTATCGATGTTGCCGCGACGCGGATTGTGTTTCATGGTTCGTATACGAACTGAAAAAATTTGCAAATTTCGCCAAACCCATCTTGAGCAGTAATGTTCCCATGCTTGATTTAACCAACGAACAGTTGACGACATTTCACAATGCAACACACTCTCATATTTGTGAAGAATCATTCAAGGCTGACGATATACGAGTTCGCGATCATTGTCATCTGTCCGGACGGTTTAGAGGACCGGCACATTCGCAGTGCAATTTAAATTATAAAAATGCGTTTTACATCCCCATAGTTTTCCATAATTTGTCCGGCTACGATTCACATTTCATTATCGAGGAAATAGCTACCGCTTTCGACGGTCACGTTGATGTATTACCCATAACTAAAGAAAAGTATATTTCCTTCACAAAAAATGTCGAAGATACGGCTGAATCAGACTCGCGAAATTATATTAAATTACGATTCATCGATTCGTACAAATTTCTCAATACCAGTCTCGACAAATTAGCATCTTTTCTGACCACAGATCAATTAAAAATTTCACGATCCAAATTTGAAAAATTATCCACCGAAGATTTCAATTTATTGACGCGAAAAGGTGTCTTTCCGTACGAATACCTTGATTGCGCGAACAAGCTGCAGGATCCATGTTTACCACCGCGCGAGTCATTCTACAGTTCGTTAACGGGTAAGACTGTATCAGAAACCGATTACGCGCATGCCGAGACTATCTGGCAGCGTTTCGGGATTAGAACATTGGGCGAATACAGCGACTTGTATTTGAAAACAGATGTCTTGTTATTGGCAGATATTTTTGAAAATTTTCGCGAAAGTTGTATCAAGAGTTATGGACTAGATTCAGCGCATTATTATACTCTACCTGGTTTCACGTGGGATGCCATGCTAAAGCATACCAAAATTACATTTGAATTGCTCACCGACGTCGATATGGTCATGTTTGTTGAACGCGGTATACGCGGGGGTTTAAGCCAATGTTCCGGAAGATATGCACATGCCAATAATAAGTACATGCCATCTTACGACGCATCGGAAAAGTCATCGTACTTGATGTACTTTGACGTGAACAATTTGTATGGATGGGCAATGTGTCAGCCCCTGCCATATGCTAAATTTCAATGGGTCGAAGATGCTGCAAATTTTGACGTGTCTTCAATCCGTGTCGATTCGTCCACGGGATACATTCTCGAGGTAGATCTGGAATATCCGCAATGTCTGCACGACGCTCATGCTGATTTACCGTTCTGTCCGACGCGTGCCAAACCACCGGGCAGCAGACAGGACAAGTTACTCGCGACGGTATACGATAAGCAGCGTTACGTTATCCATTACCGCAACCTGCAGCAGTGCACGCGTCACGGTCTTCGTATTACAAAGATACACCGCGTGCTTCAATTCGCTCAATCTCCCTGGCTCTGCGATTACATTGAACTCAACACACGATTTAGAACAAGCGCGACAAATGATTTTGAAAAGAATTTATACAAATTGATGAACAACGCGGTATTCGGTAAAACTATGGAAAATGTGCGAAATCACGTGGACGTAAAACTTTTGACTCATTGGGAAGGGCGATATGGCGCGGAGGCAATGATCGCGAAACCGAATTTCCACAGCAGAAGTGTTTTTTCGGAAAATTTAATAGCTGTTGAATTGCGAAAACTCGAGGTGAAATTCAACAAACCGATATACGTGGGTATGTGCATTCTAGACATATCAAAAATTTGTTTGTATGAATTTCACCACGAGTACATGTCGCCAAAGCACGGGCCAAATTGCAAAATTCTATACACCGACACAGATAGCCTCATTTATCACATTCAATGTGACGATATCTACGAGACCATGAAACACAATATCGGTAGATTCGACACAAGCGATTATCCTATCGACAATGCATATAATATGCCGCGCGTAAATAAGAAGGTTCCAGGGCTGATGAAGGATGAAAATAACGGTGCGATAATGACCGAATTCGTAGGTCTTAGAGCGAAAATGTATGCACTGCGCGTAGACGGCAAAAAAGATACGAAAAAGGCGAAAGGCGTCAAGACCAACGTCATAGCTAGAACGATAACTTTCGACGACTACGCGCAGTGTTTGCTAAGGGAGATCGAAATGGTTCGCAGACAATCATGCATACGGTCTAAATTGCACAAAGTGTACACCATTTCGGAATCCAAAATCGCTCTAAGTCCCTACGATGAAAAGCGGTATATCGTACCCGATTCGACCGACACTCTGCCCTGGGGACATTATAATATCCCATTGTAAAATAGAAATTATTGTATTTATTATAAATAGTGGAATATCACACGCTCGCAAAATTTGAAAACTTCGTATCGACATGTTGTATAGTTTCATAAAGGCGATGGCGAAAAGTATATAATGAGAATAGGATTTTCGGAAGATTCATGTGGCGGTGAAGCCAATCATATCCATTTTTTCTATAAATTCCCTGAATGTAATGAAGAATTATGTATCTTTCTTCGCTATCCATGGGCTAGTAAATAACGATACATAATTCTTCATTACATTCAGGGAATTTATAGAAAA
Organism: Andrena bicolor; assembly: GCA_960531205.1. NCBI lineage: Eukaryota > Metazoa > Arthropoda > Insecta > Hymenoptera > Andrenidae > Andrena > Andrena bicolor. The sequence continues at coordinate 1,388,232 of CAUIJW010000012.1, forward strand.
ATGGATATGATTGGGTTCACCGAGACATGAATATTCCAGAATCCTATTCTCATTATATGTTTATCAACATCGCCTTTATGAAACTTTAGACTCATGCTGCGATGTTCAAAAGCATATAATGAGAATATTTCGATGATAAATCTCTGGTTGATTGCAAACTGATGGCATGTGCCTTTGAATGATATTATCGACGTCGCTTGCAGCAAAATGTTAAATAAATTATTATTGTATTTATTAACTCATTCATATAAATAGTGGAATTAATGTGTAAAAAAAAAAAAAATAAATAAAATAAAAAATTTTCACACATGTATATGTATAATTGTATTTATTGAACCATGTATTATTATTTTACAATACATTATTTTTATTTATCCAAGAATTGTGTGATTTATCAAAACCCAACCACTTGACGTACACCTTATCCCCCTTTCTACGCAACACTTTTTCCACTGGATACACATCAGGATCGGTGACGCGTTGCAGCTCGTGTTCATAGAATCCTCCGGCAACGGGTTTTCCACAGGAATCGACGAGCAGATACGTTGCAGGATTAGTTGCCTGTACTTTGGCTATCTTGAACACCTCCGTTGTCCAATTCGGCGTATAGCCTTTATCGAAGATGGTTTTAAATTTGCTCACGCGCACAAATTCGCCCAACTTGAATCTCGCTGGAGCAGCGATCTTTATGTTGTTGTATACGGTGGCTAGCAGCCTGTCGGCGATCACAGGGGTAACATCGCAAGGACGCATTTTGATGGTTCTATGTTTTCGTGCGTTATACTCTGCTAGCAGACGCGGTAGGGCATCGGTCCATCTATAGGTTCCATTGAGCGTAAACAATTTCCACATATTGTTCTTCAAAGTTCGATTGAAACGTTCTACGACAGAGGCCTTCATCACAGAATACGTCGAATAATGATTAATGTCATGCTTTGTCAAGAGTTTCTGCATATCGGCGTTGTAAAATTCTTTTCCTTGATCGGTTTGCAAATTTTTCGGATATCGATCTCTAAATATCTTTGCGAACGCTTTAGTAACCTCAGCGCCACTTTTAGTCTTGAGCGGCAACGCCCATGCATACTTGCTCAACACATCGATGATGGTGAGTATGTAGTGGTGACCCTGGTTGAATCGCGAGTATGGACGCATTTCTACAATGTCAGCTTGCCACAGATCGTCGTATCCGTGCAGTATGACGCGTCTCCGCGGGAAATGTCTTCGAGCTGGAGCATGCAATTCCTCAACTAGTTGTAGCTTCTTGTGACCATGGTTTTCTTCTTTACTCTTGGATTTCGATAATGATTGCATGTTTGATCGCAGAGGTGTCTTGGACACGAATGATGCGATAATTATCGGGTTCGTGCATTATGTGCTTCTCATCGGTCCGAGAAAATTCTGGACAAGTTGCTGCTCCGTAGCAAAAGCGGTTATAGCTTCTTTAACTTTACGAGTTTCGTTGTCCGGTTGTGGGATAGAATTCAACGCCTGCGATATCTTTTGAACGCTGTTTTGCAATGTCAGCATATCTCTTTGAAACATAACCAGCTTCCTCTCTAATTCTTCCTGCTGCTCTCTCAAAAGTTTAATACTCTTTTCCAAGTACAGTTTATTGACGGCATCGGTGTCGGCCACCGGCTGAGCTACGCGTCGTATCTTGCGTGATTTCGCATCAAAGTCGGCACCAGCCACGCAAAGGGCGTTATCTCGCATGTAATTTCGAAGCAAACCGCTCCATTTGTAATAGTCCATTCTAGCTGCTCCACTCTTCTCGAGCGATACCCCAAATTTGTTGATCGGCATCTCGATGCATACAGTGCGCATCGTTCGCGCGCGGTTTAATTTATAATGAGGCCTACCTCGCGGAGTTCCTCAATAATCGATAGAATTTCTGGATCGTGAGAGTTGTTACCCGCCTGACGTGACGCTTCCAGCAAACGCAATCGACCCACCAGCTCGTTGGGATCGTCCCAGTGTACGTAATCGATCTTGTTATCGTTTACCACCATGACTCGTGGTACCGTTAGACCTTTTCCCGCCCTAGTAGTCGATGCGCGAGGGAGTAGCGGTGCAATTACATATTTGTACTTGTGTCCCTTGTTGCTCAATATGGGATTTTTAGCACCATGACCGCGTCTGTAAGCGTTCGTCGCCAGCAGTATACTTTTGTATTTTTGTTTATCGGCATCGGTGTATACAGCATCATCGGGAATTCTCTTGAAAATCAGTTCGTAAAGACCGGGTGTTCCTCTGTATTTTACACCATCTATGATTATATTATCATCCATGTCTATATCGAAAGCCTTATCCCCAAGCCTCGTTCCACTATTGCCAAAGTATACGCCGTACACATAGTCCATTGTTGTATCCTTATCACCACTTAGGATCGCGCTCATGTATTTTTGCCCCAGCGGGCCGAAATGACTGCGAAACGTTTCTTGTCCCTCGGACGTTTGGAATTGCTGTCTAATAGATGTTACAAACGACTCATTGGGACTAGTTTCGAAAACGTCATCATCAACGGCTGAGAGCGATTGCACATTGGGTAATGTACTTATTGGCGTGGGTGGAGCCAGAGTATCGTTTGATCCGACATTCTGTCGTTTCCGCTTCGATTGAACTGGTGTCGAGGTTATGGGTGAATATTCCGCTGACATGTGTTGTTTCCAATTTCTTTTGCGCGATGTGTTCTGTTTCGGATGGATTTTTTTAGGCGTTAATGTTTCATTCCCTTCAACGTCTGTGCTCATCGGCGGTGATGTGCCAGCTTCCGCCGCTGCGGTATTTTCCGCAATATGTTTCAGGGGTTCGACGATAGGTTTGAAGTATCTCTCCAAAGCGATATCTTCCTCCATCTTGCCAGTCTTCAAAGCCTGATGTTTCCGACGAATGGCTTCGCTGGTTTTTGCAATTTCCTTCGCTATTCTCTCGCGATCCTTAATCTCCAGAGTATCGATATCAATCATCATTTTGTTGCAAACGTTGCGTTCCCACCGACGTGTTGACGACAATTGACCATCTCATGGTACGGCAAACTGGTTAAATCCCTTTCTATAACGTCCATTGGACATCGCGCTATCCTTGTCTATCACCACGAAACCATACTCCCGTTGCCAACAATTACGACACAAAGCGCAGAAATCCTCGTAAGGCATGTCGGTGTTTACGTGATCGTTGTACACGTGTTTCAAGTTGGTACCATCCTGTTTAAACAGAATCAACAGATTCGCGTTGTCACGTATAAGATGTTTGGGAATCTTTGCATACGTCTGACAGAGATAGAAACAGTCAACGTTCGAGTGGCGTCCCATTGCAAAGTACTCTCGTATCGTATCTTGCTTGTCGCATGCCACGTCATCAAAGATAAAAATGGAATTTGGAAGCGATTCGCTCGGTGGGATGACATCACTGTAATTCGAAAACGTAAAGTAGCCAATTTCATCTATCGGAGTCAATAAATTCTCCAAGTACTGATATTTCGGCTGTTGCAACGACTTGGAATACACGTACACGTTCTCGAAGCGGACGCCGTGAGGACTTTCCAACAAGCTGACCAGCACGTTGGTTTTTCCACAATTTGATGGACCACAAATGACGCAGCGGATAGTGTTTGGTAGCATGCTACCATGCCTGCGTCCTGTTTTCGACGACATCATTTGCGATTTATCGTCAAAATTTGTCACGCGTATCGTTACAGGTTGTCGCACGAATCGCACCGTCCCCGCGAACCGTGAAAAATGATTTTGATACGTCAAGGCTGTGATGCGCCCTATTTATAGGTCCGCGCCGAAACACGGCGGTTCAGTATTCAAAATGCTTCTGATCCTGTCGGATAATTACGATATTCGAGACCTAACCTCTGAGCAGTTGAAATATATACCAAAGATTATTCTACTGCGAGAGTTTGGCAGACACATTGATCAGTTGTGGGACAGGCTCCCCGAGCATATAAAAGCCGATTTCGAGGTTCGACAGTATCGCCGGTGCTTGGAACATTATAATCGCCCTTGGCAGCGTACGCATATCGACGGTCCAGCACCATTGATTAAAAACTGTAGCGAATGTCGCCGATGAGAGTAAAGAAAGGTCGTGGTTTGTTAAATCGGGCGATAAACGCGCTACCTATCGAATTACACATTCCAGGATATCAGTTTTGTGGTCCAGGAACTCATCTAGCAAAACGATTGGCTAGAGGGGATCGAGGTATCAATCCGTTGGACGCAGCGTGTCGCGAACACGATATTGCGTATTCGCGTAGCAACGACCTGGACGAAAGGCACGCGGCAGATAACGTTCTCGCTGACAAAGCGCGAAAACGCATCGTTGCGCGAGATTCGACTCTGGGTGAAAGAGGCGCTGCTACAGCTGTTTGGGCAGCTATGAAGGCCAAGACGAAGATCGGAATGGGGATGAAAACAAAAACCCGCAAAAGGACTCCAAAGAGAGCATCGCAAAAGCGGATTCTTCCGGTGGCAAAACGGGGTGGTATATTACCACTTCTCCCGCTGTTGGGTGTTCTCGGATCATTAGCTGGTGGAGCGGCGGGGATCGCCAAGGCGGTAAACGATAATAAGGCGGCGCAACATCAGCTGCAGGAAATGCAACGCCATAATCGCTCCATGGAAGGTCGCGGACTTTATCTCGCGCCATACAAGCGTGGCCAGGGAATATCCAAACGAAAAAAAAAAACGCCGAAAAGAAAATAAAAATGCCCGCGGGCGTAACTACCGATGCGCAATTGGAGGAGTTGGCAAAACTTATGCGTATTCCATTCTTTAGAGGTGTTTTTATGCGCAACGCGTTACCAGCTGGTGGAGTACGTCGAAACGAGAGCGGTATCGTAAATTTGGACAATGTCGAGGGGCCGGGGACTCATTGGGTGGCATATGCGAAGAGAGGGTGTCGAGCTATATATTTCGACAGCTTTGGGAATCTTCAACCGCCTATGGAATTGGTAAAATATCTGGATAAGGATGCTGTAAAAATTGAATACAATCGAACGTCTTATCAGAAGTACGATCAGAGCAATTGCGGACAACTATGTCTACGCTTTCTACAAACGATCAGCGCCAAATTTAAGGATTGACTTCCCGCCACTCTGATTCAGTACTAGTCGAGCAGTTCGAGCGGAATATGTCGTTAACATTCACTCTAACCGACAAGAGTAGCATCCTCGCGGTGAGCTACTTTCCACCCATAGATTTGAGCGATGATGATTACGAGCTTGGTCTAACAACCTTTGAAACTTATCACACAATACCGAACATCGACACGAGCAACGATAAATTCTACTTCATCGTAAACTATGATATCAACAACAGTGCCGACACCGCTTATGGATACATTACGATTCCCCATGGCTCCTACGAACTAAACGCCATTGCCAAGTACTTGAAGCAGCGATTACTCGAGCGGTACCCTTAAAAAAAAAATCTCGGTGGCACCGATGACAGCAGCGATGACGGTGACAATGATGCGTATCCTATAGTGTTGCGTCCCAACAACAACACCATGAAAAGTGAGCTGTACTGCCGATTCGCCGTAGACTTTACAAAGCCCAATAACATTGGATCGCTATTGGGATTCTCGACGAATCGGGTGTTAGAACCAGGACGATGGCACGAATCGGACGATCCAATTAATATCATGAACGTGAACATTATTCGCATAGAATGTAGCGTGACCGCTGGTGCGTACAACAATGGGAGCCGTGTACATACGATACATGAATTTTCTCCGAGAGTTCCACCAGGATATAAGATATCGGAAACGCCCGCACAGATCATTTACCTTCCAATCACCGCACGGGTCCTTACGGATCTGACGATACGCGTTGTGGATCAAGACGGACGGTTGCTCGATTTTAGAGGTGAAGAGATTACAATCAGACTGCACGTGCGAAGACGACGACGATAATACGTGTGGTGCGAAAGAAATGCTTGTATTGAACGACTCCAGAAACCCGTTTGTTCCAAGTGAAATTGTTTACAACACCAACAACTGCAACAGCTCTGATCACGCTAAAAAGAAGAGGCTCAGTGCTGTGAACATTGCATTTTTGAAATCTTTGGGATTCATTGTGCGCATTTAAGTTGAAAAAATGGCTGATATTCTAAGCATTGGAGGGAAGCCGACGTTTGATGATCGCATCGTCAAGCTCGAGACTCACACATACAATCCATACGTTAACACAACGTTTGGATACAGCGATGAGATAAGAATACCGATACAGCAGCAGGATTTATACACATTGCCGTGTGAAAGTTTCCTCTATGTGGAGGGGAAATTGAAGATAAATAAGGCAAATGATGCGTTAACGGTGATGTTAGGAAATAATTGTGTGGCGTTCTTATTCGATGAGATTCGATACGAGCTGAATGGCGTGGAGATTGATCGCAACAGAAACGTTGGAATAACTAGCACGCTTAAAAACTATGTATCACTGACATCTGACGAAGACAAAAATATGGAGAATGCCGGATGGGGCTTGAAACGCCGCGATGGGCTAATAGTGAAAAATCATTTCAATTTTTGCATCCCACTCAAATATTTGCTAGGATTTTGCGAGGACTACAAACACATGATTATTAATGCGCGTCACGAATTGATTTTAATACGATCGCGCAACGACAACAATGCTCTGATAGGATCACCGATGTTGGAACCAGAAATTGAATTATTTAAACTACAATGGCGGATGCCTCATGTGACGCTGAACGACATTAATAAGCTATCGTTGCTACGTACTTTGGAAAGTGGTCAAAACCTGAGCATTTGTTTTCAATCGTGGGATCTGTACGAGTATCGTCTGTTACAGAGCGCAACCAAGCATTCGTGGGCCGTGAAGGCATCCGCACAGCTGGAGATGCCGCGATGCGTGATCCTTGCTCTACAGACTGGTCGAAGGAATGTGATGAGCGAAGACGTTACTAAGTTCAACAACTGTAAATTGACCAATGTAAAACTTTTTCTCAACTCGGAATTTTATCCATACGATGACATGAACTTGGACTTTGACAAGAATAAGCATGCCATCTTGTACCACATGTATACGCAATTCGGTAAATCGTATTATGGACATAGTTGCAACGAGGCATTATTCACCGTGGCTGAATTTTTACAATTTGGTCCCATCGTGGTGATTGATTGTTCGCGACAAAATGAGTCGATCAAGAATGGCACCGTGGACGTGCGCATAGAATTCGAGTGTACAGAGGATGTGCCGGCTAATACTACAGCCTACTGTCTGATTCTGCACGATCGGGTGGTTGAATACAATCCGCTGACAAACGTGGTGCGCAAAATGAATTAAATTGCCACGCTACTTGCCCGCCCTCTTCTGTGTCAAATTTCATCGTGAAAATCGAGATGCTTTACGAGAAAGACTGCATTCTCCTGTCTGTCTCGGAAACGAACGGACCTCTAAATTGTACCGATAATGGCTGTACCAACATTCGTTGACCTGCAAGGGTTCATCGTCGATGGAAAATTTATCGCGAAGGAAGTGGCTGTCCTACGAAAGGGGACAATTCTCTCACACTATATTTTTGGGAGTCCTATGCCACAATTTCTTCTTACAAAATCCGACAAATCAAGCATTCGATGGTTGGTAGCAAAACATCATGGACTACGGTGGGACGATGGAGACGTTCCGTACAGTATGGCTAAACAGCTAATTACGAAAGCTGTAGCTGATGCGATCGACGAAGAAGATGACACATCCCATATAGTATACGTTAAAGGGTTGCAGGAACGCGAATGGCTTGCGGATTTCCTCGATGAAAATACCAGAGCGGATGTGATCATCGAGACGCTGGACATTGAATACGAGGATATCAAATCTCTAAATAAGCTAAATGTAGTTGATGCTCTGCGATGTGACAGACATGCAAAGCACTGTGCCTTGCAAAATGTATTTAAAATATTCAACTGGTGGTCTAAACGCCAGAGAGAAATGCTTAAATAAAATATAATCAATTTTTAATACATAAATGTTTTTTTTTCTTCACCCTCCCCAACCTCCTGCATGTACGCTAGATTAAGACGATAGTTGTAATTATTATGTAGAAACCGTTCAATACCCGTTCGATACACGTCCAATACCCGTTCAATACCCGTTCAAAACCGTTCAAAGCCGTGCAATACCCGTTCGATTCGCGTTCAATACCCGTTCAAACCCGTTCAAACCCGTTCGATACCCATTCGATTCGCGTTCAAAGCCGTTTGTTCAAACCCGTTCAAACCCGTTCGATACCCATTCGATTCGCGTTCAAAGCCGTTTGATACCCGTTCGATACCCATTCAAAGTGATGTGGTCTAGCTGAATGATGTGTCAAAGAAGAAGGGAAAGAAGATGCGAGCGAATAAGGAGAGGATGGTCAGTGACGAAGATACGTGCAAGAGGATGGTCAGCGAAAATGCGGGTGGAGAACAAAGGCTTCTTACTTTTGCAAAGCTATGCACTTCTCGATTTTAAGTTATGACTTAGATGCATGAGCCTGGAGATGCAGCGAGACCATTTGTCATCATACTGTGGCAGCAGACAGTTGAAAGTAGTTTCAAGCAAAGTATTGAAAGAAGAAGAAAATGGGTGTAACCAGGATTGCTCCGGAGTGTGACAGTGAGGTATGTACTTATCAATATTGTAGCATTTATCGCGTTTAACCTTTTAAATCGAGCGAGATTAAATCGTAGGTTTCTATATTCTAGCGTTCTCCACCCGAATCGCCAACGTGGTCGGCGGATTGGGGCTCGCCACCGGCGTCGCCGCCATCATCGTCCTCGCCGCCATCACCGCCCTCGCCACCAGCATCGCCATCTCCACCTCCACAGGTATGTAGTGCATTATTATTTTTTTTGTTTCTTTTTTTTAAAAAATGTATCAGTGTTATATCATCGTTTGTGTCTATGTTCTAGGGTATACACCTTCAAGATTTGGTGGAGTGGCTGGCGAACTTGGAACGCATAGCGCTCCAGGTTGCACCGCTGCATGTTTTCATACAGCGGTCGGGGCCGGTGATCGGCCCAGTGGTCGACGCGAGGGTGTCACGGCGGGCGCCGCGGCGGGCCCCCTACTGGATTCCACGGCCAGCATCCCACCCATCGTCCCCAGCACCCTCATCGTCCCCAGCACCATCATCGCCCCTGTCGCCCCCCTCGCCTCCCTCACCCTAGAATAGTTCTTATTTTATTATTTTATTTTTATAATCTATTTTATATTTTATATTCATTTCTTTTTTATTATATTTTATATTTCTATTTTTATATTTATATTCTATTTTATATTTATATTTCTATTTTATATTTTATATTTTATATTCATTTTTTATTATTATTACATTTTATATTTCTATTTTATACTTATATTCATTTTTATTATATTTTATATTTCTATTTTTTTATTTATATTCTTTTTTTATGTTTATTATCATAAATATAGTTTTTGTAACAATATATATTTTAAACACATATTATTTGTCAATTTTATTCACCCGTCTTCCTCCTCTCGCCACATAATTTTAAGATTCGACGCTGCATAATTCTATTTCGCTCGAGCGTTCTTCACACCATGAAAATGATGTCACCCTGCACAGCTGCTCCATAGGATTCAAGTTACACGCGATCGCGCGTCCCTCCCCGAAGACGCGGTGTGAAAACGCTGATCTTTCCCGACATTGTCCGAAACAATTCCATCGTATAATGATTTGGAAAAATATTTGGGGGTTGTCCCCTCACTCTGAAAAAAAAAATTTTTGGGGTTGGTCAAGGTTTTGACCGAGATTTTTTTGAGGGTCATTCCCCCTTCCGACGGTGGGTCCGGTCTGGAGAGGCCTCTGCGGCGGCTCGGCCCGGAGTGATCCCCTCCACGATCGCGGCTTCCCCCACTCCGCGGCTCGTGCGCGCGCAACCTGTCTTCCTCTCCCCGCAGGCCCCGCGCCCATGTTTCCCTCCGCCGCACTCCCCCGCGCGCCGCCACTTCCCCCCCGCCCCCGCGCTCCCCTCAGAGGACCTGGGTTAGAACTGTCCTAGACATACTACTGTTGTAGTCTTTAGGGATGTATAAACATATCTCGAAGGATTTTTTAACATTTTGGAAACTGTCGATTTTATGTAAGCGATTTTATGTTTTTGAATGTAAGCGCTAACTTTTTATCAATAAATTCTAACTAAGAAAGTGGGAAACGGATGGAGATGAGGTTTATGGTGATTTGTAGAGAAGACACTGAAGTTTTAAAGAAAAATTATTGCAGTTTAAAAAAAAAAATTTGAACCGTTTTTGTGAAATTATTTTAAACAGGTGCAGCTTTTTTAACATGGGGCGCGATTTTAAAAATCTAAAAAAAATCAGATTATAGTTCTATCCTTCCCCTTCATGGTCTAATTGTCAAAAATATGGACATTTTAAAATTGGCTGTGTAAAAATTGCCGAAAGTTGACGCTGCGTCAAATTACACCGGCTCGACTGACTGAGCCGTTCGGTACTCGAAGTGGTCAAGCGGCTATATCTGCTATTCTTATACAGTATTCTCGAATGTGGTAAGTATTTGTAAAAAAATGAAGAAGGAAAATTTTGAGTGTTTTTTATGCTCAGCATAGTACGGTAACTCAATTTTTGGTGTTCGCAATATTTTCCTTGAAACAAAGGTGACCCTCAATTTTTTAAATGGAATGCTGCATATTTGATTATCCAATATGAAAGCGACTATCAAGACAAATTCAACCATATGATATACTATGACCTTCAAGACTACACATGGTTAGGACTGCAAGATGAAATTCAATCTACTAGTAACTAGATAGATAGTTCGATATATTTATTTCATTCCTAACCATGTACAGGGTGATTGGCTCGGTACGCCTGATCCGCCTGGCAAGCGTGACGAGGTCAACCCCCCGTGGTGTCTCTCCGAAGTTAAGGCTTTCGACCCTCGAAGGGGCTGGAGTACCTATTAAGAAATGAGAAATCTTCGAATTCCTCATTTCTCATCAGATCTGTGCGGAAGCGACGCCAATGGATTCCTGGCGTTCCGTCGATTAAAATCATACCAAATATCATGCAAATCGGACTAGTTTGACACAAACAACTTGTATTCCCTATGTAAAAGTTGTCCGATTTACACGACATTTGGCATGATTTTCATCGGAAAACCCCAAGGAATCCATCGGCGACACTTCCATATCCATACGATAAAGAATAAAGAATTATTTTATTTCTTAAACAGGTACAGGGTAATTCTGGAGCAACGCCCGTCAAGGAGATGCGGCCCCTGGTACCCCGTGGCGGGGACAGTCCTTCGCAGGGCCTCACTCAATTTTTATGGCTTTTTCCGGAAAAAGGTACGAATCCTGGGTCGAGCGTAACGAATTAGGGTCGAACCCCCGCAGTCCTTGTGAAGATATATCAGTTCAAAGTTGACGATCGAAATTTAACGCGCTACTTTAAAATTTATTTTCAGATTATCCAGTATACCTATCAGAGTAAGTAGTATTGTACAGGGTCATCCGTTAAAACCGCAACTTACACGCGCGCGAACAGGTAAAATGGCAACAGCGCCTCACGGCGTTCGAAAGGTTGCCAGGGACTGCTAGGCAGCACTGATGCCCGTACTTCGAAATTTTTAGGATGGTCTCCTTCAAATTATCGTCGCAAAGAGTTATTTGAAATTTTCCGGCCCGAGTTGAAGAATTTGGGGCCTTTATCGTATAACTTTTGAACAATAAAAGATATCGGAATGCAATCTGCGCCGACAAATGAGGAAAAATTATTCCCTCTTAATGATGGATAATTTAACATATTTTACGTTTACTTAATTTTTCTTTTATCCATTTTTTAACCATAATTGTTTAAAAAGCTTTTGCAAACTGTTTATTTAATAATGTACTTAACGCTGTTTTTAAAATTCGTGGTGTTGATAAACAATAGGCTAGTTGTTTCTGTATCATTACTTTCATAAATTGAGAAATTAAATTTTTATTCAATTATGTGTTAGTTCTACAGACCTCAGAATCTATTGTTCTGGTTTTCTCTTTTATGACTTTATCCTTAATGCGGTGCATACCTAGATCAGACGTAAGGGGTAATTAATGGGACGTGTCTTTGATTGTAGCGGTGTTTGAATTTTTTTTCTAGAATTTTTGTGTTTGAATGTTTTAGCTACTTGACGCCACGCCTATACTAGCCTCCGTTAATGTCATTTTTTGGAACGATGTGCCATTATTGTGGCTTTTACAAGCAGGTGGCGAAAAATCTCTGCGTACAAGGGTATAGCGTCGCGATCAACCTTGTCGCAGCTAAAATTTTCGAAATTGAGGCGGGTACGAGATCAGTTGACATTATTTTCAAACCTCATTACAATAATCTGGGGTGCGAGTGGTAAACCGATCATAAAAGCGGAGCGCGCGGCTCGATTACCTGGGCCGGGAAATTCCCAATACCTAGCTCTTTGCGACGCTAAAATTTTCGAAGCTTGGGCATCACTCTTGTCCATCGATCGCCGGCAGCTCTCCGCTGGGCCGGTGCATGGTTGTAGTGGAATGCGTCCGTCGTGAGGCGTTGTTGCCATTTTACAGGTTCGCGCGCGCGGGGGTTGCAGGATTAAACAATGACCCTGTACATACAGGGTGTCCCAGCTAACACTGGACAGAGCTATATCTCCTAAAGTATTGTTATTAAAAATCTGAAAAAATTAGGGAATGCATGGTACGAGGGGACCATCTTTTTCGCCCGAACGAATTTTTTTTTCGATTATTATTTTAAAAGATACGATGATCAAGTTCGGATTTTCAAATGGCACTAACTTTTTGGAAGTCCTGAGTTGATAGTGCGTTAAAAGACAAAATCAATAAGCTATAATGTATACACTTTATTTCCACTGGTTTTTAAGATATTTCGCTTGCAAATTTCCTGATTTTCAGTGGAAAAACCGTCCCTGGACTGGCAAGGACCGGGGTCAGTTTTACTGTCGTCACGGGTAGCACTGCCTTTTGAAATAGATACCTACCTGCCAAAGGTCTACCCCGGCCCACGGGCTGGACAATTATTTTCCGTCAGAAATGCCACTTAGGAAGGTACATCTGCAGTATCGAGAAGCGCACCGTTACTTTTATTTCGCACTTGCTTCTACGCTCGGATGACCGGTTCTTTTGGGAGGGATGCACGTTCGATTGATTAGGTTAGAAGGTGTGAAAGTTGCTAGACAAAATATCAACCATCGGAATATCAGAACCAATCGGATTTGCATCCCTCACAAACGGCTGCTCTCTTGAAGAGGCCTTCTTCACAGAAATACCTCCTCCCCAATGCCCGCCTTCTCTCGCACGGAATACGTCAACGCATGCTTCTGTTTTAATATCGGAGCTCGTGTTTATACTCGAGAGGACCACGCGTGGACAGCGGGTTACCCCTTTTCTTCCTGTGTCTCTCCACGAGGAGTATTGACGGTAGATTGTAGGAGCGTAGATGTCTCGATGCCAGTTATTGAATACAGGAGAGGATAGAAACATTTTATTACAAAACACACATGTACTATAATTAAAGTAAATCGTATTCCTCTCGGGCAGGAGTCGCCCGACGGTCGTCGACGAGATGCGGCCTGGTACCCCGTGGCGGGGACAGTCCTTCGCAGGGCCTCACTCGATTTTTATGGCTTTTTCCGGAAAAAGGTACGAATCCTGGGTCGAGCGCAGCGAATTAGGGTCGAACCCCGGCAGTCGAGGGTCTAATATCCATTACAACGTCGTAAGAAATTTTTTTCTTCATCGTATCGAAAGGGAAATGACGCCGATGGATTCCTTATGTTTTTCCGATGAAAATCATACCAAATATCATGCAAATCGGGCTACTTTGACACAAGCTACTTGTATTCCTTATGTAAAATTTGTCCGATTTGCACGACATTTGGCATGATTTTCATCGGAAAACCCCAAGGAATCCATCGGCGACACTTCCATATCCATACGATAAAGAATAGAGAATTATATTATTTTATAAAAAGATACAGGGTAATTCTCTCGCTACGCCTGTCACCCCGTGGCGAGGACAACACCCCGCAGTGCCCATCGAATTTTATGGCTTTCGGTCCTCGGAGGGTTTGGAATATCATTAACACGTGAGATTTTTATGACTTTTTCCGGAAAAAGGTACGAATCCTGGGTCGAGCATAGCGAATTAGGGTCGAACCCCGGCAGTCGAGGGTGTCACATCCATTACAGCATATTAAAAAATTATTTTCTTCGTCGTATCAAAAGGACAGTGCCGCCGATGGATTCCTTATGTTTTTCTGATGAAAATCATACCAAATATCGTGCAAATCGGACAACTTTTACATCAGGTGTACAAATAGCCTCTGTCAAAGTAGCCCGATTTGCATGATATTTGGTATGATTTTCATCGGAAAAACATAAGGAATCCATCGGCGTCATTTCCCTTTCGATACGATGAAGAAAAAAATTTCTTACGACGTTGTAATGGATATTAGACCCTCGACTGCCGGGGTTCGACCCTAATTCGCTGCGCTCGACCCAGGATTCGTACCTTTTTCCGGAAAAAGCCATAAAAATCGAGTGAGGCCCTGCGAAGGACTGTCCCCGCCACGGGGTACCAGAGGCCGCATCTCTTCGACGAGCGTTGGGCGACTCATGCCCGAGAGGAATACGATTTACTTTAATTATAGTACATGTGTGTTTTGTAATAAAATGTTTCTATCCTCTCCTGTATTCAATAACTGGCATCGAGACATCTACGCTCCTACAATCTACCGTCAATACTCCTCGTGGAGAGACACAGGAAGAAAAGGGGTAACCCGCTGTCCACGCGTGGTCCTCTCGAGTATAAACACGAGCTCCGATATTAAAACAGAAGCATGCGTTGACGTATTCCGTGCGAGAGAAGGCGGACATTGGGGAGGAGGTATTTCTGTGAAGAAGGCCTCTTCAAGAGAGCAGCCGTTTGTGAGGGATGCAAATCCGATTGGTTCTGATACAATCTGCTCCCTATGGTTGATATTTAGTTTAGCAACTTTCACACCTTCTAACCTAACCAATCGAACTTGCATCCCTCCGAAAAGAACCGGTCATCCGAGCGTAGAAGCAAGTGCGAAATAAAAGTAACGGTGCGCTTCTCGATACTGCAGATGTACCTACCTAAGTTGCATTTCTGACGGAAAAGAATTGTCCAGCCCGTGGGCCGGGGTAGACCTTTGGCAGGTAGGTATCTATTTCAACAGGCAGTGCTACCCGTGACGACAGTAAAACTGACCCTGGTCCTTGCCAGTCCAGGGACGGTTTTTCCACTGAAAATCAGGAAATTTGCAAGCGAAATATCTTAAAAACTAGTGGAAATAAAGTGTATACATTATAGCCTATTGATTTTGTCTTTTAACGCACTATCAACTCAGGACTTCCAAAAAGTTAGTGCCATTTGAAAAACCGAACTTGACCATCGTATCTTTTAAAATAATAATCGAAAAAAAAATTCGTTCGGGCTGAAAAGTTGGGCCCCTCGTACCATGCATTCCTTATTTTTTTCAGATTTTTAATAACAATACTTTAGGAGATATAGCTCTGTCCAGTGTTAGCTGGGACACCCTGTATATATATATATATATAATAATATATATATATCTGTACACATATGTAATTTAAGATACAGTTCCTTTACACTGAATTATTAAAATAATTTTTTAAATTTTAATTTAATATTTATGTTGTAAATGGTTGTTTAATATTTATTTAAAAAAATAATTATAATTAAATTTGTTTTTTGTATACAACTAAATTAATATTTATATGGCTGCTGTATATAAACTAATCTGCAAAAATGAACAAGGATGCGCATAATTGCAAAAAAGTATATACATGGTAACATTAAAAATAAAATACTTTTTACAATATCTAGAAATTAAGACACATTTTTCTAATTGTCGTTTCATTATATACCTGTGTCTGTAAAAATATGAATTATACTGGGTGATTAATATACCCTTCGCAAATATAAAGATATTTTAAAAATAGAACAATACTTCGACTACTATGTAACGGACACGTCTCAGAAATGTCTGTTCCAAGATGTCTTAACAGCGTCTGGTACAGACATGTTAAAGACACACGCTACAGACGTCTTAAACACACCTGCTATATACGTCTTAAAGACACACGCTACATACGTCTTAAAGACACACGCTACATACGTCTTAAAGACACACGCTACAGACGTCTTACATACACCTGAGTAGTAAGGCTAAGGGGATTCTAACTCAGGTCCTCTGAGGGGAGCGCGGGGGCGGGGGGAAGTGAGGGCGCGCGGGGGAGCGCGGCGGAGGGAAACATGGACGCGGGGCCTGCGGGGAGTGGAAGGTCGGTTGCGCGCGCACGAGCCGCGGAGTGGGGGAAGCCGCGATCGTGGAGGGGATCAGTCCAGGCCGAGCGGCCGCGGAGACCTCTCCAGACCGGACCCACCGTCGGAAATTTTTCAGAGGTGGAATGACCCCCAAAAAATCTATTTCAGACATGACCCGCCCTCAGAAATTTTTTTCCCCTAATATTTTACCCCCCCCCCCCCCCAACACAGAGAAATAATAACTTTTATTGGTGATCAAATAAAGGAGGGAAAGAGGCAGCGTGGCGAGGAGAGAAGGAGGGTAAATGAAATGAAAACAATGAAATATGTTTAAGAATATATTGTTACAATAAAAAACATAAAAATAAAAAAAAACAAAAAATAAAAAAAAATGAAAAAAAATTATGGCCTCGGTGGCGATGGGGGCGACGGCGGCGGCGTAAATTCGCCCGCCGCCCACTCGGGTGGTGGCGATGGGGGCGACGGCGGCGGTGTTAGTAAACCCCCCCCAAACCACTCGAGGGGCGAGGACGGTGTCGGCGGCGAGGACGGCGTCGGCGGCGAGGACGGAGGCCACCAGGGTGGTGTGGCAGATGACGACGACGACCCCGGAGGCGTCCACATCACGGATGGTGGCGATGTTGATCTCGGGGGCGTCATCACCCACCCCTGCAGCGACTGCGGCCTGCTGACATCAATCCACCCAGTTTCTCGCGGTGATGGAGGCCGCGGTCGCCGCAGGGGCCCCACCTGCCTGTGGGGCACCCACGGTTGTCTCAACCTTTCCGCCATGGCAGGGCCGATCACCAGCCCCGAACGCCGTCGCGGCTCCTGGTCCTAGTCAGCCTCCTCCTCCAGGAGCCGCGCCAACATCCCCAAACGCCTCATGAGGAAGTCGTTGTTCTAGAACATACACACAAACGTCGATATAATATTAATACTTCAAAACGGATAAAAAAGAAAAAAAGAAAAAAACACAAAGTATTACACACGATTGGAGGCGGCGACGGCGATGGCGACGGCGTCGGCGTCGGCGTTGGCGGTGGCGAGTTCTGGAAAATAGAACCCACGATATAACACTGACACAACAGCCGTCTGATTTGATCTCACTCGATTTCAACGGTTAAACGCGATAAATGTTAAAATATATTTTAAAGTACATACCTCAAAGACGTCGGAGCATGGCTCCTCGTCCCACTCGGGTGCAATACGTTGTAGTCCCATTTTTAAATAATTCCAACTCAAAAATTATCACACAAAAACTTTTAATAAAATTATGAACTGAACTTCTGCTCTGGAAGTTTTGAATGCAACTGGTCTCGCTGCATCTCCAAGCTCTCGCATCTAAACTCATAACTCGAAATCGAGAAGTGCATAGCTTTGCAAAAGAAGAATGTCTTCGTTCTCCCACCTACATTTTTTTTCGCTGATTATCCTCCAGCACTTATCTTCATCACTGCCCATCCTCTCCTTTTTCACACGCGTCTTCTTTCCCTTCTTCTTTGACGCATCATTCAGCTAGACCATATCACTTTGAACGGTTTTGAACGCGAATCAAACGGGTTTTGAACGGGTATCGAACGTGAATCGTACCACTTTGAACGTGTATCGATCGGGTATTGAACGATGTTGAACGGCTTTGGACGCGAATCGAACGGGTATCGAACGGTATTGAACGGCTTTGAACAGGTATCGAACGGTTTTGAACGCGAATCGAACGGCTTTGAACAGGTATCGAACGGTTTTGAACGCGAATCGAACGGGTATCGAACGGTATGGAACGGGTATTGAACAGGTATCGAACGGTTTTGAACGCGAATCGAACGGTTTTGAACGATGTTGAACGGCTTTGAACAGGTATCGAACGGGTATTGAACGACTTTGAACAGGTATCGAACGGGTATTGAACGGTTTTGAACGCGAATCGAACGGTTTCTATATAATAATTAAAACTATCGTCTTAATCTAGCGTACATGCAAGAGGTTGGAGAGGGTGAAGAAAAAAAAAACATTTATGTATTAAAAATTGGTTATATTTTATTTAAGCATGTCCCTCTGGTGTTTAGACCACCAGTTGAATATTTTAAATACATTTTGCAAGGCACAGTGCTTTGCGTGTCTGCCACATCGCAGAGTATCAACTACATTTAGCTTATTTAGGGATTTGATATCCTCGTAGTTAATGTCCAGCGTCTCGATGATTACGTCCGCTCTGGTATTTTCGTCGACGAAATCCGCAAGCCAGTCGCGTTTCTGCAACCCTTTAACGTATACTATATGGGATGTATCATCTTCTTCGTCGATCGCATCAGCTACAGCTTTCGTAATTAGCTGTTTAGCCATACTGTACGGAACGTCTCCATCGTTCCACCGTAGTCCGTGATGTTTTGCCGTCAACCACCGAATGCTTGATTTGTCGGATTTTGTAAGAAGGAATTGTGACATAGGACTCCCAAAAATATAGTGCGAGAGAACTGTTCCCTTGCGTAGGACAGCCACTTCCTTCGCGACAAATCTTCCATCGACGATGAACCCTTGCAGGTCAACGAATGTTGGTACAGCCATTATCGGTACAATTTAGAGGTCCGTTCGTTTCCGAGACAGACAGGAGAATGCAGTCTTTCTCGTAAAGCATCTCGATTTTCACGATGAAATTTTTGTATGATTTTGACACAGGAGATGGCGCGCAAGTAGCGTGGCAATTTAATTCATTTTGCGCACTACGTTTGTCAGTGGATTGTATTCAACCACCCGATCGTGCAGAATCAGACAGTAGGCTGTAGTATTTGCCGGCACATTCTCTTTACACTCGAATTCTATGCGCACGTCCACGGTGCCATTCTTGATCGACTCATTTTGTCGCGAACAATCAATCACCACGATGGGACCAAATTGTAAAAATTCAGCCACGGTGAATAATGCCTCGTTGCAACTATGTCCATAATACGATTTATCGAATTGCGTATACATGTGATACAAGATGGCATGCTTATTCTTGTCAAAGTCCAAGTTCATGTCATCGTATGGGTAAAATTTCGAGTTGAGAAAAAGTTTGACATTAGTCAATTTACAGTTGTTGAACTTAGTAACGTCTTCGCTCGTCACATTCTTTCGACCAGTCTGTAGAGCAAGGATCACGCATCGTGGCTTCTCCAGCTGTGCGGATGCCTTTACGGCCCACGAATGCTTGTTTGTGTTTTGCAACATAGGATACTCGTACAGATCCCACGATTGAAAACAAATGCTCAGGTTTTGTCCACTTTCCAAAGTACGTAGCAACGATAGCTTATTAATGTCGTTCAGCGTCACATGAGGCATCCGCCATTGTAGTTTAAATAATTTAATTTCTGGTTCCAACACCGATGATCCTATCAGAGCATTGTTGTCGTTGCGCGACCGTATTAAAATCAATTCGTGACGCGCATTAATAATCATGTGTTTGTAGTTCTCACAAAATCCTAGCAAATATTTGAGTGGGATGCAAAAATTGAAATGATTTTTGACTATTGACCCATCGCGTCGTTTCAAGCCCCATCCGGCATTCTCCATATTTTTGTCTTCGTCCGATGTCAGCGATACATAGTTTTTAAGCGTGCTAGTTATTCCAACGTTTCTGTTGCGATCAATCTCCACGCCATTCAGCTCGTATCGAATCTCATCGAATAAGAACGCCACACAATTATTTCCCAACATCACCGTTAACGCATCATTTGGCTTATTTATCTTCAATTTCCCCTCCACATAGAGGAAACTTTCACACGGTAATGTGTATAAATCCTGCTGTTGTATCGGTATTCTTATCTCATCGCTGTATCCAAACGTCGTGTTGACGTATGGGTTGTATGTGTGAGTCTCGAGCTTGACGATGCGATCATCAAACGTCGGCTTCCCTCCAATGCTTAGAATATCAGCCATTTTTTTCAACTTAAATGCGCACAATGAATCCCAAAGATTTCAAAAATGCAATGTTCACAGCACTGAGCCTCTTCTTTTTAGCGTGATCAGAGCTGTTGCAGTTGTTGGTGTTGTAAACAATTTCACTTGGAACAAACGGGTTTCTGGAGTCGTTCAATACAAGCATTTCTTTCGCGCCACACGTATTATCGTTGTCGTCTTCGCACGTGCAGTCTGATTGTAATCTCTTCACCTCGAAAATCGAGCAACCGTCCGTCTTGATCCACAACGCGTATCGTCAGATCCGTAACGACCCGTGCGGTGATTGGAAGGTAAATGATCTGTGCGGGCGTTTCCGATATCTTATATCCTGGTGGAACTCTCGGAGAAAATTCATGTATCGTATGTACACGCCTCCCATTGTTGTACGCACCAGCGGTCACGCTACATTCTATGCGAATAATGTTCACGTTCATGATATTAATCGGATCGTCCGATTCGTGCCATCGTTCTGGTGCTAATACCCGATTCGTCGAGAATCCTAGTAGCGATCCAATGTTGTTGGGCTTTGTAAAGTCTACGGTGAATCGACAGTACAGCTCGCTTTTCATGGTATTGTTGTTGGGACGCAACACTATAGGATACAGATCGTTGTCACTGTCATCGTTGTCGTCATCGGTGCCACCAAGATTTTTAGGATACCGCTCGAGTAATCGATGCTTCAGGTACTTGGCAATGGCGTCTAGTTCGTAGGAGCCGTGGGGAATCGTAATGTATTCATTAGCGCTGTCGGGGCTGTTGTTTACGATGAAGTAGAATTTATCGTTGCTCGAGTCGATGTTCGGTATTGTGTGATAAGTTTCAAAGGTTGTTAGACCAAGCTCGTAATCATCGTCGCTCAAATCTATGGGTGGAAAGTAGCTCACCGCGAGGGTGCTACTCTTGCCGGTTAGAGTGAATGTTAACGACATATTCCGCCCGAACTGCTCGACCAGTACTGAATCAGAGTGGTGGGAAATCAATCCTTAAATTTGGCACCGATCGTTTTTAGAAAGCGTAGACATAGTTGTCCGCAATTGCTCTGATCGTACTTCTGATAGGACGTTCGATTGTATTCAATTTTCACAGCATCCTTATCCAGATATTTTACCAATTCCATAGGCGGTCGAAGATTCCCAAAGCTGTCGAAATATATAGCTCGACACCCTCTCTTCGCATACGCCACCCAATGAGTCCCCGGCCCCTCGGCATTGTTCAAATTTACGATACCGCTCTCGTTTCGACGTACTCCACCAGCTGGTAACGCGTTGCGCATAAAAACACCTCTAAAGAATGGAATACGCATACGTTTTGCCAACTCCTCCAATTGCACATCGGTAGTTACGCCCACAGGCATTTTTATTTTCTTTTCGACGTTTTTTTTTTTCGTTTAGATATTCCCTGTCCGCGCTTGTACGGCGCGAGATAAAATCCGCGACCTTCCATGGAGCGATTATGGCGTTGCATTTCCTGCAGCTGACGTTGCGCCGCCTTATTATCGTTTACCGCCTTGGCGATCCCCGCCGCTCCACCAGCCAATGATCCGAGAACACCCAACAGCGGTAAAAGTGGTAATATACCACCCCGTTTTGCCACCGGAAGAATCCGCTTTTGCGATGCTCTCTTTGGAGTCCTTTTGCGAGTTTTTGTTTTCATCCCCATTCCGATCTTCGTCTTGGCCTTCATAGCTGCCCAAACAGCTGTAGCAGCACCTCTTTCACCCAGAGTCGAGTCTCGCGCAACGATGCGTTTTCGCGCTTTGTTAGCGAGAACGTTATCTGCCGCGTGCCTTTCGCCTAGGTCGTTGCTACGCGAATACGCAATATCGTGTTCGCGACACGCTGCGTCCAACGGATTGATACCTCGATCCCCTCTAGCCAATCGTTTTGCAAGATGAGTTCCTGGACCGCAAAACTGATATCCCGGAATGTGTAATTCGATTGGTAGCGCGTTTATCGCCCGATTTAACAAACCACGACCTTTCTTTACTGTCGTCGGTGACATTCGCTACAGTTTTTAATCAATGGTGCCGGACCGTCGATATGCGTTCGCTGCCAAGGGCGATTATAATGTTCCAAGCACCGGTGATACTGTCGAACCTCGGAATCGGCTTTTATATGCTCGGGGAGCCTGTCCCACAACCGATCAATGTGTCTGCCAAACTCTCGCAGTAGAATAATCTTTGGTATATATTTCAATTGTTCAGAGGTTAGGTCTCGAATATCCGACAGGATC
Source organism: Andrena bicolor (assembly GCA_960531205.1). NCBI lineage: Eukaryota > Metazoa > Arthropoda > Insecta > Hymenoptera > Andrenidae > Andrena > Andrena bicolor. The sequence continues at coordinate 1,410,736 of CAUIJW010000012.1, forward strand.
AGAAGCATATTGAATACTGAGCCGTGGTGTTTCGACGTGGACCTATAAATAGGGTGCATCACCACCTCGACGTATCAAAATCATTTTTCACGGTTCGCGGGGAGGATGCGATTCGTGCGACAACCTGTAACCATACGCGTGACAAATTTTGATGATAAATCACGAGTGATGTCTTCGAAAACAGGACGCAGACATGGTAGCATGCTACCAAACACTATCCGCTGCCTCATTTGTGGTCCATCAAATTGTGGAAAGACCAACGTGCTGATCAGCTTGTTGGAAAGTCCTCACGGCGTCCACTTCGAGAACGTGTACGTGTATTCCAAGTCGTTGCAACAGCCGAAATATCAGTACTTGGAGAATTTATTGACTCCGATAGATGAAATTGGCTACTTTACGTTTTCGAATAACAGTGACGTCATCCCACCGAGCGAATCGCTTCCGAATTCCATTTTTATTTTTGATGACGTGGCATGCGACAAGCAAGATACGATACGAGAGTACTTTGCAATGGGACGCCACTCGAACGTTGACTCTTTCTATCTCTGTCAGACGTATGCAAAGATTCCCAAACATCTTATACGCGACAATGCGAATCTGTTGATTCTGTTTAAGCAGGATGGTACCAACTTGAAACATGTGTACAACGATCACGTAAACACCGACATGTCTTACGAGGATTTCTGCGCTTTGTGTCTTAATTGTTGGCAACGGGATTATGGTTTCGTGGTGATAGACAAGGATAGCGCGATGTCCAATGGACGTTATAGAAAGGGATTTAACGAGTTTGCCATACCATGAGATGGTCAATCGTCGTCAACACGTCGGTGGGAAAGCAACGTCCGCGGTACAGCGATGATCGATATCGATACTCTGGAGATTAAGGATCGCGAGAGAATAGCGAAGGAAATTGCAAAAACCAGCGAAGCCATTCGTCGGAAACATCAGGCTTTGAAGACTGGCAAGATGGAGGAAGATATCGCGTTCGAGAAATACTTCAAACCTATCGTCGAACCACTAAAACATATTGTGGAAAATACCGCAGAGATGGAAGCTGAAACATCACCGCTGATGAGCACAGACGTTGAAGGGAATGAAACATTAACGCCTAAAAAAATCCTTCTGAAAGGGAACACATCGCGCAAGAGAAAGAGGAAAGAGCACATGTCAACGGAATATTCACCCATAACCTCGACACCAGTTCAATCGAAGCGGAAACGACAGAATGTCGTATCAAGCGATTCTCCGGCTCCACCCACGCCAATAAGTACATTGCCCAATGTGCAATCGCTCTCAATCGTTGATGATGACGTTTTCGAAACTAGCCCCAATGAGTCGTTTGTAACATCTATTAGACAGCAATTCCAAACATCCGAGGGACAAGAGACGTTTCGCAGTCATTTCGGCCCGCTGGGGCAAAAATACATGAGCGCGATCCTAAGTGGTGATAAGGATACAACGATGGACTATGTGTATGGCGTATACTTTGGCAATAGTGGAACGAGGCTTGGGGATAAGGCTTTCGATATAGACATGGATGATAACATAATCATAGATGGTGTAAAATACAGAGGAACACCCGGTCTTTACGAACTGATTTTCAAGAGAATTCCCGATGATGCTGTATACACCGATGCCGATAAACAAAAATACAAAAGTATACTGCTGGCGACGAACGCCCACAGACACGGTCATGGTGCTAAAAATCCCATATTGAGCAACAAGGGACACAAGTACAAATATGTAATTGCACCGCTACTCCCTCGCGCATCGACTAGCAGGGCAGGGAAAGGTCTAACGGTACCGCGCGCCATGGTGGTAAACGATAACAAGATCGATTACGTACACTGGAACGATCCCAACGAGTTGGTGGATCGAATGCGTTTGCTTGAAGCGTCGCGTCAGGCGGGTAACAACTCTCATGATCCTGAAATTCTATCGATTATCGAGGAACTCCGCGAGGTAGGCCTCATTATAAATTAAACCGCACGCCGATGATGTGCGCTGTATGCATCGAGATGCCGATCAACAAATTTGGGGTATCCCTCGAGAAGAGTGGAGCAGCTAGAATGGACTATTACAAATGGAACGGTTTGCTTCGAAATTACATGCGAGATAACGCCCTTTGCGTGGCTGGTGCCGACTTTGATGCGAAATCACGCAAGATACGACGCGTAGCTCAGCCGGTGGCCGACACCGATGTCGTCAATAAACTATACGTGGAAAAGAACATTAAACTTTTGAGAGAGCAGCAGGAAGAATTAGAGAGGAAGCTGGTTGTGTTTCAGAAAGATATGCTGACGTTGCAAAACAGCGTTCAAAAGATATCGGAGGCGTTGAATTCTATCCCACAACCGGACAATGAAACTCGTAAAGTTAAAGAGGCTATAACCGCTTTTGCTACGGAGCAGCTACTTGTCCAGAATTTCCTCGGACCGACGAGAAGCACATAATAAATGTACGCGATAATTATCGCATCATTCGTGTCCAAGACACCTCTGCGATCAAACATGCAACCATTATCGAAATCCAAGAGTAAAGAAGAAAACCATGGCTACAAGAAGCTACAACTCGTTGAGGAATTGCACGCTCCAGCTCGAAGACATTTCCCGCGGAGACGCGTCGTAGTGCACGGATACGATGATTTGTGGCAAGCTGACATTGTAGAAATGCGTCCATACACGCGTTTCAACCAGGGTCACCACTACATACTCACCGTCATCGATGTGTTGAGCAAGTATGCATGGGCGGTACCGCTCAAGACTAAAAGTGGTGCTGAGGTGACTAAAGCGTTCGCAAAGATATTTAGAGATCGATATCCGAAAAATTTGCAAACCGATCAAGGAAAAGAATTTTACAACGCCGATATGCAGAAACTCTTGACAAAGCATGATATTAATCATTATTCGACGTATTCGGTGATGAAGGCCTCCGTCGTAGAACGTTTCAATCGAACTTTGCAGAACAATATGTGGAAATTGTTTACGCTCAATGGAACCTATAGATGGACCGATGCGCTATCGCGTCTGCTTGCAGAGTATAACGCACGAAAACATAGAACCATCGGAATGCGTCCTTGCGATGTTACCCCTGTGATCGCCGACAGGCTGCTAGCCACCGTGTACAGCAACATAAAGATCGCTGCTCCAGCGAGATTCAAGTTGGGCGAGTTTGTGCGCGTGAGCAAATTTAAAACCATCTTCGATAAAGGCTATACGCCGAATTGGACAACGGAGGTGTTCAAGATAGCCAAAATACAGGCAACTAATCCTGCAACGTATCTGCTCGCCGATTCCTGTGGAAAACCTGTTGCCGGCGGATTCTATGAACAGGAGCTGCAACGCGTCACCGATCCTGATGTGCATCTAGTGGAAAAAGTGCTGCGTAGAAAGGGGGATAAGGTATATGTCAAGTGGCTGGGGTTTGATAAATCACACAATTCGTGGATAAATAAAAATAATGTATTGTAAAATAATACATGGTTCAATAAATACAATGATACATATATGTAAATGTGTAAACAATTTTTTTTTATTTTAACACATTAATCCCACTATTTATAATACAATAATCCCACTATTTATAATACAATAATCCCACTATTTATAATACAATAATCCCACTATTTATAATACAATAATTCCACTATTTATAATAAATACAATAATTTATATTTTACAATGGGATATTATAATGTCCCCAGGGCAGAGTGTCGGTCGAATCGGGTACGATATGCCGCTTGTCGTCGTATGGACTTAGAGCGATTTTAGATTCCGAAATGGTGTACACTTTATGATATTTAGACCGTATACATGATTGTCTGCGAACCATTTCGATCTCCCTTTGCAAACACTTCGCGTAATCGTCGAAAGTTATCGTTCTGGCTATGACGTTGGTCTTGACGCCTTTCGCCTTTTTCGTATCTCTTTTGCCGTCTACGCGAAGTGCATACATTTTCGCTCTAAGACCTACGAATTCGGTCATTATCGCACCGTTATTTTCATCCTTCATCAGCCCTGGAACCTTCTTATTTTCGCGCGGCATATTATATGGATTGTCGATAGGATAATCGCTTGTGTCGAATCTACCGATATTGTGTTTCATAGTCTCGTAGATATCGTCGCATTGAATATGATAAATAAGGCTGTCTGTGTCGGTGTATAGAATATTACAATTTGGTCCGTGCTTGGGAGACATGTACTCGTAGTGAAATTCATACAAACAAATTTTCGATATGTCCAGAATGCACATACCCACGTATATCGGTTTGTTGAATTTCACCTCGAGTTTTCGCAATTCAACAGCTATTAAATTTTCCGAAAAAACACTTCTGCTGTGGAAATTCGGTTTCGCGATCATTGCCTCCGCGCCATATCGCCCTTCCCAACGTGTTAAAAGTTTTACATCCACGTGATTTCGTACATTTTCCATAGTTTTACCGAATACCGCGTTGTTCATCAATTTGTACAAATTTTTTTCAAAGTCGTTTGTCGCGCTTGTTCTAAACCGTGTATTGAGTTCGATGTAATGGCGGAGCCAGGGAGATTGAGCGAATTTGAGCACGCGGTGTATCTTTGTAATACGAAGACCGTGACGCGTGCACTGCTGCAGGTTGCGGTAATGGATAACGTAACGCTGCTTATCATATACCGTCGCGAGTAACTTGTCCTGCCTGCTGCCAGGTGGTTTGGCACGCGTCGGGCAGAACGGTAGATCGGCATGAGCGTCGTGCAGACGTTGCGGATATTCCAGATCTACCTCGAGAATGTACCCCGTGGGCGAATCGACTTTGATTGAAGACACATCAAACTTTGCAACATCTTCGACCCATTGAAATTTAGCGTCTGGTAGGGGCTGACACATTGCCCACCCATACAAATTATTCACATCAAAGTACATCAAGTACGATGACTCTTCCAATGCGTTGTAAGATGGCATGTACTTGTTATTGGCATGTGCATATCTTCCGGAACATTGGCTTAAACCCCCACGTATACCGCGTTCGATAAACATGACCATATCGACGTCGGTGAGCAATTCGAATGTAATTTTGGTATGCTTTAGCATTGCATCCCACGTGAAACCTGGTAGAGTATAATAATGCGCCGAATCTAGTCCATAACTCTTGATACAACTTTCGCGAAAATTTTCAAAAATGTCTGCCAATAACAAGACATCAGTTTTCAAATACAAGTCGCTGTATTCGCCCAAGGTTCTAATCCCGAAACGCTGCCAGATAGTCTCAGCGTGCGCGTAATCGCTCTCGGATACAGTCTCGCCCGTTAACGAACTGTAGAATGACTCGCGCGGCGGTAAGCATGGATCCTGCAGCTTGTCCGCGCAATCAAGGTATTCGTACGGAAAGACACATTTTGGCGTCAATAAATTGAAATCCTCGGTGGATAATGTTTCAAATTTGGATCGTAAAATTTTTAATTGATCTGTGCTAAGGAAAGATGCTAATTTGTCGAGACTGGTATTGAGAAATTTGTACGAATCGATGAATCGTAATTTAATATTATTTCGCGAGTCTGATTCAGCCGTATCTTCGACATTTTTTGTGAATGAAATATATTTTTCTTTAGTTATGGGTAATACATCAATGTGACCCTCGAAAGCGGTAGCTATTTTCTCGATAATGAAATGCGAATCGTAGCCGGATAAATTATGGAAAACTATGGGGATGTAAAACGCATTTTTATAATTTAAATTGCACTCCGAATGTGCCGGGCCTCTAAACCGTCCGGAAAGATGGCAATGATCGCGAACTCGTACATCGTCAGCCTTGAATGGTTCTTCGCAAATATGACAGTGTGTTGCATCGCGAAATGTCGTCAACTGTTCCAGAGTTAAATCCAGCATGGGAACATTACTGGTCAAGATAGGTTTGGCGAAATTTGCAAATTTTTTCAGTTCGTATACGAACCATGAAACACAATCCGCGTCGCGGTAACATCGATACGTCGATAGCGATGTATCGTAGGAACAATGCATATAATATGCAATACTATGCACTTTATGGTGCTGATACGCGTGTAACTTATTATCTATATCACCCACTCGATTGTCCTCGGTTTTTTCAATGATGCACTCCAGATCTGCATACACCACGAAGGGGAGCCGCTCCTTCCTGCAGTGGTTCTCGAAGCTGAGGAAATTTTTTCCTTCGCTGGGCAGCAGGATGGCGCAGTCATTCATCTTCCCGCAGTCCAGCGAATGGTTCTCCAGCTTCTCGGCAGATCCGAAGTAATGCATACACCTGTAAACACAAAATTTGTTTATTTAATTGTTTCGCGAGACATTTCAATATTTCACAAGTATTCTATACGTACCGATCGCAGATGAATTTCTTTTCCTTGTGTCTGCTCAGCTGCATGCCCACCAGTCGGGATAAGTTCTTGATCAGTACAAAGTGCCCTACATCACCGTGTTCTTGATTCGGCGTGTAGAGCAAGTTGACGTGTTGATCCCTCTTTTGGCTGGTGAGGCGCAGCGGAAAGACCGTCGACCCTTTCTCCTCGTCGAAGGTGTACACGTTGACGGAGATGTTATTCTGCCGCTCAAACTTCCCTATTTGCTCCAGGGACATTGGGAACTCAATGCCCTGGAGATTTAGCACGGAAGCATAAGGCGGGTACGAACTTGGGCGATCGGGATGTCTTTCGGCAGGATGGAGAGCGGCGACCACTGCCCACGCGAAACACGCATTGTCCTGGGATTGCACGCTAATTGTGGCTTTCCTCAAAGACAATACTCGCGGCAACTTGACGTAACATCCCGCGCGCAGCGGATTGTACTTGTTGACATTGACGGTCAGGTTGAGGATTCGCGTCAATGCCCATCCACTGTCGCGTTCCTGGAACTCTTCCAGCGATGCCAGGGTGGGTTCGTTGACGCATCGTTGGTACCACTCCTGCAGATCGGATGTGTGGAAGAGTTCGCAGTTTCGGGTGTTGATGCTTTTACAAGCATGCTTGTCACCCGCCACAAATTCGCCGTTGAACACAGTGTTCACTTTGAGGTTTCGATGTTTCCTCAAAGCGTCCCGCACATGCTCCAGCACGATGGTCCCTGCATCTTGGAGGAAGTTGCGTGGCTCGATGTAGTTCAAATTTAGCACTGCACCAGTTAATACGCGGCTATCGAACGCAGTGTCTATTTCGCGCCACAAAAGTCCCGTACTCGAATGACCGGCACCTTCGCGCACGAAACGTCCGCGCAACGAATGTTTCAGTCCTTCGAGACGTGCGATTCGAGCAATCAGTGATTGTTGAACACCGATCGATAATCGTGGGCGTTTCACGCGACTTTGCTCTTCCAACGATTCGATGCACGCGTTGCACCGTTCTTCCCACGCGAGGTACTCTTCCCGAGAAATCAATCGCGTGGATTGATCCAACAATTGGCGTTCTACTTGCGCGAATTCTTCCATGATCGTAAATGGAACGTAAATATAATGTGCCTTTTCTGTGCAATGCGTTGCAACGATTTAAGGCTTTGTACAGTTTAGAGCATATATTTATATCCTCATCATGATTTGATATCTCTGTCTAACTCTTTTAGCGCACCCCCTCCATCGAATGTATTAGTTTCTGCTAATACTGTATAATTCATTCTTTTTGGCGTGCCACTCCCCAAATGCATTAGTTTCTGCTGATACAGCATAATTCTTTCTACGATTCACGCGTATGAGGAATTAGCGGGCATGATCATCCGACATAGTTTCTGCTGATACAGCATAATTCTAAGATTCGACGTTCCCAGAAATATTATATTACGTTCAGCACGTGTCGAGACTTTTATCCTTGAGGATGGGACTTAAATTACATGCTGCGACGTTAAGATTTCAGCACATTATGGAAAAATTGGTAGCTTTATAATAAAATGTGGTGGCGGGGGGAAGCAATTGCACCTCTATTTAAGCCAATCTCTCGGATGTCATTCAATCAATAGTCTCAGTGCCTTTCAACGGAACAAATTGTGCTCTGAAAACAAAATGTGCAGTACCGGTGCCGAAGGAAACGTTGAACGCATAAATTATTACGTTCCGATCGTGCGAGATGATGGCGTGGCTCAATGCGGGGAGGATACAGTTGTTTGGTAAGGGTTAATTTTCACATCTTAAAATTTTTATGTTTATTCCTAATACGCGCGAGCAATTTCATAGCTTTGATCGTTCTCTTAGCCCGCACCGAACATCGCGTATCATGGTCAGAAGATACGCATTAACATCCACGGGCAGCAAATACTTGGAAATTGGGATCAGAGTACGGCCTACGATTGATGTAGAAATGGTTCTCGGCGACAATCGTGGGATGTTTCTCACGTTACCATGGGGTACATGGGGTTCGTTATGCGGTAGTCGTACGACCATTGAAGAACGTGCACGATTACCTGGATCACCTTCGATGCAAATGGATCAATTAACGGTGGATTTTTGTGAAATCTATAATTCCCCGATTGTAAGGATGACACTGCATAATAAGCCGCTGTATTTCAAACCGAATACGGTAACATTTTTATTAAATCTTGAACCGTGTTTAGACTATGTGTATCTGCGGCTTTATCAAAATGTAAGAGATGTGCAGACGAAATTTGAAACTTTTGTTAAAGTGCTACAGCAAAGCGGTATTGCCTGCGAAACATTAGATGCGCGTCGTGCTGCTAAAATCATACGTGAAAGCGAACATTACTGTGAGGATTATTATGTAGATTGCGAACTGGTAGCATGCGCCATCAACGATATTCTAGCTGATGCTCGTAGGAAAAAATGTTAAAATTATATTCTTTTAATTTTAAATAAATTTCTTAAACACATATTATTTGTCAATTTCATTTACTCGTCTTCCTCCTCGCCACCTAATTTTAAGATTCGGCGTTTCTGCTAACGTTGCATTATTCTATGATTCGGCGTTCCCAGAAATATTATATTACGTTCAGCACGTGTCGAGACTTTTATCCTTGGGGACTCAAATTACATATGCTACGACGTTAAGATTTCAGCACATTATGGAAAAATGTGGCGGCGGGAGAAGCAATTGCACCTCTATTTAGGCCAGTTTCTCGGATACCATTCAATCAATCGCTCAATAGTCGCATACACAGTCGAACTGGGACAGTTTTTGAAACACTTTTTCATTTTTGTTTATGTTAAGTGAAATTGCTTTGAAGATTGCTATGGAAGGAGAACAATCGATTAATACCGTAAGTTTCCATTACCATATTTTTAGTGAATCGTTGTGTTAGTAACTTTGAGAATTATAATAGAAATCGATTTCAGATTACGTCGTTACCAATCAATTCCGATAAACCAGCTTCCGCTACGATCACCGCTGCTGCGACTATTTTCCATTCATACAGCCCGAAATTGTATGTCGTATGTAGAAATGTCGAGGTTCAAACGGAGGAAATTCGATGTGCGGAACTGTGTGAGGCGGAAGCTAATCATGATGGCGACAGTTATTTAAAAGTATTTCGTAACCCAGCGAATGAGCATGAGGACTACAAGGATGAAAAATATTGGCTGAATCGAAATGTAGAGGATGCACATGTAGACGGCGATTTTGAGACTTTTATGCAGAATCGTCATCTGTATTTTCCAACGCGTGTGGTTTGGCGAAACGTAAATACAGTGATTGATCATAACAATGATTATAAAAATAAAATATCGGGGCTTTGGGCTGGCATTGCTGAAGTTCAAACTGATCCTGTGCAAGTTCCTGCGGATTTAGCTTTAACCGCTTTATTTGATGATGATGATGATGTTATCGAGTGGGATTGATAACTCCGTCCCAATCATCATCGTCGCCATCACCATCGCCGCCTCCAGTGGTATGTAATACTACTTTACACTGATTTATGCATTTTGATGTGTGAGTATTATATCGACGTTTGTATCTGTGTGCAGGTGATTGATAGAAATGTGTGGTACCCGCCACCGACGCCGCCGCCGTCGCCGCCGTGGTGGGACACACCACCACCATCACCGCCATCACCGCCATCACCGAGGCCATAATTTTTTCAATTTTTTTTATTATAATTATTATCATTATTTTTATCATTATTATTATCATTATTATTATCATTATTATCATTATCATTATCATTATTATTAGGTATTTTTTTTATTGTAACAATATATTTTTAAACGTATTTCAGTGTACCATTTTATTCACCCGTCTTCCTCCTCACCACCTAATTTTAAGAAACAGCATTTCTGCTGACGCCACATAATTCTATTTCGCTGGAGCGTTCTGCATGGTGCGAAAATGATGTCACCTTGCATGGCCGCTGTAGAGGATTCAAGTTACATGCGATCGCGCGAGACGCTGCGACGCTAAATCTGAATGCTTAAAAAACTTGATAGATTTGGAACGAAAGCGGTTGTACCACTATGTAGTGTTGTCTCATCCCTCTTCCAAAATTTTAGCTTTACAGTAATGCTCTGTCTCTTTCCCTCCTCCAAGTACATGGTTTGTAAAAAATTATTATTTCTCTGTGTTTTGGGGGGGGGGGGGGGTGGTAAAATATTAGGGGAAAAAAATTTCTGAGGGCGGGTCATGTCTGAAAAAGACTTTTTTCGGAGGTCATTCCTCCTCTGAAAAATTTCCGACGGTGGGTCCGGTCTGGAGAGGTCTCCGCGGCCGCTCGGCCCGGACTGATCCCCTCCACGATCGCGGCATCCCCCACTCCGCGGCTCGTGCGCGCGCAACCGACCTTCCACTCCCCGCAGGCCCCGCGTCCATGTTTCCCTCCGCCGCGCTCCCCCGCGCGCCCTCACTTCCCCCCGCCCCCGCGCACAGTGGTCAAAAATCGAAAAAACCTGCCCAAAACATCAAGATGACCTTTGATTTGTTTAAAAATGGGTATACTAAGGTTTTCGAGGTCGCTGATTACGAATATGAGGTCAAAATAACAAAAAACAAAATGGCGGACCTAATATGGCAGACCGCATATAAGAAAACATCAAATTTGGTCTAAACTTGGTATTTTAGAGTTTTCGAGGTCGCTCATTACGAATTTGAGGTCAAAATTTCAAAAAAACAAAATGGCGGACCCAATATGGCAGACCGCATATCAGAAAAACATCAGATTTGGTCTAAACGTGGTATCAGCCGCCAACAGTTTCACTTTGACGGCCTCTAGAAAAAAAGTTCCGATTTGTTCCACCTTGAGACTTGTCGGAACTTGTTCACAGAAGTGTGGAGAGTCTGAAAAAATTATTTCCAGCTGCTTATTTTTGCAACTTTGGAGCGCATATAAAAAAACATCAGATTTGGTCTAAACTTGATATCCTGGCGTTTCCGAGGTCGCTCATTACGAATTTGAGGTCAAAATTTCAAAAAAACAAAATGGCGGACCCAATATGGCAGACCGCATATCAGAAAAACATCAGATTTGGTCTAAACGTGGTATCAGCCGCCAACAGTTTCACTTTGACGGCCTCTAGAAAAAAAGTTCCGATTTGTTCCACCTTGAGACTTGTCGGAACTTGTTCACAGAAGTGTGGAGAGTCTGAAAAAATTATTTCCAGCTGCTTATTTTTGCAACTTTGGAGCGCATATAAAAAAACATCAGATTTGGTCTAAACTTGATATCCTGGCGTTTCCGAGGTCGCTGATTACGAATCTGAGGTCAAAATTTAAAAAAAAAAATGGCGAACGCGCATATCAGAAAAACATCAGATTTGGTTTAAGCTTGGTATCAGCAGTCAACAGTCTTCGCGAGTGGTCAAAATGGGCTATTCAGCTGGACAGAACTATTTCCGCTTCATCTATGGAACCGAATGGAGTAATTCGATTAAATACACATTGATTTGATGAAAATCGAATATAGAAAAGTGGGATTGGGATGAAGGCGCGATAGAAATTAAAATCAGTTCAATTTTATAAAATATATTTATAGAAGTAATAAAGATAGTACTTCTGGTGGCAGGTCTTTCTTCGCAACCGGTGGAATAGGTCTCAGACTTGAAATCAGAGGGTCTGAAGATACTAAGAGGCTGTTTAGGAGATCTTCATTGGTGGCCCGTCGAGAAATTTTTCGAGTGTGGTACTCGCGAAATGCTCGTAATTCTTTATGCCTTGCTTCTTGTTTCTATATTCGATGTTCATCAAATCAACGTGTATTTAATCGAATTACTCCATTCGGTTCCATAGATGAAGCGGAAATAGTTCTGTCCAGCTGAATAGCCCATTTTGACCACTCGCGAAGACTGTCGACTGCTGATACCAAGCTTAAACCAAATCTGATGTTTTTCTGATATGCGCGTTCGCCATTTTTTTTTTTAATTTTGACCTCAGATTCGTAATCAGCGACCTCGGAAACGCCAGGATATCAAGTTTAGACCAAATCTGATGTTTTTTTATATGGGCTCCAAAGTTGCAAAAAGTAGCAGCTGGAAATAATTTTTTCAGACTCTCCACACTTCTGTGAACAAGTTCCAACAAGTCTCAAGGTGGAACAAATCGGAACTTTTTTTCTAGAGGCCGTCAAAGTGAAACCGTTGGCGGCTGATACCACGTTTAGATCAAATCTGATGTTTTTCTGATATGCGGTCTGCCATATTGGGTCCGCCATTTTGTTTTTTTGAAATTTTGACCTCAAATTCGTAATCAGCGACCTCGAAAACTCTAAAATACCAAGTTTAGACCAAATTTGATGTTTTCTTATATGCGGTCTGCCATATTAGGTCCGCCATTTTGTTTTTTGTTATTTTGACCTCATATTCGTAATCAGCGACCTCGAAAACCCCAGGATACCAAGTTTAGATTAAATCTAATGCTTTTCTGATATGCGCATCCGCCATATTGGATCGGCCATTTTATTTTTATCAATTTTGACTTCAGATTCTTAATCAGCGACCTCGAAAACCTTAGTATACCCATTTTTAAACAAATCAAAGGTCATCTTGAGGTTTTGGGCAGGTTTTTTCGATTTTTGACCACTGTGCCGCGCTCCCCTCAGAGGACCTGAGTTAGAATCCCCTTAGCCTTACTACTCACCTGCTACAGACCTCATACAGGCGTCTGTAGCAAATGTCTTTAAGACGTTTACTATACGCCTGCTACGACGTCTATCAGACCATTGACAGACGTCTAGAGGGCGCTTCAGAAACACCGGACAGACCGCTTCACAATAGCCATGTTACGACTTTGGCCGTTCAGACTTTCAGACCTAACATAGACATGAACCAGACGTCTCTAAGACGAGGTGTGCTATCTGGGTACATGAATTTAAGTTATAGAAGAGATTTGAAAATGAATTTAATTTGTTTAGATAGAGTAGATACTATATATTTTAACTAGCATGCCCCGTCTCGGCTTCGCCCGAGATCGTAGAGTGACTGATACGTGTTTATTAGAATTAATATCTTTTCTATACCTATTATATAAAAACAGAGCCGATTTTTATATTCGCGCAAAACTCAAGACCTGTTGAACTGATCTTCCTCTAATTTTGACACATTATTCCTATATACTCTAAGACGGACATATGCTATGTAGCATGTCTCAGAAACGCGTTATTAACATGTAATTATATGTAAACATTCCATGTGTACTGTTTTGCATACCACGTGATAATAAATTTGCAAAACCAGTTTGTACCCCGACGATCATTCTGACATATATATCCGCGATAATCCAGTTCTCTCGCGAGAAAGTGCTCGAAAAGCTTCGCCACCTGGTGGTAACATCGCGGTACTGCTACGGGCGAGGTATCGCGCGGGCTGAATATGCGCATGCGCGCGCAAGTAGACTGTCGTATATAGGGGTCACGTGGTCGGCAAAACAGTCGTACACGTGAAATCTTTGCATATAAATTACATGTTAATGACGCGTTTCTGAGACATGCTACATAGCCTATGTCCGTCCTAGAGTATGCAGGAATAACGTGTCAAAATTTGAGGAAGATCGGTTCAATAGGTCTTGAGTTTTGCGCGAACATAAAAATCGGCTCTCTCTTTATAAATAGTAAAGATGTGTGAAATTATTATTATTATTATTAAACAAATTTATTGCACAAACACGTATATACAATCAAGCAAGAGAAAAGAGAGATGAAAATACAAATGCAAAGGTTTAGTCTAAAGACTACTTTCCAACCTAACCTAAAATGACACCGGATGAAAGTTAGAGTCCGCACCTACAGTGTTAAACATCCCTAACAGATTTATCAAATGGGGCCTTCGTTTTTGAATAATTTGAGTTTAAAGTTTTGCACGGTAGGAGTATAAGTTCGAATACGTAAGTAATCTTATCAATCAGCGGTTGTAGCTGCGGCGGTAAAGTGTTCGTCTACGATGCTATAGGTCCGCGGTTCGAATCCCCCTGGGGTAAAAATATTTTCTATGAGAAAAAGACACACGGGCGTTATAATACTACGATTCTGCACACATTCATGTCGTCGCGTCCCTCACTGCTCGAAACGTTGCGGTGGGGGTCCATTGCTGTAAAATTTCCGAAACGTTGCGGGAATACACTCCTGCAATATTGCTAAGTCGGACATAGGAGTGAACCTGCAACTACTCTGCAATGATGAGGTGCAACATTTTGCAATCTCGCACCGCAATATTGCCGAAGAGTTGCAGAATCATTGCCAGAATTTTGCCGTTTCGTTGCAAAATCATTGCCGGAATGTTGCAGGACTACATATTTGTACTGTTGTCGCAACTTTGCAAAAATATTGAACCTGCAATGTCTCTGCAATGTTATGGTGCAACATTGCAATCTTGAACCGCACCATTACAGAGACGTTGCTGCAATGTTATGGTGCTGTGTGGGTAAGCTTGATGCAATAGAAGGTGTTTTACACGTACCACCGGTTTCGTCAAACTGTGCAAGAGAATGTACAGCTTGTATATAATTATCGTACTTTCTTGGATTATACATGCACGCGAATTCGATTATGTCGCTGTCTATCTTCTTTAAGGTAGCTAGAAACCGTCCTAATAGCCTTAGTCGTGCACGAATCATATCATGCTGGTGTTCTAAACGATACTTGGAACACATTTTATTTCCACATGCAATTAAAAGTTCATCATATCGGATATGATTAGTTATGTCGTCCTCCCTTATAACTGGGAAAACTTTCTTCTTTAAAATAGATTTCGCAGTATGTTCAAGAAAAGATGCATTCTTGCGCCATCTTCCAGAACCGTCAACAATTAGGCGAATTGTGGCTCGGCCCGTTGACTCATGTGGAGCAGTGATCAGCACCCCTTCCCTCGACTCGCGATTGATGGAAGGGGAAGATTCTTCCTTCCAGGAAATCGACCGCGGTTTCCTGGATCGCGCTATCTGTTCGCAGCTTTGCTTCAGTACACACGCTTCTATTTACTTGTTTTGTAACAGACCTCAGTGCCTTCTGGCTTTACGCGCCTGCTTGCGTTAAACCGTTGTGCTAAAATTCATTGTTTCTCGTTATTGTAAATAGTGTATAGTTTAATTTCTGGCATTGTACATAATTAAATATAAGTATAATCGTGAACGCTTCTGTAAAATCCTCGTGCTTAAAGTAGACTAAGACTCCTCGTCGTGCTTAATCACTCCTTTACGGTTCCACAGCGCTGATCCTCTATAGCTTTATAACACAGTATAATGTATACGGCATGCTACAGCACGTCCTAAGACTTGAACGTTTCTTTCGTTGTTTATATTAGTTCTATTGGAACACACTTCAACATGATGCCTTATGTTATTTTTGGAAAAGAAGCCTTTGCAATTCCCACACGCAACAAAATCCGTTGCCCCTCGTTGCAGCTGTTCCGTGGGACGACGGGAAACAAGCAAATCGCCTTGATTTATCGAAGCATCAATATTGTACATAAAGTTTCCTCTGCGTCTAATTAATTCGATAATTTTTTTCCGCTCAATGATACCTAACAATTGAAGTAATTTATGATTACATAAAGATCAGTCAAAGTCCAAACAATTATAAACAAGTATAAACAATTACACGACTCACCTTTCGGCAAATTCCGAAATTTTTTCACGTCTTCCTCATCAGGGACTCCTACCGGTACGTAAAATACCGGTATTATACCGGTATTTTTCGGTTGTACCATCGTAACCCTTATAGAAACCGAAATACAAAAATACCGGTATGAGATCATACCGGTATGTGAAAATACCGGTATATTTACCTATATTTACCGGTAATTTTTTCGGTTTTCTAATTCTATTACAATTTTCAAGATATTTATAAGCAGAGATTTAAAACCGGTATTATTTGATTACTGCTATTATGTTACCAAAATTATATCTAAACCGATATAGTACCGAAATCGCTGTAATACCGAAACCAAAGGAATTACCAGCATTTTTCTGGTAATATGTATAGTGTGATCGCGAGTGAAAGAGAATAAGATGTTACAATGTTACATTCGTCGGAACGTCGATTTCAAACGCCAAGTATAGCGATGTCGTTTGATGCCGTCTTATATATCGTCTCCCTTACGTCCCTCATGTGAGAAAGGATAACAGAGAGGCTCAGCAATGAAGTGGAGGCGGAATATAAACAAATGAAGATTTGTTCTCGAGATCGATGACGAGAACGTGGAGCGTTAGCAGTGCCGCCAACCCAAGTTAGTGTCGAATGATTTTTTTTTTCATCAAAATATGTCCTGTCACCATTACGTTACAATTTGTCTGATTGTTTTTAATATTTTATTGTTTTATTGAAAAAGAAAAACCTGTCTTAATCTTGACCTACCATTTCTATAAGAGGAAAACCGAAAAAATACCGGTATTTATTTCGGTTTTCGGTAATATATCGGTTTCGGTATAGTGTAATACCGGTATCCAAACCATACCGGTACGAAGTCCCTGGCGTAATACCGGTATCCAAATCATACCGGTATTAAGTCCCTGTTCCTCATTGCTGTGCTTCATCTCCAAATGCCTTGGTAATTGTGTCTGCAACTTTTTGCAATACGTGCACAAGCTTAATTTTTTTCTCTTATTTTTAGAATTGTCAACATGCATTTTGGCGTTGTCGCATACACCTACATTAGATGTATTAAGGCTATTTGAAACATTAAAACTATTCTCACCATTAACAATGTCATTCGTATTCCCAGTATCTGCATTATCATCACTCATGCTTTCATCAGTCGACGAAGCCGAGCAAGATGACAGATTAAAGCTTTCATCACTATCATCTGTCTCGCCCTGAGAATCAGTGTCGTTGTCCATAAATAAATTGTCTGCAGGAGAAAGGGAACTTCTCCCTGGATACACAGACGGCATACTGCAACTTTCATTTTGCAGTAAATCGCTGTCTGGATAACATACGTATACTTCTTTAATAATATTATATAAAATGGTACAAGTACATTTTAGTACTGATATACGCAGCATACCATTTAGGATATAATCTATACGTAAAATCACTAAAAACCTCAATACCTTCAGAAATTGGCACGAAAACATTGGTGTTAATTGGACGCACATCGTCCGATGCCGAAATTGCACTATCGTTTGCAGAGGCTCCATCATTGTTATCATCTTTATTCACATTCAACCTGTTCTTGGGCGAGACACACGATGTTGTGACATTTTCTAAAAATGTAGTATCATGCAGACTAAACGTTTCATCACTTACTATTAGGCATTCTGCAACAAATATAGAGAAACTGTTGATAAGCTAAACGCTAAGCCACCGCTAAACTATCAATCGACATCGAAGGTGATCCAGGTAATCGTGCACGTTCTTCCATGGTTTCACAGTTGTCGAATAGCAAACCCCATGTATGCCATGATAATATGAGATGATTTCCATGATTGTCGCCGAGAAGCACTTCTACATCGACTGTAGGTCCTACGTCGATTCCAATTTCCAAATATTTGCTACCCATGGATGTTAATGCGTATCTTCTAACCACGATACGCGATCCTTGACGCGGACTAAGAGAACAATCGAAGCTATGAAATTGCCCGCTCGTATTAGGAACAAACATAAAAATTTTGAGATGTGAAAAGTATGCATTACCAATCATTATATATATTCTCCCCACATGGAGCTACACCATCATCTCGCACAATCGGAACGAAATAATCCCCACACCATGCGAGTATTTCATCAATGGTGCTGTACATTTTGTTTCAGAGCACTATTTGTTCCGTCGAAACTCGCTGAGGCTACTGGGCGATTGATTGAATAGCGTCCGGGAACTGGTTTAAATAGAGCTACAATTGCTTTCCCCACTACCGCATTTTATTCTAAGCCCAACAATTTTTTTTCAAAATGATTTTCAATCTTAGCGTCGCAGCGTCTCGCGCGAACGCATGTAATTTGACTCCTCTGGAGGAGCCGTGCAAGGTGACATCATTTAACGGCGTGAAGAACGAAACATGTAGAAACGCGGAATCTTAAAATTAGGTGGTGAGGAGGAAGACGGGTGAATAAAATCGAGACAGAATATGTTTTTCAAGTAATTTTATTTAAAATTAAGAGAATAGAATTTTAACATTTTTTCCTACGAGCATCAGCTAGAATATCGTTGATGGCGCATGCTATCAGTTCGCAATCTACATAATAATCTTCACAGTAATGTTCACTTTCACGTATGATTTTAGCAGCACGACGCGCATCTAATGTTTCGCAGACAATACCGCTTTGCTGTAGCACGTTAACAAAAGTTTCAAATTTTATCCTCACATCTCTTACATTTTGATACAGCCGCGCATACACATAGTCTATACATGGTTCAAGATTTAATAAAAATGTTACCGTATCCGGTTTGAAATACAGCGGCTTATTATGTAGTGTCATCCTTACAATCGGAGAATTATAGATTTCACAAAAATCCACCGTTAATTGGCCCATTTGCATCGAAGGTGATCCAGGTAATCGTGCACGTTCTTCAATGGTCGTACGACTGCCGCATAGCGAACCCCATGTACCCCATGGTAACGTGAGAAACATCCCACGATTGTCGCCGAGAACCATTTCTACATCAATCGTAGGCCGTACGCGGATTCCAATTTCCAAGTATTTGCTGCCCATGGATGTTAGTGCGTATCGTCTGACCATGACACGCGATGTTCGACGCGGGCTAAGAGAACGATCAAAGCTATGAAATTGCCCGCTCGTATTAGGAATAAACATAAAAATGTTGAGATGTGAAAATTAAACCTTTCCAAACAACTGTATCCTCCCCGCATTGAGCCACGCCATCATCTCGCACGATCGGAACGTAATAATTCGTGCGTTCAACGTTTCCTTCGGCACTGGTACTGCACATTTTGTTTTCAGAGCACAATTTGTTCCGTCGAAAGGTATTGAGACTACCGAGTGATTGATTGAATAGCACCCGAGAAACTGACTTAAATAGAGGTGCAATTGCTTCCCCCACCACCACATTTTATTCTAAAGCTACCAATTTTTCCATAATGTGCTGAAATCTTAACGTCGCAGCATATGTAATATGTAATTTGAGTCCCATCCTCAAGGATAAAAGTCTCGACACGTGCTGAACGTAATATAATATTTCTGGGAACGTCGAATCTTAGAATTATGCTGTATCAGCAGAAACTATGTCGGATGATCATGCCCGCTAATTCCTCATACGCGTGAATCGTAGAAAGAATTATGCTGTATCAGCAGAAACTAATGCATTTGGGGAGGAGTACGCCAAAAAAGAATGAATTATACAGTATTAGCAGAAACTAATGTATTCGAGGGAGGGGGTGCGCTAAAAGAGTTAGACAGAGATATCAAATCATGATGAGGATATAAATATATGCTCTAAACTGTACAAAACCTCAAATCGTTGCAACGCATTGCACAGAAAAGTCACATTATATTTACGTTCCATTTACGATCATGGAAGAATTCCCGCAAGTAGAACGCCAATTGTTGGATCAATCCACGCGATTGATTTCTCGGGAAAAGTACCTCGCGTGGGAAGAACGGTGCAACGAGTGCATCGAATTGTTGGAAGAACAAAGTCGCGTGAAACGCCCACGATTATCGATCGGTGTTCAGCAATCGCTGATTGCTCGAATCGCACGTCTCGAAGGACTGAAATATTCGTTGCGCGGACGTTTCGTGCGCGAAGGTGCCGGTCATTCGAGTACGGGACTTTTGTGGCGCGAAATAGACACTGCGTTCGATAGCCGCGTATTAACTGGTGCCGTGCTAAATTCGAACTACATCGAGCCGCGCAACTTCCTCCAAGATGCAGGGACCATCGTGTTGGAGCATGTGCGGGACGCTTTGAGGAAACATCGAAACCTCAAAGTGAACACTGTGTTCAACGGCGAATTTGTGGCGGGTGACAAGCATGCTTGTAAAAGCATCAACACCCGAAACTGCGAACTCTTCCACACATCCGATCTGCAGGAGTGGTACCAACGATGCGTCATCGAACCCACCCTGGCATCGCTGGAAGAGTTCCAGGAACGCGACAGTAGATGGGCATTGACGAGAATCATGAATCTAACCGTCAATGTCAACAAGTACAATCCGCTGCGCGCGGGATGTTACGTCAAGGTGCCGCGAGTATTGTCTTTGAGGAAAGCCACAATTAGCGTGCAATCCCAGGACAATGCGTGTTTCGCGTGGGCAGTGGTCGCCGCTCTCCATCCTGCGGAAAGACATCCCGATCGCCCAAGTTCGTACCCGCCTTATGCTTCCATGCTAAATCTCCAGGGCATTGAGTTCCCAATGTCCCTGGAGCAAATAGGGAAGTTTGAGCGGCAGAATAACATCTCCGTCAACGTGTACACCTTCGACGAGGAGAAAGGGTCGACGGTCTTTCCGCTGCGCCTCACCAGCCAAAAGAGGGATCAGCACGTCAACTTGTTCTACACGCCGAATCAAGAGCACGGTGATGTAGGGCACTTTGTGCTGATCAAAAACTTGTCCCGACTGGTGTGCATGCAGCTGAGCAGGCACAATGGGAAAAAATTCATCTGCGATCGGTACGTATAGAATACTTGTGAAATATTGAAATGTCTCATGAAAACAAATTAAATAAACAAATTTTGTGTTTACAGGTGTATGCATTACTTCGGATCTGTCGAGAAGTTGGAGATCCATTCGCTGGACTGTGGCAAGATGAACGACTGCGCCATCCTGCTGCCCAGCGAAGGAAAAAATCTCCTCAGCTTCGAAAACCACTGCAGGAAGGAGCGGCTCCCCTTCGTGGTATATGCAGATCTGGAGTGCATCATCGAAAAAACCGAGGACAATCGAGTGGGTGATCTAGATAATAAGTTACATACGTATCAGCACCATAAAGTGCATAGTATTGCATATTATATGCATTGTTCCTACGATACATCGCTATCGACGTATCGATGTTGCCGCGACGCGGATTGTGTTTCATGGTTCATATACGAACTGAAAAAATTTGCAAACTTCGCCAAACCAATTTTGACCAGTAATGTTCCCATGCTGGATTTAACTCCGGAACAGTTGACGACATTTCGCGATGCAACACACTGTCATATTTGCGAAGAACCATTCAAGGCTGACGATGTACGAGTTCGCGATCATTGCCATCTTTCCTGACGGTTTAGAGGCTCGGCACATTCGGAGTGCAATTTAAATTATAAAAACGCGTTTTACATCCCCATAGTTTTCCATAATTTATCCGGCTTCGATTCACATTTCATTATCGAGGAAATAGCTACCGCTTTCGACGGTGACGTTGATGTATTACCCATAACTAAAGAAAAGTATATTTCTTTCACAAAAAATGTCGAAGATACGGCTGAATCAGATGCGCGAAATAATATTAAATTACGATTCATCGATTCGTACAAATTTCTCAATACCAGTCTCGACAAATTAGCATCTTTCCTTAGCACAGATCAATTAAAAATTTTACGATCCAAATTTGAAACATTATCCACCGAAGATTTCAATTTATTGACGCGAAAAGGCGTCTTTCCATACGAATACCTTAATTGCGCGAACAAGCTGCAGGAACCATGCTTACCGCCGCGCGAGTCATTCTACAGTTCGTTAACGGGTGAGACTGTATCCGAGAGCGATTACGCGCACGCTGAGACTATCTGGCAGCGTTTCGGGATTAGAACCTTGGGCGAATACAGCGACTTGTATTTGAAAACTGATGTCTTGTTATTGGCAGACATTTTTGAAAATTTTCGCGAAAGTTGTATCAAGAGTTATGGACTAGATTCGGCGCATTATTATACTCTACCAGGTTTCACGTGGGATGCAATACTAAAGCATACCAAAATTACATTCGAATTGCTCACCGACGTCGATATGGTCATGTTTATCGAACGCGGTATACGTGGGGGTTTAAGCCAATGTTCCGGAAGATATGCACATGCCAATAACAAGTACATGCCATCTTACGACGCATTGGAAGAGTCATCGTACTTGATGTACTTTGATGTGAATAATTTGTATGGGTGGGCAATGTGTCAGCCGCTACCATATGCTAAATTTCAATGGGTCGAAGATGTTGCAAAGTTTGATGTGTCTTCAATCAAAGTCGATTCGCCCACGGGGTACATTCTCGAGGTAGATCTGGAATATCCGCAACGTCTGCACGACGCTCATGCCGATCTACCGTTCTGCCCGACGCGTGCCAAACCACCTGGCAGCAGGCAGGACAAATTACTCGCGACGGTATACGATAAGCAGCGTTACGTTATCCATTACCGCAACCTGCAGCAGTGCACGCGTCACGGTCTTCGTATTACAAAGATACACCGCGTGCTCCAATTCGCTCAATCTCCCTGGCTTCGCGATTACATCGAACTCAATACACGGTTCAGAAGAAGCGCGACAAACGACTTTGAAAAAAATTTGTACAAATTGATGAACAACGCGGTATTCGGTAAAACTATGGAAAATGTACGAAATCACGTGGATGTAAAACTTTTAACACGTTGGGAAGGGCGATATGGCGCGGAGGCAATGATCGCGAAACCGAATTTCCACAGCAGAAGTGTTTTTTCGGAAAATTTAATAGCTGTTGAATTGCGAAAACTCGAGGTGAAATTCAACAAACCGATATACGTGGGTATGTGCATTCTGGACATATCGAAAATTTTTTTGTATGAATTTCACTACGAGTACATGTCTCCCAAGCACGGACCAAATTGTAATATTCTATACACCGACACAGACAGCCTCATTTATCATATTCGATGCGACGATATCTACGAGACTATGAAACACAATATCGGTAGATTCGACACAAGCGATTATCCTATCGACAATCCATATAATATGCCGCGCGAAAATAAGAAGGTTCCAGGGCTGATGAAGGATGAAAATAACGGTACGATAATGACCGAATTCGTAGGTCTTAGAGCGAAAATGTATGCACTTCGCGTAGACGGCAAAAGAGATACGAAAAAGGCGAAAGGCGTCAAGACCAACGTCATAGCCAGAACGATAACTTTCGACGATTACGCGCAGTGTTTGCAAAGGGAGATCGAAGTGGTTCGCAGACAATCATGCATACGGTCTAAATTGCACAAAGTGTACACCATTTCGGAATCTAAAATCGCTCTAAGTCCATACGATGATAAGCGGCATATCGTACCCGATTCGACCGACACTCTGCCCTGGGGACATTATAATATCCCATTGTAAAAAAAAAAAAAAATATAAATTATTGTATTATAAATAGTGGAATTATTGTATTATAAATAGTGGGATTAATGTGTTAAAATAAAAAAAATTGTTTACACATTTACATATATGTATCATTGTATTTATTGAACCATGTATTATTTTACAATACATTATTTTTATTTATCCACGAATTGTGTGATTTATCAAACCCCAGCCACTTGACATATACCTTACCCCCCTTTCTACGCAGCACTTTTTCCACTAGATGCACATCAGGATCGGTGACGCGTTGCAGCTCCTGTTCATAGAATCCGCCGGCAACAGGTTTTCCACAGGAATCGGCGAGCAGATACGTTGCAGGATTAGTTGCCTGTACTTTGACTATCTTGAACACCTCCGTTGTCCAATTCGGCGTATAGCCTTTATCGAAGATGGTTTTAAATTTGCTCACGCGCACAAACTCGCCCAACTTGAATCTCGCTGGAGCAGCGATCTTTGTGTTGCTGTACACGGTGGCTAGCAGCCTGTCGGCGATCGCAGGGGTAACATCGCAAGGACGCATTCCGATGGTTCTGTTTTCGTGCGTTATACTCTGCAAGCAGACGCGGTAACACATCGGTCCATTTATAGGTTCCATTGAGCGTAAACAATTTCCACATATTGTTCTTCAAATTTCGATTGAAACGTTCTACGACGGAGGCCTTCATCACCGAATACGTCGAATAATGATTAATGTCGTGCTTTGTCAAGAGTTTCTGCATATCGGCGTTGTAAAATTCTTTTCCTTGATCGGTTTGCAAATTTTTCGGATATCGATCTCTAAATATCTTTGCGAACGCTTTAGTCACCTCAGCACCACTTTTAGTCTTGAGCGGCACCGCCCATGCATACTTGCTCAACACATCGATGACGGTAAGTATGTAGTGGTGACCTTGGTTGAAACGCGAGTATGGACGCATTTGTACAATGTCAGCTTGCCACAAATCATCGTATCCGTGCACTACGACGCGTCTCCGCGGGACATGTCTTCGAGCTGGAGCGTGCAATTCCTCAACGAGTTGTAGCTTCTTGTGATTATGGTTTTCATCATTACTCTTGGATTTCGATAATGGTTGCATGTTTGATCGCAGAGGTGTCTTGGACACGAATGACGCGATAATTATCGCGTACATTTATTATGTGCTTCTCGTCGGTCCGAGGAAATTCTGGACAAGTTGCTGCTCCGTAGCAAAAGCGGTTATAGCCTCTTTAACTTTACGAGTTTCATTGTCCGGTTGTGGGATAGAATTCAACGCCTCCGATATCTTTTGAACGCTGTTTTGCAACGTTAGCATATCTCTTTGAAACACAACCAGCTTCCTCGCTAATTCTTCCTGCTGCTCTCTCAAAAGTTTAATGTTCTTTTCCACGTATAGTTTATTGACGACATCGGTGTCGGCCACCGGCTGAGCTACGCGTCGTATCTTGCGTGATTTCGCATCAAAGTCGGCATCAGCCACGCAAAGGGCGTTATCTCGCATGTAATTTCGTAGCAAACCGTTCCATTTGTAATAGTCCATTCTAGCTGCTCCACTCTTCTCGAGCGATACCCCAAATTTGTTGATCGGCATCACGATGCATACTATGTGCATCGTCGGCGCGCGGATTTATATAATGAGGCCTACCTCACGGAGTTCCTCGATAACCGATAGAATTTCGGGATCGTGAGAGTTGTTACCCTCCTGACGCGACGCTTCCAACAAACGCAATCGATCCACCAACTCGTTGGGATCGTTCCAGTGTACGTAATCGATCTTGTTATCGTTTACCACCATGGCGCGCGGTACCGTTAGACCTTTCCCTGCCCTGCTAATCGATGCGCGAGGGACTAGCGGTGCAATTACATATTTGTACTTGTGTCCCTTGTTGCTCAATATGGGATTTTTAGCACCATGACCGCGTCTGTGGGCGTTCGTCGCCAGCAGTATACTTTTGTATTTTTGTTTATCGGCATCGGTGTATACAGCATCATCGGGAATTCTCTTGAAAATCAGTTCGTAAAGACCGGGTGTTCCTCTGTATTTTACACCATCTATGATTATGTTATCATCCATGTCTATATCGAAAGCCTTATCCCCAAGCCTCGTTCCACTATTGCCAAAGTATACGCCGTACACATAGTCCATTGTTGTATCCTTATCACCACTTAGGATCGCGCTCATGTATTTTTGCCCCAGCGGGCCGAAATGACTGCGAAACGTCTCTTGTCCCTCGGATGTTTGGAATTGCTGTCTAATAGATGTTACAAACGACTCATTGGGACTAGTTTCGAAAACGTCATCATCAACGATTGAGAGCGATTGCACATTGGGCAATGTACTTATTGGCGTGGGTGGAGCCGGAGAATCGCTTGATACGACATTCTGTCGTTTCCGCTTCGATTGAACTGGTGCCGAGGTTATGGGTGAATATTCCGTTGACATGTGCTCTTTCCTCTTTCTCTTGCGCGATGTATTCTGTTTCGGATGGACTTTTTTAGGCGTTAAGGCTGCCGTCTCCCTGGGCGTTGAATGTGTGCGTACGCTCAGACAAGCTAGAACAAGCGTGTACGTATACGCGACGTAGTAAACAATCCGTTTTAACCGTCTTACGTCGTGGAATCGGCAAGAAGGAAGTTTTTGCGGGTACAGTTGCCTTCAGTAGACATCTGTGCAGGGTGGTCTGGTGCGTTTGAACGCTAATAACCACCGTACAATGAGATAATAATGAATTTCTGAATCGAAAACTGACAGAATGAAACTTCAAAGCTTCTCCGTTGGTGGCGCTAATGGTGAACTGCAGCCATGTAGCACATTCCGTCAGTTTTCGATTCAGAAATTCATTATTATCTCAATGTACGGTGGTTATTAGCGTTCAAACGCACCAGACCACCCTGCACAGATGTCTACTGAAGGAAACTGTACCCGCAAAAACTTCCTTCTTGCCGATTCCACGACGTAAGACGGTTGAAACGGATTGGTTACTACACAGATTCGAGAAATGACAGAATGAAGCTTCGAGGATTCTCCGTACCAGCGCTGATGGTATATTCGTGCATTGTACCATCAAAACCGGTGGAAGTCCAATCTAGCCGATAAATGTAGGAAAGACATAGTTGCCGAAACGTATCGAGAGTCGAATCGCGCTGTTGCCGCATTTCCCCTATTATTATTTTGTCGTTAGGGAGGCTTGAATGAATCGCGCGATTCTTTCGGACGCCGTGACACTCCGTCCTTTGCGCTCGCGCCCGTCGCGCACGCAAAGCGTCCCATCTCGCTTCCCCCTTCGGCCAGAAAGAAGCGAGAAACGAACACTGTTCGCGAGACGGGCTCAACGCCGGTCCCGACCAGCGAGGACTTGAGCTTTTCGGTGGCGGCTTGTAATCACGGTTGGAGAGGCATACAGTGTTGATAAAATGTAAAACGTGCCGTTTTCAGTATTCAGTAACATACTGCTGAGATATTCCAGATTAAAATGAGTTCAAACACGGTATAAATCGGAGTATTTCTAGAACTGTACTTGATAATTAAATATAAATGTAACATTTCTAATCTAAAAATGCTAAAAAACAAATTTATATTCAACGATTTTATTCAAAATGCACTGAAAACTTAATTAAAATGCACTAAAGGCTAATAATTATTTTTTTGTACAACAATTTGTTTCCTATTTGAACGTAACGAATCATTTCTCGATATAAATTATGCGTATTTATTACGGAAATCGTGATTCCATTAGCGTCCTGAACGCAGCAGCTTTTTTGTCATTTTCGTAAAGAACACATTCCAAGTCGTTTTGTGGTTATGGGTAATATTTATTGATGACTGGGTAATTTTTTCACCCCTTCAGGGTTATTTTTTTTCAATATTGTATTGTCATCCAAACTACACACGCCTGCAAAGCTTCAAGACAACTCGATAGTTGGAAGTTGGTTAAATTTGTGTTGCCAGATTTGAATCATATATACATCAAACATACAAAAATACAAACAAACCGGGGATCGAATCTGAATAAAATAGTTTAAAATTAATCTGATTTATACCGTGTATAAATTCATTTTCATCTGGGAAATCTCAGAAGTACATATGTTACTGAAACGTTCATTGTTGAGGTCCCCCGAAGCTCGAGCCGAGCGACATTGTATCGTTTAGACGTCTAACCTGTCGCCTAGAGTTGCTCGGCAATTTATCATCAATTATGCAGCAACAGAATTTCTTTATTTTTTACCGTATCAATATGAAAGTGACGGGCTTTCAATTCTGCAAATAAATTTTACGTCTAATATCGTTAATAATGATAGTTCAAATTATGTCAGGTTTGGTATCTTTCCATCTTTCCTTCTTACACTCCCGGACCTCTCTATCTTTCATAAAGGTCTAGACACACTTGCCCGTCCCGAGTCAGTTCCGCCGGGACGGCACTGACACGGAACGGATATGTGTGCGTGGACCTTTATTGCTACGTTCAGCGAGGCTCTGACGCTAGACGCAGCTCTCCTGCCGTATTCCTTCAAGACTTCTCAGTAAAAGAAGCTGTGGCAACAGCGCGGCGGAGACGGCGAGAACAGAAAATGTGGCAACTATGCGTCAAAAATTCGTCTACATAGAGTACCTGGAGATGTCACCTCTGTACAACTTTTTTTTACCGACCGCAGTAGTTTCATTAGGCTCCGTTTGTTTACTGGGGACGCTTCGATCGATTCGGACCATAACAAACTTGAGACGGCAGCCTTAATGTTTCATTCCCTTCAACGTCTGTGTCCATCGACTGTGATGTGTTAGCTTCCATCGCTGCGGTATTTTCCACAATATGTTTTAGTGGTTCGACGATAGGTTTAAAGTATTTCTCCAACGCGATATCTTCCTCCATCTTGCCAGTCTTCAAAGCCTGATGTTTCCGACGAATGGCTTCGCTGGTTTTTGCAATTTCCTTCGCTATTCTCTCGCGATCCTTAATCTCCACAGTATCGATATCGATCATCGCTGTACCGCAGACGTTGCTTTCCCACCGACGTGTTGACGACAATTGACCATCTCATGGTATGGCAAACTCGTTAAATCCCTTTCTATAACGTCCATTGGACATCACCATGAAACCATAATCCCGTTGCCAACAATTACGACACAAAGCGCAGAAATCCTCGTAAGACATGTCGGTGTTTACGTGATCGTTGTACACATGTTTCAAGTTGGTACCATCCTTGTTCGCGAAAGCGATACTATTTACGCCATCTCCCAGGCCTACCGGTAATTAGGCAATGGTAACGGCCCGCTGACTCATGTGGAGCGTCGATCACTGCCCCTTCCATCAACCTGCGATCGATGGAAGGGGGACTCTTCTTCCTTCCAGGAAATCACTGCCGATTTCCTGGAATTCAGACGCTCTCTGCTAGTGACACGTACCTTTGCTTACGCACATTGCTTGCGTTTAGTTCAATTATTTCTAGGCTTCGCGACTTTGCTTCGCCAGCGACAATTGCTTCGCTTGAGCTTATTAACTATTTCTAATCGCTACTTGTTTGTGTAAATAACTGTTAAGTTTATTGTGCTTGGTTTTGTAAATACATTTAAATTATAACTCCAAAATATACGTTGTCGTGCTGTCCTAACTATTGGAAATAAACTCTGTGCTTCGCTAATTGTGTAAGAGCTTCCGTGCACCGATCCGCTATTCTTTATTGTAACAATCCTGCTTAAACAGAATCGACAGATTCGCATTGTCGCGTATAAGATGTTTGGGAATCTTTGCATACGTCTGACAGAGATAGAAACAGTCAACGTTCGAGTGGCGCCCCATTGCAAAGTACTCTCGTATCGTATCTTGCTTGTCGCATGCCACGTCATCAAAAATAAAAATGGAATTCGGAAGCGATTCGCTCGGTGGGATGACGTCACTGTTATTCGAAAACGTAAAGTAGCCAATTTCATCTATCGGAGTCAATAAATTCTCCAAGTACTGATATTTCGGCTGTTGCAACGACTTGGAATACACGTACACGTTCTCGAAGTGGACGCCGTGAGGACTTTCCAACAAGCTGATCAGCACGTTGGTCTTTCCACAATTTGATGGACCACAAATGAGGCAGCGGATAGTGTTTGGTAGCATGCTACCATGTCTGCGTCCTGTTTTCGAAGACATCACTCGTGATTTATCATCAAAATTTGTCACGCGTATGGTTACAGGTTGTCGCACGCATCGCATCCTCCCCGCGAACCGTGAAAAATGATTTTGATACGTCGAGGTGGTGATGCACCCTATTTATAGGTCCACGTCGAAACATGACGGCTCAGTATTCAATATGCTTCTGATCCTGTCGGATATTCGAGACCTAACCTCTGAACAATTGAAATATATACCAAAGATTATTCTACTGCGAGAGTTTGGCAGACACATTGATCGGTTGTGGGACAGGCTCCCCGAGCATATAAAAGCCAATTCCGAGGTTCGACAGTATCGCCGGTGCTTGGAACATTATAATCGCCCTTGGCAGCAAACGCATATCGACGGTCCGGTACCATTGATTAAAAACTGTAGCGAATGTCACCGACGACAGTAAAGAAAGGTCGTGGTTTGTTAAATCGGGCGATAAACGCGCTACCAATCGAATTACACATTCCGGGATATCAGTTTTGCGGTCCAGGAACTCATCTTGCAAAACGATTGGCTAGAGGGGATCGAGGTATCAATCCGTTGGACGCAGCGTGTCGCGAACACGATATTGCGTATTCGCGTAGCAACGACCTCGGCGAAAGGCACGCGGCAGATAACGTTCTCGCTGACAAAGCGCGAAAACGCATTGTTGCGCGAGACTCGACTCTGGGTGAAAGAGGTGCTGCTACAGCTGTTTGGGCTGCTATGAAGGTCAAGACGAAGATCGGAATGGGGATGAAAACAAAAACTCGCAAAAGGACTCCAAAGAGAGCATCGCAAAAGCGGATTCTTCCGGTGGCAAAACGGGGTGGTATATTACCACTTCTCCCGCTGTTGGGTGTTCTCGGATCATTGGCTGGTGGAGCGGCGGGGATCGCCAAGGCGGTAAACGATAATAAGGCGGCGCAACGTCAGCTGCAGGAAATGCAACGCCATAATCGCTCCATGGAAGGTCGCGGACTTTATCTCGCGCCGTACAAGCGCGGACAGGGAATATCTAAACGAAAAAAAAAACGTCGAAAAGAAAATAAAAATGCTTGCGGGCTTAACTACCGATGTGCAATTGGAGGAGTTGGCAAAACGTATGCGTATTCCATTCTTTAGAGGTGTTTTTATGCGCAACGCGTTACCAGCTGGTGGAGTACGTCGAAATGAGAGCGGTATCGTAAATTTGGACAATGCCGAGGGGCCGGGGACTCATTGGGTGGCGTATGCGAAGAGAGGGTGTCGAGCTATATATTTCGACAGCTTTGGGAATCTTCGACCGCCGATGGAATTGGTAAAATATCTGGATAAGGATGCTGTGAAAATTGAATACAATCGAACGTCCTATCAGAAGTACGATCAGAGCAATGCGGACAACTATGTCTACGCTTTCTACAAACGATCGGTGCCAAATTTAAGGATTGATTTCCCACCACTCTGATTCAGTACTGGTTGAGCAGTTCGAGCGGAATATGTCGTTAACATTCACTCTAACCGGCAAGAGTAGCACCCTCGCGGTGAGCTACTTTCCACCCATAGATTTGAGCGACGATGATTACGAGCTTGGTCTAACAACCTTTGAAACATATCACACAATACCGAACATCGACTCGAGCAATGATAAATTCTACTTCATCGTAAACAACAGCCCCGACAGCGCTTATGAATACATTATGATTCCCCACGGCTCCTACGAACTAGACGCCATTGCCAAGTATCTGAAGCAGCGATTACTCGAGCGGTATCCTAAAAATCTTGGTGGCACCGATGACGACAACGATGACGGTGACAACGATCTGTATCCTATAGTGTTGCGTCCCAACAACAATACCATGAAAAGCGAGCTGTACTGTCGGTTCACCGTAGACTTTACAAAGCCCAACAACATTGGATCGCTACTAGGATTCTCGACGAATCGGGTATTAGCACCAGAACGATGGCACGAATCGGACGATCCAATTAATATCATGAACGTGAACATTATTCGCATAGAATGTAGCGTGACCGCTGGTGCGTACAACAATGGGAAGCGTGTACATACGATACATGAATTTTCTCCGAGAGTCCCACCAGGATATAAGATATCGGAAACGCCCGCACAGATCATTTACCTTCCAATCACCGCACGGGTCGTTACGGATCTGACGATACGCGTTGTGGATCAAGACGGACGGTTGCTCGATTTTCGAGGTGAAGAGATTACAATCAGACTGCACGTGCGAAGACGACAACGATAATACGTGTGGTGTGAAAGAAATGCTTGTATTGAACGACTCCAGAAACCCGTTTGTTCCAAGTGAAATTGTGTACAACACCAACAACTGCAACAGCTCTGATCACGCTAAAAAGAAGAGGCTCAGTGCTGTGAACATTGCATTTTTGAAATCTTTGGGATTCATTGTGCGCATTTAAGTTGAAAAAAATGGCTGATATTCTAAGCATTGGAGGGAAGCCGACGTTTGATGATCGTATCGTCAAGCTCGAGACACACACATACAACCCATACGTCAACACGACGTTTGGATACAGCGATGAGATAAGAATACCGATACAACAGCAGGATTTATACACATTACCGTGTGAAAGTTTCCTCTATGTGGAGGGGAAATTGAAGATAAATAAGCCAAATGATGCGTTAACGGTGATGTTGGGAAATAATTGTGTGGCGTTCTTATTCGATGAGATTCGATACGAGCTGAATGGCGTGGAGATTGATCGCAACAGAAACGTTGGAATAACTAGCACGCTTAAAAACTATGTATCGCTGACATCGGACGAAGACAAAAATATGGAGATTGCCGGATGGGGCTTGAAACGACGCGATGGGTCAATAGTGAAAAATCATTTCAATTTTTGCATCCCACTCAAATATTTGCTAGGATTTTGCGAGAACTACAAACACATGATTATTAATGCGCGTCATGAATTGATTTTAATACGGTCGCGCAACGACAACAATGCTCTGATACGATCATCGGTGTTGGAACCAGAAATTAAATTATTTAATCTACAATGGCGGATGCCTCATGTGACGCTGAACGACATTAATAAGCTATCGTTGCTACGTACTTTGGAAAGTGGACAAAACCTGAGCATTTGTTTTCAATCGTGGGATCTGTACGAGTATCCTATGTTGCAAAACACAAACAAGCATTCGTGGGCCGTAAAGGCATCCGCACAGCTGGAGAAGCCACGATGCGTGATCCTTGCTCTACAGACTGGTCGAAAGAATGTGACGAGCGAAGACGTTACTAAGTTCAACAACTGTAAATTGACTAATGTCAAACTTTTTCTCAACTCGGAATTTTACCCATACGATGACATGAACTTGGACTTTAACAAGAATAAGCATGCCATCTTGTATCACATGTATACGCAATTCGGTAAATCGTATTATGGACATAGTTGCAACGAGGCATTATTCACCGTGGCTGAATTTTTACAATTTGGTCCCATCGTGGTGATTGATTGTTCGCGACAAAATGAGTCGATCAAGAATGGCACCGTGGACGTGCGCATAGAATTCGAGTGTAAAGAGAACGTGCCGGCAAATACTACAGCCTACTGTCTGATTCTGCACGATCGGGTGGTTGAATACAATCCACTGACAAACGTAGTGCGCAAAATGAATTAAATTGCCACGCTACATGCGCGCCCTCTCCTGTGTCAAATTCATACAAAATTTCATCGTGAAAATCGAGATGCTTTACGAGAAAGACTGCATTCTCCCGTCTGTCTCGGAAACGAACGGACCTCTAAATTGTACCGATAATGGCTGTACCAACATTCGTTGACCTGCAAGGGTTCATCGTCGATGGAAGATTTGTCGCGAAGGAAGTGGCTGTCCTACGCAGGGGAACAATTCTCTCGCACTATATTTTTGGGAGTCCTATGTCACAATTCCTTCTTACAAAATCCGACAAATCAAGCATTCGATGGTTGACGGCAAAACATCACGGACTACGCTGGGATGATGGAGACGTTCCGTACAGTATGGCTAAACAGCTAATTACGAAAGCTGTAGCTGATGCGATCGACGAAGAAGATGACACATCCCATATAGTATACGTTAAAGGGTTACAGAAACGCGACTGGCTTGCGGATTTCCTGGATGAAAATACCAGAGCGGACGTAATCATCGAGACGCTGGACATTGACTAGGAGGATATCAAATCCCTAAATAAGTTAAATGTAGTTGATACTCTGCGATGTGGCAGACACGCAAAGCACTGTGCCTTGCAAAATGTATTTAAAATATTCAACTGGTGGTCTAAACACCAGAGGGAAATGCTTAAATAAAATATAACCAATTTTAAATACATAAATGTTTTTTTTCGTCACCCTCCCCAACCTCCTGCATGTACGCTAGATTAAGACGATAGTTGTAATTATTATGTAGAAACCGTTCGATACCCGTTCAATACCGTTCGATACCCGTTCAAAGCCGTTCAATTCGCGTTCAAAGCCGTTCGATAACTGTTCAATACCCGTTCGATTTCCGTTCAATACCGTTCGATACCCGTTCAAAGCCGTTCGATTCGCGTTCAAAGCCGTTCGATACCTGTTCAGTACCGTTCGATTTCCGTTCGATACCCGTTCAAAACCGTTCGATTCGCGTTCAAAGCCGTTCGATACCTGTTCGATACCGTTCGATACCCGTTCAAAGCCGTTCAAAAACCGTTCAAAGCCGTTCGATACCCGTTCAAAGCCATTCAAAGCCGTTCAAAGCCGTTCGATACCTGTTCGATACCTGTTCAGTACCGTTCGATTCACGTTCAGAGTGGTACGATTTACGTTCGATACCCGTTGATAGCCGTTCAATACCGTTCGATACCCGTTCGATTCGCGTTCAAAGCCGTTCAACGTGATGTGGTCTAGCTGAATGATGCGTCAAAGAAGAAGGGAAAGAAGATGCGTGTGAATAAGGAGAGAATGGCCAGTGAATAATTCGAAGAAGGTGAGACTGGTCAGCGTAAATATAGGTGGAAAACATAGCTTTTGCAAAGCTATGCACTTCTCGGTTTCAAGATAAGAGTTTAGATGCGAGAGCCTGGAGACGCAGCGACACCAGTTGCATTCAAAACTTCAGTTGGTAAAGTTCAGTTCGGTTTAGAACATTTTTTTTTTAAATAATTGTCACACACAAAAAAAATGGGATATTACCTACTTGCGTCGGAGTGGGACGGTGAGCTTCGTCGGGATGACTCGGAGGTATGTACTTTAAAATATTTTAACATTTATCGCGTTTAACCGTTGAAATTGAGTTAGATTAAAATCAAGCTGTTGTGTTAGTGTTATATCGTGGGTTCTATTTTAAAGAACTCATCATCGTCGTCGTCGCCGTCGTTGTCACCGCCACCATCACCAACATGGTCGAACGACTGGGGCAGCAGTCCTCACCGCAGCCGCCGTCGCCGTCGCCGCCTCCGCAAGTGTGTAGGACACTACATTGTGTTTGTGTGCGTGATGTTTATTATGTTTAATGTGTCAATATTATATCAACGTTTGTGTATGTGTTGCAGAATTTTGAACTGTTGGCAGCACTGGAGGCCCTGGCGCTCGAGATCGCACCCCGAGGGGGGCAAATGCAGCGGGCAGGGTCAGTGATTGGCCCTGTCATGGTCGCGCGGCGGGTGCCGCAGATTCAATTGAGATGGGGTCCATATTGGATACCACAGCCACCATCGCCACCCCTGTCGCCCCCCGTCGCCTTCCTCACCCCCGTTGCCTCGTTCCCCTTACAATAGTTTTTTCATTTTTTTTATTTTATTATTATTCTTTTCTTTTATTTTTATATTCATTTATATTTATATTCTTTTTTTAATTTTTGTAACAATATATATATACTTAAACGTATATTATTTCACCATTTGATTCACCCGTCTTCCTCCTCACCACCTAATTTTAAGAAACAGCATTTCTGCTGACGCCACATAATTCTATTTCGCTGGAGCGTTCTGCACGGTGCGAAAATGATGTCTCCTTGCATGGCCGCTCCAGAGGATTCAAGTTACATGCGATCGCGCGAGACGCTGCAACGCTAAATCTGAATGCTTAAAAAACTTGATAGATTTGGAACGAAAGCGGTTGTACCACTATGTAGTGTTGTCTCTTTCCCTCTTCCAAAATTTTATCTTTACAGTAATGCTCTGTCTCTTTCCCACCCCGAAGATGCGGCGTGAAAACGCCGATCTTTCCCGACATTGTCCGAAACAATTTTGGATAATGTATTAAACAATTCCATCGCATAATGGTTTGGAAAATTATTTGGGGGTCGTCCCCTCCCTCGGTTAGGTATAAAAAATTTTTTGGGGTGGGCCAAGGTTTTGAAAGAGATTTTTGGGGGTCATTCCGCCTCTGAAAAATTTCCGACGGTGGGTCCGGTCTGGAGAGGTCTCCGCGGTCGCTCGGCCCGGACTGATCCCCTCCACGATCGCGGCATCCCCCACTCCGCGGCTCGTGCGCGCGCAACCGTCCTTCCACTCCCCGCAGGTCCCGCGTCCATGTTTCCCTCCGCCGCGCTCCCCCGCGCGCCCTCACTTCCCCCCCGCCCCCGCGCTCCCCTCAGAGGACCTGGGTTAGAACTCTCATAGCCTTACTACTGACATCCTTCAAATGTCCGCCGCGGCTTCGCACGGTGGCACGGATCCCAGAGGTCCAATTTTCAATGACTCTGCCGCATAGATCCAGCTGAATTTGAGCGATGGCTTGGGCTATGTTGACTTTGAGAGCATCGGTCGATTGCGACATATTGGCATCGACCTGCGACTTCAGAAAACCCCACATGAAAAAGTTTAGCAGGGTCAAATTGCACGATCTTGGTGGCCAATTCACGTCACCTCCGCGAGAGATAACCATACCCTCAAATCGTTCATGCAGAATATCCATAGTGGCGTACGCTGTGTGGCTCGTAGCGCCGTCCTGCTGGAACCACATGTCATCTACGTCCATATCGTTCAATTCGGGCCAAAAGAAATTGGTTATCATCGATCTGTAGCGCTCGCCGTTGACGGTGATTATTATTATTATTATTATTATTAAGCGTCTTTATTGCGAACAAGAAAAAACAAGCAACGAAAGTAAACAAGACACATGCACAGGCGAAGTTCAGTCACGACTGTTTTTCAACTTAACCTACAACGAAAACTTAACCTAGACTTAAATTAGACTTAAATTAGATTAGTATAAGCTATTGTTATTGAATAAGATTACTGAGAAAGAGAAGAATACAGGGTGCACTGGCCAGACCACAAGGTAGTAAAAGGATTATTATTATAATGGATGAAGCAGCAGGAAAGATTTACAAGAACATCTGAAAGAGGAGAGAGTGGGAAGCGCGCGGATTTCAGATGGAAGGGAATTGTAATAGTGGGGAGCGACATAGGAGAAAGAGGTGCGAAGGTAGTTTGTACGATGACAAGGGATGGAAAGCATGTCTTGCGAGCGAGTAGAGTGAGCAGAGTGAAAGAAAGCGTTGGTAGGAAGGAGGTTAAATAGGTAAGGAGGTGAACGGTCACGCAAAATCTTATAAACGAAGCAACAGAGATGGAGAATCCATCGCTGCCTCATCGGGAGCCAGCCAGATTTTTCCAGAAGAGGCGTGATATGGTCAAATTTACGGGCACAAAACGAGAAGCGGAGACAAGAGTTCTGAACGAGTTGAACACGGGAGGCAAGCCCGGCGGATAGACGAGGACCATACACAACATCACAATAGTCGAAAAGAGAGAAGATAAGGGATTGAGAGAGGAGGAGCTTCTGAGGAGTAGTAAGGAGGTACCGCGAGGGGTATAGGATACGGAGACGGGTATACGCAGCACGACAAAGGTCAGAAACATGATTTTCAAAGCTTAAAAGAGAATCGAAACGGAGTCCAAGACTCTTAAGAGAATTGCTCGGGATAATGCTAGCAGAATCAAAGGAGAGGGAGAGAGGAGGTAGCTTATCTAATAGAGTAGGGGAACCGATTATGATCAAAGAGGTCTTGGAGGGGTTAAGGGATAGCCCGTGCGTTGCGGTCCAGCGCAGTATATCCCCTAGTTCCAGTTCAAGTTTAGCGGCGGTTGTATCGATATGAGCAGCGTCAACAGAAGTAATAAGTTGTAGATCATCCGCGTACATGTGAGCAACCGAGAACTTAGGAACGGATAGTAGGTCTACAACATAGATTAGAAACAGAAGAGGGCCAAATACAGACCCCTCTGGTACACCACGTGGGATGCATCTCGAAGACGAGTATTGAGGGCCACCCGCATTGACAACGACGACCTGCTGACTGCGACCCGAAAGGTAGGAGCGAAACCAGTTAAGCGCGAGAGAAGAAAGGCCAATATGATGCAGCTTAGCAATCAGCAGATCGTGGTCAAGCGTGTCAAAGGCCTTAGAAAAGTCCAGGGACGTGACGGCTGCCAGACGACGAGAATCCATTGCACGCAGAATGGTATCAGAAATATGAAGCAAAGAGGTCGCTGTACTGAACCCACGTCGAAATCCTGATTGGTGAAGCGGGAGGGCACCACACCGTTCAACGAATTGCTGGAGCTGCCCACAGCACAACCTCTCGAGTAGTTTAGATAGGAACGGAATTAAAGAAATAGGGCGAAGCGAGCTTAAGGCCTGAGCTTTGGAGGGAGCGGAGGTTTTTGGAATGGGATGAACTATTGCATGTTTCCAAATGGAGGGGACTGCGCCGGAGGAAAGGGAAGAGTTGAAGATATGGAGGATGGGGTCAAGACAGTGGGGAATACAATAGAGGACCATTGCACCAGAGATATCATTAGGACCGGCGGATGTAAGTTTTATGTCCTTAAGCGCGCGGTAGAGGTCGTTGAGAGAGAACGGAGAGAAGGAGAAAGTGTTGGTTGTGGGAGAGGAGAGAAATTTTGCAACAAGCTCAGGCGGAACGCTAGTATGAGGGAGAGAGTCAAGGAAATGGTTGTTGATACAGTTAGGGTCGTGTAGGGGAGTAAAAGAAGAGGAGCGTCGTCGAGAGGAGTGAAGACCAGCAATAGATATATAATGCCAGAATTGTCTGGAAGAAGGAGGCGCAGTGGACAGATGCAGAAAGAAGGCACGTTTTTCCGCTCGAATTGTGCGAGTACAAAGATTACGTAGATTTTTATAATTAGACCAATGTAGTGCCCTGCGGGATCTCTTAAATTTGGCTGACGCTCTGTTACGCATTTTAATAAGCTTTTGTACATTGCATGTCATCCACGGCGACGGGGGTTTGGTAACCCGGATTCGTTCAATAGGCGCGAAGCGGTAGAAGAGTGCGGTCAGATACGCATAGAGTAGATCCGCTTTATCGTCAATTGAAGAAGCACCGTAAAGAGGAGACCAGTCAATACACTGGAGAGCCGCGTTAAACTCGTCGATCGGGATCTCTTTTAAATTCCTACGTAGCAAATAATAGTGCGAACGCGATAGCGAGGGGAGATCGAGAATAGCGTAGGTCAAAGCATGGTCGCTGATATGACTAGCGTCTAGTGAACCACACGTGGTCGGATTAAGATCTTGTGAAAGCATGATTAAGTCTATGAGTGTCGAAGAAGATTTAGTGATACGCGTAGGCTGAGTGATAATTTGTTTAAGAGAAAGAACGGTCATGAAGTGATTTAGGAGCCTCGTGTCCGTATTGCTTGCCAAGTACATATTAACATTAAAATCACCCAGACAGATTAGATGATCGGCACTGCAGTACGTGTCAAGGAGATAGTTGAGCAGTGCGTCAAGGGCCCCAATGTGGCAGCTAGGCGGGCGGTATACTGCTAGCAATAACACACGAGCGCGGTTAAACGTTAAAAGAATACCAGAAATATCGAGAAGAGGGTCACAGTTGTACGTAGCTGGCACACCATCACATACGGTGTCAAAGCGAATACAGGATTTCACGTATACTGCAATGCCGCCACCGCGGAGGTGGAGATCAGAGTGCCTATCCACGCGTATTAACGTGTAACCGGGAATAGTGAAAGACGAGGAGAGAATACCCTCATGCAACCACGTTTCTGATAAAGCTACAACATCAAAATTGTACCTAGCAAGCATGTCGACAATATCCGAAAAATGTAAGGTGAGTGACCGTACATTAAGATGTGCAATCACAAGGTGGTTAGCATGATTAGATATAATATTAGTAAGCGATGTGTCGCTCGTTGACAAGTCGGTGGAGTCGGCATCAGTAGAGGCTGGAGTAGCAGGTGAAGAGAGCAGTCGGCTGTCCGAATTGGAAGCCAAAGAGCAGGAGCATGTATCCACAGAAGCCGACCGGAAGTAGGACCCTGTGCGATTTAGAAGGCCAGGCGAGGAGCGTCATTGCAGAAGAGAAAGAGTTACGGCGGAATGTACATCGGAAAGCGCTGAAAGATGAGGCTGCGTCTGTGTCTGCATGGAGTGAGCCTGCGTTGTGTTGACCAGTAGACCAGAAGAGGAGAGCTGAGGCGTTGAGGAGATACCCTGCGTGTAGGTGTTAGCAGTGTCAGTTTGCTGCCCCTTCTCCACCATTTGAGCAAACTGCTGTGGCGAAATATATTTGAACGGTCGTGAGTTGTCGCTCTGTTTGACGTATACCACTCCCCGTTTCATCCACACATAACTGCAGCGGTGGGTTTTGCCCAGAGCTTTGGCCTCCGCCAATCGGCGTCTCTCCTCTTTAGAGGAGCGCTCGTTAATAAAGACAAGCGTCTTTGGCCATAACGGATCAATGTCAGATGCCCAGAGGTCCTTTCGGTTCTTCTTGCCAATCAACCACGCGTCCCTAGTGAAGGTTGATAAAAACCGCATCGTGATGGGCCGAGCCATATTCGGTTTAGCCCGGATTCTGGTGAAATGCGCGAACTCAGTTGAGGAGAAGGGTACACTGATGGCAGTAGCGACGCTAGAGATGGTATGCTACAGATTTTCGTTAGGCACCTCGGGAATACCAGTGATAATAAGCTCAAAGTCTCTGTTGGATGAAGCAAGACTATCAAGACGACGGGCGATGCCCTGAGATGGAGGAAGCGTGTCCTCTGGGAGGGTCGAGATCTTGTTTTCAAGATTCGAGATCCTCTGCTCCTGATGCGCGCTTCGTGCGGCAAGAGACTGATGTGATGCAGTGATACTATCGACACGATTTTTTAAGTCCCCCACAATGACTTTCATTTGAGCGAATTCCGAGATGCATTGGTCCAATTTTTTATTCACCTCATGAAGCCCGCCAAGTTTCGCGTTGATATCGGCAAGTATGTCCATAAAGGGCAACGAAGTCGGGCTATCAATCTGAACGCAGGGCATAATGACGTTATAAGATGAGGTGGCAGTCTGGGAAGCACTCGGAGTGTTAGAACCCGTTGCAGGATTGATCAAACCGCAGGCTGCGCACGCACCAGTTTTAGAC
Organism: Andrena bicolor; assembly: GCA_960531205.1. Classification (NCBI taxonomy): domain Eukaryota; kingdom Metazoa; phylum Arthropoda; class Insecta; order Hymenoptera; family Andrenidae; genus Andrena; species Andrena bicolor. Next base: position 1,451,837 of record CAUIJW010000012.1, read on the forward strand.
ACAAATTTTGAACATTTCTTGCAGCGATTCATTCTGTAATGTACACAACTGTCACAGTCGATGAAGTAGGAAGTAGAGTACAGCGAGTACAGCGAGTTCCAATAGATGTCCTTAGTCTCGGAAATTAAATAATGCCGCTGGAGACAATGCCGACACAGAGACACAAGCAACGGCGCAAAAACAGGGGCAAAAACTCCGAAACAATAGACGTAACGGCTCGGTAAATTGGCTTAGATTGAAGAAAGTAGGCGTGAAATCACTTATATTAGCACTTAGGATAGCAACCGAAACGAGACACAGCGGCTACCACCTTACTAGCACTCGAGGCAACCTTTGAAACAGCGAAAACTTTGAAAAGATAGAATCACCTCAGGAAATCACAATTAGCAACAGGAGCGAGATAAACCACGCGCACCTTGACTGACAGATAGCGGACAACCATGATAGCCTCGCCAACGTCGTTTTGGAAAAAGTACGGACCAATGACGCCGCCGGCCCAAAATCCGCACCAAACAGTAACTTTTTGTGGATGCATTGCCACCTGGTGGACCTCATGTGGGTTGGCGTCGTCCCATATACGGCAATTTTGCTTGTTAACATAGCCATTCATCCAAAAATGCGCCTCGTCGCTAAAGATGATTTTTCGACCAACATTGGGGTCCTCTTCCAAATGCTCCGAAGCCTAGTCAGCGAACAAACGGCGTTGTCTATGGTCATTAACTTTGAGCTCCTGGGTCAGTTGGATTTTGTACGGGTGCAGGCCCAAGTCCTGACACAAAATTCGCCAAGTTGAAGTCTGCGAAAGGCCAAGTTCTTGTGCACGGCGAGGAATTGACTGCCTCGGGTTCTCCTGTACACTTTCACGGACAGCGGCGATGTTCTCGGCCGATCTGGCGCTCCTTTGACGTACGGGTGTTCGCTGATTGTTTACCGAACCGGCCGTCTCGAATTTGGCCACCAAACGTTGGAGAGTCGACTTTGAAAGGCCACCGCGTCTGCTGTAAAATGGGCGCAACGCGCGCAATGTTTCCCCTAACGAACACTCATTTTGATTATAAAATTTTATCATTTGGACGTACTGCTCAATCGTGTAATTTGCCATGGTGATTTGGCATTACTGACTGAATTGCAAACAACAGATTTGAAAGACGTCGCCAAAACAACATGGCCCCCACAGACTGTCAACATCGACCCGTCCCTATTGGAAAACCCTTTACAGGGTTTGTGACGTCCCACGATTTTTCGCACTTTTCTTATTCCATAAACCTCAAAATCACACCACCAAAGTCTATCGAACTCAACTCCTACACCATCTCCTCAATAGCCGATCACCTTGATGTTGAACCTTAGCGGTCAACAACACAAGATGATCAACACAAACCTCCACCTCGCTGATGTACCTTAGCGGTCCCCATCGCGAGATGATCGTTGCAAAACCCACTTCGCCTATTCGTCCTACAAAGGCACGAATCATTCCTTCTAAAAACGAATTCAAACAAGTCCCTCATTACAAATCCCTCTTAAATCGAGACCACGTCTCAATCCCCTCTCTACGTCACAACAGAGTCCAAACACTCTAACCCCTTTCCTATCAAACACCTAAAATCCAATCGAAGAGTTGAGTATCTCCAATACCGTTCATAAAAACCCTAGAAGCCTAATTACGACGCATTTGGCGTACGTGACAAAATATGGCTATTAATAGCCATACCATTTACAAAAACCCCGGAAATCATACTGCGTCTTATTCCGAAATGTGTCAAGGTCTTTACCGCGCGTACCCCCGCAATACTCCTGTGAAATTACATAAATACGAGGTCCTGCGAGGCCTCGTCCTCTTTCATCGCAGAACTTTTGACAAATATGTTCAAAGTATATTTTAACAAGTGTTAAACTTTAAAATCAGTGCTCTACGACAACGATTGTAAGCATTTATAATTATCTTATATTACTCTGCATATCATCTTCATACTATTTGTTACTATTATTTTATTTATTGCTTAATGCAATCATATTATTATCTCATTTATTGCTTAATGCAGTCATATTATTATTCATATTACTTTCATATTATACTGTTCTTTCATTAACGCTTATTTTATATCTATATCTTTGTCTAATAACCGCTTACTGCGATCTTATTCCTTTATATTATTAACGATCATTATTAAAGTTATTTCGTTCTATAACTTATATATTGTACCTCATGTCCATACATATATATGTCATAATACATATTATAAATGTTATGTGTCAATGCTAAAAGCCCCGCATAATTATAATAACCGCTTCAACAAAGTTAATAAACCGCTTTGTTTTCTATCACGTTTCGAATTATTCTGTGTATCCTCAAGTCATAAAGATTCTTAACGAAACCAAGCTGCCGCAACAGCTGATTCGCGAGAGCGCGCCCAGTGTTTACAAACATTACTGCATGAGTCGTGCAATATACAGAAGAACTAAACGTGGTTTCTTTTACACAAATGCAACGGTAAATCCTATTTCACAAACCAAAACAAATACGAAGTGCCGTAACGGGTGTTCTCTAAATATACATTTACCTTCCCTGGTCGATTAGAGTGACGGATTTAATATTCGCGCCTAAGTTCCTCTCAAACCTCAGCGTGACGGATTCAATATTAGCGCCTAAGTTCCTCTCAAACCTCAGAGTGACGGATTAAATATTCGCGCCTGGCCTTCCCTCAAAACCCTCAGTGTGAAGGATTCAAGATTCGCGCCTGAGTTCCCTCAAAACCCTCAGTGTGAAGGATTCAAGATTCGCGCCTGAGTTCCCTCAAAACCCTCAGTGTGAAGGATTCAAGATTCGCGCCTGAGTTCCCTCAAAACCCTCAGTGTGAAGGATTCAAGATTCGCGCCTGAGTTCCTTCCCTCAAATCCTTCAGAGTGCCGGATTATAGATTCGCGCCTGATCTAAACCTTCCCCGTAGTCATCGTTCCCAAAAGACCTCACCCGGGACGTGACATATTTTTGGTGACAGCGGTGGGATCTTCGTATACCGTTGAAATAGATTTTCAGACGCGGTACCCACAAGGTCCCAATATTTAAAATGTACATTGAACACCCTAGTCGGTGTCAACCATCCTACCGGAGCCGCAGATTACAAAGTTTGACGGCATATTTAAATGAGCTAACCTGCATTTCGGGAGGCGTAGCTACAACTATTGACGGCAGCGAGATATGCTTAAAATGCTCTAGCCTAGCGCCCGCAGATACCGTAGAGATGTATTGGACTCATTATTATTTTACGTATAGAACCCCAGTCTATTGCCCTCGATGCAGAAACTCGCTAATTCCAGAACGCCCAATAAGAAACTGCATCGAGTGCTTTGAAAGTTATTTGCTCTCGAATAAGAGCTATAGAAGGTTTGATAATTATCAACACTAAGTAATTTTCGACCGGACGCCGAAAATAATAAATTTTAAAATAAACATGTCCTTGTACGGCGATACCGAGAACTCTCGCATAATGGATCGAGACGCGGGCCCTTCCACTGACGCTATAGAAATCGCAACCGCCGAAATAATAGAACGGGTGCAATTATTACGGCAAAACCGAGCTGAAATAGAAAGCTTGCACGCGAAAATCGTTGTAAATAAAGAACCCAATACGCATTCGGGCGTAGACACCGGATCATTCGACCCCACGTTTAAAGGTCTTTTTGATAAAATAAAAAATATCGAAGCAACGATGGAAAAACTTCTTTCACCCCCGCCTTCTGCGAATAATTTTGCTACTCCAGGTTCCTCCAGTTTCGATAGGAAACAAATATTTAATCATAATAATGTTCCGGACCAGAATCCATCGCCCCAGATCAAATTAAAGGACGCTATAGAAACAGTCCCAAATTTTAACGGTTACAACATATCCGTTTTGCAATTCGCGAGAGCCTGCAATAGGGCTAAGGCTCTGATTCCCTCGCAAGCCGAACCCCAGCTAGCGAGGTTGTTGACAAATAAACTGCAAGACCATGCGTACTTGGCCGTTGAGGATAGGGTTTTTGACTCCGTAAGTGATTTAATAAAACAACTCAAACGAACATTCTCCCCCGCGAAAACATCAAATCACTATCGAGGAGAACTTGCAAAAATTATCAAAGGATCCAACGAGCACATATTGGACTACATTTCGCGCGTCAAAGATCTCCGGTCCACCATTTTAGAAGAAGATAGTGAATATTACCGCGACTCCGCGCGAAATCACCCTCAGGATCTGGATCGCCTAGCCCTAGATTCATTTGTCGATGGTCTTCCACCCTACATTAGGATGAGATTATTACAACGCAACTTCGGAACGCTCGACGAAGCGTTCGATCAGGCAATTCTCGTGGACAACGAGATTGACAGGGACCGTCTCCGATTCCCCGAACAAAAAGCTCCTACATTAGTATGCCAACTTTGCAATAAGACAGGACACGATGCAAGGTCCTGTTGGAACAATCAAAATTCAGCCTCCCAACTTTCCGAAGGACACCCTCTAAACCGCGTTGCGGAATATGGGTACCAAACACCCAAACCCCAAGTTTCCTACTGGGACAAAAACCGACCTACCCCTTCGAGACCTACAAAGCTCCGAATCTGCGATTATTGCAAGAAACCCGGACACGTAACTTCAGAATGCAGAAAACGCATCATGCTCGTCCACAAGGACCCTAGAACTTTGTGGGAAATAGAGTCAAGAAATACCCCGTCGGGCACCGACGGATACGAACAGTGGAGTAGGCCAAACAGGAGCGTACTCACTTACGAAAAAGCCGAAAATACTAGCAATACCGTAAGAACCGGTAGCATTCAAATAAACACGGTTGGTCAGGCCCCGTCTGTGAGAATTCATTCATCAGAATTTCGGAAAACACCCGAATTCATAATCAATACCAGTACCGACGTTAATGTGCCAAAGTTTCAGGACATCAATCCGACGCAAGTGCTATTAAGTGGCACCTCTCTGGACCCAGTTTCCACCCTTGGAACAATAAGGGTACTGCCAAAAGAGACTAAGACGTCTAAATGCGTCACTCCTATCCCAGCCCCAACAAAAAACAAGTCCCTCTTGCCCCAGGATCCGTCGATCCGATATCTCGAGGCACCCGAGAAGGTGTACTCACTCTCACCCTCTGCGCACGACGCAAAATTAACCCTTCCCATAACCTCCCATGAGTCTCTCGCGGTTACACTAAAACCAGATCGACAGAAAATCCAAACCGTCCTGAACCACTCAGTACCTTGTACACCCAAAAAGGTTACAAATTACCTCGAACTGACCGGATATTACATAACGTTTATCCCGGAATTCTCTAAAACGGCTCGGCCTTTGACCTCAATACAGAAAAAGGACACTCCATTTGACTGGAGATCGTCCCAAAAAACCGCTCCTGACCACTTAAAGTCGGCATTGCAGAAGGAACCAATCCTGCAATATCCGAACTTTGAGCTGGAATATCGGGCCTCTGAAAATGCTATAGGAGGGATATTAAGCCAGGCAGTTGTTAAAAAGAACCTGCCAATCGCTTACACTCCCTGTATCCTAAATAACGCTGAAAATGTACAACGATCAATCTCCGAAGATCACCCGAATCCCGGGAAAAGCGATGAAGTCGCTGAAGATTCTCCAAGTAAACCCCCTGCAAGCGGAAAATGCTCCAAGCGACCGCGTGAAGAATCTGACGATGACTTGGAAGACAAGTCCAAACATAAGCCGAGCAGCTCCAAAAGACCTCGGTTCTCCAGTTCTCCGATCCATGTGGCGACGAGTGGAAGCAACACCGTCGACCCTGCAATTCCCACATTCAGCACCCACCTTAGAAGAAAATGTAAAAAGATTCAACTGCACAGAAAGATGCGCCGGAAAACATCATCTGCAGAAATTCCACTAGAAATCTCCCCAGAAAATATACGTAAACCACTACCTAATACAAAATCAGAGAACACTTATAAATTACCTATCCAGAACTTATTCATAAAATATTTAGTGTGCGCGTTTCTCAGCCTATTAACATTTATTAAGACCGCTGACGTATTCATTAAAAATTCCATTTATCACTTCGGAGCTCTTAGAGCCGTTCTCACCGATCAAGCAGCACATTTTACTCGAAATTTCGCGAAAGCAGTACCACGGGAATGTAAAATGCAACAATTCCGAACCAAAGACTTTCACCCACAGACTAACGGCTCTTTAGGAAAATTGCATCTCGTTGTGACCGAATGCTTAAAACTGTTAATCGGTAAATACAGTGACTGGTACGAATGGATTAACTTGTCCGCGTACTCATATAATACCAGTGTCCATAAGGGTACTGGATACACTCAGTATAAATTATTTTTAACAAAATTAGCAATACCCAGCCGGACCCCGGTTCTTGAAAATAATGAAAACGAATCATATCTTGGTTGCCTATCGAAACTGAGTAGGAAACTGCGGCACAAAAGACATTATGATTGTCCTGCCCCCGTGCGCGAGAGTCCCGGTTGACCCCAAGTCAACAAACAAGTAAAATACTTTAACCATTTTTCTATCACAGATAGTTGCTACTGCAACATTTATTGTAACCACCATTCAAAAAGAGGAAAAGAAGGAAAATCACAACCCTTCTACCTAAAGTCATCTCAATCATCATTACCACAGAGAAGCGCCTCCGGAGACAGTCATCAACAAACATGACTGCCCCGCTCCAACATCGGTCAACTGAGAGCAGCTCCAGGATGCCACTGCCCCTTCGCCCCGTATAGACCCCTTTTACAACTTACATAATTCCACACCCTAACCCTGTGTTAAGAAATGCTACGCATTTCTTCATATAAGGGGGGAGGTGTGACGTCCCACGATTTTTCGCACTTTTCTTATTCCATAAACCTCAAAATCACACCACCAAAGTCTATCGAACTCAACTCCTACACCATCTCCTCAATAGCCGATCACCTTGATGTTGAACCTTAGCGGTCAACAACACAAGATGATCAACACAAACCTCCACCTCGCTGATGTACCTTAGCGGTCCCCATCGCGAAATGATCGTTGCAAAACCCACTTCGCCTATTCGTCCTACAAAGGCACGAATCATTCCTTCTAAAAACGAATTCAAACAAGTCCCTCATTACAAATCCCCCTTAAATCGAGACCACGTCTCAATCCCCTCTCTACGTCACAACAGAGTCCAAACACTCTAACCCCTTTCCTATCAAACACCTAAAATCCAATCGAAGAGTTGAGTATCTCCAATACCGTTCATAAAAACCCTAGAAGCCTAATTACGACGCATTTGGCGTACGTGACAAAATATGGCTATTAATAGCCATACCATTTACAAAAACCCCGGAAATCATACTGCGTCTTATTCCGAAATGTGTCAAGGTCTTTACCGCGCGTACCCCCGCAATACTCCTGTGAAATTACATAAATACGAGGTCCTGCGAGGCCTCGTCCTCTTTCATCGCAGAACTTTTGACAAATATGTTCAAAGTATATTTTAACAAGTGTTAAACTTTAAAATCAGTGCTCTACGACAACGATTGTAAGCATTTATAATTATCTTATATTACTCTGCATATCATCTTCATACTATTTGTTACTATTATTTCATTTATTGCTTAATGCAATCATATTATTATCTCATTTATTGCTTAATGCAGTCATATTATTATTCATATTACTTTCATATTATACTGTTCTTTCATTAACGCTTATTTTATATCTATATCTTTGTCTAATAACCGCTTACTGCGATCTTATTCCTTTATATTATTAACGATCATTATTAAAGTTATTTCGTTCTATAACTTATATATTGTACCTCATGTCCATACATATATATGTCATAATACATATTATAAATGTTATGTGTCAATGCTAAAAGCCCCGCATAATTATAATAACCGCTTCAACAAAGTTAATAAACCGCTTTGTTTTCTATCACGTTTCGAATTATTCTGTGTATCCTCAAGTCATAAAGATTCTTAACGAAACCAAGCTGCCGCAACAGCTGATTCGCGAGAGCGCGCCCAGTGTTTACAAACATTACTGCATGAGTCGTGCAATATACAGAAGAACTAAACGTGGTTTCTTTTACACAAATGCAACGGTAAATCCTATTTCACAAACCAAAACAAATACGAAGTGCCGTAACGGGTGTTCTCTAAATATACATTTACCTTCCCTGGTCGATTAGAGTGACGGATTTAATATTCGCGCCTAAGTTCCTCTCAAACCTCAGCGTGACGGATTCAATATTAGCGCCTAAGTTCCTCTCAAACCTCAGAGTGACGGATTAAATATTCGCGCCTGGCCTTCCCTCAAAACCCTCAGTGTGAAGGATTCAAGATTCGCGCCTGAGTTCCCTCAAAACCCTCAGTGTGAAGGATTCAAGATTCGCGCCTGAGTTCCCTCAAAACCCTCAGTGTGAAGGATTCAAGATTCGCGCCTGAGTTCCTTCCCTCAAATCCTTCAGAGTGCCGGATTATAGATTCGCGCCTGATCTAAACCTTCCCCGTAGTCATCGTTCCCAAAAGACCTCACCCGGGACGTGACAGGGTTCATGGCCCGCTGGTGCTCGCGACGAAGACAAGAAACAGCGAGAAGCCATGCTTGTCAAGCTGTCATTCGAAAGTCAGCCACCATTACTAGCAGACGTCTCGATATTGTATTCCGCCTAACAGATTGTACTTGTTACCTGTTCCTGTATTATCCTTGATACCCCCCCTTGTTTAATTTTCTGTTATCGTTGCTGTTCAGTAAACTTGTATTATGCCCAATCAAGATCGTAACACTGGTGTCAGAAGTGGGATGCCCGCCCGGAGCGGCATGCCCACTCGCGCTTCCGCGGCCTCTGCGGACCTTCCTTCCGGAACATCGGGCGACCCGTCTCTGCAGGAGCTTTTCGCCAGCCTCCAGCTCAGCATCAGGGGACAGACTTGTATTATGTCCAATCAAAATCGTAATAATATCTATAATTGTAATTCCTTTCAGAAACAGGCACGAAATCATTGGTTCTAATAATGGGGAATGCATCGTCCGATTTCGACATTGGACGACTAATTTCAGAGGCTCCATGATTGTTATCACCTTCGTGTACATTTGAACTGTCCTTGGGCGAGACACAAGATGGGGAGAAATATTCTGGTAATGTAGTATCGTGTAGAATTAAAGTTTTATATGTTACAACTCGACATTCTGGAACAAATATAAAGAAATGATAATGCTATTCTAAGCAGGGGTAAAAACAAGTACTTTCCTGTATAATTATTATTATTGTTATTATATATATATATATATATATATGTATATGTTACTGCAATTATCTTTAGAATCAGGCACGAAGACATCGTTATTTACTCCATCTACAATAAATTGTTTACCTTTTGGTATTGACGTCGAAATCCCATTTCTCGCGTTATTTAAAAGTTTCACCCTTGGAATCTGTTTATTTAGATTCTCTGCTATTCTCGTTAATATATTAACGGCCATGTTAACTCACTCTCTCTCTTTGGTTCTATCGTGCCGGTGAAACGCGTCGCATGAATTAAAAGGATTTCCACTGATTAAATCAAGCAAGACTCAGTTAAACTTGTGATATATCATCAATCTCAGCTCATAATTCATTTTCTCTTCTCATCTCAGCTCACGAGAGCCAGTAATTAATATAATTGCGTGGCTCCCACGTGGATTACAACCACTTGGTTACATTCCGAATTCACACTCTTGTGTCGGTGATATTTAATAAAAATATCAAAGACTACTCATGTAAGCTCAGCTCACTTTCACTCATTCATTGTGAATTTTAATAAAAGGACCAGTGTTCTCACAAGTGCTTTCAAAACCATAACCTGTCTAAAAGATTCTTATCTCTCTCACCTATCTCATTCTCAAACAGAAATGCATTACCTGTTTCTAAATGCACGGGAGTGAATACGCGTTACTCAACAATACCGAGGCGCGTTCTACGACGCGACGCACCACACGTGCCGCAAGCGTGTCGCCATGTTAGAAAACTGCCGTTCTTTCTACCACACCGCGTCCCTATCCTCACGAAATTCCCGAGACACGCCGATGAGTCACGAGCACTCTCGGTATTTTACCGCGCCACACATATATATTAATAAATAGCTTAAAAAAATCGAGATAAAAAATGTCCTACATGTTAGTCCTGGTCCTAGACTACGTATATACAAAAATTCAAAAAGACCCGTTGCGTAGTTACGACGTGATTGAATAGCAAACATGCAAACATACTTTCACATTTATTATATAAATGCAGGGAATCCACCGGCAAGCTAAGCTATGCCATACGATGCTATCCTATGCTATGCTATGCCATGGTACGTTTTAAAAAAATTAACTTCAATACATTCTTATGGAATCGTTTCCACCAAACGTTATGCTAAAACATAGCATCGCATAGCATAGCTTAGCTAGCATAGCATATTTAGCCTACCTACTGTAGGCTACCTCTACAGTGGTCTATACACGCGTAGTGCGGGCCCCTCTCTACTCAAATGCTATTATCTAAAAAATGGTCGGAATACCGCAAAAATGATATATAATGAAATTATAAATAAAAAATTAAATGCTCTTTTACTATTATTTGAACAAAATTTTGGTAGGGTGTACCATGTTTCAGAAATTCTTTAAATCCAAAACGTGGAAGAATTCTAAACTTTAAGGGCTGGTCGGCACCCTTTCTTGTTGTACGATTGCAATAAACTTACTCAAGGATTATTTTTTTACGAAATGGAACCATACTAAGGGGCGAGAGCAAAGAAATGCGAAAAAAAATTTCGAGACGTATAATGTAGGGCACCCTAAATAATATATACATACAGAAACAGAGTGCAGAGTGATCCTCTCACAAAGCCTGTCAAACTGATGCCGCCTCGTACCCCGTGGCGAGGACAACCCCTCGCAAAGTTTCACCGAATTTCATAGTTTCCGATCATCGAAGGGGTTGGAGTGCTTATTAAGAAGTGAGAAACCTTCGACTTCCGCATTTCTCATCAGATCTTTGCGAAAACGACGACAATTGCTTCCTTATGTTCCGCCGATGAAACTGACATCAAGAACGACGTAATTCGGAGAATAATGAAGGAAATGCCACGAAAAATTGATTTATATAATAAATCCGATTTACATGAAATTTGGTATGATTTTTATCGGAAAAACATAAAGTATCATTTCCATAATGCCCCCGATAGCACACGATGGCCGGTATTCATAGTCGCTACTTATTCTTAAGCAAATGCTTAAGATTTCGGCAGCCTTTACTAGCTTAGGTTTGTAGAGGATACTGTATGCTGGGATCGGGGGTGCTGGCGGCGATGTCCCTCTTCGCCGAGCTGATAATGCTCGAGAAGGAGGAGGCGGAGAGGGACAGGGAGCGCGCGGGGTACCCGGACCGCTTAGGCGCCCCCGGCGGCGACGGGCGCGCCCGAGGTAACCCGGGGCCGGGGGAGGTCGCGCGGCGGGCTAGAGTAGTAGCTGGCGCCACTCCGCCGTTGCCGGGTTCCGTGCCTGTGCGCGCCCCCCCCCTGCTGCTTCGTTTGGCTCAGGGGTGGGGGACGCGGGAAGATAGAGTCCATTGAGGGACGGGAGGAGGTTGAGGTCGCGTCAACCGCCCCTCCCTGATGTTCGGGGGGGGGGGGGGGTCATGCGAGCTGGCGCGAACGAGGAGTTGAGTTCGGCGGCCGCGCTTAGGATAGTGGGCCGCCGAACCAATCGTCACGGCCGTCGCTGCGGTTCGCACCGTGGCTACGGGTGCGCGCGCCGCGGCGACGGTGGTGGGGAGGGAGGACCGGGGGTCTCGCAGAATTTGCGGTCCTTGCAGTCGTCACACCAACCATCAGCTCAACAGGTCTCCAACTCAGCTCAACAGGTCCATCAGCATATGTGCATTCAGCAGCCAAGTCCACCAGCTCTTCAACCACTCTGTTGGCAACCGCCAACGCTCAGCTCATCACATCGGTGATGTCCATACCAGTTAGGATGTTAATCGATGGAGGCTCCGAAATCACCTTCATCAAGGAGGAGCTTGTTACTCAGCTCAAGCTCCAACGTATCCATTCAACAATCTCTGTCTTCGGCATTGGAGGTAACAAAGCTACTCAGACTCGAGGAGTCGTGCTAATTTCACTTCGCTCCAATTACTGCCCAGCAACTGTGCACATACAAGCACACATACTCGGGGCACTGACGTCAAATCTGCCATCGGTGGAATCACCTCATCAAGAATGGCCACACATCACCGGCCTTCAACTGGCCGATCCAGACTTTCTGACGTCAAGACCCATCGACATTGTCATCGGCGCAGATACCTATGGGCAGATCATCAAGCCCAATATTAGGAAGGAAGATCCTTCAATGCCAATTGCTCAGCTGTCAATCTTTGGGTTGCTCGTTCTTGGACCAATCACCGTTGATTCAACTCAGCTCCTTGCATCACTCTGCCACAGTGCAGCACAAGGACAATGCTCTTCAAGATCTACTGGCCAAGTTTTGGATTCAAGAGGAACTCCCATTGGACACACCGACTCTACTCACCCCTGAAGAACAGGATTGTGAAGATCACTTTCAAGCGACACACACTCGTGATTCTACAGGACGTTACATCGTACGCATCCCTCTCAGATCGTCTCCGAATCTACTTGGTAATTCCTATCAGACTGCACATGCTTGCTTGAAGCGCACACTCAACAAGCTCAACAGGGACAGCGAGTACTGCAATCTGTACCAAGGATTCATGAAGGAATACGTGGAGCTTCAACACATTGAGGGTCGTGTTCAATGGATCAAGTCCGACGACATCTGGGCACTCAATCAATGACCTCATGCACACTGGCGCAAATCTTCTTCTCAACATCACGGATGTGCTACTGTGGATCCGTCAGCACAACTTCATTTTTGCCACGGATGTGACAAAGATGTATCGTCAAGTCAAGGTGCATGAAGATGATCAAGGCCTCCAAAGGGTGCTCTGGATAGATGACAATTACAAGGAAGTGCCTTACAAGCTCACCACAGTCACATATGGTACAAAGGCTGCTCCACTTCTGGCTGTAAGAGCTCTTCTGCAATTGGTGGAAGACGAGGGTCATCGCTTTCCACTTGCAGTGCCATGCATCACCCATGCCAGATACGTTGACGACATCTTCGGCGGCGCTGACACAGGTGAGACTCTCATTACAATTGCTCAACAATTAAGAGACCTGTGCAACGCGGGAGGTTTTCCACTTGCCAAATGGCATTCGACATATCCTCCGTTGCTTGAATCAATTTCAAAGACCACACGAGCCCATGGTTCAATCATTTCACTAGACGACTGCGATACCAAAATACTCGGGTTACATTGGAATGTGTTCAATGACAACTTTTCATTCTCCTCAAAAGCAAGTTCAACCTCAACGCTCTCTAAACGCCTCATCCTTTCAGAAGTAGCAAAGATATTCGATCCGCTAGGATTTTTGTCTCCTGTCATCATTCGAGCAAAGACACTTTTGCAAGAATTGTGGCTGCACAAAATCATCTGGGATGATCCTCTGCCATCCCAAGTCACATCCAATTGGCTCACCATCAGAGAAGATCTTACAAGCCTAGCCAGGCTCTCAATTCCAAGGTGGTTTCACACTCTCAGCAATTCAACAGTGGAACTACATGGATTCTCTGACGCTTCTCAACTCGCCATGGCAGCGGTAATTTATCTTACCGTAACCTCACCGTTCACTAATCACAAAGTGTCGACACTAGTGTGCTCCAAGACAAAGGTAGCACCCCTCAAGAAACTCACAATCCCAAGGCTCGAGCTTACTGCAGCATTGATGGTTGCGAAGCTCATGAAGTATGTTCAAGCAACCCTGCAGCTCAACATTGCTACAACACATCTGTGGACGGATTCTCAAGTGACATTAATCTGGATCAAAGCTCACGCTTCACGCTGGAAGGACTACGTACGGAATCGTGTCTCCCAAATTCAAGAGCTCACCCAAGATGCACACTGGAGACATGTTCCAGGGAAGTCAAACCCAGCTGATTGCGCATCAAGAGGCTTAACAACAGCTCAGCTTGAACAGCACGAGCTGTGGTGGATGGGACCATCATGGCTCACTCAACCCAGTGACTCATGGCCACCCCAACCAATTTTGAAGGACGACTCGAGTGCACTAGAAGCTCGTCCAGGAATTTCAAATCTACTCAACGTACAACAGATCAAATACCGCTGGGACCTCATTTATAAATACTCGTCTCTCAACAAACTTTATCGCATCACGTCAGTTTGTTTCAGAATCCTCAATAGAATGAAGAAGTTGCCATTATCTCTGCCAATCATCTCAATCCTGCCAGAGGACATGGAATGGGCCAGGAACTTCTGGATCAAGGCTACACAAGCAATCTACTTCTCAACCGAGCTCAAGGTCCTCAGCTCAGGATCTTCGATGCCAACATCCCATGTCTTCAATCGACTCACAGCCTTCATCGATGAAAAAGGAATCATTCGAGTTGGAGGCCGACTCAACAATGCCCCCATGGTGTATGAGAGTAAGCATCCAGCAATTTTACCTCGCCACTCACGTCTGTCTACTCTGATTATAGACCATGCACATCGACAAACTCTGCATGGAGGGACCCAGCTCACCCTCGCTCACATCAGAAACAGTTATTGGATCATCGGAGGGCGAGCGCCAGTCAAGACTCATGTGCTACGGTGTCTTGTGTGTGCTCGACAAAGGGGGATCCGTGCCCATCAACTGATGGGCCAACTACCTCTTTCGAGAGTTGCACCCTCACGACCATTCACCCACACTGGCATTGATTACGCGGGTCCCATCACTCTCAAGACCTGGAAAGGGCGAGGTGCAAAAACTCAGAAGGGCTGGATCTGTGTTTTTGTCTGTCTTACGACATCAGCTGTTCACTTGGACATTGTCACAGACTACTCGACAGAAGGATTCATCGCTGCCTACAGGAGATTCACCTCTAGACGAGGAATCCCAACCAGGCTCCACTCAGACTGCGGAACGAACTTCGTCGGAGCAGACACTATTCTCAAGAGTATGTTCATCCAGGGTACACAGGATTATCGTCAACTCAGTCAGCTGTTTGTCAATGACAACACTGGCTGGTGCTTCAATCCACCAGCAGCTCCTCACATGGGAGGCAAATAGGAAGCCGTCGTGAAGTCGATGAAACACCATCTTCGGCGAACCGTCAGTGAGACGGTACTCACCTACGAAGAATTCTGCACACTTCTTACCCAAATAGAAGCCATGCTCAATTCACGACCGCTCGAGCCTCTCAGTGATGACCCTGAAGACATCTCCACCCTCACACCGGCTCACTTCCTCATAGGACAGCCTCTCACAACGTTACCAGAACCATCTGTCGAACATGAGATCATCTCACCATCAGCCAGGTGGCGGCTTATTCAACAACGGACTCAACGTTTCTGGACTCAATGGTCATCACACTATCTCCAACGTCAACTCTCCATCTCGAAGTGGCACCACCCATCGAATGAGATCAAGATCGGATCCTTAGTGCTCATCACTGATGAACGGTTTCCACCGAGCAAGTGGCCACTTGCTCGAGTCGTCACCCTTCACCCAGGAAAGGATGGGCTCACCAGAGTGGTGACGCTCAAGACTGCCACTACGGCACTAATCAGGCCAATTGCAAAATTGGCAATTTTGCCTGTTTCAGATTCTACATCAACATCATCCAACAGCTGTTGATGGAATGTTGGAGATTCCATTAGTTCTCTGCTCCGCCGCACCCAAGCTCACCGCAGCACCTACCGGGCAGCGGTACACGCCGCTGATCGATATTCGATCAGCCGATCGATACTCCTAGTCGCCTGCTCAGCCAATCACCGATCACCACGTAAAGCGAGCGGCCCAATCACGACGCGTACTTTCTTGATCGATTCTCGAGGATTGTTCGAGAAGAAGCTCAACGGTCTTTCCGCGTCCTTTTGTTCATTCTCGTTTCATACCGCTTGTCGCGATAACGTGTTCACCATTGTTCATCTCGCAACGTGTGAAATTCTTTTGTACATTACTTTTGTGCTCAATTCTCGCATCAATTCACGCGAGTGAGTTGTGTTTGTAATTGTGCTCTTCTCAATTCTTGCTTTTAATAAAGTGACTCGGTCAACTTTGACTATAAATTCGCGCACCGCGTGGCTTTCTCACCGTCAATCCCTAACCTCACTATCCAGCGTGCTCACCCACCTTAATTCTCAAACAATTCTTTAATAATGTACAAGATCGGTGATTACAATTTTGACAAAATAATATAAGTAGCGCATATAAATCCAAAGAGGGCCTTTCAATATTTCCGATTACAAATCCACGTCCTGTAACCACTGGTACCTTGTAGGGCAGATATCTGAATTCTTCACTCAATATTTTCAACTTCTTTTTTGTTTGGAAGCTTCTTTTTCCTGTTGTGTTAGGGCTGAAAACAAACACAATATTAGTATAAAATTAAACGTAACGTATGAATAAACAGGATACATGCGATACTTTTTTCAGCTACATCTCCAGACAGTACACACCTCTTTTTTTTTTTATTTGGCAGAAATCCCCACGGATACCCCCCCCCCCCCCCCGCGGCGGCGGGCAGGTGGTTATGTGGGATTCGAACCCACTAAAACCACCAAGGTGATCTACCTCGCGCACGGAGCTGCGCGCCTGAGGGGAGGGATTTGAAGGCGAGATCAAACAAGCGATACGTTCGCTACCCTCTCCCCGTGTGCTTCGTGCAACCCCGCGCGAGGTCCCCTCAACGGGGCCGTCCCTGGGGGAGTATCACGACCTCCCCCAGCAATGGTCTCCGGGACCGGCGACTCGCGACGGATCACGCGCCCGAGTCGCCCCTTTCGGGGTCGCTGCTACTAGGGCGGGTGGTGCCCCCCGACACCCCCACCTCGCGACCTCGCGATCGAACTCCCACCCGGCCGCCGCGTAACTGCGGTCGCGTGACCGGGCCGGGGCACTGACGGCCTTAAGGGCCGGCCGAACCACCCTCACCGAGGACAGTACACACCCTAGGCGATCATGCATGCTACTGCCAACATTAACATTTATAAGAAAACATGTGTTAAATTATTATCTACTAAACAAGACGCTAAACATTCGCACTTTCAGCATAACCATACTTTTCTGTCTTGCAGATAATGTAAATCTTGATTTCCGCCACATAGATAATTGGAAATTATTCAATTTCATAATTACATTTGCCTTCTGGATACGTCGAGATGATATTTTGCCTGGATATTGATGTTTCGTTTCCCAACGAACTGTTGCTGCAGCGTCCGTTTTCTGGGTGCGTCTTCTAGTCGTCCACGCCACACGTGGTCGCGTACTTCGCACTCGATCCCAACGGACGCCGTTATAGGTGCAATTGTCGGCAGGTCACCAATGTTGGGTTCTGACTCCCCCCCCCCTTTTTTTTTTTTGAGGGGGAAAATGCCTTACGCATACCCCGACACTGCTGCCGGGGTTATATGGGGCTCTCCGCGGCTTGGCGGCCTACCCACTAAAAACCCCCTCTAATCAGGCCTCCTTTGGCCACCATCCTGAGGGGCCCGGGATATCTGGTGTAGTACGTCTACCCATCAAACGGTGGGGATTCCCCCATCTCGGTACCTTCAACTCGTACCACCTACCATTGAGCGCAAGTAAGCCCACACACTCACACACACACATACACACCCACACGCACATATACACGCACGCCCCCGCGCTAAAAAGACCCAGCAAGGTCCACTACAAAAAAGAACGTAGAGTCGTATCCTTAGTCTAAAAAAAAACTGGATTCCCACCCCGCCAGGGCTCTGTTCATGCTCATGACGTCGATGCAGGACGTCCGATCGTTCCGGTTAAAGGTGCATTTGTCCTTAAGCCTGATTGGGACGAGGCCCAGCCTTCCAATCAAGGCCATGCACGCGTCCTCCTTCCTGTCCCTAATACGGCCACCCCATGCAGGGGATTTGGCGTTGAAATCACCCAGCAATACAATCCCTTTTGCCGGGGAAATAAGGGCCTCAAGGATCCCCTCCAAGTCTTCTAGGTATTGCGCGAAGACCACGCCCTTCTTGCTAGGGGGGAAGTAGCAGCTGACCACTATAATGTCCCCCACAGTTACCGCAACTATCCCCTCGGACGCAACTGGTGGGACCAGGGACGCAAAATTTCCATTAAACCTAGTCACCCAGATGGATGCGCCCCCAGTGGCGTCGTTGCTCCATTCGGGCATTTTGCTATACGGCTCAGATATGATGACCACATCGATGCGGAGCTCACAGACGTTCTGGGTCATCATATCCTGAGCAAGCCTGCAATGATTTAGATTTATCTGTAGGAGCTTAACCATTATGGGTGGGTTTCCTTCGTCGGTCCTCCCCCGCCACCCCCTTTCTGGTCGCTGGGCATCCCAACGACGCCGCCACGTGGGCCAGTTGCCCTGTCCTCCACACAGATAAGGCCCCACATTTCCTGCACCTCTCCGTCCCCTCCATCACTAGGGTGCAGTCCCTAGCGACGTGTCCCAGCCAGTGGCACCGGGTTCTGACTCCAACGGGCTACACTCCCAACTACTGCTCTCGTGGTTATTACCTCTATTAGGAATAAATAGAACTCCACACGTGGTAACAAAATATACTTTATTCAGGTACGATATAGACTCTGTGCGGTTTAGGCCACGACTGGCTCTTTTGTCGCCTTTCTTGTTCATCCCCACTCTCGCGTCACGTGATCATCGCTCCGCTAGCTAGGGGAAATTGGCAGCAATGCTCCCCACATACTCCCCCCGAGTGACAACGTAAGCTGATTGCACATGTAACTTAAAACTACGGAATGAATACATCGGCTTACGTACTAAATAACTTAGTGAGCTAACATGGTTTAGTTTCAGTCTTAAACATCTTTGGGGTCTCCTGTGAAACTTACTCGCTTTCTCGCGTACGTCCGGAGCGCGGGACGCTGAATCGTTGACGGGTCAGCGGTCGACGCGCCTTCGGGCACCGCGCAACCGATATCTTCCTCTGCTAGGAAGTATGCTGGTTTCATAGTCTCTGTGGAAACGCTTCGCGGGGAGCCGTTCACCTCTATCTTATACACTCGGTCGTCTAGTCGCTCGAGCACCTTGTGCGGCCCGGTGTATGGTCGTTCGAGAGACTTCCTAGCCCCGACCCGCAGGAACACATGGGAACACGTGTGCAATGCCTTAAAGAAAAACGCGCGCTTCTTGTATTTGTGCTCCATTGGAACCGCCTTGATTCGCCGCATGTATTCCCGGAACTCCTCCAAAAACACCTGCGGGTCCGGAGCGAAATCGTCCGGCAAGACAAACTCGCCCGGAACGCGTAAGACCGTTCCGTAAACATACTCGGCCGGTGACCCCCCAGTGTCCAGTCTGACGTGCGTGTGCAATTACGGTGGGTAAAACATGTACCCAATCGCCATCCGCGTGGCACATTATCGCCGCCTTAAGGGGTCTCCCTAGTGTGACGCCTGGAAAATAGGGCTATATTTGGGAATTTTTTTTAAGGAAACGTACTTGATATTGCAGTTTCAAGCTTTGGGTTATTTGTTCAGTTACATTTGGGCAATCTACTTAAATTTTTTGAAGCATTGGTGATAATTATATTTTATGTTTATTATAATGTGGATTATAATGAGGAGCTCGCAAATAAACGTCTGCTGCTGGCGATCACGATCCCGGCTGTCATGGTTATCGGAAACAGGAAACGCAGTTATTTTCTTAATCTATATGAACGTAGCTAGGGTTTGAACTAGAACAACAATAGAAAATCAACAAATAAAAAAAATGGCAGCACTTTAAAGAAAAGTTTTCATTTCGCGGCAAAAAAGTGGTCAGTGTTTTGAGCTGCGAAATTCGAATTTTTAATATAATGACTTCATTCTAGTTCAGGTCCTAAAAGAACACGCACTGAATATATATGTTAAGTTTTAAGTCGTTTGGTTGAGTAGTTTTTGGGATATCGTGATCGCCGCGCAAAAAATGTCGTTTCGAGTAAAACGCGTTTAAATATTCGCTTCTGTTTTACTCCAGAGTCTACGATGCACTGAATCACACCAGCTATAACACTTGGAGAGGCCCATTTAGTACAGAAGGGGACGGTACAGGTAGCCAGGTCATAGATAACTCTGGATATTTTGGAATTCAAAAAGGTGGACCTTCGGTACAACCGTTGAGGGCTTCGATTCATGTCTGCGCGCCCGGTCGCGCGCTACCTTTCATAGCTCACCACGTTGCCAAAGTTTCGAATTCACCTATAATATTTTAGGAATATGTTCTTAAGATGTTGAACTTTCAGAAAACGCAAAAAAAAATCGATTTTTTTTGAACCGCCACACTAGGGAGATCCCTTAAGAGAACGGTGCCACCGCTCGACCATGCCGTTCGCGGCCGGGTGGTACGCGGTGGTGCGAATTCGCTAGCAGCCCACAAGTCTCAACAATGCCGCAAACAACTGAGATTCAAATTGAGCGCCCTGGTCGGTTGTGAACGTCTGAGGTGCCGCGAACCGCGCCACCCACCCGTCAAAGAAAGCCGTCGCGATCGTCTCCACCTCGATGTTTTTCACCAGAATCGCTTCCGGCCAACGCGAAAACCGATCAATAAATGTCACGCAATATTTGTACTCTTGACACTCAGGTAGTGGGCCGACGATATTCACGTGCATGTGTTGAAATCTCCCGTCAGGTGGCACGAATTGCGCGGGTGTCAAGCTGACATGGCGAGAGATCTTTGCCTGTTGACAGTCTTCGCAGGCCTTACACCAAGCAACAATTGCCGCGACTGACGCGGAGACGCTTTCTCCGGGCGTTGCTGAAACGCGTAAATTAGCGACTTGTGGTCCGTGACAACCCTGCACTCTCGCCCCTCGAGGAGATGCCGAAAGTATTTAATCGCTTCGTACACCGCGGTTAGCTCGCGATCATAGGCACTATATCTACACTGAGTCGGGCTAAACTTCTTTGAGTAAAAAGCCAGGGGTCTCTATGAGACCTGCAGTCGCTGCTCAATCACGGCACCCATGGCGAAGTCCGACGCGTCACTGACAATGCGGGTTTCAGCGTTTTCGGATGGATGAGCCAACAGCGCGGCGCCGGCCAGATCATTTTTTATTTTGAAGAAGGCCTCCTCTGCTTCGGCCGTCCACTCATCACTCACTGATCATTCTTGCGCGAATCGTGGAGGTATGTACGCAGCGGAGCCTGCGCGACCGCGGCGTGGGGAATACTACGCCTGTAAAAATTCACGACACCGAGGAATCGACGCAATTCCACAACTGTACGTGGTTTTGGATACGCAGTGACGGAGCGTACTTTCTCGGCGGTTGGTCTGCAGCCCGCGGCATCGATAGCATGCCCCACAAATTCCAGTTCGGAATGGCCGAACTGGCATTTTTCCATATTTAAACGTAGGTTGAACTCTTTGAGGCGCTTCAGGACCACGCGCAGATTTCTCTCGTGCTCCTCAGCACTTTCGGAAGCAATTAGCAAGTGGTCTATATAGGCGAAAACAAAATCGAGGTCGCCTAACTCACGATAAATATAGCGCTGAAACGACTGTGCGGCGTTGGACAGTCCAAACGTTATCACGAGATACTCGAAGAGGCCGAATGGTATAATAACCGCGGTTTTCGGAATGACCTCGCGGGCCATCGGAATCTGGTGATATACCTTGTGCAGGTCCATCTTTGTGAAAATTTTTTTCCCGTGTAACATCGCGGAACAATCGTGCAAGTGCGGAATCGGAAATCTATCCGGCACCGTCACGGCGTTTAATGATAGTCGCCATAGACCCGCCATTGCCCGTCTTTTTTTAAAACTAGGTGGATGGGGCTAGCCCATGGGCTACTTGACGGCCTACAAATCCCCATCTCCACCAACCGCTTAAATTCAGCTTTCGCCGCCCTCAACTTGTCCGGTGCTAAGCGCCTTGGGCGCGCCGAGACGGGAGGGCCGGTAGTCACAATGTGGTATCGGACGTCACTTTTTTGGTGCATGCGCGGCTGCTCACCCCCCCCCCCCCAACCTCGGGGAACTCCGCGAGGAGATTCCCGTACTTAGTCGCGGTATTGATCGCGCTCAACGAAAATGCTTCGACTTCCCTAATCGCGCCGCGCGTGAATGAATTGGCTCGAGGATCTATCAGCTTTCTGCCATGCAGGTCAACTAACAGACCGTAATGTTTAATTATGTTGGCCCCGATGATCGGGTACGGCACCGCCGCGACGCAAAAGTTCCACGTAATTGGACGGATTCCAATATGCAAGGTGCGAAAATTTTCGCCATAAGTGTTAATACACGTATCATTCGCTGCGTACAGTTTGAGATCGTTGGGCTTTAAATCGGTCTTTCCCGCTGGAAGTAACGAAATTCCTGCCCCGGTGTCCAGGAGAAAGGTTTCCGCGGTTACCGCGGTTACTATCAAAAACATGGAGGCAAGCGGATGTCTGTCGACCTTCTTTGGCCTCCGAGAGGGAGGGTCGGTCTAGTTTCCCGAGGGCGTTTTTGTCGGCCACTTGCACGGAGCTTCCGGTGTGCCCTTGCAAGCGTACGCGTTAGCCCCAAATTTTTTATGAGCCCAACAATATTCCGATTGCTCTTTACTTTTTTTTTTTTTTTGAGAGGGGGAAAAATGCATTTACGCATACCCCGGCTTTCTGCTGGGGTTATGTGGTACTCGTAGTGCAAAAAATACCCACTAAAAAACCCCCCTCATAACGGTGTTTGTAGTAGTAAACGGTGGCCCTCCTTTCTGCTAACAAGGACTGTATAGAGGTCACTTGTTGCATCCAAAAATATGGTTCGTCATGTAATAAAAGGCATCTCCCGTAGAATGGCCAATTTAAAACTAAGACGTACACTCCGCCAATAAATAAATAAATAGTGTGACGTAGCGTCCCAGCGCGAGGAATCGCGCGCGGACCGGTGCGACCATGATGTAAGGACATAAGGTGTGCTCGACCGGCAGCTCATTTTCGTCTTCTATTGCGCATTCCCAATTTCCGCCATATTAAAATACATATGGATATGAATGCATATGTATGTGTACGGAAGCGTTATTGAAATGTTGACAAATTCATTCTATTCTATTGGTTGAGATCCAATATGGAGGATCTTGGGAAGGGCACGTTATTGGCTAATCTGGAAGGCTTGCGCAAGAGCACACCTTATGTCCTTACATCATGGGTGCGACCGGGAGTGAGCGGGAGACCGGGCGCACGGGCGACCACGACCGGAGATAACCGAACACGACCGAGGTACGCCGGTCTCGCGACGCGTCAAATGACGCTCACTCCCCACCGCTCCGCTAGATCGCGTCGGTTTCTCGCTGCTGGGAATTTCCGAGAATCGGGACATAAGCCCTGACGCGACGAAGGACCGGCAGTTCGAGTGGGGCTACGGACCCCCCTCCCTAGACCGCCTGTCTGGATGTTGCCCGGCACACGCAAACTAGCAGAGAAATCCGAGTAACCGCTGATCGAAGGATCAGATACCATCCTGTTTCCTCCACCGTTCCGATATAGAGACGCCCGGACGTTGCCCGGTCTCTTTCCCTCCACCGATACAGAGACGCCTGGACGCTGCCCGGTCTCTGTCCCCCCACCGTTCCGATATAGAGACGCCTGGACGCTGCCCGGTCTCTGTCCCTCCACCGTTCCGATATAGAGACGCCTGAACGCTGCCCGGTCTCTGTCCCCCAACCGTTCCGATATAGAGACGCCTGGACGTTGCCCGGTCTCTGTCCCTCCACCGTTCCGATATAGAGACGCCTGGACGCTGCCCGGTCTCTGTCCCCCCACCGTTCCGATATAGAGACGCCTGGACGTTGCCCGGTCTCTTTCCCGTTCTACCGATACAGAGACGCCTGGACGCTGCCCGGTCTTTGTCCCTCCACCGTTCCGATATAGAGACGCCTGGACATTGCCCGGTCTCTTTCCCGTTCTACCGATACAGAGACGCCTGGACGCTGTCCGGTCTCCGTCCCTCTACCGTTCCGATATAAGGACGCCAGGACGCCGCCCGGTCTCTTCCCATCTACCGTTCTAAGAGAGAGACGCCCGGACACGGCCGGTCTCTCTCTCTCTCTCGCTACCGCCCGAGACAGAGACGCCCGACCTACTGCTGTTATCGCTGCGAGTAGGAACCGCCGCGCGCCGAACGACTACGCCTCGCGTAGAGGCCCCAACCCATGTAAATAGTAGACGTAAGACTGGACGACTAGTAAATAAAGAGGCGATTTCAATATATAAAAGGAATTAATCGAACCCGGCATCCCGACTGACGCTATCCTATCATTCCTCGGAGTGACGACCGTCACAATAGATAAGTATACCATAAAGAAATAAATAAATAAATCAACGAGCACGACGCATCAGGCGCACATGTGTATTAAATTTAAACAATCACGGTTAATTACGCGATAAAATATTAATCTAGAGACGCGGTAGCGTCTCGACGCCAAGTACATGAAAAACACCCTGTATATGTCGAATGTCGCTGCCGTGTATCTTTACTCGTCCCCCGGCTGTTCCAACCTAACCTGAAATTTATTTTCATTAATATCTCATCACGCGTGCAATATTTTCTAAATTTAAAAGAATTTCTCTTATGTAAACCGCATATAAGCTTTCGAATAAGACCAAAATCAATAAAATCGGTTCACGCATATCAGAGATATGATAATATCGTCTCATGGATCAGTCGGAAACGGTCCGTTTTCTTCTTCTTCTTCTTCTCCAAGAAAATTTTCGTCAACACAAATACATAGGCACGACTTTCGTCAAGATATATATACGTATATACGCGTTACACGCACACCTTCAGCCAAACGAGAGAGTAACCATGTTTCGTTCGTCGACTCTCGGGTTCATTCGGCAGAGATCGTCGTCCGTCATTGTACATACACATAACCTGCGAATTGTACATATACTCATAACCTGCGAAGTGTCAAACCTGCGAAGTTGTCGAAATTTTAAATGTTACGAGTTTTTACACCACATAGGATACTGAATTATTGTGCCAATTAACAAGGTAAGTCGCCAAAATTTTTTAATACTCTTTTTATGTAGAGTTGCAGACTTGGAAGTTGTCCGGAGAAGGTTCGATTCGACAGAGAAGCATCTTCTTTCGCACAAGTTTCTAAAAATTTGTACAATGCATGTACAAAAATATATTTTAACAAATTGCATTTTTTTAAATTGTCAGATTTTATAAATTTTTTTAAATTGTCAGATTAGATAGACAGAGAAGCATGTTCTTTCGCACAAGTTTTTGGAAATTTGTCAAATATGGTAAATGGACAAACTTTAGTTTAAATTTAGCAAGTCATATTAGTGAATAAAGTATGCTGAAGACACATCTCCCTTGATACTTTTCAATTCAATCTTTCTTGAAAGACATTGATAATACTTTAAAATTAATAGTACGTGCCACGCTATTCATTAATTTTACGAGTTTCCCATTAACAAGATCAGTTCTCGAATAGATTATTAGATAGACAGAGAAGCATGTTCTTCCGCACAAGTTTCTGGAAATTTGTCAAATATGGTAAATGGACAAACTTTAGTTTAAATTTAGCAAGTCACATTAGTGAATAAAGTACGCTGAAGACACATCTCCCTTGATACTTTTCAATTCAATCTTTCTTGAAAGAAATTGATAATACTTTAAAATCAATAGTACGCGCCACGCTATTCATTAATTTTATGAGTTTCCCATTAACAAGATTAGTTCTCGAATAAAGATACTAAATTTTAATTTTATTCCAACACCCATAAATTGTGCGTTAAAAATATTGGATGGATATCGTCATTCATTTTCCTTGAAGTATTACCATTAGCTTTTAAATTTCCTGCAACAAGACTTTCTGCCATACACTCTCACCTTCTTTGGATTTATTTTCAGTTTTACAGATAATCGTAGCAGAAGATAATGCAATGTGATCTACGTCAAACTATGTACGCACAAATTTGCAGGTAGAGTTTTGCATACGCAATTATTAGTTCACTTATCTTGGTATATGAGCACATATGATAATTTATAAATATAAATAATTAATAAATGTGTCCTATTTCAGTTAACGATGCAGACAAAAATAATTATTCCCCTGCTGCACGAGCAAACAAAGAAAATAAGCATATTTTTATGTGTATGTATAAAGTAAATAAAAAAAAGTTATTTTATAAAGTTTACGTAATAATTATTATTATTATTATTCGTCTTTATTACTTGACACATAAAGAAATAAATAAATATAAATAATACATAAATATACATAAAGACAAGCGAAGTAAATGGCGAGGCTGCAGTATAATACTGTTAGAAGCCTAACCGTAACTGAATAACAACATTAAACTAAAACTAAAACTAGGGAAGAAAAGCAGAAACAAAACAATTAGGGAAAAATTAAAAGAGAGAAACTAGAAAGTTATGGGGACGCATAATGTAACCATATATATCGTCGAGCTTTTACATTTAAAATCAGGGAACGAATTTAACCCTTGAATATCAGCTGGAAGGGAATTATAGTAATGAGCCGAAATATAGTTTTAATATTAATTATTTATTATATTTTAATATATATATAATAAATATTAATTTATAAAGGGCCTCCACGGCCCCGGCCCCAGCCACGGCCCCGGCCCCGGCCACGGCCACGATAACGCTTGTTTAAACGGATGCCTTATGAAGGCTTGTGGATCGCCGCTGGTTTGGCCAGGGAAGGAATACTTGGGAGTAGATGGCTCTGGAAGGGCGCTCCATCGGCAGTCGGCTTGCCGGCATGTAGTCGATGGGGAACTCCGATGGGTTCCATGTTCTCTCAACTGGATCGTCGACTCTGGTGGTACCCCCCGGGCCTTTTGGCCGCGAGGGGAGGATCCAGCGTCAGCCCAGGGCGGAGAACTTGGACGAAGTTGGAGGCCCGACCGGAGTAAGACCATGCACCGCACCTCCACGTCGGTGCTCCCAGGGTCCCTACACGACATAGTCGGGTAGGGGCGCGGACGCGGGCATGGCAATCTTCGCCGCACGCCGGATCTCATCCGCGTGCTGGGCAGGACCACAGTCTCGGAGCGTTATCCCTGACTGCGGTGTCTCCTCCAATTTATTGGGGAAGCTCGGAAGCGTATCGCTTCCGGGAGTATCGTACCCGTGGCGGTGGAACGACGACCCCTCGTTGAGAGAGTCATCTCTCGCGAGGGTATGCGAAGCCACCACGGACCGATGATCTTGCCTTAGCCGGCCGGGTCGCGAGGTAAGGAAAAACCTCTATAATCAAACCCCCAACCCTGAGCCCCAACGGTGGTGCCAGGGCACGTGTTCCCTCTCGCGAGGGGCACGTGGGCGGAGCGGGTATGCTCCGCCTAACCGTGATCCGGCTGGGGAAATGTCGCCCCCCAGACCTAGCCCGCGCCCTTAGGGGCCCGGGTATAGACTTCGCAACGGCAGGCCACCTCTACCGTTGCGCGACTTCCCTAAAGTGGTTTCTCGTGGGACACTTATGGAGTCGTTCAAACACGGTGTAGCATATACACCACCGGCTGGCGACCGGTCAACAACGCCCCCGACCGGCGACCGGGTAATGTCGCCGTCTAACGAGGACCGGTGTACGATCGCTTCGTGCGGGTCATCGGCCTCAAACGAGGACCAGTCTTCGATCGCGGTTTCGCGGGTTGCTGGCCTCGGGGAGGGAGGGGAGGGGACAGGTCATGCGAATGACCTGCCCACGGGAGAGGGGGCGTCCAACGTCCCTGCACCCGGGCGCGTCCAGTGCGCCGGAGACATCACCGGGGACGGTCGGGCTAGTGGCCCGAGCACCGTTGCACCGGGGTGCCCGTCGGGAGATTACTCTATCCCGACGCAGGACCTAGAAGGGGAATGGGAGGACATCCCCATCCCGAGCGAGGCTAAAGCCTCTGCCCCACGAGTCGGGAGCGCTCGGCGTACGGTGCCACGTCACACGAGAGCTGTGCCGTACGTAAGGAGCGTGGAGGCGAGGACGGCGGAGGAGGCTCCCCGGCTCCTCGGCCTGCGGGAGGAGGTCGCGGCGCTGATGGGTCGGCTAGACCCGGACGCCGATTCGATCACGGCCTCCCCACGATGCGCGTCGCCGACAGGGTCCGCCCGGTCGGCGACGCTGGCGCTGGGCGCCGAGGCGGCGCGGTGGCTCCCCCGCGTAGTCCTCGAGAGATGCGACGGGCCCGTCCCTGGGCCAGTCGTTATCTCCTCGGACGAGGAGAGGGAGGAGAGGAGATCCGGGACGAGCGCGGGCGCTCGTGGGGCGGGGTCGGCGTCCATGGATGTCGACAACGAACCCGTCACGGGCCCAGCCCGGCGCGGGGGCAAGAGGGGGGTTGCTCCCTCGGTCGCGTCGGAGACCGAGGAGGAGGGACCGACGGGGGAGTGCCCCGTCGACGCCCCCTTACCATCGTCATCGGCGGATGGCCTCACCGACGGGGGTGGGAGGCCCGGCTTTGTGCCGGGCAAGCGCGGACGTAAGCCGGGGGTCTGGACGGACCCGCGGAGGCTCGGCCCGGGCATGAAGGCCCTGCCAACGCGCTCGAGCCTCAGGGACTGGGCCGGGACGATGTCGGTGGGGGGCCTCGCCGGACAGGCCCAGCGCGAGCTTGACGCGGTCGCCGCAGTCGTGGGTGCCACTGGCAACATGAAGACCACGGACAAGCGCGCGATCCGCGTCGCCATAAGGCGCGCGTCGGCGGTGGCAGCCGAGCTCACCGGCAGGGCCGAGAGGGGCGAGTACCCCGATAGGCCGGCCAGGGAGGTGGTCTTCCGCCAGGGGCAGTGGGAGAAAAAGTCCCACAGCCTGGCGGCGCAGGTGCGGGCCCTGACGGAGCAGGGCGGGTCTTGGCGGGGCCCTTGACCGCCGGACTCTTCTCCCTCTGGGTCCGCGCGCCCGTGGCAGCTGCTGCCAAACTGTTAAGGGCGTCCACCGTTGTGGTGGACTCCCTGATGGCCCGCGTGGTGTCGCTCGCTGCCTAGAGTTCGGCCACGTCAGGGCGAAGTGCAGCAGCCCCACGGACAGGAGCGGCGCGTGCTACCGGTGCGGTGGAGAAGGACACGCGGCGCGCTTCTGCGAGGCCCCACCCGTCTGCCCGCTCTGCGCGGCGACGGACCTGCCCAGCGGGCACAGAATGGGGGGACCGGCTTGTCGGCCCCCTCCTGTGACCCGCGCTGCGGCCCGGGGCCGCAGGGGCGCGAAACCAACCCCGGCATCGTCATCCGCCGGGGCGGTCCCGTCCCCGCCTGCGGGTGTCCGCCCGCGATCCCCGCGCCCTCCGTGTCTCCGCCCCCGGCGTCTCCGTCGGAGGCTATGGAGACCGCGCCGCTGGCCTCGGCATCCGTGGCCGGTGCGGGCGCCGGGAAGAGGAAGGACCGCGAGGAGTCGGACACTCCGACCAGCGGCCTCTCTTCCCCGGCTCGCGGGGGGTCCCCCGTGATGGGCGGGGGACGGAAGAAGAAGGGAAAAGGGGGAGCAGCCCAGGGCTCCCCCCGGCGTGTCCGCCGCCGGTCGGGAGGGGGGCCTTTTTAAAGGGCAAGGTGGTCCCTCCGACGACGGCGAGCGCGACGACGAGGGAAGAGGACGCGGCCGAGGCGCTGGAGTTAGCGCGCTCGGTCGCGGCCTCGTTCGGAGGTGAAGCCCACTTCCCGGACGACGACGAGGAGAAGCGTCCGGCGCCCCCGATTGCCAACGGGGGCGCGGTCCAGCCAGAGGAGGTGTCGGGGGGGGCCGACCTTGAGACTTGCTAATGTCTCGAGGCCCCCCGATACTCCTCATGAACGTGTGCCGCTCCATGCGAGCGCACGACCTGCTTGAGCAGGCTCGCGTGGAGATGGGCGTTGGGCTGGCCGTCATCGCCGAGCCGTATCCGCTGGCGGACCGATGTTTTCGGTCCACCAACCCGGATCGGCAGGTGGCGATGACGTGGGAAGTGGGAAGAGGAGCCCCGTCGTGCGTGGTCGCCCAGCACGGACGGGGCTGGATGGGCGCGAGATGGGGAGGCTTCCTCGTGGTCGGCTGCTACCTGGCGCCGAGCCTGAACGTCCCGGAGTTCGAGGACCGGCTGAGCGAGGTGGGGGCGTTTCTAGCCCCCCAATTAGCTCGGCCGGTGGTCCTTCTGGGGGACTTCAATGCCCACGCTCGCGAGTGGGGCTCCCCCAGAACGGACTGCCGGGGCGAGGTGCTCCTCGAGTGGGCGGAGGCGATGGGGTTCGTCCTTAAGAACCCCTACGCGGTCACGACGTTTCGCGGGTCGCGGGGCGAGTCGGTTATCGACCTCGTCTGGGTTAACCCCGCGGCCGCGGCGTTGACGTCGGACTGCTGGGTGGCGGAGGAGTCAGAGACTGGCTCGGACCACATGTACGTCATGCTGGCCACCTCCGCCGCCACGCTTCCTCCCGCTCGTGCCGGTAGACAGCCGCCGCGCTGGGCGCTCAAAAAGCTAGATGCTAGCGCGGCCCGGATGGCGTCCTCCGTCGTCGCCTGGCCTCCCCTGCCGGGCGACGTCCTCGACGACCCCTCTAACGGCGCCCTATGGCTCCGGCGGGCGTTGCAGCGAGTCTGCGACGCCACGATGCCGCGAGTCGGGCCGCCGGGTGGGGGTCGGAGGTCGGTGTACTGGTGGTGCGAGGAGATCGCTGATCTCCGCGCGGCGAGCGTCCGTGCTCAGCGCCGGTACACCAATGCCCGCCGTCAGGACCGACGGCGGGTGACGGAGGACCAGCTGCAGGAGCTGCGCTCCGTGTTTTCCGCGGCGCGCCGAGAGCTCCGTGCAGCCATAGCCCGGGCCAAGACCCGTTCGCACGAGGAGTTCCTCGAGACCCTCGATCGGGACCCTTGGGGGCGCCCGTACAAGGCCGTGTCCGTAAAACTCGGACCTTGGGCGTCCCCTGTCACGGAGGGCCTCGAGCCCCGGTTTCTGCTGGAGGTTTTGTCGGCGCTGTTCCCCCCTCCCCCGGTTCCGGGGGAGGGTGGCGTCGACGCTTCGGGAGATCCGGAGCTCGCATGGGGCACCGGCATAGCGGATGCCCCGAGGGTTTCGGACGAGGAATTCGAGTCCGCGGTGCTTCGAATGCGTTCGAAGAACGCCGCACCCGGACCGGACGGAGTGCCCGGGCGTGTCTGGGCCTGCGCGATGGGCGCCCTAGGGAGCGGCCTCAGGCGCGTCTTCGACGCGGCCTTGAGGACCGGGAGGTTTCCCCGCGCGTGGAAAGAGGCGAGGCTGGTGCTGCTGCGAAAGCCTGGTAAGCCCGCAGAGTCACCCTCGGCCTATCGGCCGATCAGTCTCCTCGACGAGGCGGGCAAGCTCCTGCCCATTCTCGGTGAATGGGTGGGGCGCAGGTACGGCAGGCTGACCTTCCGCCTGACACAGATACTCACCGGAGTCGGTTGCTTCGGTGACTTCTTGTGTCGCATCGGGCGGGAGGAGACGCCGCAGTGCCACAGCTGCGGCCGGGGCGACGTGGACTCGGCGGACCACACTCTGGCCAGGTGCGCGGAGTGGCTGGACGACCGCCGAGTCCTAGAGCTGCAGCTGGGTCCCGATCTCTCGCTGGCGACGGTCGTGCGTCGCATGGCGGGGGATCGGGACTGTTGGGAAGCCATGGCCTCCTTCTCCGAAGCGATAATGCTGGAGAAGGAGTAGGCGGCGCGGGAGAAGAAGATGACCCGGGGCCGGGGGAGTTCGTGCGGCGACTTAGTGGCGTAAGTCGCCCCGCTCCCCCGGGTGTTAGGCCCCGGGCCGCGCTGTCCCGCTACTCCCCGCCATAGGGGATTGGGACGGGGCCGCGCCGCGCAACAGGCGCGGCCGTTATGCCCCCGGTGCGCCGCCCCCTCTGTGTCGGAGGGGGACGCGCGCCGGGGGACATCAGGAAGGAGTCGAGAAATGTCACGAAGGGCCGCCGCGGCCGCCGCGGGCTAGCAGCAGCGACCCCGGAAGGGGCGACTCGGGCGCGTGATCCGTCGTGAGTCGCCAGTCCCGGAGAACATTGCTGGGGGAGGTCTTAATACTCCCCCAGGGACGACCCCGTTCAGGGGACCTAGCGCGGGGCTGCACCGAAGCGCAAGGGGGGAGGGTAGCGAACGTATCGCTTGATTGATCTCGCGTCCAAATCCCTCCCCTCAGGCGCGCAGCTCCGCGCGCGAGGTAGATCACCTTGGTGGTTTTAGTGGGTTCGAGTCCCACATAACCCCCTGCCCGCCCCCGCGGGCGGGGGGTATCCGTGGGGATTTCCACCAAGTAAAACAAAAAAGAAAAAAAAAAAGTGTTGGTCGAACAGACCCGAGCGACGGAACCGCGCGACGAATTCCCGGTTTGCTTTTGATCGGGCGCCCCGCTTCCTTCGCGTGTTGCACCGCGTCGAGCGACCGAAACCGCGTTTGCATAAATTGGTCGAGCGCCGCGTAGGACGGGGGATCGGTGCTGACGCCAAGCGAGAGCTCCCACTCCTCTAGTAACTCGGGATCGAGCTTCATCGTCGTCAGAGCGACGATGACGTCGTCCCAGTGCTCGGTGGGGCGGCCCAAGTTGGCAAGGAGCGAGAGCGCCCGGTTGGTGGGGGCACGCAACCGTTTCAACTCCGCGGCCGATGTACCGGCCATCGGCGGCAAGGTGAGGAGGTCACGCAGGTGTGCCGAGACGATCGCTCGTTTGTTTTCGAATTCCTGGGTCATGAGGGCCCACGCAGTGCCGAAATTGGCCTCGGTGATGGTGATATGGGCGATCGTCTCGGCCGCCTGACCCTCCACCGCCGAGTGCAGATACTGCAGCCGCGTAGTATCACTAAGGGTCGCGTTCCCGATGACCAACGACGTGAACAAATCGCGAAAACTCGGCCACTCCGTGTATGCACCTGAAAACTTGGGCAAAGCGATGTGCGGGAGGCGCGCAAGGCCACGGCTGGCTCCCTCGCTGGATGCCTCCGATGCTCCGGATGCAGGTGGCGTCTGGAGAGTCCGGATGGTTTCCCGGAGGAAGTCCCGCGCTGCCCAATACTCTTCTTCGGCCCGGACGAACTCTTCCTGCGCGACGAACGGGCACGCCGACCTCTCGGCGTCTGGAAGAAGGAGCTCCAGCTCCATGTTGAGGGCCTCGCACCGGGCCCACGTCTCGGTCGGCTTGGCTAGCCGATCCTCGGCGTTTTCCGCCGTGAACTTCGCCCTCCCCATCTTCTTGAAGTTCGCGAGAAGGCGAACGGACCCCTGTAGGAGCAGGCAAATCTCCTTTACCAGTGCCTGCCATCTTGGAGGTGACATCGTGCCGTCTTCGTTGTCTCCATCCCGATTCGTTGGAGCCATTCTTCAAAGCAATCCGGCTCGAAGGACCAATGTTTAAACGGATGCTTTATGAAGGCTTGTGGATCGCCGCTGGTTTGGCCAGGGAAGGAATACTCTCCAAGAATTGGAACAGATCCACCGATTGATGGGACGACACGTTTATTCTGCCGTACGTGGGCGTCGTTACAATTACGGACGAACACTCCACGGATCGAACACTAACAAACACGACTGCACAAACTCGACGGATCACTTAACGGAAATGTACACGAATGTGTATGACGTGCGCTGGGCGCGAATGGCTCGAAGGGCCGTTTTCCGGAGGAATAAAGAGCGGGTCGCTGGGCGACAAAACAATTCAGTAATCCGTGCGTGCGGGAGCGTGTTGTTATCAACCAAGGTGTTCGCAGAACTAACTGCCGGATTCCTGGAAGCGCGCAACGCTCGAATCCGGCAAAAACGCGTGACGTCGTCAACCGTCTTACCGGACGGTGTGTCACCGTGTTTACACGCTCTCGCACGCACGTTTAAATCCGCCGATCAGCTGTCGCGCGGGTTTCGGCTGCAACAACGCTCGTGTATAAGTGTTCGGAGGAGAGCCGCCTGATCTCTCACGGCCTGGAAGACCGGCCAATCCTGGTTGGCCTCCCTCGCTCTCCTCCCACTCCTCTTATGACGAGCTACCCGTGGTTCTGTAATTAGTAATAATAAACAATAAATTTATTAGTAAAATATTTTTTATTTTTCTAAAAGTGTATATTATGTATTTACCATCAGCCGTGGCCGGCCGCGCTGGTGGTGGTGGTGGTGGTGGTTGTGGCGGTGGTGGTGATGGTGGCGGTGGTGATGGCGGCCGTGGTGTTCCCACTTGCGATAAATTCATGTCTAAATTAATAAATTTATTTATCAAATGAGTGGAAAAATAAACAAAATTTGAATAAATGTATATAATTAAATTTTTATTATTTACTAGCTAATAATAAATCTTCCTCTGCTTTTTCCTACAAAAATTAATAAACAATTGATTATGGAAGAAAGTCATTATACATCTAGCGCAAGGGTACGTATTGGTCAAGTGCAAATTGAAAATTAAGAAATATAAAAATTTGAAAACTGAAATAGTGTATGATGCGAAATTATAAAAATTATATTACATTACATTATAAATTTATTTTCTGAACAATTCGCAGTTGCAACTAGTAGTAAAATAAGAAGATATTGGACACATTGAAGCGTATTCTAACTTATAATGCTAACGATTAGAAATATCAAACAAATATATCTGATCTCAGTGGAACGTAAACTACAACATTTTGAATTTTGAAAGTCTTTGGTAGGCACTTGGTCTATGTTAAGTATTATTAGTGGACGTAGACCATAATTGTATAACAAGTAATACAACAACAAGATACATACATAATATATTGGATACATAGAAGCATACTTTAACTCACACATAAAGACCATGCATTTTTTATTTAAAAAATATAAATAACTGTTTACTGCCGCAGATTTCATAAATTTTACGCTTAAAATTGAGGTAGATTTAATTTGAAAAAAAAAATAATGTCGGAAACGAGGATCGAACCCGCAACCTACCGATTATCAGTCTGTTACGCTACACCCTTGACCACTCGACTTCTTCTTGAATCGTTAACGCAAACTGCTTATTTCCGATTAAAGCGATTTTCAAATGCAATTATCTCGGAAAATCTTGAGAAGCGCGCCCTACTGCTTTACCGAATTAACTTCGGAGGCGACATCTTCAAATACTGCAAGGTTCAGGAAAATCCGTTTCCCGTCGACCTTAGTGTCCCCTTGTCAGATGTGTTTCATATTTTTAGTCGTTGGTGTTCGAAAGCTAAAATATGCTTCAACGTATCTATCTAAATCTAAATAATATCTTCTTGTTGTATTACTCGTTACTTATTATTTTACAGTTACAGTCTGCGCTCCCTGATACGTAATGTATGCAAAGTACCTATCATCAAAGACTTTCATAATGTTGTAGTGTACATGTTCGTTTACGTTAAACTCAGGTATGTTTGAAATATTTTTAATCATTGGTGTTACAAGTTAGAATATTATGCTTTAACGTGTTGTTACGAGCCGGGACTGCGGCAACGCGTGAGGCCGGCGAGAAGGGTATTTCCCAAGGAATATGGTTTATGAGTTTGTTAGTTAGGTGCGTGGACGAACCTGATGCGAAATCAGGGAGCCACTAGGATTATTGACGGCGAGGACGAACCTGATGCGAAATCAGGTAGCCACTGGGTTGGTGAAGATTCCTTATTTTGGATGAAAGGTTGCGAACGAACCTGATGCAAGATCA